>CM061062.1:63040819-65440819 GCA_030762895.1 Sophora flavescens | reverse complement strand
GTAAATGTGATTATAATTTGTAAATAATTAATGATACTATAAATAAGGGCATTCTAGTACAAATGTAAACAAATTAATGATTTCTTAATCTATATATAGAAATCTTAAATTACCATAGAAAAAGAATAAGGGAGTACCAAAGCATACATTCGAAGAATGATAACTAAGTCGATTTGCCTCCCTTTGACGAAAACTAACTCTATAACAAGTAGGGCCCAACTATATACACCGTGATTTTTTCTTCATACATCTCGGACCCTTTTTTTTAATATTTTTTATTCCTAAATTATCCTTCGCAAAATGGACATTTTACCAATCCAAAAATTAAATTTCGGATTTCTAAAATTTACGAAAGGACATTTTATATGTTCGAAAATTAAATTCCGAATATGTAAAATTTTACAAAAGGTCATATTACACATTTTTCCGGACGTGTGCCACTCCCCCGTATTTAGTATTCCGGGTGTTTTAGTTTATTACATGTACCAGCCGGAATTTATAATCCGGTGGTTGTTTTTCATGGCGTTCGAAATTTAATTTTCGGAAGGTCTTTTCATGTCGTCCGAAATTTAATTCTCGGATACTTTCTCGATTAAATTCCTGGATGTAGATGCCAGTGTTCATTTTCTATTGAATGTGTTTTTAATTTAGCTGTTAAGGTGTATGATAAAATCCCTCAATGCTGGGTTAATTTGGGAACATTTAAATCAAAGTTTGAATTATAATCTTATAAGAAGTGTTTGCTGCTAATGTTCAAGGCATTTTGTGATTTTCCTCGTCATGATTGATTTGCATCAGGTTCTAAGTAACATGTTGAAGCTTGATTTGGTTAAGCAAGGAGTGATAAGATCACTATGGAATTAAAAGCATTGGACTTATAATTACAGTTGTGTTTTTTTCCATTGTAATTGTGCCTCTTATTTTTCTGGCTTGGTAGCTTTTTTCTTTTGCTGTTTTTTGTGCTTTTTAGCATAACTGTTGTATTCTCTTGTGCCAACTCTCCTCTTGGTACTCTGTATGATCTATGTATATAAGTCTTAGTAATGTTCTGATCTGCCTTAATATGCAGTGAAGGTGCGTACTAGTTGGGGCAATCCTACTGAATGTTTGCGACCAGCAGCTTCTGCACATGCGCAACGTGCTGCTAGTCGTGCTTCTCAGGTTGAGGAATGTTAGCAAAGGTTGAGGTCGTTGTACAGGTTCCCACTCCTGTGGATGAGGTCCTTGTACAGGATCAATTCTGGTAACTCTATACAATTACAGTGTCATTTTACCCATCCAGAATGATAGTTTACACGTCCGGATTTTAGTTTCAGGATTCTTTCCAGAATATAAATTCCGTATGGTACAAACATGATCAAACCAATGAGAAACTGACCTGTTTACAGACAAATAGCGTGATAACTCTCTTGTTAAGTCTCTAAAATGTCTGATATGCATTTCTCTAAGTTTTGATGAGAACTAAACATTGGTTAATGATTTAATTAACCTTCATATTGGTTGCTAACCTGTCTATCGAGTGTGCAGATTAAATGAGAGAATCATCCGTCCAAACACAAGTGATTGAAACAAACGTCCAACAGTGTAGTGATAGAAGCTCACGTCCAACACAAGTGATTGAAACGCACGTCCAACACTGTAGTGATTGAAACACACGTCCAACATTGTAGTAGTAGAAGCCAGCGTCTACTAAAGTGATGAAAGCCAGCGTCCACTAAAGTGATGAAAGCCAACGTCTACTTAAAGTATCAGAATGGCTCGTCCAATGACGTGGCAGATGGAGCTCATCCATTAAAGTATCAGAATGGTCCGTCCAATGACGTGCATGGCAGATGGAGCTCGTCCATTAAGGTATCAGAATAGCTCGTCCATTAAAGTATCAGAATTGCTCGTCCAATGACGTGGCATATGGAGCTCGTATACTAGGTTACGTTCAACCAGTTAAAGAAGTATTCGTCCAATGACGTGGCATATGGCTCTCGTCTGCTAAAGTAACAAAGGCTCTCGTCTATTAAAGTAACAGAGGCTCTCATCCACTAAAGTAACAGAGGCTCTCGTCCACTAAAGGTGACAGAAGCGCTCGTCCACACTAGTCTTTGGACTTGCCGAGTCCTTAATATGGAGCCCGTCTACTAGCCCGAATGAAAACTCAAATGGCTAGATAGACACGCTTATTTTCAAGATGGAAGCACTTATCTTATAAACGCGATTTCTATAAGGATTATCGGAATCGTACTTCAAGAACCATAAAGAGACTTGAAGCCTTCTCTCCTACTCAGTTTCACGATTATCAAGAAAAGTTAGAAGTTACTCTCTCAAGTAACCTTGGATAATCAGAACCAAAGACCAGTTAAAAGAATGCTTCCAACATGCTTTATTCCCTAGTACCTCTGGTCCTTATAGGAAAAGGGAAGTGTGCTCAGCAAAATACAAAAAGCTCTCTGCACAACTCTGATATGGCTGTATCACGATGCATAAAGTCATGATCCTTCGTGTTAGAGTACAACCAATGTTCCTATTGTATTAATGGCTGCCCAGAACGACTCTATTGCATTTAATGGAGTTCTGCTTGAAGCCAATATCTGAGGGAATGTCTCTAACGGATCCTAAATGCTTGAAGACTATAAATACAGAAGTCATTGAAGATGAAGATATGAGAGTTGCTAGAGCTACTAGCTACACTTGATGAAAAATGAGAGGATCGCCATCTTCATCTCAACAGAAATCATCCTCCATGTAAACATTCTATATTCACTCAAGTGAGTGTTATGAGAGATTTCTTTTATCAGTTCTGAAGTGCTTAAAAATATATCCACTCTTGTGAGTGTAGGAAGAACTCATCTCTGTACTTCATTGTAAAATCACTCCATGAGTGTTGTGAGATTTTCTTTATGTAACCTTCATCAAAATCCAGTGAGCCTGGAGAGGCTAGGTGAAAATAATACTTGCAACAACCTGGAGAGGTTGGTTAAGAACAATACTCAATGAGCCTGGAGAGGCTAGGTGAAAATAATACTTGCAACAGCCTGGAGAGGTTGGTTAAGAACAATACTCAATGAGCCTGGAGAGGCTAGGTGTGCAAATTGTTAAGTCTCTAAAATGTCTGATGTGCATTTCCCTAAGTTTTGATGAGAACTAAAGATTGGTTAATGATTTAATTAATCTTCATATTGGTTGCTAACCTATCTATCAAGTGTGCAGATTAAATAAGAGAATCATTCGTCCAACACTGTTTGAAGATAAAAACTCACGTCCAACACACAAGTGTTTTTAAACAAACGTCCAGCACTGTAGTGTTTGATGCACACGTCCAAAACGCAAGAGAAAGAAACCCACGTCCACTAAAAGTATCAGAAGGCCACGTCTACTAAAAATATCAGAAGGCCGCGTCTACTTAAAATAACAGAAGGCCGCGTCTACTTAAAGTATCAGAATAGCTCGTCCATCAAAGTATCAGAAAAGCCCGTCCAGTGAGGTATCAGAATTATTCGTCTACTAACGTGGCACTTGGAGCGCGTCCATCAAAGTATCAGAAAAGCCCGTCCAGTGAGGTATCAGAATTATCCGTCCAATGACGTGGCACTTGGAGCTCGTCCATTAAAGTATCAGAATAGCGCGTCCATTAAAGTCAAATTGTATCCATCCGTCCAATGACGTGGCAAAAGACTCTCGTCCACTAGAGTAACTGAGACTCTCGTCCACTAAAGTAACAAAGGCTCTCGTCCACTAGAGTAACTGAGACTCTCGTCCACTAAAGTAACAAAGGTTCTCGTCCACTAGAGTAACTGAGACTCTCGTCCACTAAAGTAACAAAGGCTCTCGTCCACTAAAGGTGACAGAAGCGCTCGTCCACTAGTCTTTGGACTTGTTGAGTCCTTAATATGGAGATCATCTACTAGCCCGAATGAAAACTCAAATGACTAGATAGACGTTATTATTTTCAAGATGGAAGCACTTATCTTGTGAACGCAAATTCTCTAAGGATTATCAGAATCTTAGTTCAAGAATCAGAAAGAGACTTGAAGCCTTCTCTCCTACTCAGTTTCACGATTATCAAGAAAAGTCAGAAGACTACTCTCTCAAGCAACCTTGGATAATCTAAAAGAATGCTTCCAACATGTTTTATTCCACAAAAAGGGGAGTGTACTCAGCAAAGTACAAAAAGCTCTCTGCCCAACTCTGACATGGCTGTATCTCAATGCTTAAAGCCATGATCCTACATGTTAGAGTACAACCAATGTTCCTATTGCATTAATGGGTGCTCAGAACGACTCTATTGCATTTAATGAAGTTCTGCTTGAAGTCAACATCTAAGAGAATGTCTCTAACGGATCCTAAATGTTTGAAGACTATAAATACAGAAGTCATTGAAGATGAAGAAATAGAGAATACACACTGCATTAAAACGCCATTACTCTGCTCATTAATTCTTTCATTCTTTCATTCTGTATTCTTCAAACATTTGAAGTTATTACGCAGACTTTCCTAGACTTCACATTTAAACCACTCTCTGAGTGTTAGTGAAAGATCTGCTTGTGAAAAGTTGTATTTTTTACAAACCCAATCTCTCAAACAAACCTAAGTGAGCCTGAAGAGGCTAGGTGTGAAAATAATACTTGTCTTGAGCCTGAAGAGGCTAGGTGTGCAAATAATACTTGAGTCTGTAACCTTATCAGTTATGGTGGATAAATCTTGGTGCTGCCAAGGACTGGACGTAGCTCTTTGATTTGAAGAGTGAACCAGGATAAATCACCGTGTTAATCTCTCTTTCATAAACTATTTAATTGCTTTAGTTTTTATTGCGTCTATCAGTGGTGTATTTTCAAAAGTCATCCATCCATCCTGTATTCTTCCACTAGTCCAAATCTAGTTTTCTGTTTGCGAAAAGATTTCAACTTTGCTTAAATTCTGATAAACACAATTCAACCCCCCTTCTCGTGTTTATAGTTGTCTATTTCATAAATAATACTTGCAACAGTCTGGAGAGGCTGGTTAAGAACAACACTCAATGAGCCTGGAGAGGCTAGGTGTGCAAATAATACTTGCAACAGTCTAGAGAGGCTGGTTAAGAACAATACTCAATGAGCTTGGAGTGGCTAGGTGTGCAAAGACTACTCATTGTAATTATCTGATGTGATAGTGGAGAAAAATTCAGCTACTGCTGGGGACTGGATGTAGCTCATCGTTTATATGAGTGAACCAGGATAAATCTTGTTTACTTTCTCTCTACCCTTATCTCCTTAAATTTGTTGTTTTATGTATTTTCAACAAAGTTTTCTAACTGATTTTAAGCTTTATGTTCTAAGCTATTTTCAAATGTTTTTATCCGCTAGATGATGTCTAACCGGTTAATGTTTAGTCTAAGATAATTAGACAAGTGAAATGCTTTATCTTCCTTATTTCCAAACTGGTTAAAAAGTTTTGTTAGATGGTTTTTAAATTATCTTCTTTTATCCATCTACACTCTCTTTATTTGAAAAACTCTGATTTATGTTTTGTTGTTTAGCAAAAGTTTTAAATTTCTATTATCACCCAATTCAACCCCCCCCTCCCTCTTGTGTGATGGTTGCTTTGACCTAACAATTGGTACCAGAGCCACGTGCTCTGTAGAGAAGCTTAACCGCTTAGAGTTAAAGATCCTTGTTATCTTAGCAACCAAAATCATTTTAAAAAAATGTTTTATTTTAAATTTGAAAAACCTCATGTCTTTGAATTTCTTTTCACAAAAATTCAAACTGGAATTGTTTTTATAAGTTGTTAACTTTGTTTTGTGTAATGTTTTTCTTTATACTCTTTTCCCTTCTAAACCAAAATTCATTTGGACTGATTTTGTGAAGATACTTTTTTATTTTAACATTAGAAAAATGTTTTTAAGAAATTTGTCTTTTAAAATTGTTGTTTTTGACAAACCCAAAAGGTGTATCAAATCTTAAAATATTTTATTTCTGTTCAATGCTATTTATGTTACCAAAAATACTTCTTTGTGTAAAAGTATATCCTTGAATTAGAAGATGCAGATCATTGATAGAAGTTGGATTATAAAAATGTCATCAATAGGAATAACACAACATAATTAGTGGCTCTTCGTCTTAAGAAGCCTGTGAGATGAGAAGATATGTATGAAGAAGAATTTTTCATGAAGGATCTAACTCAAGAAGAACTTTTGGAGTTGAGTTTATTAAACTTGAGAAGCTACATCGGAAGTTACTTGATCATATTCCCTATTGAAAAGTTCAGAACAACATGACTGCTGAAAAATTAAAGGAATCAAACTCGGTGATATCTACTGCTTATCTCTTGTTGTTGTTTAACTTGTGATTATTTATTTTACACATGTTTTTTTTTTGTGTGCTAAAGTGCATTCATGTTAAAATAAGATAATGATTTTAATTTTCATTAATCTAAACTCGCATTTGCTTATCCCTCGCATGAATTTGAATATTCTCATAAAATGTTTGTTATACATGTTAAATGATTCAACATGCATACTTGGAAGAAATATATTGATAAAGATTCTTTCCACTTGAAGTTATCAAATGTGTGCCTTAAATATTTCTTGTGCTTCAACTTATGTTGAAATGGTATCAATCTGAAATGAAATGCTTTTATGAGTTGAAATCATAATAGTCCAATGCATAAGAGATTCTTTTTGTCATCATTATAATTACTGAAAGATTAAATGATTGAAAATACTTGCATTGTTATGCTTGAAAATTATATATTGCTAATCTGAGTATTAGAGAAGTTTTTGCAAGTTTTGTATACCGCAATAGAAAAACAAAGAAAGTATGGACAAAAGGAGATGAATGGAGAAAAATGTTGAGTACCCTTCTAGACCACTTCCAAGCACCATTCTTAGAAGATGCTGAGAAGACTATCACAGATGGAAGTTGGTTGATAAATGGATATTGAAGAATATATTCATGGCACTAATGTTCAAATAAAAGAAATGAAGTGGAAGAACAAAGGCTAAAGCTGAAATTTTCCAAGAGCATGTGATCAAAAGGAAAGCACAATGATTCATCTCAATTATGGAGCATCACACCTCACAAACTTGAATAAGTATCTCTATCCCAATATTATTGTAATGTCTAATTATCCTGGATAGTATGATGTTTAATGTTCAAATCATAAGTTGTGACTGCATATATGATATCATTGTCTTTTTACATGCTTTTGGATGTGAATGTTTTATTCTGAATACCAGAGATAATCTTGGAAAGTTTGATTCTAAGGTAGATAAAGGTATTTTCGTAGGATATTCTGAAAAATCTAAGGCTTTTAGAGTATACAATTCAAGAACTTGTATTATTGAAGAATATGTTCATGTTAAATTCAATGATGGTTTAAAGACTGATAAAGAACTATCAGATCTAGAAGATGATCTTGCAGGTCTTGATATAAACAAGCCAGAAAGTCAACAACCCGATCTAACCAAAACAGAACCTGTGTCTGAGGCTGAAAGACAAGTGGAACAGACGACTCAGCAGACAAGTCGAGATTTTCATGATGATCTCAAAAGGGATTGGAAGTTCAACACTCATCATCCTAAGGATCTTATTATTGGAAATCCTTCTGAAGGAGTAAGAACCAGATCCACATTAAGAGAATCAAGCAATGTGGACTTTATTTCAGATTTGGAGCCTAAATGCATTGAAGAAGCCCTTGAGGATGAAAGCTGGATTCTTGCTATGCAAGAAGAACTTAACGAGTTCATAAGAAATGATGTCAGCACTCTTGTCTCTAAGCCTAAAAACAAGTCGGTTATTGGAACAAGATGGGTCTTCAGAAACAAATTGGATGAAGATGGTAAAGTTGTCAGAAATAAGGCAAGGTTAGTAGCTCAAGGCTATAACCAACAAGAAGGTATTGATTATACTGAAACCTTTGTACCTGTAGCTAGAATAGAAGCCATACGCATTTTAATGTCATATGTTGCACGACACCAAATTACCCTGTTTCAAATGGATGTAAAAAGTGATTTTCTAAATGGTATAATTGAAGAAGAAGTGTATGTTAAGTAACCCCCTGGTTTTGAGGATACTGATAAACCAGATCACGTTTTCAAACTTAAAAAGGCATTATATGGTTTGAAACAAGCACCTAGAGCATGGTATGATAGACTCAGTTCTTTTCTCATGCATAATGGTTTTACTAGAGGACAAGTAGACACTACTCTGTTCAAAAAATGCTCTAAAGAGAACTTTATTATAGTTCAAATATATGTTGATGATATTATTTTTGGAGCAACTAATGAAAAGTTGTGCAAGGAATTTTCAAATCTAATGCAAGCTGAATTTGAGATGAGCATGATGGGAGAATTGAAGTTCTTCCTTGGATTACAAATCAAGCAGACAAGTGATGGAATTTACATTCATCAACAAAAATATACCAAGGAGATACTCAAGAAATACAAAATGGAAAATGCAAAGCTCATGAAAACCCCTATGCAACCCAATGCAAAACTAAGCAAAGATGATGAAGGTAAAAAGGTAGATCAAACTGTCTATAGAGGTATGATTGGCTCTCTACTGTACTTAACTTCAAGCAGACCTGACATTCAAGTTAGTGTATGTATGTGTGCTAGATTCCAATCTGATCCTAGAGAATCTCATATTAAGGCTGTTAAAAGAATATTTAGATATTTGCTTGGAACTACTAATCTTGGTTTGCTGTATTTAAGATCAAAAGAATACAAATTAGTGGGATATTGTGATGCTAACTTTGATGAAGACAGAATAGAAAGAAAAAGCACCAGTGGAGGATGTCACTTCATTGGAGCAAGTTTAGTCTCATGGTCAAGCAAGAGGCAGACAACCATTACCCTGTCTACTGCTGAAGTAGAATACATCTCTGCTGCTAGTTGCTTCTCCCAACTCTTATGGGTAAAACATCAACTTGAGGATTACTCTATTTATGAACATAACATATCTGTATGGTGTGATAATTCCAGTGCTATATGCTTAACTAAAAATCCAATTCAGCATTCTAAGGCTAAGCATATTGAAATCAAACATCATTTCATTAGGGATTATGTTCAGAAAGGCAGCTTTGATATTAAGTTTGTTAAAACTGAAAATCAATGGACTGATATTTTCACTAAACCCCTCGCAGAAGAAAGGTTTTTATTTATTAGAGATAATCTAAACATGCATTACATTGCTGAATGACATGTATGAATGTTAACGAGTCTATGCTAAATCTGTCATTACTCCTATATACATGTTCTTTTAACTAAGCATTAGTTCATGGGGAGTAATGATACAATAGTTTAAGTGGAGTATCTCTACTATGCTTGCTGCATTACTATGATCTTCTTAACATGTTATCTTGCCCTTAACATATCTCATAAATAAAACTTAATAACCCTTTTTGATGTTGACAAAAGGGGGAGAATAGGAGAAATTGATATTTGTGATAGAAATGTGTTATAGGAGAATGGGAGAATGAATATGATATGACCTGTTCGCTTAAGAAAATTTCAACCTGTCTATATATGCTATTTTCTTTGTTGATATTTTCTGAGGTTCATTAAATCATCTCAATGTTTGTCATCATCAAAAAGGGGGAGATTGTTAAGTCTCTAAAATGTCTGATGTGCATTTCTCTAAGTTTTGATGAGAACTAAAGATTGGTTAATGATTTAATTAACCTTCATATTGGTTGCTAACATGTCTATCGAGTGTGCAGATTAAATGAGAGAATCATCTGTCCAAACACAAGTGATTGAAACAAACGTCCAACAGTATAGTGATAGAAGCTCACGTCCAACACAAGTGATTGAAATGCACGTCCAACACTGTAGTGATTGAAACACACGTCCAACACTGTAGTAATAGAAGCCAGTGTCCACTAAAGTGATGGAAGCCAGCGTCTACTTAAAGTATCAGAATGGCTCGTCCAACGACGTGGCAGATGGAGCTCATCCATTAAAGTATCAGAATGGTCCGTCCAATGACGTGGCAGATGGAGCTCGTCCATTAAGGTATCAGAATAGCTCGTCCATTAAAGTATCAGAATGGCTCGTCCAATGACGTGGCATATGGAGCTCGTCTACTAGGTTACGTTCAACCAGTTAAAGAAGTATTCGTCCATTGACGTGGCATATGGCTCTAGTCTACTAAAGTAACAAAGGCTATCGTCTACTAAAGTAACAGAGGCTCTCGTCCACTAAAGTAACAGAGGCTCTCGTCCACTAAAGGTGACAGAAGTGCTCGTCCACACTAGTCTTTGGACTTGCTGAGTCTTTAATATGGAGCTCGTCTACTAGCCCGAATGAAAACTCAAATGGCTAGATAGACGCGGTTATTTTCAAGATGGAAGCACTTATCTTATAAACACGATTTCTATAAGGATTATCGGAATCGTATTTCAAGAACCAGAAAGAGACTTGAAGCCTTCTCTCCTACTCAGTTTCACGATTATCAAGAAAAGTCAGAAGTTACTCTCTCAAACAACATTGTTTTAAAAATCTTTTACAATAATAGTACATAAAAGTTAAACTCTAACTAGAGGTGACAAAATAGGCCGACCCAAATATACTCGATAAAATATAGGCTTTGCCCTGTCTGATAAAATCTGAACCCGAATTGGCTAGCCTGGTCGGGTTCGGGCAGCCCGTATAACATTTTGTATTTTTTTGTTTGTGTTTTTTATATGAAAAACATAGGACTCTAAGAGGCTTTTGAGTACGCTCTAGAATATGATTGAACGTCTCTCTGTTAGTACTTGGTACGCAACAAGGCCCTCGATTCTGACAAGAGCAAACCATTTTTGGCCATACGTGCTGGCTTTTGTAGCTTTGGGTTGAGGGTAAATATTGGAAATGGCCTTCCTAGAAATCCCTTTCTATATTGCTTCTGATAACTTCAATTTAACCTGAATTTCTTTCACAGCAAAATAATAGCTACCAATTAATTTATGTATATAAATTAAAACATAGGTACATAAATGCTACTCCCTCCTATCCTTATTATAAGAGGCAAAACCCTAAAACACACAGATCAAGGAAATACATTAAAATAAGTTACTTGTAATTAATATTTGTATAAATTTACAAAGTTATCCATTCTAATCTTAATAAATGTTCTAATATCCTATAATTAATGTATTGTTTGGAACTTGTAAACAGTGTATTAAATAAGGGTAAAATTGGAAATGAGTATTTAATATTTGTCAAAATACATGCACGTCTATTATATTTTTGACCCAAAAAAAGTAGTCATTTGCCTCTTATAATAAGGACCGAAGCGAGTATTAATTAATCAATAGCTAGTTACTGGTTTCATTTTATTAATTATAAATTAAGACTTAGTTTTTATTTTAAAACTTTTTTAAAGTACTTTTTAATAACAAAAATTATAAAATATATGTCGGGCTGGCCCGAATAAACTTGCATAGCGACGGGTTTGGACACCTATTTTAGAGCCCGAATTATTTTTGGGCTTTTTTGATCCAACCCGATAAAATCTGAACCCGCATTAAGCTAGTCTGTCATGGGTCAGGTAGCCCGTTTTGTCACCTCTAACTCTATCTATTCTCCAACTACTTTATTCCAGGTTCCGTTCTTTTCTTATATTAATATCGTATGATCAACCGATATCTTTTTTGTTATCATTATTTCCTTTTCAACTGCAAGTTATCAATTTTTGTTGGTGGCTGTCCTTTTGAATCTACAATAGGGGAGTTTTTTTGGGGCAGTATTGGTATATTGTCTATGCAATACATCTATGGAATGAGGTGCAGCTGGGTTTTTTTTTTTTTTTTTTGCTTAGTGCATTGTTGTATATAGTTCTTTATGATATGGGTATTGTATACGAGTTGGAGTACTCCCGATACTCTAGTTGATGCAAATTTGATTTATCACAAAATAAAAAATTTGCAATTTATCCGGGTACATTGTGGATAATTTCGTTTAATCTTAGGCATGTATACTTAAACTAAACACAATTTACATTTATATTTTCTACACCAAATGTCAACTTCAAGTCGAGGCTAAGGGCTTTCCTATTTCATACTTGTCAATTTGGTTTTTTTCCAAAAGTTTGATTCCCATTTCAAACTTAGCAGTTAATTATGTAAACATTGAGGTTGAGTTCTAGTATTATAATATGGGATTGGGTTAAGGTATACCATCCATATTTTGTACCACCCACTACACCACCCATATGTGATAAATTTTGGATAAATCAAATTGTCATATGGGTTTGGTCAAAATTTCAAACTTTCTAGTTGTATTTCTACTATAGTCAAATATATGAATACAATATATTGTAATATAGTATATGTACTCTTTGTATTCGCAAATTTAACCCATATTAAAATAATGTTTTTTTATTAAAAAACTGATTATATTGTAAAATAATATTTTAATATGAATTAAAATAGTGTTTGTTGTCAATAATATTTTGTAATATAATCAGTTTTTTTAATCAAAAAACATTATTTTAATATGAGTTAAATTTGTAAATACAAAAAGCACATATATTATACTACAATATACTGTATTCATATAGTTTGACTATAGTATAATATAACTAGAAAGTTTGAAATTTTAACCAACCTATGTGACAAGCGGGATTTTATTCCTGGTTTTCCACCAGTGGGTAGCCCGATACCGTCACGATCATGAACAAAACAAATCAGGGTTGGTTCTGCTAACAACTAATAATGCCCATAATTATTACTCAACTCTAGTGGAGAATAATAAACATGGCTTATCTTAAGCAAATCATGTGAGCTTGTTTGTACGTTCATCAAACTTGCTATTCCTAAATGAAAGAGCCACATCTTTGTATCTAACTAATGCTGCCACATGCAATGCTTTTCAATTTTATTTTCTTGAGATTTATCTGTCAGGTTTCGAACACCATGCATAGAGACAATAAACGGCATTCGAGATGATTAATGCAATTCGCAGGCACAATTCTTCGATTCACAAGTTACATAATTATATTTGATATATACGAGTGAAAGATATATTGGTGATAAATGTTCAAAAAGTGCCAGCTGATTTTGGCTAGCATGGATAAAATTTTAGTAAAATTTCAATCTGGTTTAAATAATGTTTGAACCGGACCAATCAGGGTGATCCAGCCGAATATACATATCAAAATGAAATAAACCGGGCTTGCTTAAATGAGCCCGATTGGAATTAGTTGGTCTTGTCCGACCAGCATCTTTTGTCACATTAGAATGGCAGCAGCTAGCGGAACTAAAAAGAAGAAAGCTAAAATAATGCACACAATCCTTTCTCTAATTATATATAGGTCAATTGTAAAGAACCATGCATGCATGCTAGTTTATGGTTTAAACCTCAGCAAATCTTGAATTTATCAAACCATTCAGAGTATGTATATTTAACTGTTACACAGCAGGAAAAATAGCCGCAATGAGAAAAGGAAATTAAAATGGAAAGTATTTATAGGAATTTTTTTTTATATAATGAAAAATTTCTGATGAGGGATGGTGCTTCAGTCCAAGACAGGGAAAACCTTCGGGCTCTATAAGCACTTACAAAGGGATTTACATTTACTTTACCCCAAAGGAACTGATGAGGCTCGAACATGCGACATATCAGATACGAGACTCTGTCATAATTCACTAGACAAACTCCTTCAGTAATGGAAATTGAATTTGATTACTAATTGTTGAGCTACTAGCATAAGATTGAGTTGCTAAGTTTTGAAACACAAAAAATACTTTTAATAATTAAACTATAAATAAGGAGAATATGTGCTTTTAAAAAAATTATATAAATTCAACTTCAAACATTTTTGTGTCAAATGAGCAAAGGTACCTAGAACAGTGATAACCAAATTACATGAGTTACAGTATGTTTGCTTTGTTTCCAGTTTTCTGGTTTGATTTCCTGTTTTCATAAATAATTATAAAATTGTCACCTTGTTTTTATTATATTTCCTATTTTCAAATATTTGTATAGGAAACACTGAAAACAATTTTTCTCTGTTTTCAGGTATTCCTGTACAAATTTTTGAAAACAGGAAACATAACGAAAACAATGTGACAGTTTAGTATTTTTCTTAAAAACATGAAATGAAAACAGAAATTTGGAACAATGCAAACATGTTAGTGATTTGGTTACGACCGGTTTTTCTTGAAGGATTGTGATGTTTTTAATTATTAAATTTAATTATATTTTAAGAGTTTAATTTCTATGCATTGATAGGAAAATTGAGTTTTACACTGACATCCAATGATATTTTGATAAATCAATTTTATTATTGTTAAATTAAATTAAAATCACATATATCAAAATATTAGTAGATATTAATATAAAATATTTTATACTGACAATACATATTACTTTAATCCATATTTTAATCATAGTGAAGTTGGTAAGCCCAACTACTTGAATGGAGTCAATATTCCATAGTTAATTGGTAATAATGTCTTAAAAATTGGAACAAATTAGATAATAAATTTAAATATAATGTATTGTGAAAACATTTTTTATACCATCGATTAATCATATATTGATACATTATTAAAATCATTTGCTTATTACAATGATTACTTTTTTTTTACAGGATTGCAATAATAATTTAAAAATCATATATAGTTGCAATAATTACCTTATTGTAATAATTACCTTATGACTGGTTGTGAATGTAAAAGATTTTAATTAAAAAATTATGAAATTTAAAATGATTCAATCAGTTAGACTATGTTTTCTATCTTATTATTTTTATTATATTATCTAATTCAATCGTAGTTTAATAATTAATTTAACAAATTAAGCACCAAAAGAAATTAATTTAACAAATTAGGTGAACTGATTTGTAATTGTAATCTTAAAGCTTGGCTAGTTAGTTGTAACATTGATTTTTATATTGATTAGTTTAGTAGCAGCGGTTTTTTCAAACGGTAAAGTTTTTTTGACATCCGAAAAATGTGTTGGATTTGGTTATTTAATCTCTCAGATTTTGATGATAACAAAAAGATTAAACTTGTATAATAAAGTTATGTTGTGAACTAACATGTCTATTTTCAGTATACATGACTGCTTTTAGTATCGCTTGATGACGAGGAAACTCTCTACAAGAATCAATCAAATTTGAAATGGTCTTTTTGCGCCGTCCAAAAAGCAGACGTAAATATAGACATTTTTGACTGCTTAAGCCGTCGATAAGCGGAATGATCATTTTTTGTGAATTTACGATGGCTTTTTTACATTAGTCATTAGTAAATCCATCGCTAACAAATGTGCACTTTTACCCGAAAACATGGCACCAATTTAGTGAAGGAAATTTTTAATTTATGACACCTTTTTCTGTCGCTAATTTTTGTCCAGATTTGCGACGGCTGAAGCCGTCGGTAAGGAAAGTGGGATTTCCGAGGTTGCAAGATATGCAACGGACTAAGCGAACGCAAATATTATTTTTCGTTTTGTGACGGCCTTGCCGTCAGAAATCCGTCGGTAAGGTCCAATAAATATTAATTGCAAAACAGAAACCCTTCCTTCTATCGTCTCCACCTCTCCCTATTCGCGCCTCCACCTCTCCCTTTTCACCTCGTCGCCTCCTCTGTCACCAGTTGCGAGCAACGGCGGCAACCGTGGCCACTGCGGCCACCGCAAGTCTCCTCCGGTCCTCTCCTTTCCCATATCCTCTCCCTTCCTCCTCCTATTTTCTTCTCCTTTTCGCCCAACCGGCACTGCACTTCTGCTGCAGCCACTGCATGTCCCCCCACATTCGACCGCCTGTGTCTAGCCGCTACTATAAGTCCACTACAAAAAATTTCACTTTTGGATTGTGATTCACTACCAGTTGGTGGAGTAGAGGTAAGCGTGAGAGATTTCCTTGCAAGGTGTTTGTGAATTGAATTTGGATAAATGAAGATACTTGTTTTGGGAATCATTAATGAGATTCACAGGAACCAAAATGGTGAGAGAAAGGAAGGTTTTTTACTGGCTTTTTTAGCTTGGATTTGATAGGCATAAAAGGGGTTTTCTGCGACGGCAAAGTGTGCATAAGGGTGTTTGAGGATTCACTTTGTTTTGAGATTTGTCTCTTTTTGTCTCTCTCTGTGGTTTGTGTGATGGATGAAGTTTAGGGCAGTTCCAGTTTCCTGCCTCCTTTCCTGACCAAGACTTATGAGATGGTGGATGATCCTTCCACTCACTCCATTGTTTCTTGGGGTGCCTCCAACAGAAGTTTCATTGTTTGGAATCCACCTGAATTTTCAAGGGTTTTGTTGCCCAGATTCTTTAAGCACAATAACTTCTCAAGTTTTATCAGACAGCTCAACACTTATGTAATCAATTTCAATATCTTTCATGCTCTTGTCTTTGACTACTTTATGTTTTGTATTTGTTTTATTTTTCTTGTTTTGATTGCTTGGAGTATGTCATGTTTTCTGTTTGATCAGGGCTTTAGGAAGGTTAACCCTTAACTATGGGAATTTGCAAATGATGATTTTGTGAGAGGATGACCACATCTCTTGAAGAATATCCATAGGCGTAAACCGGTTCATAGCCATTCTTTGCAAAATCTCCATGGACTAGGGGCTACCCCGCCGACAATATCATAACGCCAGAGTTTGAAAGATGAGATAGAGAGGCTTAAACATGATAAAGAACAACTTCTTCTACATTTACAAAGACGTGAACAGGATTGGAAAATGTATGAGATGGAAATACAATGCTCAAATGATCGTTTGGAAAAGTTGGAAATGATGACGCAAAATATGCTCTCTTTTGTGTCTCATGTGTGTGCAGAAACCTGGAATTGCTTTAAATGTTAATTTAATAAAATATATATTAGTATTTGCAATGGCCAAGCCATCATTATAGGGAAAGATATTTCTAACAGCCAGGCCGTCAGTAACATTTGTGACGGCCAAGCCGTCAGTAACATTTGCGACAGCTTAGTCGTCAGTACCGGGTTAACGTTTGTGACGGATAAAGCAGTAGTAAATTTGTGACAGCCACTTAAAAACCGCAAATCAAGCTTTGTGAAGACCATATTAGCGATGGATCTGAAGTCGTCACAAAACTGTTAGAAACACTCATTTTGCGACGGATTTTTTCTATTTACAATGACCAAAGGCCATCACTAATACCAATTTTTCTTGTAGTGACTAGTCTAAAGTTTCCTTAGGAAAGTTTAAAAGCATCATGGGTCCAAGGTTTACTCACTAGACGAGTCATCAAACTCATCTGGTAAATAACTAGTCCAAAAGGTTAGCTAGTCGAGCAGTTAGAAATAACTAAACTTAACAAGCGCTAGACGAGTTCCTAAGTATATTAAGTATAAGAAGCGCTTGACGAGGTTATAAGTTTATCAGGAAAACAATAGGTCCAAAGACTTGTAGTCCACCCGAGAAAAGAATGGACTACCCGATAAGAGATAGACGAGTAACTAACTAGAATACCAGATAAAGACAAAGTTAAGTTATACTAGTCTACCCGGTAGAACTACTAGACGAGGTATTAGTAGACTACCTAATTGCTTCTTGTTCTATGTTCTAAATGCACGTCCAAAGATATATCTGTTTTTCACCCATCCAGACATCAAATTTATTTCAAATGATTGATTATTTGTTTTCGAATGTTTACATATCCTTTCTTGTGTTATTTGAGTTGCTATGACTTTGTTTCTCGATAAGAGAAACATAGTATCATTGAATACACAAAACGTTGTACTCTGACATACAAGCTGCTGTAAAGTTGAATAAAGTACAAAGAAGGAAAGATAGAAAGTTACTTTCGAGTACAAGAGAGAAGTGCAGAACCATTTCCAGCTCTTCTGATAACCAAGAGTGCTTTTCTGAAGATCAAATATCAAGTTATCAGACTCAATGAATACCAACATTTAATGATATGTCTAAACATATATTTTGAAGACCGTTGAAGAAGGAAGAGCTCAAGCTGAAGAACTCTATAAATACTGGATGACCCCAACAAAGAAAGACATCGAAGATCTGATATTCAAAAGTGTCAAATCTCTGCACAAACTTCTCTCGAATACTTTCATTGTAATCTCATCCGATCTTAAACTTTCACACCCTCACACGTAGTGAGCTTGTAGATCAATCTTTAAATCTCTTAAGCTAAAGAGAGAGCCTAAAGAGGCTTGACTGAAAAGAATACTTGAGTGTCTAGAGAGGTGTTGAATAATTGAGTGATTGTAAGCCTAAAGAGGTGTTGAATACTTGTAAAGTTATTGGTTTATAGTGGAGAAAAACCTTCAAGTAGAAGGGACTGGACGTAGCTGTTTGTAGGAAGAGAGTGAACCAAGATAAAATAGTTGTGTGTGTGACACCCGAGGCTGACAAGGGCGAGGAGTGGTCGCCGATGCAAAAAGGCACTGATAAGGAGCGGCTCCTAGCAGGCTTCTAGGCGGAGGGACACGTGAATGAACCATTACACACTGAAATGAGAGGGATCCTGAGACTGTGTACGTATGGGACTATACAGTTGAGGATGACTTATATGAATTGATTGGTACTACCTATACTAACGAGATGCATTTTCTTTTCGGGAGCCCATCATTTAAGAACTTTACAGTTAAGTGTGCTTAACTTGGATCAATTATGGGATGGGTGACCTCCTGGGAAGTTTTCCCAGGAAATGTGTCAGTAAGGACAAAGCACGTTGAAAAGACTCGTGTTGGTTTGTGGGGACAGTCGTTAATCCATAGAGCAGCCAGGGATGTTACAAATAGCATCAGAGCGGCACCTCTCCCAGTACGGTGTGGTTCGGGGACGAACCAAACGGAAGCCTGTGGGCATGTGACACCCAGAGCTGACGAGGGTGGGGAGTGGTCGCCGATGCAAGAAGGCACGAACAAGGAGCGTCTCCTGGAAGGCTTATAGGTGGAGGGACACGCGAATGAACCGATTACACGTCGGAATGAGAGGGATCCTGAGGCTGTGTAGGTATGGAACTATACAGTTGATGATGACTTATATGAATTGATTGATACTACCTATACTAACGAGATGCGTCTTCTTTTCGGGAGCCCATCACTTAAGAACCCCACAGTTAAGCGTGCTTGACTTGGAGCAATTCTGTGATGGGTGACCTCCTGGGAAGGGTGACCTTCTAAGCACACTGAAAAGACTCGTGTTGATTTGTGGGGCAGTCGTCAATCCATAGAGCAAGCAGGGATGTTACAATGTGAATCTTCTATCCCAATCTATTTACAGTTTTCACTTATACAAACTGTGGGGACTTGATTCTGTGATTGTTAACACTTTAAAAAGGTTTTTATTATGTGTTTATTTCATTGTTTACTTCTGAAAAGGTTTTAAAAAACGAGTTTTCAAAAATTGTTAAGAAACACAATTCAATCCCTCCTTTTTGTGTTTCCTTGTGTCAACTTCAAAGTGGTCACCGTATTCAACACCTTCCTATGAAAGTGTGATAATTGTTAGATTTAAAAATAGGGTCCGGTAAAATTGGTACAATTGTACGATGTCAGACACCAAAATTGTTTCCAAATATCACACCTCATATAAATCTAATATACCACTATGTATAAATATAAGATAAAATATAATTGGAATAATTTTTTTATCAAAATTTGAATGAAAAATTTTAGATATTCACAAAATAAAGTTGAACATAAAAAATATTAACTAAAATGAGCTTATCTCTAAACAACAAATGAGGATATATTATTTATCATAGACAAATATTAATGAGTGTCCTAAGGACATTAGTTAAGAAATCTAAAAAAAAAGTAAATTTTCATAAGATGTGGTATATCAATACATTGGGAAGGAATATATGTAAGTTTTCAACAAATAATTGTTAAGTCTCTAAATGTGAATTTGTCCTAAGTTTTGATGAAAACTAAACATTTATCAATGATTTAATCGAACTCCATCTTGGTTGCCGACCTATCTACTTAGTGTGCAGATTATCACTTTAAGTATATTTATCACCTGTCTGCCCAAAGTCTATCCTGGTCAAAAGTGGAGAACACCCATCTAATGAGCAAAGCCAACCCATCTGCTGACTTAGCTTATTTGTTGACTTTATGCTTAGAAGAGTCAACATGTCTAATGAAGTTCTCACCCGTCTGTGATCCTTCAATGTGGAACACGCAAGGACAAAATAACTTTTGTGAGCTGTCTACTCAGTTAGAGGTTATTGAAGCTTTCTCTCTCACAAGGATCAAGAATTTCAGAAGGTCAAACACTCGAGTAACCATGGAACTCAGAAAAGGAGTGCTTCCAATATGCTTTATTCCCTAGTACATCTGGATGTTGCACGAAAAGGGAAATGTGCTCAGTAAAGTACAAAAACAACTTGGTCAACTCTGATTTGGTTGCTGCACAAAGCATAAAGCATTGCCCATCTCTGTTAGAGTACAACCAACGTTCCTATGCATTAAATGTCTATCCAGAACGACTCTATTGCATTTAATGAAGCTCAACTCAAATCCAAAAATCAAGAGGAATGTCTCTAACGGATTCAAAATGATTGAAGGCTATAAATAGAGAAGACATTGAAGATGAAGACATAGAGAACACTGCATTCAAAGAGCCATTACTCCGCGTATTTATTTCTTCATACTTTCAATCTTTATTCTCCAATCATTTGAAGTTATTACGCAATCTCTACCCTTAAAATTAAATTCACTCTTCTGAGTGTTAGTGAAAGACTTGCAAGTTGTATTTATTACAATCTTCTTTCAAACAAACATGAGTTAGCCTGAAGAGGCTAGCTGTGCAAATAATACTTGTCTTTGAGCCTGAAGAGACTAAGTGTGCAAAGAATACTTGTTGTCTGCAACCTGATCAGTTATAGTGGAGAAAACTTGGTGCTGTCAACGACTGGACGTAACCCTAGTTGTTAAGGGGTGACCAGAATAAAATAACTGTGTCTATCTCTGTCCCTGTCTCTTTAGTTAATTTGTTTATCTTATCTGTTAACTAACTAAAGAGGTTAAAGTGTGAATATTAAACAAGTTTTAATCTTGCATGCTTGTGTGTTTTTCTGTCGAAAAATCATCAGACGAGTCACTTGTCTCTGCTCTTTCAAATCACTCGTCTGTCGATAACTTATGTGTGCGGAAAAGTTTTTAACTTCTAT
Source organism: Sophora flavescens (assembly GCA_030762895.1). NCBI lineage: Eukaryota > Viridiplantae > Streptophyta > Magnoliopsida > Fabales > Fabaceae > Sophora > Sophora flavescens. The sequence goes on along the minus strand of CM061062.1, from coordinate 65,419,755 downwards.
CTAAAGTTTGATAAACACAATTCAATCACCTTCTCGTGTTTATAGTTGTTTATTTCAATAATTACCTTATTTGGATACCTCCACTCCCGACGAAAATCCTTATTGTTATGTCATTTAGTGAATTAAATTTTCGATTAATGTAACATGTACTATTACATTAACATCAACTAATATTTTAACATATGTATTTTTATTTAATAACTAAGAGAGAAATAATAATAATAATACAGATTTGTCAAGATGTTGTTGAATGTCTGTATAAAAATTCTTTACAGTAATCGTGTATAGAAATTAAATTCTTAAATTTTTTATATGTATTTTATGAAATAAAAAATAAATGTACCCAAATTCATTTTAAAAAAAATATTTTGTCCTAATTATAAAACCCTACGTGCTGGTCGGAGACCCAACAAAATTAAAAAGGAAGTTACGTCACGTTTTGGGCCAAATAGAAACCAAACAGTCGAATACCACGCACGGGGCCCTTGCACCGAAAACGATAGACAATTGGTCCCTTCCAATCCCATCTTATTCTCTTTTTTGAACTTTTTTTACTGCAAACTCTGTTCCCCACTGGAAATGGTAATATCACGGGTTTGTTGTTAGTTCTGATTTTGAGTTTGAAAGAAATACAATTCCAAAAACGAATGCAGTCTTCAGGTTATTTCAAGACATTGGCTTGTGATCGTGCTTTCTTTCTGACAGACACTGTTTTCAATGAAATATTAAAAAGAATTTTGTTATTTAATCACTTACTAAAAGTATCTTCGGTAGTGGAACTCACTAGAGATATTTATCTTCTGGGTCTTAACATGTTACATATCTATTTTTTATTTTATGTTTGATTGCATTTTTCTCCCTTTTACTATTTATCATAAATGATTTTGTTTCTTATAGTTTTTTTAACATATTTAATCCTCTTCAATACTGTAAATTTGATCATTTTATCTAATATTTATAAATTTTTTAATAATCAATAGAACTGTTTTAAGGGCATAGAACATTTGATTGAATTTTTGTGTTAAAGGCTGGGCCGTGTCTACAAATTTTTGGGCTTGAGGCAAAAATTTTAGAGAGATTTAATGTAAACAAACTATCAATCCTCATAATAATCTTGTACCATTTTGAGCAGTCAAATCATTTTTCAAAGTTTTATAATCAAATAATTATAATATTTCATTCTTAATAGATAAGATGATTAATCCATTCAATCTATTTTATAACATTGTTGATCTTAGATAAGATTTATATAATTTTAATTTTAAAAAATTTCTTTCGACGGTGACAACCGTTAAATGTATTGTCAATAATGTTATTTAACTCTTCACCTTCTTTTTTTTCCCTTTATTTTATAATCATGATAGCAGTTTTATAGTTTTACTATAATCTACTTGCTCGTATTTAAATTGAGATGGAATTATGTAAAGCATGATGAATGCATACAATTATAAGTGTGCATATTCTTCACTCTTAGATTTTCTCTCTAATAAGCAGCAACTCTCAATCTTCTATTACAAATGATTTTGGCTTACACTCCCAATTAATAATACCTGCAATAGTAAAAAGTGAAAACAAAATGAGGCCTAACGCCATTGTCTTAACGGCCTTGTGTCATCCATGATCCTAGTTAAAGGATCATGTGGTAGAACCAAAAAAAAATTTCGTAAAGGAAGAACGAAATCGATAAACGACATAGAGAAAACATTCAATCATGTTGAAACGGAAAGATAGAGGAGGGAGAAGTTCAACCAAAGGTTGCATGCGCTTAGGGCAGTGGTTCCTCTTTATTAATCATTGAAAAAATTGACATACCTTGAACTAAAGGATCACATTTATAACATTGAGAAAATAGAGGAATCAAATGTACTAAAAAAAATCATATGAACCATAATTACAAATAATCAATATAGGGATCCAAAATATAGTTAAGCCTTTATTTTATATTACTTTAAAAAAATCATCCACTACTATGGTGCAGATAATATCACTTTCTAGAAAAGATTTTTCCGAAAAGAAACTACAACTCTACAAGAGATGAAATATGTAATTTAATTAATTAATTAATTAATTAATGAGGAACGATGAGCATAGTAACTAATTGTTTAACTTCAATTTTTTTTGTCTTCATCAAAATTTAGATTATATATCCCTATTCAACTCCTCTTCCTTTTATATACAGTATATCCCACTTCACTCATTATAACGGGATTTTGATTTAAATATCTCAACTTCATTATTTTGGTTTCATATCATATATATACTTTAGGATGTTTATAATTCAAGGACAATCCAGTAAAAAAATAAAAATAAAAAATTCAAGGACATTTGTATGTTTACATGTCTCTTTATTCAAATGATTTTAAATCATTTTTCATTTCAATACTATCATCACAAAATATTTCTTGTAAGCGTCACTCTCAAAACAATCATTTATTTCAGTTATTTGGGTTTTTGATCAAACTGGGTTCATTTTAGAAACTATTTATCAGTTTAGGGTTATTCTGAAACTATTTACCAATGGGGGGTCGTTTTGAATATTTTATTATTTTTTGGTCTGACGGGTCAAAGGCGCCACTGCAGATGGTGCTATTGAAGGCGCCACTGCAGATGACGCCACACTTTTTATTAAAAAAAAAAAATCAAAAGGGGAGGCGCCAACTGCAGTGGCGCCTCTGCCCCTACGTACTGCTACAGTAGCGCACTGTAGCACTACTGTAGCAGCCCTTTTTTTTTTTATAATTTTGACTTTTTAAAAAAAAAATTTATTTCTAAAAAAGTCCATTCACCAGATAATGAACTGAATTCACCAGATATTTGTACATGATTCACCAGATATTTGCACATACTTAACCAGAAAATTTATTTCTCAAAAAAACCTATTCACCAGATAATGAACTGAATTCACCAGCATTTTTTTTTTAAAAAATTGACTGTTTTATAAAAATAAAAATTTTATTTCTAAAAAAGCCCATTCACCAAATAATGAACTGAATTCACCAGATATTTGTACATGATTCACCAGATATTTGCACATACTTAACCAAAAAATTTATTTCTCAAAAAAACCTATTCACCAGATAATGAACTGAATTCACCAGATATTTATACCCGATTCACCAGATATTTGCACATACTTAACAAAAAAATTTATTTCTCAAAAAAACCTATTCACCAGATAATGAACTGAATTCACCAGATATTTATACCCGATTCACCAGATATTTGCCCATACTTAACCAAAAAAATTATTTCTCAAAAAAGCCATTCACCAGATAATGAACTGAATTCACCAGATATTCGTACCCGATTCACCAGATATTTGCACATACTTAACCAAAAAAATTTATTTATCAAAAAAACCCATTCACCAGATATCTAAACTGGTAAATAGTTTCTAAAAGGAACCCAGTTTGGTCAAAAAGTCGAAAAAGAGATATTCATCTCAGGTAAAATGATTAATATTTATTGCTGAGAGAGCTTTAGGCGGAACCATCAGCGACATGATCAAGGAATATTCATCTCAGGTAAACCCATCTTCTTAATTTCACTCCGGAGATTTTCTGCAATGCTCTCACCAAATAATTTTTTTTTTACTACTGTAATAATTGATGAATATTTATTGGTGTAAATTGTTATTGCTATTATTTTTTTATGCCTACTGCGATATTATTTACTACTCATTATTACATGATTTTTTTTTATTACTTCTTTTTTTATATAGATAATTTATCAAAAAGGAACTCAGTTTTGTCAAAAAACCGAGATCAGTTCCTTGCTTGGGAGATGGCTGGGAGCCTTGGGTCTCCCTTCAGACCATTCTCTTCCGCGAACATTTTTCTCTTTTTCGACTTTTTGACCAAACTGGGTTCCTTTTAGAAACTATTTACCAATTTAGATATCTGGTGAATGGGTTTTTTTGAGAAATAATTTTTTTTGGTTAAGTATGTGTAAATATCTGGTGAATTCAGTTCATTATCTGGTGAATGGTTTTTTTGAGAAATAATTTTTTTGGTTAAGTATGTGCAAATATCTGGTGAATCGGGTATAAATATCTGGTGAATTCAGTTCATTATCTGGTGAATATGTTTTTTTGAGAAATAGATTTTTTGGTTAAGTATGTGCAAATATCTGGTGAATCATGTACAAATATCTGGTGAATTCAGTTCATTATCTGGTGAATGGGCTTTTTCAGAAATAAAATTTTTATTTTTTTAAAACAGTCAATTTTTTTTTTTTAAAAAAAGTGCTGGTGAATTCAGTTCATTATCTGGTCAATAAGTTTTTTTGAGAAATAAATTTTTTGTTAAGTATGTGCAAATATCTGGTGAATTCAGTTCATTATCTGGTGAATAGGTTTTTTTAGAAATGAAATTTTTATTTTTTTAAAAAAAGTCAAAATTTAAAAAAAAAGGGGGCTTGCTACAGTAGCGCTACGATGCGCTCATCAGAGCAAAGACGTGCAGGGCAGGCGCCACTGCGCAGCTTGGCGCCTCCCCTTTTGATTTTTTTTTTTTATAAAAAGTGTGGCGCCATCTGCAGTGATGCCTTTGACCCGTCAGACCGAAAAGTAATAAAATATTCAAAACGAACCCCCATTGGTAAGTAGTTTCAGAATAACCCTAAACTGGTAAATAGTTTCTAAAAGGAACCCAGTTTGGTCAAAAACCCCAGTTATTTCCTAACAAAACGGATAATAAGTTGCCAATTCAATAATATTTACATTTTGGCCAATTAATTTACATAAATAATTTAAAATCATATTGTAATATCTAGTCTTTTTTTTTATCAATCTAAGTCTGTTTTGTACTTTTGTTAAACGATAATAGTTTTTTTTTTTGGTTTTTCAGGATATCCTCCGTGCATAACTGTGGAGATTAATCTCTCGAGCCGGATAGAACCATAAGGGTGGCAAAACTCTCCCTCAAGAATTTTAATACTGCTGCGATAAGAGTATTTCTATGCCAGCCTTCTCAACAATTATTATTATTATTATTTTTGTTGATATACAACAATTTATTTTTTTGGTCCTCAACAATTGAGTCTACCGGTAAGTTGCTATTTGAATGAGGCAATTTTAATGATTCGCCAACAGTGTTCTTAAATATTTGAGAGAAACAATTCTGTTACGTATATATTAGACTAAAGTCACTCCTTAACTAGTTAAATACCAGACAAACCACACTTAGTTATCTGATATCATTTTATATATGCCATTATATGGGTTCAATAACCTAATAAATGATAATGCTTGTTATATAACATGTTGGTATAATAAATACACCTCTCTCGAGACTGTATCTTAGTTTGATAATTTAATAAAAGAAGATACAACTCAAAAGTAATGACATTATAATCTAATTTGAAAGTGACGGATGAACGATGATTAGCTAGCAGTGAAGGCTAAACGCGTAATAGCGTCACAATGTACAGAAGGGGTTGTAACTTCTAAGGCAGGTGTGGTGCCTATATATACCCGATAATATATAACAAAGACGTATCACACAACACAAGTTGAAACACAGAAAATGGGTTCTTCTTTATTGATTACTCTGATTTTGGCATCACTAGCATCTGCTTCCTTCGCCGCCATACCAAGGAGGCCTGTTGATGTGCCATTCGGCCGAAACTATGTCCCTACTTGGGCCTTTGATCACATCAAATACTTCAATGGAGGTTCTGAGATTCAGCTTCATCTTGACAAGTACACTGGTATATGTTGATGCTATGCACCTTTTATTTTCTGTGTATAAGAAAGTTATGTATTGTTCACTATCCTTTATCCATTTAGTTATACACATCATTTGTTGTACATAATATTCATGCATTTTTTTTATCAGGTACTGGCTTCCAGTCCAAAGGGTCATACTTGTTTGGTCACTTCAGCATGTACATAAAGATGGTTGCTGGTGATTCAGCTGGCACAGTCACTGCTTTCTATGTAAGAAATATATATATATATATATATATATATATATATATATATATATATATTTTTTTTTTTTTTTTTGATGTTTCCACCAATTTGTTTTCTCTGTTATGTTATGTGACCTTTTTTTTTGCTTTGATTGGAAACTATGCAGCTATCTTCTCAAAACGCAGAACATGATGAGATAGACTTTGAATTCTTGGGGAATAGAACTGGGCAACCTTACATTTTACAAACAAACGTGTTCACAGGAGGAAAGGGTGATAGAGAACAGAGAATCTATCTATGGTTTGATCCTACACAATCCTACCACAGATACTCTATTCTCTGGAACTTGTATCTTATTGTGTAAGTACTTCACTGAGCTCATGTGCATTCCCTTAATCAGTAACAATTTCACTTACCCTTTTAAGTAACCATTACCATCCATCTTGTTCCCTCAAAACTTTTTTTTAGAGTTCAATATTTAAGACACCAATCATAACTTGTCAATAAGGATAAATAGATAGAGTTCTCTACTTCTGTTATTTCAACATCCAATTTTGGATATACACATTTTAAAAACATATAAAGATACAAAGAGGTATTCTTCAAGAATCTTTTGTGAAATGGATAATATATATATATACTGACAGAAACCCAAATGTGGGGTGTTCAGTTTCTATGTGGATGATGTCCCAATCAGGGTGTTCAAGAACAGCAATGACTTGGGAGTGAAATTCCCATTTAACCAGCCAATGAAGTTATACAACAGCTTATGGAATGCTGATGACTGGGCCACAAGGGGTGGTTTGGAGAAAACAGATTGGTCCAAAGCACCCTTCATAGCTTCCTACAAAGGGTTCCACATTGATGGGTGTGAGGCTTCTGTGAATGCCAAGTTCTGTGACACTCAAGGAAAGAGGTGGTGGGATCAGCCAGAGTTTCGTGATCTTGATGCTGCTCAATGGCAAAGGCTCAAATGGGTTCGCCAGAAATACACCATCTACAACTACTGCACTGACCGCAAGCGCTACCCTCAACAACCTCCTGAATGCATTAGAGACCGAGACATTTAAGCTTTCGCCTGCTCGTTATTATTCTTGATTATTATTACTTACCACCATAAAATTTCTCATTTACTATCATCCCTACACCTCTGCAATGATATAATTTGGATTAAATAAGTATAATTTTTTGGGTACCTAACGCAGTTTTTCATTAAAAAAATATTACTTATGTAATAGTTATTACATATGTTAATGTTATTGGTAAACATGTATAAGTACCCAAAAAAAAGTCCAACCTTTAGTTTTGTGTATAGAGATCACTTATCCTAAAATGATGTCTCATTACTTGTTTCATTCATTTAGATCGTGCTAATTAAAAAATTGATTACATTATTTATTATCCAAGTGGATGAAACAGATGATAAGAAACCATTTTGGGACAAGTGAGATTCATGCGTTAAATTCATATATGGATTTGTTCTTGTATCGGTTATCTATCATTATTTATTGTCACTGTATGTTATTGTTTGATGTTTTAGCTATGTAACATAAAAGATTGGTGGTTGAAAATGAAAGCAGATGAGTCTCTGGCTCATTGATATATTTTCTTTATATCTGTAATTTAATTTCATTCTCTATATATTACTGTCTCCAGGGGATACTATCCTGGCTTTATCTTTTTTGTCTATGTACTTTACTTATATGGGGCCTCTCCTGGTGAACGAGTTGTATTCTGTTGAGCATATCTGTATTTGGGTCCTCTGGTCCCTGAAATGACAAAGACACCGACAAGGGTTGTAAATTTGCAAAAGTAGAAAGTGGTGATTTTGAAAACGTAGACAAAATCACTGAACCGGTAAACGTGGCTCCACTAATAACTTCCGCATGTGAAGTGTGTACAGAGGGGTGGCAGTGGATAACAACAATCTTTAACTGGATTCAATCAAGGGCTGCTAGGAGCAACTTTATTTGACAAGTCGAGGTGGTGATTATCATTTAATGGTACCATAAATAAAGCACTTGAGAGATAAGCACGTAAGGTAATGGGATGCAGAATTCAGAAAAGAATTGAAGACGTCTAGTTTAGTTACTTGCTCCTTTTTAACTTTCCACATAACTAGGTCAAGATCTGAGTGGCTGATTGAGAAATATGGACCTGAACCTGGATATAGTCAACAAGTTAGAAAAAGGAAAAAAGAAAAATGGCAAAATGCTAACGATTCATTTTTTTAACCAATGGACTTAGGATTGTTAGAAAAATAAATTAATCAACATTGAATTAACACAACAATAAAGAACAATAGGCAACAAATAAGTATGCAATTAAACAAATAAAGATAAATCAACTTATCGATTTTGGTTGAAGTATGTGCACTCGGCTTAAGATGGAGACTATCAAATTTATTCAAGAACCTCCCAAGAATAAAGGCAAAGCTCCAGTTCAGGTATATGTTCCAAAGACAATTCAAGTCGTTTCTATAGATCAGGCAAGGACAAGTGGCTTAAATCCTGTTGAAAAAGCTAAGGATCAGGCCCTAAATGAAACAGCATAAAACAACACTAGAAGGGGGTTGAATACTGTTTTTGCAAATAGAGTTTTTCAAGCATAAAACAAGATTCAGTGCATATAAGACACTTTGATACAAACGCCTGTTTCAGCAAGCTGAATTAGAAGGGTTAACTATAAACACTCCCCAGATAGTTAGTAACAACATATAAATAACTTATAAATAAAGTAAAGAGAGTAAGGAAGAGAGTACTCATAGATTTATCATGGCTCACCCACAACCTTTGGGTTACATCCAGTCCTTGACTTCACCAAGTTTTAATACTATAACTGATCAAGGTTACAGACGAGTATTATTTGCACACCTAGCCTCTCCAGGCTCAAACACAAGTATTGTTTGCACGCCTAGCCTCTTCAGGCTCAACAAGTATTCTTGAAACAAGCCTCTTAAGGCTCAGAGAGTTTGAAGGTTTGTTTGAAGCATAGCTTCAATATTACAGCAACAATTTAACCAAATAACACTTCAGAGAGTGAATACAAATTTAAGATCTGGTGAGTTGCACACGAGTTCTTCTCTAGATGATTTGTAACTTGGAGAGAAGATGATGAAAGTATGAGAGCTTTCAGCTTGTTGTATTCTCAGATTGATTTTTCTTTTTGAGAGAATGTATGATGCTTGTGAATATTTTGTATGTGCTTTATATGTCCCAGCTTCACTGTTTGTTCTATCTCATTCATGCCTCTTCAGGTCTTTGAGTTCTTCTATTTATACTTGACCATAATAGATCTGTTGGAGTATGGTCAGTGGTCTTCTCTTTATCTTTTGGACAAATAATAGCCATCCTGACTTTGAAATTTAATGCTTGAGAACGTTGGAGGTCCTGTATTGACTGTAAAGCATAGCAGACATGCTTTCTTTACTGGGGCAGCGTTTCTTTCCTTATTTGTGCAACACTTAGAAAAGTTCAGATAAAGATGCTTTTCACTTTATTGCATAAGGGACGCTTTGCAGCATTGCCCTTGTCTTTTCTTCTTTTCCATACTCGATAGAAGACAAGGAATAAAGTAATATACTTCTGTGAATATATATTTTAATTCCTTTCTTCAATGAAATACTTCAATCCAAATTCCACGTGATTTCTTCATAAAGTATTTCCTCTTTTTGAACGTTGTTGCACGAGGGATAAAATATTTCTTCATAGTTTTAATACTTCAAGTCTTCCAAGCTGGAGATATGACTTTGAACTAACTTCAGATCCTTTGAAAGATTATGACATGAGCTGAATATCTTTTTTGATTCTGTCAGAAGTCTAGACACATCCTATAAATAATCAGACGCTTCTTGATGTGAGTCTTTGTAGATGATATAGTCTATAATCTTGACCCATCTTCTTTCAACTTTCTTCAGAAGATTGTATTTAGACTCTTTGTTGTTTTGATGAGTATTTGATCAGCATATAGCTTTGGAGATTTTCCTTGATCTTTCAACTGAGAGAAGAGATGGAGATCTTTGAGTTGATCATTCTTCATTCTTTGACATAGTCTTCTCATGAGCAGCTTGATTGAATGGATGATGCATTATCTTTATCTTTCAATTTTCAAGATGCTTGATTGGGAGTAACATTTTTCCTTCAAGCTTATAGCTTCTTTGTTCATAGCTAGGAGTTTAGGATATGATGTTTGCCTTAGTGCTTGAGTCTTTCTTCAAACGCATTACTCTACATTGTGCATTTAGCTTTCAAAGATCAGACACATATACTATGCTTTGATCCTTTAGTTGAGTTGATCTGCTAAGATTATTTTCTCTTTCTGCACATCTCAAGTAGATGATTAGCAATACTCAGACTGTTCAATTAAAATCATTTCCTTAATGTTTGGGTTCATCCAAACACACACAAGCTAACTCGAGTGTGAGTCAGACGCATGACAGAGTCGCACGCTTTGTGACTTAACACTAAATCCTCCCGTGAATGATAATAAAGCCTTAGACTCAGGTATAGAATTAAATGATAATAATATTGTAGCTTAAGGATTAGGTCAAGATGATAGGAATCTTGTGGCTCAAGAAACAGGTCAAACAGATGATAATAATTATGATCAGCAGGCTAATGGTCATGATTCTGTGGATGATGATGAAGTAAATTTAATTCATACAACTTATGATGAATCTATACATCCTAAGTCGCCTACACACATTCCTAATTTTGTTCAGGAAAGTGAAGAGAATGCAAGATCTGTATTTGTAGTCCAAATTCAATCCCTTCATCCAAGAATGAAGATGCTCTCTGTGATGAAGAAGTTCAAACACCTTTTACCAACCCTGTGATTCAGAAAGATTTGAGGATCATGTCTAAATTCTGGGGGGATGATGATGAGTGCGAGCTAGTCTCTCCAATTGCTAGTTTGGGAAATTCAAAAGATGAGAAGCTGATTCTTTGAATGCTATAAAGAGTCGGACTTCTGATTTTCGAGTAGTGCTATCTATATCCCGAAAGAAGAAATTAAGAAGGAACAAGAGAACTCAAGAAAGGTCTGCTAATCCCAAAGCCCGACCAAGGGGTGGTCCAAAATTTTTGCTTAATGAAGGTTATATTTTGGAATGCTAGAAGACTAGCAAATGTTGATACTAGACTAGTCCTTAAGAAATTTTGTGTGACTCATAAACCAGACTTTTTGCTAATCTCTGAGCCTTGGGTGAATTTTGATAGGTTTCCTTCTTCATTTTGGAATAGTGTTGGTTTGAAGCCTTTTGGTTTCAATAGCAGGAGTCCTTTCCATCCATACTTATAGTGTTTATGCTATGAAAATTTTAATCCTGTTATTATTTCCTCTGCTAGATAGCATTGTACATTCTCTTTTGTTTGGGATTCTCAACCAATTTTTATCTCAACAGTTTATGCCTCTACTTGTTATTTGCAAAGGAAAGCTCTTTGGCAGGAATTAATTGATCTTCAAAACAACAATAAGGGTCGTTGGCTTTACATTGGAGACTTTAATGTTGTACTTGGTGCCCATGAAAAAAAGGGAGGAAACTTGCCTTGTAAGAATTCTTGTGCTGATTTTCAAGGATGGATAGATGTTTGCAATTTAACTCATATTACAGCCCGAGGGGCAGAATATACCCAGACCAATAATAGAGCTGCTAAATCTCATATTGAAATGAGACTGGATAGGTCAATATGCAATGAAGATTGGCTTTATTTTTGGAACTCTTCTTCCTGATGCACATTACCTAGGAGTAAATCAGATCATAACCCTCTTTTACTGATTTCTAATAAAGGTATTTCTCCAAATCCTTATTCTTTCAAATTTCTCAAAATGTGGTCAGATCACCCAGACTGTGAGAGACTTGTTAAGGAGGTTTGGAGTAGGTAAGTTCCTGGATGCCCTATTTTTATTTTAGCACAAAAACTCAAAATGCTGAAAAAGGAACTTAAATCTTGGAAGTCTTTGGCAATGTTCATCTTAATGTTGATAGAGCTCTAGAAAAAGTTGATTAAATTCAGAAACAGATCTCCTTAAATGGTTTTAATGATAGTTTCCATGATGAAGAGGTTCAGGCTCAGCTTGAATTACAAAATGCACTCTCTTATCAGGAAGACTTCTGGAAGGAAAAAGTTCGAGTAAAATGGTTCACTAAGGGTTTTAAGTTATTTTCTAACCTAATTTCGGCCCGAAAACGAAAAATTTAAAAATGTTGCCACTTGTTGGGGATAAAATATATTTCAAGAATTTCTACTCAAAAATAAAATATTCTACTTTATCGGGTGAATTTTTAGCGAAAAACGGGCGCAAAACCTAATCGGGTAAACGACGGAGCCGATTTCGGATCTGCAGAAATAGGTCGGAGGATAGGAATGATGATTCAACTTGGACAACTCACCTACATGATTCACCTAGTGAGTCGCCCTAGTCATAAATGACCATAAATGAAATATGGAGAATAACCAAAGTCATAAATGAAAAGTAGTGATCATTATCTTGCACATGTTAAGAGTTTGTGTTCAAATTCTCTTCCTCTTGCTTCATGGTCCATGAAATTCGACCAAGCCTTCCTAGCCACATATAAGTCACCTAGTCATCATGACTACTTAACAAATTATTTTAATATCCTTGAGAAATGACCAAAATACCCTTTGATCATTTTATGAATTCCTTTGATGTCCAACAAGTGTTTTGACAATTTTGCTTCCTTCTACCATGTATAATTTCGACCAAGACTCTTGGATAGGAATTATTTCACTTCATTCTAGATGATCATGATAATTATGAAGACACCTAAATATTAAGTTATTTTCTAACCTAACCTAAAACCATGGTTAATACCTAAGGTTAGTAACTAAGACAAAACCAAATTGGCTTCTTCTTCTGCCATGTGATACACACACGACCACATCCTCCCTAGATACACCTCCACCACACATTTCTCTCATCCATCTATGTTCACTCCTTTGCCATGACTCACCACCATCACGATGACTTAAACACAAAATATATAGATATTTTTCTTATAACCTAACCTAGCTTTGGTTAACATCAACCATGGTTTACTTTTAAGGTTATCAAAGCAAAGTTCTCATCCTCATTTTGGTCCAATTTCATGCAGTCACCTCCATCCACCATCACCCATTCCTTGCATTTATTTCATTTCATTTCCTTATACCAAAAACACTTAGGTTGACAACTTAAGTTAGTTTTAAAGATCAAAAACCTATATTCTTCATTTCCTCTCACTTGTTCTTTATTTGTTCTTCATTTATTTTCCATTTTCCACTAACTCAGAGTCATGATTTCATGATTATTCCTTCATGAAACTTGTTCCTTAGATCATTGTCTTCACTTTGATCCTTTTTGTTCTTCGATCCATGAACTTTCAAGTTCATCTCCTTTTTCACACAAAAATCTATTTAGAGCTTGTATTCAAAATGGGTTTCTAGAGGCCATATTCGGCCAATCTTGTCTTTCCAACATCCAATCGTTGTTCCACCATTTCAGAACACTTTCCTAAAGCTAACCCTCATACCAAATAACTTTCATGTTGAAGCTTTCATAAAAAAAAATTCATCTTGACATAGTTCCTTTAAGATCAAAGTTGGAGTGCTTTAGGTAAAAGTCACTTCTTTTCTTTCCTATAGTGATTTTTGAACTTCTAACTAAGATTATATGTTGATAATATTATTCCATGCTTCATTAGCATCCTATATATGTAAATTATTTTACTTTCCATATTCTTGATCATTTATGAATTAATTCATAAAAGTTTGCATACTTAGATTTTTTGAACTTCCAACAAATTTTCTATTGTAGAAATACCTATTCATACATGTCTACCAAATGAATTTGAAAGCAAATAATACTAGCCCTATAATCCAGTGTTTGGCCCTGAGTACCTCCATGGGTTTTGACCTTGCATGGGTTTTCTTGTTTTAACTAGTTTAACTGTTGGTTGATTAAGGTTTGGCGTTTGAGTTGGTTTGGTGTGGCTTTGTGGATGAAGACAGACTTGGTTTCTCTATGGATTAAAAAGGATCATGTTGCACTTTAGGATCTACAAGAGGTAAGGGGAGTTTACCTGAGGGGGTTTTGATAACTACATGTTATCTGTGGGCTGTGTAATTGTTCGTAGTGATTCTGTGGTAGTTGATTTAATTATTACGTGTTTGTTTATGTGGTTTATGTGATTTATGATATTATATTGAAAGCATGTTATGATTGTGATGTATGTTATAACTGTGATATATGGATTGACTGTTGATTGATGGATTGATTGAAAGCCTGACAGTGGTCAGTGCTCAATGATAATTAAGGATAAAGCTTTAAAAGCTTGAGGAAGAATTTAAGTGATAATTGAGGATAAACCTTTAAAAAGTTTTGCGGAGAAACTGGAGGGTTTTGAAATATGGAAGTGGGAGAAAATAATAATATTTAATGAGTTTTTGGTGAAAGAGTAAGTCAATGAGTGACAGTGAGGAGGAAACCGTGAAAAATTTCATTTACGTTAATTTTTACTAATTAAATTCAAAAAGAAAATAAAATGTAATTACAATAAGTTAAGTTTCAAAAATAATTTTAATGTGGTGGGAGGTGGTGGTAGTGGTTGGGGGGGGGGGGGGGGGGGAATTTTTTTAAGGAAAAATTCATTTTGATTTACAAAAGAATGTGTTCCAAAACAAAACATGATTCAGAAAAGTGATTTATGACGAGACTATGAGTAACAGTTTGATTACTTTGGTTAGAAATGATTTTTCAAAGATTTAATGTGTTGTTGGAAAAGACACTTCAAAAGAAAAGGAATTTGATAAAAATTGTATTCAGGGGTGATTTAACGTTTTATAAACGAATTTCAACAGAAAATATTTTCTGTAAAAGAGTTTTAAGTCAGTAAAAACATTTCCGATAAACTTGGATAAGTTTTTCGGAGTTTTGTTTTGGTATTTGTGTTTCACAAAACGAAAATTTTGTTGAAAGAAATTGAGGAAAGAAGTAAGGACCTAGATTACCGAGACGTCGGGCTAGTGTTCCTATGAGTAAGTACGTGGACCATGTGTCCTGCGTGTGTCATGGGTTAGAGTCCCAGTTGGCACATTTGTTTTCGTGTCCTGTGTGTCGCTGGTTAAAGTCCCAGTTGACACATTTGACTACATGTTCCGTAATAAGAAGATTTGGCTTTATGCCTTTAAGTCGTGTGCTTTGAGCCTCGACAAAGAAAGAATGGACGAAAAGGATAAAGACCCATTTTGGTCCCCGACAATTTTTACGGTACCCATTTTAGTCCCTGACAAAAAAAAATTAGTCTGTTAGTCCTTGACAATTACAAACCAGGGACACGTTAGTCCCTCCGTTAATAACCGTTTGGAAGACTCCGTTAAAAAGCTGATATGTACTGTTAAAATGCCTAGGTGTCCATTAATTATTTCCGCAGTTGAATTTTGTTTAAAAAACACCATTTTTAATCAGAACAACGTCGTTTAGGCACCCATCCTCCTTCGTCTTCTTCCCGACTCTCTCTTTATCAAAATTTCCAGAAAACACTAGGTCATCCCCATTATTGAAACCCAGAGAACTAGAAGCTTCAATCTTACTCCTTCATGTCTTCTCACCACCCATTTCTCACCTTCATGAAAGAAAATCCCCATTTTTTTATTCCTCTCTGATGTCTCAACCCGCGACAACAAGCTCCGCCTCAAATCCGACCCACCGCTGTCTGGCCACCGCTCCTTCACGCCCCACAACCAGCTGGCCACTGCTCTGCCTTGCTGCTGGGTATTCAAATTTCAGATCCCCTTTGGCCATTTGTATTTTATGCTCTCAATTCCATTATTAACATCCCCTCTTTCTTCATATGATTCATCTTCTTCATGCCTTACGTCTAATTCATTTTTTATGATCTTATTCACTATGTTTCTTACTTTATTATCTCTTTCTCTATGTTGATGTTGGTGAATAAAGGAATGATTTTTTTCCACTGTTTGCTTGCCCCAACTGTGTGATTTTTGGACAGCTTTGTGTGATATTGATGATTTATGAAACCAAATGAAGATGTGATATGGTTGGGTTTAGGGAGCTTGACCTTCTGCAAAACCCTTTTATGCAAAACTAAATGAAGATATGGTCTGAAATTCTTGATAAAGAGAGCAACAAGGAAGAAAATGAAGGAACATGACTGAAACTCCCATAGAACGACGTTGTTGGGGACTAACAGACTAAATTTTTTTTGTCAGGGACTAAAATGGGACCGCAAAAATTATCAGGGACCAAAATGGGTCTTTACCCGAACGAAAAAGAAAAGTGACGAGAATAAATGTTTTACATGCATTGTGGGCAGACGTGCCTTGTTGGCCAAATGTGTCATCGAGCTACAATCCACAAAGGGTGGATTGACAAATTGAGGAAGTCAAGACCAAAGTGGATCTATTAGGGACATCCGGGTTCGTGAGCCACAAAGGCTAAGGCCTCGCGACCACGAGCCGTGGACGTAATGATGCAAAACGTGGATGTACTCAATCAGGGACTACTCAATATTATTTTAGGTGCTTGAGTGTGATACCCTTGAACAATTGGAGTTGGACCTAAATTAAGAGGCCGACCTCATGAGACAATTGTGGTAAGGGGTATTGCAGCCTAACAACGAAGGGAAGTTAGGATCTCCGGAGAATAAATATCAAAGTTAGATGATGGATGTTGAAGTGTCATGCATTTTTATAAATTACGATGACTGTGGGGTATGAATCCCATTGTTTAAAGCATTGTGATTATTTATGAGGATTTATGTGTTGTATATATATATGTGTATATGTTGTTGCTTGTGTGTTGCGTGTAACACCCCCCCACCCCCACCCCCAGAGGGTATTACTACGTAACACACGCGGAAGTAAATTAACAAGATAATTTGCTGGTTGCTTTCGGAAAATTGTTTTCCTTTAAGTCAGAAAACTGGGGTATAAAATTTTTCTTTAAGGATAACTCTGAAATCCATAATACATACATTTAAAACGTAAAGTCACATTCGTAACAAAGTTACCAAGACATACAACATTTCTCTAAGTTTCCAATTTTGAAAGAAAGGTTTAAACTACAGATGGATGTATATAACACTATATTTACCGACCTCTTTAGATATACAACCCAACTCAGACTCCTAAGCTGGT
Organism: Sophora flavescens; assembly: GCA_030762895.1. Lineage (NCBI taxonomy): Eukaryota > Viridiplantae > Streptophyta > Magnoliopsida > Fabales > Fabaceae > Sophora > Sophora flavescens. The sequence continues at coordinate 65,402,685 of CM061062.1, read as the reverse complement.
CATTCTATCAAATATTCATTGGAGAGACCCCCAATCAGAATACTTTCCCAACCTCTAACACTAGGTCTTCAAGTGACTTAGAATGACCCCTCTGCAACATCGGTACTAGAGTACCAAGGTACTACAGCAAAACCCGAAGAGACCTGATATAACTGAAAGAGTGAGACACCGGCAAATGGATATATCATACAACAACCATACACGTGATACATGCAACACCTTGGCATATTAACATTTTAAACATTACTCATAGGTAAATAACAAGTATTATTTCAGTGGGTCTCATACCTGAATCAATCAATTTTATAGATAATGCATGACACTTCAATCATCAGGCTCTAATCTTAATCTCATGAGATACCATCACCGTTTTATCATTAAGAAAGAACGAGTTGATCAGGCTCATACGCCACGTTTGGCAAGTTGTCTCCGTCACCTCATGCACCCGGATCAACATCATCACGAATCCCTTATAACGGCCATTCGGATGTATACCTCATCAAATACCACATCTTAAGCGGGTATTCGGTTAACTCAAGCACGTCTGCTAAGGGGAAATGCATATGAATAAAAGACTTTTCATTATCGAGACTTTTCTTTGTGTTCATTATTTTCCGTTGTCGAAGCCCAAAGCTAACGACTATTCACAATTTTCATTACTTGAAAATCAATTCCACAGGACACGCAGTCCGAGTGCTCAATCACAACACCTTAGACCGATGCCGCAGTCCAAGGTTGTGGTCGTATAAACAATTATAATTTTATCCATGTTTTATTTCAACATTATAAGGACTCCTAGCCCATAACAATGAAATTAGGACACACGGTCCTCAATTCCAAAATTAGGACTCCTAGACCATAATATCACGATTAGGACCCTTGGTTCATAATTCTTGACACGGATCCCAGATCACGTGCATAAACTGAATACTAGAGGTGACGTCTCACGAACTAATATTCTCTTTCACATGTGCTTACTTTTCGCTCAGTGAAAATCAAAAACCAAAACAAAACCTCGGTCACTTATCCAAGTAACCGGAGCGTTTCTAAATCATTTAGGAGAAAATATTTTCCTTTACAAAGTCTTTTATAAAACATTTGGAAATCCGTTTGCTTTTGAAATCCTTAATGGAATAAAGTCAAATATTTTCAAAGGGGTTTTTCCTTCATGAAACACATAGTTCGAAAAGGGTTTTCTCTTGTACAAACTTTGGATCATAAAAAGGTAGTTTCTATTGAATTAAAAACATTTCAACGTTTTTTTTTTCAAAACTAGAATCTCATTCTCTTGAAGTAAGCGTTTTAAACAAGGAACTTTTATAAAAGAAATCAATACTTTCAAAGTTCTATTCAAGGCTTATTAAGGCTTTTAATCCTTATAATCATTGTGCACAGACTCAAGTCCGACTTCTCAAACTTCAATCAACAGTAATATATTCTCAACAATAATATCACAGTTAATGACAGTTCATCACATATATACAACTCACAATAATTTAAGGCAAGTATTAATCAACTTCAAGTAATAATCACAATAGTTCAAGTAAACAAGTCATTCAAGTGTTTGCTCCACATCATAATAATATTCAAATCACTCAAGTAAACACATACACACATGCATATAGTCATTGAATATCCCTAGGCAATCCCGTCTTGCCTTCCGTGAAGGTAAGGAGATTAGATGCTCGAAGAGGTATGTCACGAACGTCCTCGTTTCCTCCGTGATGGAAGTCTAAGGTTATGAACACAAAATCACAAGTTAAAATCAAACAAGAACACTAAACCACAAGGTATAGGTTCGGCCAAGACTAGTTCTTAGGGTTAGAGATTCCCAAAAATTGTACAACTCATGGATTTATGATCCTTAAGTGTTAGAAGTTCATAAACAATGATTATTTAACGAGGTTGAATTAAAATCCTACTAAGTTATACACTTAGGGTATATATTCGGTCAAGGCTAGTAAAATAGGCTAGCATTCACTACACTTTCCAATCTCTTAGGTTTAGCATCCATATGTATTAAGGAGCTCAAAACCATGATCATTTTGGAAAAATAAGAACAAAGTATCCTAGGTCCATAACCTTCTAGGGTCGGCCTTCATAGGATTTATAGGCTAGAAATCTTTAAACTTTCCAATCTCTTAGACTTAGCATCCAAATATCTTATGGAGCTCAAGTCCATGATCATTTTGGAAAATAATGGAAACTTAAACATTCCAATCTCTTAGACTTAGCATCCAAATATCTTATGGAGCTCAAGTCCATGATCATCTTGGAAAAATGAAAGTAATACATACTAGCTTTAATAACATAGAATAAACAAGTTAGAAATCCTTAAACTTTCCAATCTCTTAGACTTAACATCCAAATATCTTATGGAGCTCAAGTCCATGATCATTTTGGAAAAATGAAAGTAATACATACTAGCTTTAATAACATAGAATAAACAAGTTAGAAATCCTTAAAATTTTCAATCTCTTAGACTCAACATCCAAATATCTTATGGAGCTCAAGTCCATGATCATTTTGGAAAAATAAAAACTCAAACATCCTAGCACTTAAACTCTAAGTGTCGCCCATCATAGGATGATGAGGAAAATATTCTTTGTTTAACAATAACTCTTAGGTTTAGAATCACAAGGTATTAAGAGTTCTAAATCCATGAACAATACTTGGAAAGTTGAAACATAGTATCCTAGGCCTACTTATTCATATTTTTCGGCCATCATAGGAACAAGCTATCAAAACTTCCAAGATTTATAGATTCAAGATCAAGGGATAGTTAGAAACTCAAACACATGATCATATTCCAAAAGTTGAAACAAAAACTTCCTAGGTCACAAATGCAAGCATTCGGCCTTCATTGGAAGAGATGGATAGAGATTTTTGTTTTACACAGCCTCTTAGTATATGAAAATATAAGTTAATACAACACTATAGAAAGTGGTTTCAACTCAAAAGGAGTTTTCTACCATTTTAGAGGGATTTTAGAAGTTTAAAGCATATAAAGAACACATAAAGTAAAATAAGAAATAAAAGATGAAACTTGAAAAAAATTCATCTGAGAGCATTACCCTTAGTATAAGGAAGAACTTTAATGAAGAACTTAAGTAGAAAAGATGAATAAAAACTAAAGCTTTAAGAGCTTGAACTTTGAGAAGAAAGAAGAAGATGAAGGTTTAATGGAGTTTGAAGGAGGAAGATGATGAAGTGAAAATGAAAGGGGTATATATAGAGATGGGAGAGAGTGGCATGAAATTGAGGAGAGAAGAATGAGCTTGGAGGGCAAGTTTTGACCTTGTGCCTTGTTTTGTTGAAGAGGAAAGAGAAAAATAGGTTTTTAGAATATAATGTTATATTTCAAAAAGTGTCATCATGACCACTTTTTAGGAGGTAGCTTAAGCCAGACCTCTAGTGAGTCACCTCACTCCCTCATCTCACCTCAAGCCTTTTATGTCTCCTATTCTGCTCCATTTCGTACCCGGTAGCATTTCCGATCGTAATTCTTCCGACGTTTTCGCCCGAATAAAATATTATATTTTATTTTTGAACGAAAATTTTCAAAATAACCAAAGTTGAAGGAAACATAATAAATACACTAACTATCTCATTCACGGGTAAAAATTAGGTTTTCTGCACAGTAAACTTGTACCGGCAGTGAAAACGCAGACCGGCTTCCGTCTGAATCTTCAACCGAAAATTTTACCGTGACTTCATGTGATATAACAACACAAGAAAATGATTTTATTTTAATTAAAATCATCCTAAGTTTAATCTAAAATAAACACTTTTAAATATATATTTACTGCTACAGAAAGCGTAGGAAAAACATGGTGTTACATCGCGCATGTGGTTATCATGATAAAACTCGTATGTCGGTATCTCACCCTTACGTTATTCCTATTGGGTTTCTATTGTGGTATTTTTATATTCGAGTACAGATGAACCACATGGGGGATCTATCCCATTCTGGTTTTCAGTCCGTAAGATTTGACCATGCTGATGACGGTGGTGCTTGGGTGATCAATCCAGAAGCTCGGAGTGCCACTTTCACCGGACCAGTTTGTACCACTGAGGGTACTGACTTAGGACCTACATCACGTACATATAAGATTTTGACTGTTGAGATACCTTTATCACCTCCCTAGTTACTTCTCAGTTCTTTTGTAGATCAGGGACTTATATATCCTGATACTTCCATAGTTCCGGGAGTAGAGGTATCCTCACCGGATACCCCAGCAGGTAGAGAGGACCATGGTGGTCTTCCCAACGGTGATCATTAGTATAGGTAGTTGTATTTCAATAGTCTGTATGTTTGGCTACTGAGAGCCCCCAAACTTGAATCATCGCTTGTCCTCAAGTAATGGAAAGAAAGACACAAAAGAAAAAGACACACAAAAACCAACAAAGACCTAAACATGCACACAAGATCGATAGACCTTAAATATATTATTTTTTAGAGAAACGTCATGCACCACAAACCAAAACCTCTTACTTCCTCAACATTCATGCATCACAAATTAGTAGATTTTTATGACATCAATCATTTTCAGCCCAGAACAACATGCTACAACATTATGCACTCAGAATAGTGTGTTCTTCCTCACTCACACAATTAAGCGGGTTCACTCAATCATCATTCACTTGCAACCCTATCATAAGCTTGACAAGCTTCTAAACTCACTAGCACAATATCAAAGCTTTACAGTGCTAGAGGACTTTTACTGGATTGTAATGGGGCTTAGGTCAGGGTAGGGTAAATTTTTGGGAAGTGGCTAACACTAGGTAGAGTTCATAAATGCTTTCCCTACAATGTGTTCAACACCCAATGCTTTCCATAAACCACCACAAAAAATCTCAGTACCAAGGACGGGGTACTCCTCTTATTTTTTTTAGTTTCCTTATCCCTTTATTCCTTTCCTTATTACCTTTCTTTTCTTTTCCTCTATATCATTCTTTCTTTTTCTTTTTTTCAAATAGAGAACAATTTTCACATTTGAAGGCCTTTGTCCTATTCCAGTAAACAAAACTCAGCAATGTGGCTAAACAAAAGTCAACAATGATTTTCACATTTTTTTGAACAATTTCAGCAAACAAAACTCAGAAAAACTTAGTTATTGATAGCACCCCCAAACTTAGAATGGTGCTTGTCCTCAAGCCACCCCCAAACTTATGTTACAAGCAAATTGTCAAGAAAAGCATCCCTAAACTCCACCTAGACAGGACAATTATTGTTTTTCAAGTTATTGGGCTTGTAATGTGGCTAGTAACATAATAAGGGGCTCAAGATCAAAGAGCTCACACACAAAGTTAATATTAAAGGGTAGGCTATTTAGGCTAAAACTAGCATTTGAAACAATCAAACATGCCTCAAACAAAAATGTGTGCAGCAGTGATATGTTCAAATAAGCAAGAAGCAAGTCAAACTTTACAGAGAAAGAAAATGATTGGGACTCACAATCAAATAAAACTGTTGAGGCTCAAAATCTCACAGGTTATATCAAAATACTGCAACATATGTTTAAGCCTCAAACAATTTCAATCAATCCAAACGGCTAAAAAGTTCAACAGTCATGTCAAAGGTTCATAAATTAAGATTTTGGTTCAAACAACTTGATTTACTTTCCAAAAGATGCCCATGAATAGGGTCGTTTGTTAATCATTTGTGGTCCAATCAGAGACAAACATACTAAAACATTAAAAAGACAAACACTACCAAACATAACATAAACTACAGTACTAAAAAGAAGAGTGCAGCATCAAACATAATAGAAACTTCCAAAATAGCAAAAGGGTAAAAGAGAAAACATCCCTTGTTTTGATGTTACCGCATGCTACAACATCCTGGGTGCAGAAATTCTTCACAGTTGGGCCAGACATAAGTAGATCCTCCACCGAGCAAATTTAGCCATTTGCCTAACTGTTTTCTTTCCTTGGCCTTTGACCTCTTTGGTAATGGCCACCTCCTTTTCTTCCTCCGCATATGCTTGAGTTACCTCATCAAAGCAACAATCAAGTTCGCTTCCTCTAATGATTCAGACCTGCGACCCCATTTTGGTGATGTTGGCTTCCCTTCTATCAAAACAACAAATTTCTCATCAGATAAGGACTCATTCTTAATCAGTGCTATAGCATCAGTCAGAGCAACTTGATCTTCCAAAAACTGTTTCTGCACCAAAGTGTCAACCGACTGTACAAATGAACATTCTTCCATTCCCTCATCTGGATACTTCAGAATCTCTAGAAATTTGCTGAACTGTTTGTCCTGATGAACCTTCCTCAACCTTTGAGGAAAAAGAAGGGGAGGTCTCTCTGGGACAAGTTTGGGCAGTGTTTCAGATGCTACAACAGGTTCTGGCATTGTTCTTCTCTAGAGCAGTTTCAGCTTCAGCTTTCTTCTTTTTCTCTGTTACAACATGTAATTCAATCCCACTACTTAAATGAATGGCCTTGCATTTCTCATTTCCAGTAGAAATGGAAGCTTTTGGGATCTCAATAGATGCAGGCAAGGTACCACTTGACCTTGAGTTCAGAGCATTAGCCAATTGGCCTATTTGATTTTCCAGATTCCTCATTGTTGCACCTTGACTCTGAAATTGAGCTTTGCTTTCTGACATGAAGGCTTGCAACACTGCCTCCAAGGAGATGTCTTGATTGCTAGATTGGGCTTGTGGTTGCTGCAGCCACTGTTGTTTGGGTGAGTATCCAGGTGGAGGATTCAAAGTGTTGTGTTTACTATATGAGAAATTTGGATGTTTCCTCCACTCTGGATTGTAAGTGTTGGAGAATGAATTAGTACCCATGTTGTTATTCCCAACATAATTAACAGATGCAGGATTCCCAAAACAACTTTCAAATAAGTGCTCCCCTCCACAGTACACACATGATACAGCATCAGTTTGGAAATATTGTTGCTCATTTCCCATAGGCTCATTCACTACAGCTTGGTTTGCATAGATGATCTGGTTAGCCATGGTTAAAATTTTCACCATGTTTGTCAATGAGGCTAACTAAGCCAAAATACCAGAAATTTCAACCCCTTCGTGAACTTTTACTGCAGCACTTGATTTGCTGGAGCATAGCCTGGCAGTGGGCCATTGATGACTATTTGCAGCAATGCTGTCAATCAAGGCATATGCTTCATTATAAGACTTGGTCAGCAATGTGCCACCTGCTGAAGCATCTAACATCATTCTTGCATCAGGCAACAATCCATCATAGAAATGCTCCATTTGAATGCAAATAGGAATTCCATGATGAGGGCATCTCCTTAACAACTCCTTAAACCTTTCCCAAGCCTCAAACAGTGGTTCATCATCCATTTGCTTGAATGAGGTTATGTCATTCCTCATCCTAGCATTTTTAGTAGCGGGAAAGTATCTAATGAGGAACTTTTCAGCTAACTTGTTCCACGTATCTACTGAGTTGGGCTCCAAACAATATAACCAAGTTTTAGCCTTCCCACTCAGAATATGGAAACAATCTCAACCTAAAGGCATCATCAGTAACGCCTGGGTTTTTAAAGTTGCTGGCCACATCCAGAAACTGTTTCACATGTAAGTGAGGATCTTCATTGTCAGCTCCACTGAGCTGCACCATTCCTCGCAACATCTGAAACATAAAGGCTTGAACTCAAAGTGAGGGGCTGCGATCTCAGTTCTCACAATCCTTGTGTTCAAAGTTACTGGATCAAAGAGTGCATATCCTTAGATAGCACTATTCCTATCATTAGCCAATGCCATGCTATCTTGTTGCTTTGTTTCAGCCATTTCAACCAGAACAAGTACCTATTGCTATAGCAATCACTGCAAAAATAAGTTGTCCTAACTAACAGAACTACTAATCTGAAAATTGGAATTTAAACACCATTACTAATCCCCAGCAACGACATCAAAAACTTGTTGCTCAAAAAGTGCAATGTGCAAGTATACATAATCGTAACAAGTAATAAAGAGCAAGTAAGATATCGTTCCCACGAGGATTAGAATGCTGTAGCAATTACCAAAATTCAGATTAATTGTTCTTGGTAGTTAAGATTAAGGAGTAACCAAATAGTGTGTGAAAGTGTTGATTTTCAAATATTAAAAAGGACAATATTAAAAGGCAATAATAAGAGAACAAGATAATAAAATGGGGTTGTGAACAGAGATGATAAAACAGTCACAAGTATGATCCCTTGTAATTTCAGTTTTGCTTCAGCTATGCTTTGCGATGCTGTAGCATTTAGCTCCAGGAAATTAAAGCTGTGTTTTCCAACACTTGAAAGATAAGGTTCATTAAACGCCTTCTATTCGTAGATTCATATTAATTACACCCTCTTACTAATAAGCATGTTCCAGCTAGCTTAAGGACTCGAATGATTATTCCTAATCCATTCAACATCTCCTAATTTTCCAATTAGAGACTTAACCCTTATCTCTTAACCAAAGCCACTTAACTTTACTTTTCCAAGTTCAGCAAGCTAAAGTTCTACTTAAGATAGCCAAGCTTAAATAAAATAGCATATAAGGTCATGATGGCCATCAGGGCCAGGTCATGATCTCCTATGGCTTTATTTTTCCATGCCTTTTTTTGCTCTTCATGCCTTCCTAACATGAAAATACTTGGTAAAACCATCAATTTGTGATATTTCTTCTCTTAATCTTCTCAAATTATTCAAAAACAAAATTCAAAAACAAATTAAAAGGGAAAGAAAACTTGGGTTACCACCCAAGAAGCACTTATTTACGATCCTAAGCTTGACCATAGTCCCTTCAATCCTTTGAGGTTGGACCAAGGAGGGAAAGTGACACCTCCTGTTCAAGTGGATGTTCTCCAAGGTAGTGTTTCAAACTTTGTCCATTGACTTTGAATGTTCTGCGGTCCTGGTTCCAAACCTCGACAACACCATATGGAAACACTTTCATAACTTTGTATGTTCTGAACCATCTAGACTTGAGCTTTCTTGGAAATAGCCGCAACCTTGAGTTGTAGAGTAGCAATAGTTCCCCCTCATGGAATTCTTTACGAAGGGTATGATTATCATGCCACTTCTTTGATCTCTCTTTGTAAGATCTTGCGGACTCATAAGCATCCAATCTTAGCTCGTCAAGTTCATGAAGTTGAAGGACTCTCTTTTCTCCGGCGGCCTTTACATCAAAATTTAGCACCTTAATAGCCCACAAGTGAGACACCCCATTGTGCCCCAGTGTTTTATTAGATTAAATCCTTCTTAATTAAATTTTTAACCGCGTACATAACGTGAAAATATGTAAAAATTAAAACTTATATAATAATCATATAACTTCTGCAAATTAAACACACCAACGTTGTAATATATATAAATACACACCTGTTTAGTTATTACATTACCAAAACACTGTTGAGGGTAATCCTCTCAGTAGGATCCCTCATAGGAATATATATAAACAAAAGTTATACTAGCGGAAACATGTACAAATACTTCCATGAGACACACTGGCCATACTATCTAGACTCTAAACACCATGGATCGCAGCTCGTCCTCCGGCCTCCGGTTCATACGGAGTTCCATCCAACTCCTCCTCAATCAGCTCATAAACAGGGTCTCCTCAAATGATTTCATAGAAAGATAAAATACAACACACAAAAAGATATAGGGGATAAGAAGCAGTTCTACCATCGAAAAACAGAAAAGAGTCATAGTATATAACATAATAAAAGTCATAGACAATCAACACATATAACTAACAAATCATCCTCGAAATTAAGGTATCGTCCTCTACCCTCAACCTCATACAACTAAACCTTTATGATGACGTGGCCACTAATTCTCCATATCCATTAGGGATGTTAGTCCGTCGTCCAAGTGACGCGTCCCCAAAGCCGGTGCACACCCTTATTCATGGTGAGAATGCTCATGCAAAGCAATGACACTATAGTTACACGGTAAAGTCGGTGCACACCCTGGGCCAAAGGTGCTCATGCATAGCAATGACACTATAGCTGTACGGTACAGTCGGTGCACAACCTCATCCATGGTAAGAATGTTCATGTAATACAATGACACTATAGCTGCACGGTACAGTCGGTGCACACCTTGATTCTCTTTCGAGGGTGCTCAAGCAAAGCATTGACACAATAACTGCACAAATTAAATCTAACATTGGACTGTCCCCCAAGGACTTTGGACCTCGTATGTGTCAAACATATGATTATAAATACAATACAACTTATAAACCTCACTGAAGTACATCAATAACCACCTGGCGCCTTAAGCTTCCATCCTAGCCTTCACTCACATTATATGACACATTTCATCTTTAAAATAATCAATTTACGCTAGGCACTTCTAATTCACCGATACTTTCTCACCCAAACAATTATCTCCTGAACAACATATATCCTCACTTAAAATCAACTAAACATAGTACTAAAAACCAGCAGATCATGTATAACACAATATCAACAAAATATTCAAACATCATAAAATATCACATAAAGCAAATTATCACAACCAGCATATCACAATCAAATCAAATAAGTAATAAAACCAAACATTCTCAACATCATAAAATCAACCTTAATGTCGATAAACCTACAATCCCCAAATCACCATTGGTTTCACAGAAAAGGTTTCCAATGTGATTTTGGTCTTGTCGATTACTCGACTACTAGTAGGGTTTAGGTCGCCCTACACAATTATTATATAATATACTACTTATCGATTTCGACGACAGAGTGATCCTTTCCCCCACCTGGGTTATCACTGGAATTCCGAAATTGATGTCCCTTGTTATCACGCCACACGTTATCAAATTCACCTTCATCCAAAAAACACAACAACAAGTTAATCAACAAATCCTCCCTTAAGCACTTTTAGTTAGGTTCGGCCAAGTAATTCAAATGAGGGTTAGGGTTATGTTCTCATTCTAATCTTTTGGATTCTAGGTGCTTAGGTCTTGGATAACTAGGATAAATTGTTAGAAGTTGAAAATATGAAACAAAATCCTCTAACCTCCAAGGTTAGGGTTTTGGCCATGAGCATACAAATAGGTGAGAAAATTTATTTGGATTCAAGCTATTGGATCATAACAGTACAAATACCAAAAAGAATAAAAACCACAATCTTAACTCATCAAATACTTTTCTAAACATTTTTACATAATTTTTGAAGAAATAGATCTAAGACTTGAAATAGATAAAACTTGATGAAACTTGAGATTAGTTGAGGATTAGGAACATAGAACTATTAAATAGCTTAGATCTAACCTCATCTAAGTTAAAAATTAAACAAAACCTCATTTTCCACTTTAACATAGATTCGGCCATGTCTAGAACAATAGGAAGGAAAATGATTTTACTCACATACTCTTAGATGATGAAAATAGAAGACATATACGGATAATAGAAATTGGTTTCATATTAAAATTACTTTTCTACAATTTTCTAGAGATTTTCAAAGTTATGAACCCTATTATGAACCTAGTTGAATATGAACTTGGATCATGAAAATAATTGAAGAACATAGGGTTTATTCTTGATGAGGAACAAGGTTTACCTCTTGAAAACGGAAAATGAGCAAGAAATCTACTAGTTGCTTCAATACCTTAGTTATGGAGGTTTTGGAGAAAAAGGAAGAAAATGAGAGAAAGTGGAAGAATATGTAAGAAGGTTGGAGATGAATGAAGAAATGAAGGAGAAGAGATGGAGGGGAGGGGCTGCCGTGGGGGTTTTTCTATAGGTAGGAAATTGACTTCACTTATGTTAAGTTAATACTAATCATGGTTAATAACTATCTAGATATTTTCAAATAAATATCTAGATATTTTCACTAAATATCTAGATATTTTCAAATACATATCTAGATATATTCAGCTGTTGTCGGCTCCGTCGATTTCCCGATTAGGGTTTTACCCCCGAATAAAAGCGTAATATTTCATTTTTGGTTGAAAATGTTCAAACTAACCAAACTCGTTGGAAATATGATTTAAATATAAACCATTTCGTTCACGAGTCAAAATTAGGTTTTCTGATCATTAAAACCTTACTGTCAGTGAAAACACCGATTGTTTTTCGTCCGAACTTTTACCAAAATTCGTCCGAATAAACATAATATTTTATTTCTGATCAGAAATTTGGAAAGTAGGATTACTCAAGGACATAATATAAAAAATCTACAAATTTCAGAATTCGGGTCAAATTAGGGTTTTCTGTCAGTATAAAATTATACTATCAGTTAAAAACGCAGACCGGGCTCCGTCTGAATTTTCAACCCAAAATTTCACCGTAGCCTTCTACCATAAGAGAAACTATGAATATGATTTTATTTTATTAAAATCACTTTCTTACTCTCATATTAAAATATAATTAATTATATTTTAACCGGTTAAATAGCGTAATTAAAAATCAGGCTGTTACAACAAGGTCTTATGCTCAAGCTCGACTGGTAAGTGACACGGCTTCCCATAAATAAGTCTAAAGGGTGTCATCCCAATAGGAGTCTTGTAAGTCGTACGGTAAGCCCAAAGAGCATCATCAAGCTTTAATGACCAATCCTTTCTAGAACTTGAAACAGTCTTCTCTAGAATGCTCTTTATTTCTCTATTAGAAACTTCGACTTGACCACTTGTTTGAGGATGATAACAACTTGTCTTATTCATATCATATATTACTCTTATCATACTCTTTTATCCTATCTGTCTCTATCTTATTCTGACCACTAAACGAACCCTCAAGGAATTCTATACACTTATATATTCCTATGCAATTACTTACTGTGCTAACTATCTAATGCTGGAACGAGGAGTCAATGTTAAAATTTGGAAAAATTTTCCTACAAATTTTTTTTCTTTTACCATCAAAAATTATAAATAGTTATAAATAAAGGAGAATGTTAGGATACAAGTTAAAGATCTTAGAAAAGAAAATTTTCTTTTTTTAAGCAAAATTGGTATGTAGAAGCTTCACTATAGGGAGAAGTGATCCCAACTAGGTTAAAACTTGTTGTATTTTATATTTTGAAGAATGAAAAATTTAATTTTCCAATAAGAATGTGTTTGGAAAAACTGGAAAAATAGATTATGCTGATAATCGACGATATGTATAATCGATTATTGTGAAATCAGTTATAATTAGAATTTAGTTTTGTTTGGGTATGTTTGTTGAAAAGCGAATTTAAGATAATCTATTCTGTTTGGGTGGTGCACAAAAAAAAAATCACTTTTACATAATAAATTACAAAAAAAATGTACGGAAGTTATTTGTATTAATAATATTCGGGTTTTTTTTAACATTTAAACTTGTTGTTTATATTTTTATATTATTTTTCTCATAAATTTTTTCTATTACAAAAATGGGAAAAAAAGACCATTTTTCTTGACTGTGAAAAAAAGTGAAAATAATTTTTTTTAGAACAGTTTCATAAAAATAATAAATATTTCATTTGGATATTTATTTAATTGAAAAAAAAAGAATAAACTTTTTTTAGAATAGTTATATAAAAGTATATCTACACTTGCAAATTGTCAATATGCCGATATGTTCAACTCACAATTAGATTCTTTATGTTCATGGTTCCCTATAGCGATTGCACCGCTTTCCTATTCCATACCTAGTAATATTCAAACAGTGTTCTTTGTAACACCCCGATTTTCTGTTTCTCTTTAATCTGTACTTATGTGTATGTGTGCATGTTTAATATTTTAAGATTGAGAGATTATTTTAATAAAACCCAAATTACTTTCATAATTCATTTTATAGTGGGAAGCAACTATTAAATTTCCGGTAGAAATTTCAGACGATCTCGGTCTGAGTTTTCACTGTCAGTTAAGTTGTACTGACCCGGAAAATGAATTTCGATTTTTAAAATAAAATTTTTATTTTCCCAACTCGATTATAATCATTTCCATAATTTTTGAAATTTTCTTTCAATATAAAAATTTTTCAGGGTGAAAAATTAAAGAAAAAAAAATACGATCGATTTTCACCGATGGGAAACAAATGGAACCGGAACGAGCTATAATTATTTAAAAAAAAAAAATCAGATTTGGTAACATTTGATTTGACATAAATAGTGATCCCATTAATTTCCTAACATCATTACCTTACACATAATCATTTGTTCAATTTTTATAAGAAATCTATTATTTGACAAGACTTTTCATTGAATAGTACTTTCATTAATTGCATATAATCATTTTTATGAATTTTACAAGAAACTATCACTTCACATTTAATTCAAGTTTTTTTTAAAATAATAATAATAATGATAATAATAATAATAAATAAATAAATGGATAAATAGATATTTCCTCTCCATTTCTCTCCCTCACTCTCTATAAATATCATATGTCTCCCTCATTTTTCATCTTTGTTTTCTCTCTCTTCCTCCCTAACCTCACGCCTCTCTCTCTCCCCCTCACCCTCTCATTCTCTCATTTCTCTTCTCCATCTAAGAACCCTAAGGTTCATCTCCTCCCTTCTCCTCCCTATTCGGCCACCACACCACCACCACTAGCCACCACTTCTACCATCAAACTTCATGTAAAAAGCAACTTGATCATCTAAGTAAAACATAATCTTTACTTGGAATCATCAACAAAAATCTCTATCACCATGTTCTTCTCTTGGCCGAACCACACCCCAAGAGCAAGGAGGTTTCTTTTAATCATCTACATCTAAAGAACTTCAAATCTCTAAAGCAATGGTAAGGACTTAATATTTAGGGTTCATTTCTTTACATTCCAACCACATGCATGTCTATTCTTTTGAGTTTTCTTTCATGCATGTGGATGAATCCATCTCTAACTTTTATATCCAATCTAGAGGTAGTGGGGATATCCTCTCTAAACTCTTTGTTTAAACCTTTTTTTTATAATAATAGTTGTTGTTTATGGTTGATATATGTTTGCATGTCTGTTTTAGGGGGTCTAGGACCCTTGCATGTTGGTTTTATGGTTTGTGGATGATGTTAGAGTGAAGTAATAACTTGGTATGGATGAACATATGAAAAATATAAATCTGGCAGCCTGACATACACTTATTCTTGAGCCCACGAATTTTTATAGAAAACATATTTCTGAAAACTAAATAAATATTTGGAAAGAAAACTTCTGGGGATTTAATTTGATATATAATATGTAAGTATTTGTATAAGATTTACTAGGTCAAAACACCTGTCAAAGTGGAACCAAATTCTGTCTGCGAAAATATGTACAGAGTTGGTTGCATGGTGGTTTTAAATATGATTTTGAAGGGTAAAAACTCTTATAAAATTTAATGGGTTATTAATAAAGTATAACTAAAGTTTTTTGGAATTTTTGGAATTTTTACATATGTATATAAAGAGAAACAATTTCATAAAGTTTCATGTTGATGAACTCAGATTTCTGAAAAATCCTGTATAAACAGAGGCGGTGTGGGATTTTTAATAAATTAATGACTTCGAATTTTGACATGGGACCAGCTACAATATGTTTATATGTGAGTTGGGCACCTTCAGTTAAATCTTCAAGGATTTTGAAGGTCATTTAAATGATCATTCACAATTTAAACTCACTGCTATTCTGAAAATGATTTTATAAAAGAGTTCACCCAAATTTTTGGAATGAAAAATATGATTTTAAAAATAATGTCTTTTAACATGATCAAGTAAATATTTTTGGCGTGAAATGGAATATAAACCAGTGATTAATATAAAGATATAAAATATGGGATTAAAGAATGTATATATATATATATATATATAAGTAAGTCTTGGACAAAAATGTAATCCAAGAATTTATCGGACATCTCTTGCATCATTTTTCCAGCCATGGCCAGAACCTAAACTTAGAAAGATAAGACAACTTTTTTGTTTTAATTTAAGTCGTTCACTTAATTCTTAGACTTGCGGCACGCTTTGGCAAATGAAGTTCACTCTGGGCAACACGGAAACAAAGATTTTGTCTTCTCGTCGAATCAGGTAAGGGGAGAAAGCCTGAGGGATAATTATATTATGATGACTATATATGCCTTGGATGCTTGTTTGATGTGTTTGGTTAATATGGTGGTTGCTATGACTGATTTGGTTGGATTTTTGAATTCATGTTGTGTTGATGATGCACTTGATTCTTAAGTGTCTTGATTAATGAGTTATGAATATATGCGTGATACCTATATATGTTGAAATTGTATTGTGGATGTTATATGGAAGCCTAACCATTGGTTAGAGCTCATTGATAAGATAAAAGCTCTAAGAAAATATGCACAAAGGAAATCTCAAGTCAATATTTCTTCTTAACAAAGTTTCGATAAAGAGGAAAGTGAAATAAGGTTGATAAATTATGAAAATGTTAGAGAATAAACAGTTTTATAAAGAAAATCCAATTGAAAATTTAAATGATTTTATCCAAAAAGATAGGTAATTTCTTTGGAAATGTTTGAGGAAAACAAAAGTTTGTTTTGGAACTTGAAAGGAGTTCATTTGGAAAATTTTCAAATGTTTCTAGACAAAGAGAAGAAATTTTGAAATAAAATGGTTTTATGGAAAATAATGAAATTTCCAAAACTTAAGTTTTTCAAAGCAAAAAGTTTTTATTTTAAAAAAATTATTCAAAAAGGAAAATGTCCGATAACTTGGATAAGTTATGGAAAGTTTTGGTTTTTCGTATTTTGTTTTTCACTGAACGAAAATAAGAAGAAAAGTGAACCTAGTAACCGAGACGTCGGGGCACTAGAGTTCTGGCACGTGGATCCATGATCCGTATCACAACGCTATGGACTGTGTGTCTTACATATGATATTATGGAATGTGTGTCCTACAAAAGTTGTGATAAACGTGGGAAAATGAAGTAAAAAGGGGTAAAGACTGTTTTTCTAGTACCACAAAGTTCTGGGCTAGTGCACAAGTCTAGGATTATTGTGATTGGACACTCGGACCTCAATGTCCCGTGTTAATATTAAAACCTTTAAGACATTTAAAAGTCACGGAAGGTCGTGAGCTTTGAGCCTCGACAAGGAAAGAATGAAGCACAAAGAAAAGCCGCGAAAATAAAAGATTTTCCATGCATTAATGTTTTTGGCAGACGTGCCGATTAATCTGGATATCTCGATAAATGAGGTATTCGAGACGATGTTATTCCGAATATCTTGGTAGACGTACGGGGTATTCGAGACGGTGTTATTCCAGATATCTTGGTGCACGAGGTATTTGAGACGGCGTGCCTTTGTGGCAATTTGAGCCCGTGTGGCAATTGAGCTTGATCAACTCACTGTTTTTCAAAAAAACTGCATGGTGAAGGGATCTCCAAAGATTAAGAGAGAATGATGAAATATAGAAGTGTCATGCTTTCAAAAATGACGACGATTGATGATGGATGTAATTATTTTTGTGAGAATTTATACGTTGAACATGAATATGTGTATTTACTTGTTGCTCTGTGTTCGAATATTTTAGTCGTCATAATACATTCATATATTGGTATCTCACCCTTACAAAATATCAGGTGTTCCTGGCCCTTTTCTGTGGTGCTTTGTTACACGAGGACAAGTGGTGTCGAGAAGTTTCTAACCTCACTTAAGGATAGTACTCCCGATCCTTGAAGAGGTTGGTGAGAATTTTATGGTGAGAACTACAGAGTTCTTTCCAGTAGTTATATTTTAGATCGACCAGCTTATGGTGTTTCCTTTGGGACCGGTATTTTAAGAAAGTTATTATAGGTGATTTTGAAGAACTTTGTAATGATCTCATAAATTCAGTACGAAAGACTGTTTCATGGAAGTTGTATGTTGAAATATTTGGATTTATAAATGAACCTAGTTGTTGTGTGTTATTAAGCATGGTATGATTTTACTTTTGTGTTGTATACACTAATTTTTTTTAAGTACTCCGTAGAAAAGAAAACGAAAAAATTTTTACCCCCATATTTTCAGATTTATGAAAATAATAGTACTTTTTCGGAAAGCAACCAATAAATTTTCTTTTTAATTTATTTCCGCATGTGGTTAGGAGATGCCCAAGGGGGGTGTTACATTCTTAATTCAAGTCCTAAGTATGAATTGCTTACCAGTATCAACGCACTAGACTAGTTAACCAAATGCCTTTATGATTAACACAAACAAATCAGAATTAAGAAACTAGAAAAGAAACAAGGGAATAGGAAAATATTACTTGAATTCACTATGCCATCAAAGGTGGCTTCATCTTTCCCTTAGAATAGGGAATTAGTTCCTCATAATCACAGTAACAACGCAAACAATACAGGAATTCATCCTAGAGGGTAGAAGGAAAGTGTAAAACTCAGCGAGACACAGCTCCAAGGAAACTAGGATTAGCCTAAAACAACTCTTATCTCAAAACTGACCTAAACAAGCTATTTATAATTTTCAGAATCTGCGCCCGCTCGTGAAGTGAATATTAAATATGGCACCAGTTCAAAATTGGGCTCAGTTAGAATAAAACCCTTAACCTTTCTAGCTATAAAACTAGATAAGCTAGAGACTTATCAAAATACCCCAAACTTAAACGTTGCTTGTTCCCAAGCAATCTAAAAATCAAAAAGACTCAAGACAAGGTAAGATCCACGGATTCAATCAAATTTAACCGAGCTTCATGCATTTATTTATAATTTTTTTTCAACTTGATGTCCCCCCCCCAAAAAAAAAAATTATTCATTATGGTCACCCCCACATGCATCTACTTTTGATCAAAAGAGAGAAATTCATCATCAAAGCAATCTTTACTCTAAGCCAGGGATCCATCATACACACAAAAGGGAGATCACCAATTTCAAACAATTGCCTTCCTCACAAAGGGTATTTAGTAATCGCTCATCCGCTCAATTTGTCTAGGCTATCAACTTTCACTCAATTTCACAATTCAAGAGCACTTTCCATGAATTTGATTTTCGTCTAAACAAGGTTCCCACAAAAACATGCTTGCAACTTCAAAAGGTCTTTTAAGGGTTGTAATGAGGCCTGACTAAAGGTAAGATATGCAAAGGTACTAGGCTAAGTCCTTATGAATTAAAAGAGCATGAAACTTTTTACACTTTTATTTTAACTCTAATTCCTTTTTCCATTTTTTTAACACTTTGGGTGGCTACAACCTATTTCCCATGACACCCTTTTTACTTTGCCCTTTTTGGCATTTTTTTATTTTTATTTTTATTTTTATTTTTATTTTATTTTTGTAACTTTTGCCTTTGGCTTCACCCTTTTTGCTTTTTCTTTTTCTCAACCCAAAACAACATAATAAACCCTTGTAGCCACCTCAAACTTAGTTTCCAAACAACACTTACATTGCTAAGTTTCCACGCTCTCCTAAATCCTAAGGATTGGGTTAACATCATTTTTCCGGATTTATGGCTTGTATTGTAAGGTTATTAAGAACAATAGGCTTTAAGGATCAATGTGGCTAACTAGGGATCATGTATCAAGGTTGGTTCATTTATGGCCAAGTAGCTAATTCAAAGAACATTGCCTAGATCATATGATGCAACATGAAGACATGCAAACCATGCAAAGATTCAAGCAAATCTGGGAAAGTGCGACTTAAAAGTGATTCACACAAATTTAAGAACATGTTGGAGGATCAAATTCCTCACCCGTACATTTTCGCAAATTGTTTAACCGAGATACAATCCCTAGAGTGTGCACCTTTTCACCCCAAGCTTATCATAAATCATGCAATCATAACAAAAATCCTCTAAGTTCTATATTTTCGATTTTTCACATGGGGATTTAACTTTCAAAACGTCGAGGGGGGTTCATCAAAGTGGTTTTCACAAGAACTCATCCATTCAATCAAGTTACATTCAAATTAAATCCACAAACTTACCAACTAGACTCGATGATAGTATAGTTTTTCTTATTGACCAATTATCACATGCAAACTAAGAGATTCAAGATAGGGAGAGGGGAGAGAAATGGAATAAAATAAAATAAAATGAAAAGAGAGGAGATGAGTATAAGAAATGTTAGCTCAAGGAGCCCGAGGGGACTCCTTCTCTTTTTCCTCCGCTTTTGATTATTCTTCCTGATTTCTTTCCAATGCTAGCTTAGCAAGCCTAGCTTCTTCCATTTTGAGCCATGCATAGTCATTCACGCTCTTGAGAGTTTCCAACCAAGTCCAATCCCAATTTCCACTTCTTCCTTGGTCTCAGTTTCTACTTCCGGGAATGGGATTTCATTCGGTTTCTTGATCCCCTTTTCGAGCAATTCTTCATACCATTTATGTCCATTGCTAATGCACGGTAGAAATTCCCTTGCTCTCCTTTCAACATCTTTACAAATCTCAATCCAGGAATATTCATTCGCACCCCGACAAAATTCCAAACGCGAAGAATCGAATCTGGGATAGGAATCCACTCGAATCTTTTCCCTTTGATCATTAGTTAAGGTTTCAATTTTTGGGAATGGGATTCGTCTAACCCGGATTGCATTTTGGATGTTTTGGAATTCGTGGTGGTCCGGAGAGATTGTGAATTGCATCTAATTCCACAAATCAATCATTGGTCAATATTATAAGAAAATTCAAAATGAAAAAGAAAAACATGCACCAAAATATATCATCCAAGTGTGAGTGCATCAACTATCAAAGTAACATAAAAAAATTGAGTTTCTAACTAGCTATCAATGTACAACCATATCGAGAAAAATTAGCTGGAACTCATAAAAACTGGGGAATGGGAAGAGGGAACTGGTAATCCTGGTAATGATGGGGCCCAATCACAGATCGAAATCAATATCGTCCACCGAGTCACCCTACTAAGCTGCTGCTGCCTCATCCTTAAGTGGTACCTCGGGCACCCCCCTGTGGCATAGCATCCCGGTCCCTAGGATAGTCCTGCCACCCAAACCGAGGTGCCAAATCCTCCTTGGAAGGGAAAAGGGAAGGGAAAAGGGGTACCCGGCCTTCCTGCTGGGCTAGAGATTACTCTCTGAAAAAATCTCGCAGCACAGCCTAATCTCTCCTCATAGCCTGCTGGTTCTACAAGAGCAGAGCCATATCAGATGAATGTGGCCTCTGAGGGGGCTGAGCTGCTGGCCTCCAGGGTGGTACGGGCTCAACAAAGCAGTGGTGGCGTATGTACTCTCTGTCAATCGGCTGACGGGGGATCATTTCTACCCCCTCAGTCACTGGCACGCCTACCCTCCAGATCATCTCAGTGATCAGGAACCCGTGGGCTAAAACCTCCTTCGGTGCCCTCGAATTGGCCTTCTGCTGGATGTCCTGTGCAATGACTGCCCTCATATCAATAGTATTTTCCTTCATGATAGCATAAATGAGATGGGTCCGGGCAGCAATAATGGTAGACTCGTGAGAGATAATGATAAGCCTCTAGCTCATCTAGTTTTATGGCTAGTATGACCAGGGTTTTGTGCAAATTATATCCTATTTTCACCCAAATTAGATTAGATTGTCCTCAAGCAAGGTTTTGAGTCTCTAAAGTAGTTTTAGGTTAATTTAGCCAGTTTTGAGTCGAATAAAGCACTTATGACTATTTTGTTGTTTTCAGGTTAAGTAAAAGTTGAGGGAATAAAGAAACAGGGGATTCGCCTCGCGAGAGTCTTCTCGCCTCACGAACCTGAAAGCCAGCAGAACAGTAAAAATATCATCCTCTCTGGTTCGCCCCGCGACTACTCTTCTCGCCACGCGACCCTGAACAATGACTATTCCAGAAAAATGCAAGATTTCTGTGTCGCCTCGCAAACACTTGACTCGCCTCGCGAGTAATCCAACCCTGGAAGACCAGAAGCCATCACGGCTTAACCATGCTGAAGGTCACGGCTGTGACAGTTTGGAAATTGAAGAGTCTCGCCTCGCGAGCAGTACTTCGCCCCGCGAGAAGACCAAACGTTGCTGACTTTTCACAATATTCGCCTCGCGAAGGGTGCTCGCCTCGCGAGTAGGCTTAATTTCTGAATAGTATAAATTGCTGTTCTGGACAGATTGAAAGGACTTTTGATTCTCCATTGTTTTCTTTACATAGTTTTCTGGTTGTGTTTTGTTTTATGGAGAACTAATTTTCCTAGATTAGTCTACTGTAATTGATTTCCAACACACTTGAGGTTTTTGTAATTCCTATTTTATTTGCTTTTCCCTTTTTAATACCATATTATACATTTCTGTTTGTTATTTCAGGAGTGTATAGTGTTGTGTTGATTCATTTCGGTGATGTTATGTTCCTATACTTAATCGCGTTTGTTATTTCGCGTGTGTTCATTCATGTTCGTTAGTTCATGAGGGCTTAACCCCGTTTGTTAATTCGGGAATATGAACATATATCCGTAGTAGCGATTTCGTTATTAATTGTTGCTACAACCGAAAGGGGATTAGAATCTGCTTAGGGCTTGGAATTACATGAACCGATGATAGTTGGGAAATCGAGAACAGTAGGTAATCGCTTTAGTTTATTTGTTAATCTCTTAAACTTCTCTGTTTATTGCTTTGTTTTCTTTAATTGAATTTCAAACCAAACCCCCCCCCCCCCCCCCCCCCCCCCCACAAAAAAAAAACTGAATTTTGTGGTAAATAACAAGTCAAGAGTCCGTGTGAGACGACATCCGAGTTGTCGCCCTAAACTACATTTTTATAAACCGCTCGTTCTTTTTGGCGCGTGCGCGACAGCGTGACAAAAAATTGGCGCCGTTGCCGGGGACTCTTGTTTGTTATTTTTCGCATTTTTTTTTCTTTCTTTTATTTTCTGTTTTTGTTTTGAATTGGTCTGGCTACTAGGTCTAATTGCCCTGAATTGTGTGATTTTGATCCTGAAATTGAAAGAACACTGCACACACGCCTTAGAGAAATTCGGGCTAGCACTAGTAGTGATTCTAATTCCAAAACTGTTTTTGACAATATGGGTGACCAAAGGACATTAAGACAGCTTGCTGCCCCTGATGTAAATTACAATGGCTTGTGTATTGCATACCCTGGTGCTGATACTCCTTTTGAATTAAAATATGGTTTCATTCACTTGTTGCCAAAGTTTAATGGTCTTGCAGGTGAGGATCCACACAAGCACCTGAAGGAATTCCAGGTTGTCTGCTCCACAACCTCGAGATCAGAGGGAGTAACTGAAGATCACATCAAACTGAAAGCTTCTCCGTTCTCACTCCAGGGAGCTGCAAAGGATTGGCTGTTATATCTTAAGCCAAACTCTATTACCACCTGGAACGATTTTGAGAGGGTTTTCTTAGAGAGATATTTTCCTGCTTCCAGAGTTGAGTCAATAAGGAAGGAAATATGTGGCATCAGACAAGGAAATGAGTCGTTAGCTGAATATTGGGAGAGATTCAAGCATTTGGTATCCAGTTGCCCCCAGCATCAGATTTCTGAGCAACTTCTTATCCAGTATTTTTATGAAGGGTTACTACCGATGGATAGGAATATTTTGGATGCTGCTAGTGGGGGAGCACTTGTTGATAAAACCCCAGCTGCTGCCAAACAACTAATTGAAAATATGTCACTGAACTCCCAGCAGTTTACTACCAGAAGAAATTTTGTTGAGACAAGAGGTGTGCATGAGGTCCATAGTTCCTCTTCCAACCAGGCCCTTGAGAATAGATTGGATGAGCTCGCTTATATTGTAAGGCAATTGGCAATAGATAGGGTTCAGCCTGCAAGGTTGTGTAGCATGTGCAACTCTCCTGAGCACCCGTATGATGCATGCCCCATTCCGAAGGAAGAGTTCGTCACTGATCTGTCTCAAGCTTATGCAGTCCATCAAGGCAACAGTCAGAACCGGTACAACACTCCTGACCTCTCCACAAATAGGTACCACCCTAATTGGAGGAATCATCCTAATCTGCGGTATGGGAACTCATCCCAACAACAACCGATGGCAGCACCACAGAATCCTCCTCAAGTGACCACTTCTGCACCTTCTGGACCTTCATTAGAAGACTTGGTCAAGCAAATGGCTGCAACCATTATCCAGTTTCAGCAGCAAGTAGGACAGTTCCAGGCCTCACAGGCACAGTTTCAGCAGCGAACAGATGCTAGCATTCAAGATTTGAGGACACAGATTGGACAGCTGGCCACATCCATAAACAACATACAGCAAGCTCAAGGGACAACCCAGCTGCCGGCACAAACAGTGATAAATCCCAATGTCTCCAATCCTAATGTGAGTACCATTTCTCTGCGATCTGGAAAAGTTGTTGAGGCAACCTCTGGAAAAGATGAAGACACTGTTGAGGTAACTCCTGAGCCTACTGTTGATGTTGAAGCTGAGAAACTGTACATACCACCGATCCCCTTCCCCCCAGAGATTACAGAAGAATAAGAAGATTGGTGGGGAAGACAAGGAGAGGGAAATTTTAGATGTGTTCAGAAAGGTAGCTGTGAATATTCCCCTTCTGGATGTGATCAAGCAGGTGCCTAAGTATGCAAAATTCCTAAAGGATCTATGCACCAACAAGAGGAAGTTGAAGAATAATGAGAGAGTTAATTTGGGAAGAAATGTCTCAGCTCTTATCCAGTCTAAGCCTGCACCAGAAAGAGCTGCTGTTCTAGCCCCCACTCAGACACCACCACAGAAGTGCAAGGATCCAGGCACTTTTACTATTCCATGCATTATTGGGGACATAAAATTTGAAAATTGCATGTTGGATTTGGGAGCCTCCATAAATGTCATGCCCACATCTATTTTTAATAACCTTGATCTTGGTCCATTGCAGTATACAGGTCTCACTATCCAGTTAGCCAACAGGACCAGTGCCCGCCCCATGGGAATGGTAGAAGATGTGCTGGTACAAGTTGATGAGTTGATCTTCCCTGCTGACTTCTACATCCTAGACATGGCAGGAGAGACAAATTCCAGTAGATCACCAATAATCTTGGGCAGACCATTCATGAAGACAGCTAAGACTAAGATTGATGTTGATGATGGGACCATGTCTATGGAGTTTGGTGATATTGTGGCAAAGTTTAACATCTTTGATGCTGTGAAACAACCATTGGAAGAGCACTCTGTTTTCCACATAGAGCTGCTTTCTGAGACTATTGAGGCCACCCATGAGGACTTGTTTTCTGATTTTCTATTTGTTTCTGGCTATGATAATATTTCTTCATGTACTGATTGTACTAACACTAACCATTGTGTGGTGTGTGCTGAGATTGCTGCATGTTTAGCAGGTGATGGATTTGTCAGTGCAATGAATGAGGAACATGCAGAAGATGAAGCAGCGCCGGAGACCCTCCCTACCTATCTGCCACTTCCCCCTACGAAACCACCAGAGGGACTGGATTTTGCACCATGGCCAGTTCAAGGAGTTGAACCCCAATTTTATTGGGAGGATTTTGTTGAGAAAACGGTCCTCTTTGACCCAAGAAGGAGTGATGAGTCCGCCGCATTGGGCAAGGTCACCATAATTGTCATGTGCTCACTCCTATATCAAGGCTGCAAGTTATGGGACCATGGAATGAACTCTCTATCTTTGGCCTTATGCTACAAGCAATGGGACCCAGGTGGCAACTCCTACATACACTGCACTTGATCAGGGAGTATCCTTTCCTTTCCTTCACTCTGATTTTATAGTTATGTTGTTCATTAGGGACAATGTATGTTTTAAGTGTGGGGGAGGGAACTAGTTGTAGTTTTGTTTTGTCTTGTCTTTCTTTTAGCTCTTGAATAAACTGTATGAGTCTTTGGTCGGTGAGCTTGATTGAATTTGATTGATTTTGCACAGATTGATTGCATGATTGATGTGATGATTCCCCCTAGGTTGAATTTGATTGATTTTGCACAGATTGATTGCATGATTGATGTGATGATTCCCCCTAGGTTGAAAAAAATTTGTTTTTGAAAAAGGTGATCCCCATGTGATTGAAAAACTAAACTTTGAGAATTTGTTGTGATGGCATGATTTATGATAAGTTTGGGGTGATAGGAAGCACACACTAGGGATAGAATCTCTGTCAAACAATTTGCAAAAAAATGTCCAGGTGAGGTTTTGAGCCTCCAACATGTTTTAAACTGTGTGAAATCACTTTTGAGTTGCACTTTCCCGAATTTGCTTGAGTCTCTTTATGGTTTGCATGTTTATATGTATGCATCAGATGATTTAGGCATTTCCTTTGTAAATACTACTTGGCCTAAAAATAACCATCCCTAATGCATGTTCCTTAGTTAGCCCCATTGAGCTTAATTAGCCTATTTTTCTTGATGACCTGATGTTATGAGCTTAAAATCTGGAAAAACCATGTTAACCCGATATTAGGATTAGGAGAGCATGGAATCTTAGAAAGAGAATGGGTACAAGAAACTAAGTTTGGGGTGGCTTCAAGGTGTAATGTGTTGTTTGGGATTGTAAAAAAAAAAACAAGAAAAGCAGAAAAAAAAAGGAAAAGAAAAAGAGGAAAACAATACAAAATAAAAAGTGTTAAAAAATAAAAAGGTTGTAGTCACCCAAGGCAAGTGAAAAATGAAAAAAGGAACTTGAGTTAAAATTCAAAGTGTAAAAAGCTCATGATCTCTTAGTTCCTAGGGTCTTCAGCCTAGTACCTTTGTATATCCTACCCTTAGCCAGGCCCCATTACAACCCATAAAAGACCTCTTGATGTTGCATGCATGTTTTCTGTGGGAATCATTTTGAGATGAAAATCAAATTCATGGGAAGTGTTCGTGAAAGGTGAATTGAGTGCAATGTTGATAGCCTGACACAAACTGAGCGATTGAGTGAACACTAAATTCCCTTGTGATGAAGGCAGTTGTTTGAATTTGGCGATCTCCCTCTTGTGTGTAACTTGGATCCCCTGCTTAGATTAATGATTGTTTGAATGATGAAATTCTCAATTGTTTAGAATGAATGATTGTGGGGATTGCTTTGCTTGAAGGGGGGGGGCATTGAAGAAAACTGTTTTGATGAAACTGCTTGAATTTGTGCAAGGTTGATTGAATCTTTTAAGCTTGCCTGGTCTTGAGTCTTTGTGATTTTTGAGTTTTATTTTGCTTCGGGACAAGCAAAGTTTAAGTTTGGGGTATTTTGATAAGCCTCTGGCTCATCTAGTTTTATGGCTAGTATGACTAGGGTTTTGTGCAAATTATATCCTATTTTCACCCAAATTAGATTAGATTGTCCTCAAGCAAGGTTTTGAGTCTCTAAAGTAGTTTTAGGTTAATTTAGCCAGTTTTGAGTCGAATAAAGCACTTATGGCTATTTTGTTGTTTTCAGGTTAAGTAAAAGTTGAGGGAATAAAGAAACAGGGGATTCGCCTCGCGAACCTGAAAGCCAGCAGAACAGTAAAAATATCATCCTCTCTGGTTCGCCCCGCGACTACTCTTCTCGCCACGCGACCCTGAACAATGACTGTTCCAGAAAAATGCAAGATTTCCGTTTCGCCTCGCGAACACTTGACTCGCCTCGCGAGTAATCCAACCCTGGAAGACCAGAAGCCATCACAGCTTAACCATGCTGAAGGTCACGGCTGTGACAGTTTGGAAATTGAAGAGTCTCGCCTCGCGAGCAGTACTTCGCCCCGTGAGAAGACCAAACGTTGCTGACTTTTCACAATATTCGCCTCGCGAAGGGTGCTCGCCTCGCGAGTAGGCTTAATTTCTGAATAGTATAAATTGCTGTTCTGGACAGATTGAAAGGACTTTTGATTCTCCATTGTTTTCTTTACATAGTTTTCTGGTTGTGTTTTGTTTTATGGAGAACTAATTTTCCTAGATTAGTCTACTGTAATTGATTTCCAACACACTTGAGGTTTTTGTAATTCCTATTTTATTTGCTTTTCCCTTTTTAATACCATATTATACATTTCTGTTTGTTATTTCAGGAGTGTATAGTGTTGTGTTGATTCATTTCGGTGATGTTATGTTCCTATACTTAATCGCGTTTGTTATTTCGCGTGTGTTCATTCATGTTCGTTAGTTCATAAGGGCTTAACCCCGTTTGTTAATTCGGGAATATGAACATATATCCGTAGTAGCGATTTCGTTGTTAATTGTTGCTACAACCGAAAGGGGATTAGAATCTGCTTAGGGCTTGGAATTACATGAACCGATGATAGTTGGGAAATCGAGAACAGTAGGTAATCGCTTTAGTTTATTTGTTAATCTCTTAAACTTCTCTGTTTATTGCTTTGTTTTCTTTAATTGAATTTCAAACCAAACCCCCCCAAAAAAACTGAATTTTGTGGTAAATAACAAGTCAAGAGTCCGTGTGAGACGACATCCGAGTTGTTGCCCTAAACTACATTTTTATAAACCGCTCGTTCTTTTTGGCGCGTGCGCGACAGCGCGACCAATAACCATCATGTTGGTGTGTACATACGCCGACCAAACCCAGGCCACCGATGTCAGATCCTGCCTCCTCGACCGCAGTAGGTTCCCAGAGGTCCATATTTCCCACTGGGCCCCTGGCCTACAGTAGGTCTCCAAAATCTCAGTAGCAAAACTCTGCACTGCCGGCATCAGCTGATGCTCACTCTTGTCCTCCCAAGTGATGGGGATGCCCAGGCATGTTTTAATATCATCCACCCTGAAAGTCACGGGCACTCCTCTAACCATGGATATGCACCCTGGGTCATCAATATCGGGGTTGAGAGCATTGGCGTAAAATTCATGAACCAGTTTGATATCAAACCGGCAAGGAAGATCAGCCAACATACCCCAACCCCGAGTGTTAATCTGTCCAGAGATTGACGCATAATTGTTCCCCACAAGGACCACCCTCCTCTCCAGGACCACCTCCTTCTGCATCACCAACTCCCAATGCATCTCGTGAAGAGAAGTTCAGAAGCTGGGAGTAGAGGAAATACCCCCAGAAGAGGAACCTGGTTCCTCGGAGAATAGTAGGTCATCCTCCTGGATAGATTGCCGCTACTCGCGCTTAATTGGCCATTTCTCAATATTTTTCGAGGGAGCCATGACCTGAAAACCAGAAAAGTCCCAATACGGTTTATATCAACATAAGCAAATAAGAGCTTCTATCCCAATACAGTTTATATCAACATAAGCAAATAAGCAAATAAGGCATGAAAACAATCACAATCAAACAACTCCTTGGTATTAGATGGATGAAAACATATTATTTTTCAAAAAAAAAAGTCTTTTAAAAAATTTAAGCTTTGTTTCAAAAAAATAAAAAATTTAAGCTAAATGCCAAAGAAGTAGATTATTTATGAAAAAACTTTTTGTGGGGGGAAAACAACTGAAATCCAAATAATTCAACTTTCCCAAACATGCTCTAAGGCTTTGTTTTTTTTACTATTATGCAAAACTTTTTTTTTTTCCAAGAACAAAAGAATACAAAAAATTGTTTGATAATAGTGTTTTGTGAAAAATGACTCAGCAGTTTCTATTTAGTTTTTAAAACTAAAAATAGAGAACATATTTGGATTTTTTTTTCTTGTTTTGTAACTGTCTCTTCTCAAAACAATAGAAAACACATAGAACACCTAGTTTCCATTAGTGGCAACCATATAAATTATTAGATCTTCCAAAGCCCTCTAGTGCTCTTTCATTTTCTCTCTTTCTCACCCACATCCAGAATCCTCTAATGTCTTCTTCCTCTCCTTATCCCCGCCCTTTTCACCTCAAAACCGTGACCCAACCACCGCTCCAACCACCATAGATCGCGACACAGCATCTGGTGGTTCGAGCAGCTCACAGGTTCTGCTTCAAGGTTCCACGAGCGCAAAGGAGGTTGAGATATGGAACACATGCACCATCTTTCGATCTAGATATAGAAGCAGATCTAAAAGTGAAGATAGGTAGTTGAGAGGAATAGTCAATTGAGTTTAGTTCTGCATGTGGGTTTGGTGACTGGGAAAAAAAACTTGAGCTTTACGATGGGTATGTGTTCAGATCTTAAAGTTTGACACTTCCTCCATCGCGCGCTGATGGTGCTCGAATCCGCAAGTGTACGGCTTTGTCGTCAAGTAATAAAAAGATCGAATCCACAGGGACCATGATCTTAAATAACCATCAATTATTAAATCAATTAAACTGGACTAGAAAAAAATATTTGGAAAAGATTTGGTTTTTTTAAAAGATTAACTAACAAATCAAATATCTAAAACGAAATCAAGAACAAAATAGGAAAGTATATCAAATCTGGGGGTTTTCAAATCAAAAGAGATTTACAGGAATTGGGTTACCAACAAGACTACTCATGTTACAAAATTGACTACCCCTCTTGTTAATTATCGAAATTTCTTTGAAGGCGAATTTATCCTAAATAAGTTAATGTTCCCTCTCGAGATACAAGAACCGTACCCAATTAAACCAACCCCTACTCTCGTGGTAATTGAATTTAAATTGAACCCTTTAAGCTTTGTGACAACTCAGTGAACCCTCGAAGGACCGTTTCTAACTCTCGTGATTTAAGTCCTAAGTTTAAGTCCTATAGATCCAATACCTAAGTTCACCTCTAGGTTCCTCCTTAGAGTATCTATGACATGCAAATAAGTGCGCACCAGATTCTCAAGTAATTCATGCAATAGGAATCAAATCGAAAGCAAATTGAAATTAACAAGAAGTAAAACATCAATTCATAACATAAAACAAATCTTGGGCATAGCCCCAATTCCTAGAAATGAAAACACTACTCAAGCATTGCCATATTCATAGCAAGCTTGATTAACAAAAGCATAAAAAGAAAACCTAAGAGAGGAGAAGAAATTGAGAAGAAGAGAAATCCTAGTTTTTGCCTAAGGTAGCAGCCCAAGGGATCCTATTTTCGAGCCTAATTGCTCTATTTATAGAGTAGGGTAACTTGAATCCCAAGCAATTACAAAATCAGATCAAAAGAGTTTTAAAATTCCAGATATTGTGCGTCACGGCTGTGATGCCTGTCACGGCCAGGCCGTGACAGATTCTGTCTTGGAAAACTTGGCACTGATGGCCTGGCCATCACGGCCTAGCCGTGACAGGTTCTAACTTTTTCGTTCTTTTCTTTTCAGCCTTGCTCGATCATGGCCGTGATGGCTGTCACGGCTAGGCCGTGATGGCCTCTGTTTGGCTCGGTTTTCTTACTTTTCAAGCTCCATCTTCATGCAAGCTCCATCATGGTTGATCTTGAACATTTTAAACTTCAATTCCTGCACAACAACCCCACAAAACCGCCTTACCCGTTCCAAGGTTAAAACTAACAAAAATCAAATTTAAAATGCATAAACTACATGCAAATGCATGCAATATGATAAAGAAATATGAGGTGTAATCACATTCATCACGCGCCCCATCGCACCACCGCGCCACTGCTCTAGCCTACCGCCCTTGCACCATTCTTCTCCATCTCCATCCCACCCGTTCCGGTCCTCTGTACACGACAAGGTTCCGATCATGTTGCTCCTTTCTTTGTTGCATTCATCTTCAATTTCTCAATCTAGGCCAAAAGAAAATGTTGTAGACGAAAGACGAAGATGAAGAAAAGCTCAGCAATCGCAGACTCGCAGTTGTTGAGGAAGATGAACAAGAAACACTCCTTCGATGTGACTGTGTTTTGCTTTCTCTCTCTCTAATAAATGCCTCCTTCACTTTCCTTCTCTCTCTAATGAATCTTTGACAACTGTTAGCCATTCTTGTTAAGGGGTTATATTATACTTGTTTAGTTTCAATAAAATAAGACATTTATTTTTAAATAATATACTTAGGTAGCGTTTCGCCTAGTTTTTTTCCCCTTAAAAACTACTTTAAAATTAAAGATAAAAATAAGAGCTTTATAAATAAAGTTAAAGTTGTTTGATAGTTTTTAAATTTTTTTAATTTTAAAAGCTGCTTTTAAGCTAAAAGTTGTTTGATTATTTTTTAAAGATGTCTTTGGTTTGGGCATTCAGTCAAACAAGTTTTATGCAACAAAATAGAATGAACAATATTGCCCCCATCGTTGATTCGTGTCATCATAATGGACCATATAAACTCAACAACATAATATGCAGAACTACGACTCAAGAACACGAGTACATAAATGTGATAATTTTAAGAAGATAAATAGACAATTAGAGAAAGATTGATGAATTGGAATGGAATTTTGCAGCTCATTACTTCTCATTCTTCACGCAAGTCTCTGAAACACCATATTCCCCTTTAAGTCTTTGTTTATTTCTCCATTTCCCTTTCACATCTTCATCTTCTTCCACTCCCCTCCATTCTTCAATTTTCTCTTACTCTTCTTTATTTTATTACCCACAGAATCAACCACACATTTTCTCTTCCTTCGCCTCGAGCCTTTGTGAACTAGACGTCTGTGATGCTTGATATGATCATAGATTCACCAAGCCAACGGGTCCCAAGCATAGAAGACATACATGGACCAATGACAAGATCAAGGCAAAGGAGAGTCCAAGATGCATTGAAGGAAGTAATGGTCAACCATATGACTCACGAGCAACCATTAGAAAGGGGAATCACTTTGAACCTCTATTGTATTGAAGTCATTGACCACTTAGATTAGGAACCTTTTGTAATAAAAGTAGAAGTAGGACCTAGGTAAAATAGAATAGGACTATGTAATAAAGTGCTTCTTCAATAAGCACTTAGGATAATTTAGATTTTAAGCTTAGGAAGATTGGGTCTCTTGGACCAATTAACCCAACATGTAATTAGGAATTACACATTGGGCCAATTTACCCAAAAAGGCCATGATGTACACAGCTACAATAGAGTAGGAGGCGCTAGTGCTCTTAGGTGCATGAGCTTCAAAGCTCATCACCTATAAATAGGTGTCATGTACTCAAATTTGGAGCAATCAATTCATTTGCAAAGTTTCTCATACTTGAGATCGAGAGAGTTGAGAGAGTTCTCCTCCAAGAGGTTCTAGAGGTGAACCAAATGATTCTTATCTTGAATTTTCATACTCAAGCAGTGAATCCTCCTATGGCTTATCAATTCAATCTTGATTCATCAAGTTGAATAGTGGCTCCTTCTTCCCCTTTTATATCTTCTCCACTTTCTATTTCTTTTGTTATTTTAATTCTAGCTATTTCAATTCATATATCTAGATTTACATTCAATTGTTCTTGCTATTTCAATTTCATATACTTGTGCTCTTCTACTCCTTTTTACTTTCTCTTGAATTCTCACTTGAGAATCGTGATCTATATTCAACTGTTCTTAATTGTGCTGGATCTTGAATTTTTGACAATTTGAATCAAAGCAAGGTCCTCAAATCTTGTTGATCTATGACTAGATCACATCAACGCTGCTCCATGTGACACCCTCTATCCTGAAATGTGTATTATATAAATAGCAGATAAAATAGATTATTTTTTATAGAAAATAAACATCGATTCTTGAAAACCTTTTTCACAAAACACAGTTGAGAGTATCAATCATGAAGTTTGTATGGAAACATAACGATAGTAAAATAATCCCCTGACCCAATGTCATGTATATCATAGCTCTACAATTCTCATACAATATAAATAACCAAGTTTCAAAACTAAAAATATAAACACTAAGATGACGTGCAATCCGTCCATCTCAAACTGCTCTATCAAGACACTCTATAGAAGGCATCCCTCCACTGCACGTATATTTCCTGTAGACTCCTCCTTCTCTGTCACAAGACTAAAAATGGTGCATGGGTGAGAGATCATTTTCAAACCATATGAAGAGAAGAAACAGTAACCAAGACAATGCACATACACAATTACATAACCTTAGCATACTATCCGACATACACACATAAACACACACATGATCATAACGTGACTCGATTATGATGCATGACTATGCAATTACAGAACCAATCTCCAATATCTTCGTATGTAATGTGGATCCATTACTAACTCAGGAAGATGATTTTGGAGTTACATATCCACATTGGCCAATAAGCACCAACGCCGATAGTCCACCAAACCACGGGTGAATCCCTTGGATAACCGATCCACCTTACTCTCAGATGAATCACCACTGGTGCGTTCGATTCGCATAACTCTCGGATGAATCACCGAGGATGGTCAGTTCGCCATACTCTCGGGTGAACTCCCCAGTCATCGTAACTTCCCCAAACTAACAATGACAATGTATAATGCACAATAACAAAGCAACATCCAACCATCCGCCATAGTTCGTTAACATCAATCAACAACAAAATTCCTCAATGAGGATAACAACAACATCAAGATAATATATCATTATCAAGACATCAACAACAAATCAATATTAATAAACAGGGCAATCAACCATTATCATCATAGCAACAATGAGGTAAAATACATATAATCGTAAGTCCCATTACAAGTTATTATTATCAATATCACTAACGACAATCTATCTTAACTATTGTTGTTAACATCCTTATTAACATCAATAACTTAGCTTTATTAGCTATCATCAAAATCAGATTATTTCACTAATTCTTCATATTTAAAATTGACAAGATAAGATCTCCTAACTAACTTTATTTAAAAATCTATAAGATAAGATAAAAAATAAATGCTCTTAATTATCTATGAATATCCTAAAATCTCTATATCATACCGAGTTGCTATAGCGTTTAGGCCTAAGATATCATTCATCTAATTGAGTAACTTAACACTCAAGATCTTTTTTTTAAAAGCAAAAACTTGGTATGCAAAAAGCATCACTATGAGAACTGACATCCCAGCTATGCTGGCACCCCAACACTCATCAATCATCTGCAGCATACCAAAAATTTATTGATATAAAATGAAAAATACAAATAAAAACAAGGGGACATAAACCAAAAGGCTTTCAAAAATATGTTATTTGAATCTTTAATTAGGCAAGCCAACTCTATTCTTATAAAAGTCATCACTAATAAACATAGGAATAATATCCCACCAATGAAATCCATGAATACAAATTCCATAAGAAGAAATTTTATCTACACAATCATTGCCCTCACGAAAAATATGAAAAGATATAAACCTCATCCTACAAGTCAATTCTATGCAATTTTTCCATCTATTCCTCAATTGCCAAGGAACAATGTTTATTGATTTGAAAGCTAGAATAACCAACAAGGAGTCACATTCCAACCAAAGACTATGCCAGCCTTTTTCAAAAGCCAATTCTATTGCATACATTGCACTATGAATCTCAGCATGAAGAGAATGAGAGATGCCAAGGTTTACAGCAAAATAGCCCATAGCAGCTCCACTTCTATCTCTGAAAAATCCCACCACAAGTGGAACAGCCATGTTTTTATGATTTTTTATAAGTATGATGATGAGGTTTAAGACTTGGATTAGAGGAATAATATGTTGATTAAGGTTTAAGGACCTTTGCATGGAAAGTACGCAATCATCTGGAGTGAAATTGAAAGTGAGCATGTCCTAGGGTTTTCCGTATATCGTTTAATAGGCTTAAGTGTGTGAAATAAGAAATTTGGATTTAAGAATGAGATTAGGCATTTTTAAGGGTTTGAGGTTGTTTATTAAGTATTGATGGGCCTATATCTCAAATTTGGGATCAATCGGATATCAAACGGGCTCAGAACACGATGAAACATGAAAGAAGGTTTCCTGGTCAACGCTCAAGCATGGCATACCCAACGCTCAAGCATTGAGGTCAATCAGACCAGCTCTGGCGTTGACTCCACGTGTTACAAGATGGCCTATGTGGCATCACCTGATTGGTTACGTGCGCAGTGGCGCTACCTACTTCCAACGCTCAAACGTTGGAGTGCTCAAGCGCTGCTTTTCCGGCGCTCAAGCGTTGGCATGCTGATTTGTAAAAATAAAAAGGGGCTAAGTGAGACAGAAGCTCACTTTCACCCCTTCGTAAAAACAGAAGCAGGGAGGCAGAAAGAGAGCTACAGTGAGAGAGTTAGAGATAGGAAGCTTCGGGTCGAGAGTTCGAGCAATCCAATCGTCTTGACACAATTCCGAGTATGCCGTTGTGATCGTGGCAACGTCGTCTTCACTATCCTACCTTTCTTTTCTCTCTAAGTGAAGGTAATTCTTACCCTTTTATGTCGAAATGTCGTCGGTGTCGGTATTCGGCTTATCTTTCGTTTCGGTTATCGGATTTCAATTTCGACTTCATATTAGGGATCCTTGTAACGTACGCTACATAATGTGGTATTCACGTTTTTTAGGAGGCCCGGGGACTCTAGAACTGCATGTGGCAGAATCAAGAGGGAAAGGGCAGTGTTGGTTTCGTTACGTTCAGATCATCGTACGACACTTCAGGTGGGGGAAAGAAGCCATTTAACGTCAGAAAAGACGAAGTGGCATTTATTCAATAATGGCGTAGGGCGACCTAAGCCCTACCAGGGAGCGAGTGACGGACAATCTCAATATCACATTTGGGAATACTTAGTGGCACCAATGATGATATTGAAATTGTAGGTTTATCATCGTTGGGTTAAAATTATTATATTCGAGGTTGCGTGATTTGACTGTTTAACTATTCATGTTAAGTTATTTGGTATATGATGATTTTCTTGGACTATTTGTGATTATTGGATTGTTGGGATATATATACATATATTTATTATTTTAATATTTTGAGATTGATGAAAATGAGGAAATGATGGTGATTGTTGTGCTTAGAGATTTTCTAAGTGTTGATACCTGATGATTTATGGTGATGTATGTGGGGGTACATGATACATGTTTTCATAAGTGCCTAACCGCGATAATTATTGTGGTATTATGATGAGACTGATGATATATGATTGTTGAGGTTATCTATGAGATAGTGGGAGAGGTTAAGGCACCAGAGGATGACCCGAGAGATTGTCGGTGATATTATTCATATGCATGGGGTGTATTCCCGAGATTCAGAGTATTTGTAGGACCATTCCAGTTTATTATTATTCGAGTTGTAGCTATAGTTCATGCATTGCATGAGCACCCTCGCGAAAGAACCAGGGTGTGCATCGGCGTGTGTTGTGCAACTATAGTGTCATTGCTTTGCAAAGGCATCCTCACCATGGATGAGGATGTGCACCGAGAATTCTGGAGACACATCGTTTGATTGATTGTGATATCCGGATTGGTGGCAGCCACATTATTATACACATTGCTTTTGCATCATGGTGAAGGGTAGAGGAAAATAATATGTTTCGAGGATGGTTGTATATATTCACAGAGATATGTGGTGATGCTTGTGTTGTGTGCCCTTATTGATTAGATGTTGCTAAACCCTTTCCATGTTGATATTAGATGTATTCTTATCCCCTTTCTTCTTCTTTTTTTGTATGTTGTTTTCTTTATTGTTTTACTTAAACCCGGATCACACTGATGGCTCATTGGGGGCACCCATGGATGGAGGCTTCGATGGGGTTCCCCCTGATGGGGACCTTTGAGCTTGAGTTTATCGATGAGCACAGGTGGCTAGTGGACCCAGTCACTCGATTTGTTGTGTATATGGGTCCTGTTTAGATGACTTCTGGCGTAAGGAATGGAGCCCTATTTGGGATGGTGGGGACCTTCAGAGTGAGATAGACTTTCCCATTCCCGATTAGATTTCCACCTGCACCGTTACCACCGATGCCTGATGTGGTACCTGTTCCCATCCCCGTACCAGTTGAGGCACCAACACCAGAGCCAGCACCTGCACCCGCACCTACACTAGTGCCTATCATTGCACCAGCTCCTGAGGAGGATCAGGTTGTACCAGATATTGATCATATGCTTGCTCCGGAGGTACCTGAGCTTCCAGATGTTAGATCGGCAGGGTTTGAGTCTTCCCGTTTATCATCTCGGCACAACTTCGGTTATCGCCGACTGTTTCAGAGGCTTGCTGGGATGAGCTCTTCTAGCAGCAGTAGAGGGGTAGTGAGACCCTCCAAACTCAGGGGTGATAGTGAGGGTAGCAGTAGTCGTATGTGATAGTACAGGCCAGTGCTATCCAGTTAGGTGTGTATAGGTGGGTGTGAGGATTTTGGATTTATTTTGAGAGGGGACTGGGTGTTGAGAGCTAGTGAGGCATTTTTCAAACTTTTGATGTATTTTTATTGTCACAGTTGTACATATATGGGAACCTGCTGATGGGATTTCCTTGACAGTACTAGACGTTATGTGTGTGTGTGTGTGTGTGTGTGTGTGTGTGTATATATATATATATATATATAGGGGGACTATCTAGTAACAGGGCTTTTCTTATATGAGAGTGAGAGGGATAAATATGGGCTATACAACCATACATGGATGGCTAGGATTAAAAGTTATTTCATGATTTTAAAATGTCACATGACCACTTAAAAAAGTAACATGACTTTGTGGTTTAATCTTAACCGTTTAAAGTTTGATCCAATGGCTATGATATAATCCTCTCACTCTCATATAAATAAGACCCTCTCACTTGATATGTCCCCTATATATATATATATATATATATATATATATATATATATATATATATATATATATATATATATATCGGTGAGACTTCTCAGCCTGAGGGAGGAGCTGGAGGTGGAGGATTGTCATATGAGACTCTCCAGACTATTCGCGAGTTGGCATCCGTACTATTGCTTCGAAAAGGAAGAGCACGGAATCTTTGAAAATGAAACAAAAGAGAATAATACTGAACAAAGCCCCCCAAGTATATATGTTTGGTCCAAAATGGTTCAACCTTCTTTCATTTCTCTTTAATGTGAGGACATCCAAAGCTAGCCCCCAAGATATAAAACTTCAACTCTTGTAGCAACTTGAAGAATCAAAAACTGGCCCATCCTTCAAGCAACTAATATCTTTTTCAAGCTTTCCGTACATTGTTATGATGTCATCTTCACCAAGAGATACTTCAAGTGTCTCATCATTTTCAAGAGTTTCACTCAATCATTTCTTTTGTATTTTTTGTCAACCTCTTTTTTGCAATCATTTTTCTTTTTCTTTTTCTCTTTCTTCCCCTTTTTTTAGCAAAGAAACAACAACTTGCTGGAGTAAGAAATATTTTGTCTCAAGATTAATGTTCTAAAAATATAAGCAATCACTCAAAGATCATAATGGACTTTATAAAGCTTGTAATGTGGCCAAGGTTTAGGGTTGTCAAAGAAAGGATATAAAAGGCTCAAAAAGTGTTTAAAGGTTAATTGGGACAAAGAATCTTTGAGTCAACATCATAGAGTGTCATATTATACAAGTTCCTCTTATTCATCATTCCAAAACAATGCCCTTTTTCACTTTGGGCAATGAACCCTTTTTTTTTTTGCCTTTCTTCTTTCGCTTTTCTTTATCAAACACCCACTTTGCTTTGGTATTTTTTTCACATCCTTTTATATTTTTTTCTATTGGCAATTGGCATAAAAAACTACGCGGCACATATCCTCATCCACTCCAAATTAGTCCCCAATGTGAGGGTGATCCTTGTCCAAGGGTTCAATTGAAAAAAAGAGAATTGCAGGCTCAAATGGGGTGACAATGGATATTAATAATTTTTCAGGATAGAGAAAGAAGGCCAAACCTCATTTCAAATCATGGTTGCTTATTTTCAAAATTTAATCTCAAGACAAAATATTATAACCAAAATATATCAACAAATTTGTTCAATTGCTCAATTTTCTTCTCTCTTTTTTTTTTAAAAAAATTTTCTTCCTTTTTTTTTTGCTTCGAAACATCAAGGATGAAGACACCTAATTGCAAAAACACAAATTCAACGAGAACAAGAATCACTAATCGGAATACAATTGTACAATCAACATGCAATCTTTTCACCATTTCTTGAACTTGACAACTAACCATGTAAATCTTGGAGGATAAATGAAGAACAATATGAAATTAGTGATTCTGAAGGGATTCAAATGGTGAAGGAAATGTTTGGGTAATACTTTGAGATGGAAAAATGGTGTTATCTACCCTAAGGGAAGCTCAAATGATAAAAGATTGGAATGATCAAGTAACATGAACGAATGTGAATGGGAAAAGCAAAACAAACTTGCATCATGGAGTAATGATAACTTCTAGAAAATGATAAGAAGTCACAATCTCAAAATTTTCTTCCGTTGAAATATATTCAAAAAAAGGATGGACTTTTTTTTTAAAAAATAAAATAAGAATAAGAATGATGCAAAAATGCAAACAAATGAAGTACAAGGAGTCAATGGAGGGTAAAAAGCTTCCCAATATATTGAATGGGATGCAAAACATAGTTTCA
The DNA here is from genome assembly GCA_030762895.1 of Sophora flavescens. Lineage (NCBI taxonomy): Eukaryota > Viridiplantae > Streptophyta > Magnoliopsida > Fabales > Fabaceae > Sophora > Sophora flavescens. Next base: position 65,362,720 of record CM061062.1, on the reverse strand, counting down.
AACATAAAAGACAAGCCATGTGAACCATGGTGGCCCTGGGATCATTCAAACAAGTGATGGCTTGAGCTCTATGACAACTAGCAAATAAAAGGTCCCCAAATTGCCCCTTCTGTCACCAACACTTTGGCTAGAAAGGGTCCCCAATCCTCACCCATCATATCTGCAATTGGAAAGGGTTCAATTTTAGTGAGGGGGGTTTCGTGGGCAGATACGGAGACCGAAGGTCTCTCAAGGCAACACTACTTAACCCTCTATCTAGGCCTACAAGGTATCAAACCCGGGTATAGGGCCTTATGGATAAAAGTGTAGTGCAAAATAACATACAAACCAATCCACACAAATAACAATCTTGTGCAAACAAAAACAAAAAACAAGCACCAAATAATAAGATAACAAGAGATCAAATTTATGGCTTAACCCTCTACTGTCCCCAGCAGAGACGCCAGCTGTCGCGATCATCCCGGAGGGCACCACGAGGAAAAGGGGAAAAATAGGGATTCGGGAGTCGCCATCAATTGCTTTGTTCATTTACATGGAATGGTGCAATTGGGTACCTAGAATAAAAATGGTCTGCATTTTAGAGATTAGGTTCGGGGGTTGATTACGGATAGGGAAGGTATTAGCACCAACGTTGTCCGTTTAAACGGTTACGTATTTGGTATGAGAGAGGTAGTAAAATAGAGTTGTGTGATAGATTATTTGAGGTTTTTTTTTTACCCCCTAGTGTGGTGGGACCCTTCTATAAGTGTAATGGTTAAGAAATAAGATAAAGGGAAAAGAGTTAGAGTGTTTTTAGAACCCTAACTTTTAAAATCAATTTTCTTTGGAGGAAAAGAGGAAGAAGGCGTAGCGGCTCAAGATCATAGAGACGTGCTCTTGGTACAAGGAATCCAATGTCACTCTCTTTTTTCCTTTCTTTTTCGTCGATTCAGGTGAGGGGATGTAGGTTTATGGGTAGAATTTAATGGGTTTAATTGAAAGTTAACGGTAGCAAGTTTTGCTAGGCAGCACCGCTTCTGTTGTTGTGTCCGTATATTAGTGACTGTTGGGCAATGCCGCATCTGTTTTTGCTGGGCAGCGCCGCTCCTATTGTTGTGTCTGCATCTTATTTTATTGTTATATGTTTATGATTATTTGAAAGCTTTATCACGGTGGCTTGCGTGATCAAATTTGTGGGCAAAGAATCCTTCTTTAATTTGATGCCATGTGAGTTTGACATGGTTCTAGGTAATAGTAATAGGTACAGGCTATAGAAGTCTTGTAGCATATAGGTAGGCTTTCAATTAGAGGAAATATATAAAATATTATGCACATTTTGTTATTATTATTATTATTTAAATTAAGGATAGAATGTGTTCTTTACATCACACTTAGGATAGTAATGTCTCCTTGCGGTACCTATTGCCTTATATAATATATAAATATATATAAAGTTATAGATGTGTTGTTTACGGATTATATATATATAAAGTTATAACTAAAGAGTTTGTTATTTTTTTGAACACTATACGCGCATATATATATATATATATATATATATATATATAAGAAATTGAGTTTTTTTTCTTATGAATATAATTTACTGAAAGGAATATATATAAATATATATAGATTGAAATATGGTATTGGTAATGATGAATTAAGGTGTAAAGGTTGGTTAATAAATGTATGAGAAATACATGTTGATGTTATGTTTAATGATTCTTTTGATGGTGATGGATTTAGAGGACACGATTGCGTTATGTGAATTGATTTATTTTGTGATGTTGAGCACATTGAGTAAGACTTGGTGTATCCGACCGGTCAGCAGACTCGGCCGGTATATAAATGTGACTGTCAGAGATGGGGGACTCGAGTGAAAGAACCCCGGAGTTTGGAGGGTAGTTACACAGTGACCGAGGTCACTTTCCGGTCAGCGGATCCGACCGAGGTACAAATGTGGCCGTCGGAGTGGGAGACTTTAGTGAATAACTCCAAACGGAAACCAAGCATCTTACTCAATGGTTAAATGATTGTAATGCAACTTAAGAGTTGCAATGATGATATGGTTTGAGTACGTGATAAAGTATGCCATGACATATATATTTATTCATATATGGGTTTTATCTGATTGTGTTTGTACACCCTCACTGAGTTCTGTGACTCACCCCCGCCCTTTTGTTTCAGCTTCAGGTACTCCACGAGGCGATCCATCTCAGGGAGCCCATACAAGGGAGTAGTGTGGTGATGAGTGTGATTTCACCTCATATTTCATTGACATTTTGCATGCATTTTCATATAGTTTAGGCTTTTTTAATTTTATTTTGGTTAGTTTTTACCTTGGAACGGGTAAGGCGGTTTTGTGGTGTTGTTGTGCAGGAATTAAGGATCAAAATGCTCAAGATTAGCCATGATGGAGCTTGCATGAAGATGGGGCTTGAAAAGTAAAGAAAATGAGCCAAACAGAGCCCATCACGGCCTAGCCGTGATGACCATCACGGCCATGATCGAGTAGAGCTGAAAAGAAAGAAGGCTAAAGTCAGAACTGGTCACGACCATCCCGTGGTGCCCATCACGGCCGTGACATGTCAGCTGAACCAAACCCTCACAGGCAGAACTGATCACGGCCTAGCCGTGATGGTGGTCACGACCGTGACAGACCAATCAGTGAAGCAACGCCCAAGGCAAAATCCGTCACGGCCTGGCCGTGATGGCCATCACGGTTGTGACACGCAATATTTGGATCAGAAGAAACTGAATTGATTTGAATTTGTGTTTGATTGGGATTCAAACTTCCCTAATCTATAAATATGGCAATCAGGCGGAGACTAAGGAAGACTTTTGGGCTGCTACCACTTAGGCAAATTTTTAGGATCTCTCTTCTTCTTCTCTTCTCTTATTTTTATTTCATGTTTTTGTTAATCAAGCTTGTCATCGCCATGGCAATGCTTGAGTAGTAGCTTTATTTCTAGGGCTTGGGGCTATGCCCAAGATCTGTTTTTATGTTATGAATTGATGTTTTATCTTTGTTAATTTCGATTTTGCTTTAGATCTGATTTCTATTGTTTTAATTACTCGTAAATTCGGTGGCCATTTATTTGCGTGTCGTAGATATTCTAAGGAGGAACCTAGCGGTGAACTTAGGTATCGGATCTATAGAATCGGATTTAGGACTTAAATCACGAGAGTTAGAAGCGGTCCTTCGAGGATTAACGAATTGTCACGAAACTTAAAGGGTTCAATCTAAATTCAACTACCACGAGAGTAGGGGTTGGTTTAATTGGGCACAGTTTTTGTAACCCAAGAGGGAGCATTAACTTATTTTGGATAAATTCGCCTTCAAAGCAATTTTGATAATTAACAAGGAGTAATCAATTTAGTAACATGAACAATCTTGTTGGTAACCCAATTCCTAGGAATCCCTTTAGATCTGAAAAACCCCCAAATTGATTTACTTTCTATTTTACTTGATTGCATTCCTTATCTGATTTTCTAAGATCTCTTATTTCAAAAAATCAAAACCTTTTCAAAATCCCTTTTTTTATATATATAGTCTAGTTTAATAGATTTGATAATTAGTTGCGATTTGAGATCACGGTCTCTGTGGGATCGATATCTTTTTATTACTTGGCGACGAATCCGGTACACTTGCCAGAACGCACGACATCATGTGGGCAGTTACTGCAGCTTGGTTATTCCTTTGGTTTTTGTTTAGTCATATGGGATACCACTTCTTTTGCTTAAAAATTAGAACCATTTCCTTTTTGGTTGTAAACTATTTATTTTCATTTAAACTCTGGATACAGACTCAAGGCCACATTGGCTTATTATTTTGGAATGATCATTTACTCTGATATTTACGTTGGTACTATATAATTACCCATATTGCGATGTGACTTATACGTGCTTGATAGGACTTGGGAATGGGACATCGGGGTCTCATTCTGGCCAGTCAGGAACACCTAAGTTGGGTCCTGACAAAGTGGTATCAGAGCCAATGGTTACTGGTCCTGAGCGAGATTAGAGAGTAATGAATTCTGTAATAATTCTCGAACCCGGGCGGGAGTTGTGCTAGAACTCATTAGTAACTAATCTGCAATTATTTGAAAGAAAGCCATAAAATAGTGAGGATCTCATATGACTATTTGAAAGCTGCGACCTGAGATGGATGGTGTAATTGCTTTTGATAGGGGGTTGATGTAGGGTATTTTTATGTAGAATTGATATTTAAAAAAAAAACTGATGTATGATGTTTTCTTTCCTTTTGAAGGATGGTAAGAGGTAGAGGAAGAGGAGTTGCCCGATCCCGAAGAGGTACTGCTAGGCCTCCTCGAGGTGGAAATCAGCACCCACCACAGCAGGAGGTGGTGATCCCTGAGGCTCTTCGGGAAACCCTGCAACAAATAGCACAGGGGATTGCTGTGATACAAGGGGCCTTAGTAGGAGGTGGTGGCAGAAGAACTCCGACTTCATCACAAAGTGGGGTTCCCCCTCCATTACCTTCCATAACACAAGAATCTCATGAGGCTTCTGCGAGCACAGAGGCTGGGAGTAGGAGGGATGCAACACCTAGGCCGAATCAGGAGGCCAACCTTTTTGCTTCAGTTGAACGATGCCGCTCGAGAGTGGTACACTGTATACAGGGCCCAGAGAGAATTGGATGCTGAGAATCTAGAATGAAGGCATTTCACTACTGTTTTCATGGAGACCTTTTTACCTAAAGGTGAGCGAGAGAAGAAGGCTCGAGAGTTTGAAGTACTGAAACAGGGAGAGATGACTATGATGGACTACCGAAATGAGTTCTTGCGGTTGTCTAGGTATGCACCACATTTGGTAAGTGACCCTCAACAGCAAGTGTCACGATTTGCTTATGGACTTTGTTTTAACATTGGAAGATCCGTACCGATTCTGGAGAATGCCACATTTGAGCAGGTAGTCATCTTGGCCATCAGGGCCGAAAATGTTTTGAATGAGGCTAAAGCTGAATTCAAAAAGCAACCGAAAAAGAGGAAGTCAGAGCATAGAGATGAGGCCTTTGGGGTGAAGTCGGGACATCATCAGGGTAATCAGTGGGCTAATTCTGGTAGGGTGAACAGTGCGCCTTCTCGTCGCACCCCCCAGCAGCAATCATCATTTACAAGGGCACCGGCAGGAGCCCGCAGTGTTTCCTATTGAGCATTTAGTTACCCCACTTGCAACCACTGCCGGAAATGACATGATGGACCGTGTACTAGAAGCAGAGAACGAGCTTGTTATACTTGTGGGCAAGCTGGTCATTTCAAGAGGGAGTGTCCTACGAATATGGAGCCTGCAACAACCCATAGAGCTCCAGTTAGATCTTCAGTACCGAACAGGAACCCGAGGTCAGGAGGGAGAGGATGAGCTTCGTCAGGACAGGACGTGGCAACCGCTCTACCACCCGTGTGTTTGCTCTTAGCCAGCAGGAGGCCCATACCGACCTAGATACTGTTACAGGTATTTTACCAGTTGGCCCTTCACATGCTAGGGTGATGTTTGATTCTTGTGCTTCTCGGTCATTTGTGGTCGGGCATTATGTGCGGGTTACGGGAGTGCCTTTGGAGGCGCTCCCGCACCCTTTGATTGTGTCTACCCCACTTGAGAGTAATTATATGACGAACAGTTATGTTCGAGAATGTGAGGTTAGAGTGAATGGTTTGAATCTTCCAGTCGACTTAATCTTGTTGGGTATGCTTCAGATGGATGTCATATTGGGCATGGAATGGTTATCTGGGTATGGGGCTAAGGTGGATTGCAGGGATAAACTGATTACTTTGCGACCGACTGATTCTGACACCATAGAGTTTCAGGGCGACCACAATTCGGTATATCAGAATGTGTTGTCCTCTCTTAAGGTAGAAAAGTTGCAGCGACATGGATGTATATGTCTATTAGCCACAGTGAATGTGGCAGATGAGTCCAAAGGTGATGACTTGTCGATGGTTCCGATTGTTCGTGAGTATGTGGATGTATTTTCGGATGACCTGCCGGGAGTACCCCCACCTCTTGAGATAGAGTTTTCCTTTGACTTGGCACCGGGGATGCAACCCATTTCTATACCGCCATATAGGATGGCCCCAATCGAGTTTAAAGAGCTCAAGGATCAGCTAGAGGACTTGTTGAGCAAGGGATTCATATGCCCTAGCTCGTCATCTTGGGGAGCTCCAGTGCTATTCGTGAAGAAGAAAGACGGGTCATGGAGGATGTGTGTTGACTATCGAAAACTTAACAAGGTAACGATAAATAATTAGTATCCATTGCCGAGAATTGATGATTTGCTTGATCAGTTGCAAGGGGCACAATTTTTCTCCAAGATTGATTTGAGATCAGGTTATCACCAGTTGAGGATCAGAGAGTCTGACATTCCGAAAACGGCTTTTAGAACCAGGTATGGTCATTACGAGTACCTTGTCATGTCTTTTGGTTTGACGAATGCTCCAGCAGCTTTCATGGACCTGATGAACCGGGTGTTTAAACCATTTATGGATAAATTTGTGATTGTATTCATCGATGATATTTTAGTATATTCTAAGACAAAGGACGGGCATGATTAACATTTGAGGGAAATGTTGGAGACCCTTAGAAATCACCAGCTTTACGCCAAGTTTTCGAAATGTGAGTTTTGGCTCATAGAGGTATCTTTTCTTGGGCATGTTGTTTCTTCACAAGGGATTTCAGTGGATCCGAAAAAGGTGGAGGCGGTGCGGGATTGGCCTAGACCCTCTAGTGTTTCGGAGATACGTAGTTTCTTGGGGCTAGCCGATTATTATCGAAGATTCATTGAAAACTTTTCAAAAATAGCGGTTCCATTGACTCGTCTGACTCAGAAAGGAGTTAAGTTCGAGTGGAGTTCGAAATGCGAAGAAAGCTTTCAGACAAAGAAAGATAAGTTGACTCTGCTCCAGTGTTGACACTTCCTTCAGGTATAGGTGGTTTTGTGGTGTACTGTGATGCGTCTCGAGTGGGTTTGGGATGCGTGCTAATGTAGAATGGAAAAGTAATTGCCTATGCTTCCCGACAGTTAAAGAAGCATGAACATAACTACCCAACGCACGATTTAGAGTTGGCAGCTGTAGTTATTTTCCTTAAAGATTTGGAGGCATTTCTTGTAAGGCGAGGCCTGTGAGATATACACCAATCATAAGAGTCTCAAGTACATTTTTGATCAGAAAGAGTTGAACCAAAGGCAGAGGAGATGGTTGGAATTGTTGAAGGATTATGACTGCACAATCATGTATCACCCGGGCAAGGCTAACGTGGTGACAGATGCTTTGAGCCGCAAGTCAATGGGCAGTTTGGCACATTTGAGTTTAGAAAGGCGAGCGATAGCAAATGATTTTCATATGAGCATAAATGCTTTGATGGCTTTCGAGCCAAAGGAAAATGGCATTTTACTAGCACAACTTGGAGTCAAATCCAATGTGTTGGAAGAGATTAGAGCTTGCCAAGAACGAGATTCCGATCTAGTCATGTTGAGGGATACTATTAATACAGAGAGTGAAAAGGGTTATACGGTGAACAGTGATGGGATGCTTCGATTTAGTGGACGGGTGGTAGTTCCTCCAGAAGCTAGAAGGAAGCTCATGGAACTTGCTCACTCCTCTTCATATACGATGCACCCTGGATCCAGAAGAATGTACCAAGATATGAAGCAGTTGTATTGGTGGACCGGTATGAAGCGAGACATAGCTGATTTTGTTGCTAGGTGCTTAACTTGTCAGCAGGTGAAGGCGGAGCACCAGAAGCCAACAGGGCTTCTCCAGAGTCTGGATATTCTAGAATGGAAGTGGGATCACATTACCATGGATTTCGTGGTGGGTTTGCCCAAGACTAGGGCGGGTTATGATCCCATTTGGGTTGTGGTGGACCGTTTGACCAAGTCTGCTCATTTCCTACCTGTAAAGACCACATTCACTGCAGAACAATATGCAAAGTTGTATCTTAGGGAGATTGTTTCCTTGCATGGAATTCCAGAATCTATAGTTTCAGATAGGGGTTCACAATTCACCTCTCATTTCTGGAAGTCGTTTCAACAGACTTTGGGATCTCAAGTGCATTTTAGTACAACTTTTCATCCACAGACGGATGGTCAGTCGGAGAGGACTATACAGACTTTGGAGGACATGCTTCGAGCATGTGTACTTGAGTTTGAAGGCTCTTGGGATGTGCATTTGCCATTAATAGAATTTGCATATAACAATAGCTATCATAATAGCATCCAAATGGCACCGTTTGAGGCTCTTTATGGCAGGAACTGTAGAGCACCAGTGGGGTGGTTTGAGACTGGTGACCATCAACTGTTGGGCCCATATCTGGTTCAGGACTCGATAGAGAGAGGTCGGATGATTAGGGAGAGGCTTAAGCTAGCTCAAGAGCGACAAAATAAGTATGCCGATGTCAGACGACGAGAATTAGAGTTTCAAGAAGGTGAGCACGTTTTCCTCGGAGTGTCACCCTTTAGAGGGACTCTGCGTTTTGGTCTGAAGGGAAAGTTGAGCCCAGGGTACGTGGGACCATACCAGATCACTCGAAGAGTGGGAAGGTTGGCATATGAGTTGGCCTTACCACCTGAATTAGCCAAGGTGCATCCAGTGTTTCATGTCTCCATGCTGAGGAAATATCTTCGAGATGATACTCATGTGCTACAACCACAACCTATTGAGGTAGACCAATAGTTAGCTTTTGAGGAGGCTCCATTGAGGATTGTTGATAGGCAAGTACGGAAATTGAGGTCAAAGGAGGTACCATCAGTGAAGGTTGCAAGGAGGCATCCTCTCGGCGAGGAATTCACTTGGGAGTCAGAGCAGATCATGATGCGAAAGTATCCGTACCTTTTTGAGCAATGTACGAAATTTTGGTTATAGCCATATATCGAATTCGAGGACGAATTGCTTTAAAGGAGGGAAGAGTGTAATATCCACCCAAAAAAAACAAAAAAAAAAACAACGAGAAGGTATGAGAGAGGTTGTAAAATCAACAAGAAGGCGTGCAACTCAAGATCATAAAGACGTGCTCTTGGTGCAAGGAATCCAATTTCACTATCCTCTTTCCTTTCTTTTTCATCGATTCAGGTGAGGAGATGTAGGTTTATGGGTAGAATTTAATGGGTTTAATTGGAAGTTAACGGTAGCAAGTTTTGCTAGGCAGCACCGCTTCTGTTGTTGTGTCCGCATATTATTGACTGTTGGGCAACGCCGCTTCTATTTTTGTTGGGCAGCACCGTTCCTGTTGTTGTGTCTGCATCTTATTTTATTGTTATATGTTTATGATTATTTGAAAGCTTTATCACGGTGGCTTGCGTGATCAAATTTCTGGGCAAAGAATCCATCTTTAATTTGATGCCATATGACTTTGACATGGTTATAGGTAATAGTAATAGGTACAGGCTATAGAAGTCTTGTAGCATATAGGTAGGCTTTCAATTAGAGGAAATATATAAAATATTATGCACATTTTGTTGTTGTTCTTATTATTATTATTATTATTATTATTATTTAAGTTAAGGATAGAATGTGTTCTTTATATCAGACTTAGGGTAGTAATGCCTCCATGCGGTACCTATTGCCATATATAATATATAATTATATATAAAGTTATAGTTATGTTCTTTACGGATTATATATATATACAAAGTTATAACTAAAGAGTTTGTTATTTTTTTGAACACTGCACGCGCGCGCGTGTGTATATATATATATATATTAAAGAAATTGAGTTTTTGTTCTTATGAATATAATTTAATGAAAGGAATATATATAAATATATATAGATTAAAATATGGTATTGGTAATGATGAATTAAGGTGTAAAGGTTGGTTAGTAAATATATGAGAAATACAGGTTGATGTTATGTTTAATGATTCTTTTGATGGTGATGTATTCAGAGGACACGATTGTGTTATGTGAATTGATTTATTTTGTGATGTTGAGCACATTGAGTAAGACTTGGTGTATTTGACCGGTCAACGAACTCGGCCGGTATATAAATGTGACCGTCGGAGATGGGGGACTCTAGTGAAAGAACCCTGGAGTTTGGAGGGTAGTTACGCAGTGACCGAGGTCACTTGCCGGTCAGCGGATCCGACCGAGGTACAAATGTGGCCGTCGGAGTGGGAGACTTTAGTGAACAACTCCAAACGAAAACCAAATCACTTGTTGTTCAGTCTTCGACTTCTTCTATTTATACTTGATCACAAAGATCCGTTGAGATGCATTCGAGAGTCTTCAGCTTTGTTCTTCAAGAAATACCCATTCTGACTTGATAATAAATGCATTGAAGATTGTTGGAGATTCCTTGTTGACATCTGAGTATAGCAGATATGCTTTTCTGGCTTTGGGCAGTGTTCTTTCCTTATTTGTGTAACACTTAGAAAGGCTAAGATAAAGTAGATTTTATCTTACTAACATAAGGAGTGCTTTTTTGTAGCTTTGCCCTTTTGTCTTTTCTCCTTTATCTGATTTCAATTGAAGATAAGAAATATATTAACAGATTTCTTTCAAGTTTAATTAACTATATTTCAAATCACTCTTTTACTTTGAATAAGAGATTAAGTGATTTCTTCATAGATAGATTTTCTCCTTGGCGCATGTTCAATATCACAGAAGTGACTTAGTGTTCCACATCTTCTAAGCTTGTGGATTTTTGAATATCTTTTGAATCAAACATGTTAATCTGATAGAAAAATGGTTCTGACTTTGTCAGAGGCTTAGACACATACTGAGAGAGATAGACACTTCATTGAAGTGAGATTTCATGATCTGTAATCTTGATCCTTCTTCTTCTTTCAACTTAGTGTTTGTATTCTTTGAATACTTTGATCATTACTCTGACTAATTACTTCATGCTTCTGGGTCTTAAGCATAGTCAGTCAAGTAAGAACGAATAGTCTTCCATAAGAGTATTACTTGATACTTTCTATTATTTCATTTTCTTATGAACGAGTAAGTCCTTTTCCTTTAGCTTTCAGTGAAGATGACAATCATTGATAGCTTTGCTTTGATACTGCTGCTAGCTATTCTTCTTCATAGTTTGATAAGTCTGGAAGATGTTGATGTAGGCTTCAGTGAGTCATACTTCAGGCGCATTGTACTTCAGACGCTTGTATGCAACCATTTGATTCTTTCATAATCTTTTGTTGACTTGTTCTACTAAGATAGAATGCTTTGGCTACACAACTCAAGTAGATGATTAGCAACGTTCATATGGTTCAATGTAAAATCAATTACTTAATGTTTGAGTTCATCAAAGCACACAAGGGCCATAGGAGTGTGAGTCAGTTGCATGACGAGTCAGACGCTTTATGACTTAACATAGAACTTATCCAAAGGTTCCTAATTGCCTCCTCACAGCGAGCATCTTTTGACCAGACTTCTTCAAACCTAAACAAATGGACTTTCCTTCTCTTTTCTCTTTGGGGAAAAGCTTCCAAGCTTACCATAACAGCCGCACTGTCAGAGCCAAAACGAGGTAAATGAAGCACTATAATAGGAGAGAAACGGTTTGAGAAAGCATCTGTTCCCATTTCCCTATCAAAGCGACACTGAATATTTTTCCTCTCCTTTTCTACCATTGGACCAAGTGAAAGGATATCTTTCATAACCGAGATCCACAAGTCCACATGTTTGGATCCCTCCCTGCCAATCATAAGCTGATTATGATTTCGAGAATTTCCCCCCTTTTTCAGCAACACTCAAGATGTCATTTAAGTCTCCCAAGCAAAGCCATTTGTCACACACTCTAAAGGAGATTTCCTTGATGAGCTTCCAAGTCCTCCATTTGTTTTGTTCCTTTGGGTGTCCATAAATACTTGAGAAGAACCAATGATCCCCACCTTCCCTATCCTCACATGATCCAAGAATGTGATTTTGGGAAAAGGATATGATAGTGACATGTAAAGGATCCCGCCAAAGTAAAGCAAGACCACATGCTCTATCCCTTCCGTTTCCACTACATTCCACTGTTAAACAAGCATTAAAAACACATTGCATTCTTATCTTCTCCATTTCACCATTTTTCAACCTGGTTTCCATGAGAAAAACCAGGTGGGGATTTTGTAAACGGATGAGCCTTAACAAGGCTCGAACTGCCCGGGGACTCCCCAAACCCCTGCAATTCCAGCTGTGATGCCTCTTCTTTGTTTCACTTTTTAGATCTTCTAGGTTTCCTTCAAAGATCTCAACATCCACTAATTGCCTTTTTCCAAGATCAACCAACATCTGGGTATGATCTTTCTCCGCCCTTTTCCTGCTCACGTTTTACCTCACCCGTTTGCGGTTCTTTGTGCCATCCCCCTTGGGTTCTTTACTTTTACCATCCTTATTTTTTGTTAGAATTATAATACCCAGTGATTCTGCAACCTTCTCAATTTCTTTTTTTGTTTTTTCTCTTTCCCCGGCCTTCATTTGTTCCACTTCTATCTCTCTGCCTTTTGTATCAGATTCCTCTACTTTGTTGTTGTTGGAGCACACAAAAAGACCCTTGCTACATGTACCTGAGCTACTATCCTTTCGAGATTCCCCTGTGAGTCTTGGAAGAGGAGATGCACGCAACCATGGACCAAAAGGAATGTATTTTTCTTAAATCTCCTCATACCCATCCTCCTCCTGGTCATCAGCCTCCTCACAGTCTTTTATTCGATGCCCAATCCTACCGCACCCAAAACAAAAGGTGGGTAGTCTTTCATACTTGAAAAAACCCCTCAAGATTTTTCCATGGACCTGCAGAACCGTTCCTCTTTTCAATGGTTGTCGGAGATCGATGGTATCCTTTAATCGGAGGAAACGACCCAGGCGATTTCCATCTTGAAATGAACAGATATAAAACACTAGAATTGGGGGGTGGGGGGTGGGGGGGGGGGGGGGGGGGTTAAATTGTGTTTTAAATACTTTTTGAAAAACGTTGCAGTTTAGCCTATAAGACACAAAGATGCATATGATAAAAAGGAAATTAAATTTCCAACCCAGTTAGCACAGTTAAAGTAAAGCGAACTGAAAAGATTAAGCTAAGAAAAGGAGACACAGATTTATACTGGCTCACCCCAAACCCTGGGCTGCGTCCAGTCCTTGACTTCACCAAGTGTTTGCACTATAGCTGATCAGGTTACAAAAGGTATTATTTGTACACCTAGCCTCTACAGGCTCAACTAACAAGTATTGTTTGCACACCTAGCCTCTCCAGGCTCAAACAAGTATTCTTTTAGCAAACCTCTTCAGGATCTACAAAGAGTAAGAGTTTGAATGAAGCAGCAGCTTCACGGATTACAACTTGCAGATCTATCGAGTAACACTCACAGAGTGAATAAGTATTTGAGGTAGGTGAGATCGCAATAAAGTCTTCTCAATAAATACAAATGATTTGAGCAGAGAAGTTTTCTATGAAGAACTTAAGAGTGCTTTTAATGCTTGAGAGTATTGAATGCTTGAGTTAATGTATCATGTGTGTATCTTCAATGGTCTTCAAAGTCTTCTATTTATACTCATGAGAGATAAGTCTGTTGAGGAGAGTTCTTCAGTTGAGTATTCTTTTGTTCTTCATCAATAAATGCCAATAGAGTCGTTCTGGTCTTGCATTTAATGTTTATGATAGTTGGTGAGCTTCAAGACAAATTGAACGTATAGGTTGGCATAGCTTTATTAGAGTGCAGTTTACTTCAGAGCAGCGTTTGTTGCTTTTTAGACTTGGGCAGTGCGACTTTCCTTATTTGTGCTAAGTGGGTCTGCGTTCAGTAAAGTTCATTTTACTTTTTACAACAAAAGGATTCTTCAGGCGCAGAATGGTGCTTTGAGCTTTATGATATCGAATTTCTTTATTCGAAATAATATGAGAATATTCGTCGTGTTTGAATATTCTTGAAGTGAAAGACTTTCAGTCGCTTAATCAAAATTTGTAGAGATGGAGTCTTTGTTCAGACGCATCATACTACAGACGCATCATTAAGACTTTGTTTCTTTGTCATGAGACTCTTGTATACTGATCTGCACACTTAATACAGATATTAGTAGATTTCACATGGTTCACTTAAAATCAGTCTTTGTTTGGATTCATCAAAATCAGAGATGTCTAAAGAAGTAGACTTAACAATCTCCCCCTTTTTGATGATGACAAACATTGTCTTATGATTTTAATGAACTAAGGATAAATACAGATTGAAGCACATAGAATCATATGAGTTATGACTATATTTAAGCTTATAAGAATATTCAAGTTAATTAAGCTTCTCATGCTCCCCCTGAACTAATGCTTCCATAAAGAAATCAGACGCATGAATAAAGAGCGTCTTATCTTTTGAGTTTCAATAGATGGTTAGTTTAGTTCAGATATTCAAATATAGGTATATTATTTTCTCCCCCTTTGTCATTAGCAAAAAGATAAAGTAACAGAAGAAAATGCAATTGAAAACAACATTTATTGATTTAACCATCATCGACTTATTACATTGCTGACAAAGGTAATGAAAACTAAAGTTGTTGTTTGTAACACCATTCTCGGGCGCTACATTGTCGGTGACATTTATACTTTATAAGACCAAGTAAATCGGAAAATAATTATTTTACCAAAAATACAGGTTTACTTTTTTTTTCTTTTCTCTTTCGCAAATGATACCATACATATTCTTTAACATATAACATCCACTCATATATAAATATTTTACAAACATTTCCAAGTACCAATAATTATACATATTCAGAAAGAAGGTAGAAATTCCAACACCCATAAAACAACAACTTACTGGAAATAGGTTTATAATAATAATAACGGTTTTAGAGACATAGCTACACAAAATATAATATTGACACGAGACTGGCCAGATACAAAATAATGACAAAATGTCCATTAAACTAAAGTCCTTGAGACAGCGTCCATGTCTCCAAGTACTTTCAAACTCCAGCGGTGTATGATGGAGAAATAGTGTTGTTGTCATCTTCGTCCGATGTAAGATAGAAAACAACAAACCATAAAATATAGAAATGAGGTGAGATTTCCGTTCATCTTACACTTAACGCAGACGTGCAGTGGTACGACACACGGGTACGCACAATTATCAATAAACAGTTATATCATCCCTCACAACAGAAATAATAATGTGTCACAACAACATAATCACGAGACACCATTTTTCCTAGATAGGAGACATTCTAAGACTCGAGGAATGACTTCTGATTCTCTATACCGTGGTTTTAACAAACAGTCGGAGAGAGTGGTTCGGAGGATTGTTCCGGAGTCCACCAACCTTGGGTAATAAAATGCATCAACAATTGTCATGGTGCACATAGGCTTTTTCAGGAACATCCTACACTACCATAAAATATAGTGTCTAGTAGAGTATGTCGGTGTATTGCAAGATCATCATACCACAGAGGAGCAACCCACTGGGCCTATATGAATATTTCATACCCCGACACCCCCAAGCATCAATAGATCGTCACTACGAAATTCGCACCCGCATTAAAGTGTTAGCTCAATCTCCTAGGCACAACGGCCTTACAGAACATAGTTACACTATGTGTTTAGGCAAACTTTACCGGAAATGCGTTCTTCTCGTCCATCCATCGGATGACATCGTTTGATTTCATCGAAAGCCTTTCAACGTACTGTAACAGATTTTATATGTCCTTAAGTCTGAATCGCTGGTCCTTAATCATCAAGCTAAAGTTCTCGAGTAACCTTTCATATTTGTGCAAAGTTTTTTTTAGAATACTTGATTACAAATCCTAGCACATTATGAGATTGGAACACAAGTCCAATTATTTATTTCTCTGTACTTTTCTAGTTGAGCCTTTTTCTTTGGCTTCCAAGAAAACAAATCATTTTGAGTCCATTATATTTTATGGAAAATGGATAATGAATTATCCATACTTTATGACATAAGGTTGTGTTCCACCCCACGTCATAATTTATTACGTTCGTATTTTCACTAAGTCATTCTTGACTTAGGTTATTGGCATTTTACTGTAAAATCTCGTCTTTGAAGAATAAAAATCCTTTTGGCTTAAAACCAAAACCTTTAGATAAAATCAAATCCATTTTGAAGAATAATTTCCATCAAAGATACTTAGGCATCAGTTTCTCCAAAACATTTTCTCGAAAATCCTTAAAAACGTCTAACAACGGTTTCACCGCTTTTTACTGAATTTAGGCCCAAAAGCCATATTTTTGAAAACATGGTTCTTCACCTCAAATGTATTACCCTCCTAGGTTATATTACTCATATGAAAATGTTGAAACACTGATTTTCCATCAAAATCTCCATTTATACAAAATTTATAAGAATTTGACCGAACGTCGTTAATTTTGTAAATCGCGTAAATGCTTTTTCAACGATTTTACACTCTAATAGTCCAAAACTCAATTTTGAGTTTTAGAACAGTTTGGTAGGCATGAAAAACAGTTTCTAACTGTCCAAATTCATAAATTTTTGAA
Organism: Sophora flavescens; assembly: GCA_030762895.1. Lineage (NCBI taxonomy): Eukaryota > Viridiplantae > Streptophyta > Magnoliopsida > Fabales > Fabaceae > Sophora > Sophora flavescens. Next base: position 65,346,304 of record CM061062.1, on the reverse strand, counting down.
AATTGCAGTTTAGTCCCTAAACTTTCATTAATTACAAAAAGTCCTTATTCACTTAAAACCTTATAACTCTTTATTTATAACTTCAAATCACACCAAACCAACTTCTTTAGAAATATTTTTTAGTTGCCCTCAAATTTTCAAGAAATTCCATTTCTAACCCAAATATCTTACAATAATTGCAAAAAGGTCCTGTTTTACAAAAAAGATTAAAACTTTTTATGTATTAATCCAATTAACACCAAACCAATTTCTATGGTTTTGTCTCACCAAGGACTACAATCTTAACACACTAGAATATGAATTTCAGTGTAAAATCTCGTCTTTGAAGAATAAAAATCCTTTTGGCTTAAAACCAAAACCTTTAGATAAAATCAAATCCATTTTCAAGAATAATTTCCATCAAAGATACTTAGGTATCAGTTTCTCCAAAACATTTTCTCGAAAATCCTTAAAAACGTCTAACAACGGTTTCACCGCTTTTTACTGAATTTAGGCCCAAAAGCCATATTTTTGAAAACATGGTTCTTCACCTCAAATGTATTACTCTCGTAGGTTATATTACTCATATGAAAATGTTGAAACACAAATTTTCCATCAAAATCTCCATTCATACAAATTTTTTAAGAAATTGACCGAACGTCGTTAATTTTGTAAATCGCGTAAATGCTTTTTCAACGATTTTACACTCTAATAGTCCAAAACTCAATTTTCAGTTTTAGAAGAGTTTGGTAGGCATGAAAAAAAGGTTTCTAATATATCCAAATTCATAAATTTTTGAAAATTGCAGTTTAGTCCCTAAACTTTCATTAATTACAAAAAGTCCTTATTCACTTAAAACCTTATAACTCTTTATTTATAACTTCAAATCACACCAAACCAACTTCTTTAGAAATATTTTTCAGTTGCCCTCAAATTTTCCAGAAATTACATTTCTAACCCAAATATTTTACAATAATTGCAAAAGGTCCCTTTTTACAAGAAAGCTTAAAACTTTTTATGTATTAATCCAATTAACACCAAACCAATTTCTATGGTTTTGTCTCACCAAGGACTACAATCTTAACACACAAGAATATGAATTTCAGTGTAAAATCTCATCTTTGAAGAATAAAAATCCTTTTGGCTTAAAACCAAAACCTTTAGATAAAATCAAATCCATTTTCAAGAATAATTTCCATCAAAGATACTTAGGTATCAGTTTCTCCAAAACATATTCTCAAAAATCTTTAAAAACGTCTAACAATGGTTTCACCGCTTTTTACTGAATTTAGGCCCAAAAGCCATATTTTTGAAAACATGGTTCTTCACCTCAAATGTATTACTCTCCTAGGTTATATTACTCATATGAAAATGTTGAAACACTGATTTTCCATCAAAATCTCCATTTATACAAAATTTATAAGAATTTGACCGAACGTCGTTAATTTTCTAAATCGCGTAAATGCTTTTTCAACGATTTTACACTCTAATAGTCCAAAACTCACTTTTGAGTTTTAGAACAGTTTGATAGGCATGAAAAACAGTTTCTAACTGTCTAAATTCATAAATTTTCGAAAATTGTAGTTAAGTCCCTAAACTTTCATTAATTACAAAAAGTCCTTATTCACTTAAAACCTTATAACTTTTTATTTATAACTTCAAATCACACCAAACCAACTTCTTTAGAAATATTTTTCAGTTGCCCTCCAATTTTCCAGAAATTATATTTCTGCCCCAAATATTTTACAATAATTGCAAAAAGTTCCCTTTTTACAAAAAAGCTTAAAACTTTTTATGTATTAATCCAATTAACACCAAACCAATTTCTATGGTTTTGTCTCACCAAGGGCTACAATCTTAACACACAAGAATATGAATTTCAGTGAAGCCACTGAAATTCTCAGAAATGCATTTTAGTCTCTAAGGACTCATAAAATCATATCTTACAATATACACATCCAAATCAATCCAAACAAATTTCTATATTCTTACATGTTCATCCAATCCTAATAAAAATTATCCTAACAAATTAATTCAACCTGAAATCCCATTAACTAATTATGGCCGAATGGCCTTAAATTAATCATGTTAAGTATCTTTATTTAACAAAACAATCAACAATGGTCAAGGTCTTAATTAAAGATGAAAAACACCAAAACAACATATATCATAACCAACATATATCAAACCAAATCCTCCAAGAGGATCACACACATATGCAAATAAATTTACAAATTTATACTTAGGAATTACAAGACCACTTAAACACTAATAAACCATCAACATATCTACCCAAAGGTAGGATGATGGTAATCTCCCCCATACCTATGTTGATCACTTTAAACTCAAGCAAGAAGAGGATGATGTTCATCTAGAGCTCAAGGATTGAACCAACAAAACCTAGCCATGAACCATCAACAAGAAAGCAAGTTAAAAATGAAGAAAATCCATCTAACCCAATTGAGAGCTAGGTTCGGCCAAGTCAAGAAAAATAGGCTAGAGATTTCTAAAATTTTCAAACTTTTGGATGATGAATATAGAAATCATGTGAAGATCATAGAAATTGGAATCACATTAAAAGGATTTTTCTATGATTTTCTAGAGATTTTTAAAAAACTAGATTTAGGAATTTGATCTTGAAGAAATAATGGTTTTAAGAAGAAAAATTGTGATGAAAAGTGAAGGTATGATCATGGATCATAAGGCTATACCTTTGGAATTTGAAGAAATGATCAAGATCTACCACTTCCTTTGAAAATTGAAGATGAAGAACTTGGTGTTTTTTCTAAGTTTATGAAGAACAACATGAACAAATGAGAGAAATGAGTGACCAAGGGTGTTTTATGGTGTTGGGGGCGTGGGTTTCTAGGGATATATGGGTAAAATGTTATCATAGCACACTTGAAATTACAATGAGAAATTAAGGGTATTTTGGACTTTTCACTAAATAGTCATCATTACATACATTGAAGATAATGTGACTCATCCCTATGACTCACCCCCTATGACTCACCCCTATGACTCATTGTCTTCATCCATCCGGCATCGGGTTTTGTCTCTGCACCTCCGTTCTCTATTCCGTCGATCCCCAATCGTCGAGTATTCACCCGAATAACGTATAATAACCTATTTATTTTGAATTTTTTTAAAATAACCACTATGGTTGGAAATAAAATATAAACCTAAACCATTTCATTCATGGGGCAAAATTAGGTTTTATGACCAGTAAAATCTTACCGTCAGTGAAAACGTAGACCGGGTTTCGTCTGAGTTTTAAACCTAAATTTTTACCGTAAGTTTCTACCATAAGGTAGAGTACAATTATGATTTTATTATATTAAAAATCATTTTATATATCTAATATAAAAATTACAAACAATTAAAATTCTACAGATAATTGAAAAACAATAAAAACAACAAAATGGTAAAAACCATAAAAACAGGGTGTTACAATACTACCCCTCTAAAAAGAATTTCGTCCACGAAATTAAAGTTACCTTAAAACAAATGCGGATATTGTTCCTTCATCTTGTCCTCCAACTCCCATGTGGCATCTCCTGTCGTTGCATTCCAGATCACTTTAACCAATGAGATTGTCTTCCCTCTTAGTTGTTTCACTCTTTGATCCTCGATCCTCATAGGTAATGCCTCATACGTTAAGTTATCTTTCAATTGTACTGTATCAGGTACTATGACATGACTAGGATCAAGAATATACTTTCGTAATTGAGACACATGGAAAACACTATGAAGATTTGAAAGAAAAGGAGGTAAAGTAATTTGGTAGGGTCCAATGAATTTAGGAGTAAGTTTCCTAGATTTAATTACCCTGTCAACCACAGTCATAGGAGTGACTCTCAAAAACACATGATCGCCTTCCTCAAACTCAAGAGGCCGTTGTCTCTTGTTCGCATAACTCTTCTGTCGACTCTGAGTTGTTCACATTTTCTCCTGAATCATTTTCACCTTTTCTGTTGTCTGTTGCATGATGTCTGGTCCTAACACTAAAGTTTATCCATCTTGGTACCAACACAAAGGTTTTCTACATCGTCGACCATATAAAGCTTCATAGGGTGCCATTCCTATGCTCGAGTGGAAACTGTTGTTGTAGGTGAATTCTATCAACGGTAGAAATTCATCCCAACTTCCAGTATGTTCCAACACACAAGCTCTCAGAAAGTCTTCAAGTGATTGGATTGTCCTCTCTGATTGTCCATCCGTCTGTGGATGATATGTATAACTCAATTTGAGTTTTGATCCTAGTGACTCGTGTAGACTTTGCCAGAACCTCAACGTAAACCTCGGATCTCAATCAGAAATAATACTCGAAGGTACACCATGTAATATGAAAATCTCTCCGATGTATAATTGAGTCAATTTCTCCATTGAATACTTTATGTTGATGGGCAAAAAGTGAGCCGACTTGGTTAGTCGATCAACTATTACCCATATCGCATCATGTCCCTTTCGGGTCTTCAGCAAACTTGTCACAAAATCCATCGCTATGCCATCCCATTTCCATTCTGGAATGTTCAAAGGTTGTAGCATTCCTGAAGGTCTTTAATGTTCAGTCTTAGCTTTTTGACAAACTAGACATGAAGCGACATATTCCATCACGTCTATTTTCATCCGGTACCACCAATACAATCGCTTGAGATCTCGATACATCTTTGTTGCTCCCGGATGTAAACTTAGTTTACTCTTGTGAGCTTCCTCCATAATCAACTTTATGAGCTCGGAATCGTCCGATATACAAATCCTTTCACTGAACCTTAAGATTCCATCGGTTCCCTCTTTGAAATATGATATTGCTCCTTGTCACACCAATTCCCTTTCTTCTTGTAGGTGAGACACCCCGCTGTGCCTCTTTGTGTCATTAGATTAAAACCTCATTATTTAATTACTTAATTGCAAGCTTAACATGAAAATACATAAAAATTAAAACTTAACTTATAAAGTATACAACTTCATATAGAATGGCATATCACAATATAAGTATATTATGCATATTACAAAATATTGTTGAGGATATCTTATCGGTAGGATCCCTCACAGGCATATACTTAGACAAAAAGTTAAACAGTGGAAAACATAATAAAAATATTCCTCACGAGACGCACTGGCCATAACTAACTAGACCCTAATCACCATGGGTCACAGCTCGTCCTCCAGCCTCCGGTTCGTAGGGAGTTCCATCCAACGCCTCCTAGTTACGCTCATCCACGGGCTCTTCTCATATAATTCCACAAGGAGATGAAATACAACATACAGAAATATACAGGGGATAAGAAACAGTTCTATCATCAAAAAACGGAAAAGAGTTATAGTAAATTATATAGTAATTGTCACAGACAATCAACACACATAACTAACGAATCATCCTCGGGTTAATGTATATCATCCTCTACCCTTACTCTTAGGCAATCTAACACGTTATTTTAACGTAACCTCTCTAATTCTGTCACCATGTCTTTATGTTATCGTGGCCACTACCACTCTAGTCACCATCCCTCATTTGCATCGGGGCACACCTCATTCCCGTTAGGATGTTCCACCTAGTGCACACCTCCATTCCCGTCAAGGTGGAAGTGGTCTCGCGAGACCTCTTGATTTTATGGGTATTATATTACCAATACACGGTGTATTATATTACCAATACACAGAAGTGGTTTTACGTGTATTATATTACCAATAAACGGTGTATTATATTACCAATCCACAGAAGTGTTTTACGTGTATTATATTACCAATACACAGAAGTGGTTTTATGTGTATTATATTACCAATACACGGTGTATTATATTACCAATACACAGATGTCCTTGTGTATTATATTACCAATACACTTTCGTCTTTGTGTGTTATATTACCAATACACTTTTGACCTTGTGTATTATATTACCAATACACGGTTGTGGACAACAACACCTATACTTGAATCTCACCAACCCGTTTTAACAACATCCTAGTGCCTTAACCTTCCATTAGAACTTGACACATATTCTATGCCACAACGCCTCTTTAACATACATCATCTAGGTTAGGCCCTTCTAAATATTTATTATCCTCATACCCAAAACAATCATCTCTTAGACAACATATATATCTTTTCTTAAAAACCATTAAGCATAATAATACAAACCAGGAAGATCATGCATAACACAATATCAATCCAAATATTCCCATATCACCAATATAGCACAAAATCAATTCAATAAAGGTAATAAAATCAAATCAACCATCAACAATCTAAAATCAACCTAATATCGATAAACCCACAATCCCCGAATCGCCATTGGTTTTTCAGAAAAGGTTTCCAATGTGATTTTGGTCTTGTCGATTACTCGACTACTAGTAGGGTTTAGGTCGCCCTACACAATTATTATATAATCTACTACTTATCCATTCCGAAGATAGGTTGGTTCTTTCTCCCACCTGGCTTATCACCGGACTCCCAAACTCGAAGCTCCTCGTTGTCACACCATAAAGTACTAACTCCACCTTCTGCGAAGGTAAGGAGATTAGATGCTCGAAGAGGTATACCACGAACATCCTCGTTTCCTCTGCGATGGAAGTCTAAGGTTATGAACATAAAATCACAAGTTAAAATCAAACAAGAACACTAAACCACAAGGTATAGGTTCGGCCAAGACTAGTTCTTAGGGTTAGAGATTCCCAAAAATTATGCAACTCATAGATTTATGATCCTTAAGTGTTAGGAGTTCATAAACAATGATCACTTAACAAAGTTGAATTAAAATTCCACTAAGTTATAAACTTAGGGTATTCGGCCAAGGCTAGTAAAATAGGCTAGCATTCACTAAACCTTCCAATCTCTTAGGTTTAGCATCCATATGTATTAAGGAGCTCAAAACCATGATCATTTTGGAAAAATAAGAACAAAGTATCCTAGGTCCATAACCTTCTAGGTTCGGCCTTCATAGGATTTATAGGTTAGAAATCTTTAAACTTTCCAATCTCTTAGACTTATCATCCAAATATCTTATGGAGCTCAAGTCCATGATCATTTTGGAAAACAATGGAAATTTAAACATTCCAATCTCTTAGACTTAGCATCCAAATATCTTACGGAGCTCAAGTCCATGATCATCTTGGAAAAATGAAAGTAATACATCCTAGCTTTAATAACATAGAATAAACAAGTTAGATATCCTTAAACTTTCCAATCTCTTAGACTTAGCATCCAAATATCTTATGGAGCTCAAGTCCATGATCATCTTTGAAAAATGAAAGTAATACATCCTAGCTTTAACAACATAGAATAAACAAGTTAGAAATCCTTAAACTTTCCAATCTCTTAGACTTAGCATCCAAATATCTTATGGAGCTTAAGTCCATGATCATTTTGGAAAAATAAAAACTCAAACATCCTAGTACCTAAACACTAAGTTTCGGCCATAATAGGATGATGAGGAAAAATATTCTTTGTTTAACAATAACTCTTAGGTTTAGAATCACAAGGTATTAAGAGTTCTAAATCCATGATCATACTTGGAAAGTTGAAACATAGTATCCTAGGCTTACTTATTCATATTTTCAGCCATAATAGGAACAAGCTATCAAAACTTCCAAGATTTATTGATTTAAGATCAATGGATAGTTAGAAACTCAAACACATGATCATATTCCAAAAGTTGAAACAAAAACTTCCTAGGTCGCAAATGCAAGCATTCGGCCTTCATTGGAAGAGATAGGTAGAGATTTTTGTTTTACACAACCTCTTAGTATGTGAAAATATAAGTTAATACAAGACTATAGAAAGTGGTTTCAACTCAAAAGGAGTTTTCTACCATTTTAGAGAGATTTTAGAAGTTTAAAGCATATAAAGAACACATAAAGCAAACTAAGAAATAAAAGATGAAACTTACAAAAAGATTCATATGAGAGCATTACCTTTAGTATTAGGAAGAACTTTAATAAAGAACTCAAGTGGAAAAGACTAATAAAAATGGAAGCTTCAAGTGTTTGAAAAAAGAAGAAATGGAAGAAGTTGAAGAAGTATGAAGATGGAGGAAGAAAATGAGAGAATGAAGATGAGTGATGATTATATAGAGGAGGGAGAGGGGAGCACGAAATTTTGGAGAGAGGATGAGCTTGGAGAGCAAGTTTTGTCTTTAAGACTCATTTGGTTGAAGAGGAAAGAGAAAAATAAGTTTTTAGAATATAATATGATATATTTCAAAAAGTCCATCATGACCACTTTTTAGGATGTAGCTTAGGTCATACCTCTAGTGAGTCACCTCACTCCCTTATCTCACCTCTTGCCTTTTATGTCTCCACCTCACTCCCTTATCTCACCTCTTGCCTTTTATGTCTCCTATTCTGCTTCAATTCTTACCTGGTTGCATTTCCGATCATAATTCTTCTGACGTTTTCGCCCGAATAAAATATTATATTTTATTTTTGAATGAAAATTTTCAAAATAACCAAAGTTGAAGGAAACATAATAAAAACACTAACTATCTCGTTCACGGGTCAAAATTAGGTTTTATGCACAGTAAACTTGTACCGGCAGTGAAAGCGCAGGCCGGCTTTCGTCTGAATTTTCAACCGAAAATTTTACTGTAACCCTCTACCATAAAGTAGACTATGAATATGATTTTGTTTTATTCAAAAACACTTTTTAACTCTCAGTTTGAAATATAATTAATTATATTTTAACCGGTTGAACAACATAATTAAAATCAGGCTGTTACAGTAGGTATTGATCACTTTCTTGTTTCTATCGTATCTGTTCCATCAATTCATTGGAAGCAGTAATCATACCTAAGCAAAGCTTTCCCGGTGACATTTCAATCGTCAACCGCATATCTCAGAATTGCTCTAACAACTCTTGTTCTTTTACCATCATTGCAGACGTATGCATTGATTTTCTACTCAAGGCATCCGCTACCATATTTGCTTTTCCAGGGTGATACTGTAGTTGGAAATCGTAATCCTTCAGAAATTCCAACCAACGTCGCAGTCACATGTTGAGCTCCTTTTGATCAAACAAGTACTTCAAACTTTTGTGATCATTGAAAATGTTGAACGTTGCTCCATACAAATAATGCCTCCAGATTTTCAGTGTAAAAACTATAGCCGCGAACTGCAAGTCATGAGTTGGGTAGTTCCTCTCATGAATCTTCAGTTGTCTTGAAGCATAAGCTACCACTTTTCGGTTCTGTATTAGCACACAACCTAACCCTTGATGCGAAGCATCACAGTATACCTCGAAAGGTTCCTTAGGATCAGGTAACACTAACACAGGTGAAGTAGTCAACCTTTTCTTTAACTCTTGGAAACTCTCCTCGCATGCTTCAGTCCATACAAACGCTTGATCTTTCTGTGTTAATTGGGTAAGAGGTCCTTCTATTTTGGAGAATCCCTCAATGAATCACCTATAGTATCCAGCTAAACCCACGAAACTACGAATTTCTGTTACCGTTTTTGGTCTCTCCCATTTTAGAACAGCTTCAACTTTTGACGGATCCACTGTGATACCTTCATTCAAGATAACGTGTCCTAAAAATTGAACTTCATCTAACCAAAACTCGCACTTTTCGGGTTTTTCATATAACTGTTTCTCTTTTAAGATTTGGAGAACCATACTGAGATGTATAGCATGCTTCTCTAGATTAGGAGAATAAATTAGAATGTCGTCTATAAAGACAACGACAATCTGATCTAGATAAGGACAAAAAATCATGTTCATGTAATCCATGAATATAGAAGGTGCATTCCTCACTCCGAACGGCATCACAAGATACTCATAATGCCCATAGCATGTTCGAAACGCTATCTTCAGAATATCCTCCGCCTTCAAATGAATCTGGTGATAACTAGATCATAAATCTATCTTTGAGAAAACTGCTGCTCCATGTAACTGATCTATCAAATCATCTATCCTCGGTAGTGGATACTTGTTATTGATCGTCACTTTGATTAACTGCCAGAAATCTACACATAAGCGAGAAGTTCCATCCTTCTTCTTCATAAGCAAAACTGGAGCTCCTCGGGGGTGATACACTAGGTCTTATGAACTCTTTCCTCATCAGTTCCACTAGTTGCTTCTTCAAGACCTCTAGCTCTGATGGCGACATACAGTATGGTGCCATGGATATCGGTCCAGTGCCCGGCACCAGATCAATCGCAAACTCAATATCTTGAATAGGTGGTAGTCCAGGTACATCTTCAGGAAAAACATCAAGAAACTCATTGATGACAGGTATGGACAGTAAGTCAATCTCACTCTTGACGTCTAAGGAAAACAGTAACATGTATCCTTGAGCTCCCTCTCTTAAAGAAGCTTTTACTCGGTTAGCAGACAAAAATCCAGAAATCTCATCCTTAGGAAAAATTTAGGATTTATTGGCACAGTCTAATAGGATATGGTTAGAACATAACCAATCCATCCCTAGTATTACATCTATTTTTAAAAGAGTGAATCAGATTAAATTAAAAAAAAATCCCATCTTCTACAAAGATAGCACAATTCAAACAAGCTGTAGTAGTCAAAACAGGTTCAGTAGTAGGAGTAGATATAATCAAGTCAAAAGGTAAAGAAGACACAGGTAATCCTAGCAATTTAGCACAGTCATATGCAATGAACGAATGTGTCACACCCGAATCAAACAACACAGTTAAAGATTTACCTCCTATGACACACTGTCCCTGAATCAGATCATCATTGTGAGAAGCCTCAATACCACTAATTGTATAAACTCTTCCTCCAGCCGTAGGCCTTCCAGCTCGCACATTGTTCACCGAAGGTTCCGTGTTAGATCGTCCACAATTCCTAGCGAGATGTCCAGGCTGTCCACGCTTAAAGCAAATGATTCCCATAATCTTGCAATCTTTGGTAGCGTGACCCATGCCACACTTCATGCACTTCTGTGGAACATTCCTGGATGAACCAGCGCCTCCACTGGTTCCACCAAAAGGTCGTTGTTGGAACTGCTACTGACCTTGTGGCCTATTGTATGGCTTCCTCTGGAATTGATTGTTATCTTGTAGTTTCCCCTATTGAACCTAGATGGTCCATAACTTTGTTGATTAGCATCACGACTCGCCTTCAAGTCCTCTATCTGTCTACACTTGTCCATCAGCCTCAAATACAGATATTTCCATTGGAACTACTACTTCTTTCAGCTCATACCGTAATCTTTCTTCGAATCTGCGACACTTCCACCCTTCATGTGGATTATCACTCAGATAGGCAGAAAACTTCGACAAGCTCTCGAATCTGGTGCCGTAATCAGCTACAGTCATATTCCCTTGCTTCAGCTTTAGAAATTCCATTTCTTTAGTATCTGGTACTTGCATGAAAATACTTCTCCAGAACCTTTCTACGAAAAGCTTCCCATTTTACCTCTTGTTGATCATGCTCAAGAACTTGGCGAGCTCCTCGCCACCAATTCTCAGCATCTCCCACCAGCATGTAGGCAGCATAAGTAACCTTGTCATTTTCAGTACACCTCATAGCAGCAAAAATCTTCTCCAAATATTGAATCCACAGCTCAGCTTTCTCAGGCTTAAACTCTCCCTTGAATTCTGACGGATTTCTACACAGGAATTCATCCAGTCCTCTGCTTTCAGCTCCCCTTTCCTCGCGTCGAACAAACGCGACAGCCATTTGTGACATCACTCGCACAGTTGCATTCATAGCCGTAGTTCCTCCGCCACGAGCCATTATAATCCTACAAGACCGAAATCAATTAGTCATGCAGATTACAATAAACTCACTACAAAAAATTATCATTTCTTTCGAAAATAATATTAAAAGCACAAAGAGAACACACATCACAAACAAAGATAGACCTAAACGACAAACCCTAACAGACTCGACCAACTCTGATACCAAATAATGTAACACCCTTCTCGGGCGCTACATTTTCGGTGACATTTCTATTTTATAAGACCGAGTAAATCGGAAAATAATTATTTTACCAAAATATGGGTTTACTTTTTTTTTTCTTTTCTCTTTCGCAAATGATACCATACATATTCTTTAACATGTAACATCCACTCATATATAAATATTTTACAAACATTTCCAAGTACCAACAGTCATACATATTCAGAAAGAAGGCGGAAATACAAACGCCCATAAAACAACAACTTACTGGAAATAGGTTTATAATAGTAATAACTGTTTTAGAGACATAGCTCCACAAAATATAACATAGACACGAGACTGGCCAGATACAAAATAATGACAAAATGTCCATTACACTAAAGCCCTTGAGACTGCATCCATGTCTCTAAGTACTCTTAAACTCCAGCGGTGTATGATGGGGAAACAGTGCTGTCGTAATCTTTGCCTGACGTAAGATAGAAAACAACAAACCAGAAAATACAGAAATGAGGTGAGATTTCTGTTCATCTTACACTTAACGCAGACATATAGTGGTACGACACACATGTACGTACAATTATCAATAAACAGTTATATCATCCATCACAACAGAAATAATAATGTGTCACAACAACATAATCACGAGGTACCATTTTCCCAGATAGGAGACATTCTAAGACTCGAGGAATGACTTCTGACAATAATGTAACACCCTTCTCAGGCGCTACATCGTAAGTGAAATTTTAAGGCCGAAAAGTAGGTTAATTAAAATTGGCTATAAAATAATGGGGTAATTTCTTTTCTTTTTCATAAGTCGAAAATATAACTACTTTGTTTTAAATGAATGGACAATCAAATATTCCACTATCACAATTAGGGCCATGAGTTCGAAAATCATTTACATAATACCCAACTCGACTCATAAACAGAAATCATAGAATGTACAGACTCAACATAAAGATGTGGAGACACCGCTCCTAAAATATATGATACTTAGAGTTGTAGCTCCATAGACAGTTACATTAACTCCCAAACATACCCAGCTGGCCAAACTAAAATAGAAAAGACAATCCTTTCTCATACATCGTGAGAAAGACAAACCCAACTGATGAGATCTAGTGAAAACTCTATTTGAGTCCACTACCGACGTCGTCACAAAAGACACTACTAGAGCTACTACAATAGTAACTCTCGAACTAAGTCCCTTGCTCTTCGAAGTGAAAAACTAGATCTACGAACTATGGATAGTCTAGAAGACGTCTACTAGAAACTATAACCTATCGTTCGTATGCTCGAACCTCGACCTCTACGATGCATCAGCCAAGCGACATATTGACTTCTCAATCTTCTCAAAAGAATACAGAATGCACATAGCCAGCCGACATAGGCAATATAAAAATAAGGAGGTGAGATTTCCATGATGCCCAAGGGGGTGTTACATTAGTGGTATCAGATCCTGGGACCTATGGGTTATGGGCCAACAAGGAGAGGATATTTTGTTAATAAACTCAAGTGAAGACCATGGTTGAAGGTAACTAGGCATAGGTTAGGTTAATGCCTAAAATATCTAGAAATTTTGTGTCATCCATTTATGAGCATTTATGATGAAGGTGAGTCATGGCAAAGGAGTGGACATAAATGGATAAGGGAAACATGTGGTGGAGGTGTGTTTAGGGTGATGTGGCCGTGTGTGTACCACATGGAGGAAGAAGAAGTAAATTTGGTTTTGTCTTGGTTACTAACCTTAGGAAGTAACCATGGTTTTAGGTTAGGTTAGAAAATAACTTAAAATACTTAGTTGTATTCATAATCATCATGATCATCTAGAATGAAGTGAAAGAATGTCTACCCAAGAGGCTTGGTCGAAATTTTACATGGTATAAGGAACCAAAATTTTCAAAGACATCAAAGGAATTCTTAAAATGATCAAAGGGTATTTTTGCTTCGCAAGGATATTAAAATAATTTGTTAAGTAGTCATGATGACTAGGTGTCTTATGTGTGTCTAGTAAGGCTTGGTCGAATTTCATGGACCATGAAGCAAGAGGACGAGAATTTGAATACAAACTCTTAACATGTGCAAGATAATGATTCACTACTTTTCATTTATGACTTTGGTGATTCACCATCTTTCATTTATGGTTATTTATGACTTCGGTGACTCACTAGGTGACTCATGTAGGTGAGTTGTCCAAGTTGAATCATCATTCCTATCCTCTGACCTATTTCTGCAGACCCGAAACCGGCTCTGGTTTACCCGATTAGATTTTCCCCCCGTTTTCGCTAAAAATTCACCTGATAAAGTAGGATATTTTATTTGAGTAGAAATTACTGAAAAATATTTTGTCCCCAACAAGTGGTAACATTTTGAAAATTTTCGTTTTCGAGCCAAAATTAGGGTTTTCAGGCAGTACAATATTGCACTGTCCGTAAAAATACAAATCCGGCCCTGTCTAAGTTTTTAACACAAAATTGAACCGTAACTTCCTTCGTTATAGAAGGTCTCAACTATGATTTTGTTTTATCCAAAATCATTTTTCCAGAATAAAAATATAAACATATACAATCTACTGATATTGAAAAATAGTAAAAACAAGGGTGTTACAATAATCATCACGATCATCTAGAATGAAGTGAAAGAATGCCTATCCAAGAGGCTTGGTCAAAATTATACATGGTAGAAGGAAGCAAAATTGTCAAAACACTTGTTGGACATCAAAGTAATTCATAAAATGTTCAAAAGGTATTTTGGTTATTTCGCAAGGATATTAAAATAATTTGTTAAGTAGTCATAATGACTAGGTGACTTATGTGTGTCTAGGTAGGCTTGGTCGAATTTCATGGACCATGAAGCAAGAGGAAGAGAGTTTGAATTCAGACTCTAAACATATGCAAGATCATGATTCACTACTTTTTATTTATGACTTTGGTGCTTCACCATCTTTCATTTATGGTTATTTATGCTAGGGTGGCTCACTAGGTGAATCATGTAGGTGAGTTGTCCAAGTGGAATCATCATTCCCATCCTCCGACCTATTTCTGCAGATCCGAAACTGGCTCCGTCGTTTACCCGATTAGGTTTTCCGCCCGTTTTTCGCTAAAAATTCACCTGATAAGTTAGGTTATTTTATTTTTGAGTGGAAATTATTGAAATATATTTTGTCCCTAACAAGTGGTATCATTTTGAAATATTTCGTTTTCGAGCCGAAATTAGGGTTTTCGGGCAGTACAGAATTGCACTGTTCGTGAAAATGCTGATCGGGCTCCGTCTGAGTTTTTAATCCAAAATTTATCCATAACCTCCTTCGATTTAGAAGGTCTCAACTATGAATTTGTTTTATCCAAAATCATTTTTCCAGGTTTCGAATAAAAATATAAACATATAATCTACTGATATTGAAAAACAGTAAAAACTTGTGTTTCGCGGGTTAAAGTCCCAGTTGGCACATCTGAATTCGTGTACCGTGTGTCGCGGGTTAAAGTCACAGTTGGCACATTTGAATCCATGTTCTGTGTTAGGAATGAATTTATCATGTAATGCCCAAGGGGGTGTTACATTAGTCGTGTCAGAGCCAGATTTCGATCCTGGAACCTGTGGGTTAATGGGCCCACAAGATGATATTTTGTTAATAAACTCTAGTGAAGACCGTGGTTGAAGGTAACTAGGAATAGATTAGGTTAATGCCCAAAATATATAGATATTTTGTGTCTTGCATTTTTTAGCATTTATGATGAAGGTGAGTCATGGCAAACGAGTGGACATAGATGGATGAGGGAAACATGTCATGGAGGTGTGTTTAGGGTGATGCTGTCATGTGTGTACCACATGGAGGAAGAAGAAGCCAATTTGGTTTTGTCTTGGTTACAAACCTTAAGAAGTAACCATGGTTTTAGGTTAGGTTAGAAAATAACTTAAAATACTTAGTTGTCTACATAATCATCATTATCATCTAGAATGAAGTGAAAGAATGCATATCCAAGAGGCTTGGTCGAAATTATACATGGTAGAAGGAAGCAAAATTGTCAAAACACTTGTTGGACATCAAAGGAATTCATAAAAAGAACATAGGGTATTTTGGTCATTTCGCAAGGATATTAAAATAATTTGTTAAGTAGTCATGATGACTAGGTGATTTATGTGTGGCTAGGAAGGCTTGGTTGATTTTCAAGGACCATGAAGCAAGATGAAGTGAATTTGAATACAAACTCTTAACATTTTCAAGATAATGATTCACTACTTTTCATTTATGACTTTGGTGATTCACCATCTTTCTTTTATGATTATTTATGACTAGGGTGACGCACCAGGTGAATCATGTAGGTGAGTTGTCCGAGTTGAATCATCATTCCTATCCTCCGACCTATTTCTGCATATCCGAAACTGGCTCCGTCGTTTACCCGATTAGGTCTTCCGCCCGTTTTTATCCAAAAATTAACCCGATAAGGTAGGTTATTTTATTTTTGAGTGGAAGTTATTGAAATATATTTTGTCCCTAACAAGTGGTAACATTTTGAAATATTTCGTTTTGAGCCGAAATTAGGGTTTTCGGGAAGTCTGAATTGCCTTTGTCAGTAGAAATGCGATCGGGCTCTGTCTGAGTTTTTAACCCAAAATTTAACTGTAACTTCCTTCGATATAGAAGGTCTCAACTATGATGTTGTTTTATCCAAAATCATTTTTCCAGGTTTCGAATAAAACTATAAGTATTTAATCTACTGATACTGAAAAAAGTAAAAACTAGGATGTTTCAATAATCATCATGATCATCTAGAATGAAGTGAAAGAATGCCTATCCAAGAGGCTTGGTCGAAATTATACATGGTAGAAGGAAGCAAAATTGTCAAAACACTTGTTGGACATCAAAGTAATTCATAAAAAGAACATAGGGTATTTTGGTCATTTCGCAAGGATATTAAAATAATTTGTTAAGTAGTCATGATGACTAGGTGATTTATGTGTGGCTAGGAAGGCTTGGTTGATTTTCAAGGACCATGAAGCAAGATGAAGTGAATTTGAATACAAACTCTTAACATTTTCAAGATAATGATTCACTACTTTTCATTTATGACTTTGGTGATTCACCATCTTTCTTTTATGATTATTTATGACTAGGGTGACGCACCAGGTGAATCATGTAGGTGAGTTGTCCGAGTTGAATCATCATTCCTATCCTTCGACCTATTTCTGCATATCCGAAACTGGCTCCGTCGTTTACCCGATTAGGTCTTCCGCCCGTTTTTATCCAAAAATTAACCCGATAAGGTAGGTTATTTTATTTTTGAGTGGAAGTTATTGAAATATATTTTGTCCCTAACAAGTGGTAACATTTTGAAATATTTCGTTTTCGAGCCGAAATTAGGGTTTTCGGGAAGTACAGAATTGCACTGTCCGTAGAAATGCGATCGGGCTCTGTCTGAGTTTTTAACCCAAAATTTAACTGTAACTTCCTTCGATATAGAAGGTCTCAACTATGATGTTGTTTTATCCAAAATCATTTTTCCAGGTTTCGAATAAAACTATAAGTATTTAATCTACTGATACTGAAAAAAGTAAAAACTAGGATGTTTCAATAATCATCATGATCATCTAGAATGAAGTGAAAGAATGCCTATCCAAGAGGCTTGGTCGAAATTATACATGGTAGAAGGAAGCAAAATTGTCAAAACACTTGTTGGACATCAAAGTAATTCATAAAATGTTCAAAAGGTATTTTGGTTATTTCGCAAGGATATTAAAATAATTTGTTAAGTAGTCATAATGACTAGGTGACTTATGTGTGTCTAGGTAGGCTTGGTCGAATTTCATGGACCATGAAGCAAGAGGAAGAGAGTTTGAATTCAGACTCTAAACATATGCAAGATCATGATTCACTACTTCATATTAATGACTTTGGTGATCCACCATCTTTAATTTATGGTTATTTATGACTAGGGTGACTCACTAGGTGACTCATGTAGGTGAGTTGTCCGAGTTGAATCATCATTCCTATTCTCCAACCTATTTTTTCATATCCGAAATCGGCTCCGTCATTTACCCGATTATGTTTTCCGCCCGTTTTTATCTAAAAATTCACCCGATAAAGTAGAATATTTTATTATTGAATAGAAATTATCGAAATATATTTTGTCCCCAACAAGTAGTAACATTTTGAAATTTTTCGTTTTCTAGGCGAAATTAGGGTTTTCGGGCAGTACAGAAAAGCATTGTCCGTAAAAATGCAGATCGGGCTCCGTCTGAGTTTTTATCCCAAAATTTAACCGTAACTTCCTTCGATTTAGAAGGTCTCAACTATGATTTTGTTTTATCCAAAATCATTTTTCCAGGTTTCGAATAAAAATATAAACATATATAATCTACTAATATTGAAAAACAGTAAAAACTAGGGTGTTACAATAATCATCATGATCATCTAGAATGAAGTGAAAGAATGCCTATCTAAGAGGCTTGGTCGAAATTATACATGGTAGAAGGTAGCAAAATTGTCAAAACACTTGTAGGACATCAAAGGAATTCATAAAAGCATCAAAGGGTATTGTGGTTATTTCGCAAGGATATTAAAATAAATTTATTAAGGAGTCACGATAACTAGGTGACTTACGTGTGGCTAGGAAGGCTTGGTCGAATTTCTTGGACCATGAAGCAAGAGGAAGAGAATTTGAATAAAATCTCATAACATGTGCAAGATAATGATTCACTACTTTTCAATTATGACTTTGGGGATTCACCATCTTTCATTTATGGTTATTTATGACTAGGGTGACTCACTAGGTGACTAATGTAGGTGATTTGTCCAAGTTGAATCATCATTCCTATTCTTCGACCCATTTATGCAGATCTGAAACCGGCTCCGTCGTGTACCCGATTAGGTTTTCCGCCCGTTTTTAGCTAAAAAATCCCTTGATAAAGTAGGATATTTTATTTTTGAGTAGAAATTATTGAAGTATATTTTGTTCCCAACAAGTGGTATCATTTTGATTTTTTTTTTTTCGAGCCGATATTAGGGTTTTCGGGCAATACAGAATTGCATTGTCCATAAAAATACAGATCGGGCTCAGTCTGAGTTTCTAACCCAAAATTTAACCGTAACCTCCTTCGATATAGAAGGTCTCAACTATGATTTTGGTTTATCCCAAATCATTTTTCAAGGTTTCGAATAAAAATATCAACATATATAATTTATTGATATTGAAAAACCGTAAAAACTAGGGTGTTACAATAATCATCATGATCATCTAGAATGAAGTGAAAGAGTGCCTATCCAAGAGGCTTGGTCAAAATTATACATGGTAGAAGGTAGCAAAATTGTCAAAACACTTGTCGGGCATCAAAGGAATTCATAAAATGATCAAAGGGTATTTTGGTTATTTCGCAAGGATATTAAAATAAATTTGTTAAGTAGTCATGATGACTAGTTGACTTATGTGTGGCCAGAATTTCTTGATCGAATTTCTTGGACCATGAAGAAAGAGGAAGAGAATTTGAATACAAACTCTTAACATGTGCAAGATAATGATTCACTACTTTTCATTTCTGACTTTGGTGATTCACCATCTTTCATTTATGGTTTTTTATGACTAGGGAGACTCATTAGGTGACTCATGTAGGTGAGTTGTCCAAGTTGAATCATCATTCCTATCCTCCGACCTATTTCTAGATCCAGAATCCGAACTCCCGTCGTGTACCCGATTAGGTTTTCCGTCAAAAATTCACCTGATAAAGTAGGATATTTTATTTTTGAGTAGAAATTATTGAAGTATATTTTGTTCCCAACAAGTGGTATCATTTTGAAATTTTTCATTTTCGAGCCAAAATTATGGTTTTCGGGCATTACAGAATTGCATTGTCCGTAAAAATGCAGATCTGGCTTCGTCTGAGTTTTTAACCCAAAATTTAACCGTAACCACCTTTGATATAGAACGTCTCAACTATGATTTTTTTTTATCCAAAATCATTTTTCCAGGTTTCGAATAAAAATATAAACATATACAATCTACTTATATTGAAAAACAGTAAAAACTAGGGTGTTACAATAATCATCCTGATCATCTAGAATGAACTGAACGAATGCCTATCCAAGAGGATTGGTCGAAATTAAACATGGTAGAAGGAAGCAAAACTGTCAAAATAGTTGTTGGACATCATTGTAATTCATAAAATGATCAAAGGGTATTTTGGTTATTTCGCAAGGATATTAAAATAATTTGTTAAGTAGTCATGATGACTAGGTGACTTATGTGTGGCTAGGAAGGCTTGGTCGAATTTCATGGACATGAAGAAAAAGGAAGAGAATTTGAATACAAACTCTTAACATGTGCAAGATCATATGATTCACTACTTTTCATTTATGACTTTGGTGATTCACCATCTTTCATTTATGGTTATTTATGACTATGGTGACTCACTAGGCGACTCATGTAGGTGAGTTGTCCAAGTTGAATCATCATTCCTATCCTCCGACCTATTTCTGCAAATTCGAAACCGGCTCCGTCGTTAACCCGATTAGGTTTTCTGCCCTTTTTGCTAAAAATTCACCTGATAAATTAGGATATTTTATTTTAGAGTAGAAATTATTGAAATATATTTTGTCCCCAATAAGTGGTAACATTTTGAAATATTTCGTTTTCGAGCAGAAATTAGGGTTTTCGGGCAGTACAAAATTACACTATCCGTAAAAATTCATATCGGGCTCTGTCTGAGTTTTTAACCCAAAATTTAACCATAACCACCTTCGATATAGAAGGTCTCAAATATTATTTTGTTTTATCCAAAATCATTTTTCCGGGATTCGAATAAATATATAAACATATATAATCTACTGATATTGAAAAACAGTAAAAACTAGGGTGTTACAATAATCATCATGATCATCTTTAATGAAGTGAAAGAATGCCTGTGCAAGAGGCTTGGTCGAAATTATACATGGTAGATGGAAGCAAAATTGTCAAAACACTTGTTGGACATTAAATTAATTCATAAAATGATCAAAGGGTATTTTGGTTATTTCGCAAGGATATTAAAATAATTTGTTAAGTAGTCATGATTACTAGGTGACTTATGTGTGGCTAGGAAGGCTTGGTCGAATTTCATGGACCATGAAGCAAGAGGAAGAGAATTTGAATACAAACTCTTAACATGTGCAAGATCATATGATTCACTACTTTTCATTTATGAGTTTGGTGACTCACCATCTTTCATTTATGGTTATTTATGACGAGGGTGACTCACTAGGTGACTCATATAGGTGAGTTGTCCAAGTTGAATCATCATTCCTATCCTCCGACCTATTTCTGCATATCCGAAACCGGCTTTGTTGTTTACCCGATTAGGTTTTCTGCCCGTTTTTCACTAAAAGTACACTTGATAAATTAGGATATTTAATTTTTTTAGTATAAATTATTGAATAATTTTTTGTACCCAACAAGTGGTAACATTGTGAAATTTTTCGTTTTAGAGCCGAAATTAGGGTTTTTGGGCAGTACAGAATTGCACTGTCCATAAAAATGCATATCGGGCTTCGTCTGAGTTTTTAGCCCAAACTTTAACCGTAACCTCCTTCGATATAGAAGGTCTCAACTATGATTTTGCTTTATCCAAAATCATTTTTCCAGGTTTCGAATAAAAATATAAACATATATAATCTACTGATATTGAAAAACAGTAAAAACTAGGGTGTTATAATAATCATCATGATCATCTAGAATGAAGTGAAAGAATGCCTATCCCAGAGGATTGGTCGAAATTATACACGGTAGAAGGAAGCAAAATTGTCAAAACACTTGTTGGACATCAAAGTAATTCATAAAATGATCAAAAGGTATTTTGGTTATTTCGCAAGGATATTAAAATAATTTGTTAAGGAGTCATAATGACTTGGTGACTTATGTGTGGCTAGGTAGGCTTGGTCGAATTTCATGGACCATGAAGCAAGAGGAAGAGAGTTTGAATTCAGACTCTTAACATATGCAAGATAATGATTCACTACTTTTTATTTATGACTTTGGTGATTCACCATCTTTCATTTGTGGTTATTTATGACTAGGGTGACTCACTTGGCGACTCATGTAGGTGAGTTGTCCAAGTTGAATCATCATTCCTATCCTCCGACCTATTTTTGCAGATCCAAAACCGGCTCCGTTGTTTACCCGATTAGGTTTTCTGCCCGTTTTTTGTTAAAAATTTACCTGATTAAGTAGGATATTTTATTTTTGAGTAGAAATAATTGAAATATATTTTGTCCCCAACAAGTGGTAACATTTTGAAATTTTTCGTTTTCGAGCCGAAATTAGGGCAGTACAAAATTGCATTGTCCGTAAAAATGCAGATCGGGCTCCGTCTGAGTTTTTAACCCCAAAATTTAACGGTAACTTCCTTCGTTATAGAATTTCTCAAATATGATTTTGTTTTATCCAAAATCGTTTTTCCAAATTTTAAATTAAAATATACATATATAATCTATTGATATTGAAAAACAGTAAAAACTAGGGTGTTAAAATAATCATCATTATCATCTAGAATGAAGTGAAAGAATGCCTATCCAAGAGGCTTGGTCGAAATTATACATGGTAGATGGAAGCAAAATTTTCAAAACACTTGTTGGACATCAAAGGAATTCATAAAATGATCAAAGGGTATTTTGGTTATTTCGCAAGGATATTAAAATAAATTTTTAATTGGTCATGATGACTAGGTGACTTATGTGTGGCTAGGAAGGCTTGGTCGAATTTCTTGGACCATGAAGCAAGAGGAAGAGAATTTGAATAAAATCTCATAACATGTGCAAGATAATGATTCACTACTTATCAATCATGACTTTGGGGATTCACCATCTTTCATTTATGGTTATTTATGACTAGGGTGACTCACTAGGTGACTCATGTAGGTGATTTGTCCAAGTTGAATCATCATTCCTATTCTTCGACCTATTTCTGCAGATCCGAAACCGGCTCCGTCGTGTACCTGATTAGGTTTTCCGCCCGTTTTTAGCTAAAAATTCCCTTGATAAAGTAGGATATTTTATTTTTGAGTAGAAATTATTGAAGTATATTTTGTTCCCAACAAGTGGTATCATTTTGAAATTTTTTGTTTTCGAGCCGATATTAGGGTTTTCGGGCAATACAGAATTGCATTGTCCATAAAAATACAGATCGGGCTCAGTCTGAGTTTTTAACCCAAAATTTAACCGTAACCTCCTTCGATATAGAAGGTCTCAACTATGATTTTGGTTTATCCCAAATCATTTTTCAAGGTTTCAAATAAAAATATCAACATATATAATTTATTGATATTGAAAAACCGTAAAAACTAGGGTGTTACAATAATCATCATGATATCCTAGAATGAAGTGAAAGAGTGCCTATCCAAGAGGCTTGGTCGAAATTATACATGGTAGAAGGTAGCAAAATTGTCAAAACACTTGTCGGACATCAAAGGAATTCATAAAATGATCAAAGGATATTTTGGTTATTTCGCAAGGATATTAAAATAAATTTGTTAAGTAGTCATGATGACTAGTTGACTTATGTGTGGCCAGAATTTCTTGATCGAATTTCTTGCACCATGAAGAAAGAGGAAGGGAATTTGAATACAAACTCTTAACATGTGCAAGATAATGATTCACTACTTTTCATTTATGACTTTGGTGATTCACCATCTTTCATTTATGGTTATTTATGACTAGGGTGACTCATGTAGGTGAGTTGTCCAAGTTGATTCATCATTCCTATCCTCCGACCTATTTCTGCATATCCGGCCGGCCCACAAGCTTCCACGATTAGGTTTTCCACCCGTTTTTCGCTAAAAGTTCACCTGATAAAGTAGGATATTTTATTTTTGAGTAGAAATTATTGAAATATATTTTGTCCCCAACAAGTGGTAACATTTTGAAATTTTTTGTTTTAGAGCCGAAATTATGGTTTTCGGGCAGTACAGAATTGCACTGTCCGTAAAAATTCATATCGGGCTCCATCTGAATTTTTAAACCAAAATTCAACCGTAACCTCCTTCGTTATAGAAGGTCTCAACCATGATTTTGTTTTATACAAAATCAGTTTTCCAGGATTCGAATAAAAATATAAATATATATAATCTACTGATATTGAAAAACTGTAAAAACTAGGATGTTACAATAATCATCATGATCGTCTAGAATGAAGTGAAAGAATGGCTATCCAAGAGGCTTGGTCGAAATTATACATGGTATAAGGAAGCAAAATTGTCAAAACACTCGTTGAACATCAAAGGAATTCATAAAATGATCAAAGGGTGTTGAAATAGATAACTATAAACACGAGGGGGGGGGGGGGGGGGTTGAATTGTGTTTACCAGATTTTAAACAAAGTTGAAAACTTTTCGCATACAGAAGCTTGGTTTAGACGAGTGGAAAGATACAGGACAGACAGGTGATCTGTCTGATGAAATTTTAAGAATGACTTAGGCAAGCACACCACTTGATAAACGGATAAGAAAACTAAAGCAACTAAAGAGTTTATAAGGAAAAAGAGATTGACACGGTTATTTATACTGGTTCACTCTTCAAAGCAAAGAGCTACATCCAGTCCTTGGCAGCACCAAGTTTTATCCTCTATAACTGATCAGGTTACAGACTCCAAGTATTGTTTGCACACCTAGCCTCTTCAGGCTCCAAGACAAGTATTCTTGCCACACGAAGCCTCTTCAGGCTCACTCAGATTTGTTTGAGAAATTTGGTTTAAAATAAATACAACTTCAGATAGACAGATCTTTCACTAACACTCAGAGTGGTTTAAATGTAATGCTTAGACAGGTGATAAAGCACAGACAAGTTAACACTCAGACATGTCATTCACCAATTCAATGCATGTTTAGATTATCTCTAATAAATGAAAGCCTTTATTCTGCTAAGGGTTTATTGAAAATATCAGCCCAATGATTTTTAGTTTTAACAAACTTAATATCAAAGATGCCTTTCTGAACATAATCCCTAATAAAATGATATTTGATTTCAATATGCTTAGCCTTAGAATGTTGAATTGGATTTTTAGTTAAGCATATAGCACTGGAATTATCACACCATACAGATATATTATGTTCATAAATAGAGTAATCCTCAAGTTGATGTTTTACCCATAAGAGTTGAGAGCAGCAACTAGCAGCAGAGATGTATTCTGCTTTAGAAGTAGACAGGGCAATAGTTGTTTGCCTCTTGCTTGACCATGAGACTAAACTTGCTCCAATGAAGTGACATCCTCCACTGGTGCCTTTTCTTTCTATTTCGTCTCCAGTAAAATCAACATCACAATATCCCACTAATCTGTATTCTTTTGATCTTAAATACAGCAAACCAAGATTAGTAGTTCCAAGCAAATATCTAAATATTCTTTTAACAGCCTTAAGATGAGATTCTCTAGGATCAGATTGGAATCTAGCACACATACAGACACTAAATTGAATGTCAGATCTACTTGAAGTTAACTTCAGTAGAGAGCCAATGATACCTCTGTAGATAGTTTGATCTACCTTTTTACCTTCATCATCTTTGCTTAGTTTTGCATTGGGTTGCATAGGGGTTTTCATGAGCTTTGCATTTTCGATTTGGTATTTCTTGAGTATCTCCTAGGTATACTTTTGTTGATGAATGTAAATTCCAGCACTTGTCTGCTTGATTTGTAATCCAAGGAAGAACTTCAATTCTCCCATCATGCTCATCTCAAATTCAGCTTGCATTAGATTTGAAAATTCCTTGCACAGCTTTTCATTAGTTGCTCCAAAAATAATATCATCAACCTATATTTGAACTATAATAAAGTTATCTTTAGAGCATTTCTTGAATAGAGTAGTGTCTACTTGTCCTCTAGTAAAACCATTATGCATGAGAAAAGAACTGAGTCTATCATACCATGCTCTAGATGCTTGTTTCAAACCATATAATGCCTTTTTAAGTTTGAAAACGTGATCTGGTTTATCAGTATCCTCAAAACCAGGGGGTTGTTTAACATACACTTCTTCTTCAATTATACCATTTATAAAAGCACTTTTTACATCCATTTGAAACAGGGTGATTTGGTGTTGTGCATCATATGACATTAAAATACGTATGGCTTCTATTCTAGCTACAGGTGCAAAGGTTTCAGTATAATCAATACCTTGTTGGTTATAGCCTTGAGCTACTAACCTTGCTTTATTTCTGACAACTTTACCATCTTCATCCAATTTGTTTCTAAAGACCCATCTTGTTCCAATAACCGACTTGTTTTTAGGCTTAGAGACAAGAGTCCAGACATCATT
The DNA here is from genome assembly GCA_030762895.1 of Sophora flavescens. NCBI lineage: Eukaryota > Viridiplantae > Streptophyta > Magnoliopsida > Fabales > Fabaceae > Sophora > Sophora flavescens. Next base: position 65,320,206 of record CM061062.1, on the reverse strand, counting down.
TCTGTTGAACTGGTTAAGTTCTTCTTGCATAGCAAGAATCCAACTTTCATCCTCAAGAGCTTCTTCAATGCGTTTTGGCTCCAATTTTGATATAAAGGCCACATTGCTTGATTCTCTTAGTGTGGATCTGGTTCTTACTCCTTCATAAGGATTTCCAATAATGAGATCCTTAGGGTGTGGAGTGTTGAACTTCCAATCCCTTTTGAGATCATCATGAAGATCTTGACTTGTCTGCTGACTCGTCTGTTGACTCGTCTGCTGACTTGTCTACTCCACTTGTTTGTCAGCCTCAGGCACAGGTTCTGTCTTGGTAAGATCAGGTTGTTGAATTTCTGGATTATTTATATCAAGACCTACAAGATCATCTTCTAGATCTGATAGTTCTTTATCAGTCTTTAATTCATCATTGAATTTAACATGAACAAATTCTTCAATAATACAAGTTCTTGAATTGTAAACTCTAAAAGCTTTAGACATTTCAGAATATCCTACGAAAATACCTTTATCTACCTTAGAATCAAACTTTCCAAGATTATCTTTGGTATTCGAAATAAAACATTCACATCCAAAAGCATGAAAATAAGATATGTTGGGGCTTTTTCCTTTCCACAATTCATAAGGAGTCCTCTTTAGAAAAGTCCTAATAAGTATTCTGTTTTGTACATAACAAGCAGTGTTTACAGCTTCTGCCCAGAAGTACTTAGGGAGATTATTTTCAGTGAGCATAGTGTTGTTTTGGCTTCAACGACTCGGGGGGGGGGGGGGGGGGTATTGAGTTTTCTTAAAAATCTTGACCTCTTAAAAAATTCTTTTCAAATACTTTTCAGATTTGTGGCCTCAGGATCTTTTACAAAATCAATGAAGGGTTTATATAAAATCTTAAATAGATTGATGATGAGATGAGAGAGATTAATTCAGAATTAATAGATCACCGATTAACCCTTTAAAGATTAAGAACAAGTTATGCAAGTTTCTGATACAAGCATTAACAATCAAGAACAAACTTGCAGGTTTCAGTTTCAGTCTATGATGCAAGATTCAATTCAAATATTGATCCTTAATAATAGAATTGAATACACAGTTATTATTACAGTTTACTCAAGATTCAATACTGATTATTCAGATCAAGAACTGATATCAATTGAATACTTAGAACATCAAGATCACAGTTATATGCGCAAGACAGAAATTAAAGAGTTTGAGTTTAGAGATACCACACAACCAGATTTATCCTGGTTCAGTCACCACCACTGTGACTGATAAGCCTCTGGCTAGTCTAGTTTTATAACTAGAAAAACCTTGGCTTTGTGCTAATTTTATATCATTTTCACCCAAATTAGACTTGATTGTCTTTAAGAAGCATTTTGAGTCTGTAAAGTATTTTTAGGTTAATTTAGTTGATTTAGAGTTAAATAAAGCACTTATGCTATTTTCTGTTTTCAGGTTAATAAAAGAAATAATTCTGGAGCTTTCGCCCCGCGAGTAGACATTCGCCTCGCGAACCTGAAGGTGACTGTGCCAGGAAATTTGCAACCTTTTTGTGTCGCCCCGCGAATAGATGACTCGCCTCGCGAGACTGAAGACCAGAAACCATGACTTTTCCATTCCTCGCCGCGCGAGCCGTTCTTCGCCTCGCGAGAATACCAAACGCTGCAAGATTCGCCTCGCGAGACAGTGTTCGCCTCGCGAGTCTGCGAATTCCAGAAGTTGTATATAAGCCTGTTTGAAGGCAGAAATGAAAGCTTGCTTTAGTTAGTCTTAGGTAGTAGTAGTAGTTTTCAGTAGTTTATTTTCTTTTGTGTTTATTTCTGTAATGGAAAGCTAGTCTCCTAAGATTAATCTACTGTGATTGGTTTTCATTTACACTTGAGGTTCTGTAATTCCTGTTTTCATTTGCTATTCTCTTTTCAATGCGATGCTATATGTTTCTGTTTGTTATTTCAGAAGTGTATAGTGTTGTGTTGATTCATTTCGGTGATGTTATGTTTCTATACTTAATCGCGTTTGTTATTTCGCGTGTGTTCATTCATGTTCGCTTAGTTCATGAGGGCTTAACCCCGTTTGCTTAATTCGGGAATAGGAACATATATCTGTAGTAGTGGTTTCGCTTGTAAATTATTGCTACAACCGGGAGGGGATTAGAATCTGCTTAGGGCTTGGAATTCACATGAACCAATGATAGTGGGAAACCGAGAACAGTAGGTTGATCGTCTTTAGCTTAATTGCCATTTCAACTGCCTTGTTTTCATTTCTTTGTTTTGCTTTGTTCTTATTTGAATTCACTCCAAACCCCCCCAAAACTAACTTTTTCTGTTAACAACAACACCTAAGAGTCCTTGAGAGACGATATCCGAGTTGTCGCTTCCCTATCTACATTATTTTGTAAACGCTCGTTCTTTTTGGCGCGTGGCGACAGCGCGACCAGTGACCTACATCCACTCCCCACTCCACCTGGGGGTTTTCACACACTAACACAACAAGCTTTAGCCAGGTAGCTTGAAAAACCTTTACACCACAGAGCACTCCTTCACCTCAAGATACCACACTCTCGTGAAGAGCCTCAATGTTTTTCCTTAGGTATGCCTCACCCTAATCTCTCAGAAAGACTCCCTCTCTCTTTACAATCAAATAAAATGAAAAATTGATTCCTAACTCTCAATAGTCAGATAAACAAATTGAAGCACTTATAAGTATTGAAACACTCTTTTCACAATAAGCTCAAGCAAGAAGATGAATGATATGTGTATTGTTCTGTTGTTATGATATGATTTCGAAAGTGTTCCTTTGATCCCTCTTTATATAGAAAACAAGTTATAGTCGTTGGGATCAATCAAAACAGATTCGGATCTGATAACAGAATCTGTTTTCTTGACTCTGGTTCTTGAAATAAGATTCTACATTGGCGTCGTCTTCAATCCTCAGGGCTCGTAGTTGATAGTAGACGAGCTCCATATCCCACTTCATTGGGCGGAGCTTCTTATTAAGCACTTAGCAAGTCCAAAGACTTGTGTGGACGAGCGCTTCTGCCACTTTAGTGGACGAGCACTTCTGTCACTTTAGTGGACGAGCGCTTGTATCACTTTAGTGGATGAGCACTTCTGTCACTTTAGTGGACGAGCGCTCCTGTCACTTTAGAGGACGACACTTCTATCACTTTAGTGGTCGAGCGCTTGTATCACTTTAGTGGACGAGCGCTTCTGTCACTTTAGTGGACGAGCCCTTCTGTCACTTTAGTGGACGAGCACTTGTCACTTTAGTGGACGAGCAAAATTAGAATCTACATAGGTGTTCCTGATCAAATCTATTTCTTCTTTCCAAAAATCATTTTCATTAACGAAAACTTATTCCTTTTAATGCAGGTTATGAAAATGGATTTTCTTCATGCATCTTTTTAGTTGAGCTATTTGTGACTAAGAGATTTCTTTCTCTTACAAATCATCTAAGACTTAAATATAAAATTCTCCGTCAAGCTTGGTCTTGATGATTCCTTGATCTTTGTCTTTGCTCTTTGATTCCTCCATGTAGCTCTTTTGATTTCTTCAAGTTCTTCCTTGAATATTTTCCTTGAATTTGCTTAATGAACTTGTTGATCACTGCTTCGTACCTTTCTTTGCAATTTAACACTAAAACACTTGCATACACATTAAGTTGTATTTGTCATATATCAAAATCTCTAAGTCATTGAGTCTTACACATAGATCTAGCCATATCTTGCAGAGATCTGTTCTTTCTCTCAACCACTCCATTTTGCTGTGGAGTTCTAGGTGCAGAGAAATTGTGAGAGATTCCATTTTCCTCACAGAACTGTCTAAACTGCTCATTTTCAAATTCTCCCCCATGATCACTTCTAGAATTGTCATCAACTATGACAAATCCATATTTTCTTCCAGCCAGGCTGGCATCACTAACTGGTCCAAACAGATCCATGTGTAAAAACTGAAGAGGTCGAGAGGTTGATACATGGTGTTTAGATTTGAAACTTGATTTTATCTGTTTACCTCTCTGACATGCATCACATAAGACATCTTTCTTAAAACTAATATCAGGAAATCCTCTCACAAGGTTATTCCCTTTTAATTTAGAAATTAGTTTCATACTAGCATGTCCTAGTTTCTTATGCCATAACCATCTCTCATCCTCTTTAGACATCAGACAGGTTACACTTTGATCTGAGAGATCAGAAAGTTCAATCTTATAAAGATTTTGTTTCCTTTTAGCTAAAAAGAGGGTTTTGCCATAACAGTCTTTAACTATGCATACATCCTTGGTAAATGAAACATAAAATCCACTATCACATAATTGACTTATGCTAAGCAAATTGTGTCTTAATCCTTTAACCATAAGAACATTAGATATAGAGGGAAGAGGGGGTTTACCACCAATAGTACCAATTCCTATAACTTTCCCTTTCTGATTCCCTTCAAAGGCAACATGTCCTCTTTTCTTAAGTTGGAGGTCTAGGAACATAGACATTTCTCCTGTCATATGACGCAAGCAACCACTGTCCAGGTACCAACAGTGGTGTTTTCTTTGTCCAGTTGAGGACATCTGAAACAAAAATTATTTGATCTCTAGGTACCCATATTTTTTTGGGTCCTTTTATGTTAGTTCTAGGAGTCTGTGACGACTTCCTTCTTTTCCTGTGAATACACTTGGACATAACATGTCCAGTTTTTTCACAAAAGTTACAGACAAGTGTAGATTTTGTTACAGTTGACTTAACAGATACTGTAGAAGCTTTAGTTGATACTTTATGATATGTCTGATGGACATATCCAATACTTTCTTTGTTAAGAGAGTGCCTCTGACAGCCAAGTAGCTTAGTCAAATTATCTCTACTATTAACAAATTTGGCAAGATCAGAAGTGAGCTCTTCCACTTTCTGTTGAAGTTTTTCAACTTCTTCAGATGGTGATGTTTCACTTGAGATCTTAGCTTTATTAGAATTTTCAGTATTCAGCTCACTGTTCTCTTAAGACAGCTTCTCACACTATTGAGATTTCTGTTTGTGCTCACTGGTGAGCTTTACATACTCTCTCTTGAGGGATTTGAAGGCCTTAGATAAGCAGTTTGATTCCTCCAGCAACTCCTCATAGGCATCAAGTAATTCCTCATAGTCAGGATGTACCTCATCGTCCGAGTCTGAGTCAGTGTTGGCCATCAAACAGAGTTTGGCTTCTTCTTCTGTTTCTTCATCAGAAGATGTTGACTCCAGATCCTCCCAAGAAGCCATCATTCCTTTCTTCTTCTTCTTGAAGAATTTCTTTAAAGGGGCCTTCTTGATTTGAGGACATTCAACATTGATGTGACCAGGCTTCTTGCACTCATAGCAGACAATTGGACTTTTGTCTGTTGGAGTGGATTCTTTGAAGTTCTTGTCCTTGTTGAACCTTCTGAATGGCTTATCCCTCTTTAACTAACTTTTTTGTAGGAGAAGCTTTATCTTCATGGTCAGGAGAGACAATTCTTCATCACTCTCAGAATCCTCGTTGTCAGACAGGTCAGTATCACTGGATGACTTGTCTGCCTTTAGAGGCTTGGAAACTTTTGCTGACTTTTGATCAGCTTTCAGAGCAATTGACTTGCCCTTCTTTGGTGCAACTTCATCTCCAAGTTCTTGCTCATGAATAGTGAGTGTTCCAAGAAGTTCATCCATAGTCAAGGTAGTGAGATCCTTGGCTTGAGAGATAGCAGTGACCAAAGGTCTCCACTGTTTAGGTAGACTTCTAATAATCTTTCCAACCTTCTCAGCATTGGCATAGACTTTGCCAAGAGATTTTAAACTGTTGACTATAGTTTGAAATCTTCCCATCATTTGAGTAATAGATTCTCCTACCCCCATGACAAACAGTTCATACTTTCTAACAAGTATGGCAATCTTTGACTCTTTGCCTTTGACTGTTCCTTCATGTGTGATAGCTAAAGTGTCCCATATTTCTTTGGCAGAGTCACAAGCCCATACTTCTCAAACTCCTCAAGACCGAGAGCACAAATGATTTTATATCTAGTTTTGTGGTTAAGCTCCCATTTTGTCTTTTCTGCAGTAGTCCACTGAGCTTTTGGTTTGTCAGTGTCATCATTATTCTTGGGAATGAATGAACCATATGTAATGACATCCCATAGATCAGAGTTTGTAGATAGAATGAACCATTGAAATCTATCTTTCCAATAGTTGTAGTTTTCTCCATTGAAGTAAGGAGGTCTGGTTAGGGAAGCTCCTTCAGTCTGATGATTTCCACTTGAACTAGCTCCAGCAATCATGTCTATTCTTCAGGACCTTTTACCTCTACACTGTTAGATGCTCAACCCAGAGGTTGAGCTCTGATACCAACTGAAATAGACAACTATAATCACGAGGGGGGGTTGAATTGTGTTTATCAGAATTTAAACAAAGTTGAAAACTTTTCGCATACAGAAGCTTGGCTCAGACGAGTGGAAAGATACATGACAGACAGGTGATCCGTCTGATGAAATTTTAACAGTGACTTAGGCAAAAACACCACTTGATAAACGGATAAGAAAACTAAAGCAACTAAAGAGTTTATAAGGAAAGAGAGATTGACACAGTTATTTATCCTGGTTCACTCTTCAAAGCAAAGAGCTACATCCAGTCTTTGGCAGCACCAAGTTTTATCCTCTATAACTGATCTGGTTACAGACTCCAAGTATTGTTTGCACACCTAGCCTCTTCAGGCTCCAAGACAAGTATTCTTTGCACACCTAGCCTCTTAAGGCTCACTCAGATTTGTTTGAGAAATTTGATTTAAAATAAATACAACTTCAGACAGACAAATCTTTCACTAACACCCAGATAGTGGTTTAAATGTAAAGCTTAGGAAAGTCTGCGTAATAATTTCAAATGATTGAAGAATACAGAATGAAATAATGAAGATATTAATGTGCAGAGTAATGGATCTTTAATGCTATATGTATTCTCTATGTCTTCATCTTCAATGACTTCTGTATTTATAGTTTTCAAGCATTTAAGATCCGTTAGAGACATTCCCTCAGATGTTGGCTTCAAGCAGAACTTCATTAAATGCAATAGAGTTGTTCTGGGCAGACATTAATGCAATAGGAACGTTGGTTGTACTCTAACTTGAAGGATCATGGCTTTATGCATCGTGAAACAACCATAACAGAGTTGTACAGAGAGCTTTTTGTACTTTGCTGAGTACAATTCCCTTTTCGTGTAAGGACCAGACGTACTAGGGAATAAAGTATCTTGGAACATTCTTTAAACTGGTCTTTGGTTATGATAACCAAGGTTGCTTGAGAGAGTAACGTCTGACTTTTCTAGATAAGTGTGAGACTGAGTAGGAGAGAAGGCTTCAAGTCTCTTTCTGATGGGACAGCCAACAAAAGCTTGTTAGGTCCTTGATTCTTTAACGAGTAACCTTAGACGAGTGTAGGAACTCGTGGAGAGACAGGTTGAAAACGTATCTTGAAAGAAGTCAATAATCCTGGTCAGCAGACGGGTTGACTTTCGCTTATCCAGACATTTAGTCACTTAAGAGTGTGACGCCCTAAACCCGACATCACATGGTTACCCAATTGCGGAAATATTTCTGATTTATAATGCTGGTTACTTTCAGAAAGTATCATTTTCTTGATGGATGAGTACACTAAAAACGGTAGTTAATTTTTTTTTTGAAAGGATGAAACAAGATAAAGGTGATGAACTCTCAGAACATGAGTTGAAGACAACATATATATATAACATGTCCTAATGAGAGCCAAGTTCCAGTACATAAGATAGGGCCTTATCAATGGCCATTGCAACAGAATTAGACATCTACAAGATACAACTTAAAAGAGAGTAAGTAAAGACATAGGGAAAGAGTGTCCGGAACCATATCCAAAAAGGTAATTCTAAAAAGTCAAATGACGGAAGACTATCCACAAAACGCTCCGAACTGGTTACTGACACTGGCTGCAAGCAGGGTCTCCAAAAATGCTCCCACGAGACGAGACATCAGGTAATGGATCTATGATGTCGCCGCCCTCATCTACGGAATCATCGTCATCATCATGATCCATAACGTGATACTCCGGATCATCCTCCTCCATGACCTCATAGAAGTCTTCCTCAGGGTCTTCCTCGGGATCCTCCTCAATCGGTGCTGCCGGCTCTACGTCTAGAGGTGGTGGCTCATGTAGCAGTCTGTTAGCTCGTAGTGTGTGAAGGTAATACCAAGGCGGAGGCAGAACTACCCTCCTAGTCTCCACGGTATGGCTCCTATGGATTGGATCTCAATCAGCATTTAAATTGGTTGTGGTGATTACTGTGATATATGGCAGATGTCGCCCTTGGATGTATCGGCCATGCCCCGGCATTCCCTGTGTCGTCGAAGACCTCAGTCTCCGACATTGTCGGTACAAGTGGGGTATTGGGATCCATCTGAACTTATACACATACGGCGGTACCAAAAGGGAAGAGAGAATAACAAGTAGAAATGAAAGAGTGAGGTACCGACAACGGATATATCGCACAACAACCATACACATGATACATACAACACCTTGGCATATTAACATTTTAAACATTACTCATAGGTAAACAACAAATATTATTTCAATGGGTCTCATACCCGACTCAATCAATTTTATAAAGATAATGCATGACACTTCAATCATCAGGCTCTAATATTAATCTCATGAGATACCATCACCGTTTTATCATTGAGAAAGAAAGAGTTGATTAGGCTCATACGCCACATTTGGCAAGTTGTCTCCGTCACCTCATGCACCCGGATCAACATCATTACGAATCCCTTATAACGGCCATTCGGATGTATACCTCATCGAATACCACATCTTAAGCGGGTATTCGATTAACTCAAGCACATCTGCTAAGGGGAAATGCATATGAATAAAAGTCTTTTCATTATCGAGACTTTTCTTTGTGTTCACTCTTTTCCATTGTTGAAGCCCAAAGCTAACAACTATTCACAATTTTTATCACTTGAAAATCAATAACACAGGACACGCAGTCCGAGTACTCAATCACAACACCTTAGACCGATGCCGCAGTCCAAGGTTGTGGTTGTAGAAACAATTGTAATTTTATCCATGTTTTATTTCAACATCATAAGGACTCCTAGCCCATAACAACGAAATTAGGACACACAGTCCTCAATTCCAAAATTAGGACTCCTAGCCCATAATATCACGATTAGGACCCTTGGTCCATAATTCTTGGCATGGATCCCAGATCACGTGCATAAACTGAATGCTAGAGGCGACGTCTCGCGAACTAGTATTCTCTTTCACATGTGCTTACTTTTCACTTAGTGAAAATCAAAATCAAAACAAAACCTCGGTCACTTATCCAAGTAACTGGAACGTTTCTAAATCATTTAGGAGAAAATTTTTTCCTTTACAAAGTCTTTTATAAAACATTTGGAAATTCGTTTGCTTTTGAAATCCTTGATGGAATAAGGTCAAATATTTTCAATGGGGTTTTTCCTCCATGAAACACATAGTCCGAAAAAGGTTTTCTCTCGTACAAACTTTGGATCATAAAAGGTAGTTTCTATTGACTTAAAAACACTTCAACATTTCTTTTCAAAACTAGAATCTCATTCTCTTGAAGTAAGCATTTTAAACAAGGAACTTTTATAAATGGAACCAATACTTCCAAAGTTCTATTCAAGGCTTATTAAGGTTTTTAATCCTTATAATCATTGTGCACAGACTCAAGTCCGGCTTCTCAAACTTCAATCAACAGTAATATATTCTCAACAATAATATCACAGTTAACGATAGTTCATCACATATATACAACTCACAATACTTTAAGACAAGTAATAATCAACTTCAAGTAGTAATCACAATAGTTCAAGTAAACAAGTCATTCAAGTGTTTGGTCCACATCACAATAATATTCAAATCACTCAAGTAAGCACATACACACATGCATATAGTCATTGAATATCCCTAGGCAATCCTCTCTTACTTTCTGTGAAGGTAAGAAGATTAGATGCTCGAAGAGGTATGTCACGAACGTCCTCGTTTCCTTCGCGATGGAAGTCTAAGGTTATGAACACAAAATCACAAGTTAAAATCAAACTAGAACACTAAACCACAAGGTATAGGTTCGGCCAAGACTAGTTCTTAGGGTTAGAGATTCCCGAAAATTATACAACTCATGGATTTATGATCCTTAAGCATTAGGAGTTCATAAACAATGATCATTTAACAAAGTTGAATTAAAATCCCACTAAGTTATAAACTTAGGGCATTCGACCAAGGCTAGTAAAATAGGCTAGCATTCACTAAACTTTCCAATGTCTTAGGTTTAGCATCCATATGTATTAAGGAGCTCAAAACCATGATCATTTTGGAAAAATAAGAACAAGGTATCCTAGGTCCATAACCTTCTAGGTTCGGCCTTCATAGGATATATAGGCTAGAAATCTTGAAACTTTCCAATCTCTTAGACTTAGCATCCAAATATCTTATGGAGCTCAAGTCAATGATCATCTTGGAAAACAATGGAAACTCAAACATTCCAATCTATCTTATGGAGCTCAAGTCCATGATCATCTTGGAAAACAATGGAAACTTAAACATTCCAATCTCTTAGACTTAGCATCCAAATATCTTATGGAGCTCAAGTCCATGGTCATCTTGGAAAAATGAAAGTAATACATACTAGCTTTAATAACATAGAATAAAAAAGTTAGAAATCCTTAAACTTTCCAATCTCTTAGTCTTAGCATCCAAATATCTTATGGAGCTCAAGTCCATGATCATTTTGGAAAAATAAAAACTCAAACATCCTAGCACCTAACCACTAAGTTTCACCCATCATAGGATGATGAGGAAAATATTCTTTGTTTAACAATAACTCTTAGGTTTAGAATCACAAGGTATTAAGAGTTCTAAATCCATGATCAATACTTGGAAAGTTGAAACATAGTATCCTAGGCCTACTTATTCATATTTTTCGGTCATCATAGGAACAAGCTATAAAAACTTCCAAGATTTATAGATTCAAGATCAAGGGATAGATAGAAACTCAAACACATCATCATATTCCAAAAGTTGAAACAAAAACTTCCTAGGTCACAAATGCAAGCATTCGGCCTTCATTGGAAGAGATGGATGGAGATTTTTGTTTGACACAACCTCTTAGTATGTGAAAATATAAGTTAATACAAGACTATAGTAAATGGTTTCAACTCAAAAGGAGTTTTCTACCATTTTAAAGAGATTTTATAAGTTTAAAGCATATAAAGAACACATAAAGTAAACTAAGAAATAAAAGATGAAACTTACAAAAAGCTTCATATGAGAGCATTACCCTTAGTATAATGAAGAACTTAAGTAGAAAAGATGAATAAAAACTAAAGCTTTAAGAGCTTGAACTTTTAGAAGAAAGAAGAAGATGAAGGTTTAAAGGAGGTTGAAGGAGGAAGATGATGAAGTGCAAATGAAAGGGGTATATATAGGGAAAGGGGGAGAGTCCCAAGGCCAAAGGGGAGTGAGGGAGAGCTTGTTGAGCAAGCTTGGTAGTTTAATGCTTGATTGGATGAAAGAAGAGAGAGAAATGACTTTTTGGATTAGAATAGTATTATAATTTAAAAAGTGTGATGATTACACTTTTAGAGTGTGTCATAGCCCCTTCCATCATGTCTCCTTACTTTTATGGTCCCTAATCTGCTCCATTTCGTACCCGGTTACATTTCTGATCATAATTCTTCCGACGTTTTCGCCAGAATACAATATTATATTTTATTTTTGAACAAAAATTTTCTAAATAACCAAAGTGGAAGGAAACATAATAAAAACACTAACTGTCTCGTTCACGGGTCAAAATTATGTTTTCTACACAGTAAATTTGTACCGGCAGTGAAAACGTAGACCGGCTTCCTTCTAAATTTTCAACCGAAATTTTTACTGTGACTTCATATGATATAAAAACACAAGAAAATGATTTTAGTTTAATTAAAATAATCCTCCGATTTTAATCTAAAATAAATACATTTAAATATGTATTTACTGCTACAAAAAACATAGGAAAAACAGGATGTTACAAAGAGTAGACAGATGATTCTTACAGTTTTACTCTGCACACTAGATAGCCAGGTTAGCAACCAATATGAAGGTTAATTAAATCATTAACCAATTTTTAATTCCCATCAAAACTTAGGGAAATGCACTTAAACATTGAGATGATTTAATGAACCTCATAAAATATCAACAAAGAAAATAGCATATATCAGACAGGTTGAAATTTTCTTAAGCGGACAGGTTATGCAGATGCTTCATCAGGCATTAAGATTAATCATATAATCCGGTTAACTTAGTCACACATAAGTTTCGCTTGTTTTACTTTGAAATTATTATCAGAACAATCTTACTTAAGATTTATCTGAGCAATTATAGCAACTATCAGAACATACGCATGTCCATGTATTATTTTCTTATTAAGATCATATCATATTCATTCTTCCCCTTTTGTCAACAGCAAAAAGGAGTAATCATAAAAAAATAAAGCAATATGAAAAGTAAGGAAGAAATATATTTTATTCATCATGAGCTTTGATAAGTACATGGCAGTTTACAACAGAGTAACAAAACTACCTAGATTGAATAAGTAACAAATATAAGACAGCAACCCTTTTCTCTAAGAGCAGCCGAGCTCGCCTTTCTTCATCCAGCTGTCTTCTTAAGTCTTCTACTTGTCCTTGAAGCAGATGAAAGTCTTGTAAGGCCACTGTTTGAGAAGTGGAGGCTTCTGTAGACAGGCTTGAGGAAGAGACAGACGGAGAAGAGTGCCAGGGTAAGGCTAAAACTGGGGGTGCCTTAGGTAGAGATAGGGGAGAGGTGATGGAAGGTAAGAAAAGTTCATGGAGAGTTTGAAGAGCATAAAAAGGAAGAAAGACAAATTTGAAGATAAGACTTATTCGGACAAAGTCAGTATCAGGTGAAGGAAACACACAGGAAAGTCTGTCGGACAGAGACAGTCTGGTGATTGTTATTTGGATAGGCGGGGGAAGAGGTGTTTGAGCTAAAACAGAGGGAGGGATAGGTAATAAGGAATCAATATGAAAAAAGAAATAATTTGATCCAGTAACTAACACAAATAAATACCTAGACCTACGAGGTAGCATTACAACAGAAGCAGGATAGTGAGTTCCAGCTAATGTTCTAATGAAGACAACAATAGGTGGATAGAAGAAAAGTTCTCTACAGGGGTTGAGAATATGAGGTGGAGGAGAAGGGATGAAAGAGACATGTGAGATACTTGCAAATAAAAGGTATTGCAGATCAGACACAAAGAGTCTCGATGATATGGCAGTTTGTTCTTTGGGAGCAGAGTCCCTGTGAACAACTGCGTACTGACAGTCATCAGGTATAATAGTGAAAGAAGATTTTTGAGTTTAAAAGGATTGGACTGGTGAAGAAAGAGGAGATGCAACAGAGAGAGGTTGAACAAAAAGGGCAGATGGAGAACAGACAGATGGGGTGATGATACCTTGATGAGAAAGGGAAGGGAATGAAGGAGATGTCTTCTCTTCAGATATCTTCAACTTCTTGTGAGAAGGAGACACTTGGTCATCCTCTAGTACAACTGTCTGAGCTCCTCCAGACAGGTCTTCTGCAGTGTTAGCCTCTACAGGCACTTCAGTCTTTGCAGGTACTGGGTTACCAGATCTTCTCTTTTTGGGAATAATTCCCAAAATGAAAGTCTTTGTTGGTTCTTCTAGGACTTGTTCTGTCTGCTACCCCTGACAAATGCTTCCTCTTTGCTAGGCTCAGACTCAACTTGTCTGACCTTGGCAAAGGTCTTCACCGGCTTCCTTTTCTTGCTAGGATGAGATGGAACATCCACTAATTCCTCAGCTTCACTAGTCTTCCTCTTAGGAGATGGTCTCCTCAGCCTAAACCTTAAGGGCTCAACTGTCTCAGTAGAATCTTCAGACACTAAAGGTTGCAGCTATGGAATTTGGTCTTGTCTGGCCACTTTTCTAGATGGTTTGAACAGTCTCTCAGAAATGGGGACTTCAGATTCATCAGTGGAAACCACTGGTTCTTCCTCCTTCTGCTCAACAACAGGCTTCTTCTTCTTATGCTTCTTCTTATCATCTGCCTCCTCATCAGTAAGAGGGATTCCCTTGATGTCCATCATAGACAGTATCTTCCTGTATATGGGCAGTGACATGTCCACAAAGTGAATATCACTGGGAACAAACAGCTTGTTCCTGAAGACCCTTGTCAGCAACATCCTATAGGGATAAGTCTGCATGTTGGTTCTCTTGCATGTTGGTTCTCTTGATCAGAGTCTCAAGGTATATGTAGATAAGGTCATTGATGTCAACCTTGATTTTGTGGATCAAGTGGTAAAGAGAAAATCTGTCCATCTTGGTCACACTGTCTCGTGAGCCTTTCCTTGGCATCACGCACTCCAACAACAATTTATGCAGGAATCTGCACTTGACCACCATGTTGATAGGTTTAGGGTTCACAGGCTTGGGAACACCATAGATGGCAATGTTGACATTGTCAACTCACACTTCATCTTCCCAGTTGGGTGTGAAGCCAGCTCCGATTCTCGGACATTTTGTGACAAGCTCCAGAGAGCTAATGGGGAAGAGAAGGGTTCTATCCCCCATTTCAGCCTTAAAGCTTTTGATTCCGTTGAGTCGGTTGGTGACAAACACACCATTTCTCCAGAACGTTTGAACGAGCTTAGGGTGAACAAGCTCCTTGATGTCAAAGAAAGAAGTCCATTTGGAATATTCCAATTCTTCAGTGACATCCATACCTAGCTTCTTCATCTGTTGAAGATCAACAGACTTTCTCGGAATGATCTTCTCGATCTCAGTAACTTTGAGATTATATTTCTCAGCAATTTCTTTTGCAGAGAGACGCTTGGATGATGCCATTTTTTTAGAGAAAACGGTTCTAGGGTTTTGAGAGAGAAGAGGGTTTGAAAGACAAAGAGATTTTGGATTTTGAAAACGAAAAGTTTTCAACCTTTCTGATCTATTATTTTATAGTCATAAAGGTAGGAGAGAAAAGAAAAGAAAAAAACAACATCTTTAAATCAAAATGACAAGATTTGTATGGGGAACCGCAATGCCCACGTAAGACATAATAAAAACATGGTTTCGAGATATATAAACTACTTTTTTACATTCATCATCTTTGCTTAGTTTTGCATTGGGTTGCATAGGGGTTTTCATGAGCTTTGCATTTTCCATTTTGTATTTCTTGAGTATCTCCTTGGTATGCTTTTGTTGATGGATGTAAATTCCATCACTTGACTGCTTGATTTGTAATCCAAGGAAGAACTTCAATTCTCCCATCATGCTCATCTCAAATTCAGCTTGCATTAGAAATTCCTTGCACAGCTTTTCATTAGTTGCTCCAAAAATAATATCATCAACATATATTTGAACTATAATAAAGTTCTCTTTAGAGCATTTCTTGAACAGAGTAGTGTCTACTTGTCCTCTAGTAAAACCATTATGCATGAGAAAAGAACTGAGTCTATCATACCATGCTCTAGGTGCTTGATTCAAACCATATAATGCCTTTTTAAGTTTGAAAACGTGATCAAGTTTATAAGTATCCTCAAAACCAGGGGGTTGTTTAACATACACTTCTTCTTCAATTATACCATTTAGAAAAGTACTTTTTACATCCATTTGAAATAGGGTGATTTGGTGTTGTGCAGCATATGACATTAATATGCGTATGGCTTCTATTCTAGCTACAGGTGCGAAGGTTTCAGTATAATCAATACCTTCTTGTTGGTTATAGCCATGAGCTACTAACCTCGCCTTATTTCTGACAACTTTACCATCTTCATCCAATTTGTTTCTGAAGACCCATCTTGTTCCAATAACCGACTTGTTTTTAGGCTTAGAGACAAGAGTCCAGACATCATTTCTAGTGAACTGGTTAAGTTCTTCTTGCATAGCAAGAATCCAGTTTTCATCCTCAAGAGCTTATTCAATGCGTTTTGGCTCCAATTTTGATATAAAGTCCACATTACTTGATTCTCTTAGTATGGATCTGGTTCGTACTCCTTTAGAAGGATTTCCAATAATAAGATCCTTAGGGTGATGAGTGTTGAACTTCCAATCCCTTTTGAGATCATCATGAAGATCTTGACTTGTCTGCTGACTCGTCTGTTGACCCGTCTGCTGACTTGTCTGCTCCACTTGTCTGTCAGCCTCAGGCACAGGTTGTCTTGGTTAGATCGGGTTGTTGAATTTCTGGATTGTTTATATCAAGACCTGCAAGATCATCTTCTAGATCTGATAGTTCGTTATCAGTCTTTAATTAGTCATTGAATTTAACATGAACAAATTCTTCAATAATACGAGTTCTTGAATTTTAAACTCTAAAAGCCTTAGACATTTCAGAATATCCTACGATAATACCTTTATCTACCTTAGAATCAAACTTTCCAAGATTATCTCTGGTATTCAGAATAAAACATTCACATCCAAAAGCATGAAAATAAGATATGTTGGGGCTTTTTCCTTTCCACAATTCATAAGGAGTCCTTTTTAGAAAAGGCCTAATAAGTATTCTGTTTTGTACATAACAAGCAATGTTTACAGCTTTTGCCCATAAGTACTTAAGGAGATTATTTTCATTGAGCATAGTATTGTTTTGGCTTCAACGACCCAAGAGGGAGGGTGAATTGAGTTTTCTTAAAAATCTTGACCTCTTAAAAAATCTTTTCAAATACTTTTCAGATTTGTGGCCTCAGGATCTTTTACAAAATCAATGAAGGGTTTATATAAAATCTTGAATAGATTGATGATGAGGATGAGAGAGATCTGTTCTTTCTCTCAACCACTCCATTTTGCTGTGGAGTTCTAGGTGCGGAGAAATTGTGAGAGATTCCATTCTCCTCACAGAACTGTCTAAACTGCTCATTTTCAAATTCTCCCTCATGATCACTTCTAATGGTAGAAATACAGAAACCCTGCTCATTTTGTACTCTTTTACAGAATACTGAGAAAGCCTTAAAAGACTCATCCTTGTGGGTTAAGAACAGTACCCATGTGTATCTAGAATAGTCATCAACTATGACAAATCCATATTTTCTTCCAGCCTGGCTGGCAACAATAACTGGTCCAAACAGATCCATGTGTAACAACTGAAGAGGTCGAGAGGTTGATACATGGTGTTTAGATTTGAAACCTGATTTTATCTGTTTACCTCTCTGACATGCATCACATAAGACATCTTTCTTAAAACTAATATCACGCAATCCTCTCACAAGGTTATTCCCTTTTAATTTAGAAATTAGTTTCATACTAGCATGTCCTAGTTTCTTATGCCATAACCATCTCTCATCCTCTTTAGACATCAGACAGGTTACACTTTGATCTGAGAGATCAGAAAGTTCAATCTTATAAAGATTTTGTTGCCTTTTAGCTAAAAAGAGGGTTTTGCCATAACAGTCTTTAAGTATGCACACATCCTTGGTAAAGGAAACATCAAATCCACTATCACAATTGACCTAAGAAAATTGTGTCTTAATCCTTTAACCATAAGAACATTAGATATAGAGGGAAGAGGGGGTTTACCACCAATAGTACTAATTCCTATAACTTTCCCTTCCTGATTCCTTCCAAAGGCAACGTGTCCTCCTTTCTTAAGTTGGAGGTCTAGGAACATAGACCTTTCTCCTGTCATATGATGCGAGCAACCACTGTCCAGGTACCAGCAGTGGTGTTTTTTTTGTCCAGTTGAGGACATATGCAACAAAAATTATTTGATCTTTAGGTACCCATATTTTTCTGGGTCCTTTTCTATTAGTTCTAGGAGTCTGTGATGACTTCCTTCTTTTCCTGTGAATATACTTGGACATAACATGTCCAGTTTTTCCACAGAAGTTATAGACAGGTGTAGATTTGGTTACAGTTGACTTAACAGATACTGTAGAAGTTTTAGTTTATACTTTATGATGTGTCTAATGGATATATCAAATACCTTCTTTGTTAAGAGAGTGCCTCTGACAGCCAAGTAGCTTAGTCAGATTATCTCTACCATTAACAAATTTGGCAAGATCAGAAGTGAGCTTTTCCACTTTCTGTTGAAGTTTTTCAACTTCTTTAGATGGTGATGTTTCACTTGAGATCTTAGCTTTATTAGACTTTTCAGTCTTCAGCTCACTGTTCTCTTTAGCCAGCTTCTCATACTCTAGAGGTTTGTTTGTGCTCACTGGTGAGCTTTACATACTCTCTCTTGATGGATTTGAAGGCCGTAGATAAGCAGTTGGATTCCTCCAACAACTCCTCATAGACATAATGTAATTCCTCATAGTTAGGATGTACCTCATCGTCTTAGTCTGAGTCATTGTTGGCCATCAAACAGAGATTGGCTTCTTCCTCTGGTTCTTCTTCAGAAGATGTTGACTCCAGATCCTCCCAAGTAGCCATCATTCCTTTCTTCTTCTTGAAGAATTTCTTAAAAGGGGCCTTATTGAGTTGAGGACATTCAGCCATGATGTGACCAGGCTTCTTGCACTCATAGCAGACAATTGGACTTTTGTCTGTTGGAGTGGATTCTTTGAAGTTCTTGTCCTTGTTGAACCTTCTGAATGGCTTATCCCTCTTGAACTTCTTTTTCTGTAGGAGAAGCTTTATCTTCCTGGTCAGGAGAGACAATTCTTCATCACTCTCAGAATCCTCGTGTTCAGACAGGTCAGCATCACTGGATGACTTGTCTGCCTTTAGAGCCTTGGAAACTTTTGCTGACTTTTGATCAGCTTTTAGAGCAATTGACTTGCCCTTCTTTGGTGCAACTTCATCTCCAAGTTCTTGCTCATGAACAGTGAGTGTTCCAGAAGTTCATCCATAGTCAAGGTAGTGAGATCCTTGGCTTGGGAGATAGCAGTGTCCTAAGGTCTCCACTGTTTATGTAGACTTCTCAAAATCTTTCCAACTTTCTCAGCATTGGTATAGACTTTGCCAAGAGATTTTAAACTGTTGACTATAGTTTGAAATCTTCTCATCATTTGAGCAACAGATTCTCCTCCCTCCATGACAAACAGTTCATACTTTCTGACAAGTATGACAATCTTTGACTCTTTGACTTTGGTTGTTCCTTCATGTGTGATAGATAAAGTGTCCCATATTTCTTTTGCAGAGTCACAAGCCCATACCTTCTCAAACTCCTCAAGACTGAGAGCACAAATGATGTTATATCTAGCTTTGTGGTTCAGCTCCCATTTTGTCTTTTCTGCAGTAGCCCACTGAGCTTTTGGTTTGTCAGTGTCATCATCATTCTTGAGAATGAATGGACCATGATATCAGAGTTTGTAGATAGGGTGAACCATTGAAATCTATCTTTCCAATAGTTGTAGTTTTCTCCATTGAAGTAAGGCGGTCTGGTTAGGGAAGCTCCTTCAGTCTGGTGACTTCCACTTGAACTAGCTCCAGCAGTCATGTCTATTCTGCGGGCCCTTTTACCTCTACACTGTTAGATGCTCAACCCAGAGGCTGATCTCTGATACCAACTGAAATAGACAACTATAAACACGAGAAGAGGGGTTATATTGTGTTTATCAGAATTTAAACAAAGTTGAAAACTTTTCGCATACGTGCTTAGCTCGATTTGCGGTGGAAAGACACAGGACAGACAGGTGATCCGTCTGATGTAATCTTAACAGTGACTTAGGCAAACACACCACTTGATAAACGGATAAGAAAACTAAAACAACTAAAGAGTTTATAAGGAAAGAGAGACTGACACTGTTATTTATCCTGGTTCACTCTTCAAAGCAAAGAGCTACGTCCAGTCCTTGGTAGCACCAAGTTTTATCCTCTATAACTGATTAAGTTACAGACTCCAAGTATTGTTTACACACCTAGCCTCTTCAGGCTCCAAGACAAGTATTATTTTCACACCTAGCCTCTTCAGGCTCCAAGACAAGTATTCTTTGCACACCTAGCCTCTTCAGTCTCACTCAGATTTGTTTGAGAAATTTGGTTTAAAATAAATACAACTTCAGACAGATAGATCTTTCACTAACACTCAGAGAGTGGTTTAAATGTAAATCTTAGGAAACTCTATGTAATAACTTCAAAAGATTGAAGAATACAGAATGAAAGAATGAAGATATTAATGCGCGGAGTAATGGCTCTTTAATGCTATATGTATTCTCTATGTCTTCATCTTCAATGACTTATGTATTTATAGTCTTCAAGCATTTAAGATCCGTTAGAGACATTCCCTCAGATGTTGGCTTCAAGCAGAACTTCATTAAATGCAATAGAGTCGTTCTGGGCAACCATTAATGCAATAGGAATGTTGGTTGTATTCTAACTTGAAGGATCATGGCTTTATGCATAGTGAAACAGTCATAATAGAGTTGTGCAGAGAGCTTTTTGTACTTTACTGAGTACAATTCCATTTTCTTGTAAGGACCAGAGGTACTAGGGAATAAAGCATGTTGGAAGCATTCTCTAACTGGTCTTTTCTTCTGATAACCGAGGTTGCTTGAGAGTAACTTCTGACTTTTCTAGATAAGCGTGAGACTGAGTAGGAGAGAAGGCTTCATGTCTTTTTCTGATGGGACAGCCAACAAAAGCTTGTTAGGTCCTTGATTATTCAACAAGTAACCTCAGATGAGTGTAGGAACTCATGGAGAGATAGGTTGGAAACGTATCTTGAAAGAAGTCAATAATCCTGGTCAGCAGACAGGTTGACTTTCGCTTATCCAGACAGGTAGTCACTTAAGAGCAGACAGATGATTCTTACAATTTTAATCTGTACACTAAATAGACAGGTTAGCAACAAATATGAAGGTTAATTAACTCATTAACCAATGTTTAGTTCTCATCAAAACTTAGGGAAATGCACATCAGATATTTTAGAGACTTTAACAGGTATTTGGTCATTTCGCAAGGATATTAAAATAATTTGTTAAGTAGTCATGATGACTAGGTGATTATATGTGGCTAGGAAGGCTTGGTCGAATTTCAAGGACCATGAAGCAAGAGGAAAACAATTTGAATACAAACCCTTAACATGTGCAAGGTAATGATTCACTACTTTTCATTTATGACTTTGGTGATTCACCATCTTTCATTTATGGTTATTTATGACTAGGGTGACTCACTAGGCAGCTCATGAATGTGAGTTGTCCAAGTTGAGTCATCATTCCTATCCTCCGATCTATTTCTGCAGATCCGAAACCCACTCCGTCGTTTACCCGATTAGGTTTTCCGCCCGTTTTTCGCTAAAAATTCACCTGATAAAGTAGGATATTTTATTTTTGAGTAGAAATTATTGAAATATATTTTGTCCCCAACAAGTGGTAACATTTTGAAGTTTTTGGTTTTTGAGCCGAAATTAGGGTTTTCGCCAGTTCAGAATTGCACTGTACGTAAAAATGCAGATCGGGCTTCGTCGGAGTTTTTAACCAAAAAATTAACCGTAACTTCCTTCGTTATAGAAAGTCTCAATAATGATTTTGTTTTATCCAAAATAATTTTTCCAAGTTTCGAATAAAAATATAAACATAAGTAATCTTCGGATATTGAAAAACAGTAAAAAATAGGGTGTTATAATAATCATCATGATCATCTAGAATTGAGTGAAAGAATGCCGATCCAAGAGGCTTGGACGAAATTATACATGGTATAAGGAAGCAAAATTGTCAAAACCCTAGTTGGACATCAAAGAAATTCGTAAAATGATCAAAGTGTATCTTGGTCATTTCGCAACGATATTAAAATAATTTGTTAAGTAGTCTTGATGACTAGGTGACTTATATGTGGCTAGGAAGGCTTGGTCAAATTTCAGGGACCATGAAGCAAGAGGAAGAGAATTTGAATAGCAACTCTTAACATGTGCAAGATAATGATTCACTACTTTTCATTTACGACTTTGGTGATTCACCATCTTTCATTTATGGTTATTTATGACTAGGGTGACTCACTAGGTGACTCATGTAGGTGAGTTGTCCAAGTTGAATCATCAATCCTATCCTCCAACCTATTTCTGCAGATCCGAAACCGGCTCCGTCGTTTACCGGTTAGGTATTCAGCCCCTTTTCCCTAAAAATTCACCAGATACAGTAGGATATTTTATTTTTGAGTAGAAATTATTGAAGAATATTTTGTCCCCAACAAATGGTAACCTTTTGAAATTTTTCGTTTTCGAGCCGCAATTAGGGTTTTCGGGAAGTATAGAATTGCACTGTCCATAAAAATGCAGATCGGGCACCATCTGAGTTTTTAACCCAAAATTGACCCGTAACTTCCTTCCTTTTAGAAGGTCTCAACTATGATTTTGTTTTATCCAAAATCATTTTTCAAGGTTTCGAATAAAAATATAAACATATATAATCTGCTGATATTGAAAAATAGTAAAAACTAGGGTGTTACAATAATCATCATGATCATCTACAATGAAGTGAAAGAATGCCTATCCAAGAGGCTTGGTCTAAATTATACATGGTATAAGGAAGCAAAATTGTCAAAACACTTGTTGGACATCAAAGGAATTCATAAAATGATCAAATGGTATTTTGGTCATTTCGCAAGGATATTAAAATAATTTGTTAAGTAGTCATGATGACTAGGTGACTTATGTGTGGCTAGGAAATCTTGGTCGAATTTCATGGACCATGAAGCAAGAGGAAGAGAATTTGAACACAAACTCTTAACATGTGGAAGATAATGATTCACTACTTTTCATTTATGACTTTGGTGATTCACCATCTTTCATTTATGGTTATTTATCACTAGGGTGACTCACTAGGTTGACTCATGTAGGTGAGTTGTCCAATTTGAATCATCCTTCCTATCCTCCGACCTATTTCTGCAGATCCGAAACCGGCTCCGTAGTTTACCCGATTAGGTTTTCCGCCCTTTTTTCGCTAAAAATTCACCTGATAAAGTAGGATGTTTTATTTTTGAGTAGAAATTATTGAAATATATTTTGTCCCCAACAAGTGGTAACATTTTGAAATTTTACGTTTTTGAGCCGAAATTAGGATTTTCTGGCAGTACAGAAATGCACTGTCCGTAAAAATGCAGATCGGGCTCCGTTTGAGTTTTAATCCCAAAATTTAACCGTAACTTCCTACGATATAGAAGGTCTCAACTATGATTTTGTTTTATCCAAAATCATTTTTCCAGGTTTCGAATAAAAATATAAACATATATTATCTACTGATATTGAAAAACAGTAAAAACTAGGCTGTTACAATAATCATCATGATCATATAGAATGAAGTGTAAGAATGCCTATCCAAGAGGCTTGGTCGAAATACTATATGGTAGAAGGAAGCAAAATTGTCAAAACACTTGTTGGATATCAATGGAATTCATAAAATGATCAAAGGGTATTTTGGTTTTTTCGCAAGGATATTAAAATAATTTGTTAAGTAGTCATGATGACTATGTGACTTATGTGTGGCTATGAAGACTTGGTTTAATTTCATGGACCATGAAGAAAGAAGAAGAGAATTTGAATACAAAATCTTAACATGTGCAAGATAATGATTCACTACTTTTCATTTTTGGCTTTGGTGATTCACCATCTTTCATTTATGGTTATTTATGACTAGGGTGACTCACTAGGTGACTCGTGTAGGTGAGTTATCCAAGTTGAATTATCATTCCTATCCTCTGACCTATTTCTGCAGGTCCGAAACCAGCTCCGTCGTTTACCAGATTAGGTTTTTCGCCCGTTTTATGCTAAAATTTCACCTGATAAAGTAGAATATTTTATTTTTGAGTAGAAATTCTTGAAATATACTTTGTCCCCCACAAGTGGTAACATTTTGAAATTTTTCGTTTTTAAGGCGAAATTAGGGTTTTCGGCCCAAAATTTTACCGTAACTTCCTTCGATATAGAAGGTCTCAACTATGATTTTGTTTTATTCAAAATCATTTTTCCAGGTTTCGAATAAAAATATAAACATATATAATCTACTAATATTGAAAAACAGAAAATACTACGGTGTTACAATAATCATTATGATCATCTAGAATGAAGTTAAAGAATGCCTATCCAAAAGGCTTGGTCGAAATTATACATGGTAGAAGGAAGCAAAATTGTCAAAACACTTGTTGGGAATCAAAGGAATTCAAAAAATGATAAAAGGGTATTTTGGTCATTTTGCAAGGATATTAAAATAATTTGTAAAGTAGTCATGATGACTAGGTGACTTATATGTGGCAAGGAAGGCTTGGTCGAATTTCACGGACCATGAAGCAAGAGGAAGAGAATTTGAATACAAAATCTTAACATGTGCAAGATAATGATTCACTACTTTTCATTTATGACTTTGGTTATTCACCATCTTTCATTTATGGTTATTTATGAGTAGAGTGACTCACTAGGTGACTCATGTAGTTGAGTTGTCCAAGTTGAATCATCATTCCTATCCTCCGACCTATTTCTACAGATCCGAAACCGGCTCCGTCGTTTACCTGATTAGGCTTTCCGCCCGTTTTTCTCTAACAATTCACATGATAAAGTAGTATGTTTTATTTTTTTAGTATAAATTATTGAAATATATTTTGTTCCCAACAAGTGGAAACATTTTGAAATTTTTCGTTTTCGAGCAGAAATTAGGGTTTTCTGGCAGTACAAAATTGCACTGTCCGTAAAAATGTAGATCAGGCTCCGTTTGAGTTTTAAACCCAAAATTGAACTGTCACTTCCTTTGTTATTTAAGGTCTCAACTATGATTTTGTTTTATCCAAAATCATTTTTCAAGGTTTCGTATAAAAATATAAACATATATAATCTACTGATATTGAAAAACAATAAAAACTAGGGTGTTACAATAATCATCATGATTATCTAGAATGAAGTGAAAGAATGCCTATCCAAGAGGCTTGGTCGAAATTATACATGGTAGAAGGAAGCAAAATTGTCAAAACACTTGTTGGGCATCAAAGGGTATTTTGGTCATTTCGCAAGGATATTAAAATAATTTGTTCACTTATGTGTGGCTAGGAATGCTTGGTCGAATTTCATGGACCATGAAGCAAGATGAAGAGAATTTGAACACAAACTCTTAACATGTGGAAGATAATGATTCACTACTTTTCATTTATGACTTTGGTGATTCACCATCTTTCATTTATGGTTATTTATGACTAGGGTGACTCACTAGGTGACTCATGTAGTTGAGTTGTCCAAGTTGAATCATCATTCCTATCCTCCGACCTATTTCTGCAGATCCGTAACCGGCTCCGTCGTTTACCCGATTAAGTTTTTCTCCCGTTTTTCGCTAAAAATTGTCAGATCGGGATCCTTCTGAGTTTTTAACCCAAAATTTAATGGTAACTTCCTTCGATATAGATGGTCTCAAATATTATTTTGTTTTATCCAAAATCATTTTTCCATAGTTCGAATAAAAATATAAACATATATAATCTACTAATATTGAAAAACAGTAAAAACTATGGTGTTCTAATAATCATCATGATCATCTATAATGAAGTGAAAGAATGCCTATCCAAGGGGCTTGGTCGAAATTATACATGGTAGAAGGAAGCAAAATTGTCAAAACACTTGTTGGATGTAACACCCCGAATTTTTGCTGTTTTCTAATATTGGAAATTAATATTAATACATTTATATTTTTATTCGAGACTTAGAAAATGTTTTTAATTAAATCAAAACATTATTTACACTCTACTTTACCATAGAGAGTTACGATAAAAATTTAGGTTGAAAAGTCAGGCGAAACTCTGTCTCTGAATTTCACTGATAGTATATTTATTCTATTCAGAAAACCTAATTTTGACTCGTGAACAAAAAACTCAAGGTTTTTATTTAATTTCCTACGATTTTGGTTATTTTGAAATATTTAACTAAAAAGTGAAATATTATATTTTATCTGGGTGTCATATTGAATCGGGGAAGCAACAGAGCAGATTACGGGATTTTTGAGACCCGTTAACGGATAATATCAACGAGTCACACATGATGAGTCACCATGTGAATGCATTAATGGTGCACATGGCATCATGGTGACAATCTACAAGGAAATTGTACTTAGGTCCTTAAGTTTTGTTAATTTTCATTTTGGTCCCTAAACTGGTTTCCATTATACACTTAGTGAAGTGGATCAATTTTTGGCTCTTCCAAACCAAGTTTGGGCTGCGATTTTTGATCCCAATATCATGGCCAAGAATTCATTTTCCATGAATCAATTTCCTACTCTAAACTTTCCTATGCATTGGTTATAGACTTAAGCAT
This sequence comes from Sophora flavescens, assembly GCA_030762895.1. Taxonomy (NCBI): domain Eukaryota; kingdom Viridiplantae; phylum Streptophyta; class Magnoliopsida; order Fabales; family Fabaceae; genus Sophora; species Sophora flavescens. Next base: position 65,293,995 of record CM061062.1, on the reverse strand, counting down.
TTTATGTTGAAAATGCAAGTAATGGACTTGGGCTTTCTTTGACCCAGATTTGCGCAAGGCCCAAGACCTCTTTGCCTTGCTCATAAATTTCATGAGGAAACTAGAGTCTTCCACAACTCTCTTGAACTTACCATCATCTTCTCCAAGCTACTCCATTTCTCTCTAACACAAAAAGCTTGAGTTTGTGAAGCAAGTGTTTGATTTCTTGCAAGTTTTCAAGTTCCAAGAGGTAATCTATGATCCTCTTCATCAATCAAGTTCATGTTCTTCATAAAGTTTTTCATTTCAATGCCTTTTTATTATTTTCATCTTTGTTGTTCTTAACTTTGACAAACCATAGAAAATCATAGAAAAATCCTAAAAATGTGAAACCAATTTCTACGTTCCTATTATTATTCCTATAATCATAATCCAAGAGTTTGTTGCAAACAAAGTTTTCCTCCCCTAATTTCTTGACAAGGCCGAACCCTAGGGAAAAATGGGTGGAGGAGCTTTTGTTCAAATTTTAGAAAATGATCTTGTATTTTATCCTTCTAGCATGTTTTCATGTTGAATCTAGCTTATTTCATCAAACCAAAATCTCTTGCCGTATTTTTGTCTCATGGCCGAACCTAGGTATTAGAGGGATTAGAAGTTTTTAATTCAATCCTTGTTGATTAATCACTAATCCATTGTCTTAAGTACTAAGGATCATTAATCCAATGACTTAAGCAAATTTAGAAATTTTAGCCACTAAACCTTATGGAGACTGTGACCTATCATAGAGGATTAGGTGATTTATTTGCTTGATTTTGATTGGTTGACTTGTCTTTTATTGAAGGATTGAGATTTGTGACTCGTACGTGAGTCGCCGATTTCTGGAATCGTGTCAACGTTAGTAATTGGAGGTTTAAATTCTTCAAGAGGTAAGGGGAGAATACCTGAGGAGTTTTTCCTATAATCATGTGTTATCAAGTTGATGTCTGTATTATTTATCTGTGGTGTTTGTTTCAGTTGTGTTATTTTTATCTGTGAGGGTTTATTTGCATTTAAATTGTTTATCTGCAATTATATATTATGATGTGGTGATGCATGATCTGCCTGAGAATATTATTATTATGTTGTTGCTAATTGTTGTTTGAGAAGCCTGACAGTGGTCAGTGCCCAATCAATTAATCAGATAAAAGCTTTAATAAGCTTTATAAATTATATTCAATGTTTATGAGAGAAATATTGGAATATAATATTAATGGACAATTTTATTTGGGAAAAATAAGAAATGTTGGAAAATATCATTATTTTAATGATTTATCGGTATAAAAGTGAACTATGAGTCACAATGAGGGCGTAACCGTGAATTTTTTTTGTACTGCTAATTTTTACGTAAAAAATTCCGTAATATTATAAAAAGTTATTTTATGAAATTAATTTTCGAAAATAACTTAATTATGACTAGCGTGACTCACTAGGTGACTCATGTAGGTGAGTTGTCCAAGTTGAATCATCATTCCTATCCTCTGACCTATTTCTGCATATCCTAAACCGATTCCGTCGTTTACCTGATTAGGCTTTCCGCCCGTTTTCCGCTAAAAATTCACCAGATAAGGTAGGATATTTTATTTTTTGAGTAAAAATTATTGAAATATATTTTGTCCCTAACAAGTTGTAAGATTTTGAAATTTTTCGTTTTCAAGCCGAAATTAGGGTTTTCGGGTAGTACAGAATTGCACTGTCTGTAAAAATACAGATCGGGCTCCGTCTAAGTTTTTAACCGAAAATTTAACCGTCACTTCCTACGATATAGAAGGTCTCAACTAGATTTTGTTTTATCCAAAATCATTTCTCCAGGTTTCAAATAAAAATATAAACATATATAATCTACAAATATTGAAAAACAGTAAAAACAAGGTGTTACAATAATCATCATGATCATCTAGAATGAAGTGAAAGAATGCCGATTCAAGAGGCTTGGTCGAAATTATACATGGTAGAAGGAAGCAAAATTGTCAAAACACTTGTTGGACATCAAAGGAATTAATAAATGATCAAAGGGTATTTTGGTCATTTCTCAAGGATATTAAAATAATTTGTTAAGTAGTCATGATGACTAGGTGACTTATGTGTGGCTAGGAAGGCTTGTTCGAATTTCATGGACCATGAAGCAAGAGGAAGAGAATTTGAATACAAACTCTTAACATGTGCAAGATATTATTCACTACTTTTCATTTATGACTTTGGTGATTCACCATCTTTCATTTATGGTTATTTATGACTAGGGTGACTCACTAGGTGAATCATGTAGGCGAGTTGTCCAAGTTGAATCATCGATCCTATCCTCTGATCTATTTCTGCAGATCAAACCGGCTTCGTCGTTTACCCGATTAGGTTTTCCGCTCGTTTTCCGCTAAAAAGTCACCTGATGAAGTTGGATGTTTTCTTTTTGAGTAGAAATTATTGAAATATATTTTGTCCCCAACAAATGGTAACATTTTGAATTTTTTCGTTGTCGAGCCGAAATTAGGGTTTTCGGGTAGCACAGAATTGCACTGTCCGTAAAAATGCAGATCTGGCTCCGTCTGAGTTTTTAATCCAAAATTTAAACATAACTTCCTTCCATATAGAAGGTCTCAACTATGATTTTGTTTAATCGAAAATCATTTTTCCAGGTTGCGAATAAAAATATAAACATATATAATCTACTGATATTGAAAAATAGTAAAAACTATGGTGTTACAATAATCACCATGATCATCTAGAATGAAGTGAAAGATTGCCTATCCAAGAGGCTTGGTCGAAATTATACATGGTAGAAGGAAGCAAAATTGTCAAAACACTTGTTGGATATCAAAGGAATTCATAAAATGATCAAAGGGTATTTTGGTCATTTCGCAAAGATATTCAAATAATTTGTTAACTAGTCATGACGACTAGGTGACTTATGTGTGGCTAGGAAGGCTTGGTCGAATTTCATGGACCATGAAGCAAGAGGAAGAGAATTTGGATACAAACTGTTAACATGTGTAAGATAACGATTCACTACTTTTCACTTATGACTTTTGTGATTCACCATCTTTCATTTATGGAAAATTATGACAAGGGTGACTCATTAGGTGATTCATGTAGGTGAGTATTCCAATTTGAATCATCATTCCTATTATCCGACCTATTTCTGCAGATCCGAAAATGGCTTCGTCGTTTACCCAATTAGGTTTTCTGCCTGTTTTTTGCTAAAAATTCACCTAAGTAGGATATTTTATATTTTAGTAGAAATTATTGAAGTATATTTTGTCCCCAACAAGAGGTAAAATTTTGAAAGTTTTCATTTTCTTGCCGAAATTAGGGTTTTCGGGCACTACCGAATTTCACTGTCCGTAAAATTGCAGATCGGGCTCCGTCTGAGTTTTTAACCAAAAATTTAATCGTAACTTCCTTCGATATAGAAGGTCTCAACTATTATTTTGTTTTATCCAAAACCATTTTTCCAGGTTTCGAATTAAAATATAAACATATATAATCTACTGATTTTGAAAAACAGTAAAAACTACGGTGTTACAATAATCATCATGATCATCTAGAATGAAGTGAAAGAATCCCCATCCAAGTGGCTTGGTCGAAATTATACATGGTAGAAGGAAGCAAAATTGTCAAAACACTTGTTGGACATCAAAGAAATTCATAAAATGATCAAAGGGTATTTTGGTCATTTTGCATGGATATTAAAATAATTTGTGATGTAGTCATGATGACTAGGTGACTTATGTGTGGCTAGGAAGGCTTGGTTGAAATTCATGGACCACGAAGCATGAGGAAGAGAATATGAATACAAACTCTTAACATGTGCAAGATAATGATTCACTAATTTTCACTTATGACTTTGGTGATTCACCATCTTTCATTTATGGTTATCTATGACTAGGGTGACTCATGTAGGTGAGTTGTCCAAGTTGAATCATCATTCCTATCCTTCGACCAATTTCTGCAGATCCGAAACTGGCTACGTCGTTTACCCGAATAGGTTTTCCTCATGTTTTTGGCTAAAAATTCACCAGATAAAGTAGGATATTTTATTTTTGAATACAAATTATTGAAATATGTTTTGTCCCCAACATGTGGTAACATTTTGAAATTTTTCGTTTTCGAGCCGAAATAAGGGTTTTTGGCCAGTACAGAATTGCATTGTCCGTAAAAATGCAGATCGAGCTCCGTCTGAGTTTTTAACCAAACATTTAACCGTAACTTCCTTCGATATAAAAGGTCCCAACTGTGATTTTTTTTATCCAAAATCAATTTTCCAGGTTTCGAATAAAAATATAAACATATATAATCTGCTGATATTGAAAAATAGTAAAAACTAGGGTGTTACAATAATCATCATGATCAACTAGAATGAAGTGAAATAATGCCTATCCAAGAGGCTTGGTCGAAATTATACATGGTAGATGGAAGCAAAATTTTCAAAACACTTGTTGGTCATCAAAGGAATTCATAAAATGATCAGTATTTTGGTCATTTCGCAATGATATTAAAATAATTTGTTAAGTGGTCATGATGACTCGGTGACTTATGTGTGACTAGGAATGCTTGGTTGAATTTCATGGACCATGAAGCAAGAGGAAGAGAATTTGAATACAAACACTTAACACGTGGAAGTTGATGATTCACTACTTTTCATTTATGACTTTGGTAATTCACCATCTTTCATTTATGGTTATTTATGACTAGGATGACTCACTAGGTTCACTCATGTTGGTGAGTTGTCAAAGTTGAATCATCATTCCTATCCTCCGACCTATTTCTGCAGATCCGAAACCAGCTTCGTCGTTTACCCGATTTGGTTTTCCGCCCGTTTTTCGCTAAAAATTAACCTGATAAAGTAGGAAATTTTATTTTTTGAGTAGAAATTATTGAAATATATTTGTCCCCTACAAGTGGTATTATTTTGAAATTTTTCGTTTTCGAGCCAAAATTAGTGTTTTCGGGATGTACAAAATTGCACTGTATGTAAAAATGTAGATCGGGTTCCGACCGAGTTTTTAACCCAAAATTTAACCGGAACTTCCTACGATATAGAAGGTCTCGACTATGATTTTGTTTTATACAAAATCAATTTTCCAAGTTTCGAATAAAAATATAAACATATATTATCTACTGATATTGAAAAACTGTAAAAACTAGGGTGTTACAATAATCATCATGATCATATAGAATGAACTGTAAGAATGCCTATCCAAGAGGCTTGGTCGAAATAATATATGGTAGAAGGAAGCCAAATTGTCAAAACAATTGTTGGATAACAATGGAATTCATAAAATGATCAAAGGGTATTTTGCTTTTTTCGCAAGGATATTAAAATAATTTGTTAAGTAGTCATGATGACTATGTGACTTATGTGTGGCTATGAAGGCTTGGTCGAATTTCATGGACCATGAAGCAAGAGGAAGAGAATTTGAATACAAATTCTTAACATGTGCAAGATAATGATTCACTAATTTTCATTTATGACTTTGTTGCTTCACCATATTTCATTTATGGTTATTTATGACTAGGGTGAATCACTAGGTGACTCATGTAGGTGAGTTGTCCAAGTTGAATCATCATTCATATCTTCTGACCTATTTCTGCAGATTCGAAACCGACTCCGTCGTACACCCGATTAGGTTTTCCGCCCGTTTTTCGCTAAAAATTCACCTTATAAGGTAGGATATTTTATTTTTGAGTAGAAATTATTAAAATATATTTTGTCCCCAACAAGTGGTAACATTTTGAAATTTTTCGTTTTTGAGCACAAATTAGGGTTTTCGGGCTGTACAAAATTGCCTTGTCCGTAAAAATGCAGATCGGGCTCCGTCTGAGTTTTTAACCAAAAATTTAACCTTAACATCCTTCGATATAGAAGGTCTCAACTATGATTTTGTTTTATCCAAAATCATTTTTCCGGGTTTCAAATAAAAATATAAAAATATATAATCTACTGATATTGCAAAATAGTAAAAACTAGGGTTTTACAATAATCATCATGATCATCTGGAATGAAGTGAAAGAATGCCTATCCAAGAGGCTTGTTAGAAATTTTACATGGTGAAAGGAAGCAAAATTTTCAAAACACTTGTTGGACATCAAAGGAATTCATAAAATGATCAAAGGGTATTTTGGTCATTTCGCAAGGATATTAAAATAATTTGTTAAGTAGTCATGATGACTAGGTGACTTATGTGTGGCTAGGAAGACTTTGTCGAATTTCATGGACTATGAAGCAAGAGGAATAGAATTTGAATACAAACTCTTCACATGTGCAAAATAATGATTCATTACTTTTCATTTATGACTTTGGTGATTCACCATCTTTCATTTATGGTTATTTATGACTAGGGTGACTCACTAGGGTTAATCATGTAGGTGAGTTGTCCAAGTTGAATCATCATTCCTATCCTCCGTCCTATTTTCGCAGATCTGAAATCGGTTCCGTCGTTTACCCGATTAGGTTTTTCACCCATTTTTCGCTAAAACTTCACCTGATAAGGTAGTTTATTTTATTTGAGTAGAAATTATTGAAATATATTTGAGTAAATAGCCAAAATGGTCCCTGAAACTGTGAGATCGTGTCAATTTGGTCCCTCAAATTAACGAAATTTCAAAAAGGTCCCTGAAACTGTCAAACGTTGATCTAGTTAGTCCCTCCGTTAGGCAGGGTTACTTGACGCCGTTAACGGCGCTTACGTGGCACGTTAAGTGCCCATGTGGCATGACAGTTGTACCACAGTTTTGGGGACCAATCTGACACTAAATTTTAGGGACCAAATTGACACTCAATTTTTTTTTCTAAAAATCCATCGTTCATCGTCTTCTTCCTTCGTCCCTCTCTGGTTTGTCTCTCTACTCTCTCTCCTTCGTCGTCTGTTTCTGTCTCTCTCTCTCGCTCTCTTCAACTGCAACTACACAAAAAGGATGCCGATGGGTGGTGTTTCGTCGTTAAAGTTTTAATATAATATTTAAAAAATAAAAAAATAGAATCCTAGTTTTGCTCCAGTTCCCTTGTTTCACGGTTTGCTTGCACCGTCTCCTTGCTTCCTTCTCTGCTACAGTGAAGGACGTGTTCTACCTAAGATACTGAGATGTTCTTTCTCAACAACAATATCCTTTTCCTTAGCTTGTTCAAACAAGAACCTCGAGGCCGCTATATCCCTAACCTTTGCATAGCCATCAATCATGGTGGTGAAAGAAACCACATTCTTCTCAGGCATATCATCAAATACACCCCTAGCACATCTCAAGTCTCCCACCTTCACAATACCCCACATCATCGCGTCCCACGCAACCACATTCCTCTGCGACATCTCATCAAACAGCTTCTTCGCCTCCACGACATCTCCAACAAGCACATACCCAACAATCATAGCTATCCAAGAAACCACATTTCTCTCAAACATTCCATCAAATACCTTGGCAGCATCACCAATATCGCCACATTTCCCATACGTGTCGATCAAACTTGTCCCCACAAACACATCCCCTTCCACCCCACACCTAAACACCGACCCATGAACCAATTTTCCTTCCCGAACCATGTACATCGAAGAACAGGCCTTGATGATAGAAGGGTAGGTGAACCTACCTGGTAGAGAACCATTTGCCTTCAAGCGAATAAAAGCAGAAAGGGTGTCGAAAAAACGAGTCTTTTGGCAATGGGTTCTGATGAGAGTGTTCCAGAGGAAGGTTGGAGGGGTGAGAACGCGGTCGAAGACGGTGGTGGAATAGGAGGAGAGAGTGGCTGAGAAGGAGTTGGAGAGTGAAATGAGGAAGTGATCTTCCTCGAGGACTCTATGGATGATAGAGGCATGGACTAGAGGATAAGAGAGGATGCTGAGATGTTCGCCGACCGGCAATGGAGACAATAACCGCAGAGGAAGACGAAGACGAATTACGAGCCTCAAAGATGGCAACTCGGAAACCCAGTAAATGTGAGAAAGAGAGAAAGTGTTTGAACTTTGAACAAGAAAGAAGAAACAGAAACAGACGACGAAGGAGAGAGAGTAGAGAGACAAACCAGAGAGGGACGAAGGAAGAAGAAGATGAACGGTGGATTTTTAGAAAAACATTGAGTGTCAATTTGGTCCCTGAATCATTTTAGTCCCTGAAATTTAGTGTCAGATTGGTCCCCAAAACTGTGGTACAACTGTCATGCCACATGGGCACTTAACGTGCCACGTAAGCACCGTTAACGGCGTCGTGTAACCTTGCCTAACGGAGGGACTAACTTGATCAACGTTTGATAGTTTCAGGGACCTTTTTGAAATTTCGTTAAATTGAGGGACCAAATTGACACGTTCTCACAGTTTCAGGGACCATTTTGGCTATTTACTCAAATATATTTTGACCCCAAGAAGTGGGAATATTTTGAATATTTTCGTTTTTGAACCGAAATTAGGGTTTTCGGGCAGTACATAATTCCACTGTCCGTAAAAATGCAGATCTGGCTATGTATGAGTTTTTAACCAAAAATTTAACCGTAACTTCCTTTGATATAGAAGGTCTCAACTATGATTTTGTTTTATCCAAAATCAAATTTCCAGGTTTCAAATAAAAATATAACATATATAATCAGCTGATATTGAAAAACAGTAAAAACTAGGGTGTTACAATAATCATCATGATCATCTATAATGAAGTGAAAGAATGCCTGTCCAAGAGGCTTGGTCGAAATTATACGTGGTAGAAGGAAGCAAAATTGTCAAAACACTTGTTGGACATCAAAGGAATTCATAAAATGATCAAAAGGTATTTTGGTCATTTCGCAATGATATTAAAATAATTTGTTAAGTAGTCATGTTGACTAGGTGACTTATGTGGGACTAGGAAGGCTTGGTCGAATTTCATGGACCATGAAGCAAGAGGTGGGGAATTTGAATACAAACTCTTAACATGTGCAAGATAATGATTCACTACTTTTCATTTATGACTTTGTTGCTTCACAATCTTTCATTTATGGTTATTTATGACAAGGGTGACTTATTAGCTGACTCATGTAGGTGAGTTGTCCAATTTGAATCATCATTCCTATCCTCCGACCTATTTTTGCAGATCCGAAACCGGCTCCGTCGTTTACCCGATTAGGTTTTCAGCCCTTTTTTGCTAAAAATTCACCAGATAAGGTAGGATATTTTATTTTTGAGTAGAAATTATTGAAATATATTTTGACCCCAAAAAGAGGAAACATTTTGAAATTTTTCATTTTCGAGACGAAATTAGGGTTATTGGGAGTACAAGATTGCTCTGTCCGTAAAAATGTTGATCGGGCTCCGTATTTGTTTTTAACCAAAAATTTAACCGTAACTTCCTTCGATATAGAAGGTCTCAACTATGATTTTTTTTTAATCCAAAATCATTTTTACAGGTTTCGAATAAAAATATAAACATATATAATCTACTGATATTGAAAAATAGTAAAAACTAGGGTGTTACAATAATCATCATGATCATCTAGAATGAAGTGAAAGAATGCCTATCCAAGAGGCTTGGTCTAAATTATACATGGTAGAAGGAAGCAAAATTGTCAAAACACTTGTTGGACATCAAAGGAATTCATAAAATGATCAAATGGTATTTTGGTCATTTCGAAAGGATATTAAAATAATTTGTTAAGTAGTCATGATGACTAGGTGACTTATGTGTGGCTAGGAAAGCTTGGTCGAATTTCATGGACCATGAAGCAAGAGGAAGAGAATTTGAATACAAACTCTTAACATGTGGAAGATAATGATTCACTACTTTTCATTTATGACTTTGGTGATTCACCATCTTTCATTTATGGTTATTTATCACTAGGGTGACTCACTAGGTTGACTCATGTAGGTGAGTTGTCCAATTTGAATCATCCTTCCTATCCTCCGACCTATTTCTGCAGATCCTAAACCGACTCCGTCGTTTACCCGATTAGGTTTTCTGCCCGTTTTTCGCTAAAAATTCACCTGATAAGGTAGGATATTTTATTTTTGAGTAGAAATTATTGAAATATATTTTGTCCCCAACAAGTGGTAACATTTTGAAATTTTTTGTTTTCGAGCCGAAATTAGTGTTTTCGGGCAGTACAGAATTGCCTTGTCCATAAAAATGCAGATCGGGCTCCGTCTGAGTATTTAACCAAAAATTTAACCGTAACTTCCTTCGATATAAAAGGTCTCAACTATGATTTTGTTTTATCCAAAATCATTTTTCCCGGTTTTGAATAAAAATATAAACATATATAATCTACTGATATTGAAAAACAGTAAAAACTATGGTGTTACAATAATCATCATGATCATCTAGAATGAAGTGAAAGAATGCCTATCCAAGAGGCTTCTTAGAAATTTTACATGGTGAAAGGAAGCAAAATTTTCAAAACACTTGTTGGACATCAAAGGAATTCATAAAAAGATCAAAAGGTATTTTGGTCATTTCGCAAGGATATTAAAATAATTTGTTAAGTAGTCATGATGACTAGGTGACTTATGTGTGGCTAGGAAGACTTTGTCGAATTTCATGGACTATGAAGCAAGAGGAAGAGAATTTGAATACAAACTCTTAACATGTGCAAGATAATGATTCACTACTTTTCATTTATGACTTTGGTGATTCACCATCTTTCATTTATGGTTATTTATGACTAGGGTGACTCACTAGGGTGACTCATGTAGGTGAGTTGTCCAAGTTGAACCATCATTCCTATCCTCCGTCCTATTTCCGCAGATCTGAAATCGGCTCCGTCATTTGCCCGATTAGGTTTTTCACCCGTTTTTCGCTAAAAATTCACCTGATAAGGTAGGATATTTTATTTTTGAGTAGAAATTATTGAAATATATTTTGACCCCAAGAAGTGGGAATATTTTGACTATTTTCGTTTTTGAACCGAAATTAGGGTTTTCGGGCAGTACATAATTCCACTGTCCGTAAAAATGCAAATCTGGCTCTGTATGAGTTTTTAACCAAAAATTTAACCGTAACTTCCTTGGATATAGAAGGTCTCAACTATGATTTTCTTTTATCCAAAATCAAATTTCCAGGTTTCAAATAAAAATATACCATATATAATCTGCTGATATTGAAAAACAGTAAAAACTAGGGTGTTACAATAATCATCATGATCATCTAGAATGAAGTTAAAGAATGCCTGTCCAAGAGGCTTCGTCGAAATTATACGTGGTAGAAGGAAGCAAAATTGTCAAAACACTTGTTGGACATCAAAGGAATTCATAAAATGATCAAAAGGTATTTTGGTCATTTCGCAATGATATTAAAATAATTTGTTAAGTAGTCATGTTGACTAGGTGACTTATGTGGGACTAGGAAGGCTTGGTCGAATTTCATGGACCATGAAGCAAGAGGTAGGGAATTTGAATACAAACTCTTAACATGTGCAAGATAATGATTCACTATTTTTCATTTATGACTTTGTTGCTTCATAATCTTTCATTTATGGTTATTTATGACAAGGGTGACTCATTAGCTGACTCATGTAGGTGAGTTGTCCAATTTGAATCATCTTTCCTATCCTCCGACCTATTTCTGCATATCCGAAACCTGCTCCGTCGTTTACCCGATTAGGTTTTCAGCCCTTTTTTGCTAAAAATTCACCTGATAAGGTAGGATATTTTATTTCTGAATAGAAATTATTGAAATATATTTTGACCCCAAAAAGAGGAAACATTTTGAAATTTTTCATTTTCGAGACGAAATTAGGGTTTTCGGGAGTACAAGATTGCTCTGTCCGTAAAAATGCAGATCGGGCTCCGTATGTGTTTTTAACCAAAAATTTAACCGTAACTTCATTCGATATAGAAGGTCTCAACTATGATTTTTTTTAATCCAAAATCATTTTTACAGGTTTCGAATAAAAATATAAACATATATAATCTGCTGATATTGAAAAATAGTAAAAACTAGGATGTTACAATAATCATCATGATCATCTAGAATGAAGTGAAAGAATGCCTATCCAAGAGGCTTGGTCTAAATTATACATGGTAGAAGGAAGCAAAATTGTCAAAACACTTGTTGGACATCAAAGGAATTCATAAAATGATCAAATGGTATTTTGGTCATTTCGCAAGGATATTAAAATAATTTGTTAAGTAGTCATGATGACTAGGTGACTTATGTGTGGCTAGGAAAGCTTGGTCGAATTTCATGGACCATGAAGCAAGAGGAAGAGAATTTGAATACAAACTCTTAACATGTGGAAGATAATGATTCACTACTTTTCATTTATGACTTTGGTGATTCACCATCTTTCATTTATGGTTATTTATCACTAGGGTGACTCACTATGTTGACTCATGTAGGTGAGTTGTCCAATTTGAATCATCCTTCCAATCCTCCGACCTATTTCTGCAGATCCTAAACCGACTCCGTCGTTTACCCGATTAGGTTTTCTGCCCGTTTTTCGCTAAAAATTCACCTGATAAGGTAGGATATTTTATTTTTGAGTAGAAATTATTGAAATATATTTTGTCCCCAACAAGTGGTAAAATTTTGAAATTTTTTGTTTTCGAGCCGAAATTAGTGTTTTCGGGCAGTACAGAATTGCCTTGTCCATAAAAATGCAGATCGGGCTCCGTCTGAGTTTTTAACCAAAAATTTAACCGTAACTTCCTTCGATATAAAATGTCTCAACTATGATTTTGTTTTATCCAAAATCATTTTTCCCGGTTTCGAATAAAAATATAAACATATATAATCTACTGATATTGAAAAACAGTAAAAACTATGGTGTTACAATAATCATCATGATCATCTAGAATGAAGTGAAAGAATGCCTATCCAAGAGGCTTCTTAGAAATTTTACATGGTGAAAGGAAGCAAAATTTTCAAAACACTTGTTGGACATCAAAGGAATTCATAAATAGATCAAAGGGTATTTTGGTCATTTCGCAAGGATGTTAAAATAATTTGTTAAGTAGTCATGATGACTAGGTGACTTATGTGTGGCTAGGAAGACTTTGTCGAATTTCATGGACTATGAAGCAAGAGGAAGAGAATTTGAATACAAACTCTTAACATGTGCAAGATAATGATTCACTACTTTTCATTTATGACTTTGGTGATTCACCATCTTTCATTTATGGTTATTTGTGACTAGGGTGACTCACTAGGGTGACCCATGTAGGTGAGTTGTCCAAGTTGAACCATCATTCCTATCCTCCGTCCTATTTCCGCAGATCTGAAATCGGCTCCGTCAATTGCCCGATTAGGTTTTTCACCCGTTTTTGGCTAAAAATTCACCTGATAAGGTAGGATATTTTATTTTTGAGTAGAAATTATTGAAATATATTTTGACCCCAAGAAGTGGGAATATTTTGAATATTTTCCTTTTTGAACCGAAATTAGGGTTTTCGGGCAGTACATAATTCCACTGTCCGTAAAAATGCAGATCTGGCTCTGTATGAGTTTTTAACCAAAAATTTAACCGTAACTTCCTTTGATATAGAAGGTCTCAACTATGATTTTGTTTTATCCAAAATCAAATTTCCAGGTTTCAAATAAAAATATAACATATATAATCTGCTGATATTGAAAAACAGTAAAAACTAGGGTGTTACAATAATCATCATGATCATCTAGAATGAAGTTAAAGAATGCCTGTCCAAGAGGCTTGGTCGAAATTATACGTGGTAGAAGGAAGCAAAATTGTCAAAACACTTGTTGGACATCAAAGGAATTCATAAAATGATCAAAAGGTATTTTGGTCATTTCGCAATGATATTAAACTAATTTGTTAAGTAGTCATGTTGACTAGGTGACTTATGTGGGACTAGGAAGGCTTGGTCGAATTTCATGGACCATGAAGCAGGAGGTAGGGAATTTGAATACAAACTCTTAACATGTGCAAGATAATGATTCACTACTTTTCATTTATGACTTTGTTGCTTCACAATCTTTCATTTATGGTTATTTATGACAAGGGTGACTCATTAGATGACTCATGTAGGTGGGTTGTCCAATTTGAATCATCTTTCCTATCCTCCGACCTATTTCTGCAGATCCGAAACCGGCTCCGTCGTTTACCCGATTAGATTTTCAGCCCTTTTTTGCTAAAAATTCACCTGATAAGGTAGGATATTTTATTTTTGAGTAGAAATTATTGAAATATATTTTGACCCCAAAAAGAGGAAACATTTTGAAATTTTTCATTTTCGAGACGAAATTAGGGTTTTCGGGAGTACAAGATTGCTCTGTCCGTAAAAATGCTGATCGGGCTCCGTATGTGTTTTTAACCAAAAATTTAACAGTAATTTCCTTCGATATAGAAGGTCTCAACTTTGATTTTATTTTATCCAAAATCAAATTTCCAGGTTTTGAATAAAAATATAACATATATAATCTGGTGATATTGAAAAACAGTAAAAACTAGGGTGTTACAATAATCATCATGATCATCTAGAATGAAGTGAAAGAATGCCTATCCAAGAGGCTTGGTCTAAATTATACATGGTAGAAGGAAGCAAAATTGTCAAAACACTTGTTGGACATCAAAGGAATTCATAAAATGATCAAATGGTATTTTGTTCATTTCGCAAGGATATTAAAATAATTTGTTAAGTAGTCATGATGACTAGGTGACTGATGTGTGGCCAGGAAAGCTTGGTCGAATTTCATGGACCATGAAGCAAGAGGAAGAGAATTTGAATAAAAACTCTTAACAAGTGGAAGATAATGATTCACTACTTTTCATTTATGACTTTGGTGATTCACCATCTTTCATTTATGGTTATTTATCACTAGGGTGACTCACTAGGTTGACTCATGTAGGTGAGTTGTCCAATTTGAATCATCCTTCCTATCCTCCGACCTATTTCTGCAGATCCTAAACCGACTCCGTCGTTTACCCGATTAGGATTTCTACCCGTTTTTCGCTAAAAATTCACCTGATAATCTTGGATATTTTATTTTTGGGTAGAAAATATTGAAATATATTTTGTCCCCAACAAGTGGTAACATTTTGAAATTTTTTGTTTTTGAGCCGAAATTAGTGTTTTCGGGCAGTACAGAATTGCCTTGTCCATAAAAATGCAGATCGGGCTCCGTCTGAGTTTTTAACCAAAAATTTAACCGTAACTTCCTTCGATATAAAAGGTCTCAACTATGATTTTGTTTTATCCAAAATCATTTTTCCCGGTTTCGAATAAAAATATAAACATATATAATCTACTGATATTGAAAAACAGTAAAAACTATGGTGTTAAAATAATCATCATGATCATCTAGAATGAAGTGAAATAATGCCTATCCAAGAGGCTTCGTCGAAATTATACTTGGTAGAAGGAAGGAAATTTGTCAAAACACTTCTTGGACATTAAAGGACTTCATAAAATGATCAAAGGGTTTTTGGTCATTTCGCAAGGATATTAAAAAAATTTGTTTAGTAGTCATGATGACTAGGTGACTTATGTGTGGCTAGGATGGCATGGTTGAATTTCATGGACCATGAAGCAAGAGGAAGAGAATTCCAATACAAACTCTTAACATGTGCAAGATAATGATTCACTACTTTTCATTTATGACTTTGGTGATTCACCATCTTTCATATATGGTTATTTTTTACTAGGGAAACTCTCTATGTGACTCATTGAGGTTAGTTGTCCAATTTGAATCATCCTTCCTATCCTCCGACTTATTTCTGCAGATCCTAAACCGACTCCGTCGTTTACCCGATTTGGTTTTCTACCCGTTTTTCGCTAAAAATTCACCTGATAAACTAGGATATTTTATTTTTGGGTAGAAAATATTGAAATATATTTTGTCCCCAACAAGTGGTAACATTTTGAAATTTTTCGTTTTCGAGCCGAAATTAAGGTTTTCGGGCAGTACAGAATTCCACTGTCCGTAAAAATGCAGATCTGGCTCCGTATGAGTTTTTAACCCAAAATTTAACCGTACCGTCCTTTGATATAGAAGGACTCAACTATGATTTCGTTTTATCCAAAATCATTTTTCCTGGTTTAGAATAAAATATAAACATATATAATCTACTAATATTGAAAAACAGTAAAGACTAGGGTGTTACAATAATCATCATGATCATCTAGAATGAAGTGAAAGAATGCCTATCCAAGAGGCTTGTTTGAAATTTTACATGGTGAAAGGATGCAAAATTTTAAAAACACTTGTTGGACATCAAAGGAATTCATAAAATGATCAAAGGGTATTTTGGTCATTTCGCAAGGATATTAAAATAATTTGTTAAGTAGTCATGATGACTAGGTGACTTATGTGTGGCTAGGAAGGCTTTGTTGAATTTCATGGACCATGAACCAAGAGGAAGAGAATTTGAATACAAACTCTTAACATGTGCAAGATAATGATTCACTACTTTTCATTTATGACTTTGGTGATTCACCATCTTTCATTTATGGATATTTAGGACTAGGGGGACACACTAGGTGACTCATGTAGGTGAGTTGTCCGATTTTAATCATCATTCCTATCCTCTGTCCTATTTCCGCAGATCCGAAATCAGCTCCGTCGTTTACCCGATTAGGTATTTCACCCGTTTTTCGCTAAAAATTCACCTGATAAGGTAGGATATTTTATTTTTGAGTAGAAATTATTGAAATATATTTTGACCCCAAGAAGTGGGAATATTTTGAATATTTTCGTTTTTGAACCAAAATTAGGGTTTTCGGGCAATAGATAATTCCACTGTCCGTAAAAATGCAGATCTGGCTCCGTATGAGTTTTTAACCAAAAATTTAACCGTAACTTCATTTGATATAGAAGGTCTCAACTATGATTTTGTTTTATCCAAAATCAAATTTCCAGGTTTTGAATAAAAATATAACATATATAATCTGTTGATATTGAAAAACAGTAAAAACTAGGGTGTTACAATAATCATCATGATCATCTAGAATGAAGTGAAAGAAAGCCTGTCCAAGGGGCTTGGTCGAAATTATACGTGGTATAAGGAAGCAAAATTGTCAAAACACTTGTTGGACATCAAAGGAATTCATAAAATGATCAAAAGGTATTTTGGTCATTTCGCAATGATATTAAAATAATTTGTTCAGTAGTCATGTTGACTAGGTGACTTATGTGGGACTAGGAAGGCTTGGTCGAATTTCATGGACCATGAAGCAAGAGGTAGGGAATTTGAATACAAACTCTTAACATGTGCAAGATAATGATTCACTACTTTTCACTTATGACTTGGTTGCTTCACAATATTTCATTTATGGTTATTTATGACAAGGGTGACTCGTTAGCTGACTCATGTAGGTGAGTTGTCCAATTTGAATCATCATTCCTATCCTCCGACCTATTTCTGCAGAACCAAAACCGGCTCTGTCAATTACCCGATTAGGTTTTCAACCCTTTTTTGCTAAAAATTCACCTGATAAGGTAGGATATTTTATTTTTGAGTAGAAATTATTGAAATATATTTCGACCCCAACAAGTGGAAACATTTTGAAAATTTTCATTTTCGAGACGAAATTAGGGTTTTTGGGAGTACAAAATTGCTCTGTCCGTAAAAATGTTGATCGGGCTCCGTATGTGTTTTTAACCAAAAATTTAACCATAACTGCCTTCGATATAGAAGGTCTCAACTATGATTTTTTTATCCAAAATCATTTTTACAGGTTTCGAAGAAAAATATAAACATATATAATCTGCTGATATTGAAAAATAGTAAAAACTAGGGTGTTACAATAATCATCATCATCATCTAGAATGAAGTGAAAGAATGCCTATCCAAGAGGCTTGGTCTAAATTATACATGGTAGAAGGAAGCAAAATTGTCAAAACACTTGTTGGACATCAAAGGAATTCATAAAACGATCAAATGGTATTTTTGTCATTTCGCAAGGATATTAAAATAATTTGTTAAGTAGTCATGATGACTAGGTGACTTAAATGCCGCTAGGAAGGCTTGGTCGAATTTCATGGACCATGAAGCAAGAGGAAGAGAATTTGGATACAAACTCTTAACATGTGCAAGTTAATGATTCACTACTTTTCACTTATGACTTTGGTGATTCACCATCTTTAATTTATGGTTTTTTATGACTAGGGTGACTCACTAGGTGATTCATGTAGGTGAGTCGTCCAATTTGATTCATCATTCCTATCCTCCGACCTATATCCGCAGATCCTAAAATGGCTCCGTCGTTTACCCGATTAGGTTATCTGCCCGTTTTACGCTAAAAATTCACCTTATAAGGTAGGATATTTTATTTTTGAGTAGAAATTATTGAAATATATTTGGTCCTCAACAAGTGGTATCATTTTGAATTTTTTCATTGTCAAGCCGAAATTAGGGTTTTCGAACAGCACATAACTGCATTGTCTGTAAAAATGCAGATCTGGCTCCGTCTGAGTTTTTAACCCAAAATTTAAACGTAACTTCCTTCGATATAGAAGGTCTCAACTTTGATTTTGTTTTATCCAAAATCATTTTTCTAGGTTTCGAATAAAAATATAAACATAAATAATCTACTGATATTGAAAAACAGTAAAAACTATGGTGTTACAATAATCATCACGATAATCTAGAATGAAGTGAAAGAATTCCTATCCAAGAGGATTGGTCAAAATTATACATGGTTTAAGAAAGCAAAATTGTCAAAACACTTGTTGGACATCAAAGGAATTCATAAAATGATCAAATGGTATTTTGGTCATTTTGCAAGGATATTAAAATAACTTGTTAAATAGTCATGATGATTAGGTGACTTATGTGTGGCTAGGAAGGCTTGGTCGAATTTCATGGACCGTGAAGCAAGAGGATGAGAATTTGAATACAAACTCTTAACATATGAAAGATAATGATTCACTACTTTTCATTTATGACTTTGGTGATTCACCATCTTTCATTTATGGTTATTTATCACTAGGGTGACTCACTAGGTTGACTCATGTAGGTGAGTTGTCCAATTTGAATCATCCTTCCTATCCTCCGACCTATTTCTGCAGATCCTAAACCGACTCCGTCGTTTACCCGATTAGGTTTTCTGCCCGTTTTTCGCTAAAAATTCACCTGATAAGGTAGGATATTTTATTTTTGAGTAGAAATTATTGAAATATATTTTGTCCCCAACAAGTGGTAACATTTTGAAACTTTTCATTTTCGAGCCGAAATTAGGGTTTTCGGGCATTACAAAATTGCATTGTCCGTAAAAATGCAGATCGGACTCCGTCTGAGGTTTTAAACCAAAATTTAACCGTAACTTCCTTCAATATAGAAGGTATCAACTATGATTTTGTTTTCTCCAAAACCATTTATCCAGGTTTAAAATAAAAATATGAACATATATAATCTGCTGATATTGAAAAACAGTTAAAACTAGGGTGTTACAATAATCATCATGATCATCTAGAATGAAGTAAAAGAATGCCTATCCAAGAGGCTTGGTTGAAATTATACTTGGGAGAAGGAAGCAAAATTGTCAAAACACTTGTTGGACATCAAAGGAATTTATAAAATGATCAAAGGGTACTTAGGCCATTTCGCAACGATATTAAAATAATTTCTTAAGTAGTCGTGATGACTAGGTGACTTATGTGTGGCTAGGAAGGCTTGGTCGAATTTAATGGACCATGAAGCAAGAGGAAGAGAATTCGAATACAAACTCTTAACATGTGTAAGATAATGATTCACTACTTTTCAATTAAGACTTTGGTGATTCACCATCTTTCATTTATGGTTATTTATGACTAGGGTGACTCATGTAGGTGAGTTGTCCAAATTGAATCATCATTCCTATCCTCCGACCTATTTCTGCAGATCTGAAACCGGCTCCGTCATTTACCCGATTTGGTTTTCCGCCCGTTTTTCGCTAAAAATTCACATGATAAAGTAGTATATTTTATTTTTTGAGTAGAAATTATTGAATTATATTTTGTCCCCAACAAGTGTTAACATTTTGAATTTTTTCATTTTCGAGCCGAAATTAGGGTTTTCGGGCAATACAGAATTGCATTGTCCATAAAAATGTAAATCGGGTTCCCTGAGTTTTTAACCAAAAATTTAACCGTAACTTCCTTCGACATAGAGGGTCTCAACTATGATTTTGTTTTATCCAAAATAATTTTTCCAGGTTTCGAATAAAAACATAAACCTATACAATCTACTGATATTGAAAAACAGTAAAAACTAGGGTGTTACAAAAATCATCATGATCATCTAGAATTAAGTGAAAGAATGCCTATCCAAGAGGCTTGGTCGAAATTATACACGTTAGAAGGAAGCAAAATTGTCAAAACACTTGTTGGACATCAAAGGAATTCATAAAATGATCAAATGGTATTTTGGTCATTTCACAAGGATATTAAAATAATTTGTTAAATAGTCGTGATGACTGGGTGACTTATGTGTGGCTAGGAAGGGTTGGTCGAATTTCATGGACCATGTAGCAAGGGGAAGAGAATTTGAATACAAACCCTTAACATGTGCATGCTAATGATCACTACTTTTCATTTATGACTTTGGTGATTCCCCATCTTTCGTTTATGGTTATTTATGACTAGGGTGACTCACTAGGTGACTCATGTAGTTGAGTTGTCCAAGTTGAATCATCATTCCTATCCTCCGACCTATTTCTGCAGATCCGTAATCGGCTCCGTCGTTTACCCGATTAAGTTTTTCTCCCGTTTTTCGCAAAAAATTCACCTTATAAAGTAGGATATTTTATTTTTGTGTAGAAATTATTGAAATATATTTTGTCTCCAACAAGTGGTAACATATTGAAAGTTTTCATTTTCGAGCCGAAATTAGGGTTTTTGTGCAGTACAGAATTGCACTGTCCGTAAAAATGCAGATCGGGCTCCGTCTGAGTTTTTATCACAAAATTTAACCGTAACTTCCTTCGATATAGAAGGTCTAAACTATGATTTTTTTTTTTTATCCAAAATCATTTTTCCAGGTTTCGAATAAAAATATAAACATATATAATCTACTGATATTGAGAAACAGTAAAAACTAGGGTGTTGCAATAATCATCATGATTATCTAGAATGAAGTGAAAGAATGCCTATCCAAGAGGCTTGGTCGAAATTATACATGGTAGAAGGAAGCAAAACAATCAAGACACTTGTTGGACATCAAAGGAATTCATAAAATGATCAAAGGGTATTTTGGTCATTTCGCAAGGATATTAAAATAATTTGTTTAGTAGTCATTGTAACACCCTGATTTTTCAGTACTTTCTAATATCGGAAATTTACATAAATACGTTTATATATTTATCCGAGACTTAGAAAATTCTTTTAATTAAACCGAAACATTATTTACACTCTACTTTACCGTAGAGACTTACGATAAAAATTTAGGTTGAAAAGTCATGTGAAACTCAGTCTGTGAATTTCACTGACAGTATAATTATACTGCTCATAAAACCTAATTTTGACTCGTGAATGAAAAACTTAAGGTTTTTATTTAATTTCCTACGATTTTGGTTATTTTGAAATATTTCACAAAAAAAATTAAATATTATATTTTATCTGGGCGTCATGTTGAATCGGGTAAGCGACGGAGCTGAATACGGGATTTCCGGGAGCCTCTAATGGATAATACCAATAAGTCATACAAGATAGGATGCACATGGATGATGTCATGGTGGAGGTCACTTGTCATGATGACAAGGTTAGTGGAAATTGCAAATAGATCCTTAGACTTTTCTATTTTGCAATTTGATCCTTAATTGAATTTGCGCTTTGGTCCTTAAGTAAAAAAATTCCCTTGCTTCTTGGTCCCTCATTTGTGCAGTCACACCCCTATAAATACCCTCTCCATCACTTCATTTCTTCCTATTTCAACTTGTTACAAAAACTCAAAGAAAACCATAAGCTCATCCATCATTTTGTGAAGCAAGTTCTTGATCCTTCACTTGTTTTTGATCTTCAAGAGGTAAATCTTGTTCTCCTTGCCTAATCATCTTCATGTTCTTCAAGTATTTTCATGATTCAATGTCTAGTTCATGCCATGATCATCACTTTAAATTCCTATATCTAGAAACTTTGAAATTTTCTAGAAAACCATAGAAAAATACTAAAAATGTGAAACCAATTTCTATGTTCTTGTCATCATACATATATTCATAATCCAAGAGTATATTGAAATCCAAAATTTCCTCCCCACTTAACTTGCTAAGGCCGAACCTATGTGGTTGGTTGGAGGAAGTTTTTGTTCATTCTTTTCACAAAATAATCTTGTATATTATCTTTCTAGTATATATCCACGTGGAATCCAATCCTATGTATCAAACCAAAATCTCTTGCCATATTTTTGTCTCATGGCCAAATCTAGGGTTTTAGAAGTTTGGAAGTTTTTGGTTCAAACTTTATTGTTTAATCACTAATCTATTGTCTTAAGCACTTAGGATCATTAATCCAATGACTTAAGCAAGTTTATAAATTTTTAGTCACAAAACCTCTCCAGGCCGTGACCTATCATAGTGGAGTGAGTGATTTTAATTTCTTGTTTTAATTTGGATGATTGTGTTTTGTTGAAGGAAAAAGTTTGTTGATCGTACGTAACTCGTGACACCGGAGTTGACATACGTTCGAGAAAGGAAATCGGAAACTTAGTTCTTCAAGAGGTAAGGGGAGATTACCTGAGGGATTTTTCTGATGGCTATGTGCTATCTGTTTGTGGTCTGTATGTTTATTTGGGGTTGTTAGTTATGGTACTTTATCTGTGTTTATCTTCTACTTTTAATTGATTATTTTTTGTTAATTAATTATCTGCAGTAATATATTATAGTATTGTGATGCATGATCTGCCTGGGTTAATTATTATAATGATGTTGTTTGAGAAGCCTGACAGTGGTCAGTGCTCAATTAATTAAATGAGGTAAAAGCTTTCAGAAGATATACGAAGAATATTCAATGTTTAACTGAGAGATATGGGAGTATATTTTGTCTAAATAATTATTTGAGAAAAATAAGAATTTTTCCAAAATATTATTATTTCAATGATTTATTAGTGTAAAAGCAATTTATGAGTCATAATAAGGGCGTAACCGTGAAATTATTTTTGTATTGCTATTTTTTACGTAAGAAATTCCGTAATATTATAAAAAGTTATTTTATGAAAATAATCTTCGAAAATAACTTAATTATGATTTTATAAAATTATTTAAGTGGAACAAGCTAAATTTTGGCTTAAATGACATTAAAAATGTTTAACGACGGCAATTTGGAAAAGTATCGATGGCAAGTGTTTCTAAAACAGCAGTACGTCTTTTAAACTAAGTTTGAGCCTCAAGTGACTTTATTTTTGGAACATCAAAAATTAGAAAAGATTTTGGTATATATCTGATGCCTTTGTAAAAGAATTTTCCATTTGAAATGTTTTTTCGAAGTTGAGTTTTTCGCCAATGGTGTAAACGGTGATGTTTCGTAGACGATGTGCACGATGATATTGAACTTAGTAACCGAGACGCCGGGGTACTAGTGTTCTTACGATGTCTTGGATTGTGTGTCCTGCCTGTGGACTTCGTGTCCTAATTTCGGTGTAAATAATGAATATTGTTTTTCTACTTCCACGGACCTAAGCCTGATGCATCGGTCTAGGGTTTCGTGACTAAGCACTCGGACTGCGTGTCCTGTGTTGATAATAAAAGATTTTAAGACATTGAGAACTGCGTTGGTCGTAAGATTTTGAGCTTTGGCAAAGGAAAGATTATACACGAAGAAAACGACGAGGATAAAATGATTTACATGCATTCGCTGGCAGATGTGCCCACGTTTTATGAATGATGCCTTAATGATAGGGTATTCATCCCATGTCCTATGTATGATGCCTTAATGATAGGGTATTCATGCTACGAAGTTATATATGGTGCCTTGGTGAATAAGGTATTCCATGCTACAAAGTTATGTACGGTGCCTTGATGAATAAAGAATTCCATGCCACGAAGTGCCTAATATACCTGGCTATCGAGCTTGATCAACTCATTTACACGGTGTTGGGGTCTTCGGAGATTAGGTACTAAATTAGAGCCTGAATATTGAAGTGTTCATGCATTTTTTCCAAAATACTGTGATCGGGTATGAAACCCAATGATGACTACTTGATTATCTGAGAACTGATGTTGTATGAAAATATATATGTTTATGTGTTTTCCTTTGAGTCTCACATGTAGTTATCAAGTTAAATCCATATATTGGTTTCTCACCCTTACAAATATATCAGGTTCTTCTGGTAATTGTCGTTGTATCTTGGGGTACTAGTACAGATGAAGTGAAGGAGTTCTCTAAGTCACTTACGAACTTAGATTTTAGATGCTTAAAGAAATATCTATTCATGGGAAAGACAACAGGGGTCTCTCCAATAATGTCTTTTAGGTGCGACCAGCTTAGATTTTGAATTATATTATGTTTTGGAAGAACCTATACTTAGTAAGGTCTTGTTGTGTAAACAATTATGATGCAGTATAGTTACATGAGGATATATATTTACGTATCTATCCATATATGGTCATGTTTGCGTTGTTGTGGTAGCCGTCTAAAGAAAAAAGAAAAGGGAAAAATTTTGTCACCATTTTGATGAATGTTAATAACTTAAGAAAATAATATTTTCCGAAAGCAACCAGCGAAATAAAGTTTTATTTTCCGCAACGAGTTAACGGGTAACCATGTGATGACCTAGGTTAGGGTGTCACAGTCATGATGACTATGTGACGTATGTGTGGCTAGGAAGGCTTGGTCGAATTTCATGGACCATGAAGCAAGAGGAAGAGAATTCGAATACAAACTCTTCACATGTGCAAGATAATGATTCACTACTTTTCACTTACGACTTCGGTGATTCACCATCTTTCATTTATGGTTATTTATTACTAGGGAGACACACTAGGTGACTCATGTATGTGAGTTGTCCAATTTGATTCATCATTCCTATCCTCCGACCTATTTCTGCAGATCCGAAACTGGCTCCGTCATTTATCCGATTAGGTTTTCAACCCGTTTTTCGCAAAAAATTCACCATATAAAGTAGGATATTTTATTTTTGGGAAGAAATTATTGAAATATATTTTTTCCCTAACAAGTGATAACATTTTGAAAATTTTCATTTTCGAGCTGAAATTAGGGTTTTCGGGCTGTACAGAATTGCACTGTCCGTAAAAATGCAGATCGGGCTCCGTCTGAGTTTTAAACCAAAAATTTAACCGTAACTTCCTTCCATATAGAAGGTCTCAACTATGATTTTGTTTTATCCAAAATCATTTTTCCAGGTTTCGAATAAAAATATAAACATATATAATCTACTGATATTGAAAAATAGTAAAAACAAGGGTGTTACAATAATCATCATGATCATCTAGAATGAAGTGAAAGAATGCCTATCCAAGCGGCTTGGTCGAAATTATGTATGGTAGTAGGAAGTAAAAATGTCAAAACACTTGTTGGACATCAAAGGAATTCATAAAATGATCAAATGATATTTTGGTCATTTCGCAAGGATATTAAAATAATTTGTTAAGTAGTCATGATGACTAGGTGACTTATGTGTGGCTAGGAAGGCTTGGTCAAATTTCGTGGACCATGAAGCAAGAGGAAGAGAATTTGAATACAAACTCTAACATGCGCAAGATAATGATTCACTACTTATCATTTATGACTTTGGTGACTCACTAGGAGACTCATGTAGGTGAGGTTTCCAAGTTGAAGCATCATTCTATCCTCCGTCCTATTTCTGCAGATCCGATATCGACTCCATCGTTTACCCGATTAGGTTTTCTGCCCGTTTATAGCTAAAAATTCACCTGATAAGGTAGGATATTTTATTTTTGAGTAGAAATTATTGAAATATATTTTGTCCCCAACAAGTGGTAACATTTTGAAATTTTTCGTTTTCGAGCCGAAATTAGGGTTTCGAGCATTACAGAATTGCATTGTCCGTAAAAATGCAGATCAGGCTCCGTCTGAGTTTTTAACCCAAAATTTAACCGTAACTTCCTTCGATATAGAAGGTCTCAACTATGATTTTGTTTTATCCAAAATCATTTTTCCAGGTTTCAAATAAAAATATAAACATATATAATCTACTGATATTGAAAAACAATAAAAACTAGGGTGTTACATATTTGAAAACATTTTAATCTAATGTCTATATATTTTAAAAAAACAAACTATTTTAGATTATATTTGACTGGATTTTATTTGGTTTAAGTTTTAATTATTTTCCTTTCAAAAAAAATAGTTTTAATTATTTAATTAACAATTTTACCCATATTAATTTTCCTATTTACATCTTCGGTATAAAGACAACAAAGTAAGTTACTTGAATAAAATGGATCATATTTTTTATTGTAACACCCCCTTGGCATTACATGATTAACTCGTTGCGGAAATATAAAACGAAAATAAAAGCTGGTTACTTTCGGAAAACAAAATTTTCTAATTACTTAGCTTTACTTGAAAATTGTTATGAATTTTTTCTTTTTCGATATAGACCAACATCACCCATATATATATGCATCATTATAACTTTTTACATCAGGACCTTTATAAATACATGTCCTTTATCAGATTAAAAACATAAGTAAATAAAAACATAACTATTGTAAAAAGTCATTTTATCTATGATGACAGAAGAACACAATTCTTTATTTACTAGACAAAATATGAACCATCGGAGATGAACATTAAAATCAAATCGACTCGAATCAAGATGGCAACATAGAAATAATCAATAAAGAGACAGGTGATCAGAATATCTCCCATAATTACTGGGAATTAAAATTGACTCGTGTGTGAACCAAACAATATAGTCGAAAACTTTTTCTTTATGGTACATTTCTCCACGAGTTGATTACACCTACTTGTTGTATGCCCCGGTTCTCCACATCGAGAACGGGCAAGACGGATGCAGTAACTTCTTTTGTGATCACTCCCACAGTCCATGCAACGTAATGTTGCAGTCACGGGTTGACTCACTCTACCAATCCATCTATAAAGTCACTGCTTGCAAACTTTCACAATGTGATCCAGCTTTCCTCATTGGAAACAAACAATCTCCTCATCATTGCAGTTCCTTGTTTTCTTAGCGACTTTATACGCGATAGCTGATGGAACTCAAAACAACTAACATATTCTAACAAACATTTCGTCTTGGCATAGTCGCAGAACTCCATTCTCCGATACGCCTCAAACTTTGCAAGAAAAGAACTCGTTCAACAGATTATCCCGAAAACTTCTTTAGTAACGGCTCGGTTCTCCGCTTCAACCAAAAAGGCAGTCAATCCTTAACAAAGTTAAGGATGACACAAATTAAAGCAAACTAGGCATTAAAATTCTATCCACTATCATTCCTCCATAGAAACAATAATGAAGAGAATAGCAAACATCGTTGTCTCCCTTCGGAACAACATCAAGAAAACAGAAACAATGACAAGGATAGACCAAGGTCGTCATCCTTTCAAACATTGGTTCTTCACGAAACCAAGGACACATAACAACACGGAAAACAATCAGGGAAAATACAACACAAACGACGACAGACCTATACCCCAAGCCCAAAAGACTTGGCCAGCTCTGATACCACCTAATGTAACACCCTTCTCGGATGCTACATTTTCTGTGACATTTTAAGGCAAAAAGAAGTTTAATTAAATTCTCTACAATAAAATGGGGTAATTTTTTTTCTTTTAAGATCAATAGAATGGATCAAGGTAAGAATTCTCAAAGTTTGAAAGAAAACATTTCGAAATGTCCCCTTTGAAAAACGTTGTTTGGATGAAGTCAGAACACCTGATAAAACATTTTATAACATCAAATATTTTTCTTTTTCTCAAGGGAGACAGTAAGCAATAAAACATCCAACCTCATAAAATATTTACATAATACAGTCCAAAGTTACTCAGAAGATAACAATGCACTAAAACATTTACTAATCATGATTAAGGTTGTAAGTTCGAAAATTATTTACATAAAATCCAACCCGACTCATAAACTGAAAACATGAAGATGCATAGACCCAACATAAAGCTAGGGAGATGTAGCTCCTAAAATATAAGATACTTGGAGTCACAGCTCCATAAACAGTAACATTAACTCCCAAACATCCCAAGCTGTCCAAACCAAAATATAAAAGACCATCCTCTCTCATATATCATGAGAAGAACAAACCCAACCGACGAGATCTAGTGGAAACTCTACTTGAGTCCACTATCGACATCGTCACGACTACACTACTAGAGCCACTAGAAAAGGTTGCTCTTGGACTAAGCCTTTCCCTTTCCAAGAGAAAGGTCATAGCCTACAGACCAACGACAGTCATGCCTGTCTCCAGAAAAGAAAGGTTAGGCATGACAACAACCACAAAGACCATCAACTTGAACCATATGAAAGTTGGAAGACGTCCACTACAACTCCAACATATCGTCTGCAAGCTAGAACCTCAACCTCTATGATGAATCAGCCAAGACACATCTTGACATCTCAGTCTTTTCTGAAGAACGCAGAATGCACATAGCCAGCCAACATATGCAACATAAAATAAGAGGTGAGATTCCCCAACATCACAGCATATGACAGATATGAAAATAGCATGATACCACATAGCATACATTCATATCCATGTAGACATATATATATCTCAATCATGTTGGTATAAGCCCTAGAGGCCAATGTATTTCTTTAGACTTACATTTTTATCTTGCTATTTTATATATATATATATATGATATGAGGCATTCCAGTTTATTATGTTACTTGTTTAAACATAATAAAGTCCTTAGAATAGAGATTTCAGTTTAATAGAATATCAAGTATATGACTTGATCGTGAGACACTATTGAACAATGAAATCCTATTCTTAAATATCCGTAGTCAAGTATTTTATTAATAAGGACAATAATAATACAATTGAGACTATTATGTGTGCAGAATGATGACCATATCTCACGGGTCATGGATATGAGATATCGAGTCGACACATAGCTACACATTAGAGTAATGATATACTGGATTGACCCGCCATGAGAACACTACATGGAGCGTTATGTGAGTGTCATAAGTAGTTCTCATAGTGACAATGGTGCATACAATCCTTCGACCTGAAATCACTACGATCCCTACATGAGGAGTCGTGTGCTTTAATATCGTCAAATGTCATCTATAATAGGATGATTATAAAGACGGTCATTGGGCATACCACGAGCCGTGCAGAGGGATGTGAGTGACCTAGATGGAATTTGTCCCTCCTACATGACAGGAGTAATATCTGTGGGCCCCCTGATAGAGTGAGACTGTAAAATGCATGGCCATGCTGAAATGAGTCAATATGAGATATTGACCTCATTTGTTGTTGAGTCTACTCAGGTATCAGGGAACATGATATTGAACCATACAAGGGTGACACATTCTATGCCTTGTGTTCAATATAGATATATGGACAAAGGGATAATAATGCACATGAATATTTGTCACAGAAAGGTTTCGTCAAATCACTGACTTTCTCACTACTTAGGTAGCAGTGATGTATTGCTAGATACCACTCACTGTTTGTAATATTAAATGGGATTTAATGTTACTACTAACGTTTTGGGAACCTATAGGGTCACACACATAAGAGCGGATTAAAAGAAGCATTAAAAGGAGAGTTGGACTTTCCTATTGGGCCTAGCGCATAGTACATGGGCTTAGGTCAAGTGCTGCTCACTAACTCACTTAAGGAGGCGCTACTATAAGTAGAACACTTAAGTTGTTGTGCACACAAGGTTGATACCCTAGCCGCACAAAGAGAGTAAGAGTGACCAGTAAGCCTCGGTTTTGAAGCTAGCACTGCAAGACAGAGACGCTTCAGGTTCGTGACGTTGGACGTTCACGGAGTCCGCTCGTGTGGATACCTCTGGAGACACCGTTCGTGCGGTGTTCGTGATAGACGAATTTCAACCAATAACCATCGCTTGAAGAGGTAAACCTTCTAATCATGAATCATGACCATTCGCAAGGATCCTTCGATGGGAATTTTTCCACTGCGTTTTATTTTGTTTTATACGCAAATTCCCAACAGTGGTATCAGAGCCACTTGCGAAACCATGATTCTGTTACGTGGTTTGCCTGTTATGTATGATAACATGTTTATAGTGTGAATCATTTCTCTGAAAATTGTTTTCTGAAAAAACGTTTGCATCCGTTTTGTGAAACATTGTTTCTGTAATTTTCGTATGTATATGATATATGCATCTATTGCATGTTTGTGTATGTATGCGATAGGTACGTTGGTTCTGAATCCTTATTATGTTCTGCGATGGCGTCAAATGTTGATGTTAAACATGACTGTTTTCAGTTCTGTGTTGGCGGCGTTAAGGGGTTTCAGACATGAAAAGTTCATGTTTGTGAATCCGTTTTGTTACTCTGCGTAGTGTGTAATTTCGAAATTCAAATTTTGAAAATTTTATGTCACCATTTAATAATTATATCAATTACAATAAATGTGATTTATGTTACAATAAATGTGATTTATGTAAATGTGATTTATATCAATTACAATAAATGTGATTTGTTACAATAAATGTGATTTATATAAATGTGATTTATATCCATTACAATAAATGTGATTTGTTACAATAAATGTGATTTATATAAATGTGATTTATATCAATTACAATAAATGTGATTTGTTACAATAAATGTGATTTAAATCAATTACAATAAATGTGATTTGTAGTAACAACAATTGTAATAAATGTGATTTATAGTAACATCAATTATAATAAATGTGATTTGTTATATATATGTTACGTTTTCAAAATTCAGATTTTGAAATCTCTAATTAATGAAATTAATAATAATGATAATTGTGTATTATTATTGGTTGTTACTATTTATTTGGTGATGTATGGTGAATGGTTATGGCCTTAGTCCTTTTGTCTTTTGGTTTATATTTTGAAATACGGCCTGCGTGCCGTGCCTTTCTCTTATATTCCATATGTATCTTCTTTTCTCATCTCACTCCCCTCATATGAAAATGAGGTTTCTGTTTATGTAATGTAATGATGGAGACAAGAAGACGTTATCACGTGGGAGATCTTGCTTGGATAAGCTTGGACGCTCCTAGGTTTTAGTTTAGATTCTCTCATTGGCTTGGGAGAATCAATGCGTTAGGGGCCATAACCATATCACATTTATTTGCCTTATGTATGTATATAGTATGTTAAAAGAGTTTAACTAATATATGTATGAGATGCATATATGTAAATAATAAGTTAAAGAGTTTAACAAATGATGAGATCAAAGTTTAAACAAATCCCTCAAAAGGAAATATTAAGTCACACTTAAAGGCCTTCCGATGCATGGCACTCGTCAAGACTATGATCGATTAAGTGTGGGTCCGCCAAAGCGGGGTACCTTTATCTATAATAGTAAGGCGCGATGGGACAAATGTAATGTTCAACTGCTATCCATTGGCTCTGACTTAACTAAGCCAACTTCAATAGGATTGAAAGGCTTAGAGGCTCATAAGTTGGGCTTTAGTCCATGTGATGGATTAGAATAAGAGTTATTCACCCAACTGTCCAAGAGTTGCATGAGATGCAATCGGAAAGTGTTTCCTACCTAAATAACCGAATTTTAAGTGATCAGCCAAAGCTGACTTAAAGCTAGGTGAAATATGGATCTTGGCCCACTAGAAAATCTTCCAACGGGATTTTCCGAATCAATGATGAGGGTCATTGTTTTGAGTAAAATAGTGGGAGGCGTATTTAATTAAAGACCTAATTAAATAACTTCATGGCATGATACTTATATTTTGCATATTTATCTCTGTAGATTACCATGGCATCAAACACATCAAGTAACCTGTCATTGCGATCCGTCCTTGAGAAGGACAAACTATCCGGAACGAATTTTCTGGACTGGTACAGAAACTTGAGGATTGTCCTCAAACATGAGAAAAAGTTGTATGTTCTTGAGGAGCCTATTCCTGAGGAGCCACCGGCTTCAACTGCTCCTAGGGCTGACAGAGATGCTTATAAGAAGCATCAGGATGACGCCTTAGACGTCGGCTGTCTTATGCTTGCTACCATGACCTCTGAGCTGCAAAAGCAACATGAGACCATGGAGGCGTACGATATGATCGTGCACCTCAAGCTGCTCTACCAAGAGCAAGCAAGGCATGAGCGGTTCGAAGTTTCCAGAGCCTTTTTCCAGTGTAAATTGGCAGAAGGGAGCCCTGTGAGTCCTCATGTACTACAGATGATCGGGTACATTGAGAATCTCGAGAGACTGGGATTTCCTTTAGGCCAATAGTTGGCCACCGACTTGGTTCTGCAATCGTTTCCTGAGAGCTATAGTCAGTTTGTCATGAACTTCAATATGAATGATCTTGACAAACCTTTGCCAGAATTGTTGACCATGTTGAGAACTGCTGAACAAAATATTAACAAAGGAAAGGGGAAGGCCATTTTGATGGTCCAGGCTAGAAATAGCAAGAAGCAGCCCAAGAAGCCCAAGAACAAACAAAAGGGCAAGGGCAAGGGCAAGGCCATCAACAAGATCAAACCCAGTACTTCTGGTTTGAAGCCTGTGGGTGGTGTGGCTAAGGAAGGCAATTGCTTCCACTGTGGTCGGACCGGACATTGGAAGAGGAACTGGCCAAAATACCTGGAAGAGATCAAGAAGAAGAAGGGAAGTGAGACTTCCGCTTCAGGTATGTTTGTTATAGAAGTCAATTTATCTACTTCTGCATCATGGGTATTAGATACTGGATGTGGTTCTCACATTTGTACAAATGTGCAGGACCTAGACAGGAGTAGACCATTGACAAAGGGCGAAGTCGATCTACGAGTCGGGACTTATGTATTGACTTTGCCCACTGGGCTTACTATTCAGTTAGAGAACTGTTATTTTGTGCCTGCAATTAGCAGGAATATCATTTCCGTTTCTTGTTTGGACAAGATTGGTTTTTCTTTTATAATAAAGAACAAAAGTTGTTCTATTTATTTGGATGATATTTTCTATGCTAGTGCACACATGAGTAATGGACTTTATGTCCTTGATCTTGAAATGCCCATCTATAACATAAATACTAAGAGGTTCAAACCAAATGAGTTGAACCCGTCTTATCTTTGGCATTGTCGTTTAGGCCATATAAATGAGAAGCGCATTTCGAAGCTCCATAAAGATGGACTCTTGGACTCATTTGATTATGAATCATATGAGATATGTGAGTCTTGTTTATTGGGAAAGATGACTAAAGCTCCATTCACCGGCAAAGGTGAAATAGCCAACGATCTTTTGGGTCTTATACATAGCGAAGTATGCGGACCCCTAAACACATCAGCTAGAGGTGGTTTTCAGTACTTCATCACATTTACTGATGATTTCTGTAGATATGGATTTGTGTATCTTATGAAACATAAATCGGAATCCTTTGAAAAGTTCAAGGAATTCAAAAATGAGGTACAAAACCAACTTGGTAAAAATATTAAAGCTCGTCGATCAGATCGAGGTGGTGAATATTTGAGCCTAGAGTTTGATGATCATCTGAGAGAGTGTGGGATTTTATCTCAACTCACTCCACCTGGAACACCACAATGGAATGGTGTTTCTGAGAGGAGAAATCGAACCTTGTTGGACATGGTTCGGTCTATGATGAGTCATGCAAACCTTCCAAACTCTTTCTGGGGACATGCTCTATTAACAGCAGCTTTTACACTTAACCGTGTTCCATCCAAAACGGTAGAAAAGACACCATATGAGATATGGACTGGTAGACGACCCAGCATGTCTTTTATGAAGATTTGGGGTTGTGAAGCATATGTAAAACGTCAAGTTTCTAATAAGCTTGATCCCAAATCTGATAAATGCTTCTTTGTGGGGTATCCCAAAGAAACCAAGGGATATTATTTCTATAATCCTTCCGAAGGCAAAGTGTTTGTCGCACGGACTGGTGTATTCCTAAAAAAGGAGTTTATCTCCTTAGGAGCCAGTGGAAGGAAGATAGAACTTGAAGAAATTCAAGAATCACAGAGTAGTGACCTACCATTGGTGGAACAGGAGCAACCTTCACAAAATGTTGTGGAGGAACAACCCGCTCCAGTAGCACAAGACCAGCGTAGGTCTAACAGGATACGTCACCAGCCTGAGAGATATGGATTTCTCATGACTCCACAAGGTGATGTATTGCTCATGGATCAAGATGAGCCTGTGACCTACCGGAGGCCATCACCGCCCCGAGAATCGAGAAGTGGCTTGAGGCCATGAAATCGAGATGGATTCCATGTACACCAACCAGGTATGGACCTTGGTAGAGCCACCTGAAGGGGTAAAACCCATAGGGTGCAAGTGGGTTTTCAAAAAGAAAACTGACATGGATGGTAAGGTACACACCTTTAAGGCGCGATTGGTCGCTAAGGGTTTCAAGCAAATTCATGGTGTCGACTATGATGAGACCTTTTCACCTGTTGCGATGCTTAAATCCGTCCGGATCTTACTTGCCATCGCTGCATACCATGATTATGAGATATGGCAGATGGATGTCAAAACTGCCTTCCTTAATGGAAAGCTTCTTGAGGATGTGTACATGACACAACCTGAAGGCTTTGACATTTCAGAGGATGCTGGAAAGGTATGTAAATTGCAGCGATCAATCTATGGATTGAAGCAAGCTTCCAGAAGTTGGAACCTTCGTTTTGATGATGCTGTAAGACAGTACGGATTCATCAAAAATGAAGATGAACCTTGTGTCTACAAGAAGGTTAGTGGGAGCATTGTTGTTTTTCTCGGTGTTATATGTAGATGACATATTACTCATTGGAAATGACATCCCTACACTACTAAATGTAAAGACATGCTAGGGGAATTGCTTCTCTATGAAAGATTTGGGTGAAGCTACCTATGTATTGGGGATCAGGATCTATAGGGATAGATCGCTGAAATTGCTTGGCCTAAGTCAGAGTACATACATAGACAAAGTGTTGAGACACTTTAACATGCATGAATCCAAGAAAGGACTATTGCCTATGTCACATGGTATATGCCTATCAAAGGCACAATCCCCTTCCACTCAAGAGGATAGGGATCGCATGAGTAAGATTCCATATGCATCCGCAATTGGATCTATCATGTATGCCATGTTATGTACTCGACCAGATGTATCGTATGCTTTAAGCATAACGAGCGGTGTACCGATCGATCCAAGTGAAAGTCATCGTCTGCTGTCAAGAACATCCTTAAGTACTTAAGAAGAACTAAGGATTCGTTCTTGGTATATGGAGGCGAGGAAGAGCTTGCTTGTAATAGGTTACACCGATGCTAGCTTCCAGGCCGATAAGGATGATTCCGATCGCAATCTGGTTATGTGTTCTGCTGAATGACGGGGCGTGTGAGCTGGAAGAGTTCAAAGCAGGAGACAGATTCTGCGATTCTACTACAGAGGTGAGTATATTGCCGCCTCCAATGCAGCAAAGGAGGCTGTTTGGATCAGGAAGTTCATTACTGAGCTTGGTACAGTTCCTAGTATTGTGGACCCCATTGATCTCTATTGTGATAACAATGGGGCCATTGCACAAGCTAAGGAACCTAGATCTCATCAGCGATCCAAGCATATACTTAGGCGCTTCCATCTCATTCGAGAGATTATCGATAGAGGAGATGTGAAAATATGCAGAGTACCAACGCTTGACAACGTTGCTGACCCACTTACGAAACCTCTTGCTCAACAGAAGCATGAAGGTCACACTAGATCGATGGGCATTAGATTTATGCCTGATTGGCTCTAGTGCTAGTGGGAGATTGTTGGTATAAGCCCTAGAGGCCAATGTATTTCTTTAGACTTACATTTGTATCTTGCTATTTTATATATATATATATATGATATGAGGCATTCCAGTTTATTATGTTACTTGTTTAAACATAATAAAGTCCTTAGAATAGAGATTTCAGTTTAACAGAATATCAAGTATATGACTTGATCGTGAGACACTATTGAACAATGAAATCCTATTCTTAAAGATCCGTAGTCAAGTATTTTATTAATAAGGACAATAATAATACAATTGAGACTATTATGTGTGCAGACTGATGACCATATCTCACGGGTCATGGATATGAGATATCGAGTCGACACATAGGTACACATTAGAGTAATGATGTACTGGATTGACCCGCCATGAGAACACTACATGGAGCGTTATGTGAGTGTCATAAGTAGTTCTCATAGTGACAATGGTGCATACAATCCTTCGACCTGAAATCACTACGATCCCTACATGAGGAGTCGTGTGCTTTAATATCATCAAACGTCATCTGTAATAGGATGATTATAAAGATGGTCATTGGGCATACCACGAGCCATGCAGAGGGATGTGAGTGACCTAGATGGAATTTGTCCCTCCTACATGACAGGAGTAATATCTGTGGGCCCCCTGATAGAGTGAGAGCTCAGAAATGCATGGCCATCTTTGAAATGAGTCAATATGAGATATTGACCTCATTTGTTGAGTCTACTCAGGTATCAGGGAACATGATATTGAACCATACAAGGGTGACACATTCTATGCCTTGTGTTCAATATAGATATATGGACAAAGGGATAATAATGCACATGAATATTTGTCACAGAAAGGTTTCGTCAAATCACTGACTTTCTCACTACTTAGGTAGCAGTGATGTATTGCTAGATACCACTCACTGTTTGTAATATTAAATGGGATTTAATGTTACTACTAACGTTTTGGGAACCTATAGGGTCACACACATAAGAGCGGATTAAAAGAAGCATTAAAAGGAGAGTTGGACTTTCCTATTGGGCCTAGCGCATAGTACATGGGCTTAGGTCAAGTGCTGCTCACTAACTCACTTAAGGAGAAGCTACTATAAGTAGAACACTTAAGTTGTTGTACACACAAGGTTGATACCCTAGCCGCACAAAGAGAGTAAGAGTGACCAGTAAGCCTCGGTTTTGAAGCTAGCACTGCAAGACAGAGACGCTTCAGGTTCGTGACGTTGGACGTTCACGGAGTCCGCTCGTGTGGATACCTCTGGAGACATCGTTCGTGCGGTGTTCGTGATAGACGAATTTCAACCAACAGCCATCGCTTCAAGAGGTAAACTTTCTAATCATGAATCATCACCATTCGCATGGATCCTTCGATGGGAATTTTTCCGCTGCGTTTTATTTTGTTTTATACGCAAATTCCCAACAAATCAACCAATTCAGTATATATTCAAGCAATAATCATATACACCTATACCCAAAGGTGTGAAATATCTTCATAAACATGATCTCATCAAGGCATGTATTGTAACACCCAAACTAGGGCATTACTTACATAACACATGCGGAATTTAAATTAAAAAGATAATTTGTTGGTTACTTTCGAAAAATAATTTATATAAGTGCATAAGCGTCTGAAATTGGGAATAAAAATTTGTCACGACTCCAAATCTAAGCCTTGATCGACACACAGGCTTACTATCCTAGCCTGGCAAGCCTATTTAATTTAAAGATATACTTGAATAAAAGTATTTTTACGAAAATTTCGACAGAGTCTCCTCTGGAATTCGGACATCCCAGGTAAAAGAACACCTGCTAAAACAATTACAATTTCATTCCAGAATTCCAGTTACACCAAATACAACCAAGCAATAATATGCTAAAATTAATTATATCAATTAGCTATACATGACCAAAAGGAAAAGCTTAGGTTTTCATTCAAAAGAGATGTTCTCCGAGCCATAAACATTCCATTTTAAATAAAGACTCTCTGAGTCATACTCATACATACTTATCACAAATCTAAGTCTCAAACCCTAAGCTAGTCATTCTAAAAGTTATTCCTGAGGAAAAACTCACGTGATCATTCCACAATCAAATACTTCATCGAACAACCAGATCTAAGTCTCTGAGTGACTTAGGAAGACTCCTCTGCACCATCTGTACTAAAGTACCCAGGGTACGATAGCGAACCAGAAGAAACCTGATATATCTGTAAGGGTGAGATACCGACAAATGGATATATCACACAACAACCATATACATGATACATACATCACATAATCATATAAGCAGTTAAATCATACATATACATAACATAACAGTGTTATATCAAAGGGTCTCAAACCCGCACAGTCAACCTTTGAAAATATGCATGGCACTTCAATATCAGGCTCTAACTTAATCTCATGAGATATCAACACCGTTTTCCACTGGAGAAGAATTAGAGTTGGTCAATCTCTAGCCCACCGGGCAGTTGCCTCCATACCCTCATGCATTTATGGTCTCAGGACGAGAAACCTCACATGTGCCTCTGAACTCGGTTTACATGGACAGACTCCTAGATACCGCCTTGTATCTTATATATAAGAAAGCACGTCTACTTGGGGAAATGCACATGAGAAAATATTTTATTTAAAAGGTTTTCTTTGTGTTCATTCTTTTTCACTGTCG
Source organism: Sophora flavescens (assembly GCA_030762895.1). Lineage (NCBI taxonomy): Eukaryota > Viridiplantae > Streptophyta > Magnoliopsida > Fabales > Fabaceae > Sophora > Sophora flavescens. Next base: position 65,255,645 of record CM061062.1, on the reverse strand, counting down.
CAGCTCAAAGCTAATGACTTAATCATCATTTCCCCATCACTTGAAAACTTAGGAACATAGGACACACAGTACGAATGCTCAATCACAACGCCCAAGACCGATGCACCAGTCCTAGGCTTGTGGTCGTAGAAAACAATATTCACCTTTAACGACGTTCATCACAACGTGGTTAGGACACACAGTCCACAACAACGTGATTAGGACACACAGTCCACAACAATGTGATTAGGACACACAGTCCACAACAATGAAATCAGAACGCACTGTCCTCGATGTCGAGAATTGGACCCTCAGTCCAAAACATCATGAATAGGACCCATGGCCCCGAATTAACATTGATCCAAGATCACGTGCGTATAACTGAATATTAGAGGCGACGTCTCGCGTACTAGATTTTCTTTCTTAAGTACTTATTTTTCGTTCAGTGAAAATCAAATTCAAAACCGAATCCTCGATAACCTATCCAAGCTATCGGAAAGTTTCTAAAACATTTAGGAGAAACCCTTTTCTTTGAAAATCTTTTATAAAGCATCTTTGAAATACTTTTGTCTTTGAAAATCCCCAATAGGATATTGTCAAATAATCTTGAAAGTTTTCACTTGAAGACACATAATTCGAAAAAGATTTTTCTCTTGTACAAAACTTTTGATCATAAAAAGATGGTTTCCTTCAACTTAAAATCACCTCAACATTTTTCTAAAAACAAAGATCTTATTCTCCTAAAGTAAGCACTTTAAATAAGGAACTTTTATAAGTGAACCCAAAACTTTCAAAGTTCTATTCAAGGCTTATGAAGGCTTTTAATCCTTATAGTCATTGGGCACAGACTCAAGTCCGGCTTCTCAAACCTCAATCGACAGTAATATATTCACAACAATAATATTATCACACTTAATGACAGTTAATCACAAATATATAATTCATAACACTTTAAAGCAAGAAATGTTCAACTTCAAGTAATAACCACAACAGTTCAAGTAAACAAGTTATTCAAGTATTGGCTCAACATCACAATAATATTGAATATCCCTAGGTAAACTTCCCTTACCTTTGAAGACAAGCAAAGGATCCTCGTCTTAATGCTCACGTTAGCTCATATCTACTCCATCAAGCAAGCATAGCCGTGTCAAACGTCTGAGAGAGGGAAGCCAACAATGCGCAACAACAGAAATCAATTACACATGATCAAACACACATTCTAATTTGATCTAAACACTTAATCTTATTACCAAACAAGGTCATTTTTAAAGAAAATCTTGTTTGGATCTTTAGCTTCACAATACCCTTTGAGGAAACTTTGTTTTGATTAAAGGATCATGAAAAAGAACTTGGGAATCATCAATTAAGAGTCCTAATTGCACTAAATCATAATTAATTTCACAAAAACAGAATCAAATTCAAATAAAATCAAATTGGGGTTTAGGGCTCCTAAATACAATTTGGGGAAAACTCATTTTAACTAAAGAATAATTAAATTGGTTTAGGGAAACACTAATTCACAGTCCCAATTTCATAAAACAAGGTTTAATTTTAAGATTAAAATCTGAAATCAAAGGGTTAGGGTTAGGGTTTCAAAATCAATTTGGGGATTTTTTGAATCTAAGCAAAATAGATGAGGTTTCACTCACCCAAGGAGGAAGGAAGAGAAGTGGTGGCTGCTGGGAACACTGGCGCGGCTGCAGTGGCGGCGACTCCGGCGAGGACAACAGCCAAATGGAAGGCAAATGGACCACACATGGGCGAGCTCAGTAGGCAGTCGGCTCCTCCCTACCAGTGCAGCCGGACTACGATCAGCGACAAGGTGTAGGCGGCGCTCGCGGCTGGACAACGACGCAACGGTGACAACACCTGCGATCGTCGTTTTCCCTCACTCCAGGTGCTGAGAAGCGATGAGTAGAGGTTGAAGGGTGGTCGGACATTGCTTAAGCGGCGGCTGGTCGGCGCTGTGAGCTAGGGTGGAGAAGAAGATGAAGTGTGGAGGAAGAGAAAGGTGGAGTCAGGAGGAAGAAGAGAAAAATAAAGAAGAAAGGAGAAAGAAGAAGAAAGAAGAAGATAAAGAAAGAAAGAAAGAAAGAAAGAAAGAAAGAAAGAAAGAAAGAAAGAAAGGGTTACGGGTCACTAAGGGGGAGAGGAGAGAGATTTTATGATTTTTGTACTAGTGGGTACAAAATGAGTGATAAATATTAAGCCTAAAATAAACATGTTTTTACTTTTTGGAATCTAAAAATAAAGATTGATAAATATATGATTTCGAAATTCAAATTAGAGTAAAGATTAATAGTTGAACTGATCAACTAAGAAAATACTCGGTCCAAAATTTAATCTCCGATTTAAGTCAAACCAGTTTATTTTCAACTCTAAAATTAAATAGAATGAAAATATGAAAATGCTTTTCTCTTAATCATATTATTTAAAACATTTTTCTGTACCGGTAATAATAGTGACAATAACATAAGTTATTGTCCAGTAAGCGTGCATTCACTGAAATAAGTCAATGCTAACGCACCCAATAAAATAATTTGAAGAGGGTAATTTAATTACTCAAACTAAACCACATAACAAAATAAACATAAACATCCAAATAAAATAATTAATCATATGTGTAAAAACTAGGGTGTTACATGTATGACACTGTTAGTTCACGGAGACACAAGAACAGAGGTAACTGATTGAAACTGCATAGTCTCATATCTACACAGCCTCAAGGAAGATTTGACCCTAACTCTAGAGCTAAGAGAACGCTCGGAAGGAGTGATTAGAGCACATGTTTCACAACTACCAATATTAGGCATCTTGTGCATTCAATAGTAATAGCCACATAATGGTACTATAATTGATTGTGAAACACTCTCGATAATTGTGACCGGCTAGAATCCTGTCGTTGATGTCAGTGTATTGCATGGAACGCCACGACCAAGAAGAATCACCAACTGGCCATTCGTGACCCTCCTACCCTAACCACCCCCAAGACCATTTAAGATCGTCACTAGCACGTCCTCATGCGCACATGCATGTCGGCTCAACTTCCTAGGCACAAAGACCTTACGGAACATAGTATCAACTATGTGTTTAGGCAATAATGTCATTAATGGCGTGTGCGTTCATATTTATCCACCGGATAAATTTCGGGGTTCCTTATGGAGACTAAAAGCAATTTCGTTCATATTTATCCACCGGATAAATTTCAGGGTTTCTTACGGAAACCAAAAGCCATTCTAGTGGCAAAGCAGACAGTACCAACCTGTTGGGAATCACCCCTCGTTGGACTATCCATGTAAGGATGTAAGGATGAGTGAATCGTCCTTAATTTATGGATGTAAGGATGAGTGAATCGTCCTTACTTTATGACATATGGTCTTACTCCACCATGAGTCATAATCATTAAGCCTTTGTCTTCACTAAGCCATCCTTGAATTAGGTTTTTCATTTAACTTGAAATACTAGTCGTAACGACTAAAATCATTTTGGTTCAAAATCAACACTCATTGGTTAAAACCAAACCATTAGGAAATAAGATCAACAATTAGATATATTGATATCGAATCTTTCAAAACAGTATTTCAAATCCGGTAAAATTATTGAAAGGCGGTTTTCCCCCTTTTTACTTGATTTAGGGTCGAAACCCGTAAACTTTCAAAATAAGCCTCCTTTACTCAAATCATCAATTATCTAGGTTATAATACTCATTTCAAAGTATTAAAATACCAAATTAATGTCTTGAATAAAATTTCACTCAAAAGTCTTAAAACTTGACCAGAAGCTTCTAATTGATTTCTACACAAGTTCTGGGAAGAGAAAGCCAGATAATATAATCATATTTAAGGATGGTGTAAGTGAATCACAAATTAATAAAAGTCATTTTGGAATAAGCTGGACACTTTAAGAGGTTTTAAATACTGTAAAAACAGTTTTTGGAAGAATAACACTTTCTTCTTATTTTCATTTTTCCTTAAAACACTTATTTCTTCGGTTTCTAAAGTATCACTTTGGTATATCAAAATATAACGTACGATTAAAATAGTTCTCAATCCATTTCTAAAATCTTAATCAAAATTAAAGTTCCGAAATAATTGTTCAAAACTAAATAATTTTTCCTTTATGGATTTAATAATGTTCATTTTCACACAAAAGGATATTAAAGTCACTTAAGTTTCAAGGATTGGAGTTAAACTCCCATTTCCATTCACATTTGGCCAGAAGCCAATCACAACCAAAGTGAAGGTTACACTTCACCAAATAATCTCACAATTATCCATACGCATCAATATATCAAGTTATATCGTATAATCACAAAAATCAAGTATTAAATCCTCACTTTGATCCAATGATCAAAGTGATGGTTTTCAACATGCTAGAAATCATTTTCCAACCAATCAATCACACCAAGAAACATAAATCAAACTACAATTAACCAAGACAATAATCTCCTCATAAGGGACTAAATAAACAAAGTGGAAAATCCTTAACTTAGGATTTTCCGACAACCAGATAAATAAAGCCATCTTCACATCCACCAATATGGTGTGATGTGGTTCACTCCCCCGTTACCTCTTGTAGACAAGGGAAGATCATTTCATTGGTGCTTCAACAATCAGCTTCCTTCTGAGCGAAGCAGCACAAAGCTAAACTCCAACTCGACTTTCCAGTTTCCTCTAAATAGTTCTTATCAACTCCCGAAAGATGTGAAACCTGCTTCCCCAAGCAAACACAACCACTTTAACATCCCAGAGAGAGAGTCCAAGCATTTTCAACAACCAAACAATTCACACAATTTTCTACTCATCATCAAACACTTACTCTAAGTTGTTTTAAATACTTAATTTCACAAAATTTAACCAATTTCAAAAAAATTCAGAATTGGGAAAATTAAGATTCATCCTCAAAATTGGGGGAATGAGCTTTGATCATAGGAACATAAAATTAACCTTAGAAATCATTAATTAACAGTCCCAATTACATAGAAACATAGTTAATTTCAAAAAAACATACTCAATTTCCAATAAAATCTGATTGGAACTTTAGGGTTCATAGAGCAATTTGGGGAAAATCAATCTACTTAAAGAATGATGAAGCTGTGAACACTTCTGGGCTGAAGCTGTGAACACTGCCTGCTACATTCAGAACAGAATATATATTAGACCTATTCCGAATAAGACTCCTTATGAATTGTGGAAAGGTAGAAAACCCAATATTTCATGCTTTCACCCTTTCGGATGTAAATGTTATATTTTGAATACAAAAGATCAACTTGGTAAATTTGATGCTAAAGTAGATAATGGAATCCTTCTAGGATTTTTCTGAAACTTCAAAAGGCTTTAGAGTTTATAATTCTATAACTTTAGTTGTAGAAGAATGTATTCATGTGAAATTTTATGACAAACAGCCTGATAAGAGACTTTCAGAGCTAGATGAAGCTTCTGCATATCTTGATCTAAACATTTCAGGAGAGAAACCAGAAATCAAGTCTGATATTCAAGTAGATGACACTTCTCAACAACAACCTGAAACATCTACCTCTCAACAGGAAAATGCTCAAAAATCTTGGTATTTTAGAAATTACCATCCTCAAGATCAAATCATTAGTGACCCCAATGACAGGTTAAGAACTAGGTCAACCTTCAGAGAACAAAGTGATTCTGCTCTTGTCTCTGAATGTGAACCGAAGTCAGTGGACGAAGCTCTACTGGACAAAGGATGGATTCTTGCTATGCAAGAAGAGCTAAATCAGTTTGAGAGAAGTGAAGTCTGGATGCTTGTACCTATGCCTGAAGACAAGTTAGTCATTGGAACAAAGTGGGTCTACAGAAACAAGCTTGATGAAGATGGTAAGGTTGTGAGAAACAAGGCAAGACTTGTTGCTCAAGGCTACTCTCAAGAAGAAGGTATAGACTACACCGAAACTTTTGCACCATTTGCTAGACTAGAAGCTATAAGAATTTTAATATCGTTTGCTACACATCATAGCTTTATGCTTTTTCAAATGGATGTTAAAAGTGCATTTTTAAATGGCTTTATTAATAAAGAACTATATGTCATACAACCTCCTGGCTTTGAAAATACTAATCACCCTGAACATGTTTATAAGCTTAAGAAAGCATTGTATGGACTTAAGCAAGCTCCTAGAGCTTCGTATGATAGGTTAAGTTCGTTTCTAATGGAAAATGGTTTTAACAGAGGAAAAGTAGACACAACTCTATTTAGAAAATCTATTAAGTCAGATTTCATTATAGTATAGATTTATGTTGATGATAACATTTTCGGTGCTACTAATGAATCTCTGTGCAAGGAATTCTCTAAGTTAATGCAAAAAGAATTTTAAATGAGCATGATGGGAGAACTCAAATTCTTCCTTGGACTTCAAGTAAAACAGTCTATGGACGAGGTGTACATCCATCAGACTAAGTATACAAAGGAACTTCTAAAGAAGTTTAAGATGGATGATTGCAAACAAATGAATACCCCTATGCATCCCACTTCAATACTGAACAAAGATGATAAAAAGAAAAAGGTAGGTCAAAAGGTATGTAGAGGTATGATAGGATCGCTTTTATATTTGACTGCGTCTAGACTTGATATAATGTTCAGTGTTTGCTTGTGTGCTCGTTTTCAATCTGATCCTAGAGAGTCTTATCTCTCAGAAGTTAAAAGAATATTTAGATATTTAAAAGGTACTACTGATCCGGGTTTGTGCTTTAAGAAAAATGATGATTACAGATTAGTTGGTTTTTGTGATGCTGACTATGCTGAAGATAGAATTGAAAGAAAAAGCACTAGTGGAGGATGTCACTTCATTGGAGCTAACCTAGTGTCATGGTCAAGCAAAAGGCAAAGTACCATTGATCTATCAACTACTGAAGCAGAATACATATCAGCTGCAAGCTGCTGCTTACAACTTCTATGGATCAAGCATCAATTGGAGGACTACAATGTATTTGTAAGTAGTATTCCACTTATGTGTGATAATACTGCTGCAATCAATTTATCAAAGAATCCAATATTGCATTCTAGAGCTAAGCATATAGAAATCAAACATCATTTTATTAGGGATTATGTGCAAAAAGGTGTGCTTGATATTCAATTTGTAGATATTGACCACCATTGGGCATATATCTTTACTAAACCTCTTGCTGAGGACAGATTTATCTTTATAAGAAAGCATTTGAATATGTTGTATGTGGAATAAGCTAGTATATTTGTTGGTAAATTGGTCGTCCGTTGCATGTTCTCTCTGCACGTCCACTAGTCATGACATCCAGAGCAAGTGGATTCTATGCATCCACTACCTATGTCTTTGCACGTCCACTCTTAGTCTTGTGTGGACTCGTCTTTGCACACATTTGTTGCTTATATTAATTTTTTCTTGAACACTTTTATATAAAACGCTTCTCTTTCCTTGCTGAGTCAGCTACTCTCATCAATCCCATCAAGACCTTTTTATGGTCCCAAGTTACAAACGACGTTTTATCATTATGACATGTCATATCAAAAGTTTTTTTTTTTTTGATATTCAAGATTCATTTAAAAGAAATCTTTTCCCTCTGAGAAAGACTTTACGCTTTCATAATCTCTCGAGCTATCTCTCTCTTTACCTCTCTCTGCTCTCCAAACCCTAAGCTCTTTGATCTTCTACAATGGCATCTTCAACCTTCAACGTGGACAAACTCAACTTAGCTATAGAGCATCATTTCAACCTTAATGTGCTAAAAGACTACAATCTTGACATAAGCTAATATGTCAATACTGTTGGCTGGGAAGGACTCTTTTCGGAGAAAGTCTCTGTTTTCCCCAATCTTGTCAGGGATTTTTGGAGAAACATCCAACTGACAGAAACTGACTTATACTCAATCGTATTAAGAAGGAAGATTACAGTCTCGGAGAAGACTATTTCTGAAGCAATCTTTTGTGCTCAGGAAGGACTAGTTTTCACTGAGTCTTGGGAAGAAGACTTGGGCGGGTCTGAGACTATAGAAGTCTGTCTCATGAAGGAGGACACGGTCAGGACTCACTCATGGAAGGCTATTGAAATGAAGGATATCATTCGAATCCTTCACCAGCTTCTCAACAAAGTGGTGCTCCACAAGGTTGGGTCAAAGGACAACCTATCATCCCTTCACAAATTCCGTCTCTGCCATCTTCTCACAGAGACAAGAATCAATATTCCAAGATTCCTTTATGGAAGATTCAGAGATGCAGTAATGAACAAGAAAAGACTTTCTGCACTTCCTTTTTGCCACCTTCTCTCGAAGATTTTCAAGGCTCAAGGAGTGTATGAGTTTCTTGCTGCCAAGACTCCTGAGGAGCAAGCGAGGTTACTGACTGATAAACCAATGTCTACTACAGACTTTGGAAAGATGAACATAGCCAACATGAACCTCAGTACGTATGCTACTGCTGCAATGGCTAATACTAAGGAATTACTGGTGGCTAAAGAAAAGATGATCGAACAGAATAATGCTGAAGTCCTAGGGGTTAGAAGGGTAACCAGGCAAAAGACAACTGCTACAAGAAAGTCTGCCCCCAAAAGACCAGCAAGTGGGATTGCCATCAGGGAGCCTTCTGATGCCCCTACTGCAAAGAGGCCAAGGAAAATTATCCTCTCTCATAATGAAGATGAGGAAGTTGATGAGGATAGCATTCCTATCAGCTCTATCCTAAAGAAGCAGAAGATCTATGCTGCTGCTGCTGCTGCTGAGGCCGTTGTGCCTAATCCTTCAACTGTACCAACAAAACCAAGGAGACAACCTGTAAGAAAAGCTAGGTCAACCAAAACTCCTAAGGTTTCTATCTCTGCCAATGATCCTATTCAATTAGCAGTAGATGACCTTGTATCTAGTTTAGAATCTAGGATAGATGATATACATATTTCCTCTTAAAATGACGTATATATTCCCTCACCACCTCAACCAACAAAAACAACCACCTCACAAGCCAATGATACCTGGTTAAATCAACCAGAAGAAGGCATTTTCCCTGGTGCACCTTTCCCAAAACCTCTGAGAACCCTATTTCCCCCCTAATCCCATCTTTCGTCCTTTACAATGGCAAATCTGAGGATTGTGCCAAAGTAAAAAGAGAATGGAAAATTATGTCTCACTCTCACCAATCTGAACCAGAACTCATCCTAAACAGATGGTATCCTCTACCTGAATATGAGGAAGAAGTTAGCCGATATGTTGAACCCCTCTACCTACCTCACCCAGAATGTCAACTAATCAAAATCGTACCTTCTCAGATGTACTATAATTTAGGGCCTTTAGTCACCCACCTACCTTTAACCAAATGCCCCCCCCAAAAAAAAAAAGAAAATTTACCCAAACCTTGTCAAAACTCCTCCATTCACACCACATCGATGGAGTTGAGAGACACATTATACCCATCTGGGAAACTGACACCGAGAGGAAGAATCTTCCTACTATCCCTGAGAAGATAGCTAGATCATCTAAGCATGTCCCCATGATTATGCCAAGGGACACAAAATGGATGTCCTTTGAGCATCCCAGAATCTATGGGAGGGCTGCTGATTTGTTCATGGATCAACTCTGCTTTGATATGCTGAAATGGGAGTTCAGCCAACTCAGAGCTGATAGAGCTGCAAATTTTGTTCCTCCATCCTGGCTGAGGCATAAGGAAGCAACCAGGATTGGAATCAAGCCTTACAGAATCTGTCATAGATTGGCAATGCTGGATCTTAACAAGGACAAGGATTTGAAGAACAGAAGGTTCAAGGGAGTGATGCCTGAAGCTGAATCAGCATTGCTTCACCTTGATCAAGAGACTTTTGATTACTCAATGTTGGATTTCCTTCAAAATAATGAATCCATTGAGTTAATCGACGAGCACAAGGCTGCTGATTTTTGGAAGTCACACTTAATTCACTGCACCAGAGAGGCATCTTCCTCTGGATTGTCTGATGAAGAAAAGGAAGATATTCCCAAAGTCAGAGGAAAGCATGGACTCTCACACTTCAGATACATGGTATATAAAGACCTCCGGGGACTTCCTATCAATAGCAGAAATGTGGAATTTGTCTACCCTATCGGATGGGCCAAGCATAACCCTAAGCCAATTATACAATATGCTTTTACCACAGCTTCAACTTCATCCTCTAACCATACATCTGAAGAACTAGTTGTGGAAGGACCTAAGCTGAATGTAGAAATCTTTTCAAAACCTGTTTCTGAGCCAACTATGACAGAGCAGTCTGAAGAGTTATGTGCTTCTAAGCATGGTGAAGAGTCTGCTAAGACATCTTCTCAATCATTAGCTCTTGCTATGGTTCATCCACCAGCCCAAGCTCATGACGCTATCTCAGACTTTGCTGAGAGCTCAAGACAATTATCCTTTCCACTAAATCTTGAGGACATCATTGGCAAAATTGTTGATGATAAGGTTGGAAAGATAGTTGAAGAGAAGACTGAGCAGATGGCACAACAAATTGAAGAAAGAGTGCAAAAGCAAGTGCAAGATACCTTGGCCCTACAAATGCCATGGTGACTCAAATGCTGGCCTTGCTAATGGAATTTCAGAAAAATAAAAATCCAAACCAACCCCCTCCACCACCTCCTTCTTCTTAGAATCTCTTCTTTCTTATATTATTTTGCTGACAATGATGGTCCACTCCCTTTTTACATTTTTGGCTGATGACAAAAAGGGGGAGAAAGGAAAAGAAAGAAAATTATATATAAAGTCAGTTGTTGAAAAGCTCTTATATGTTTGCATTTGCATCTACTTGTTATATTAATCTGCTTTACTTATATTATTTGCTTTGATATTTACTTACTCGGATACTTGTGATAAGTGTTTATATCTATCTATTAGTCTGCTTAAGTATTTGTATGCTTTGTCTTAGGGGGAGACTTGCAAGCTCTCTTAGACTTTGCTATTTAAATTTAATCAGTTTTTGTTATCATCAAAAAGGGGGAGATTGTTGGAACCAAAGTGGTTTTGCATTTAATAATCTCTAAGTTTTGATGCTAACAAAAGAATTAAATTTGCTTGGCAAAGCGTTAGTTGAGATCTAACAAGTGAGTTCAGTTTATGCAGGAATATTCAAAATAATATAAGGTATACAATGCTTGGACTCGTGCAAAGAATTACTCGTCCAAATGTTATTTAAACTGTTTATATTTTAATTGATAAGTAGACTGGTTTTCCTTAGTGGACGAGGCTATAAAAGAATACCTAAATAACTTGTTAGGTACAACAAGTCCAAAGACTTGAAAATAAGCGCATCCATCTTGCCACGTCAGCAGACGGAAGTAATTAGCTAAGAAAAAGAACTAAAACACAAAGTAATCTAGTAGACGAGCTCCATATGCCATGTCATTGGATAGAGCTTCCCATTAAGGACTTAGCAAGTCCAAAGACTTTTGTAGACGAGCGCTTCTACCACATCAGTAGACGAGCGCTTCTGCCACATCAGTAGACGAGCAGAATTAAAATCTTTTGTAGATGCGTTCTTAAAACTAAGTAGACGACTCTATATGTTTACTACCTTGAATGTGATTTAATGCAATCTAGTCTACAATGAATTTATTTCAAATGATTGATATTTATTTCAAATGAATATTTGTTCTTTCCATTTGTGTTTATCCGATTTAATGTCTTGTTTCCCTTGAGAAAGTTCATAGTACTATCAAGGAAATAAAAAAAGTAAATAGTACAACTGGAATTGCAAAACGATCTGTACGATGACATCTTTATTGCTGAACAAAAGCTGGGTTATACACAAAGGAGGAAAGAAAGCTTTTAAGGTACAATTGCTCAGAACTGTGAGCCTCCATTTTGTGATTTTCTGATAACCAAGGATGCTTTTCACAATGGCCAAAATCAAGCTATCAGTCTCAACAGATATCATGCATTTAATGCTACCTCTAAATGAGATTATTCAAAGTAACCGTTGAAGATTTACAAGAGCAGAAGAAGGTCACTATATAAGTAGAAGACTCAGATATTGAAGAACAACTTTTGCTAGCCAAACTTCTGCCAATACATCTTGAGAAGACAAGCTCTTATTCTTTCATTCTTTCAAAAGAAAAGTCTGTAATCTTTTAGTTTGAATATTGTTGTAATATTCAACTGATCTTAAACTGTCATATTCTCACACTTAATGAGTTAAGAAGATCAACTTTTAAATCTCTGTGATAGAGTTAGAGCCTGAAGAAGCTTGGTAAGAAAGGAATACTTGTAGCCTAAAGAGGCGTTGAATACTTGTTGTGTAATCTATTTGGAGAAATAGTGGAAAAATCCTTCAAGTCGAAGGGATTGGACGTAGCTCTTGGTTGGAAGAGGGTGAATCGGGATAAAATCTCTTGCGTGAATTTTCTATCTCTAAACTCTTCAGTTATTTGCCTATACTAACTGTGGGGTTTTTATATTGCTTTTGTTAATCTTTTAAAAAGGATTTCTTGTGTGCCTTATCTTTTTATCTTCTGCTAGTGAAAAAGTTGTTAAAAATGATTTTTGCGAAAATAGTGACTCATCATTATTCTATACTCTTTGTATCACTAACACGTGCAACCTCCCTTTATAGCTCATGGCGCTTGGGTTTAGTACTTGCTATTACAGTACAATTTAGATATTTTATATGTTTAATTACTGAGTTGGTCACTGAACTTATATAAAATTTTCAATTGGGCCCCTAAACTAAAAAGTTTCTAATTGGATCCTGAACTTATATAAAATTTTCAACCGAATCCCTAAAGTAGAAAGGTGACTGTATAAAATTAAAAATAATAAAACGATGTATCGAATATAGATGATGAAATTTAGAAAAAAATTATTTGACATAATAATAAAATGACAAAAGATGAATATGAGAGAAAAAACTCTCTATTTAAAATAATAATAATAATAAAATAAAAAATAAAACTTAGTGAGGAACATTATTGTCTAGCATAATAATTAAATAAAAGTAGATAAATTTGAGACAAAATTTTATTTTTGAAATGATAACAACAAAATAATGAAATATGAAATTGTGCTAGAAAATTCGTGTTTTATAAAAAAAAAATATTAAGATATTAAAATAATAGACCTCAATTAAAAATATATATTTTAAATAATAATATATTACTAAAGGGTAATTTTGAAAAAAAAATGTTTCAAATTTAAATAAAAATAGTAAAAGATGAAACTTAAATACATGCTATTTTTATAATTATTTAAAAAAATATCTTTAATAATTTATGCAATTTTTTTATTTAAATAATTGATTTATGATTTTAAGACCAATACATGATAGTGCATATTTGACACATCCTTAGTAATCATGTTAATTGAATTAATGATATTATTTGAAATAATTTTTATTCTAATATTATAACAAGAGATGAAACTTGGTAAAAAAAAACCAGTTTTTAAAAAAATATAATTTAACAAAAAAGTTATTGTTTGAAATAATAAATAAAATAAATAATATAATTAAATAAATATCGCATCTTATTTTATTGTCAAATTTTTTTTGAGTTATTTAATTTATTTTATTATTTATTATATTATTTTATATTTAAATTGAGGTTTTTCTTAAATTATTTTAAATAATCTTTTTGTTTGCTATGAACTCCTTAAATAATTGGGGAGAGAACTCCTTCCTTCGTCTCACTATCTCCAGCCGGACAGGGATTCGCTGAAGCGGCAGGAGCCGCTGCGCTGGACCGTCGGATCGTCCCTCTGGGAGCAGGTCAGAGCAGCTGGTCCCACCCTCCAATCCGTTTTGCTCCCCTCTCGGCTCTCGCAGAAAATGCTCTCTCCGCTTCGCTCTAGCGCCGCCGCAGTGTTGTCCAGTCACGCGTGCGCGCGCATAGCTGAAGCCCTGACCTCTATTTGTGACGCTGACCTCCAGGTATATTTTTTATATTGTTGTATTTAAGGGTGGCAAATGGATGGATCGGATAAATTTTTATTCGGATCTTAACGGATGGATTAAAAACAATCCATTGTAATCTATTAAAAAAAATCCAATTCATCCATGATCCATTAAATAAAATCCATCTGATCCATCCATTAACAACTTTTCATGGATGGATATCCAATCCATCCACTAAAATTTATTTTAAGAAATTAAATAGTTTTATATCTCTTTTATCCATCCATAAAATATTTTTAAAAATAAAATAATTTGTAAAAAAAATTAAAATATTATCGCTATCTCACCTTCTCTCTCCTCTTTCTTCCTCTCTCTACCCTTTCTCTCTCTCCTTTTTTTCATACTCTCTATCTTTACTCTCTCTCCACTCTATCTCACGACCATTTTGTATCACGGCCGTTTTTCTATTATTATATGGGAGTTATTGATTATATGTATCTACAAAGGTTGTTTTGCCACAACGCACCATGACATTGTTTTACGAAACTTGTTACGACTCTGTACTTTCAATTAGTTAATATTTTTTTTTAAAGTTTCTCAGTAAAAAAAAAAGACAACAAAAAGAAAACGTACGTGATAACGTGGACTACTACTGGTGCTTGAGAACAATTAATTAGTTAATAATTAATATAACAGAAAAAAGAAAAAAAACAGATAAATAAAATAAAAAATAGTGAAGAAAAAATAATAGAAAACGGAAGAGAAAATTAGATGGAGTGTTTTTTTTTTACAAATGGAGGTATTTTTTATTTGGTGAAAAATAATATGAAAAAAATAAATTGGTTCTGGAATGGATAAAAGTTGATCCATTATATTGGATGGATCATAAACCATCCACTAAAAAAATAATCCAATCCATCCGATCCATTTATATTATTTTTTTATAAATGGATGGATTGGATGGATTTTGTCATGGATAGACTGTATGGATGATGGACAAATGAATCATTTTGCCACCCGTAGGTATTGATGGTGATGGGGCGTTGAGTCACTGGTTTTGTTTTGGGTGAAGTGGTTTTCAGATTGATTTGATAGGCTTGGTAGTTAAGAGACCATGGTGGCTTCGTGCTATGTTGAGGTTTGATGGTAGCTATGTAATTGTTCGAAATTTCATTGTTGTTTTTGCCGGAATAGGGGTGATGGGTAGATTTGTGTTGAGAAATTGGAGGTTTGACTTGCAAACTACATGTCCCTGGGGTATTATGTAGACAGAGGGAAGCAAAGTTTGGAGACTATATGTTTGCTTTTGGCCTATGAAATACTGACACGGACACGGACACGCAGACCCGATAAAAGAGATTCAAAGTTTGTATGCATGGGTGTCTCTCCGGAATTACAAATTTTGAATCAGATAAAGGAGATTCAAAGGCGTATTGAAATTCCAGATAGTGGTCTCCTATGTATTGAGGGCTGGGCAGACAGTGACTGATAAAAATGACATTGATCTCATTTGCAGAGGACATCAGGTAAACGTCTTAGTTTCATGTCAACAGATTGAACTTGTTACAGATGTTGAAGTGCATATTTGTACCGGTCCTATAGGTCTTCTATTTGTTTGATGAAACTTAAAAAGACCCCCTAAACTGATAGGCTCTTACCTTCTGTGCATTTGTCAAACTCTTTAGTAAAAATTATGTGAAATCATTATGAATCCAGAAACGGGACAAGAAAATATGCTTTCTCATAATCTCCTAAAACCATAAACTTTTTAACTGGTAAAGTTCCTAGAATAAGTTGTTTAAGTTATACTCTTCTGAATAATACCCGTTGTGAAATTAGTTCATATATGTTCCGTCCAAATATCTCAAGTGAGAGATACTCGTCCGGAGAAGCTCTTGTGGGAGTGTTTTGGAATTAGCTTGACAGAATCGGAATTCTGCTCCTACGTATCCAAATGGGAATCAAAGTAAACGTAGTTCTGAGTGAGGGGGTTGGACCCCTATTTATAGAGATGTTTTGGTGTAACAGTTTGAGTTGGACTGTTATTGAGATCCTATTTGTTAGGATCGGATTGTTATCGTAACTAGATAAGATAAGGATAAGGCTCCGAGTTATACGGAGGGATATTTGGACCAGCGAGATATTCGGTCCAGTCAGTTGTGACTGGAGTGCACGGGACCGAGGTGTCTTCCTCTACGGTCTTATTATGGGATAGGTCCGAGTATTTATACTCGGCTGATAAGTGTATTAACGAGTCCTCGGCAAGTCCTCGGCCTTATATTTTCGGTCAGTACACAAGCCCCCCGAGCTCCGAGCTTAAATAAGCGAAAGAGCTGACAAGTATCAAACCGAGCTTATGCTTCGGCTACTGGACTTTCTTCCTTCTATGTTTCAAACCATCATTTAAAACCGTCATTTCAACTGACTTTTCCCCCTGTCAGAGAAGGTTATCATTTCCCTTCAATCTTCTGCTGCACGTTATGGGTGAGTAACCCTAGAGTTCTGCGCTCATTTAATGAGGGGAAAAATTAAAAGTCGCGCCCCTTTTCCTTTTTTTATTTTTTTTTATTTGAAGGAATGTGGACCGTTGATCATATCTCGTCATCCCCCGCAACAGCTATAAATATCTCCTCTAACTCCACCTCATTCCCCCTTGCTCACTACCTTCCTCCACTCTTCATCTCTGTCTTTCAAGTTTCTGCAATCGTCTTCCTGCCTTTCGCTCTCCAGGTACGCCCAGCCTTCTTCCTTCTTTCAAATTTCTGAGTTTATTTCTGGATTCCGGTCATGAGTTCATCCGAGTCCACCGAGTCAAACACTTCACCTCTAGTGGAGCGCGAGGTTTCCCCCATTGGGGGCTCTCCTTCCACTTCTTCTGTTCCTTCACAGGAACTAAACATCGGTCAGGTGAGACCGTCCTCCTCCGGGTCGTTTTCCAAACCCGCCGCTCGCAAACAACGCCAAAGGGTTCCAAAAGACCCTGTTCCCGATATTACCCTACCTAGGTATACCTGGGTATACCTGGGTTAAGGGCGATGTTGGGGCTTATTTTTCTGACTTTCAGTCTTCAGATTCAATTATTCGTCTTCGGTCCCAGATTAATATCTCGGCATCCGGAGACGAATCCGAGTTTATTTGTTCCCCATGCTCGGGTACCGAGTATGTTTTCCTCAGGGCTCGTCCTTCTGAGCCCCCTTTTACATATATGTATAAAACACTATTTGCTCAGCTGCGCGTGTCTCTTCCTTTCACTGAGTTTGAGTGTGACGTTCTGAGAACCATGAATGTCGCACCTACTCAGCTTCATCCCAACAGTTGGGCTTTTCTAAAAGCCTTTCAAATTCTATGTAAATACATCGGGATGGAGCCCACTACTCCCAAATTTTTGTACTTTTACCAAACAAGGTTTGGTGAGAAAACGGGATGGATTTCTCTCAATGGGCTGAACCGAAGAGGACTGATTAGTTTATACACATCATCGTATAAAGACTTCAAAGTCGGCTTCTTCCGAGTTCGCCCCTCGGGCTCTCACCTTTCCTACTTTTTTGATGAAAATGGATGCGCCAGGTTTCCTTTGTACTGGCAATCATCTCCTACCAAATTCGTTGGTTTTGAATACAAATCCCTTCCTGCCGAGGATAGACGGGATATAGATATATTAGAAAAACTTCCTTGGCCTCTCCATTGTGGACGTCTTCTGAAACTCCCATTTTCATCTACTCCGAGAACCGACTTTAAAAGTAAGTGTTCGGCTTTTTAGTTTTTAAAAAATTATTTTTTTTGTATGTGTTCCTATACTAACAGCTTTTCTTTTCGGCAGTTATCATGGGGAAATTCGACTTCTCCAAGCTTTTGAAATCTGCCGCGAAAGAGGGTCAAGGTCCCTCAGCGACCGAGAAGAAAAAGAAAAGAATTCCTCCGGCCGCTGCTAAGGTCACTGCCAAGGGGGACTTCATCCGCCGCCCCTCACAAAAGAAAAAGGGTAGAGATAGTAGTCGACACCGAAGATCCTTCCCCTCCTCGCTCGAGTACCCCACTTCCCACCACTCATGAGACGGGAACTACGGGGCGAGAGGAGCAACTTCCTCCTTCTACCGAGGTGAAGTGGTATAACACTTCTCTGAAAGCAGGAACCTCGTCTCTCTGGGGCGAAGACTTCAATCCCTTCCCTTCTTTTGACTCGAATTTCCTGAAGCCTGCTGATCTCCGCTTAATCAAGCAACAAGGGGCTCAGTCTAGCATGGAGGCCCTCTCGGTCTAATGCATCCGAGCTGCTGCTCTGGTCCGCTTTTGTAGCCGAGATTTGATGGAGACTGAGAGGAAATCCCAGCACCTGGAAGCTGAACTTGCTTCTATTGAGAAGCTGAAGGAGGATTTCGCCCGGATCTCCGCGGAGCGTGATGAGCTGGGCAAAGCCAATAATCTCCTGAGTACTACCATTGCCGAGCTTAATGGTAAGAACTCCGAGTTGAACTCTCAAGCGAAGTTAGCTGAGGAGGAGAAAGCTCATGCTGAGGAGGAGCTCAAGGAGGCTCGAGTTGTAATTGAACAACTTAAAGCCGACTTGAGTGACGAGACTAAGGCCAAGCTGGATATTCAGGAGGATTTGAAAGAGGCCACCAACTGCATCCTTGAGGAGCATCAGGCAGGTTTTGCCAAGGCCATCGCTCAAGTTCAAGTTCTTGCCCTGGGGATTGACATCTCGGGTGCCGATGTTCATAAGGAGGTGCAGAATGGGGAACTTGTTCCCATCATTCCCGAAGAGGAAGAGGAGGTGGAAGGGGGGGAAGATTCTCCCGAGGATCACATCGACGCCGAAGAGATCCCTAGGGACGAATAACTGTATTTTTATTTTTCGTACCTCTGTAATGGGTTTTTCCCCTTGTAATCCTTGTTAATCTAATGAAAAAATCTTTTCGCATTTTTATGACTTACTCTTACTTTTATAGCATTTGTTTGGCCGAGATATTCTTCGAAATATTTTTATACTCCGACGTTGTTTGTATTGCGTGCTCGGCTGTTTAAACAAGACCTTGACTAACGCCGAGATATTTTGTCATCCGTATCAAAAACGGATAGTTGTTGTCACATGTGAAATGCATGATTCACGTTTTGTATATGTGGTCACACGTTATGTGCCTTGGAAACCCCAGTGGGTTCATGCAATTACTGCATTTTGCTGAGTTTCGAGATTTATTTTTTCAATAAATCTTTTCCCAACGCATATTCCTCCTTTCCAACGCCTCTCCCCCCTTATAAATAGGGTTGTTACTTTGCTTCACTTATTCATTCTTCCATCTTTTCCACCAGCAAAATTCGTCCTCTTTCGACCCGAGTAGTTCTATAATATTGCTAGGGGTTTACGCTCCTCTCTCCCAGTTAACATCCTTTTTCAAGCTTTAAAGCTGCCAAAAAGGGTGTAATTGGGAGATGGGATCCAGAATCTCTTTCATGATGTAATCCTTTTAAAAAGGATGTTAGCTGGGAGAATAGCAACTTCCGGGAGTGGAGAAAGGGGTAGTAACCGTCTCTCCTCGGCTGCGGCCGAGTACCTCATCGTCCAGCTTTCTCAGGGGGAAGTGATTACTTCCTCCTTCGAAGGAAAGTCGTAGCGTCCGATTGGGGGGACTACTGACCAACCGGTCTTGCTCCAGTTCCAATTGGGGGGACTACTGGCCAATTGGGCGGGCCTTATTTTCAATTTCAGCACTATAACTAAATCGTAGTATTTTCTAATACTCGACCCGTACCTTGTTTTTATTTTCAGCATTGTACTCGGTTTCCTTACAAAATTTTAATGGCTCGAACTCGGCCTTTAGATTTTAATGGCTCGTATTCGATTTCGCGTAAGCAATTTCGGCCTTAAACAATTCAATTGTCTCGAACTCGGCCTTAAACAATTTAATTGGCTCGAACTCGGTCTTAAACAATTTAATTGGCTCGAACTCGGCCTTCGGGCTCAAACTTGGCCTTAAACATTTAAATGTCTCAACTCGGCCTTCAGGCTCAAACTTGACCTTAAAAATTTAATGGCTCGTACTCGGCCTTAAACAATTTAATTGGCTCGAACTCGGCCTTCAGGCTCACACTTGGCCTTAAAAATTTGAATGGCTCGAGCTCGGCCTTCGGGCTCAAACTTGGCCTAAAACAATTTAATTGGCTCGAACTCGGCCTTCAGGCTCACACTTGGCCTTAAAAATTTGAATGGCTCGAACCTTCGGGCTCAAAATTGGCCTTAAACAATTTAATTGGCTCGAACTCGGCCTTCAGGCTCACACTTGGCCTTAAAAATTTGAATGGCTCGAACTCGGTCTTCGGGCTCAAACTTGGCCTTAAAAATTTAAATGGCTCGAACTCGGCCTTCGGGCTCAAACTTGGCCTTAAACAATTTAATTGGCTCGAACTCGGCCTTCACAATTTTAAATATTCGCAGAATAAATACATCGGCAAAATAAGAAAAAAGACCAATGTTCATAATAACTTCTTTCATTGGATAGAAAAGAAAGTTTGCGGTGTGCCTCGTTAAAACCTTCTCGGTCAAAACCCTTTTTTGGGATAAAATACCGAGGTAGGAAAAAGAGTACATCACCAGACTATACACATCAACTGTAATAAAATTTCAAATGAGAAGCATTCCAAGTTCTCGGGATAGGCTTCCCTGACAATTCTTCTAACCTATATGCTCCGTTTCCCAAGTTTTCTACCACTCGGAATGGTCCTCCCCAATTTGCTGCTAGCTTGCCCTCCGTATGATCCCTTCTTGCTTCTCCTTTCATTCTTAGCACCAAGTCTCCGCGCACGAAACTCCTCGGTTTCAGCTTTGAATTATACCTCCGAGTAGCTCTTTGTTTGTAGGCTTCCTCCCTGATCTTAGCCTCCTCTCTGATCTCCTCCACCAAGTCAAGTTCGACCCTTAAGTTGCTTTCATTCTCATTCTGCTCATGTTGCATACGCCGAAAAGACGGCTCACCAACCTCAACTGGGATCATGGCGTCTGTTCCGTATGTCAGCCTGAAGGGTGTTTCTTGAGTAGTGGATTGTGGCGTGCAGTGGTAGGCCCAAAGAATACTCGGCAACTCTTCTGCCCAAGCTCCTTTGGCTTTTCCCACTCTCTTCTTCAGTTCTCCGAGAATGACTTTGTTAGCCGCCTCGGCTTGCCCATTGGTTTGGGGATGTTCCACTGATGTGACGTGGTGTTTAATACCGAGATTGACATAGAATTCTTGCAATGTCTTATCTATAAACTGCCTTCCGTTATCAGTGACAATTGCGAATGGAATTTCGTTCCTGCAGATGAGGTTTTTCCACACAAACTTTTGTACCTTCTCGGCGGCAATTTTCGCCAAAGGTTCTGCTTCAATCCATTTCATGAAGTAGTCCACCGCTACTAAGAGAAATTTGACTTGACCTTTGGCTATGGGGAATGGTCCGAGTATATCCATCCCCCACATAGCAAAGGGCCAAGGCGAGTTTAATGTGTGAAGTTCTTCAGGCGGGGTACGACTTACATTGGCAAATCTTTGACATTCATCACATTGTCTCGTCCACTCAATGCAATCTGCTCGGATGGTAGGCCAATAGTACCCTGCTCGGACTACCTTGGAGGCCATTGATCTGCCCCCGCAGTGAAAACCACAGATTCCTCTGTGAACCTCTTCCATTACATATTTTGACTGAGCTTTTGTCAGACACTTTAACATTGGTGCCGAGAATCCCCGTTTATACAACTCTCCGGAAATAATAGCAAAATGACTTGCTCTGAGCCTGATCTTTCTGGCCTCGACGTGATCTGGGGGCAGAATATCTGAGGATAAATATTCCCATATGGGGGTCATCCATTCTCGGTCAGCTGATTCATTGGCCATCACTTCTCCTAGTGTAATACTTGGTTCATTGAGAGTTTCCTGGATAACTGTTTTATGCTGGCCCGGTCTCTTCGTGCTGGCCAATTTGGACAGCAGATCGGCCCGAGTATTTTCTTCTCTGGGAATGTGTTCAATAGCAAATTTCTCAAAGTTGGAAATTAACTGATTGACTTTACATAAATACCTGGTAAGCTGAGGCTCTTTTGTTTGGTATTCCTCAGAGATTTGTCCTGTGACTATCTGTGAATCACTTCTGCATCTAACAGCTTTTGCTCCCATTTCCCTAGCCAGCATTAACCCTGCTATCAAGGCTTCGTATTCAGCTTGGTTGTTTGAGGTTTTGAACTCAAACTTTAATGATTACTCTAGGATTAGCTCTCCCGGACCTTCTAGTATTACCCCAGCTCCGCTGCCTCTGACATTCGAGGATCCATCCACATACAAATTCCACCATAAATCTTCGGTTATCGGCAGTGGATTGAGTTCGGCTACGAAGTCGGAGATACATTGAGCTTTCAGAGGACATCTCAACTCGTACTTGAGGCCAAACTCGGATAACTCCACCGACCAAGCAATCATGCGGCCCGCCAACTCAGGCTTTTTGAGAATCTGCTTAATAGGGTGATCAGTTTTGACAATCACCTGGTGACTCTGGAAATATGGACGCAATCGCCGAGCTTCAGTTACCAGAGCCAAAACTAGCTTTTCTATGACTTGATACCGGGTTTCAGCGTCATGAAGGACTCTGCTGATGAAATACACCGGCATTTGCGTTTTCTCTACTTGCACAATGACCGCACTGATGGCGTATTCGGTGGCTGACAGGTATAGATATAACTCCTTCCCTGGGATGGGTCGAGTTAATATTGGCGGTGAAGACAAAAAGGTCTTGAAGTCGACAAAGTCCTTCTCACATTCCTCAGTCCACGCGAAGGTTTGAGGCCTCTTCAATAATCTAAAGAAAGGCCGAGCTTTCTCTGCAAATCTGGGAAGAAACCGAGATAATGATGCTAGCCGCCCTGCAAGTCGCTGCACTTCTTTAACATTTTGTGGGCTTCGCATCTCAATCACAGCTCGGCATTTGTCAGGATTGGCCTCGATTCCCCGGTGTGTCAACATAAAACCGAGGAATTTTCCACCTTGGACACCAAAGACACACTTTTCTGGATTCAACCTCATATTGTACTTTCTCAACTGCTGAAAAATATCCTCCAAATCCTTCGGGTGATTGTTATGGTCATCGGATTTTACGACCATATCATCCACATAAACCTCCATATTCCTTCCGATCTGTTTTTCAAACACCTTGTCCATGAGCCTTTGGTAGGTTGCTCCGGCATTTTTCAATCCGAACGGCATTACCCGATAACAATAGTTCGAGCCTTCAGTTATAAAAGTTGTTTTCTCCTCGTCTGGGGGATACATTCGGATCTGATTGTACCCCGAGTATGCATCCAAGAAGCTCAAAATTCTGTACCCGGAAGCACCATCCACCAACCTGTCAATACTTGGTAAAGGATAAGAGTCTTTTGGGCAAGCCTTGTTCAAGTCTGTATAATCTGTGCACATGCGCCACTTGCCATTTGCTTTTTTGACCAGAACCACGTTGGTCAGCCAAGTAGTGTACTCTATTTCGCGAATAAAGTTGGCTTTAACCAAGTTTGCTGTTTCTTCTTCCACCACTTTTCTCCTTTCCTCACCAAGTCTCTTTTTCCTCTGAGCTACCGGTTTTGCCTCGGGACAGATTGCCAGTCTGTGGCACAAGAAGTCGGGGTCAATCCCCGGCATGTCTGATGTTGTCCAGGCGAACAAATCGGCGTTGCTGCGGAGTACTCCCTTTATTTTTTCTTTTAAAGTCGGCTCAAGTTGACCGCCTAGCTTGGTGCACTGATCGGGCTGTGATCCCAGCTGGAATTTCTCCAACTCCTCAATGGGTTGTGGCCGTTGTTCTTGCATGTCAGTCCTCGGGTCTAGTTCGACAGAACTAACTTAATTTACTGACTTGTCTTTTCCTCTGTCTAGTGCTTCGCAGTACGAGTTTGAGTTTGCTCACACGCAAACTATCGGCATAGCACTGTCTGGCCATTTTCTGATCAGCCCGGATAGCAACTATGTCTCCCGAGTTGGAAGGGAACTTCATTGTGAGGTGGGGAGTAGAGACCACATCTCCCAACTCGTTCAAAGATGGTCTTCCGATCAAGATATTGTACGATGTTACTGCATTAACCAACAAGTACCTGACCAAGATAGTTTTGGACGTTTTGCCATCTCCAAAAGTAGTTAGGAGGTCTATGTATCCTCGGGTATCCACCTGTTCCCCAGCAAAGCCGACGAGTTTACTATCGTATGGCTGAATAGATTTTTCTAGGATCCCGAGCTTCTGAAATGTTGAATAATATAGGATATCAGCCGAGCTCCCCTGGTCGACGAGAGTTCTTTTGACCGAGAAGTTGGCCAATTGCACTGTGATTACCATTGGGTCGTCCTGATTAGGATCCACACCTAAGAAGTCTTCATCGGAGAAAATAATCGATGGGGAAATCCTCGGAGGTTTGCCAGCTACCGAGTTTACAGCCCGAATAGCCCGCAGGTGTTTTCTCCGAGCTGAACTCGTCGTGCCTCCTCCCGCAAATCCACCTGAAATAGTGTTTATCACACCTCGGACAGTATTATCCTCCTCCCGCCTTTCATTCTGATCTTCCCTATTTTCTATTCTTTCATTATTTTGCCGACCGCCGCCCCTTCCCGAGCTTTGGCCACCCCCTCTTCTTCTACCTCTGCCCCGCCCTTCACCATTGTTGTGATTTCTCCGAACGAAATTACTCAGATGACCAGCTTGTACTAACTCCTCAATCTTGTCACGCAGGACCCAGCATTCCTCGGTGGTATGCCCGTAGTTACGATGGTACCGACAATGCTTCTGTCGGTCAGCATTCTGGGGCGTGTGGCCACGGTTGGGGAGCTGCAAAAGTTCTGTGTTGTAAGCTTCCTCAAATTCCCGAGCTCGATTGGTGTTGAGGGGGGTATAGTGCTCGTACTTTGGCCCCCTATGTAAATGCTCAGATGTGTTTTTAAATTTCTGCTTGTCACCTCCAGCCCTCCTCTTCTCTCTCCCTTCTCGCCTATCTGAATCATCGGTTCTTTCTCTTTTCTTAGACTCTTCTATCTCCTCCATATTAATGAATCCGGCGGCTTTTCTCCTCAACTCATCCATACTGGATGGAGGCTTCCGAGCTAGGTGTCTGGCGAAAGGGCCGGGCCGTAATCCGGTCAAGATAGTATGTAGTGCGACATCGGCACTAAGGTTCCGGATCAGGACAGTCTCTTTGCTGAACCTGGCCATAAAATCACGCAGAGACTCGTTTTTTTCTTGCTTGAAATTCACCAACGAGGCCGGGGTTTTTTGATGAGCTCGGCTCGTGGCAAACTGAGCATTGAATTTAGTCATAAACGTGTCGAAGGAGTCAACGATCTTTGGCGGTGGCCGAGTATACCACCTAACGCAAAGATCTTCTTTGAGTAGTAGGGAAGACTTTACACATGATAGCATCATCGTCGGTAAAGAGGTACATTTGAGTAGTGAAAGCATCTAAATGACGTTCCGGGTCCGATGTGCCATCATACCTGTCAATATTTATTGGTTTGTAGTTGGCTGGTAGAGGAACCTCCATGATGGCGTCGGTGAAGGGATGTCTTGGCCTCCGCGCGTCGGCCCTTTCATTAGGCCTATTTGCCTGAAGTGAAAGTTCAGGGGCCTGCCTAGGAAATTCCTCCTCGCCTCCTCGGTCAACATGGTGAGAAACACGGGGTTGTGGGACTCCTTCTCTGCGCGTGTTTCTGGATCCTTCATTCTCAGCTGTCCGGCGCTCCCTCTCATGAGGAGAAGAGGTAGACCTTTCTCTACTTTGTTCTCGTTCACGACGGCTGTTCTGCTGACGAATCTCCTCATTCTCCCTTCTCAGCATTGCCACTTGTGCGAGGAGTTCTTGAATAATGGGATTGTCGGTCGCCATCGTTGGGTTTATGGATCGTTCTCCATTATCCCCATTGTTGGCATTCTCTGGCCCCTCTCTCCTGCAGTTCCCGCTCCTTGTCCTCACCATTGTTTGTGGTATGGGAAAATTTTGCTTCGATTTCCACAGACGGTGCCAAATGTTCCGTCCAAATATCTCAAGTGAGAGATACTCGTCCGGAGAAGCTCTTGTGGGAGTGTTTTGGAATTAGCTTGACAGAATCGGAATTCTGCTCCTACGTATCCAAATGGGAATCAAAGCAAACGTAGTTCTGAGTGAGGGGGTTGGACCCCTATTTATAGAGATGTTTTGGTGTAACAGTTTGAGTTGGACTGTTATTGAGATCCTGTTTGTTAGGATCGGATTGTTATCGTAACTAGATAAGATAAGGATAAGGCTCCGAGTTATACGGAGGGATATTTGGACCAGTGAGATATTCGGCCCAGTCAGTTGTGACTGGAGTGCACGGGACCGAGGTGTCTTCCTCTACGGTCTTATTATGGGATAGGTCCGAGTATTTATGCTCGGCTGATAAGTGTATTAACGAGTCATCGGCCTTATATTTTCGGTCAGTACAATATACAAATTACAATTGATGGACTTTCTATAGCAAGCATTCTCAAGACATATATAGCTTAGATACAGGGTTTCAATTATGACTTTCTTTTTTGTGCTCAAGTGAATTTAAGGGGGTAAAGGCAGGATTTGATCACAGGTCCTTGCAATCACCTGCAAAGTACTTTACCTATTGAGCTAACTGGCACCTTCTTGACATTAGGACTTTTAGCATTACTTACGTATTTTTTATTTTGTAAATGGCTGTAATCTATATAGGTTTTCCTTATCTGACATGCTTATTATGTGTAGACCAGCCTCTGTCGAACTATACACGGGCATTAATCTGCCTATTTAACTTAAGAACTAATATGATCTGTGGTATGAATATCCTTAGTTTGCACAAAATTGGTTTATTGGCTCAATATACGAAGGTAATTAGCATTATCTATTTAATCAATAATTGGTCACTGGTAATTAATAGAGGGCTAAAGATAACAGCCATTGTTTATAATTATTGAGCACCTCTTTTGAAGTATTTAAATTTGAATCTACTCATGTCTCTGTTAACATTTAGTCACTTTTGAATGCTTTTAAATTAAATAACATCTTTACTCCAACTTTTGGTGTTGACTTCATTATAATGTTCCTTAGTTTTACTTGGTTTCTTATCCTGCTGATTTATCTTTCCCTTTTCAGGAGGTTCATGCTCCCATTCTGAGTATTTGGGGAGTAAAAATAGTTGTCATTGCTATTGTTACGGCATTTGCATTGGCTAGCATTGTAAGTCCTTGGATTTGTTTTTATAGCTGTGAGATTAATTAAACCATACCTGTTTGTGCTTTTTTTAATGCATTGTTTCCTTCCTTTCTTTCTTTTCCCCTCTTTTTTAATGTTTTTATCTGAATCGTACAGGCATTAAGCAATAGAATTGAAGGGGTTTGGAGCAGGAGATTGTTATTCCTCGAGACTCATCTCCAGGTTTAATAATTTGACTCTGCCTCATCCATTCATCCTTTCTTGTGCATGAATTCAAGCTATATATATGTCCTCCTGCAGGGGTATTTCAATAATGTTTCAGAATATCTCAGGATTGAACCACCTTTGTATTTTATTGTAACTCTATAACTTCAGGTATTTTCGTGTTATTTTCTCTTCCACCTTTGTGCTTAGAGATTTAATTTTTTTTTTTGATGTTGTTCATTTACAGGGATGCAGGAATTTCAATAATGTTTCAGAATATCTAGGATTGAACCACCTTTGTATTTTATTGTAAAGAACTATAACTTCATGTATTTTGTTCTATCGTGTTATTTTCTCATCCACCTTTGTGCGTAGAGAATTAAATTTTTTTTCGATGTTGTTCCTTTGTAATTTAGTGACATTTCAAATTAGGGCAGTTATGCATACACATAATTTGTACTGAAATATAATCTTTGTAGATGTTTTACTACCAATATGGGTATCTTGAGTCAATATAGGTTTTTTTCTGGTTTCCCTTGCCAATCATAATGTTAGTTGTGATTAATTCAAGAAATATTAGATTATAGAGAGGATTGTCCCATTAGTGTCCTTTGATATCAGTTAGTTCATGGGTTCTTTGAGTGAATGACTTGTCCAACTGTCAGATGAGGTCCATCAATGTCTGTTGTTTATGGCTAGCCCTGGACACTCCATTGCAACATTAAATTCTTTATCAACATCTTTAGCACCTTAGCTTTGATTAATGTGATAAATACAAAGCCTTTCATTTTGGTCCTCTTGGGTTCAAGTGATTTCTCTACTGCATGGATGGGATTGCTTTTTATGTTTTTGATTATTGCAGATGACATGCAGACAAAAAGGAAGAAGTGGCAGAACCTGAGGCTGATCCTGAACTGAGATCAAAGAACTGTGTTTGCTTATTAGTTACTCCAAATACATCAGGAATGCAATTACATGATTTGTTTGTTGATATCATTTACTGCCAGAATTAATCTGTCTAAGCGTTCTCATTTCTCACGGATTTCTCTGAAAGTGGATGAAGGAAATGCATATGAGTACTTCTCAAGGGCTGGCAAGGTTATGACTTATGATATTCCATTTACTTTAATATCATTCTTCTCGTTACTGTGATTTATTATCTAAAGCATTGGAATGAAATCCATTCTTGTTAATAACACAAGATTTGATTTCCATTTATTGACAGACACTGTAAGCGTTTTTCCCATGAGAAAATCCTATGGTGTCACAAGTAAAAAAAAACTTCTGCAAGTGAAATATTGCAGCTATATGTATGCTTGAATGATGTGGTACCTTACTTGCATCCTGATAGTGTATAGAGATTTACACCGTCGGAGGACCAAATTTAAACTCACAATATCTCAATATGCTATGTGGTTTAATTTTCTTGTTTTTGGTCCATTTTTTTTTCTGACAAAAAACCATTTGTTTTTCATTCTATGACTTTCTGACATCTTTGGTTTACTATTTTCAGGTTCGAGATGTTTACTTGATTATGGACCGCAATTCAAGATGTTTTAAGGGTGTCGGGTAGGCATGACATAACTATGATCAGAACTAAATTATTTTGTTTCTCCTTTCACTTATGTCTTCTAATCATTGTTTCGCACTGTCATATTGTTCCCATAATCCCATTTCAGAATCCTGGCTTCTAACTTCCATTCAAAGTCCTATGTAGTTAATAGCGTGTTATAGCACCGCTATAGCGGTGTAGTGGAGCGGAGCAGCCCCTGGCCGCTAAGTTGCTCAAATAGCATAGCGTTTTCTAATAGCGCCAATAGCGGCCGCTATAGCAGCCAACATAGCAGGAAATAGCGGCTATAGCGGCCGCTACAACAAAATGTGTTAAGAACCCATTTTCACCCCTCCTCAAATGGACATCTAATGATCATATTTGAGGGCATTGTCAGCTTTTCGAACCGAAGTTAAATAATTTTCACCTCTATCTCCTTCATATTTGATAGTTTTTTGACTTTTGCTGTTATTGCATGAAGATTATAGCGTATGATTATTAATTATGAGTTTGTGTTTGCAACTTTGGGTAATCTATTATGTTTTAGCATTTACATATATGTATATTTAATTTTTTTAGCTAGTGTGTATATACATTGCAATAGCGGCCATCCCGCTCCCGCTCCCGCTATCCTGCTATAGCGGTTTCGAGGGTCGGCCGCTACGCGCCTTTATCCGGGATTGATAACTATATTTCAAACTTATGCAAGAAAAGAAAAGTAGCATGAAAAAGACTGTTGGGAACAGAGTTAGCTGTCATAGAAAAAAATGAATAAAGATGGGCATTATATCTTGAAAATTAGTAGTTCTTCATGTTTAATTCAAATGAGTTTGTGCAACTTCGAGTTCTCTCTAACTAAAAATAATGTTGATCTTGTGAACATCACCTTGGGGTTGAACAAATATATGAAACATATGATGTGAAGAAAATGTAAAATTAACATGTCTGAGCATAATTCTTTTTCTGGATGACTGGCATGGTTGATTAACTGAAATTGTGAATATTCATTTGGACATTATGTTATCACTATTCACTTATATGTGTTTCACCCATTATGCCCTGATATTAATGTTATTATTATGTTCACTAATTATATTTGTATTTCTTATAATATTAAATTCACCTTTTGAACATGTTGAAAGTGATACATAAGGTCATGTTTTATTGCATACATGTATGTTCATTAAAACTGCTTGAAACTGTTTTATGGGATTGTCGGATTGATGACATAAACTGCCTCTTCTTGGCAGCCAGTTTGATTAATTAGCAATCTTATTGTTGTTACAGTTAGCAGAAAAGGGGCATGCCAAACCTGCTAATTATTTGGTGTTCCATGAAAAATTTCTACAAAGTGTTGCTACAAAAGGAGGTAAATGAGTTAGTTTTTCTTTTAAATAGAGGCCTATTGCTTATTCATTTCTTTTAAATAGAAGCCTATTGCTTATTAAATGAGTTAGGAATTTAATCGTTGGAATGATTATATTTCAAGTTTAAAATTGCTTATTCATTTCTTTTAAATAGAGGCCTATTGCTTATTAAATGAGTTGGGAATTTAATCATTAGAATGATTATATTTCAAGTTTAAAAGAGGTTAAAAGCTCCTAAGTGACTGAAAAGAAGTTAAATAGATAGTTCTTAGTGTTTTAGGCCCAATTTCGCATAGGAGACCTCCTATGACTCGACATCAAACTTCAAATGAATATTTTATAGTCAAAACGAACGTTTTTGGATTCGAAATCTTCATATGAATTATAGCCTCGTCTCTTATCTTTTCATAGACACCAAATTTGTCAATATTGGATTCTTGTAGCTTGAGTTATGATCAAATTTGTAAACGATATCCAGGTTCCGGATTCAGCATCCTTTTTCTAACTTCTAGACCAGTTTTGACCTTTAAAATGTTCGTTTTGGATTTTGTTATCTTCATGAAAGTGGTAGATCTTTCTTTTATCTTTCCAACAATATAAAATTCATAATTTTTGGATATTTATGACTCAAGATATGTGCGAAATAGAGCACTGTGTGCTAGGTAAGTGGGCCCTTACGCTATTTGTCACATTTTGGGCTTTGGGAGGCCTATAAATAAGAACCTAATGCATATTAGAAACATTTTTATATAACCCTAGCCACCTAAGAAACTCAGAGGAGACTTGTGGAAGAAAAATTCATGGTTTAGGAAGAAAGAACTGTGAAAGGAGTCTAGAAAGAGGAAAATGAGGAGAACTCTTGGTAAATGCAAGGAATTGCCGTAGGAAACGCTTTGAGCTACTTGGAGGTCTTCAAGAGTATTGGAAATTGCTTATAATTAATACTCTTATTGAAATTAGATTAGGATTAATGTTATATTAATCTTGGACGGTTGGACGGTATGGACGGTGGATTCTCATCCATTGTATTCTTAGTTTCATTGCATCTATTCTCCTAGGACTTAGCATAGATAGTTAATGCTCTAGGAATCAGGTTCCCCTATCTATTATATATTGTAGTCCTATTGGAATGTTAATACAAGAGACATTCAGTTTCAGTTTTCAAGTAGAGTCTTCATTCTTTTTCTTATCTTAATTTCTTCTCTATCTAAAATCCATAACTTCAACATGGTATCAAGAGCAGGTTCATTTGTCCTTTGAAGGTCTCTGCCTCTAGTCCAGCAGAAATCTTGTACCGTTAACCTTTATCCTTTTACGAAGTCTTCTGCCTCTGGTTCAACTGTCCTTCAACCCAACCAAACAGCACCTCTCAAGACCAAAAGTCATTCCGAAAGTCACTGTCTCGACCAACCCAGTCTCCACCATCGTCGGAAATAGCCTCAGAAGTCTCCGATCGGCCTTCCCACCAAGCGACGTCGTCGGATAAAGTGCCACGCGCCGCCACGCGCATCCACGCGTCGTCGTCTTCTGGGCGCGTGTACCTCACGCGCCACACTCCGGTCGCCGGAAAACCACCGCGACCACCCAGAACCGTTCGCCTCGACCTCCTCTGTCTATCTAGCTTGTCAAAATTCACTTTTTCTGTTGTTTGGAAAGTGGGTCTCTTGCCTTTAGTCTCCTCTGATTTTTTGGTTCCTGTTTCTGGTTGTTGCTTGCCGTCGCTGGTCTCTTTACAATCTCAGGTGTTAAGGCAGCCTCTCTGTCTGTTTTGGCTCGAATGGGTCGTCCTCAATGCACATATTGCAAGCGAATGGGTCACACTCATAATACTTGTTACTCTCTTCATGGGTTTCCTCAAAAATCAGTCAATGCTGAAATGTTCAAGGAAAAATTTTTCGAAGCCGAGTACCGAGAGTATCTTCAATTGAAAGCTGCCCATCAATCTCATGGGTCTCACGCGCTTCGGTGTTCATGACTCCACAGCCTTCATATCTCAATCCGGTAACAATCAAAATCTTTGGATAATTGATTCAGGTGCCTCTGATCATATTGCTGGTAATCGTTCTTTATTCTCCTCCATATCCTCTCCTAAACTTCCTCACTTCATTACTCTTGCGGATGGTTCTAAGGTCAGCGCCAAATGAATCGGTCATGTTTCAGTCACTCCTTCTATAACTTTAAAATCTGTTTTGTTTATACCTGGTTGCCCTTTTAATTTGATCTCCCTTAGTCAACTTACTCGCTCTCTAAACTGCTCAGTAACTTTTGATGTTGGTTCTTTCACTATACTGGAACGTGGTATGGGTCGGATGATTAGCGTAGGACATGAATCACATGGTCTTTATTACCTCCAATCAGCTCCTTCTGTAAGTTGTACTGCAGTCGAGTCTCCAAATCTTCTTCATGAACGATTGGGCCATCCAAGTTTGTCAAAATTGAAGCAAATGGTTCCGAATCTTGCAAAAATGTCATCATTGAACTGTGAGTCGTGTCAACTAGGCAAGCATGTTCGCTCTTCCTTTCCTAGAAAAGTTGAAAGCCGAGTTGATTCTCCCTTTTCAGTTATCCATTCAGATATATGGGGACTGAGTCGTGTGTCTTCTAATGGTTTCCGATATTTCGTTACCTTTATTGATGAGTTCTCTCGGTGCACTTGGGTTTTCTTAATGAAAGAACGATCTGAACTTTCGTCTATTCTCACCACTTTTGTTAATGAGGTCAAAACCCAATTTGGTAAGACAATCAAAATCCTTAGAAGTGATAATGCAAAGGAATACTTTTCTTTTGCTCTTTCTTCCTTTTTGTCATCACAGGGCATTCTCCATCAATCCAGTTGTCCTCATACCCCTCAACAGAATGGCATAGCTGAAAGGAAGAATAGACATCTTGTTGAAACTGCTCGGACCTTGTTACATCATGCAAATGTACCTGTCCGACATTGGGGTGATGCTGTTTTGACAGCATGTTATTTAATTAATCGGATGCCTTCATCCTCTCTTGATCATAAAATACCACATTCCGTTTTATTCCCTAAAGAGCCATTATTTCATGTTGCTCCACGGATATTTGGATGCACTTGTTTTATTCATGACTTGTCTCCAGGTCTTGATAAGCTTGCTGCACGAGCCATCAAATGTGTCTTTTTGGGATATTCCAGGTTACAGAAGGGTTACAAGTAATGAATAATTAAAGCGTGTTCTTAGGGTTCTTAACCCAAGAACAAAGGGAAAAGCTCTCACAATAGAGAAACTCTCAAATTTCATTAATCATCAAAATCTGAATTGTGTAGTACAAGAGTTCCCTATTTATAGCCTAACTAGGAAATACAAGAAATAAATTCCCACTACCATGCATTTACCACATACATTGACAAATGCATGTACACTACCTAGAAAGTAAGCATAATCAAGGTATTAAATTCCCACCAGCCATTATTATGACTTATGGAACTACTAGGAAGCATTTATTGGACTTGGGGGAAAACTAAAAGTCACCATAAAATTGTGCCCAAAATAACTACGAAAATTACAAATAAAAATGGTAAAAATTGGGCTTTAATTATTATCTAATCAGTCCATTGATAAAGTCCACTAATCAGCCATGCACCTTTGGACTTCTCACTAACCCTAAGCATAATCAAGGTGGTAAATGCATGGTAGTGGGAATTTATATTAAAACCAAATTGTGTTTTAATTTTTAGAAGAAGAAAACAACAAATGGTACCGCTCTGATACCATGTTTGGTTTCTGGGTCTCAAGTTTCTGCTACCCTCCTTGGAGTAGTGCGTTACTGACTCTGTTTTCAGGAGTCTCTGTTTTTTGTTGTTCTTGTTTTGAGCTGCCCTCTGTTGCAGTATTTTTTTAGTTGTCTCTTTGGTGCTGTTTAGCACTGTTTGGCTGTACTGAAATTATTTTCAGACCTCAACTACAATTTATCATTCCAATTTGGTTCAAAAGCCATGGCGCCACCGATCCCACCATCAGTTTCAGTTTGGACTTCAGCTGCTATAAGCGTTGGTCCATTATTGTTTCAGTTT
Organism: Sophora flavescens; assembly: GCA_030762895.1. Taxonomy (NCBI): domain Eukaryota; kingdom Viridiplantae; phylum Streptophyta; class Magnoliopsida; order Fabales; family Fabaceae; genus Sophora; species Sophora flavescens. The sequence goes on along the minus strand of CM061062.1, from coordinate 65,221,487 downwards.
GGTTCGAAGTTGTGACACCTTCAAGTTGTGGTTTTAGCTGCTGTAAGCGCTGGCCCAATGTCATTCTGGTTTTGTTTGAAGTGGTGACAACTTCCAGTTCAAGCTTCAGCTCAGCTGACTTGTCATCGTTTATGTTTGGTTTGCCTGCTGTCCGTAAAGTCAGTAGTGGTTTCTTTAGTTGGTTGCTCGGTGGTTTGTTCTTGGGCACGGACCTTATTGGCTGGTTGTTATGGTGTTTCTCGTTGGCTTATCCAAGATTTTTTTTTTGGGTCTAGTTAAATTTTCTTTCAAAGGGTATATTTGTAACAAGCTTAAAGCTTAGTAAGCTTTAGCTTGAGGGGGAGTATTGGAAATTACTTTTAATTAATACTCTTATTGAAATTAGATTAGGATTAATGTTATATTAATCTTGGACGGTTGGACGGTGTGGACGGTGGATTCTCATCCATTGTATTCTTAGTTTCATTGCATCTATTCTCCTAGGACTTAGCATAGATAATTAATGCTCTAGGAATTAGGTTCCCCTATCTATTATATATTGTAGTCCTATTGGAATGTTAATACAAGAGACATATTCAGTTTCAGTTTTCAAGTAGAGTCTTCATTTTTTTTCTTATCTTAATTTCTTCTCTATCTAAAATCCATAACTTCAATAAAGAGGTGAGTAACAATACCTTTATGAACCATTTCCATGGTATGTGTTTTTATATGTCGGAAGGGTTTTACCCTATGGTTTTGAGAATTTTTTCAATTAAAATGATGAATGTTGTCATTCACCTAATCTCAAAATTTGGGGCTTTTCGGTAAAACAAATAATTAACAAATTGTTGCTATGATATGCTTGTTCATGTGTGTTATGCCTTGATGTTCATGATTGCCTATTGTTGTTGGGAAACTATATATTTAAATTATGAAAAGTATATGATGTTATATTGATGAAGCATTATATAATTGACTAGCAACATGTTGTATGATGTTTGTTGCAACATCGCCTATGATAGGGGTATCGAAGAGTAATAACGCCTTAATGGGGTATTAAATCTAACACTTCCAAATGTTGGGCTTGAAAATAATACTTATAATGAGATATAAAATTCCAGTGAACAAAAATACAACATATAAAACATATTCAAAAATATTAATGTTCTCGGTTGGCGCGATAATTGGAAAAACTGTCCATTGTATCCGCGAATTTTATAAATAATACGTATAATATACTTTTAATAACATTAATATGTTAAGCAAACTCAACGACATATAAACTCTAAAATAATTACCATCAATTAAACATATTGAACATCACAACAGATTACAATAATTTCAGTGGCTTGGTAACCTCATAATTAAATTAGTTTCTTGCCCATATCAATTATTTCACAATAACTCAAGTGGCTCGGAAACCTCGTAATTAAATTGGTTTCTTGCAGGCATGCCATAAAGATCCCACACATCACACGACAACGACGTTCCATTGCCCACGCTCACTCATGAGGAGTGTTTTGATGCCACCCTCCTGTCAAGGAATTTCTATTTCGATACCAATCATGTGCACATGGCGTTATTACTCTTTTTCGATACCTCGATGTGTGGAAGTGTTACTTTTGATACTCATTAAGGCGGTGTTACTCTTCGATACCCCTATCATAGGCGATGTTGCAACAAACATCAGATCGGAATAGGCCATGACTTAAACAGGCCTGGCCTGTATTCCAATCTTAAAGTTCGAGCCTGGTCTTTTAGCCTGATATAGGCCAAATTTTAAGGCCTGGCCTGACCTACTTCAAGGCCTGGCTTGGCCTGGAAGCCTATTTATAGGCCTACTTTTCAAAAAGGCCTTTAAATATGCCTCTTAGGTCATAGGCCTTCACACTAAATGGATGTGTTGGCCTCTAATGATAAAAAGGCCGATAGGCCTACACTAATAAATAGGCCAAGACCTTCACAAATAAGGGTAGAAATAAGTCATGCTTCAAACACAAGCTTGCCACACTGAATTTCCAAGCTGCAGAATTCAATTCAAGGTATTCAGATTGTCACCTCCATTCATCAATAGAATCCCATTTATTTAACATATCAATTTAGCATATTAATCTCCCTAGTCCTTGTAAACATAGCTGGAAGCCAGGAACACAATCAATGAAATATATGATGAAGAACCTTCAAATTTTAGAAGTAGTTTATTTATTTTATTGTTTATTGTTTAATTTTCTGATTACAAAAATAAGATTCCAACAGGTGGCCTGAATGAATGGGCAACCCCACCTATTGTTGGAAGTGTTGTCTCAAGTTAACAATGTATGGTTTTACGGACACTGAATCTGAACCTTACTAGGATACATTTAACTCCACCAAAAACCTAGACTTGAGCGTGTCTATTAAGTGGCGAATTCTAATTTTTACAAAACAAAATCTATCCTTTACCAAAAAGAGTTGTACTGAAACAAAAATGCAGATCTGTAATTCCAACTAAATACTTGACAAAAATAAGAACATGATGAAAATTTCAACTCTTATCTGATATGTTGGAACTCTGGCAACAAATTTGTGCCAACAAACTGTTTAAGAACCAGGAGGACAAGGACGAAGCAACGGAGGCAGAGTGAGGCGGCAGCAGCAATGGAGAGCGTCAGCAACTCATCTGGTCTGCAACTGGCTTGAGAGGAGTGTGGCAGCGGAGATGGCAACGGCGACGGAAGGCATGGAGTGAGGTGGCGGTGGGAGCAGCTCACTGGATAGCAGCGATGCACCACAAGAGTTCCGTCTTTCAGAGAACAGTAGGAGTGTGGAAGCTTAGACTTAGGCTTTCTAATTCTAAATCCAATTAGAAAATAAAATAATAGACAGATATTTTGTTGAAAAAAATAATATTATATATTATTATTAAAATATAATATTATATTATATATTAAATATTTAAATAAAAATAACATTAATAATAAACAGGCCAGCCTATCAGGCTTAACAGGCTTTTTCTTAAGCCTAAGCCCAACCTATTTAACTAAAGAGGCTTTTTGAAAATCCTAGACTTGACATTTTTATTAAACAGGCCTTAAATAGGCCAGCCCATTGGCCCCTGTCGAGCGGCCCTGCCTATTCTCACCCCTAATCATACAGCATGTTGCAAGTCAATTATATCATGCCTCATACATATAACCCCATATACTTTTCATAATTTTAACATATAGTTTCCCACCAACAATAGGCAATCATGAACATCAAGGCATAACATACATAACAAGCTTATCATAGCATCAATTTGTTAATTATCTCTCTTTTATCGAAAACTCCCAATTTTAGAAATTAGGTTAATGACAACATACATAATTTTAATTGAAAATTCTCAAAACCATAGGGTAAATCCCTTTCGACATATAAAAACACACATACCATGAAAATGGTACATAAAGGTATTGTTACTCACATCTTGAAGACCTCCAAGTAGCTCAAAGTATTTCCTACAGCGAATCTTAGAGCTTACCAATAGTTCTCCTCATCTTCCTCTTCCTAAACTCCTTCCACAATTCTTTCTTCCTAAACCATGAACTTCTCTTCCACAAGTCTCCTATGAGTTTCTTAGGTGGCTAGGGTTATATAAAAACGTTCCTAATGTGCATTATGTTCCTCTTTATAGGCCTCCCAAAACCCAAAATGTGTCAAATCGCGTCAGAGCCTACTTACCCAGCAAGATAAAAGAAAGATCTACAACTTTCATACAGATCACAGAATCTAATTTGATAAGGAAAGGAACTTTGATAATTTATTAGCATAATTTATTAGCATAGAAGATTCCCAAAAGAAAAGAACTTTGATAAGGAAAACAACCAGAATATTTACTTGTTAATTCATTGTTGTTGAATGTTAGCACAAGAAGTACTAAAAAAAAATGTTTGATAGCTCCCTTTAAATAATAATGGAATATTTGCTTTCATTGGTATGGAGAGGTAATTTGTGTTAGGTGCCAGAGTAACGTAATGATATTATGCAACTAAAGTAAAGATGAGAATCTTTCACTAAATGGAATATTATTACAAATTCTCTCTAACTACAAGAAGTGAACAATAACGCTCATTCTTGGAAAATAGGAGAATACATATATCAAAAGAACCTCACAGGAGAAACAATGTTTTTTCTCTGAATTTTTCTTTTTGAAGATGGAATACTTGACACAAAGAACCGATCTCTATTTCTATAGGCCTTGTTACTATTTTATTTATTAGTTTAAGAGAAATTCTCATCCTTAGATTTCCTACAACAACCACTTCATCACCTTTTATTTAGTAAAAAACTGTGGTATTGATCTTTTCAAGCCAACAAAGGTGGCTTTACGTTCTCATAATCTCCCGCTTAAAGTCACTTTTGTTGGCTTGAAAATGTCAATACCACAGTTTTTTACTAAATAAAGGGTGGTGAAGTAGTTGCCGTAGGAACTCTAAGGATGAGAATAAGTTTTTCTTAAACCAATAAATAGAATAGTAACAAGGCCTATATAAATAGAGATCGGCTATCTGTGTTAAGTATTCAGAGTGAGAACATTGTTTTCTTGATATATGTATTCTCCATTCTCCTATTTTTCAAGCATGAGTCTTATTGTTCTCTTGTTTTTAGAGAGAAGTTGTAATAATATTCTATTTAGTGAAAGTTTCTCATCTTTATTTTAGCCGCGTAATATTATTACATTACTCTGGTACCTAACAGTGGTATCAGAGCCATTGATTCTCTTGGTCATTGCGTTGCGATTATTGTTCGTGGTTACTATTCACAAGTGTGGTTGTATCTCTGAATTTTTCTTTGTATTTAGAAAGAAGTTGTAATAACATTTCATTTAATGAAAGTTTCTCATCTTAATTTTAGTTGCGTAATATTATTATCTTACTCTGGTAACTAACAATTTGCACAGGCGATAGCAAGAAGGCATGGGAGTTTGATGTTTATACAATCGAAGCTTGATTTATGGAATCTGACGTAGGGTGCACGAACCAATGGGGTATGGTCTTTGAATTTGGTGCTGTAGCTTTGTGATTTGAGGGTGAAATGCTAATGAAGTTTCTGGATTGGAATGGAAGAACGTATGATTAGTGGAAATTTGGGGTTATAACATGATTGCTATCAGTTTTGGGAGCTTGGTTTTGGCAGAAGTTGAGACGGTAATAGTGGTTTGACTATAAATGTTGCGTTTTGAAGATAAACATTGCTTATGTTGGGTTTTGGAGACGATAAGAGTGGTTAGAGTTTTGTCTTCTATAACTGAAATAAAGTTGTCTTGAAGGAACAAAATGCACAGTAAAATAACCGAGGTTAAAACATAAATAATACAAGGCTAGGAATGAAGAGGTCTTCTCTGATAACATATGGGATAATTGGAAAACCTAATGCATTCTAGGAACTTACTCAACCTGTCCATCAATCTTTTTGGCCAGCCTAAGCCTCCTGGAGACCCTCGGTTTATTTCTTGGATTGCTCCTTCTGATGAGTATGTTAAACTTAATGTTGATGGGAGCTCCTTGGGTAATCCTGGCAAAACAAGCTTTGGAGTCTTAAACAGGAACTCTATTGGTGAATGGATTTCAGGTTTTTCGGGTTTTTGTGGGATTGCTAGCAACCTAAAAGCTGAACTCTTAGCTATTGCTTATGGCATTGATCATGCTTGGACTACAGGGCACAAAAAGATCATTTGTGAGTCTGATTCCAAAGTTGCCTTGACCCTTATAGAAGGAGTGCAGCATTGCCACCCCTATGCTCCAATTGTTCACTACATCAAGGGATTTGCTGATCTTCCTTGGCAGCTAAATTTCATCTCATCCATACCCTTGGGGAAGGGAACCAATGTGCAGATTGGCTTGCAAAGTTTGGAGTTAATATGGAGCAGAATTCTAGTAGTGAAGGAGCGGCGTTCACGCCAAGAATTTTAGGGCGAGGCAATGCAGTAAGGAAGGGAACTGAGAGAGGATTTTAGGGTTCACTCATCGAATGTTTGACTTTGTTGTGTGATATGAATGGTCTTTGCATTCTAATATTTGATCTCAATCCAAACCACCTAAATGGGTTTTGATTCATGTCAAATCAATTGGATACATGGGCTAGATCACATCACTTAGAGCTTTATCTATGTTTTGTCATTAGCCTTAGGCCACTAAGATAATTTAGCCATTCCTGGAAATCCTCGGAATATTTTCTAATATGCTTAATTTATTCAATATATATTTTATAAAGAGTATATATTTCTAAAAATCAGGAGACAAGAAAAATAATAAAAAAGAAAAAATTGAAACTAAAACTTTAAGAAGCTTAAGAGGAGGAAGCATTTATCCTGGAGCACTTGGATGGATGAGATGACACGAGTCTATTTCAATTTAACCAATGATTTTGAGTTCGAATTCGAGCTCTAGGAATGCGTCAGCATTAAAACTCTTGAGGGGAGCTGCACTATCCTTATAGTTCTATCCGGTTCGAAGGATTAGTGTTCGCAGTTGCTCGCGGAGGATATAGAGAATATAGAAGGAGGAAGTATTTAATTCCTAGTTACACCCAATTAGATGATGATTGTTTGCTTGCTCGTGCTGCAACTCCGACCTCACACCTTTTGATGAAGATATTTTCTTTAATCGTTTAATCTTCTTTAGTTTGGTTCCTGTGGTACATCCAGTCGTTGATTTTTCATTTCAAATTTCAATGGCCGTGTTATAGTTCCGTTACTAGTGGTAGTGGCTGTATCGCTGTAGTGCCTTTTTTGTGCAGGATTTAACATTCCCATCCCACTTTTGACATTTCCAATATGACTAGGTTTTCCCTTTCTTAATCTATTACCATTATCGCGTCTTATACAATGCTAATAAATATCTAAAATTTATATCGAAAATCAAGAACCCTCATTCAATTAAAAAAAATTCAAAAATGTATTATTATTGATGAATATACAGCTTAATTAGCCAGCAATCATGGGTATGGACTATGGTGCTTTGTATATGCTACAATGGTTGCAGATTCACATAGTTGAAGCACCAAAACATGTGCTGTGCCATTACAACATCTATAAGACTATGGATCTCAGTGGTTCTTCAATAGTGAAGTGATTACTTTTTTAAAAACAAGAATCACCCTTGTTGAGGTTGTTCTTGTCTTCTACCAATGAAGCACCAGAATTCTCAGCAAACAAAGCTATGACAGTGGGTCTGAGATGATGTTTGAGCTTTTATCAACTGAAGCCAACAATATTGATGATCAATATTCAATAGTATGGCATGGGTTTTAAACATATTTACCATGTTCTTACTTTTTACATTATTATTACTATGAAATTTTCTCGAAGGTGAATTCGGTATCCGATATGGGAAACTGTTCAAGCATCTCCACTCAGCAGCATTTCCTTGCACCTCTTCAAAGAGTCTTGCTTCTGCAACAAGATTTGCCTGTGGAATTTCTTGATAAAAAGGTCAGCCATATAATCAATTTCTTCCTCCATTTTGAACTCTTGCCCTGCCTCTTCCTTTGAATTCTTCACCAAGTCAATCACAGAGCCTCCAAGATCCAAATCCTCTGAGTCAAACATTGTGTGTGTAAGATCCGGGTACTTGCACTCACCATCACCACCATCACCATCATAATCATCATCTTCTCCATACATGTAGTAACTCTCATAACCATCTTGATCTCTTTCCTCTACCACTACTTGGGTCTCACTAGGATTTGACGCAGCCTCATAGGACTGTGCATTGTCATTGAACACCATCATGGCCTTGTTTTGGTCACTGCTATCTTCCAATAAGCATTCTTCCTTGGGGTGAGAATGGTGCCCCAGAACAGATTGGAACTTGTGAGAAATGGTGCTCATCACAAACTTCTTGTTCATCACAAGTGAGAATATAATCAACCTGGCTCTTATTGAATTTGTTTTGGACTTGAGAGCCAAAGTTTTTGACTTGGCCATTGAGCTCAGACCAGCTATGATCTGCTTCAAAAATCCAGATGATCTATTCTTCATGTTGTCCCTTGTATAATAACTAACTAATCTGTTTGTAAACAAAGCTAAAGAGGGGTATAAAAAACTCTATGTAGCAATGTTTTGTTTGTGTGAGAGAGGAGAAAGGAAGGAGATATTTTGAAGATGTGATTATTGCTATTGAAATGAGGTTGCAGCAAAAGCAGTGTTTTGGAATGAAAGAGTACAAGGAACCTACATGGGTTTATATACAAAGGATGCATCTAGCTAGTGACAAGTAGCTAGTTTGTCATAGAGAAACAAGATAAACAAAAGAAAGAGTGTGGGTTAAGAAATGAGAAGAAAAGGGCTGAAAGAGAAAAGAAAGAATAATAATTTAAGTCATGATAGTATATCAAGTTTTAAATATAATATTTGACATTGTATATGTTTATTTATTTATTTATTTTTACTTTTTTTCTCTTTATATACGGTTATGTGAAAAATACATCACAAAATAGAAAAACACTATATATTGTCATTGTGTATATATTTAAGGAGCTATTATATTTGAACATCCAATTTCAGATACCGTATGTGTTTATTTCTATCTTTTACATACTTTTTCATCTTCTTTGTATATACGCATCCCAAAAACGAAAGGGACATCGTATGGTGTCCCAAATTTGGTGTTCAAAAATCACTGTTGATATCGAAGTCTGGCTAGTTGGATTGGTAAGCTATGTTGAGGCAAGATAAAGATTTACTGATGTTATACTACACCTTATTTCTATCAATAATATGTTTTCACATATTTTACCTTTTTAGCATTAAATGAAAATTTAACTTATATAGGAAAATATTATTGGTCGAAACATGATATATTACATTAAAATGAGACGACAAATCTTCATCCTTGAGACAAGGGTTTCATAATACCAATCCAAAATTGGATTATAAGGTTGACTTGGTGGTTGGGGTAACAGAGTTAAGAAGTGGAGAGGATTCAAACCTCACTCACTAACAAAATACTAATAATAACACTAAAATTTGCCTAAGGGGCGGGTAGCTCGAGTGGTTAGAGCTAAGAGTTTAAGGTGCTGGAGGTCAAGGTTTAACCATTGACAAAGGAGAAAAAATTAACAATTAACATACTAATATTTGCCTATAAAATAAAACCTAGCATTTGCCTGTAAAAAAAATAATCAAACCAAAACAATTTCTTCTTTAGACTCGAGTTTTTAAAAACAAGATAACATAGACACCTCGTATCATAATATTAATAACGCATACTTAATTGATCCAATCTACGAGTTTCACCCGAGATTTGTCGCACTCAATCAACATAGTGCAACTAATTATTAGACATTACATATTTAAATAAAAAAAATCGTATTTTAAGAACCAGATAGAAATATGGACCAATCAACTGAGGTTGGCGTGAGTGGTTAAGGGTCTCTCGTCCCTTAACCAATGTCTCGAGTTCGAGCCTTGTGTATAGAAAAAACCTCAGCTGGGAGGGATGCCACCCTTAAAGGTGCCGAACAAACTCCCGCGGGAAATTAGATACTCCTCGAAATAGATCGAAAAATAGAAATATGGATCAACTTTCAGACAAATCAAACAAAAACTTGTAGTTAATTGATCCAATCTACGAGTTTCACACGATATTTATCACACTTAATCAAGATAGTGCAACTAATTATAACATATTTAAATAAAAAAAAATCGTATTTGAAGAACCAAATAGAAATTTGAATCAACTTTCAAACAAATCAAATAAAAACAATTTATTCTTTAGTCTCGAGCTTTTAAAAACAAGATAACATAGACACCTTGTATCATAATAACTTGCACTCAATAGATTCAATCTACGAGTTTCACATGAGATTTGTCGCACTTAATCAACAAAGTGCAAATGATTATTAGACATTACATATTTAAAGAAAAAATAATCGTATTTGAAGAACCGAATAGAATTATGGACCAGCTTTCAAACAAAACAAGCTTTGCTCTTTTGACCTTACCCATTTTCATTTAGTTCTTCCAATTATTTGATCATTTGCTTGTGGGGAACCTTTGAAGCTTTTGAGAAAGAGTAAAATAAAGGGATAAGCAAAGCTAACCCACCAATTGCAAGAGGCCAGATATTGTTCTAAAGATAAACTTTATTAGCCATTTTGCGCTCAATAGCTCCATATGCATTTGGCACCATATAAATAGCTCCATATGCATTTGGCACCATATAAATAGCTCCATATGCATTTGGCACCATATTATTACGGCTTCTTTTTCTTTTAAGAAATGGGTAGAGGGTGGTACCACTGACATTGTACTATATGGTTTGACCATCTCTCTGTTGCAGATTCTGTTTGTTTCTCATTTGCTTAATGCAATCATCTTTCAACAGAAGAGGCTCACATGCTACTCAAAACCTCTGTCCCACTTTACTTTAGCAACGGATTTCAAGGCGTTGTGTGAGGTAGGTTGGACACCCAATGATTGCATGTTTCCCTTATATTTATTATAATTTAATTTTATTAATTTTTATTAAATGATCTTTAATGTAATTTTAGTATAATGATTTTTTTAACCATGACATAGGTAATAAGTATCCATCGTTGTTAGTAGTGATTAATCTCCCTCGGAAACTTGCTGGGTACATAAGGTGTGTTTTCTCATTCCAATCAGGTTTTCTCCATATACAAGAGTCAAGATTCGAATCCCTTACAACTTCCTTAAGGTACCCAAGTCCTTCACCATTTGAATCAATCACATTATTAATTTATTTAATAAAAAAGTTAATAAATTAAATGATAATAGACAAAATAAATAACAATAAACCCTCTTAAAACTTAACGTCTAAGGTTACGCAACTACAGAACTTTGTAATAGTGGATCACCCATTCCAATATCCATTTGTACAGTGAATGGCTAACGTGGCCCTCTCTCATTTGTTTCTAATTCTTTTCTGCCGTTTTCCCTATTTTCTGAAGTCGTTTTGCACTTGTGTGTTAGTGTTTCCATCGGGTATGTGGCATGTCGATAGGGAGCGGAGATCGTCTCCGGTTTGTTATCTCTATTTTCTTTCCATTCAGGAGATAGCTAAATACAAAAGATTATTAATAATAAATTTTTTTAGATGATAAATAAGGTTTGAAACATAAATCTCTCCTTTTTATCCATCTCTCATAAATAGAAGGAAAACGGAGAGAACAAAATGGAGAGGATCTCAACTCTTCCTTGGAGTTTTTACTGTGAGTTGCAATTTCAATTGAGAATGGTGATTTCTATACTTAGGGAATGCATTACGTGTTTGCTAGTGTGACTACTCTAATGTATTATGACTTATTAGGAGTTAGACAAAATTCCACATCTCAAGGATTCAAGACGAGAACACAAACAAAATATATCATAAAGAAAGTAATAAAAAATGCATGAGGACACAAATTTATGTGATTTGAAATCCTTTGTCCATGTCTACGACCTCATTTTAACAAAATGTTTATTATCTCAAACAGAAATATAAGTTTTGTAGGAACATGAAAACTTACCCTAATTTGTGTATTACCTTACAAACCTGAGTATTCTACTCTCGGAGATTCTGAGGAATGATAAACACTCACAAGAAACATTTTTATCGCAAGTGATCATTTCTATTTGCTCACTTATCTTGGACTTGAATACTTCAACTTTTCACAAGACTCACTTTATATAGTGGGGGTGTAACAACCGTGTTTTTATATTTTATTTTAAGTGTGATGATTAAGTTTAAGGCTTGGATTAATTATATGATTAATATGTGGTTTAAGGTATAGAAACCTTTACATGGAAAGTACGCGATCATTTGGAGTGAGATTGAACATAAACACATCTTAGGGCTTCTCGTATATCGTTTGAAGTTTACACAGGCAAACACAAGAAAGGGGGTGTTGAATTGTGTTTGTTAATAATTTTCGAAAATAACCTTTAAAACAATTTTTGTACACAAGGAGATTAGAAACAGAAGCAAGCACAAAGAAATATATACTTTTTAAAAGACTTTGACAAAAACAATATCAAAACCCCTCGGTTAGTAAGAAACAAATAAAGCTGTAAGAGTTAAGAGATAGAAGAATCACACAAGATGTTTTATCCTGGTTCACTCTCTTCCAACCAAGAGCTACGTCCAGTCCCTTCTACTTGAATGATTTTCTCCACTATTTTTCAAATAGATTACAGCCAAGTATTCAACACATCTCCAGGCTACAAGTATTTCTTTCTTACCAAGCCTCTTCAGGCTCTAACTCTAACAAAGAGATTTAATGTTTGATCTTCTTAACTTACTATGTGTGAGGATATGACAGTTTAAGATCAGATGAATATTTTCACAATATTCAAACTAAGAAATACTGAATCTTGTTCTTTAAAGAAATATGAGTATGAGTGATTGTAGTTTGACAAAAGTTGAGCTCGTAAGGTTGTGTAGTCAAGTGTACTTCTTCAGTATCTCAGGTCTTTTATTTATAGTGACCTTCTTCTTCACTTGTATTTCTTCAACGGTTACTTTGAATAATCCTGTTTAGAGATAGCATTTAATACATGATATCCGTTGTGACTGATAGCTTAATTGTGGTAAGCTAAATAGTGCTCTTGGTTATCGAGGTAACATGAAATAGGAGGTTTACTGCTCTGAGTTTTGCAGCTTGAGAACTTGTTGTTTCTCCTTTGTGAGCAATCCAACTTTTTCAGCCATAAAGTTGTCATCATACATATCGTTTTGCAGTATCTTATTGTACGATTCTGCTTTTTGCATTTCTTAATGGTACTATGTTTCTTTTACAAAAAGGTAAAATATTAAAGCAGATAGGATAATAGTGAAGAACAAATATTCTATTGAAATAAATATTAATCATTTGAAATAAATTCAAGAGATTCGGGTAGCATTTATTTATTCAAAGATTGAGCTCTACTTTAAAAAACTCCGTCTAGTTAGCTATATGTGAGACTAAGTCTGTTTCAACAGATTATTTTGCTCGTCCGATGACGTGGCATATCCTCTTGTCTATCTAGTCTTTGGACTTGCTATTCCTCAAAGAGTTATAAAGATCTTCGTCTAGTGACGTGGCAGTTAGAGCTCGTCTACTAGATTACTTTATTGTTCAGTTCATTTACTTCTACTAATTACTTCCGTCTGCTTACGTGGCAACATGGACGCGCTTATTATCAAATCTTTGGACTTGCTGTATCTGACACGTTATTTTGGTATTCGTCTAGCAAACATATAGAGCCTCGTCTACTTAAGAAAATTAGTCTACTCAATTAAATAAATAAGTAACTTTACCAAAATATTGAGCAGCCCGTCTACAATTATTTTTCAATGAAAACTTATCCCATGTTTCTTTTACTTATATTTAAATATTCCTGCATAACTGAAAGCACATGTTAGATCTCAACTAATACTTTACCAAGCAAATTTAATCCTTTTGTTAGTATCAAAACATAGATATTATTTAATCCAAAACCACTTCGGTTCCAAAAATCTCCCCATTTTTGATGACGACAAAACTAATTAAATTTGAAAAGCAAAGTCTAAGAGAGCTTGCAGGGCCCCCCCTAAGACAAAACATTCAAATAATTAATTAGAAAAAGCATATGAAGAACAATTGCATATAAGCTAACAGATAGGTGCAACAACATATCATACTTAGAGTATATATGAAGGAATAAATAAGCATCGTCAGCAGATATCAAAGCAAATAAGAAAACATAAGTATCAGAACAATTAGCAAGTAGAAAAAAATATGCATATGCAGACAAATATGAGCTTTTCAAAACTGACTTTTTATTTTTATATAAACAAATCTCTTTCCTTTCCTTTCTCCCCCTTTTTGTCATCAGCCAAAAAGGTAAAAGGAGAGGACCATCATTGTCAGTATAAGAGAAAAAAAAGATAAAAGGTAAAGGTTAGGCAGGAGGTGGAGGTGGAGGGTTCTGAGTCTGGCTTTTCTTGAAATCCATGAGGAATTCCAGCATTTTATTCACAACCTCTAAGGTTGGAGCCATTGAAGTTTGAACATGCTGTTGGACATCCTCCTTAATTTTCTTAGTCATCTTCTCAACCTTCTCATCAACTATCTTGCCAACTCTGTCATCAACTATTTTTCCAAGAACCTCTTCAAGATTAGGTGGCAGAGCCTGTTGCCATGAGCTTTCAGCAAACTCTTGAAATGTGCTTCGTGTTCTTGAAAGATCTGACGGGTGCATCACAACTAGAGCTAATGGTTGAGAAGAGTGTTTTTTTATGAGCTCTGATTGTGTATGGATTCAGTTGTTTCTTCTAACCCAACAGTAGTGGCATTTTGATTAGGTTCTTCAACAACAGTTTCATCTGCAATAGGCTCTGAAGTAGGTGAAGGGATCACTGAGACTTCTTTTGCCCATCTGATGGGGTAGAAGAATTCCACATTTTTACTATTTATGGGAAGTCCCCAAAGGTCTTTATAGATCATATATCTGAAATTTGAAAGGCCACACTTCCCTCTGACCTTAGGAATTTCCTTCTTCTCTTCTTCAGTCAGTCTAGAGGAAAATGCCTCCCTTGTGCAGTGAATAATATGAGATTTCCATAAATCTGCAGCATGTTGATCACTGATTAACTCAATGGATTCAGTATGCAAAAAGAAATCCAACATTGAGTAGTCAAAAGTTTCTTGGTTCAGATCAAGCATTGCTGATTCAGCTTCAGGCATGACTCCTTTGAATCTTCTGCTTTTCTTGTCTTTGTCCTTATTCAGGTCTACCATTGGCAGTCTTGGACAGATCCTGTAAAGCATGATTCCAACTCTGGTTGCTTCATTATGTCTCATCCAGGATGGAGGGACAAAATGCGCGGCTCTATCAACTCTGAAATGACTGAACTCCCACTTCAGCATTTCATAGATGATCCAGGAAGAAATCAGAGGCCCTCTCATAGACTCTAGGATGCTCAAAAGACACCCATTTTGTGTCCCTTGGCATTATCATGGGAACATGCTTTGAGGATCTCGCTATTTGCTCAGGGATGGTAGGAAGATTTTTTCTTTTGGGGTCAGTCTCCAAAATAGGTATGTGTTGTTTTGGCTTCAACGACTCATGTGGGGGGGGATTGAGTTTTCAAAAAATTATTTCCCTCTTAAAACTTTTTCACAAAGCTTTTCAAATAAGAGTTGCGGATTTTTGTGGCCTCAGGATCTTTTACAAGATCGATGAAGGGTTTATATAAAATCTTGAATAGAAGGTGATGAGGATAATAAAGATTGATTCAGAATTAATTCAGAATAGATTTAGGTTCAATAACTCAGTAATAACAAAATATAGTTTATACAGATCAAGAACATAAATTATATGGAACTTTAAACATCAAAGTTGCAGGTTCTTGAACATAAACAAAAAGTAAGGAGTTTGAGTTTAGGGATACCACACAACCAGCACTCTTGTGAAGAGCCTCAATGTTCAACCTTAGGGATACCTCACCCTAATCACTTAGAGAGACTCCCTCTCTCTTTACAATCAAAATGTAAAACAAAATTTGATTCCTAACTCTCAATAGTCAGATAAACAAATTGAACCACTTATGAGTATTGAAACACTCTTTTCACAGTAAGCTCAAGAAAGATGATGAATGATTTTCACAATTGATTTCTCAAATTGATTTCTCAAATTGATTTCATAAAACTGTGATATGTTATGATATTCGTATATATTGTAAAAGTGTTCCTTTGATCCCTCTTTATATAGAAAACAAGTTATAGTCGTTGGGATCAATCAAAACAGATTTGGATCTGATTTAACAGAATGTTTTCTTGATTCTGGTTCTTGAAATAAGATTCTGATAGTTCTTGTAGAATTCACATCCATAAAATAACCGAGTCCATCTAGCCATTAAGATTTTACATTCGAATGGGCTAGTAGACGAGGTCCATATGCCACGTCAGCAGATGGGAGTACTAAAACACAAAGTGATTGGACGTGTTCCAACTAGTAGAAGAGCTTCATTTAGTAGACGAGCTCCATATGGTATGTCATTGGACGGAGCTTCTCATTTAAGATCTTAGCAGGTCCAAAGACTTTTGTGGACGAGCGCTTCTGTTACTGCAGTGGATGAGCGCTTGTGTCACTTTAGTGGACGGGCGCTTGTACCACTCCAGTGGACGAGTGCTTTTGTCACTTTAGTGGACGAGGGCTTCTGTCACTTTGTGTTGGACGAGCGCTTCTGTCACTTTATGTTAGATGAGCGCTTCTATTACTTGTTGGACGAGCGCTTATATTATTCCTATGTTGGACGAGCGCTTTTGAAATCTTATTTCCAAAAATAATTTTCATTAACGAAAACTTATTCCTTTTAATGCAGGTTATGAAAAAAAGATTTTCTTCATGCATCTTTTTAATTGAGCTATTTGTGAATAAGAGATTTCATCTCTTACAAATCATCTAAGACTTAAATCTAATTTCTCCTTTATGCTTTTGTCTTGATGATCCTTCGATCCCTGTCTTTGCTATTTGATTCCTCCAAGTTCTTCCTTGAATATTCTCCTTTGATTGCTCACTGAACTTGTTGATTACTGCTTGATACCTATCTTTTCTAATTTGACACTAAAACACTTGCATACACATTAGGTTGTATTTGTCATATATCAAAATCTCTAAGTCATTGAGTCTAACAATCTCCTCCTTTTTTATTATGACAAACCTTTTAACAAATTATAAGATTAGAGTATAAGTGTAGCAGATGCTAAGTGTTTTTAGCAGATTTATATCATGATATCAAAGCAGTCAGATCAGAAGTATATCAAAGCAAAAAAAAATATTATCATAGCAGAATTTGATTTACTTCCCATTAATCATGTAAGCTTTTAAGCTTCTAAGCTCCCCCTCAACATATGCATGTATAATTCGTTATTATCCCTTTTCTCTATATCATACTTTTTTTTTCATGTATAATTTGTTATTATTCCCTTTCTCTATATCATACTTTGTCCTCTCTCTTTTGGCATTATAAAAAAGGTAAAGAAAAGAAACATTCAAAGCAATAGAGAAGGCAATCATTTTAAACATTCAAACATAGCATATAAAATTATTCATGATAGAGGGATAGGTGCAGGGACAAATCAAAGAATAAGTGCGTCTATCTAATTTTCCTCCCCTTTTTGATTTTCTTCTGTTTCTTTAGAGATTAGATATAGGATTGATCAATTATGCCCAATTCTCTTCTAATGAAAAAGAAGCTTTCCTTGTTCAAGGGCTTGGTAAAAATATCTGCAAGTTGTTTAGTTGTATCAACATGTTTAATTTCAATTTCTCTACTCTGAATATGATCTCTAATGAAATGATGTCTGATTTCTATGTGTTTAGTTCTAGAGTACATTATGGGATTCTTAGTTAGGTTAATTGCACTCGTATTGTCACATATAATAGGAACTTGGTTTAGTTGCACACCATAATCAACTAATTGTTGTTTCATCCATAAAACCTGTGTACAACAGCTACCAGCTGCTACATATTCAGCCTCTGCAGTGGATAAAGCCACACTAGATTGTTTCTTACTGAACCATGATACTAATGAGTTTCCTAGTAAATGGCAAGTTCCCCTGGTACTCTTTCTATCTAGTTTACAACCAGCAAAATCAGAGTCTGAATAGCTAATTAAAGTACATGTAGCTTGATCAGCCGCTGGCTCATCTATTTTTATAACTAGTATGACCGTGGTTTTGTGCTAATTTTATATCATTTTCGTCCAAATTAGACTTGATTGTCTTTAAGTAGCACTTTGAGTCTATAAAGTATTTTTAGGCTAATTTAGTTGATTTAGAGTTAAATAAAGCACTTATGCTATTTTCTGTTTTCAGGTTAATAAAATGAAATAAATCTGGAGCTTTCGCCCCGCGAGAAGGATGTTCGCCCCGCGAACCAGAAGCGTGACTGTGCCAGAAAATGCATTCCTCTCTGTCTCGCCCCGCGAAGACATGACTCGCCTCGCGAGTCATCCAACCCTGAAGACTAGAAGTCAGCACGGCTTATCCATGTTGAAGGTCACGGCTGTGACAGTTTGGAATCTGAAGAGTCTCGCCTCGCGAATGATAAGCTCGCCTCGCGAGAGAACCCAAAAGCTGAAGACTGTTCACATTATTCGCCTCGCGAATGTGCGTTCGCCTCGCGAGTCCGCGTAGTCCAGAAGTTGTATATAAGTCTGTTTTAGACAGAACTGAGGGGAGAGCTAGCTTTTTAGCTAGTTAGCTAGTTTTTAGTCAGTAGTTAGTCTTTTGTTTTCTCTTTAGTTTATTGTTTGCCTTTGTAATGGAGAACTAGTCTCCTAGATTAATCTACTGTGATTGGTTTCCATTACCACGCTTGAGGTTTTGTAATCCCTGTTTTGTATGGTTTTCCCTTTTCAATGCCATGCTTTATATTTCTGTTTGCTTAATTCAGGAGTATATTGTGTTGTGTTGATTTGTTTCGGTGATGTTATGTTCCTATATATAATCGTGTTTGCTTAATTCGCGTGTGTTCAATCATGTTCGCTTAGTTCATGAGTGCTTCACCCCGTTTGCTTAATTCGGGAATAGGGACATATATCTGTAGTAGTGGTTTCACTTGTAAATTGTTGCTACAACTGGGAGGGGATTAGAATCTGCTTAGGACTTGGAATTATATCAACCAATGATAGTGGGAAACCGAGAACAGTAGGTTGATCGTCTTTAGTTTATTTGTTAATCTCTTAAACTGCTCTGTTTTCATTGTTCTGTTTTGTTTCGTTTCTTATTTGCATTCACTCCAAACCCCCCAAAACTGATTTTCTGTTAATAATAGCAACCTAAGAGTCCTTGTGAGACGATACTCGAGTTATCGCTTCCCTATCTACATTATTTTGTAAACGCTCGTTCTTTTTGGCGCGTGGCGACAGCGCGTTCGAAAATTGGCGCCGTTGCCGGGGACTCTTGTTGTTATTAACAGAAAAAAAAAAAATCTTTGCTGAATTAGTTTTGTCTGCTTGTCTGATTGTGAATTTTAGTATTCCCATGGATAATTACATGTATGGGTATTTGCCTAATGTTGATTATAATCCACCACCATGCATATATTATCCTAACTCTGTTGGAAGTTATGAGTTTAGTAATGATTTTGGCATGTTTGGAATGAATGAGTGTTCTAGCCAACATAGTGGAGGACAGGGCGTTTTGGATGAGATAGCTTCTTTGGTGAATCAAATGGCAGTAAGCCAGCAATATCAGCCTGACCCCACAATATGCCAACTCAGTATGGAAGAAATGATACAACAAATGGCAGAGAACAATCAACGGATGGAAACTGATTATCAGAAGATGGCCATACAAATTGATCACATTGTCTCCACCTCGACTGCACTGCAAACTCCACATCCCATTGAAGAACATACAGATTCACAGATAGTTAATCTTGAAGATTCTTCTGATGATAATTTTGATAATGTTTCTGTTGATGAACTGTGTGTTGAATCCCCTGATTCTATCTATTATAGTGCATGTGCTGATTGTACTGACACTGCTTTGTGTATAACATGTTTTGAAAGTTCATTCTTTTCAGGAAACATAGAAAATGAGGATCAGGAGGATCAGGAGGACATCTGCTTCACCGTGCTTGAGGATGATGAAGAACCTTTGGAAGTAGATGATTCAATTAACTCATATGCATGTGTTGAGAGTGATGGGATGGATGAACTAATTGCTGAATTTCCAGACATTCAGGCTTTTACTGATTCAGTCTATTGTGATATATGTATTGACTCTACTAACACTAACCTTTGTGTGGTGTGTGCTGAAATTTCTGCAGGTTTAGCAGGTGATGGAATTGTTAGCACAGTGAATGAAGAACGTGCAGAAAAGGAAGCAGCACCAGTAACCCCAGCTATTTGTTTACCACCTCCCCCTGTGGAACAACCGGGAGGGGATTAGAATCTGCTCAGGGCTTGGAATTATATCAACCAATGATAGTGGGAAACCGAGAACAGTAGGTTGATCGTCTTTAGTTTATTTGTTAATCTCTTAAACTGCTCTGTTTTCATTGTTCTGTTTTGTTTCGTTTGTTATTTGCATTCACTCCAAACCCCCCAAAACTGATTTTCTGTTAATAATAGCAACCTAAGAGTCCTTGTGAGATGATACTCGAGTTATCGCTTCCCTATCTACATTATTTTGTAAATGCTCGTTCTTTTTGGCGCGTGCGACAGCGCGTTCGAAAATTGGCGCCGTTGCCGGGGACTCTTGTTGTTATTAACAGAAAAAAAAAAAAATCTTTGCTGAATTAGTTTTGTCTGCTTGTCTGATTGTGAATTTTAGTATTCCCATGGATAATTACATGTATGGGTATTTGCCTAATGTTGATTATAATCCACCACCATGCAAATATTATCCTAACTCTGTTGGAAGTTATGAGTTTAGTAATGATTTTGGCATGTTTGGAATGAATGAGTGTTCTAGCCAACATAGTGGAGGACAGGGCGTTTTGGATGAGATAGCTTCTTTGGTGAATCAAATGGCGATGTAAGCCAAAGAATATCAGCCTGACCCCACAATATGCCAACTCAGTATGGAAGAAATGATACAACAAATGGCAGAGAACAATCAACGGATGGAAGCTGATTATCAGAAGATGGCCATACAAATTGATCACATTGTCTCCACCTCGGCTGCACTGCAAACTCCACATCCCATTGAAGAACATACAGATTCACAGATAGTTAATCTTGAAGATTCTTCTGATGATAATTTTGATAATGTTTCTGTTGATGAACTGTGTGTTGAATCCCCTGATTCTATCTATTATAGTTCATGTGCTGATTGTACTGACACTGCTTTGTGTATAACATGTTTTGAAAGTTCATTCTTTTCAGGAAACATAGAAAATGAGGATCAGGAGGATCATGAGGACATCTGCTTCACCGTGCTTGAGGATGATGAAGAACCTTTGGAAGTAGATGATTCAATTAACTCATATGCATGTGTTGAGAGTGATGGGATGGATGAACTAATTGCTGAATTTCCAGACATTCAGGCTTTTACTGATTCAGTCTATTGTGATATATGTATTGACTCTACTAACACTAACCTTTGTGTGGTGTGTGCTGAAATTTCTGCAGGTTTAGCAGGTGATGGAATTGTTAGCACAGTGAATGAAGAACGTGCAGAAAAGGAAGCAGCACCAGTAACCCCAGCTATTTGTTTACCACCTCCCCCTGTGGAACAACCGGGAGGGGATTAGAATCTGCTTAGGGCTTGGAATTATATCAACCAATGATAGTGGGAAACCAAGAACAGTAGGTTGATCGTCTTTAGTTTATTTGTTAATCTCTTAAACTGCTCTGTTTTCATTGTTCTGTTTTGTTTCGTTTCTTATTTGCATTCACTCCAAACCCCCCAAAACTGATTTTCTGTTAATAATAGAAACCTAAGAGTCCTTGTGAGACGATACTCGAGTTGTCGCTTCCCTATCTACATTATTTTGTAAACGCTCGTTCTTTTTGGCGCGTGGCGACAACGCGTTCATAGCTCCCTTGGGATACCATAATCCCATGTCTTTTGTTCCTAACAGATACTTAATTATCCTTTTAACTGCTGTTAAGTGTGATTCTTTTGGATTTGCTTGATACCTAGCACACATGCATACACTAAACATGATATCTGGCCTACTAGCAGTAAGATAAAGTAGCAAGCCTATCATACCTCTGAATTTAGAAACATCAACAGGTTTACCTTGCTCATCCTTGTCCAGATAACAGGAGGTACTCATTGGAGTAGCCATCTCCTTAGCATTTTCCATGCCAAACTTCTTGATCAACTCATTGCGGTACTTGGTTTGGCTAACAAAGATTCAATTTTCAGTTTGCTTTATTTGCAGTCCAAGGAAAAAGTTCAGCTCATCCATCATTGACATTTCAAACTCACTCTGCATAAGACTTGCAAACTCATTGCACAAATGCTCATTAGTGGCACCAAAAATTATATCATCCACATATATTTGTACAAGTAAAATGTTGTGTGCCTTTTTCTTAGTGAACAAAGTTGTGTCAAGTTTACCTCTTTTAAATCCTTTTTCAATGAGAAAATTACTTAACCTTTCATACCAAGCTCTAGGAGCTTGCTTTAAGCCATATAGTGCTTTGGACAGTTTATAAACATGGTTAGGCAATTCATTATTCTTAAAACCAGGTGGTTGACCAACATACACTTCCTCTTGTATAAATCCATTTAAGAAAGCACTCTTAACATCCATTTGATACAATTTAAATCCTATTATGCAAGCATAAGCAAGTAGCATTCTTATAGCTTCTAATCTTGCTACTGGTGCATATGTTTCATCATAATCTACACCTTCTTCTTGGTTATACCCTTTGGCTACCAATCTAGCCTTGTTTCTTACAATTATACCATTTTCATCTAGTTTATTCCTAAAAACCCAATCTGTACCTATTACTTGATAGTTCTTGGGTTTAGGCACTAGTTTCCAAACTTGGTTTCTTTCAAACTGGTTTAATTCATCTTGCATAGCCATCATCCAATGTTCATCAATTATAGCATCATCTATGTTCTTAGGTTCTACTTTAGACACAAATGCCATATGATTACAAACATTTCTAAGAGATTGTCTAGTAGTTCCCCCCTTTGTAATTTCACCGATGATGTTATCAATTGGACGATTTCTGACAGTCCTCCATTCCTTTGGTAGGTCAGGCTGTTATTCTGCTTGCTCCTGCTGCAGCGATTCGTTCTTTAAGCTTTCATCTTCTTCATTGTTCTATTTCTCTTCTAGAAGAGTTTTCTCAATTGAATTTGCAAGATCATCAATAACAAAATCCTTTCCCAACCTTTTGGGGTTAGACTCATCAAATGTCACATGCACAGATTCCTCAATAGTTCGTGTTCTCTAATTATATATTCTAAATTCTTTACTAGATAGAGAGTAACCTAGGAAAATTCCTTCATCATCCTTTGCATCAAATTTTCCAAGATTATTCTTTCCATTGTTAAGAACAAAGCATTTGCAACCGAAAACATGTAAATGTGCTATATTTAGTTTTCTTCCTTTGTAAAGCTCATAAGGGGTTTTCTTTAAGATTGGTCTTATCAAGACTCTATGTAGCACATAGCAGGCTGTATTGACAGCATCTGCCCAAAAATGTTTTGGCAAGCTAGAGTCGTTCAACATAGTTCTTTCTATCTCCTCTAATGATCTATTCTTTCTTTCCACTACTCCATTTTGTTATGGAGTTCTAGGAGCAGAAAAATTATGTTGAATGTCATGCTCATCACAAAAGTTTTCAAACACTTCATTTTGAAATTCTCCCCCATGATCACTTCTTATAAAAACAATTTTCACGTCCTTTTCATTTTGCACAATTTTTTCCATTTTCTTATATGCAGCAAATGAATCACTCTTATGAGATAGAAAATATGTCCATATATATCTAGAGTAATCATCTACTATTACCAATGCATACAAGTTACCGCCAAAGCTTTTGGTTCTAGATGGACCAAATAAATCCATGTGTAAAAGTTGCAAGGGTCTAGTTGTTGAAACAATGTTCTTTGGTTTAAAAGAGACCTTAACTTGCTTTCCTTTTTGACATGCATCACATAGTCCATCTTTCACAAATTTTAGTTTAGGCAAGCCAACTACAAGATCTTTACGAATCAGTTTATTCAAGTGGTTCATGTGAATGTGTGCAATTCTTCTATGCCAAAGCCAATTCTCTTCTTCTTTTGAAATAAGACAGCATGCAGTATTTGAAGAGATATTATCTAAATCAAGCATATAGATGTTATCTGTCCTATGTCCAATTAATTTCAAATTTTCATCATGCCGATTTTCTATTAAGCAACTATTGGAATTGAATTTTACCGTGAAGCCTTTGTCACATAGTTGACTGATACTTAATAGGTTATGTTTCAGTCCCTCAACATATAGTACATCCTCAAAATTGTTGTCTCCATAGGTAACACTACCACTCGACTTAAGGGTAAAGGAAATGAACTTGCTTTTGTCTCCAGTCATGTGATTGGAACATCCACTATCAAGATACTATTTCACACTCTTGGCTTTCCAACACACCTACAAAACAGAATCATGTTTTTGCTTTAGGTACCCAAATCTGTTTGGGGCCTTTTGAGTTAGTTGCAGCAATAGTTCCTTTAGGAACCCATATACACTTAGACTCATTATAAGCAGATTTTCTGTAATGACATGTAGAAGTTGTGTGACCTTTTCTAGCACAAATATTGCATTTAACAAATGGTGTGTTTGACGTCTTAGGTGCAGCAAAAAATTTCTTGAAAGATTTCTCATGTATCTTAGGTTTATAGCCTATTCCAGCCTTATCATAAACACATTTTTGCTGTCCTAACAATGCATTCAAGTTATCTCTACCATTTGTGAACTTGGCTAAGTCATTTTTCAGTTTTTCAACCTCTTTAGTCAATGTACAGCTAGATGCATTCCAGATTTCTTTATCACTAGTAATTCTAGATAGATCACCATTCAAATGATTTATATGTTTCTCCAACTTATGACATTTATCACATATATGTGCATCTAAAACAGTAGCTAGTTTTTCTTTTAAAGCACAATTTTCTGTTTTTAATTGATCTACCTCTTTGTTTAAGACAGAAGTTTTATCCTCTAAGCATGTGAAGGTTTTCTTAGACTTAGTTAGCAATCTAGCAAGTCTAATGGATTCTTTGTGAAGTTCTTCAAAAGCATTTTTCAATTCATCATAAGAAGGTTGATAATTGGAACTTACTTCACTTTCTGAATCACTATCATTGCTGGCCATCAAACCCAAGTTTGCCTCCTCAGATTCAGATTCGTCAGTGGAATCTACATAATTATCATCCCAAGCGATGTAGGCCTTTCTTGGCTTTCTCCACTTCTTGTCCTTTGAGTCAAACTTTTCTGTTTTGTCCTTCTTTTGTAGCTTTGGACAGTCAAGCTTCATGTGGCCAATCTTTCCGCATTCATAGCATGTGATGTTGTTGGAAGAGTTGTCACCTTTGCTGAAATTTCTCCTTTGAAAGGTGGATGGCTTTCTTTTGAAGTTTCGTTTCTTCTTTAGGAAGTTCTTGAATTTTCTAACTAGCATTCCCATCTCTTCTTCAGATTCTTCCTCTTGTACTGAATCATCATCATCACTGTCTTCTTGTTCTTTGACTTGTGATTTCAGAGCCAATCCCTTCTTTCTTTTATCAGTTTCTTCACTTTCATTTAGTCTGTTCAACTCCAATTCATGTTTGCAATTTTCCAAACAATGTGGCAATGATCATTGATGATAGATCTCTAGATTCTGAGATTGCAGTGACTTTAGGTTGCCATTCCCTGCTCAAGCATCTCATTACTTTGTTAATTTGATCCTCATTGGAGATTGATTTTCCCAGACCAGCCAATTGATTTACGATGTGTGTGAATCTCTTTTGCATTTCAGTCATAGGTTCTCCTCGATTCATTTTGAACAACTCATACTCATGTGTGAGGGTGTTCATTCTTCTTCTTTTGACATCTGAGGTTCCTTCATGTGTTACTTGCAATGTATCCCACATCTCCTTTGCTGATTTGCAATTTGAAACCATGAAAAACTCATCACGGCTTAAAGCAGATGTTATAATATTCTTAGCACGTGCATTATATTTAACTCATTTCTTATCATCCTCATTCCATTCTGTTTTAGGCTTATTTCTTGGAGCATCATTAGCATCTACAGTAGAGGGGACAAATGGTCCATTTTCTACTGCATCCCAAATGTCAACACCTGCTGCCTCAAGAAAGATTACCATTATTTCCTTCCAATAGATATACTCAGATCCATTGAAGGCAGGAGGGCGTGCAAGGGAAGCCCCTTCATTTAAACAGTCATTGTAAGCCATACTCTTATAGCTGATAAGCCAAACTTAAGAGTTTAGCTCTGATGCCAATTGTTGTTTTGGCTTCAACGACTCAAGAGGAGGGGGGGGGGGGGGAGGGGAGGGTGAATTGAGTTTTCAAAAAATTATTTCCCTTTTAAAACTTTTTCACAAAGCTTTTCAAATCAGAGTTGCGGATTTTTGTGGCCTCAGGATCTTTTACAAGATCGATGAAGGGTTTATAGAAAATCTTGAATAGAAGGTGATGAGAATAAGAAAGATTGATTCATAATTAATTCAGAATAGATTCAGGTTCAATAACTTAGTAATAAAAAAATATAGTTTATACAGATCAAGAACAGAAATTATATTGAACTTTAAACATCAAAGTTGCAGGTTCTTGAACATAAACAGAAAGTAAGGAGTTTGAGTTTAGGGATACCACACAACCAGATTTATCCTGGTTCAGTCACCACCACTGTGACCTACATCCAGTCCCCACTCCACCTATGGAATTTCACACACTAACACACAAGCTTTGCCAGGTATCTTGAAAATACTTTATACCACAGAGCACTCCTTCACCTCGAGATACCACACTCTTGTGAAGAGCCTCAATGTTCAACCTTAGGGATATCTCACCCTAGCCACTAAGAGAGACTCCCTCTCTCTTTACAATCAAAATGTAAAACAAAAGTTGATTCCTAACTCTCAATAGTCAGATAAACAAATTGAAGCACTTATGAGTATTGAAACACTCTTTTCACAGTAAGCTCAAGAAGATGATGAATGATTTTCACAATTGATTTCTCAAATTGATTTCATAAAACTGTGATATGTTATGATATGTATATATTGTAAAAGTGTTCCTTTGATCCCTCTTTATATAGAAAACAAGTTATAGATGTTGGGATCAATCAAAACAGATTTGGATATGATTTAACAGAATCTGTTCTCTTTATTCTAGTTCTTGAAATAAGATTCTGATAGTTCTTGTAGAATTCGCGTCCATAAAATAACCGAGTCCCTCTAGCCATTAATATTTTACAATCGGATGGGCTAGTAGACGAGCTCCATATGCCATGTCAGTAGACGGGAGTACTAAAACACAAAGTAATTGGACGTGCTCCAACTAGTAGACGAGCTCCATTTAGTAGACGAGCTCCATATGGTAGACGAGCTCCATATGGTATGTCATTGGACGGAGCTTCTCATTTAAGATCTTAGCAGGTCCAAAGACTTTTGTGGATGAGCGCTTCTGTTACTACAGTGGACGAGCGCTTGTGTCACTTTAGTGGACGGGCGCTTGTATCACTCCACTGGACGAACGCTTCTGTCACTTTGTGTTAGACGAGCGCTTCTGTCACTTTGTGTTAGACGAGCGCTTCTATTACTTGTTGGATGAGCGCTTATATTATTCCAGTGTTGGACGAGCGCTTCTGAAATCTTATTTCCAAAAATCATTTTCTTTAACGAAAACTTATTCCTTTTAATGCAGGTTATGAAAA
This sequence comes from Sophora flavescens, assembly GCA_030762895.1. Lineage (NCBI taxonomy): Eukaryota > Viridiplantae > Streptophyta > Magnoliopsida > Fabales > Fabaceae > Sophora > Sophora flavescens. The sequence continues at coordinate 65,194,182 of CM061062.1, read as the reverse complement.
AAAGATTTTCTTCATGCATATTTTTAATTGAGCTATTTGTGAATACGAGATTTCATCTCTTACAAATCATCTAAGACTTAAATCTAATATCTCCTTTAAGCTCTTGTCTTGATGATCCTTTGATCTCTGTCTTTGCTCTTTGATTCCTCCAAGTTCTTCCTTGAATATTCTCCTTTGATTGCTCACTGAACTTGTTGATTACTGCTTCATACCCGTCTTTGCTAATTTGACACTAAAACACTTGCATACACATTAGGTTGTATTTGTCATATATCAAAATCTCTAAGTCATTGAGTCTAACAGTATGATGTGCCTCTCAACTCCATCAGTGCGGGGTATGAAAGGAGGAGTTTTGACAAGGTTGGGGTAAATTTTTCTGGGGGGGAAATTGCTTGGGGGTAGGTGAGTGACTAATGGTCCTAAGTTGTTGTGCATTTGTGAAGGCACATTTTTTATTAACTTACAGTCAGGATGAGGTTGGTAAAGGGGTTTAACAGGTGGGCTGACTTCTTCCTCATACTCAGGTAGAGGATATCATCTGTTGGGAATGTGTTCAGGTTCAGGTTGGTGAGAGTGAAACAGAATTTTCCATTCCCTTTTTACCTTGGCCCAATCCTCAAATTTGCCATCATAAAGAACAGAGTTTGGAGTGAAAGGAAATAGGGTTCTCAAGGGTTTGGGGAAAGGAGCACTAGGGGAAATGCCATCATCTGGTTGATTGAACCAGGGATCATCGGCAGAGATAATAGGTTGAAATTGTGGAGTGGCTATTTGTGTTGGTTGGGGTGAAAGGGGTGTGGGAATGTACACATCATCTGGAGTGGAGACAGCAATGTTATTATCAATAGGCAAATCATCAACTCTAGTTTCTAAACTAGACAATAAGACATCTACTGCTATTTGAACAGGATCACTAGCAGAGATGGTTACCTTAGATGTCTTAGTTGTTCTGGTTTTTCTTGCTAGTTGCCTTCTAGGTTTTTGTGAGCCTGCACAACTACCTCGGCAGCAGAGCAGTTGAAGTCTTCTGCTTCTTCAGGATTGTACTAATAGGAACACTGTCCTCATCAGCTTCCTCATCTTCATTGTGTGAGAAGATAACTCTTGTTTGCTTATTTGCAGCAGGAGCATCAGAAGGTTCCCTGATAACAATGCCACCAGCTGGTCTCTTGGGGGCAGGCTTCCTTGTTGCAGTGGTCTTTTGCCTAGTTACTCCTTTTACTTCTAGGACTTCAGCATTGTTTTGTTCCACCATTTATTCTTTAGTTTTCATCAACTCCTCAGTTTTGGCCATTGCAGTAGCTGCATAGGTACCGAGGTTCATATTAGCTATATTCATTTTACCAAAGTCTGCAGCCGACATTGGCTTTTCAGTTAAGATCCTACCTTGCTCCTCAGGAGTCCTTGCAGCAAGAATTTCATGAATTCCTTAAGCCTTGAAAATCTTGGAAAGAAGATGGCAATAGGGAAATGCTGACAGTCTTTCTTGTTCATCATAACATCTCTAAATCTTCCATACAGAATTCTTGGAAGATTAATCTTCGTTTCGGTGAGAAGATGGCAGAGGCAGAATTTGTGCAGGGAGGAGAGGTTGTCTTTGGATCCAACCTTATGAAGAACCACCTTATTAAGAAGCAGATGAAGGATGCGAACAATGTCCTTCATTTCAATAGCTTTCCAAGTGTGAGTTCTGACTGTGTCTTCTCTCATAAGACAGACTTCAATGGTATCAGAGCCACCCAAATCCTCTTCCCATGACTCAGTAAAAACCAAACCCTACTGAGAACAGAAAATAACATCAGCAATAGTCTTCTCCGAGACTACAATCTTCTTTCTCAACACAGTAGAGAAGAAGTCAGTATCAGTCACTTAAACATTCCTCCAAAAATCCCTAATCAGGTTAGGAAAGATAGAGACTTTCTCTGTGAAGAGTCCTGCCAACCCAACTGCATTAACATACTTGCTTATGTCTAAGTTGTAGTCTTGCAGCACTCCAAAGTTTAAATGATTCTCAATTGCCAAGTTGAGCTTGTCCACGTTAAAGGTTGAAGAAGAAGCCATTTTAGATGATCAGAGAGCTTAGGGTTTGAAAGCAGAGAGAGAGAGATAGCTCGAGAGGTTAGAGAAGTGTAAAGTTTTTCTCAGAGGGAAAATATTACTTATAAAGGAATTTGAATTTCAAAGGTTAAAGAAAAACTTTTGACATGACATGTCATTATGATAAAACGGCGTTGGTAACTTGGAACTATAAAAAGGTCTTGATGGGAATTGATGGTAGTACTGACTCAGCAAGGAGAATAAAGGATAAATTTGTCATTGAGACAACATAAATGCATTTATTGAAAAAATGCTTAAACACAGGCAGACGTGAACTCGTCTGAAACTATACAATGGACGCGGTAACCAACAACAGTGGACGTGTCATATAGGTGTGCAACACAACATGTAATAGATGCACAACTTTTAATAGGTATTAGACGAGCATAGGTAATAGACACAAGATTAACAAAACAAATTTTTCTCAAGGCTGGACGCCTAAATTAATCCACACATATCATATTAAGATGCTTCCTAATAAAGATAAATCTGTCCTCTGCAAGAGGTTTAGTAAAGATATATCCCCATTGATGGTCAGTATCTACAAATTGAATATCAAGCACACCTTTTTGCACATAATCCCTAATAAAATGATGTTTAATCTCTATGTGCTTAGCTCTAGAATGCAAAATTGGATTTTTTTAGATAGATTAATTGCAGCAGTATTATCACACATAAGCGGAATACTACTTACAAACACATTGTAGTCCTCCAATTGATGTTTGATAAAGAGAAGTTGTGAGCAGCAACTTGCAGCTGATATATACTCAGCTTTAGCAGTTGATAAGGAAATGGTACTTTGTCTTTTGCTTGACCGTGAGACAATATTAGCCCCAATTAAGTGACATCCTCCACTAGTGCTTTTTCTTTCAATTCTATCTCCAGCATAGTCAGCATCACAGAAACCAACAAATCTGTAATCTTCATTTTTCTTAAAGCACAAACCAAGATTAGTAGTACCTTTTAAATATCTAAAAATTCTCTTGACCGCTGATAAGTGAGATTCTCTAGGATCAGATTGAAATCGAGCACATAAATATACAATGAACATAATATCAGTCCTAGACGCAGTAAGATATAAGAGAGATCCTACCATACCTCTGTATACCTTTTGGTCTACCTTTTTCTCTTTATCGTCTTTGTTCAGTATAGAAGTGGGGTGCATAGGAGTATTCATTGGCTTACAATCATCCATCTTAAACTTCTTCAGAAGCTCTTTTGTATACTTAGTTTGGTGGATGAGCACCTCGTCCAAGGTTTGTTTTACTTGAAGTCCAAGGAAGAATTTGAGTTCTCCTATCATGCTCATTTCAAACTCTTTCTGCATTAACTTAGAGAACTCTTTGCATAGAGACTCATTAGTACCACAAAAAATAATATCATCAACATATATTTGTACAACTATGAAATTAGACTTAATGGATTTTCTATATAAGTTTGTGTCAACCTTTCCTCTATTGAATCCATTTTCCATAAGAAAGGAACTTAGTCTGTCATACCAAGCTCTAGGAGCTTGCTTAAGACTGTACAAAGCTTTCTTAAGCTTATATACATGTTCAGGATATGTTTCGCACTCAAAACCCGGAGGTTGCATAACATAGACTTCTTCATTAATAAAGCCATTTAGAAAAGTACTTTTAACACCCATCTGAAAAAACATAATACTATGATGTGCAACAAATGAAAGTAGAATTCTAATAGCTTCTATTCTAGCAACAGGTGCAAAAGTTTTAGTATAATCTATACCTTCTTCTTGAGAGAAACCTTGAGCAACAAGTCTTGCTTTGTTTCTTATTACCTTACCATTTTCATCAAGTTTGTTTATGTAAACCTACTTTGTTCCGAACACTGATTTGTATTTGGACAGTGGAACCAGAGTCCAAATGATAGTGTGATTCTACATCATGTGTCATGTACACTTTTGCATGCATTTTTCATATAGATTAGGCATTCTTTATTTGATTTTAGTTAGTTTTTCCCTTGGAACGGGTGAAGCGGTTTCTTGGTGTAGTTTTGCAGGAATTCAAGGGAAAATGCTCAAGATTATCCATGATGGAGCTTGGATGAAGACAGAGCTTAAAAAGTGAAGAAAATGACCCTGGCCGTGATGACCCTCACGACCGTGATCGAGCAATAATTGAGAGAAAAGAAGGCAAAAGTCAGAAGCTGTCATGGTCTAGCCGTGATACCTATCACGACCGTGACATGTTAACGGAGCCAGACCCCCTCTTGGCAGAATCTGTCATGGCCAAGCCGTGACGGCCATCACGGCCGTGACAGATCATTTGGTGAAGGCAGAAGCTATCACAGTCTGCCCATGATGTGCATCACGACCGTGATGCTCCAATATTTGAAAGCGCGCCAAGGCAGAAAGCGTCACAGCTAGGCCGTGATGGCCATCACGGCCGTGACGCGAATCCTGATCTATAAAGGAGCACGAGCAGAACAGAAGAAAGACAGTTTTGAAACCCTACAATACTCTCTCTGAAACAGGGGCAGTGGCACAAGGATTCCATGGAGTTTTCCCTCCCTTTCATCTATATTTCTTTAGTTTTGGCTATGATCATGAGTAGCTAAACCTCCATTGTTGGGGTTAGGTGTAGCTATCTCTGAATTCCCATGTATCTGACTTGATCTTGTAATATAGTTTTTACTTCTTTATTGAGTGATTGATTTTCTGTGCGTAATGCTTGTTGTGGCTAGCACCCCCATGACTTGATTAGTGTTTTTATATGCAATTGGAAAATTCGTATTAGAACAGAAATTGAAATTAATCACCTAGTAACCCTTGTGTCTAGGAATGGAGTTAGGTTTACTAGTAATCGCATGATCCCTAACCTTAATGCAAATTCATTAATCTAGGCCATCTAAGGAATTAGGGTCTATTAGTGGATTTAGGCTCTTGTCATCAGAGGAATCGGGGCTTGAGTAATTTAGTGGATTGATTGTCATACTTGAAGTAGAAACTATTTATTAGTCATGTCATTGCATGGGGATGAAGTTTAGTGAACCTAATCCCAACATATTTCATATATTTGAAGAATCCCTTTAACTGCCTCCCAAGTGTTCGACAAAATCCCACAAAGAACTCTTCTCTTCCTTTTGTCTGTTTTAGGTTTAAATCTTATTTGGGCTTGGTATTTACTATCGATCTCCCTTTAATCCAAATATTTGCTTAAATAGTAATTGATTCGGTACGTGCTACTACTTGTCACAATCCTCGTGGGAACGATATCGGTCTCACCACCGTATTACTTGCACGACTAGGTATACTTGCCTAGATCCGTCAACAAGTTTTTGGCGCCGTTGCCGGGGACTGTGTTTCAATATTAGCATACCCATTTCGGTTACTAATTTAAGCAATTTTTTTTTCCTGATTATAACCTGTTTTGCTGTCATTTTTCTGGTGTGTTTGTTGTTGCGTCCTGACTTTTACTGCTAACACTCTTGTTTGCTAGACTGTTTGTGTATGCGAGGTACTATCCCAGCTGACCAACTCCTCCACGATCCTGAAATTGAAAGAACAGCTTGGAAGAATCGACGGCAAGTAAGAGAGCAGAAACTGTTAGAACAGCAAGAAGAAGAACAAGAGACTTCCATCTCTCAAGTTCATCAAGAAAAACTCAGAATGGCAGGCAATGGTGAAGGTGCTCCACCACGGAGGACACTTGGTGACTACGGAAATACAAATGTCAATCGGCATGTCACTAGCATAGTGAGTCCCCCAATTAACTGCAACAATTTTGAAATCAAGCTAGTTCTTTTGAATTTGGTTGCACAAAATCAGTTTGCTGGGTTGGAAAAGGAAGATCCTAATAGTCATATCTCCAACTTCATTGAGATATGCGATACGATGAAGCATAATGGTGCCTCTGAGGATGCAATCCGCCTAAGGGCGTTTCCCTTCTCTTTAAGAGATAGGGCCAAGGCTTGGCTCCAATCTCAACCAAGGGGGAGCATTACTACATGGGATGACTTAGAGGCAAAATTTCTGGCAAGGTTCTTCCCCACCTCAAGATTTGTGAAGACAAGGGGTGACATCATAAACTTTGCTCAGCAAGAAGGTGAGACTCTTCATGACGCCTGGGAAAGGTTCAAGGAATTGCTCCGAAGATGTCCAAATCATGGGTTTGATGATCATACCCAAATGCAAACATTCTGCAATGGACTGAGGCCGTCAACCAGGTATATGTTCGATGCCTCAGCTGGAGGGTCCATGAACACAAAGACAGCAGAGGAAGCACTGATTTTGATAGAGGCTATGGCATCGAATGACTATTTGATGCATCATGATCGGGGTCCCACATCAAGAAGGGGGGGTGTTTGAGTTAGATTCACAATCTGCACTTTTGGCTCAGAATAAACTCATGACACAACAACTGGAGTCCATTACCAAGCAACTCACTCAGCTCCCACAACAACTCCAAACTGTTCAAGGGACAACCATGCCACCTCAGCAGGTAATGCGATGTGATTTTTGTGGAGGAGATCATGATAATGGAAGATGTGAGGCACCGCCTAGTTCCCATGAGGAAGCTAATTATATGGGGAACTATGGGCGGCCAGGCAACAACCAATACTCCAACAACTACAACCAAGGATGGAGGAATCAACCGAGTTTTGGTTGGAAACAAGATGCCGGACAAGCAAGCAAGCCTCAACCTACACCACCGCCTCAAGACCGGATTTCTATATTGGAGAACACCCTCAATCAATTCATGCAAGTGTCCATGACAAACCAGAAAAACACAGATGCTTCTATAAAAAAATTGGAGGTTCAAGTTGGACAAATTGCAAAGCACCTACGGAGCAATCTAGCAGCAATTTTTCAGGTAATACTCAAACCAATCCTAAAGAGCATTGCAATGCTGTTGTGTTGAGGAGTGGTAAAAGTATGGAGAACGTGAGCGGTGAGCCGTTGTTGAAATATGAGAGAGTTGCTGAAAAAACAGAGGTGATTGCTGAAAAAACTGATTTGAATAAAGAAAAAGGCAAGGAGGTTGTAATAGAGGAAGAAGACAAGAGGGAGAAGCTAGTGGATGAGAATTCAATTTTGAGGAGGAGTAAGAGTCAGATTTTGAAAGATGGAGACAAGCCTCAAGAGATCCCCTCTTATGTGAAGTTGTCGTATCCTCATTTGAGCAAGAAAAGGGAGAAGGAAGAACAGTTTGCCAAATTTCTTGACATTTTCAAGAGATTACAGATTAACATACCCTTTGCTGAAGCACTAGAGTGGATGCCAACCTATGCAAAGTTCATGAAGGATTTGCTCACGAAGAAAAGAAAATTCAAAGAAGGTGAGACTATTGCCTTGACAGAGGAGTGTAGTGCGATACTTCAGAGGAAGCTACCTCCAAAGCTTAAAGACCCTGGTAGTTTTACAATTCCTTGCACTATTGGGAGTGTTGATATTGGGAAGGCCTTATGTGACTTGGGAGCGAGTATCAATTTGATGCCGCTTTCAATTTTGAACAAGCTTGGAGGTGGTGAAGTGAAACCAACAAGGATGGCATTGCAACTAGCTGATAGATCAATCAAGCGTCCTTATGGTATCTTGGAAGATGTTCTGGTAAAGGTGGATAAGTTTATCTTCCCAGCGGACTTTGTGATTTTAGACATGGAGGAGGATGCAGAAGTTCTGCTCATACTGGGGAGACCTTTTCTAGCGACTGGTCGCGCTTTGATAGACGTATGAAAAGGAAAGCTGCAATTCAGAGTGCAAGATGAAGAAGTCACTTTCAATGTATTTGAAGCTATGCATCACCCGAGTGATGAAGAGGATTGTTTCTGCATGGACATTGTGGACATAGTGGCTAAAGAAGTCGTTGCACATCATCACCACTCCTCTACTCCTGAGAAGAAGGAAAAAATCAACATGAAAGCAACTCGGAAGCTCTGCAAGACAAATGATGCACCAATTGGTGATGAAGTTGGATCTGCTCATCATGTGAAAACAAAACCTCCGCCGGGAGGGAGTAAGAAAAAGGCCACGAGGCTCAGAGTGAAAAGGCCAAGGCGGAAGCGCAATTGTTGGCGTTATAAGCAAAACCAGCTCTTTGAAGGAGTTCCATTGAAGAGAAGTGTTCTGGCACTTCTGCGCCCAGCCGACCCCGGTTAATTGAAAGAAGCCCGTCAAGCTAGTGACGTTAAAGAAGCGCTTATTGGGAGGCAACCCAAGTTTTCTTTTCATTTTCCTTTTGTTTTTGATTTTGCCCTCTTGAATAATTTGAGAAGATCAATAGGATAATATCATAGATTAATAGGTTTGTTAAGTGTTTTCAGGGAAAGGAGGAAGGAGAAGCAAAAAGGACAGAGACAACAAAGTCAGTAACCATCACGCCTAGACCGTGACACTGGTCACGGCCGTGATGAGCCAGAGTTGAAGATCAGAAAGGATCACGACTCAACCGTGATCCCCATCACGGGCATGATGGAAGAACCCTGCAGATAAGAGAGAATCTTGGACTAGCCGTGATGGAGGTCACAGCCGTGACAGGCTACCCTTATGGACCAGAATGCATCACGGCCTACCCGTGATAAGCATCACGGTCGTGACCCAATTTTCATGCAATTCCTTCTGACTAGGCATGTGAACCAGCACCCACTGCGGCCTCGGTAAGTCGTTCCAGTTTTTCTTTCCTCTCTCCAACTTGATTATTTACATTGGGGACAATGTAAGTTCTTAAGCTTGGGGTAGGGGTATTTTTGCATTGTTCATGTTGCATTCATATAGTTTTGCATGATAGCTTTGCATGTTCACATGATTAGATCGCCCCTTGCCTAAATTTTGCATCCAATTGTGAGAACTAAGTGCCAAATAAATTGAGATAGTGAATTGTTGAACCCATTTTTTTTATTCTTGTGATAACGCTGCAAATGAAAATGCTTGAGTTGATCTGTGATAGTTGAAAATTAGCATGTGGTTCCATAGACTTGTGTTTCTCATTGATTTCCGAACTACTAAAATGTGAGATTTTGAACCAAAGGGGTAAACAAAAAAAATCTACCCCATTCTTTGTGTTAGAGTGTTATTCCTCTTGGTTTGTATTCTCTAGAACTTGACTTGAAACCATTTTGAAGCTTAAAAATTTTTGAAATTTTTTTGAAAATGATTGAGGCACTAGGTATTTTTCCGGCCTTCCGAGTTTTGAATGACTAAATGCTACCCCTTAGTTGCCCAATTTTGAGCCTACATGAATAAAATACTTTTCTTGGTACCTTGAAATTTGTGGATGAATGATGCTTGATAAGGGACCTTCTAAAGTATTACAAAAGGGTAAAAAGGTAGTTGAAAATGTTTGGGATGAGAAAATCAGAAAAATATTTCTCTTGAGCTGAAAATCTCCCATTCTCTAAATAAAAGAAAAATAAAAGAAAAAGAAAAATCTATGGAGAAGGGGATGACAAAAAGAAAAGTGAGAAATAAAATAAAAAGAAAGAAAGAAAGGTGGAAAAACGAATCAAAACCCAAAAAGGTATTTTAGAAGGTCATGCAATGCTTGATTGTGTTTAACCCTTTTGGAATTTCCTTTTCTTGACTTCCCCACCTAACGATAAATCCCATGGCCCTATTACAACCAAAGCAAAAGACCTCTTGATTCTTAATTGTTTTCATTAATAAAGTAGAGATTTGGTTGATAGTCAAGCCTATGGTAGAATTCATTCCTTGAGGAAAATGGAGCGAATTGTCTTATATCCCTAACACTTGAGTGAGGTGAGAAAGATAGCCAAGAAAATGAATAAGCTTGGGGTGATCTTCAGGTGAGAAAGAGTGCCCTAATCGGTGAGAATATGAGTCTAAGAAACCTAAGCCTCTAATTGGACTTGAACTGATTGTCTCTTGCTGAATTATTTGAGATGCCTATTACTTGGATTACTTGCTACTCGGGTTCTTGGTTCACTATCCATGTTCTGATTAATTTGATCTTCTGGCCTTAGTGATTGCTTGAGGACTAGCAATTGAATAAGCTTGGGGTGATTTGATAGTGTGATTCTACATCATGTGTCCTGTACACTTTTGCATGCATTTTTCATATAGATTAGGCATTCTTTATTTGATTTTAGTTAGTTTTTCCCTTGGAACGGGTGAAGCGGTTTCTTGGTGTTGTTTTGCAGGAATTCAAGGAAAAATGCTCAAGATTAGCCATGATGGAGCTTGGATGAAGACAGAGCTTAAAAAGTGAAGAAAATGACCCAAGCAGAGCCCATCACGGCCTGACCGTGATGACCCTCATGGCCGTGATCGAGCAATAATTGAGAGAAAAGAAGGCAAAAGTCAGAAGCTGTCACGGCCTAGCCGTGATACCTATCACGGCCGTGACATGTTAATGGAGCCAGACCCCCTCTTGGCAGAATCTGTCACGGCCAAGCCGTGACGGCCATCACGACCGTGACAGATCATTTGGTGAAGGCAGAAGCTATCACGGCCTGCCCGTGATGAGCATCACGACCTTGATGCTCCAATATTTGAAAGCGCGTCAAGGCAGAAAGCGTCATGGCTAGGCCGTGATGGCCATCACGGCCGTGACGCGAATCCTGATCTATAAAGGAGCACGAGCAGAACAGAAGAAAGACAGTTTGGAAACCCTACATTACTCTCTCTGAAACAGGGGCAGTGGCACAAGGATTCCATGGAGTTTTTCCTCCCTTTCATCTATATTTCTTTGGTTTTGGCTATGATCATGAGTAGCTAAACCTCCATTGTTGGGGTTAGGTGTAGCTATCTCTGAATTCCCATGTATCTGACTTGATCTTGTAATATAGTTTTTACTTCTTTATTGAGTGATTGATTTTTTGTGCTTAATGCTTGTTGTGGCTAGCACCCCCATGACTTGATTAATGTTTTTACATGCAATTGGAAAATTCGTATTAGAACCGGAATTGAAATTAATCACCTAGTAACCCTTGCGTCTAGGAATGGAGTTAGGTTTACTAGTAATCGCATGATCCCTAACCTTAATGCAAATTCATTAATCTAGGCCATCTAAGGAATTAGGGTCTATTAGTGGATTTAGGCTCTTGTCATCCGAGGAATCGGGGCTTGAGTAATTTAGTGGATTGATTGTCATACTTGAAGTAGAAACTGTTTATTAGTCATGTCATTGCATGGGGATGAATTTTAGTGAACCTAATCCCAACATATTTCATATATTTGAAGAATCCCTTTAACTGCCTCCCAAGTGTTCGACAAAATCCCACAAAGAACTCTTCTCTTCCTTTTGTCTGTTTTAGGTTTAAATCTTATTTGGGCTTGGTATTTACTATCGAGATCCCTTCAATCCAAATATTCGCTTAGATAGTAATTGATTCGGTACGTGCTACTACTTGTCACAATCCTCGTAGGAACGATATCGGTCTCACCACCGTATTACTTGCACGACTAGGTATACTTGCCTATATTTGTCAACACCAAACATCACTTCTTTCAAACTGATTGAGTTCCTCTTGCATATCTAGAATCCAACCATCGTCCAGCAGAGCCTCGTCCACAGTCTTTGGTTCCAACTCAGAGACTAGTGCAGAAATGTCTTGTTCTCTAAAGGTTGATCTGGTTCTTAGCTTGTCATTGGGGTTTCCAATGATCTGATCTTGTGGATGAAAATTCTTGAAGTACCAAGATTTTTGAACTGTATCATGTTGAGAAGTGGAAGTTTCTGGTTGTTGAGTGGGGTCATCTGCTTGATCATCAATTTTTATCTCTGGTGAGTCTCCTGAAATGTTTAGATCAAGATCTGTAAAAGTTTCATCTAGCTCTGATAATTTTTATCAGGCTGTTTGTCATCAAAATTGACATGAATACTTTCCTCTACTATCAGAGTCCTGGAATTATAAACTCTAAAGCCTTTAGATGTTTCAGAATATCCTAATAGTATTTCATTATCTGTTTTAGCATCAAACTTACCAAGTTGATCTTTAATATTCAATATATAGCATTTACAACCAAAAGGGTGAAAATAAGATATGTTGGGTTTTCGTCCTTTCCACAGTTCATAAGGAGTCTTATTCAGGATAGGTCTAATGTATATTCTATTATGAATGTAGCAGGCAGTATTAATAGCTTCAGCCCAGAAGTGTCTAGGGATAGAGTTGTCATTGAGCATAGTCCTAGCCATCTCTTGAAGATATTTGTTCTTTCTCTCTACCACACCGTTTTGCTGTGGTGTTCTAGGTATTTAAAATTTGTGAAGGATACTACCTTCTTCACAGAACTTTTGAAATAGTTCATTTTTAAACTCTCCCCCATGGTCACTTCTGATTGAAGTGATACACATGTCTCTTTCATTCTGTACATGTTTGCAGAATACAGAAAAGACCTTAAAAGACTCATCCTTGTGAGTTAGGAACATAACCCATGTCCATCTAGTGTAATCGTCAACTATGACAAGACCATATGTCTTACCACTGACAGAGACAATCCTTGTTGGACCAAAAAGATCAAGATGTAGCAACTCTAGTGGTCTATTGGTACTAACAACATTCTTAGATTTGAAAGAACCTTTGACTTGTTTTCCCTTTTGACATGCATCATAGAGAGCATCAGATTTGAACTTAAGGTTTGGTAGTCCTCTCATGAGTTTATGCTTGTTTAGCTTTGAAATTAAGTTCAAGCTTGCATGACCTAGCCTTTTATGCCAAATCCATCGCTCATCTTCAATGGACACTAGACATGAGACACTTTGATTCGAGAGGTCCTCCAAGTCAATCTTATAGAGATTGTTTTACCTTCTAGCAGTGAATAAAAGTGATCCATCATCTTTCTTGACAGTACACATGTTCTTATCAAAAGCAACTGCATATCCACTGTCACATAATTGACTTATGCTCAGTAGATTTTGCTTCAAGCCATTTACTAAAAGAACATGATCAATGGAGGGAAAAACATGTTTACCAAATATATTACAGTCAAGTATTCAACACCTCTCCAGGCTACAAATATTTCTTTCTTACCAAGCCTCTTCTGACTTTAACTCTAACAAAGAGATTTAATGTTTGATCTTCTTAACCCACTATGTGTGAGGATATGACAGTTTAAGATCAGATGAATATTTTCACAATATTCAAACTAAGAAATACTGACTCTTGCTCTTTAAAGAAATATGAGTATGAGTGATTGTAGTTTGACAAAAGTTGAGCTCGTAAGGTTGTGCAGTCAAGTGTACTTCTTCAGTATCTCAGGTCTTCTATTTAGAGTGACCTTCTTATTCACTTGTATTTCTTCAACGATTACTTTGAATAATCCCGTTTAGAGATAACATTTAATGCATGATATCCTTTGTGACTGATAGCTTGATTGTGGTAAGCTAAATAGTGCTCTTGGTTATCGAGGTAGCATGAAATAGGAGGCTTACTGCTCTAAGTTTTTCAAGCTTGAGAACTTGTTGTTTCTCCTTTGTGAACAATCCAGCTTTTTCAGCCATAAATTTGTCATCGTACAGATCGTTTTGCAGTATCTTAATGTACGATTCTACTTTTTGCATTTCTTGATGGTACTATGTTTCTTTTACAATAAGGTAAAATATTAAAGCAGATAGGACAATAGTGAAGAACAAATATTCTATTGAAATAAATATCAATCATTTGAAATAAATTCAAGAGATTCGGATAACATTTATTTATTCGAAGATGGAGCTCGTCTACTTTAAAAAACTCCGTCTACTTAGTTATATGTGAGACTAAGTCCGTTTCAACAGATTATTTTGCTCGTCCGATGACGTGGCATATCCTCTTGTCTATCATGTCTATGGACTTGCTATTCCTCAAAGAGTTAGGAAGATCTTCGTCTAATGACGTGGCAGTTAGAGCTCGTCTACTAGATTACTTTATTCTTCAGTTCATTGACTTCAACTAATTACTTTCGTCTGCTTACGTGGCAGGATGGACGTGCTTATTATCAAGTCTTTGGACTTGCTATATCTGACACGTTATTTTGGTATTCGTCTAGTAAACATATAGAGCCTCGTCTACTTAAGAAAATCAGTCTACTCAATTAAATAAATAAGTAACTTTACCAAAATATTGAGCAGCCCGTCTACAAGTATTTTTCAATGAAAACTTATCCCATGTTTCTTTTACTTATATTTAAATATTCCTGCATAACTGAAAGCACATGTTAGATTTCAACTAACACTTTGTCAAGCAAATTTAATCCTTTTGTTAGCATCAAAACATAGAGATTATTTAATCCAAAACCACTTTGGTTCCAACATCGTTTTAAAGGCTTAAGAGTGTGAAATAAGAAATTTGGAGTTAAGATAGAGATTAGACATTTTTGAGGATATGAAGTTGTTTATTAGGTCTTGATGAGCCTATATCTCCAATTTGGGATCAATCGAATGTCGAACGGACTCAGAACACGACAAAAGGTTTTCTGGTCAATGGTCAACGCTCAAGCGTGACCTTTCCCACGCTCAATTATGGAGGTCAACCAGACCAGCTCTGGCATTGAATCCACGTGGCACATGGTGGCCTACGTGGCATCACCTGATTGGTTGCATGCTCAGTGGCGCTGCCTACCTCCCACGCTCAAGGGAGGAGGATCTCACGCTCAAGCGTGGGCATGCTCAAGCGTGGCCATTCCCATGCTCAAGTGTGGGCATGGATTCAGAAAAAATAAAAAGGGACTTAAGTGACTTAAGTCACTAAGTTCCAAACGAAAAACAGAGACAAAAAGCAACTGAGTGCAGAAGGAAGAGTTTCGAGAGAGGAAGAGAGAAAGTTAGGGTGAGAGAGAGTTTCCGGTACAGTTTACGACTCGTTCGATCGTGGCAACGACGCATTCACTATCCATCTTCTTTTTTCTTCTCTAGTAAAGGTAATCTTTATCCTTTTTATGTCGAAATACCGTCAGTGTCGATATTCGACTTATCTTTCATTTCGGTTATCAGATTTCAATTCCGACTTCATATTAGGGTTCCTTGTAACGTACGCTTTATAATGTGATGTTCAGGTGAATTTTCGGAGGCCCATGGACCCTAGAACTACATGTGGCAGAATTGAGAGGAGTTGAGGAGTGTTGGCTTCGGGATTTTCAAGTATCGTACGACACTTCAGGCGAGGGAAAGAAGTCATCTAACGTCGAAAATGGTGAAGTGGCATTTATTTCAATAACGGTGTAGGGCGACCTAAACCCTCCTAGGGAACGAGTAACAGACAATATCAATATTACATTGGGGACTATTTAGTGGTACCAATGATGATATTGAAATTGTAGGTTTATCACCGTTAGGTTAAATATATTATATTTGAGATTGACTGGTTTGACTGCTTGACTGTTTTTCGTATGCTGTTGATATTTGATGACTTGCTTGGAATTAATTATTATTATTTGATTATTGGTTATATATATATATATATATTATTTTATTATATATGTTGGAAGTGATTGGATATGATGATATGACTGTGATTATTGTGATTAGAGATTTCCTAAGTATTGATACATGATGAGCTATGGTGATGTATATGGGGGTTCATGATACATGTCTTCAGAAGTGCCTAACCGAGATAGTTAATTTGATATTATGATGAGACTGATGAGATATGATTATTGTTGAGGTTTTCTTTGAGATAGTGATGAGAGGTTAAGGCACTAGAGGATGACCCGAGAGATGGTCTGTGATATTTTCATATGCATAGGGATTTATTCCCAAGGGGTGTATTCCCGTGTTTCAGAGTATTTGCAGGACCATCCCAGACATTTATTATTATTTGAGTTGCAGCTATAGTTCATGCATTGCATGACACTACTAGAAAAAGGGGATTTAGCGACCGAATTTAGCGACCGAATTCAGTGAGTCGCTATTTGAGACACCCCGTTGTGCCCCTTTGTGTCATTAAATTAAAACCTTATTAATTAATTTACTTAATCACGCTCTTAACGTTAAACGTGTATTCTGAAACAGGTAAAAATTAAAACTTATATAATAATCATATAACTTCTGCAAAATTAATACACAACAACGTTATAATAAATAAATAGACACATGCTTATTCATTACATTACCAAGACACTGTTAAGGGTATACTCTCAGTAGGATCCCTAGCAGGCATCTTAAAACAACAATAGCAGAAACAAAATGTCTTATAAGACTCACTAGCTCCAGACACTAAACTACATTGCTGAAAACCACATCTCGTCTTCTCGCATCCAGTTCATACTGAGTTCCATCCAAAGCCTCAGCATCAAGCTCAGCCACATGGTCTTCTAGTACGATCCCATAAAAATACAGAATACAACACACAGAAAGATATAGGGGATAAGAAACAGTTCTATCATCAAAAAACGGAAAAAAGTCATAGCATATTATACAATAAATGTCACAGACAATCAACATACATAACTAACAAATCATCCTCAAATTGATGTACCATCCTCTACCCCAATCTCACACAACTACACTTTTATACTGATGTGGCCATCACTAATCTTATCACACATTCCTCGTTAGGAATGTCAGTCGGTCGTCCAGGTGTCGCGTTCCCAAAAACTGGTACACACCCCCATTCCTGTTAGGATGCTTATTCCCAAAATGATACTATTCCCCCATTCCCGTTAGGGAATAGCTGCATATTTTAAATCTCAGTTAGGACGATCCCGCGAGAATTTCTGACCTCGTGTGTTCCCAACACACGGTTGTGAATAACAATGCAAATACACAAACCTCACCGACCCACATTAATAACAACCTAGTGCCTTATTCTTCCATCAAAACCTCAACACATGTTCTATGTCATCACTCCTCTTTGAAATAATTAGTTTAGGCTAGGCACCTTTAAATCACCATTTATCCTCACCCTCAAACAATTATCTCCCAAATAACATATATCTTTGCCTAAAATCCACTAAGCACAATATTAAAACCAGACAAATCATGCATAACACAACATCATAAATATTCAAATACCACAAAATATCACATAAGCAATTCAATAATAATAATAAATTCAATCAATCTCAGATAAAATCATCCTAACGTCGATAAACCTACAATCCCCGAATCACCATTGGTTTTACAGAAAAGGTTTCCAATGTGATTTTGGTCTTGTCGATTACTCGACTACTAGTAGGGTTTAGGTCGCCCAACACAATTATTATATAATATACTACTTATCGAATTCGACGATAGAGTGATCCTTTCCCCCACCTGATTGACGTGCGCGCTTTCCCGTACAAGATCCGAATGTGTCCACGCTACTGCCAAGAACCTCAGCACGTTGTCCAACAACATCCACAAATCTGCCACCATCCATCCTTACACATGCACCGTTCCACTTTCCGTCCCGATTACACGTACAAGTAACACAATTCGCCGGAAACACCAAATACCAACCAAATAAATAATAGGGTTCCAAATAGATAAATCTATTTGAATCAAGAGACAAAATTGATGGAAAAACTTACGAGAACAACGGCTGGACTTAGGGAAAATCGGATTCAAAATAAGCTCATGAATCCTAGGGAAAAGCTACCAAAACAGGGCTACTGTTCGAGCTCCATTCCTCTGGCCACAGATATCTATTTAGCATACGGAAAGGTAATAATGAAGATCTATCCTTATTAAACCTGCTTAAAAAGTTTCAGCCCGATCCAACGGTTAAAACATCTCAGATCGTAGTTCTTTGGCGACAGCTTAGATGGTATCCAGGTTGAGTTTCTCACCTTATAGGCCTACTGTCCGAGCTTCATTTCTCAAACTCTAGAGCTTTGTTCCAAATTTGGACCATTGGATATGAATAACCACAAGTCTTTAATCTTCTTATAAAATTTGGGAATGACCCAACGGTTAAAAAGTGTTTAGCGACTCCCTCACTGCCACTGCTCCAACTTGGTTTCAAAGCTTCCAACAAAGGCTTCTTGCAACTATTGAGATTTATCTCTCAATTCTTATCCTATAATCCGAAGTAGTGCTTGATAAAGAGAGTTAAGGAGATGAGGAAGATAAATAAGATCATAGAAGTAAGGGTTTACCTCTAGATAATAAAAGAAAGTGAAACAATGATCAAGTTGTGCAAGAACAACAATGAAGTTTTTGAAGAAAAAGTGAAGAAGAAATGGAAGAGATGAAGAAGTTAGTGAAGGGGGTGGGAGGCCAAGGTTTTGAGGAGTATTTATAGGCTAGATTTAAGCTTTGTTTGGTTATAAGGAATTGGTTTAATAGGTTTTGTGAATATTTAATTAATATAAGCTTAACCAAAGTTAATAGTTAACTTTACTAGGGATATGTCACTAACTAGGGTTAAAAAGTATGTGGCTCACAATTAATGTAGGTGTGACTGATTGTGGGCCACATCTAATGAGTCATCCATGACTCATTGATCCTATCCATTAGCGGTTCCCGAAAATCCCGTACGCAGCTCCGTCATTTACTCGATTTCGGTTTTTTAGAGGAAAATGATGAAACGAAATCAAAATGAAATAGGTATGGTTTAGTATATATGACTGCATGAAATTGAGGAGATGTGGGAGATTTACAACCACGTAAAATGAGTGGTTAAGAGTGCGTAGATGTGTCTTGTTAATAACCGCGAAAGCTTGGGGGGTACTTTAGTCATTTTACCTAAAAGTCGTGATTACTAGCATTTAATGCTCATAAATGCTTGGTGACTCATCCTCCATGAGTCATTATGTATGAATCGTAGTCCCGATCTCTTGACGGGTCTCTGCAGTTCCGTTTTCGACTCCGTCGGTTTCCCGATTAGGGTTTTACGCCCGCGTAAAAGTGTAATATTTCGTTTTCGGTTGAAAATTTTCAGAACAACCAAACTCGTTATAAATATGATTTAAATATAAACCATTTCATTCACGAGTCAAAATTAGGTTTTCTCATCATTAAAATCTTACTGTCGGTGAATACACCGACTGTTGTTGGGTACAAGTATCTGCATTTGATTCTTAATTAGTTTAATGGTACTGATGTTTGACAGGTGAGTGAAGACGTGGAGCGTGCTCTGACAAAGTTAGGGCCTGCAAGACTTAGTAGAAGGTTTAATAAGTTTTTACACTTTGAGTATGACAATTTTTTAAATATTTATAGATTAGTAATTTCCCATGATACCCATGTTTTTTCCATTCTTTTTTTTTCCAAGTATTTTATTTGTATGTAGACCTAGCAATGATGGAATCTGATTCTCCATTATATTTTTTGCATTTCTTATAGCAATCCTCTATCTTCGGTCAACACTCCACTATCACCCTTCTTCACTAGTTGCTTGGAGTTGAGGTACGTCAAATATTGTGTGCCAAGATTAGATTTGGTTATGTGAATTGATTTGTTGTTTGTTAGTGGAGAGCAAAGCTCAATAGGTTGTTGGATGTGTGCTAATAAATTTAGTCAAGTACTTGCCATTTGTCTGATTTTTGTTTTCTTTGTTAGCGGAGAGCAGAGCTCAATAGGTTTGATAGTTTATGAGATGCATGACTAGTTGTGTGTTGATAATTTAAAAACCATGCATGTGTTTGCCAACTGCAATTGAGATCGTGCACAAGATCAAGAAGACCAAGCGGGGGGAGTGGGTTAGCTCGAAGGTTCGGGACCTTGTTGTAGGTACTCTTAACTCACAAATTTATTTTCAATATATTAATTATTTTCATTTTTTAATATATATTTGCAAATGCTAATGCCTAACATATTATGCAGGATGAATTCCATCGCCTCAAAGATGATGCCAGTAGTCAGGGGCAGGAGCCGTCTCCTGAGTCTGACAATGCCATTTACTTAAAGGTGGTTAGGGGGAAAAATAAGAAGGGCCATGTATTTGACCTCGGTCAGCACGCACGACAGCAGGACAGTCGCATACGAGAGCAGGATAGTCGCATGGAGGAGCTGTTTTGGTACTTGGGATCCGGACCTAGCAGTTCCGGATCTGGCGGCGCCTACGTTGAGCCTACTACTGTGGATGCCGCCGCTGCTGATGCCGCTGTTGCTGATGCCGCTGTTGTTACCGATGTTGCTGCTACTAATGACGCTACTGCTAATGACGCTACTGCTAGTGTCGCTGCCTCGCATCACTTTGACATCGGCCCACTCCCTTCACCCCCTCGTCACGTAGATTAGTTTTTCCATCTTTGTATGATACATGACAGACTATTACATTTGTATTTCTCCTTGCCTTTTATATATTTTGCGTGAATTTTTATCGAATTATTTGCTTTAATATGATTGATATTTAATTTTATTTGCTTTAAGTTTATATTAGTAAATTTTATTTTAATAAATTAAATCTCATTTTAAGTAATTTATATTTTGTGGTATCCAAAAAAAAACCAATAATAAAATAGCGACCAAATTTTTTTGGTCGCTAAATTTACATTTGACCGTTTATTTTAGCGACCAAATTAGCGACCGATTTTATAATAAAATAGCGACCGAATTTTTATTTGGTTGCTAAATGTACATATGACCGTCGAGTTTAGCGATCATTTTTTTAAATTTAGCAACCGAATTAGCAACCTATTTTTCGGACGCGGTTTTTAATATGACCTTTGGATTAGCGACCGAAATTTCGGTCACAAAATTTAAATATTCGGTCTTTGAATTCGGTCGTTTGAGCTTTAAGGCGACCAATGGTAGCGACCAAATTATGACAACTTTGCGACTGAAAATTCGGTCGCAAATTAGCGACCGTAACGTTTTCGGCCGCTAAATAAATTAGCGACCAAGGTTTTGGCAACTGATTGAAATCTGTCGCTGACCAATTTTACGATAAAAAACAGATAAATATCAACCGAAATTTTCGACCGCTTAAACCCTTTTTTTTGTAGTGTGAGCACCCTCGCAATGGTACCAGGGTGTGCAGTGAAACTGTAGTGCCATTGCTTTGCATGTGCATTCTCACCGCGGATGAGGATGTGCACCGGCGAATCGGGAGACATGTCGTTTTATTGATTGAGATGTGGATATCTAGATTGGTGGCCATATCATTGTCATACACGTTGCATTGCATTGCATCATGATGAAGGGTATTGGAAAATAATAGATATTTCGAGGATGGTTGTATTTATATACATAAGCAGAGAGATGTGGTGATGTATGTTTTGTGTGCTATTATTGATTTAAATGTTACTAAACCTTTTCCATGTTGGTGTTAAATGGGTTCTTATCCCCGTTCTTCTTTCTTTTGTATTTTGTTTTTTTTACTGTTGTACTTCATGGGGACATTTGAGTTTGAGTTTGTGGATGCAAACAAGTGGCTAGTGGACCCAGTCACTCGGTTTGATGTATATAAGTGTCCCGTTTTGGTGACTTCTGGCATAGGGAATGGAGCCCCATTTGGGATGGTGGGGACCTTCCGAATGGACAGACTTTCCCATTCTCGATTGGATTCCCAGATGCACCTTTGTCGCTGACACCGCCAATGCCTGATATGGTACCAGTTCCCGTTCGGTGCGGTTGAGGCACTGCACTGCAGCCAAGACCAAAGACCAAAGATCCGAGCCAGTACCTATGATTGCACCAGCCCACAAGGAGGATCAGATGGTACCAAATATTGATCCTATGCTTACCCCGGTGGTACCTGAGTTTTCGGATGTGAGGGCATCAGGATCTGAGTCCTCCAGGTTGTCATCCAGAGACAGTAGAGTTTTTCGACGACTGTTTCAGAGGTCTTCAGAGATGAGCACTTCTAGCGGTAGCCGAGGAGTAGTGGGACCAACGAGACTCAGTGGTGACAACGAGGGTAGTAGTTTGTGATGGTACATGCCAGTGCTATCCATTTAGGTTTGTATAGGTGTGTGTGAGGTTTTTGATGTACCTTTGAGAGGGAACTAAGGTGTTGAGAGTCGGTGAGGCATCTTCTGTTTCAGTCTTTTGATGTATTTTTGTATAATCTACAGTACTTACATGATGTATATACATATATATGGTGTGATGGTTGTTTTATATTTATCGTTTAATTTCTTCCGCTATTTATATATAATCGTTAACACTAATATCACGATTAGGTTTTAATAAATTCGGGTTTTTATTTAATGGGACAACGGAATGTCTCGGGGGGAAAGTGGCTTTTTTGAAGAAAGGATAATGAATATTAATTGTTTCCCATATCTTCAAAGCCATTGACAACTGTCACACCTTTCAAGAATGAATGTAAACTTCCAATGAGTCAAACATTGAATGCTACTAACATAGCAATGTATTATACATTGAAATCACTCACTTGAATTATTGTTTGGAAAATTGAATTATTTTTCTCAACAAACTCTCTATCAATTAAAATTTCCAAACTTCTACAATATCCGAAAAAAAAATTCTTTTCCATTTTGTTACCACTGCTTGCCTTTCTCAAAACTTGCCCTTGCAACCCCACATTGAATCAACAAATTTGTACCCTTGTACACGTCATCTCCCCCAAAGAGATGATATTGGTAATGGTAGAAGGTACAAATCTTACATTATGAAAAGTTTTGACTTCAACATTATGGAGCTTCACTCTCACACTTGCAATGCTTTCTACCTTCATTTTATCGTCATTCCAAACATAAATGGGTCAAATTCTTCAATAGTCATCAAAGTGTCACACATCGATCAATCTCGGTAAATGTGCTTTGAGGCGGTGGAATCAATAACCCATTCTGACTCGGGGCTTCCGTACTTGTTGCTAAGTACACATCGTCATCTTCAATGGCCCTGACCACATTGGTTCGGGAGTTGTCATCATCCTTCTTCATATCTCTCAATTTATTTAAGTCGTCCCTCATTTGTGTACACCTAGCTTATAACGATCCTTCTCCCTAAAATAATCACACTCCACATTACTCATATCTCATTGCGAACATGATTGTGATTTTGATTTTTCTCTCGGTCTACCTTGTTTCCTTGATTAACTCCTACCTCGCTCAGACTCCTCCATAACTAATTTACAATATTCATTATTGATATTCTTATTTCTCATCATCCTCTCATTTTCTCCAAAATTTGCAGTCACTACATCCAACTATAATGTTGTCCTCCACACAAACAACATCTGAACCAGAAGCTTCTAGGAAATTGGTAGTGAAGCCAACAACGTAAATGCCTGCTCTTTGTCGACTATTTTATCGTCTGCATTCGATAATTGACATACTAGCAAATTGAATATATTAATTGCTGAGGCAAAAATCCCCTTGATTTTAGATTTTAATGTAATAAACCTTCTGAAGCAAATTTAAGTGTTTTCATATAAGAAGGACTAATGGTTACACTTGAGATGTCTCATGTAAGCACAAAAATAAGTCGATTACTTAAGAAAGGACTTCTCAATGCTCAGAAAAGAAAAACCTTCAGAAACTCACTTCCTCTGAAAGGTTCAAAACTGACCAGAAAACGCATTTAACTTTTACACTACATGAAATTTGGCAAATTGCGACACACACTTTGCGGCGGTTCAAGCCCAACCGCCGCCAGTCATACTCTGTAACGGTTACTGCGGCATTTTTAATGAGCCGCCACAAATAGGAAAATATTTCGACGGTTGACTCTATGTTAACGGTGGTTTTAAAAAAGGTCAACACCACTTTATTTGTTTTTTTACTTTCCCTCTATTTTTTTCACTTTCCCTCTTCCCTCTAATTACTTTTTCACTTGGTTCATTTTTTACCCTAGCTACTGTTCCCCTCTTGCTGCGCTGCTATGACTGCTCTGCTTCTTCATCGTTCATCAGCCAACGACAAAGGTATGGAGAAAGCCTCCATCGTTCCTCCTCATCCTCCTCCTCCTCCTCCTCTCTTTGTTTACTTTGTTCGTTGTGTTTGCTGAACACGTGAAATATGATTTTGTAACTGTTCGATTCAAGGTGAACAATCAAGAAATAATTGAAGGAGATTACTGGTCTTGTTCATTGTGAGGCGGTTCACCACTCTCATTCAAGGTAAATGCTACTTTTACTATTATTAATTTATTTAGGGCAAATTTTTGGGTTTGGATGTTTGTTTCTGCAAATTTGGATAAAGTGTTCATTAGGTTTGTACAATAAATTGTGAATTAGGTTTCCTTACTATTTTTCTGGTTTACTGTTTTCTCAGAGGACTACACTCTACAGTGCGTCTATATATTTTATCTCCCCTAGTTTTCTGTAAAATGTGTGATATCAGATGAGCAAGAAAACCTTTCTCAGATTAGAAGAATAACAATATAATCTTAATTTTTTGGCTATGTGATTCTAAATTTTATTGTATATAAGAGATTATTGGCATTATCATATAGAAATATATTTACTCATCAATTTTCAGTCTAAGGCTTTGGTTATATATCTATTCAGCTTGTCCAAATGATTTTTGGTTTGTGATGATGATGATTGATGATTAATGATAGTAAATTGTTTCTATTGAATCTCAGATTCTCTTTTTTTTTTCCTTCATGTGTGTATGCTACTAAGCATATCAGAAACATCAGCAACTGTCATATTTTCTTTCAATTTGAACTTACCCTCATCTTTTCACTTGTTTGTTCCCTCTGTCTACGTGTAACACTGACCTGAGGTTAATGTTGGTAAACAAAAAAGCTAGCATTTGGATCTTTATTCAAAACTGTAGCATCAAATTAAAGGCAAATAATTGAATGCTCAATTACAAAATTTTCTGTTTGACTTTAGTAAAACTTAGACATGAGGAGTGTGTCTTGGCCCACTAACTTGTGAAACTTCCACTCAATAAAATGTTTGTTTTCTATTCCACTCGAGTCTTCTGCATTCTCAGGTAACTCACCACCCATAAAAGGTTTGTACATAACTTCCACAGTGAGATGCCCACGTGACTTCTCATTCTCAGGATCATTAGGGTCCATAGTCTTGAGTAAATTAAGAGTCACCACTTTTGATTCATCAGGCGTAAGTTCTTCCAATGGAATGACATTCATACCCATCTTCTCATGCTTGCCAATCTAGGCAAAACAAAAAAGAAACATGTATGTAAAAGGAAACTGTTATGCAATGAAAATAATGGCTTGATAGTTTTTTTTAAGTCCAAACAGTTTCTAAAAGTGTCCTAATTAATGAAATGTCACATCCAATTCCAATCTAAAATTGCATTTGAGGATACTTACCTACTCCCAGTCATAGATACTAAGCTCTAAGGCTGGAGATTCTGGAATGAATCCTGTCCGAAACCTTTGATAGACTTCCAAATAGATATTGGTAGTTTGCACTTGCAGTGGTTGGAATCCTGCTTATGCCTTTATTATGATCTCTTTAAATGAATACTTGAAATGTCCTTGGGAATCTTTTCAATTGGTCATCCATGCTTAATTAATTTTTACAGTTTGTTTTGCTATAGATAGTTTGCCAACCCTACAGATTCTTATTGTTCTTAAAGTAGGTTTTCGGAAGTATCTTTCCATTTATAAAATATGCATTACCTTTTCCTTTGCATCTTGGTCGCGTTGTTGCGCACGCGCCAAAAAGAACGAGCGGTTTGTAAAAATTTAGTTTAGGGCGACAACTCGGATATCGTCTCACAAGGACTCTTAGGTTGTTGTTATTAACACAAAAATCAGTTTTGGGGGGGTTTGGATTGAATGCAAGTAAGAAAACAAAGTAAAACAAAGCAATGAAAACAAAGCAGTTAAAGATATTATCAAATAAACTAAAGACGATTAACCTACTGTTCTCGGTTTCCCACTATCATTGGTTCATGTAATTCCAAGCCCTAAGCAGATTCTAATCCCCTTTCAGTTGTAGCAACAATTAACAAACGAAATCGCTACTACAGATATATGTTCCTATTCCCGAATTAAACAAACGGGGTGAAGCCCTCATGAACTAAATGAACATGAACGAACACACGCGAATTAAACAAACGCAATTAAGTATAGGAACATAACATCACCGAAATGAATCAACACAACACTATACACTCCTGAATTAAACAAACAGAAACATATAGCATAGCATTGAAAAGAGAAAAGCAAATAAAACAGGAATTACAAAACCTCAAGTGTGGTAATGGAAACCAATTGCAGTAGATTAATCCTAGGAGACTAGCTCTCCATTACAAAGGGAAAACAAAACATATCTAAGAAAATAAGATAATGTATTCGCGAGGCGAGTACTGTATTCGCGAGGCGACACAGAAAGGATTGCAAATTTCTGGAACAGTCACCTTCAGGTTCGCGAGGCGAGTGATCTCTCGCGGGGCGAAGAATTCCAGAATTATTTCACTTTATTAACCTGAAAACAGTAAATAGCAGTAAGTGCTTTATTTGACTCTAAATCAACTAAATTAACCTAAAAATACTTTACAGACTCAAAATGCTGCATAGAGACAATCTAGGCTAATTTGGGCGAGAATGAGATATATTTAGCACAAAGCCAAGGGTTTTCTAGTTATAAAACTAGACTAGCCAGAGGCTGATCAAAATACCCCAAACTTAAACTTTGCTTGTCCCCAAACAAACTAAAACTCAAAAACTTAAAAAGACTCAAGACATGGCAAGCTTAAGGATTTAATCAACCTTGCACAAATTTCAAGCAATTTCATCAAAACAGTTTTCTTCAATGTTCCCCCCTTTCAAACAAAGCAATCCCCACATGCATTTACTTTGAACAATTGAAAATTTCATCATTCAAACAATCATTAATCTAAGTAGGGATCCAAGTTACACACAAACAAGGAGATCACCAAATTCAAACAATCGCCTTCCTCACAAGGGCATTTAGTGTTCACTCAATCGCTCAGTTTGTCTAGGTTATCAACATTTCACTCAATTCACTTTTAAGAGCACTTCCCATAAATTTGATTTTAATCTCCAAATGATTCCCATAGAAAACATGCATGCAACATCAAAAGGTCTTTTATGGGTTGTAATGGGGCCTGGCTAAGGGTAGGATATACAAAGGAACTAGGCTGAAGACCCTAGGAACTAAGAGAGCATGAAACACTTCAAAACATTGAAATTCCACTCAGTTCCTTTTCTCATTTTTTCTTTATGCTTTGGGTGACTACAACCTCCTTTTTTTTCTAATACTTTTATTTTTAACATTTTTACACTTTTCTTTTTTCTTTTCTTTTTTTTTCTTTTTCTGCTTTTCTTTTCTTTCCCTTTTTTTTTCAACCTTTTTATTATATTTTTTCTTTTTCTCAATTCCAGAATGACATGTCACATCCTTGTAGCCACCCTAAACTTAGTTTCTTGCAAACCTTGTCTTGCTAAGCATCCATGCTCTCCTAATCCTAAGATCGGGTTAACATGGTTTTTCAGATTTTAGGCTCATAATATCAGGTCATCAAGAATTAACAGGCTAATCAGGCTCAATGGGGCTAACAAAGGAACATGCATTAGGGATGGTTATTTTAGGCTAAGTAGTTATTTACAAAGAAAATGCCTAAATCATCTGAAGCAAACACATAAGCATGCAAACCAAGTAGAGACTCAAGCAAATTCGGGAAAGTGCAACTTAAAAGTGTTTCTCACAATTAAAAATATGTTGGAGGCTCAAATCCTCACCTAGACAATTTTGCAAATTGTTGACCGAGATTCTATCCCTAGTGTGTGCTTCCCATCACCCCAAACTTATCATAAATCATGCCATCATAACAACATCTCGCAAAGTTCAATTTTCAATTTTTCAAGTGGGGATCAAATTTTCAAAAATTATTTTCAACCTAGGGGAAAACAGTCAACAAATAACATGCAATCCATCTATGCAAATTCAATTAAAATCCAATAAGCTTGCCGACACAAGACTCAACGCACATACTCCTGAGCTTCTCAAATTATTCAGGAGCTTTATTGAAAACAAAACAGAAATAAAGCAAAGCAAATAAATTAAAAAGAGTAGGGTTCAGAAAAACTCATGGGCGCGGTTCCACCAGGATCCCACTGTCTGTGATACAGCGGCCACAGAATGCCCAAATTGCAGTTTGATCCTCCCGGATCCCATGGCCTACAGCATAAGGATGAGAGCGGACGCCTGATAATCATGGTAACTCTGCCAAGTGCGGCGGACTTCTCACTCCCCTTCGGGTCACAGTTGACCTCTTTGTCAACCTTGTCAATAAAGTCCTCCCAATAGAAGTGGTGTTCAACCTCTTGGACTGGCCATGGTGCAAAATCCAGAGGCTTGAACTCCATCACCGGTTGTTCCAAAGGGGGAGATGGCAAATAGGTAGCTAGGATCTCCGGTGTTGCTTCAACTTCTGCACGTTCTTCATTCACTGTGCTAACAATTCCATCACCTGCTAAACCTGCAGAAATCTCAGCACACACCACACAAAGGTTAGTGTTAGTAGAGTCAGTACATATGGTACAATAAACTGAATCAGTAAAGTTCTGAATGTCTGGAAATTCAGCACAAAGTTCATCCATCCCATCACTTTCAACACATGCATATGAATGAGTTGAATCATCTACTTCCAAAGGTTCTTCATTATCCTCAGGCATGGTGAAGCAGATGTCCTCCTGATCCTCAATTTCTATGTTTCCTGGATGAACATGGCCCTCATCCTCATATGTCTCCTGTTCCATATGGATGTTTTGCTCTTCATACCTTTCAAAACATGCTATACACGAAGCAGTGTCAGTACAATCAGCACATGAATTATAATAGATAGAATCAGGGGATTCAACACACAGTTCATCAACAGAAGTATCATTATCAAAATTATCCTCAGAAGTATTGTCAGGAATAACTACTTGTGAATCTGTATGTTCTTCAAGGAGATGTGGAGTTAGCAGCGCAGCCGAGGTGGCGACAATGTGATCAATTTGAATGGCTAACTTCTGAGATTCAGCTTCTATCCTCTGTTGGGATTCAAGACTTTGTTCTGCCATCCGTTGAAATTCGAGATTACTTGCTTCCATTTGTGCAGTTATCTGTGCAGTTATCTGTGAAGTCATTTGCTTGAATAGGTCCTCTAGTGAAGGTTCGGAAGATGCAGAGGTGGTCACTTGGCTAGGATAATTGTTCACTCCAAACATGTCAAAATCACTGCTAAACTCATAACTTCCAGAAAAGTTAGGATAACATATGCATGGTGGTGGCCTATCAAAGTTAGGATAATATATGCATGGTTCATAATCAACATTAGGCATAAAATCTTGCATATACTTATCCATGGGAAGACTCACAATCAGACAAAGCAGACAAAACTAATTCAGCAAAACTGATTTTTTTTTCTGTCAATAACAACAAGAGTCCCCGGCAACGGCGCCAATTTTTGGTCGCGCTGTCGCACACGCGCCAAAAAGAACGAGCGGTTTGTAAAAATGTAGTTTAGGGCGACAACTCGGATATCGTCTCACAAGGACTCTTAGGTTGTTGTTATTAACACAAAAATCAGTTTTGGGGGGGTTTGGATTGAATGCAAGTAAGAAAACAAAGCAATGAAAACAAAGCAGTTAAAGAGATTATCAAATAAACTAAAGACGATTAACCTACTGTTCTCGGTTTCCCACTATCATTGGTTCATGTAATTCCAAGCCCTAAGCAGATTCTAATCCCCTTTCAGTTGTAGCAACAATTAACAAACGAAATCGCTACTACAGATATATGTTCCTATTCCCGAATTAAACAAACGGGGTGAAGCCCTCATGAACTAAACGAACATGAACGAACACACGCGAATTAAACAAACGCGATTAAGTATAGGAACATAACATCACCAAAATGAATCAACACAACACTATACACTCCTGAATTAAACAAACAGAAACATATAGCATAGCATTGAAAAGAGAAAAGCAAATAAAACAGGAATTACAAAACCTCAAGTGTGGTAATGGAAACCAATTGCAGTAGATTAATCCTAGGAGACTAGTTCTCCATTACAAAGGGAAAACAAAACATATCTAAGAAAAGAAGATAAACTACTACTACTGCCTACTAAAGCTAACTAACTCTCAGTTCTGCCTTCAAACAGGCTTATATACAACTTCTGGTTTCCGCGGACTCGCGAGGCGAACACTGTCTCGCGAGGCGAATATCATGAACAGTCTGCATCGTTTGGTCTTCTCGCGAGGCGAAGCACGGCTCGCATGGCGAGGAATGGAAAAGTCATGGCTTCTGGTCTTCAGTCTCGCGAGGCGAGTAATGTATTCGCGAGGCGACACAGAAAGGATTGCAAATTTCTGGAACAGTCAACTTCAGGTTCGCGAGGCGAGTGATCTCTCGTGGGGCGAAGAACTCCAGAATTATTTCACTTTATTAACCTGAAAAAAGTAAATAGCAGTAAGTGCTTTATTTGACTCTAAATCAACTAAATTAACCTAAAAATACTTTACAGACTCAAAATGCTGCTTAGAGACAATCTAGTCTAATTTGGGCGAAAATGAGATATATTTAGCACAAAGCCAAGGTTTTTCTAGTTATAAAACTAGACTAGCCAGAGGCTGATCACATCTCCTTTGAATTTATTCTTTTCTTGCTTTTATTATTTATTAAAAATTAAAAAAAATTATTTATTTATGGTGTAGAGCTATTTTCTTATCTTTGATCCAAGACTTTCTTTATTACAAATTTTTTATAATATACTCAATAGTTTTCTAATTCCATGGTAATTTAATTTGGATTAAGTTTAAGTGTAGAGGTCTGGCCGGTGCTTCTCAAATTATATGGTTGTGGATTCATAGTAGTTTCTTGTCAATATCTCAACTAGAACTAAAAAATTTCCTATGTACTTGCACTTTAAATTAGTTGTGTGTAGCTTGTTTAGTTTTGATTTGTTTCTATTAGATGAGATTTTACATATATTTTAAAAATAGTATATATTTATCAATCTATGATGTGGTGTGTTATTTTTAAATACAGATTTAATATCTTGAAGCAATGGATAAGTCATGGATAATGAAGCCACGAAACTCCTTTGAATATGAGCAAGGGGTTAGGGGATTTATTGATTTTGCCTTTGAACATCAATCAGTAAATGGCAAAACAATATGCCCTTGTAAACGATATGGTTTCAAAAAATGGTAGAGTAGGGATGTGGTGCATGATCACTTAATCTATACACCATTTCCACCAGGATACACTTGTTGGTTCTATCACGGGGAGTCCTGAACAATAGAAACTAGTGATATCTCACCTAGTAATTATATTCCAAATGTAGTTCAAGACCCTACTAATGTTGAGGATCCTATTCGAAACATTATCAATGTGATGCATTTGGAGTTGATAGGCACCATGCAAATGAAGCACCTGTTGCATCAAATGTAGAGATTGACCAGGATGTAGATGTGATGCCAAATGCAGCTCAAGAACAACATGAAGCTGAAGAATTCTTTGAATTAGCTAGAGATATAGAACAACCCTTGTATCAAATGCCTGTGTGGAATGAGCGACAAGGCCATGACAATGATTTTATAACTATTGAAAGATGCATTTGAACATGAAAATATTCCAAGTTCATTCTACGAGGCCAAGAAAACGATCACCAAGCTTGGTTTGAACTATAAAAAGATACCTGTATGTCCGAATAATTGTATGCTCTATTGGGGTAATCCGGAAGATGAAAAGAGGGAGACATGCAAAATTTGTAACACTTCCAAATGGAAATCAAGGGCAAAAGCTAGTAAGACTGGGGTGTCCGGTGATGGCAATGGTATGAAGAAAGTGCCTACAAAAGTTCTTTGTTATTTTCCAATAAAGCCTCGATAAAGAGATTTTTTTTTCATCAAAGACAGCTGAGGATATGAGATGGCATACTGGCGATAATAACAACGATGGAATGTTGAGGTATCCTAGAGATTCTGAAGCTTGTAAACAGTTTGACTCGATGCATACTTGGTTTGCATCAGGTTCGCGAAATGTGCGCCTAGCGTTAGCCACTGGTGGTTTTAATCCTTTTGGTGTCATGAGTTCAAACTATCGTATTTGACCAGTTATTCTCATTTCATACAATACCCCTCCGTGGGTGTTATTAAGTCTACATCTTTTATAATTTCAATGATAATTCCAGGTAAAAAAATGTCAGGGAATGATATAGATGTCTACTTACAACCTTTGATCAAAGAGTTGAAAGAGTTATGGACAACGGGTGTGGATGCCTATGATTCTTTCAAGCGAGAGATGTTTAAATTACATGCAGATTTAATGTGGACAATTAGTGATTTTCCTGGGCTAGGAACACTTTCTGGGTGGAACATGTACACCGTACTTGCTTGTCCGTCTTGTAACTTCGACTCTATTCCATGTCGTCTTCCTCATAGCAAAAAATGGTGTTTTATGGGTCATCATCGTTTTCTTGACCAGAGACACAGATTTAGACTAAATAGGGTCTACTTTAATGGTGAACAAGAAATGCGTAGTCCAACAAAAACATTATCTGGTTCTGAAATTCTTGAACAGGTTCAAAACATCAATATCACATTTGGTAGAAAACTATAGAAAGAAGTTTCGGGAAAAAGAACACGTGGCCATCGACTTCCATAGGGTACCACTCAACAATGGAAAAAGAAAAGCATATTCTTTGAACTTCCATATTGGAAGGATAATTGTTTGTGTCACTGTCTTGACATGATACATATTGAGAAGAACGTGTGCGATAATGTCATATATAATTTGCTAAATGATAGCGCAAAGAGCAAAGATCATGTTAATGCTAGAAGAGATCTTCAAGTTATGGGTTCAAGGCCTGACCTTTGACCTAATGAAAATGGAAAATATCCTCCAGCTATCTTTACATTGACTAATAAAGGTAAGAAGGCATTTTTAACGACTTTAAAGAATATCATCTTGCGAATGGTTATTCAAGCAACATTTCTAGGTGCATTGACTTGGACAATCTTAAGTGGAATGGAATGTTGAAGAGTCATGATTGTCATATATTGATAAAGCAATTGCTACCATTAGCCATGCGGGCAACATTTCTTGATGAGGTTTCAGTAATATTAATTGAGTTGTGCTCATTCTTTAGACAACTATGCGGCAAAGTATTGAAAGTTGAAGATCTAGACAGATTGCAAAATCAAATCATCCTCACTTTATGTCACATGGAAATGTTATTTCCTCCTTCATTCTTTACTGTTATGGTTCACTTGGTTGTTCACCTTGCTGAAGAAGCTAAGCTTGGAGGTCCCGTTCATTATCGATGGATGTATCCTATAGAAAGGTAAAAGATGGGTGATATTAGTCATTTCATTTTTTTCAATTTGGTAATGTACAGGTTGTTCTAAATAATATTTTTTGTGGTTTAACAATAGGTACTTGGGACATCTAAAATCCTATGTACGTAATAAAGCACGACCTGAAGGGTCTATTGCGGAAGGCTACCTTGTGCAAGAGATTCTTACATTTTGTTCAAGGTATCCAGATAACATTGAGACTAGATGTGATGGCCTCCTTGATGTAGAAATAGGCCATTTCTTGATTTTTTTGAAACGAAACTTGGTTGTGACTTGTGTGTTTGTATTTTCCTTTTTTTTTGATATATGAAATGAGAAGAAGGTGGATAATTGGGAGGTAGGGGCGACACCTTAGTCTAATCCAAGACAAGGATAAGCCTATGAATGTGAGGATCACCACAAGAAGAGAATTTCTTGATAAGATCAATAAACTGGTCCAATCCAGAACTAAAGAGTATGAACTCAATATTTCACTGAAATCTTTCTTATCTTTTATTGAAACTTGCGCCCCCTATATATAATGAGGGAGGTTCTTGCTGATACAAAGAGACAAAGTCTTTCCTTTCTAGGGGTAAAAAGAAACTAAAGGAAATTAAAAATAATTATTATTCTGCTTTGATTGCTCTCCATGATCAGGGGGAAGGCTTCACAACCATTCATTAAATGCAATTAAGTAGGTGACTGCGCTTTTATTGTGTTGTTAGAGCATTCATCTCCTTTTCTTGTGTAATTCCCTTTTCTCGCCTTGATTGGAGCATTCATCACCTTGTCTTTTGTAATTCCCTTTTTCTTGCCTTGATTGGAGCATTCATCACCTTGTCTTGTGTAACCCCTTTTTTGCCTTGATTGGAGCATTTATCACCTTGACTTGTGTAACTCTTTTTTGCCTTGATTGCCTTGATTCTCTTTGTCTTTCTTTGGCATCAAGTTTATTGATTTATTCAAAGAGTTTTTGAGAGGCGTGGGACCCCTGCTCCTTGCGCCACACAACCACTTGAAGTGGATTAAACACACCAAAAGAAATAAAAATAACTAAGTGCTTTGGTCCCAAATAAATCAATTGGACACTTGCACTTTTATTCAATTAAAAATAAAATAACTTGGTTTTAAATTAGACACCATTCTTGGTTTGTATCAATATGGAATCGACCTAGTCGTGTAGACGATGAGCCTATTAATGATATACAATATGGCTCACGAGTAGCTGAGTTATTTCCTAAAGTAGGAAAATCGGTTGGTGGCTCTTCATATGTCACCTTGACACCCATAGAAAAGTTACAGGCTCATAGACACGTGTTAACAAACTACTCTAAAATTGATTACTATCATCAGTAAGTAATTATTATACTTGGTTTAATTATTTTTAAGTTTCTTTTTTCCATACGTCTAATATGATTAAACTAAATAGGCAGTATAGAACTAGCGTGCGAAGGAAACTACGGGGTGGTGCACTAGGTTGTTATTGGTGCATGATGAGTGTGATTTCACATCATCTTTGTCTATCATTTTGCATGCATTTTCATGTAGTTTAGGCATATTTTTATTAGATTTTAGGTTAATTTTCCTTTGGAATGGGTAAGGCGGTTTTCGTGGTGTTGTTTTGCAGATATCAAGGGTAAAATGCTCAAGATCAACCATGATGAAGTTTGGATGAAGATAGTG
The DNA here is from genome assembly GCA_030762895.1 of Sophora flavescens. Classification (NCBI taxonomy): domain Eukaryota; kingdom Viridiplantae; phylum Streptophyta; class Magnoliopsida; order Fabales; family Fabaceae; genus Sophora; species Sophora flavescens. Next base: position 65,159,395 of record CM061062.1, on the reverse strand, counting down.
CTTTAAAAGTGAAGAAAAAGAGCCAAACAGAGCCCATCACGGCCTAGCCGTGATGCCCATCACGGCCATGATCGAGCAAAACTGAAAAGGAACAAAGGCTGAAGTCAGAGTCTGTCACGGCCTGGCCGTGATATCCATCACGGCCGTGACCAAAAACCCCCACAAGTCAGAGACCATCACGGCCACAGCCGTAATTCTTATCACGGCCACAAAATGAAGGCTCGCGACGCGAGCTCACTCTCGCCTCGCGAGAAGGCTGGATTTTGCAAAAGTGCCAGAAACAGAGACCGTCACGGTCTGGCCTTGATGGCCATCACGGCCGTGACGCGCATTACTTGGATCAGAAGCAACCGAAATAGATCAGATTTTGAGTTGGATTGGGACTCTAACTTCCCAATTTCTATAAATATGGACCAGGCAGATGCAGAATCAATGATAGATGATCTAGACTTGTACACAAGGACTTAGGCATAGATCTCTCTTCTCATCTTCTCCTTTCTTCTCTGATTTTTTGTATTTTCATTATGTTGTCAACCCAGCTTGTCATCTCCATGGCAAGACTGGAGTAGTAGCTTAGTTTCTAGGGATTGGGGCTCTGCCCAAGTTTTGTTTACAATGTTGAATTTGATGTAATATCTTTGTAATTACGATTTTGCTTTAGATCTGATTTCTAGTGTATTAATCACTCGTAAATTCGGCAACCGCTTATTTGCGTGATGTAGACGTTCTAAGGAGGAACCCAGCGGTGAACTTAGGATTTCTAGGGTGTTTCACTCGTAAAATTCGGCGGCTGTTTGTTTGTGAGATGTGGATGATCTAAGGAGGAACCTAGCGGTGAACTTAGTTTATTTGCATGACTTAGACATTTTAAGGAGGAACCTAGCGGTGAACTTAGGTGTCGGATCTATAGAAGTCAGACTTGGGACTGAAATCACGAGAGTTAGAAGCCGTCCCTCGAGGAGCAACGAGTTGTCACGGAACGCAAAGGGTCCAATTTGGGACCGACTACCACGAGAGTAGGGGTCGGGTCAATTGGGCACGGCTTTTGTAACCCGAGAGGGAGCTTAAGCTATCAAAGGATAAACTCGCCTTCAAGGTAATTTCGCTAATCATCAAGGGTAATCGACTTAACAACGTAAACGATCTTGTTGGTAACCTAAATCCCTAGGAATCCATTTAGATCAAAACCCCAAAAACATTTGTTTTCTGTTTTATTTGATTCTGTTTGTTTATCTTTCAATTCAAACCTTTTTCAAAACCCTCTAAAAAGTCCAGATTCACTCAATTCGAAATTAATTGCGATTCGGGAACACAGTCTCTGTGGGTTCGATATCTTTTATTACTTGACGGCAATCCGGTACACTTGCCGGAATCGCAGAGCGCGGCGCACAACACGCGCCGAACGCACACACTATCAAGTTTTTGGCGCCGTTGCCGGGGACTGTGCCTTTTCGAATTTCAATTTAGTTTTTAAATTGATTTTTCTGGACCCTTTTATTTTTATTTGATTTTTATTTCTGATAAAAAAAAATCAAAAATATATCTTTCCTTCTATTGTATCCATCTCTCTGTGTGTTATATGCAATGATCCCTAAGTCTTGGGAGCCTTGGTGAAGTTGATCCGGAGATTGAGAGGACCTTCCACAGACGCAGAAGACTACAAATAGAGGGAGAAAGGTTGATTCCCATTCCAGTCATGGCGAATCTCAAGGATACAAAACCTTTGAAGGACTACGCAGCCCCAAATGAGAGAGGCTTGCGAACTGGGATTGCAAGGCCAGAGATTGAGGCGGAGAACTACACTATTCCGCCCATGCTAATCAACATGATTCGGCAACATCAATTCGGAGGATTGCCTTCGGAGGACCCGACCGATCACATAGAGACATTCTTAGAGTTCACCGACGCAATCAGGATTAATGGAGCCTCGGTCGATGTTGTACGTTTGAGACTGTTCCCCTCATCTCTCACTGGAAAGGCGAAGGCCTGGCTTAAGCAAATTCCCGCTAACACTTTGACTACTTGGGACCAACTGGAGCAGGCGTTCTTGGAGAAATTCTTCCCTCCATCCAAGACGGCCTACATAAGAACCCAGATCACCGGCTTCTTCCAAAAAGACGGAGAATCATTATCGGAAGCTTGGGATCGCTACAAGGGACTGCTGGAGTCTTGCCCACATCACGGACTCGAGAGGTGGTTAATAGTGCACACATTCTATAACGGATTGGATTACTCTTCGAAGGTGTCACTAGATTCTGCAGCCGGTGGAGCATTTATGAATAGGCCTCTGACTGAGGCATTCAACATCATCGAGAATGTCGCCACCAACTACCACCAATGGGGATCCGAAAGAGGTAATAACCCGAACAAGATTTCGGGGGGTAAGTTTGAGGTAAATAGCACAGATCTTATTATGTCAAAGATAGACTCACTTAATAAACGTTTTGATCGGCTTGAAAGAGCTAATGTGAGTGCATTAGGTGCTACTAACTCTGTTTGTGAGATTTGTGGAATGCAGGGACATGACATGATGGAATGCCCACATGGATCCGGCGCTTCGGGTGAACAAGTGAACTCTTGTCACAACTTCTACGATACGAACCCGAAGCTGCCCAACTATGCTCCCCCAAATCCCTACAACCAAAGGAAGAACAACCCTTACCTCTCCTACGGCAACTACAGAAATACGCTCAACCATGAGTTCCAAGAGGGCCGAGGTAATAAGAGAGCAGCACCGGGGTATCCTCAGGTACAGCTGTCTAAACTCGAGACTTTATTTGAAAGTTTTGTTGAAACTCAGACAAAACAGAATGAGGAGTTTAGACAACAAGGAAGGGCAGTGAGTGAGGCAATAAAGGAACTAGCGTCTAAGGTAGACAACTTAGCAACTCATAACAAGATGCTAGAAACCCAAATTGCCCAACAAGCCAGCTGATAAGCCTCTGGCTTATCTAGTTTTATGACTAGATGAACTAGGGTTTATGTGCCAATAAGTCGAGTTCACTCTCGTTTTCGCCCAAATTTACTTGTTTTGTTCCTAAGTTGGACTTTGACTCGTTTTGCGTCTTTTGTGTAGTTTTTAGCTTATTTTGGATAGAATTATGCTTTTGGTTGCTTTTGGTGTTTTCAGGTCAATAAGTGAAGCTCCGGGAGTCAAGGAAAGTCAAGAAGCAATGGAAAAAGCACTTCTGGAGATACTCGCCTCGCGAGTTGATGCTCGCCTCGCGAGCCTGAACATCAACTGAAGCAGCAACAGTCATCACTCCGGTTCGCCCCGCGAACAGTCTGATCGCCTCGCGAATCATGAAGACCTGGAAGACAGAGACAATCACGGCCTAGCCGTGATGAAGGTCACAGCCTAGAATTGAATCTCGCCCCGCGAAAGCATCTCGCCACGCGAGAGTTTGAAGACACTGGAAGACAGAGACAATCACGGCCTAGCCGTGATGAAGGTCACGGGTGTGACAGATTGAAGTTGGAAGACTCGCCCCACGAATACAATCTCACCTCGCGAGAATCCAAAATTAAAAGCGCGCCAAAAGTAATATTCGCGTCGCGATAGTAAGCTCGCCCCGCGAGCGGGCGAGAAACAGAATCCTTATTTAAAGGCTGTTTCAGATCAGAATGAGGGGAAGGTTTTTCCACTAGTTTAGATCAGTAGTTACGAATCCTTGTTTCTGGAGCTGCGTCTCCCTTCTCTTTTCTTTTCTTATTTTGATATGGAGATTATGTCCGATTGTTTGTCTATGAGCATGAGGAACTAATCCTCTCGTCCGAGGGAGCAATGAAGCCGCCCATGGCGGTGTAGATTCAATGTGATGTATGTCTTTCTCCCTTGTCTCAATTTATGTTTTCCAATTCTGATTTGATTGCGTTGATCATATGTTTTGCGTGATTAACTAGTTAAACGTGTTTGAGGCCGAGAGGCGATTCGCGTTTTAGAACTTGAATTGGGATCGCTAATCGAATATTACACGAGAGTGAGTAGGAGATTAGTGCAACCTTATAGGGAACAAGAATTAATCAAATTCGAGATTAGGATTATGAGACCTAGTAAGTAATTAATCCAATCGTCGAATACGTCCTATTGAGCACGAGAGTGGATATAGGAGAAATTGGGGGTCCCGGTTGACATCGTAATTGAACTTAGGGAGGAATTCATCATCACTTGGGTATGCATATTGGGTAGGTGGATTTGTGACCTTGGATATTTTAAATTTCAGATTTTAATAGTTTAGGTTTATTAGATTTGTCAATCGATCCTCTTATTCTCTCTCCCTCAACCACCTTCTGTAACTTGACCAAACGTATCGGATTTCCCACGGATTAGTCGAATTGGTAGCCCAATCCCTGAGTTCGACCTCGGTAATTACTTACCGTGTTTATTTTATTACTTGCGACGACCCGGTACACTTGCCGGCGTCACAACAAGTTTTTGGTGCCGTTGCCGGGGATTGGCACACCAATTTTCCTAATTTTTTAGGGAATTTGATTATTTGGTTAAGCTGTTTTTCTTTTTATTTTTATGTTATTTCTTTATTATTTCTCTCTACTTCTTTGATTCCACTTGGTCTTGTCGTGTTTTTGTATGCGAGGTACCCTTTCACAAGAGGACTTGCTATTCGATTCAGAGATCACCAGGACCGAGAGGCAATTAAGAAAAAAGGCCAGAGAAAGGAAGAGGCTGGAAGCAATTAAAATAGAGATCATGACTGAAGAAAACCCTCCTCCTCCTCCTCGTCGTTACAAGCCTCTCTTTGAGTACGATCTACCCAACTTGGGAGATTGTGACTCTTCTATTGTGAGGGGCAACCTGAATACAGACTCCTTCAGAGTGGAAGCATGTGTCACATTCCAGATCCGTGAGAATCAGTTTGATGGGAGTGGCAAACAGGACCCTCATAGACACATCACTCGCTTCCTTGAAGATTGTGACTTACAGAAGACCAGGGGAGTCTCTCAGGATGAGTTTCGCTTGCGGCTTTTCCCTCTTTCTCTTAGGGATGTCGCTCGCGATTGGGTAGACAGCTTGGATAGGAACAGCATCAGAACTTGGGAGCAAATGGCACAGAAGTTCCTAACCAAATATTTTCCTCCTCAGAAAGTGGCACAAGCGAGAATAGCCGTTACATCTTTCAGGCAGACAGAGGATGAAACGTATAATGAAGCATGGGAGAGGTACAATGGGTTATTGAGAAGATGTCCCTCAGCGTTCTTTGACCCGGTCTCTAAAGTTCAACATTTCTTTAATGGGTTGAGGGGACGCTATCGGATGAACCGTGATGCCGCACTGGTGGCGGCTCGTTCTCTTATTTATCACCGAGGATGGATGGGCATTGTTAGAGAAGATGTCATACAATGATTACAACCGTGGTAGGGAAACCTCAAGTGGAATCGGTTCTGGGACAATGGAAGCCATTTTAGAGCAAAACAGACTTTTGAAGATGCAGAATGAGGCTTTGTCTGGGAACAAGAGGGTTAATGCGATACACGAGGGAATGCCTCCGGGTTGTGCAAATTGTAATGGAGATCATGACACTCAGATTTGCCCGCTAAATTTCCCTCAGGAACATGTGGACTCATGCCACAACTTCTATGACACTGTGCCCCAGAACAATTATCATAGAAACAGACAGAATGACTACAGTCAGAATCAGAATAGGGGGTATATGAGGAGAGACCATCCGGGGTTCGCTTGGAGTGATGCTAATGGTGGTCTAGCCGGTCAACAACATCCTCAACAGAATTGGCAACAACCTCAACAGGGTCTGAGACCGAACATTGGAATTCAGCAGCGCAATACTCAGCAGGCTCTTCCGGGGCCCAATCAGTTGCAAATAACAGATGGTGGAAGACAACCGTGGGAGCTGGCTTTTGAGAAGATGAGTGCAGCAATGGAGAAATTGTCAATCGACACAAACACTGCAGTTGACAAGTTGGCAACCTATACAGGCACAGCTTTAGAGAAAGTGAATGCGAAAGTTGACAAGTTAACAACGCATACAGGGGCGACAATTCACCATCTAGAGACGCAGGTTGCTCAGCTCGCAAGGCAACTTAATGAGCGTCTCCCAGGCACTTTCCCAGGTGATACCGAGAACGACCCTAAGAACCATTGCAATGCCATAACAACTAGAAGCGGTAGGGGGTTGGGATCTAACAGGAGTGCAACCAGTATAGAAGAAGACAAGGCCCCGGAACAACCACACATTGAGGAAGAGCAACCTGAAAAAGAGAAATTGGCAAGTGACAAGGCACCAGAGCAAGGGGGAAGGCTGAAGCTTGTGGATGAAGAGTTCCGAAAGAAGAAGTGGGTTGAACCCCAAGACCTCCCGCCCTACATGAAGGTACCATATCCTGAAAGATTGAAGAAGCCTCAACAGGATAAGCAGTTCAACAAATTCCTTGATGTCTTCCGCAAACTTCAGATTAACATTCCATTTGCGGAAGCCTTGGAACAGATGCCATCATATGCCCGGTTTATGAAGGAACTTCTCACCAAGAAGCGGAGAATAGTGGATGAGGAAACGGTTGCTTTGATCGAGGAGTGTAGTGCCATTCTTCAAAGAAAACTACCTCCAAAGTTGAAGGATCCCGGTTCCTTTTCGATACCATGTACCATTGGGGAGATGACTGTAGGGAAGGCATTGTGTGATCTAGGGGCAAGCATCAACTTGATGCCCCTCTCTATGATGAAGAGGTTGGGAATCGAAGAATTCAAGGATACACGGATGTCGCTCCAACTAGCCGACCGCTCTATAAAATATCCTTATGGGGTGGTCGAAGACTTGTTAGTGAAGGTGGACAAGCTTATATTTCCGGCGGACTTTGTAGTGCTTGATATGGAAGAAGACGCCGAGATCCCTCTCATATTGGGTAGGCCCTTCTTGGCCACTGGGGGTGCCTTGATAGATGTGCGATAAGGGAAACTCACTCTAAGGGTGCAAGATGATGAGGTAGTCTTCAATCTCTTTGAAGTAATGAAGCACCATGCAGAGAGGACGGAAGTGTATCGAGTGGATATGGTAGATCCAACTGTCAACGCAAAGGAAACTAGAAAGGACCATGGTTCTTCACTTGCTCAAGTGTTGGTAAAATCCCATGATGATGATGATGAGAAAAAAAAACCTTTGGGGGATGAGGTCTATCTCGAGTGGTTGAAAGACATGGAAGCCTTACCGAGTTCCCCAAGGGATGAATGTGCAAAGGAAGAACTCGACAACAAAGGCATGAAAAAGAATGGTAAAGCACTGTTGTGACTCCGGCAAGTGTACCGGGTCGTCGCAAGTAATAAAAACACGGTAAGATATTACCGAGGTCGAACACAAGGATTGGGTTACCAATTCAACTAAATTGTCAAGAAATCCGATACGTTGGTTAAGCAATAGAGAAGGTGGTTGAGAGAGAGAGAGTATGATCGCAATTCAAGTAACAAATCGAATAAAACTACGGTGATAAAAATCAGAATTTAAATGCATCCAAGGTCTCAAATCCACCTACCCAATCATGTTAAGTACCCAAGTGATGATGTATTCCTCCCTAAGTTCAATTTTAATGTCAACCGGGACCCCTAGATTTCTCCCATATCCACTGTCGTGCTCAATAGGACGTATTCGACGATTTGAGTTAATTACTTGTTCGGTCTCATAACCCTAATCTCGAATTCTATTAAACCTTGTTCCCTATATGGTTGCACTAATCAAATAATTCCACGGTCGTGCTCATTATTCGATTAATGATTCCAATTCAAGTTCTAAAACGCGACTCGCCGTTTGGCCTCATACACGTTAACAAGTTAATCATGCAACACATATGATCAACACAATCAATTCAGAATTGGAAAACATTTGCGATCCCGATTCAAGTTCTAAAACGCGAATCGCCGTTAGGCCTCAAACGCGTTAACTGATTAATCACGCAAAACATATGATAAAACATTCAAATCAGAATCGGAAATCATCAATTAAAAAGAGGGGAGAAACACATACATCATATGAACACTACACAGCCATGGGTGGCTTCATCGATCCCTCGGACGAGGGGATTAGTTCCTCATGCCCGTGACGACGCACAAACAATCGGCAATAATCTCCATGATAACAAACTAAAAGAAGAAAAGAAAAGAAGAAGGAGACGCAGCTCCAGAGACAAGGATTCGCACTATTCTAATCTACACAAGTGGATAACAACTCTCCCTAATTCTGATCTGATATGGCCTTTAAATAAGGATTCTGTTTCTCGCCAGCTCGCGGGGCGAGCTTACTCTCGCGACGCGAAATTAAGCATTGGCGCGCTTCAAATTTTGTATTTTCGCGAGGCGAGCTTGTATTCGCGGGGCGAGTCTTCAAACCCTAATCTGTCACAACCGTGATATCCATCACGGCTAAGCCGTGATTGCCTCTGTCTTCCATGGTCCTCAGGGACTCGCGAGGCGAGACACCTTTCGCGGGGCGAGTATTCAATTCTGGGCTGTGACTTTCATCACGGCTAGGCCGTGATGGTCTCTGACTTCCAAGTCTTCATGCTCTCGCGGGGCGAGCTATCTCTCGCGGGGCGAGTCTTCAAACCTCGATTTGTCACAGCCGTGACCTTAATCACGACTATGCCGTGATAGTCTCTCTTCTTGCTGGTCTTCGACTCTCGCGAGGCGAGAGTACACTCATGGGGCGAGTGTCTCGAAATTTCAATTTCCACTATTTCTTTGCTTTCCTTGACTCCCAGAGCTTCACTTATTTAACCTGAAACAACAAAGCACCCACAAGCGTAATTCTATCCAAAATAGGCTAAAAACTACACAAAATACGCAAAATGAGTCAAAGTCCAACTTAGGAACAAAACAAGGCAAATTTGGGCGAAAACGAGAGTGAACTCGAATAAATAGGCACGTAAACCCTAGTTCATCTAGTCATAAAACTAGATAAGCCAGAGGCTTATCAAAATACCCCAAACTTAAACCTTGCTTGTCCCCAAGCAAGCTTAAAACTCAAAAACGACTCAAGACTTGGCAAGCCTAAAGATCTAATCAATTTCGCACAAATTTCATGCAACTTTACAAAACAGTTTTCTTTGATCCCCCCCGTTTTTTCATCAATGTAATCCCCACATTCATTTACTTTAAACTTTTGAGAATTCATCATTCATTCCATCATTACTCTAAGTTGAGGATCAGAGATACACACAAAGGAAGATCACCTATCCCAAACAATTGCCTTCCTCACAAGGGCATTTAAAATTTCACTCATTCGCTCAAGTTTGTCAAGGTTGTCAACTTTTCACTCAATTTCACATATCAAGAGCACTTCCCATGAATTTGATTTTCATCTCCAAAGTAGTTCCCACGAAAACATGTATGCAACATCAGAAGGTCTTTTAAAGGTTGTAATGGGGCCTGGCTCAGGGTAGGATAAAGAAGGATATTTAGGCTTAAGTCCCTAGGAACTAAGAGAGCATGAGCATTTTGGCACTTTTTCCACTCAAATTCCTTTTTCCATTTTTCATTTGAGCTCGGGTGACTACAGCCTTTTCCTTGCTAATTTTTTTGTTCTGCCCCTTTTCCTTTGGCAATTTTTTTGTTTTTTTGTTTTTTTTTTTTTTTTCAACCTTTATTTTTCTTTTTCTCACCCCCAATATGACATATCACCTCGTAGCCACCCCAAACTTAGTTTCTCACAACCTTTCTCTTGCTCATTTCCATGCTCTCCTAATCCTAAGATTGGGTTAACATGGTTTTTCAGATTTTGGCTCGTAATGTAGGGTCATCAAGAAACAATAGGTCAATTGGGCTCAATTTGGCTAACTAGGGAACATGCATGAGGGATGGTTCATTTTAGGCCAAGTAGTTAATTCAAAGAAAATTGCCTAAATCATTTGATGCAACACATAATCATGCAAACCATAGAGAGATTCAAGCAAATTCGGGAAAGTGCAACTTAACAGTGATTCACACATTCAAAAACAGAGTTGGAGGCTCAAATCCTCACCTGGACATTTTCGCCAATTGTTTGACCGAGATACGATTCCTAGTGTGTGCACCCCCTCACCCCAAACTTATCATAAATCAAGTAATCACAATAAAGTTCTCACAATTCAGTTTTCAATTTTTAAGTGGGGATAAACTTTCCTAATTTCAGAACTTAGGGGAAATCATCAATGGTCAAATAATTCATGCAATCAATCTACGCTCAATCTAATTAAAATCCAACAAGCTTGCCGACTCGACATTCATACAACAACTCTTGATCTTCTCAAATTATTCAAGAGTGACAAACAAAAACAAAACAAAAAGCAAAAACAAAACAAAAGTTAGGAGAAGAGAGGGATACCTAGCTTGGGTTGCCTCCCAAGAAGCGCTTGTTTAACGTCCCGAGCTTGACTTATTAAGAAGCATCCACCTGGATCCCATAGTCTGTGGTACAAGGGCCAAGAGACGCTCATCATATCAAATCCTCCACCCGGATCAAATGGTTTGTGAAGTGGCCCTTGTAGGAGCAATACGACTCTATCCATACTTCCACCAAGCCCGAGTGTGCAAACTTCATTGACCTCCATAGTTATGAACTCACTTCCTCTCGGGTCAAATGGTGTTTTCACGAGGAAGTGTGCCAGACAAATGGGAGGGTCTATCTTACCGGTGTCCACACATGCATGCAAGCCGACGTATTTATTTAACGCATCAAAATCAGGTTGCTTGGAAAGCATGGTGAAATCCTCTCCCACTTTATCTTCATTTTGTTCTCTACCCCTTGCTCCGGTGCCTTGTCCTTTGCCAACTCCTCTTCCTCTGGTTGCTCTTCCTCATCATGTGGTTGTTCCGGGGTCATGTCACTTGCCAATTCCTTTTCCTCCTGTTGTTCTTCCTCAACATGTGGCAGTTCTTCCTCAACTCCCTGAGAACTAGTTACACCCCAGTCATATCCCAACACCCCACTGCTTCTAGTTGTTGTGGCATTACATTGGTTCTTAGGGTCGTTCTCGGTATCAACTGGGAGAGTCTCTGGGGAACACTCATTTAGTTGCTTTGTGAGCTGGCCAATCTGCATCTCTAGATTCTGAAGTGCCATCCCTATCTGAGTTGCCAACTTATCAATTGTCGCATTCATCTTCTCAAAAGATGTGGCTGTAACAGTTGACAACTTCTCAAGAGCCAACTCCCAAGGTTGTGGTTGCCAATTCTGTTGAGGTTGCTGTTGCCAAGCTAGACCATCGTCAGCATTACTCCAAGCGACATCCGGATGGTCTCTACTCATATCACCCCAATACTGATTCTGACTCTGATAGTTGTTCTGGGGCACGCTGTCATTATGCCATGGTTCCACATATACTTCAGGGAAGTAGAACGGACAACTCCAAGTGTCATGGTTCCCATCACAATATTCGCAACCCGGAAGCATTCCTTCGTGTACCTCGCATACAAAACAGGGCCAAGACCAAGTGGGATCAAGAAATAGAGAAAAATAATAAAGAAATAACAGAAAAATAAAAATAAAAATCAACTTAACCAATCAATCAAATTTCCTAAAAATTAGGAAAATTGGTTGTGCCAATTCCCGGGAACGGCGCCAAAAACTTGTTGTGACTCCGGCAAGTGTACCGGGTCGTCGCAAGTAATAAAAACACGGTAAGATATTACCGAGGTCGAACACAAGGATTGGGTTACCAATTCAACTAAATTGTCAAGAAATCCGATACGTTGGTTAAGCAATAGAGAAGGTGGTTGAGAGAGAGAGAGTATGATCGCAATTCAAGTAACAAATCGAATAAAACTACGGTGATAAAAATCAGAATTTAAATGCATCCAAGGTCTCAAATCCACCTACCCAATCATGTTAAGTACCCAAGTGATGATGTATTCCTCCCTAAGTTCAATTTTAATGTCAACCGGGGCCCCTAGATTTCTCCCATATCCACTGTCGTGCTCAATAGGACGTATTCGACGATTTGAGTTAATTACTTGTTCGGTCTCATAACCCTAATCTCGAATTCTATTAAACCTTGTTCCCTATATGGTTGCACTAATCAAATAATTCCACGGTCGTGCTCATTATTCGATTAATGATTCCAATTCAAGTTCTAAAACGCGACTCGCCGTTTGGCCTCATACACGTTAACAAGTTAATCATGCAACACATATGATCAACACAATCAATTCAGAATTGGAAAACATTTGCGATCCCGATTCAAGTTCTAAAACGCGAATCGCCATTAGGCCTCAAACACGTTAACTGATTAATCACGCAAAACATATGATAAAACATTCAAATCAGAATCCGAAATCATCAATTAAAAAGAGGGGAGAAACACATACATCATATGAACACTACACAGCCATGGGTGACTTCATCGATCCCTCGGACGAGGGGATTAGTTCCTCATGCCCGTGACGACGCACAAACAATCGGCAATAATCTCCATGATAACAAACTAAAAGAAGAAAAGAAAAGAAGAAGGAGACGCAGCTCCAGAGACAAGGATTCGCACTATTCTAATCTACACAAGTGGCTAACAACTCTCCCTAATTCTGATCTGATATGGCCTTTAAATAAGGATTCTGTTTCTCGCCAGCTCGCGGGGCGAGCTTACTCTCGCGACGCGAAATTAAGCATTGGCGCGCTTCAAATTTTGTATTTTCGCGAGGCGAGCTTGTATTCGCGGGGCGAGTCTTCAAACCCTAATCTGTCACAACCGTGATATCCATCACGGCTAAGCCGTGATTGCCTCTGTCTTCCATGGTCCTCAGGGACTCGCGAGGCGAGACACCTTTCGCGGGGCGAGTATTCAATTCTGGGCTGTGACTTTCATCACGGCTAGGCCGTGATGGTCTCTGACTTCCAAGTCTTCATGCTCTCGCGGGGCGAGCTATCTCTCGCGGGGCGAGTCTTCAAACCTCGATTTGTCACAGCCGTGACCTTAATCACGACTATGCCGTGATAGTCTCTGTCTTGCTGGTCTTCAGACTCTCGCGAGGCGAGAGTACACTCGCGGGGCGAGTGTCTCAGAATTTCAATTTCCACTATTTCTTTGCTTTCCTTGACTCCCAGAGCTTCACTTATTTAACCTGAAACAACAAAGCAACCACAAGCGTAATTCTATCCAAAATAGGCTAAAAACTACACAAAATACGCAAAATGAGTCAAAGTCCAACTTAGGAACAAAACAAGGCAAATTTGGGCGAAAACGAGAGTGAACTCGAATAAATAGGCACGTAAACCCTAGTTCATCTAGTCATAAAACTAGATAAGCCAGAGGCTTATCAAGCACCAAGGTTGAAAGGTGGCACAACCGTGATGGTCATTGCAGACAATGAGTTGATCCCAAAAAGGACCATCACGGGGTGGAGAGTTCGTGCTGATTATAGAAGGATGCTGGACTTAAATGAGTTGTCCGAGAACAGCATGCGAGCATATGAAAGGGCAAGAGCCTACAGGAAACGGATTGAGGCAGGGCATGGAAAGCAGCTTCTTCCTCCGGAGTAACCCTCTGGGGTGACTTGAGTTAGGCTCGGGACGTTAAACAAGCGCTACTTGGGAGGCAACCCAAGCTAGGTATCCTTTGGTTTTAGTTTCTGTCATTTTCATTTATATTATTATTATAAAAAAAAAACTTGATTCGCCACGCGAATCCACTGTGGCCGCGCGAGACAGAAGCCCTGAACTTCAAAGGCTTACTCACGTTTCCGTCTCGCGTCGCGAGGTCTACTTTCGCCACGCGATTCTGGGCATCATCATCTGTTGGAATTCCAGATTCGCCTCGCGAGATACTACGCGCCTCGCTATTCTGGAAAGTGTGAATAACAATTTTCCAGAATCGCCTCGCGAGTGATCTCTCGCCTCGCGAATCTGCAATTAAGGTTTTAAACTGCAGGAGTTCTTCCAGGATGCTATGCAACAGAAGGAAGGCCGTGAGACCAATTGGATGAGGAGGCAACCATGGAAACTTGATCAGGGAGTATCCTCTCCTCTCCTCACTTTTGTGTTTGTTTTTGTTTTTGTTTCCGTTTTGTTTTTGTTTGTCACTCTTGAATAATTTAAGAAGATCAAGAGTTGTTGTATGAATGTCGTGTCGGCAAGCTTGTTGGAATTTAATCAAATTGAGCATAGATTGATTGCATGAATTATTTTGACCATCTATGATTTCCCCCTAGGTTCTGAAATTAGAAAAATTGATCCCCATGTGAAAAATTGAAAACTGAACTTTGAGAATTTTATTGTGATTACTTGATTTATGATAAGTTTGGGGTGAGGGGGTGCACACACTAGGAATTGTATCTCGGTCAAACAATTTGCAAAATGTCCAGGTGAGGATTTGAGCCTCCAACTCTGTTTTTGACTGTGTGAATCACTTTTAAGTTGCACTTTCCCGAATTTGCTTGAATCTCTTCATGGTTTGCATGTTTATGTGTTGCATCAAATGATTTAGGCAATTTTCTTTGAATTAACTACTTGGCCATAAATTGAACCAACCTTCATGAATGATCCCTAGTTAGCCATTTTGAGCCTTGAAGCCTATTGTTCTTGATGACCTTACATTACAAGCCATTAACTCAGAAAAACCATGATTTTCCCCTATCCTAGGATTTAGGAGAGTATGGAATTTTAGCTTTGTGAGTGTTGTTGTGGAACTAAGTTTGGGGTGGCTACAAGTTCATGAATCATAGTTGAGAAAAAGAAAAACGGAAGTAAGGGCCGAAGGCTTAAAAAAAAAATAAAAAATTGGGTGATGAAAAGCATTGAATATGTGCCAAAAAGGGCAAAGAAAAATAATATAAAAAGGAAGAGGTGTGTACCCACCAAATGCAAGGAAGAGAATAATATGAGAGTGAATTCAATTGTTGTGATACTAGTTTCATGCTCTCATTGATCCTAGGGACTTAGCCTCTATCCTTTGAATATCTTACCTTGAGCCAGGCCTCATTACAACCTTTAAAAGACCTTCTGATGTTGCATGCATGTTTTCGTGGGAACCATTTTTGAGATGAAAATCAAATTCATGGGAAGTGCTCTTGATATGTGAAATTGAGTGAAAAGTTGATAGCCTAGACAAATTTGAGCGAATGAGTGAAATTTTACATACCCTTGTGAGGAAGGCAATTGTTTGAAATTGGTGATCTTCCTTTTGTGTGTGACTCTGATCCTCAACTTAGATTAATGATTGCATGAATGATGAAGTTCTAAATTGTTTAAAGTAAATGAATGTGGGGATTACGTTGATGTAAGGGGGAGATCATTGGAGAAAAACTGTTTTGATTGCATGAAATTTGTGCGAAATCGATTGATTCCTTTAGGCTTGCCAAATCTTGAGTCCTTTTTGAGTTTTAGCTTGCTTGGGGACAAGCAAGGTTTAAGTTTGGGGTGTTTTGATAAGCCTCTGGCTTATCTAGTTTTATGACTAGATGAACTAGGGTTAATGTGCCAATAAGTCGAGTTCACTCTCGTTTTCGCCCAAATTTACTTGTTTTGTTCCTAAGTTGGACTTTGACTCGTTTTGCGTCTTTTGTGTAGTTTTTAGCTTATTTTGGATAGAATTATGCTTTTGGTTGCTTTTGGTGTTTTCAGGTCAATAAGTGAAGCTCTGGGAGTCAAGGAAAGTCAAGAAGCAATGGAAAAAGCACTTCTGGAGATACTCGCCTCGCGAGTTGATGCTCGCCTCGCGAGCCTGAACATCAATCAAGCAAAGAATAATCATCACTCCTGCGTTCGCCCACGAATCAGTCCCGATCGCCTCGCGAATCATGAAGACCTGGAAGACAGAGACAATCACGGCCTAGCCGTGATGAAGGTCACAGCCTAGAATTGAATCTCGCCCCGCGAAAGCATCTCGCCACGCGAGAGTTTGAAGACACTGGAAGACAGAGACAATCACGGCCTAGCCGTGATGAAGGTCACGGCTGTGACAGATTGAAGTTGGAAGACTCGCCCCACGAATACAATCTCGCCTCGCGAGAATCCAAAATTAAAAGCGCGCCAAAAGTAATATTCGCGTTGCGACAGTAAGCTCGCCCCGCGAGCGGGCGAGAAACAGAATCCTTATTTAAAGGCTGTTTCAGATCAGAATGAGGGGAAGGTTTTTCCACTAGTTTAGATCAGTAGTTACGAATCCTTGTTTCTGGAGCTGCGTCTCCCTTCTCTTTTCTTTTCTTATTTTGATATGGAGATTATGTCCGATTGTTTGTCTATGAGCATGAGGAACTAATCCCCTCGTCCGAGGGAGCAATGAAGCCGCCCATGGCGGTGTAGATTCAATGTGATGTATGTCTTTCTCCCTTGTCTCAATTTATGTTTTCCAATTCTGATTTGATTGCGTTGATCATATGTTTTGCGTGATTAACTAGTTAAACGTGTTTGAGGCCGAGAGGCGATTCGCGTTTTAGAACTTGAATTGGGATCGCTAATCGAATATTACACGAGAGTGAGTAGGAGATTAGTGCAACCTTATAGGGAACAAGAATTAATCAAATTCGAGATTAGGATTATGAGACCTAGTAAGTAATTAATCCAATCGTCGAATACGTCCTATTGAGCACGAGAGTGGATATAGGAGAAATTGGGGGTCCCGGTTGACATCGTAATTGAACTTAGGGAGGAATTCATCATCACTTGGGTATGCATATTGGGTAGGTGGATTTGTGACCTTGGATATTTTAAATTTCAGATTTTAATAGTTTAGGTTTATTAGATTTGTCAATCGATCCTCTTATTCTCTCTCCCTCAACCACCTTCTGTAACTTGACCAAACGTATCGGATTTCCCACGGATTAGTCGAATTGGTAGCCCAGTCCCTGAGTTCGACCTCGGTAATTACTTACCGTGTTTATTTTATTACTTGCGACGACCCGATACACTTGCCGGCGTCACAACACCAGCACGTACTCGAGACCTAAGGGTACATTCCCGGGGCAACCCGAAGCAAATCCCAATGAGCATTGCAATGCCATACACTTAAGGGATGATAAGGTTGGGGTGGGGGTAGCTGAAATGGAGGTGGAACCGGAGGAGGACATGAGCGAAGATGAAGAGCCAGAACCAAAGTACGTCCCTCCACCACCGTACCAACCCCCGATACCTTTCCCACAAAGGTTGGTCAGGAAAAAGCAAGTAGATGTGGAGACTAAAATGCCTACTAAACTGAAAGACCCATGTAGTTTCTCCATCTCTTGCTCGATCGAACAGGTGCAAATAGACCAAGCCTTATGTGACTTAGGGGCTAGCGCGAGCTTGATGTCCCTCGCTATCATGGAAAGGTTGGGAAGCAAAGAGTTGAGACCATTCAAATTCTCCTTACAATTTGCGGATGGCTCAACTAGGACTCCTCTAGGCATACTAGAGAATGTTCCTGTAAAGGTAGGGAAATTCTTCATCCCTACCGACTTCCTGGTATTGGATATGAAAGGGAATTCTAAATTCCCCATCATTTTAGGAAGGCCATTCTTGGCAACACCTGGAGCAAATAATAGACGTAAGGAAAGGTAAACTCTCTCTAAATGTAGAGGAAGGTAGGGTCGATTTTCATTTTACTAACTCTTATAACAACCCTCCTTTTGAGAGCCATGTGTGCAGGATCGATTTAGCGTCTCCAGTGGTAAAAGAAGAGTTCAACATGGAAGCAACTCCGAAGATATGCATGTCTAATGATGCACCCAGCAGTGATGGAATTGGAGTTGCTGTCCATACTGAAACAAAACTTCCGCCGGGAGGAAGGAAGGCTAGGAAGCTCCGAGAGAAAAGAGCGAAGCGGTAGTATTATTGGCCGTATGAGCAGAAACGGCTTTTTGAAGGAGTTCCTTGGAAGAGAAGTGTTCCTGCACATCTACGCCCAGCCGACCCCGGTTGATTTAAGGAAGTATGGTCAAGCTTAAGACCATAAATAAGTGCTTCTTGGGAGGCAACCCAAGTTTTCTTTCCCTTTTTCCTTTTGTTTTTGATTTAACCTCTTGAATAATTTGAGAAGATCAAGAGGCAAAAATATCATTAATAGGTTTGTCTAGTGTTTTCAGGTTGAGAAAGGGAAGAAGAGCAGAGAAAAATAAAGTCAGAAGCCATCACGCCCTGGCCGTGACAGTGGTCACGGCCGTGATGAACTAATACAAGAGCACAGAAAGGATCACGGCCTAGCCATGATACACATCACGGGCGTGATGAGTAGGATGCCAAGGACAGAATTGATCACGGCCTGCCCGTGATACGCCTCACGGCTGTGATGCTATTTCCACCCAAGTTTTGATTGGAATGCAAGCCAACACCCGCTACCGACTCGGTAAGTTGTTCCATTTTTCTCCTCTCTCCGACTTGATTATTTACATTGGAAACAATGTAAGTAATCAAGCTTGGGGTGGGGGTATTTTTGCATTTGCATTGTTGCATTCATATTGCATTCTCATAGGCATAGATTGGTATGATCACATTCTCTAGATTGCCCCTCACTTAGAACATGCATCCAATTGTGAGAACTTGGAGCCAAATGAATTGAGATAGTTAATTTTGAACCCAATTTTTCATTATTCTTGTGATATGGCTAAAAATAAAAATTCTTGAGATAATCATTTGATAGTTGATAATTAGCATGTGGCTCCTTAAACTTGTGTTTCTCACTGATTTTTGAACTACTAAATGTAAGATTTTGAGCCAAAAGGGGTATTCACTAAATCTACCCCATTTCTTGTGATAGAGTGTTGTAATTCCTCTTGGACTGTATTTTCTAGAACTTGACTTGAAACCATTTCGAAACTTAAAAATTTTTTAAAACATTTTTTGAAAATGATTGAGGCACTAGGTATTTTTCCGGCCTTCCGAGCTTTGAATGTTTAAATGCTACCCCTTAGTTGCCCAATTTTGAGCCTAAAAGAAAAAAATACTTTTCTTGGTACCTTGAATTACTTTGATAAATAATGCTTGGTATGGCACCTTTTAAAGTATTACAAAAAGGGTAAATGGTAGTTTGAAAAAAGTATGGGATGAAAAAAAAAAGCTAGAAAATAATTTTTCTAGAGCTATAAATCTCCCCTTCTCCAAACAAATAAAAATGAAATAAACACAAAGAAAAAAAAATGGAGAAGGGGATGACAAAGAAAGTGAGAAATGAAAAGAAAAGAAAGAGAAAAAGAAAAAAAATAGAAAGAAGAAAGGTGGAGAAGTGAATCAAAGCCCCTAAAAGGTATTTTAGAAGGTGTCATGCTTTGTAATGTTTGATAATGTGTTTAGCCTTCTTGAATTTCCCTTCTCTTGATTTTCCCACCTAACAATAAATCCCATGGCCACATTACAACCAAAGTGAAAGACCTCTTGATTCTTAAGTGTTTTCATAAATAAAGTAGAGATTTGGTTAATAGTCAAGCCTATGGTAGAATACTTTCCTTGAGGAAATGGAGTGAATTGTCATATACTCTAAAACACTTGAGTGAGGTGAGATAAGTGCCCAAATCAGTGAGGATATGAACTTGAAGAACCTAAGCTTCTAATTGGACTTGAACTTGATTATCTCTTGAGTGCTTATTGAATATGCCTGTCACTTGGATTAGCTTCTAGGGTTCTTGGTTCACTATCCATGCTTTGATTGATTTATCTTCTGGCCTGAGTAATTGCTTGAGGACAAGCAAAGTTTTAAGCTTGGGGTGATTTGATGAGTGTGATTTCACATCATCTTTGTCTATCATTTTGCATGCATTTTCATGTAGTTTAGGCATATTTTTATTAGATTTTAGGTTAATTTTCCTTTGGAATGGGTAAGGCGGTTTTCGTGGTGTTGTTTTGCAGATATCAAGGGTAAAATGCTCAAGATCAACCATGATTAAGTTTGGATGAAGATAGTGCTTTAAAAGTGAAGAAAATGAGCCAAACAGAGCCCATCACGGCCTAGCCGCGATGCCCATCACGGCCATGATCGAGCAAAACTGAAAAAGAACAAAGGCTGAAGTCAGAGTCTGTCACGGCCTGGCCGTGATATCCATCACGGCCGTGACCAAAACCCCCACAAGTCAGAGACCATCACGGCCACAGCCGTAATTCTTATCACGGCCACAAAATGAAGGCTCGCGACGCGAGCTCACTCTCGCCTCGCGAGAAGGCTGGATTTTGCAAAAGTGCCAGAAACAGAGACCGTCACGGTCTGGCCGTGATGGCCATCACGGTCGTGACGCGCATTACTTGGATCAGAAGCAACCGAAATAGATCAGATTTTGAGTTGGATTGGGACTCTAACTTCCCAATTTCTATAAATATGGACCAGGCAGATGCAGAATCAATGATAGATGATCTAGACTTGTACACAAGGACTTAGGCATAGATCTCTCTTCTCATCTTCTCCTTTCTTCTCTGATTTTTTGTATTTTCATTATGTTGTCAACCCAGCTTGTCATCTCCATGGCAAGACTGGAGTAGTAGCTTAGTTTCTAGGGATTGGGGCTCTGTCCAAGTTTTGTTTACAATGTTGAATTTGATGTAATATCTTTGTAATTACGATTTTGCTTTAGATCTGATTTCTAGTGTATTAATCACTCGTAAATTCGGCAACCGCTTATTTGCGTGACGTAGACGTTCTAAGGAGGAACCCAGCGGTGAACTTAGGATTTCTAGGGTGTTTCACTCGTAAAATTCGGCGGCTGTTTGTTTGTGAGATGTGGATGATCTAAGGAGGAACCTAGCGGTGAACTTAGTTTATTTGCATGACTTAGACATTTTAAGGAGGAACCTAGCGGTGAACCTAGGTGTCGGATCTATAGAAGTCAGACTTGGGACTGAAATCACGAGAGTTAGAAGCCGTCCCTCGAGGAGCAACGAGTTGTCACGGAACGCAAAGGGTCCAATCTGGGATCGACTACCACGAGAGTAGGGGTCGGGTCAATTGGGCACGGCTTTTGTAACCCGAGAGGGAGCTTAAGCTATCAAAGGATAAACTCGCCTTCAAGGCAATTTCGCTAATCATCAAGGGTAATCGACTTAACAACGTAAACGATCTTGTTGGTAACCTAAATCCCTAGGAATCCATTTAGATCAAAACCCCAAAAACATTTGTTTTCTGTTTTATTTGATTCTGTTTGTTTATCTTTCAATTCAAACCTTTTTCAAAACCCTCTAAAAAGTCCAGATTCACTCAATTCGAAATTAATTGCGATTCGGGAACACAGTCTCTGTGGGTTCGATATCTTTTATTACTTGACGGCAATCCGGTACACTTGCCGGAATCGCAGAGCGCGGCGCGCAACACGCGCCGAACGCACACACTATCAGTGCAATTTAGGGAGATTCATATATAGACGTATTTTTATTCACAGTCGTGTGAATGGAACACACAAGGTCAGGATATTCCATTCTGGGATATCGGATATTGCGGGTGAGTGCCCTACGGATGTGGATGCCGAGGTAGACTACCGTAATACTCTTTTAGTTCTTGACACGTTCGAATGTTCTTGGCACTGGACCGTTCTGGACTGATATTCCTGGACGCGTTCGTATATTCTTGGTACTAGACCGTTTTGGACTAATACTCGTTTAGTCGTTGACGCGTTCGAAAGTTATTTGCACTGGACTGTTTCGAACTACTAACTAATGTGACAGGAGTAGAGATGGCCACATCAGTATAAAATCTTAGTTGCAGGAGTTGAGGGTAGAGGATGATATAGTGAATTGAGGATGATTGTTGATTTTGAGTGATACATGTATGTGGCTATTATTATATTACGTGCTATGTATTCCTTTTTGGTTGTGATGATAGAACTGTTTCTTATCCCCTATGTTCTATATTGTGTATCTATTTTATCATGTGATCGTATGAGAAGATCTGATGGAGGAACCGGTTGCTGAGAAGCTGGATGGGATTCCTTATGAACCGGATGCGGGAGGACGAGTTGTGACCCATGGTGATAGGGTCTAGATTGTTTTGGCTGGTGCGTCTCGTGAGACGTTTTATATTTTCCACTAAGTATAACTTTTGTTTAAGTATATGCATGTGAGGGATCCTACTGAGAGGATACCCTCAACAGTGTTTTGTATTATGTATAAGATATATGGCTATTTTCACAATATAATTATGGTATGAAGTTTTAAGTAATTGAAGTTTGTATACTCCTTGACTTCAGTTTTTAATTTTTACGTCTTTTCACGTTAAGGAATTAACTAAGAAAGCTTTAAACTAATAAAACACTGGGGCACAACGGGGTGTCTCATTCGGTAACAGAGCAGTTTGATTCTGATCGGACTGCGAGGTTTAGGATGTTGTTACTGGCCGTGTCTAGTTGATTCCACATCGGATTTTGACTATGCTTAGAAGTTGGGTAGTGTGTCCGAACCTGATGCGAACATTAATATTGGTATGGCATATGGTATGTATATACTTGCCTATGTAGTATTATATGTCATACTAATGAGAGCGGATGATTTCTTTTACAGAATCATGGCTCGCGGAAGAGGACGTCCAACCAACAGTGGTGATAGAGCTCCGAAAAGAATCATAGGAGCTGTCAACAATGACATCCATGGAGGAGAATCATCCGCGACTCCCAATACCATGGAAACAAAAGCTACTACTATGTTATTACAAACACAGCAAAATGCTGAAATGCTGCAAATGAACAGAGAGCAGCTAGAACTAAAGAATCAGAGGCGGGCTGCAGCAGCTGAAGATGCCAGATTGGCTATTTTTCTGAAAGGGAATCCACCTCAATTCCGAGGAGATTATGACCCAGAAAAGGTAGAATGGTGGGTACAAGAGATCGAGAAGATATTCGATACCATGCGCTACAGAGAGGATAGGAAAGTGACGTATGCTGCCTTCATGTTAACTGGAGGCCGAGGGCAGAATGATCACTTGGTAGTTGTTTAGCAACTGTTTCTTTGAAAAATATTTTCCGCGTCTAGTTCGACGTGAGAAGGAAAGGGAATTCATGAGTCTTAAACAAGGCAACATGACGGTTGGTGATTATGCATCGCGTTTTGAGGCTCTGATTACGTATTCAGAATTTTATCAGAGATTCACAGATGAAGATTGGCAATGCCGAAGGTCTGAGGAAGGACTCCAACATGAACTCCAGAGGGCTATAGTATCTCTCGATGTCCAGAGTTTCTCGGAGCTAGTGGAGAGATGCAGTGCCATAAAAAGTATAGATCTGAGGCAAGCTGCTGAGCAGAAGCAACAGAGGAGTGGAGGTCCTATTCGATCAGGTCTCCAACGGAAAGAAGGTAGTGGTTCTCAAGAGAGACAAGGACCATATGCAAGACAATTGCAGACAGTGGCACCAGCACCAGTAGCTACCACACAAGTGGTCGGAACAGGCCAGCAACAACAAGGCTTAGTTTGTTTTAGATGCGGAGGACCGCATCGTGTTAGAAATTGCAAGGAGGGATCCGGCTGTTTCAACTGTGGGAAACCAGGTCATTATGCTCGTGATTGTAGACAGAGAGGTATGCAGTAGTCGATAGTTGGGGATAGTGAAGCTGGAGGTTATAGAGGTGGAACTGGGAGAGGAGTTCCAGAAACAGGTCAGCAAATGACTAGACCTCAAGCTGTTGTGAGAATGTTTACCATAAGGGGAGCTGAATCCTCTCACCATGCAGATCTCATAGAAGGTATATGTAATTTGGATATAATACGTAACTATTGTTTAGAGGATAAATAGAATGATATAAGGATGAATTCTGTTATGAAGTTACCGCTATCATTTAAGGGAAGATAGCGATGAGAAGTACGATGTAGGATCTATAGATTAAGAAACATTTGTAAGAAGTTACTCAGTTTTGAGTTAAGAAATTCCGAGGATGGAATTTTTTTTAAGAGGAGTAGTAATGTAATGTTGGACGAATCTGGGCAAGTATACCCAGTCGTGCAAGTAATACGGTGGTGAGACCGTTTTATCGTTCCCACGAGGACTGCAACAAGTACTAGCACGTACCACTTCAACTACTATCTAAGCGATTCTTGGATTGAAGAGAGTTCTATACTAATTAACAAGCCCACAAAAGTAAAAATAAACAAAATAAGAAAAACAAACTCTTTTTGTAATTTTCTCAAACACTTGGAAGGCAATAAGATGGTTTTCAAATATGATAAAAGATGTTGGGATTAGGTTCACTAAACTTCATCCCCATGAAATGACATTACTAATAAACAGTTTCCACCTCAATTATGACAATCAATCCACTAAATTACTCAAGCCCCGATTCCTCGGATGACAAGAGCCTAAATCCACTAATAGACCCTAATTCCTTAGGTGGCCTAGATTAGTGAATTCGCATTAAGATTAGGGATCATGCGATTGCTAATAAACCTAGTTCCATTCCTAGATACCAGATTTACTAGGTGATTAATTTCAGTTCCGGTTCTAATACGAATTTTCCAATTGCATATCAAAACACTAATCAAGTCATGAGGATGCTAGCCACAACAAGTATTAAGCACAGAAAATCAATCACTCAATAAAGAAGTAGAAACCATATTACAAGATTCAAGTCATATACATGAGAATTCAGAAATAGCTACCCTAACCCCAACAATGGGAGTTTAGCTACACATCATCAAAGTAAAAGGGAAAAAGAAAAGATACTAAGATGAAGGAAGGGAAGAACTCCATGGAAGGATGCACCCAGCCACCACAGCATCAGAAATGGCGTTTCCTAGGGTTTCTTGGCCGCTTCCTTTTCTCCCAATCCCATCTCCTTCAATTCTTCTCTAAAACAGCTTATAACAGGGGTTCTGGGTTTCGCTCGCTCGCGGGGCGAGACGTAGTTCACGAGGCGAATATTAAAAATCTGGTCTTCAGAGAATTGATCACTGGTGAGGCGAGAGTGTATCGCGAGGCGAAACCGAAAGGTCCTTCTCAAATACGCCCGTGATGAGTATCAGGGCCTGGGCGTGATGGCTTCTGGTCCTCAGGCTCGCGAGGCGAGACACGGTTCGCGAGGCGACACAGAAATGGTTGCATTCTCTGGCACAGTCAGCTTTCAGGTTCGCGTGGCGAGATAGAAAGACTGACTGTTACTGTTTCTGGTTGTCTTCAGTCTCGCGGGGTGAGTAACCTCTCGCGGGGTGAGCATTCCCAGAATTGCATTCTCCACTGTTTCTTCATTCCCTTGACTCTAAGTTAACCAGATTTTTCATTGATTCCTGCAAAACAACACCAAGAAACCGCTTCACCCGTTCCAAGGGAAAATCTAACAAAAATCAAATAAAGAATGCCTAATCTATATGAAAAATGCATGCAAAATTATACAGGAAACATGATGTAAAATCACACTATCATGTAACAGCCTGATTTTTAATTATGCTGTTTAACTGGTTAAAATATAATTAATTATATTTTAATATTAGATTTAGAAAGTGATTTTAAAAAAAATAATAAAATCATATTCATAGTCTCTATTATGGTAGAAGGTTACGGTGAAATTTTGGTTTTAAAACTCTGACGGAAACCTGTCTGTGTTTTTACTGACAGTATAATTTTATACCGGCAGAAAACCCTAATTTGACCCGAAACTGAAATTTGTAGATTTTTTATATTATGTCCGTGAGGAATCCTACTTTCCAAATTTCTGGTCAGAAATGAAATATTATGTGTATCCTGACGAATTTTGGCAAAAGTTCGAACGGAAAACAGTCGATGTTTTCACTGACAGTAAGATTTTAATGATCAGAAAATCTAATTTTGACTCATGAACGAAATGGGTTATGATTAAATCATATTTCCAAGAGTCTGGTTAGTTTGAAAATTTTCAGTCGAAAACGAAATATTACGCTTTTATTCAGGCGTAAAACCCTAATCGGGAAACCGACGAAATCGGCAACGGAATTGCAGAGACAAAACAGGACACCAGAGGAGCTGAGCTATGGGATGACTCATCAAGAATTTATGATACAATTAATGTTAGAAATTATGAGTTTTTAAGTGAAATGACCAAAATGCCCTTTTAGCTTAACCTAACCAAAGTTAAGTTAGATTTTAACCATGGTTAAGGAACCATGGTTAATTTGTATGGACAAGGGGCAGCCACACCACTCAAAGAATATGAGCCACATGATTTTAACCCTAGTTAGAAAAATAACCCTAGTTAGGTTAAGTATTAACTATAGTTAGTTAATATATATTATTATATTCATAAAACCTATTAATCTAATTCTAATAAACCAAACAAGGCCTAAGATATAGCCTATAAATACCCCCCAAACCGCAGCCCCCTTCACCCATCTCTTTATCTTCTTCATTTTATTCATTTTCTTCATGTTCTTCACTAAAAACACTTAAACTCAATTTTCAATCTTCAAAAGCTCCAAGTGCTTTCAAGTGAAACTTGCCAAGATCATCATCTATTCTTCCTCCATCTTCTTAAATTAGGTAACATGATCATCTCCTTCCACTCTTAAGCTTTTGTTCTTCATATTTCATGAGTTTCCATTTCTAGATCTAAAACTTGTAATAATTCTAGAAAATTGTAGAAAAATCATAAAAATGTGAAACCAATTTCTATGATCTAGATATGATCCCTACTTTCATTATCCAAAAGCATGTGATCAAAGTCATTTTCCTTCCCTATTAACCATTAATGGACCAACCTATGTAGGAAAATGGGTTTGGTGTTTTGTTGTTTGTTTTGAAAGTTAGTACTTGATTTAAGTTCTATAATACTTGTATAGCTTAAATCCAAGAGCTTAGGTTCAACAAAAATCCCTAGCTTAAATTCCTATACAAGGCCGAAACCCTCATGAAAATGGGTTTGAGGATTTTGTTCTTCTTTTTGAAAACTAAAGCTTGATTTGAGTTCTTTAGTACTTATATGATATAACTCTAAGAGTTTGAGCTCAAAATAATTTTATAACATACTTTGCACATTGAGGCCGAAACCTTACCTTAAGATGTTGAATGATTTTTGGTTCATATTTTCAATTTATAGCAATTTATCTAAGCTACCTAGGACCTAAGTAATTAGTATCCAAAATCTTAAGTTGAGAAAAGAACTCCAACCCTCATTTGATTTAAGTTGCCGAACCAAACATAAAGTGGACTTAGTTGGATTAGTTTGATTGATTGTTGTTATGCGTTGTTTGGTTGAAGGAGAAACTGTTAAGCTGTGGTGTGATGACAAGGAACGGCGAATTCTGGATTCCGGTGATAACTCGGGTGGGGGAAATAATCAACCTATCGTCGGAATGGATAAGTATTATAGGTTACAATAATTGTGTAGGGCGACCTAAACCCTACTAGTAGTCGAGTAATCGACAAGACCAAAATCGCATTGGAAACCTTTTCTGTAAAACCAATGGTGATTCGGGGATTGTAGGTTTATCGACATTAGATTGATTTTAAGTATTTGATGATGTCTGACTTTATGTTATTGAATTTGTTGTGATACGCTGGTTGAGGTATTCTATTGCATGTGACGTTTTATTTTGATGTTTGAATATTTTATGATTATTGTATTATGCATGATCTGTCTGGTTTGATAATATGCTTAGTTGACTTTTAAGAAAGGATATGTGTTGTTCGGGAGATAATTGTTTGGGTGAGACAATAAAGGTGATTTAGAGGTGCCTAGCCAAATTAAGTGGTTTTATCTATGAGGAAAAAGGTGTTGAGACTTTGATGGAAGGTTGAGGCACTAGGTTGTTATTGATGCAATTTAGGGAGATTCATATATAGACGTATTTTTATTCACAGTCGTGTGAATGGAGCACACGAGGTCAGGATATCTGATTCTGGGATATCGGATATTGCGGGTGAGTGCCCTACGGATGTGGATGCCGAGGTGGACTACCATAATACTCTTTTAGTTCTTGACACGTTCGAATGTTCTTGGCACTAGACCATTCTGGACTGATATTCCTCGATGCGTTCGCATATTCTTGGCACTGGACCGTTTTGGACTAATACTCGTTTAGTCGTTGACGCGTACGAAATTTATTTGCACTGGACTGTTTCGGACTACTGACTAATGTGACATGAGTAGAGATGGTCACATCAGTATAAAATCTTAGTTGCAGGAGTTGAGGGTAGAGGGTGATATAGTGAATTGAGGATGATTGTTGATTTTGAGTGATGCGTATCTGTGGCTATTATTATATTATGTGCTATGTATTCCTTTACGCTTTTGATGATAAAACTGTTTCTTATCCCCTATGTTCTATATTGTGTATCTATTTTATCATGTGATCGTATGAGAAGATCTGATGGAGGAACCGGTTGCTGAGGAGCTGGATGGGATTCCTTATGAACCGGATGCGGGAGTACGAGCCGTGACCCATTGTGATGGGGTCTAGATTGTTATGGCGGTGCGTCTCGTGAGACATTTTATATTTTCCTCTAAGTACAACTTTTGTTTAAGTATATGCATGTGAGGGATCCTATTGTTTTTCTTCATGCATCTTTTTAGTTGAGTTATTTTGTGATTAAGAGATTTCTTTCTCTTACAAATCATCTAAGACTTAAATCTAATTTCTCCTTTAAGCTCGGTCTTGATGATGCTTTGATCTTTATCTTTGCTCTTTGATTCCTCCATGTTGCTCTTTTGATTTCTTCAAGTTCTTCCTCGAATATTCTCCTTTAATTGCTCACTGAACTTGTTGATCACTGCTTGATACCTGTCTTTACAATTTGATACTAAAACACTTGCATACACATTAAATTGTATTTGTCATATATCAAAATCTATAAGTCACTGAGTCTAACAATCTCCCCCTTTTTTATTATGACAAATCTTCTAACAAATTATAAGATCAGAGTATAAGTGTAGCAGTAGCTAAGTGTTTTTGACAGATTTATATTATGGTATCAGAGCAAAAAAAATATTAGCAGAGCAGAATTTGATTTACTCCCCCTTAATCATGTAAGCTTATAAGCTCCCCCTCAACAAATGCATGTATAATTTGTTATTATCCCCTTTCTCTATATCATACTTTTTCCTCCCCCTTTTGGCATTATCAAAAAGGTAAAGAAAAGAAACATTCGAAGAAATAGAGAATGTAAGCATTTAAACATTCAAACATAGCATATAAAATTGTTTATGATAGAGGGATAGAGGTTAGATATAGGATTGATCAATTATGCCCAATTCTCTTCTAATGAAAAGAAGCTTTCTTTTTCAAGGGCTTGGTAAAAATATCTGCAAGTTGTTTAGTTATATCAACATATTCAATCTCAATTTCTCTACTTTGAATAAAGGTTCTAATGATAGAGATCATATTCAAAGTTAATTGTTGCATAGTAAGCAAAACAAATCATTTAAGGCTTCATCAATTTACATAGATTCAATTTGTGAGACAAAAGCCTTATGATTATTCCAAGATAGATCAAATAACTTTAATGGAACAATGTAGACATATTATTCAATGATATATAAGTCAACACAAAGATTCACAATCATACATTAATAATGATAATTAGAAAACATATTCAATCTATATTCTTTCTTTATTGTTACCCATTTTGTGTTTGGTGAAGGCTCTATGTCATGATTCCAATTTTTCTCTTGACCTTCCACCACGCCTACAAAACAGAATTTCATGTTTGTGCTATAGGTACCCAAATCTTTTGGGTCCTTTTGAGTTAGTTACAGCAATAGTTCCTTTAGGAACCCATATATACTTAGATTTATTGTATGCTGATTTTCTGTATTGACATGTAGAAGCTGTGTGACCTTTTCTAGCACAAAAATAACATCTAACAAATGGAGTATTTGATGACTTAGGTGCAGCAAAAAAATTCTTGAAAGATTTCTCATGTATCTTAGGTTTATAGCCTATTCCAACCTTATCATAAACACATTTTTGCTGTCCTAACTAAGCATTCAAGTTATATCTACCATTTGTGAATCATGCTAGGTCATTTTTCAGTTTTTCAACTTCTTTAGTCAATGTACAACACTTAGAACAATTAGAATATATAGGTGGTTCCAAAACAGTAGCTAATCTTTCTTTTACAGCACAATTTTCTATTTTTAATTCATCTAGCTCTTTGTTTAAAACAGAATTTCTCTCTTCTAGGCATGTGATGGTTTTCTTAGACTTAGTTAGCAATCTAGCAAGTCTAATGGATTCTTTATGAAGTTCTTCAAAAGAATTTTGCAATTCATCATAAGAAGGTTGATAATTAGAACTTACTTCACTTTCTGAATCACTATGATTACTGGCCATCAAACACAGGTTTGCCTCCTCAGATTAAGATTCTTCAGTGGATTCTAGATCATTGTCATCCCAAGCAATGTAGGCCTTTCTTGGCTTTTTCCACTTCTTGTCCTTTGAGTCAAAATTTTCAGTTTTGTCCTTCTTTTGCAGCTTTGGACAGTCAAGCTTTATATGGCCAATCTTTCCACATTCATAGCATGTGATGTTGTTGGAAGAGTTGTCACATTTGCTGAAATTTCTTCTTTGAAAAATGGATGGCTATCTTTTGAAGTTTCCTTTCTTCTTTAAGAAGTTCTTGAATTTTCTAACTAGCATTCCCATCTCTTCTTCAGATTCAGCCTCTTGTTCTGTATTATCATCATCACTGTCTTCTACTTCTTTGACTTGTGATTTCAGAGCCAATCCCTTCTTTCTTGTATCAGTTTCTTCACTCTCATTCAGTCTGTTCAACTCCAATTCTTGCTCTTGCAGTTTTCCAAACATTGTAGCAATGGTCATTGATGAGAGGTCTCTAGATTCTGAGATTGCAGTGACTTTAGGTTGCCATTCTCTACCTAGGCATCTCATGACTTTGTTAACTTGATCTTCATTGGAGATTGTCTTTCCAAGTGCAGTCAATTGATTTACAATGTGTGTGAATCTCTTTTGCATTTCAGTCATAGGTTCTCCTCGATTCATTCTGAACAGCTCATACTCATATGTGAGGGTGTTCATTCTTGCTCTTTTGACGTCTGTGGTTCCTTCATGTGTTACTTGCAATGTATCCCACATCTCCTTTGCTGATTTGCAATTTGAAACCCTGAAAAACTCATCATGGCTTAAAGCAGATGTTATAATATTCTTAGCACGTGCATTAGCATCTACAGTGGAGGGGACAAATGGTCCATTCTCTACTGCATCCCAAATTTCTACGCTTGCTGCCTCAAGAAAGATTACCATTCTTTCCTTCCAATAGATATACTCAGATCCATTGAAGGCAGGAGGGCGTGCAAGGGAAGCCCCTTCATTCAAACAGTCATTGGAAGCCATACTCTTATAGTTGTTAAGCCAAACTTAAGAGTTTAGCTAATTATATTGAACTTTAAAAATCAAAATCACAAGTTCTTGATCATAAACAGAAAGTAAAAGAGTTTGAGTTTAGAGATACCACACAACCAGATTTATCCTGGTTCAGTCACCACCACTGTGACCTACATCCAGTCCACACTCCACCTGTGGGTGTTCACACACTAACACAACAAGCTTTAGCCAGGTAGCTTGAAAAACCTTTACACCACAGAGCACTCCTTCACCTCGATATACCACACTCTTGTGAAGAGCCTCAATGTTCTTCCTTAGGGATACCTCACCCTAATCACTCAGAGAGACTCCCTTTCTCTTTACAATCAAATAAAAATGAAAAATTGATTCCTAACTCTCAATAGTCAGATAAACAAATTGAAGCACTTATGAGAACGAAACACTCTTTTCACAATAAGCTCAGGAAATATGATGAATGATATGTGTATATTGTAACTGTGATCGATATTATTGATCCGTTTTTTTAAAGCGTTCCTTTGATCCCTCTTTATATAGAAAACAAGTTATAGTCGTTGGGATCAATCAAAACAGATTTGGTTCTGATAACAGAATCTGTTTTCTTGATTCTGGTTCTTGAAATAAGATTCTACATCGGTTCTTATAGAATTCGCGTCCATCTTGAAAATAAGTGTGTCCATAGTCAATCCTCAGGGCTCGTAGTTGATAGTAGACAAGCTCCATATGCCACATCATTGGACGGAGCTTCTCATTAAGGTCTTAGCAAGTCCAAAGACTTGTGTGGAAGAGCGCTTCTGTCACTATACAGTGGACGAGCGCTTCTGTCACTTCAATGGACGAGCGCTTGTATCACTTCAGTGGACGAGCGCTTCTATCACTTCAGTGGACTAGCACTTCTGTCACTTTAGTGGATAGGCGCTTGTATCACTTTAGTGGACGAGCACTTCTGTCACTTTAGTGGACGAGCGCTTGTATCACTTCAGTGAAAGATCGCTTCTGTCACTTTAGTGGACAAGCGCTTCTGCCACTTGTGTTGGACGAGTGCTTCTATCACTTGTGTTGGACGAGCGCTTCGATTACTTTAATGTTGTACGAGCGCTTCTATCACTTCAGTGTTGGACGAGTGCTTCTTATTTCCAAAAATCATTTTCATTAACGAAAACTTATTCCTTTTAATGTAGGTTATGAAAATTGATTTTCTTCATGCATCTTTTTAGTTGAGCTATTTTGTGATTAAGAGATTTCTTTCTCTTACAAATCATCTAAGACTTAAATCTAATTTCTCCTTTAAACTCGGTCTTGATGATGCTTTGATCTTTGTCTTTGCTCTCTGATTCCTCCATATAGCTCTTTTGATTTCTTCAAGTTCTTCCTTGAATATTCTCCTTTAATTGCTCACTGAACTTGTTGATCACTGCTTGATACCTGTCTTTGCAATTTGATACTAAAACACTTGCATACCCATTAAATTGTATTTGTCATATATCAAAATCTCTAAGTTATTGATTCTATATATCCTACTGAGAGGATACCCACAACAGTGTTTTGTATTTTGTATAAGACATATGGATATTTTCACAATATAATTATGGTATGAAGTTTTAAGTAATTGAAGTTTGTATGCTCCTTAACTTCAGTTTTTAATTGTTACGTCTTTTCACGTTAAGCAAGCGATTAAGGAATTAATTAAGAAAGCTTTAAACTAATAAAAAACTGGGGCACAACGGGGTGTCTCAGATAATCTTCAGAGGCACCCACTTAATGTTGACTCCAACCATTGGGCTGTCTATGTAAATTATAGGCGGAGTGCTAAACAAATGGTAATCATCATAAGTTGTAGTCTTTCTTACTTCAACTACCATTTACTAACTCTTCATTATGTTATTAATTAATGTTGGAGATAGCTGACAAAAATGCAGCAAATCGTGAAAAATTAGTGATCCATCGTACATTAGTCTCCAAGGGAATTGCGAGGACAAAAGATGAGTTGGTATGGTTCACTCATTTTTTTTAACAATATAATTTATTTGTACTAGCACTTATTGTATGGTGCTTAATTTTAGGAATTGCTAGAAGGACGGGAATTTAGCAAAGCAGAATTTTATTCTATTTCTCACAAAAGGAAGGATGGATCATTTATTAGCGAAGATGCTAGGGAAAAAATGTAAGTACAATGTGTTATTTGTAACTTTTTATTGTCATTTGTATTTCATTTATATTTTTATATTTGGTTAATAGGCTCGATGATGATAAGCTACATAGTACACACTTAGTAACCAGAACCATTCATTTTCAATTTTGATTTGCTAGAAGCAGACCCATTATTTGTTGGCTTTCAAGTAATAGGTTATGGTGTCTTTGTTTCCAAGTTACATTATTTACTTGTTTGCTAGAAGTTTAGCACTTAGTGTTTACATATTTTCTCAATTTGCATGCCAAAACTTCCTATATATATAGGCAAAAATAACAAAAATGTAGCTTTATATTGTTATTTGTATTTCATTGTTATTGGTGAGCTTTAAGTGATTGTGTATGTCTTCAATATTATATGTAGGAACAATTGCAAAATGAAATTCATGAGGGTTCATCTGAGAATGATGCATTTGTGAAAGTTTTTGGAAATGACCGCCCTGGATATGCTAAGGGAATGGGACTTAGGGTAACACCATCTCAAGTCACTCGATTTAGGTCTCATTCTAAGAGATCGGTATCTCCCTATGACAAGATTGAAAAACTGGAAGCTGAAGTCGTAGCGCTTAAGGCACAAGATGCATCTTATGAAGTCTTGAAGGAACAAATTGCTTTCCAAATGCAGAATGTTAAGAGAAATCAGGTAAAATAATTGTTTTTAAATTTAGTTTTTAACTTTTGATAGTTCACTTGTTCAATTAGTGGTTATCTAATTTATGATTTCTTTGAATTACAGCCAGCTGACTTAGAGTCACCAAGAGATATGAGACATTTCTGAGTCTAATCATATGCCTGAAGACCATGGATCATCATCACATAGGACCATTTAGATAGTTTTAGTTTTCAATTTATGAACTTGAGGGATTTTACTTGTATTTCTTTATATTTGTGTATTGTTAAACTCTATTTGGAATATTTCTTTTTGCTCGTACTTTGTAACTCAACATTTTATTTATGAATGGGTTTTAATTTATTCGTCCCGTATTATTTTATATATCTTTATTTGTTTTAAGAAAAAATATATTTAATAAGCAGGATTTGTAAACTCAAAAAAAAAATGATATATATTTTTTTTTAAAATTATCAAAAAATAATTGTGGCAGTTCCAAAACTGTCGTCAAATAAGTGTGCGCTGCATAGTAACAGTTGCGGCGGTTGAAAACCATCGCTATTTGTGCTTCAAAAATTTACCATGTAAATTTTGCGGCGGTTACAAAACTGCAGCAAATTGTTTTCTAGGATTAGGAAAAAATCAACGGCGGTTATATAACCGTCGCTAATTGTGTTAACAATTTCAATTGTATAATCTTCGAAGGTCTGTAATCGCCGCAATAATTTTGCAGCAATTTGTACGATGGTTTTGTGAACCGCCGCAAAAGCTGCTCGCGACGGCTGAGATTGCGACGTTGGAGGAACCGAAGCAAAGGTGAATCTGCGACGGTTTGAACCGCCACAATCAACACTAATAACCGCTGCTAATTAGCGCCTTTTTTTGTAGTGTTTGAAGCTTGAGATGAGAAAAACAAGATGTGCAAAGTCATCTCTTATCAAGAAGAATAAAACAGAAGAATGATAAAGGTGCTCAGAAGTTTCATTCTAGCTTCAGAAGGTAGGACTCGACTATTTGAAGCTTTATGAGAAGCTTCTCAGAAAGTTCATCAAGAGCTGCTGACTGTTACATGCAAACAAGCATATGAACACCATACAATTGGAAGAATGATCAACCATTGTCCACATATAACTACATAAAACTCACAGTACATATGACTTGAAGATGTTAATCACATTTAGAAAGCAACTCTTTGACTATCAGAAGGTTCTTCAGAAAGGTTAAAAAGTCAAAGTTGCTAAAAAAAGGAGAAAATGACAACTGACATGCTACAGATGAAAAGACATTCGAAATCCTCTCAAGAAATAACATCTGATGGCAGAAGATTAGACTCAGAACACAAGGAACAAAAAAGCATCTAACAAAAAAAATCTACAAAGTACAATGAAGTTTCTAAGTCGCTCGATTCGTCTATTTTATTTCATTTCACTCTAATAAAGGTTAAAAAGAGTGATTAATTGTTTGTTTCAAAAAGGTCATTCACTTTTTGAGTGTTGTAAAAGTTGTCCAAAGGGTTACAAACCACTTCATGTGTAACTCTGAGTTGTGTTTTCCCAAGTTAGTTAGTGAAAGCTAGTGATAGGAACATGGATGACTTGAACATGTGGAAAGAAGCATATTTAGATTATTATATTTTTATAATTTTTATTTATAATTTTCGTATTATTTTTGGGCTGAATTTTAGGATGACCTTTTGTATTCTCCTAGCCTCACTAAATGCATCCTATTAGTGCTCTAAGTCATAATAATGGCTAGTAAGAAGTTATTATCATGTTTATGCTCATTTACTAGGTAATGTAAATGCAATTACCAATTTGTGGTAAATGCATGATAGTGGGATACCATGTTTATGCGGTAAATGCATGAAAGTGGGATACCATGTTTATGCTCATTTACTAGGTAATGTAAATGCAATTACCAATTTGTGGTAAATGCATGATAGTGGGAGTTTTATTTCTTGTATTTCCAAGTTAGCCTATAAATAGGGAACTCTTGTACTACACAAATCAGTTTTGAAGATAATGAAATTTGAAGAGTTTTCTCTATTGTGAGAGCTTCCCTTGGGTTCTTGGGTAAAAGAACTAAATCCAATCTTATCAAGGCAACTTGTGGTGATCAAACCCATGACTTATCAGTCACCTTCTCACCTATATCTTGAGTGTGGCGTCAATATCCTTCTTTTGTCTTAAACTTCAAGGAACCTAAGCTCTGATTACCAAATGATATGATCCTAATCCGGACCGCCTTGAAGTTTAAGACAAAAGAAGGATATTGACGCCACACTCAAGATATAGGTGAGAAAGTGACTGATAAGTCATGGGTTTGATCGCCACAAGTTGCCTTGATAAGATCGGATTTAGTTCTTTTACCCAAGAACCCAAGGGAAGCTCTCACAATGGAGAAAACTCTTCAAATTTCATTATCTTCAAAATTGATTTGTGTAGTACAAGAGTTCCCTATTTATAGGCTAACTTGGAAATACAAGAAATAAAACTCCCACTATCATGCATTTACCACAAATTGGTAATTGCATTTACATTACCTAGTAAATGAGCATAAACATGGTCTCCCACTTTCATGCATTTACCACAAATTGGTAATTGCATTTACTTTACCTAGTAAATGAGCATAAACATGGTATCCCACTATCATGCATTTACCACAAATTGGTAATTACATTTACATTACCTAGTAAATGAGCATAAACATGATAATAACTTCCCACTAGCCATTATTATGACTTAGAGCACTAATAGGATGCATTTAGTGAGACTAGGAGAATACAAAAGGTCATCCTAAAATTCAGTCCAAAAATAATATGAAAATTATAAATAAAAATTATAAAAATATAATAATCTGAATATGCTTCTTTCCACATGCTCAAGCCATCCATGTTCCTATCATTCCCCACTTCTTGAAAGTGATTTGTCCTCAAATCCAAACCTGCATTAAAAGTCAGTGGATTATCTAATAAAATCTTGCTTTTGTGCTCTCCACATTTTTCTTGATAATTGGCTCTTCCATCCCCTTTTCTCTCATAATTCTCATTTTTCATGAGATATTTTTCATTGTTCTCATTTTCTTCAACTTTTATCTCATGGTTCTCCACTTTTTCTCTCTCATGGGTTTCTTTTTTCTTTAATTCTTCTTTTTCCTCAGTGCTTTCTTTTTTCTCTTCTTTTTCACCACTCTCCATTTCTTCTTCCTTTCTCTCATGAGTTTCCTTTTTCTTTACTTCTCATTTCAAGTACATTTGATCTTCATACACTTGTTTTGGTGACAATGGTCCAAGAGTAATTTTGCGATTATTAAATACAAATGAGTACTTATTTTTGTAGACATCATATTTCGCTTGTCGTTCAACTCTCCAAGGACGCCCAAGTAACAAGTGCCTAGTTTCCATGGGAACCACATCACATAACACCTCATCTTCATATCTCCCGACCCGAAACTACACTCGTACTTGTTTGTTCACCATCACGTCACCGAGATCACTAAACTCCGGGATGCTCCAAATGACATACGGTTGTGGATGCTCTATAAGAGGAAGTCCTAACTTTTGCACCATGGTGGTACTAGCTAGGTTAACGTATCCCCTTCTATCAATGACCAAACTACATATCTTGTCCTTCATATAGCATCTAGAATAGAAAATATCCTCCCTTTGCTTTGCATCATTTTTCTTCCTTACCTCCATGAAGGACCCACTAAGAAAATTTCAAACTTTGCATACAACCACCAAGAAAGATGAATAAAATTTGGAATTCCTCAAATAATTTTTTTTTTTCGTATTTTTTTTTCATACAGAATAGAAAGAACAAAGAAATATAGCACCTGAAATTCAAGGAACCTAAGCTCTGATTACCAAATGATATGATCCTAATCCGGACCGCCTTGAAGTTTAAGACAAAAGAAGGATATTGACGCCACACTCAAGATATAGGTGAGAAGGTGACTGATAAGTCTTGGGTTTGATCGCCACAAGTTGACTTGATAAGATCGGATTTAGTTCTTTTACCCAAAAACCCAAGGGAAGCTCTCACAATAGAGAAAACTCTTCAAATTTCATTATCTTCAAAAACTGAATTTGTGTAGTACAAGAGTTCCCTATTTATAGGCTAACTTAGAAATACAAGAAATAAAACTCCCACTATCATGCATTTAATTACCACAAATTGGTAATTGCATTTACATTTCCTAGTAAATGAGCATAAACATGGTATCCCACTATCATGCATTTACCACAAATTGGTAATTGCATTTACATTACCTAGTAAATGAGCATAAACATGATAATAACTTCCCACTAGCCATTATTATGACTTAGAGCACTAATAGGATGCATTTAGTGAGGCTAGGAGAATACAAAAGGTCATCCTAAAATTCAACCCAAAAATAATACGAAAATTATAAATAAAAATTATAAAATATAATAATCTGAATATGTTTTTTTCCACATGCTCAAGCCATCCATGTTCCTATTAGCTAGTGTTGGTTTGAGATTTGTTTTATTCATGCAAAGGCTTGGAGATTAAAGAATACTGATATGAATAGCCTGAAGAGGCTGAGAGAAAAGAAT
The DNA here is from genome assembly GCA_030762895.1 of Sophora flavescens. Taxonomy (NCBI): domain Eukaryota; kingdom Viridiplantae; phylum Streptophyta; class Magnoliopsida; order Fabales; family Fabaceae; genus Sophora; species Sophora flavescens. The sequence goes on along the minus strand of CM061062.1, from coordinate 65,120,885 downwards.
ACTTGTGATTGGTGGTTGATTAGTGGAAAATCCAATAGTGTATTGGGAGCGGACATAGCCCAGGAGTTGTTTGGGTGAACTGGGATAAAATTATAGCTATGCAGTATCTCTATCCCTTAAGCTCTTCACATTCTGCACTTTTAACTTTATACTCTTTATAATTAATTTTTGGGTTCAAGCTTCTAAAAAATATCATTACATTCAGAAGCATTATATTTTATGGGCACTTTTGTCTTTCGTTAATTCATGTCATTTCATTGAACTTATAGCATTTTGGTAAAAATTTTAGTTATTTAATCTCATTTGTCTAGTGTTTTAATGGTAGGAATTGGGTGAGGACAAGAATGGAGCATGGCTTGTGAAGATTTAAAGAAAATGTGAAGTGTTCTTTTCTGTTGGATGCTCGTAGTGAGGGCGTCGGATGCCCAATCAAATAGATTCAATTCCTCTTAGCTTCTTAGGCGCCCAACGCTAGGCATGTGGGTGCCGGGCACCCTCCATCAGTCTACGACACAGAATTTTAATCTTGTTCCAGGTGCCAAGTGCTAGGAATATGGACGTCGTTGGGCACCCTTCATTTTTCTAGCCTACATGAATTCCGTTTTTCATTCAAAACTGGGTCTTTTGTCATCATCAAGGTCATTTTTACTCGATTTTCTATGCTTCTTCATCTCTTGGAACATGAGGAGGAGGAGGGGAAATGATTCTCTTTGACATTAAAACGTTCCAGATTTTGGTAGAGATCTGCGACGAGGTTATATATATATATATATATATATATATATATATATATATATATATATATATATATATATATATATATTCAATATAAAATTTCATATTGGTATCTATTATGCTCTAAGTTTTGATGATTTCAAATAGATTAAGTATGATAATATTGAACTATATTAAATTACTGACATGTCAGACAAAGACCAAGTCAACGCTCATTCAATATTCTGATATACTTGATGACGTGGCAAGAAGCATATGTCTGAAGAAGACTCAGTGGATCACTCGTCTAGAAAATGACTTCATCACTCCTCTGAGTTTCTGGCTCATTTCCACCCTTCTAAATCTGGACTCCACAAGCACTCGTCTAAAAATCTAACACTGCTACATTTGTTAAAATGTCAGAATGTCAGAAAGGAAGTCCAAGTCAACCTTATTCAAATTAGATGTCTTCCTTAAGGATCTTGAAGACCTCTGGACAATAGCACCAAGGATAAAGAATAAAGAACATTTGTTTCAAGGATTTAAGGAATAAATACGCAATCTCTGTACCACAGCAATAACCTTTTAGCTATTTTAGTACAAAGTAATAGTGCTTTCCAGAAAGTGAACTGAGTGTTGCACTGAAAAGGGAAAGCTCTCTTCTACAAGTACAAGAAGCTCACTTTTGCAACTCAAAACAACAGCTGCTCAAAACAAAGTGTAATCTTGGACTACCTTATCAAAGTTCAACGTTCTAAGAATTTAATACTTACACAGAACGACTCTTTCACATTAATGGCGTCCCAGAAGCTCAAATCAAAGAACACACTTTCTGAAGTTGTGCCTAACGGATCAAATTGATTGAAGTCTTTATATAGACCAAACCATGAAGATGAAGACAAGAAGTTGAATATCATTAAGAACATTGCGCAAGAAGCATTTACTCACTTCATTAACTTCTTAATTCTTTCATTGAATACTTCTTCAATCATTTGATGTTAATTCGTAGTCTTTTACACTTCATATTTATTTCACTCTCTGAGTGTTATCTGAAAGATTTGTAAGTTGTATTAATTACACAAAACCTTTATCCCTTACCGTGTTGAGCCTGAAAAAGCTAGGTGAGAAAAGAATACTTGTTTAAGTGTTGAGGCTGGAGAGGCTAGGTGTGAAAATAATACTTGTACCGTAATCTGATCAGCTATAGTGGAAACTTGGTGTTGCCAAGAAACTGGACGTAGCCCCGTGGATTTTGGGGTGAACCAATATAAAACTCTTGAGTGATATTCCTCTTCCCTTATCTATTTAATTTGCTTAAATATTATTTGTTTAAGCTTTTAACTTGGGGAGTTATTATTGTGAACATCAATCTCTGTTTTACCCTTCTTTGTATGCTTGTGTGTTCTGTCTTAAAATTAGACGTGTCACTCGTCTAATTTTCTGTTGTCTTATTTTTGCTTGTTGTGCCTGCAAAAATAATTTTCAATGTTTCCTAAAAAAATTTTAAACACAATTCAACCCCGCTTTGAGACACCCCGTTGTGCCATTAAGTTAAAATCTTATTAATTAAATCTTAATCGCACGTTTAACGTTAAACGTGTATTCCGAAACACGTGAAAAATTAAAACTTAACTTATAAACACATAGCGAAAGAAAATTCAAAGCAACACACCATACCATATATTTATGCATCAGAGTATTTAAAACGCTGCCTAGGGTATCCCATCAATAGGATCCCTTGCAGGTACATACTTAAACAAACTATCATAAGCGGAAAATAAAACGTCTTATAAGACTCACTGGCCCTAGACACTAAACTACCTTGTCGAAATCCACAACTCGTCCTCTCGCATCCGATTCATACGGAGTTCCATCCAACTCCTCAGCAATAGGCTCCTCCATCGGGTCTTTTCATGGAATAAGATAAACATATACAAAATACAAAAATAGGGAGATAAGAAACAATTTTATCATCAAAGGTGGAAAGGAATAAATAGCACATAATATAATAACAGTCAAAGACACAGATCACACATAACTAGCAATCATCCTCAAATTACGATATCATCCTCTACCCTTACTCTCATGTAATCTAAACCTTTATGCTGACTTGACCTTCTCTAATCTTGTCACCATCCCTCATCTGATTAGGGTTATACGTAAATCGTCCAAGCGAAGTATCCGTATATATTTGCATCGGTGCACACTCCCATTCCCATTAGGATGCTCACTCAAAGAATGATACTATTCCCCCATTCCCGTTAGGGAATACCTGCACCATACAAAAGTATTTGTCCACACACCTCTATGCACACTGCGCTTTAACCGATGACTATCTCAACACTTATATAAAGTTATCTCATGTCATTGATCTCATCGTAATAAAATATCATTTAATTAGGTTAGGATCATCTAAATCCCAATCATCCTATCACCCACAATAACATCTCCCGAACAACATATATCTCTACTTAAAAGATAACTAACCATAGTAATAAACCAGGCAGATAATGCATAACACAGACAATCATAAATATTCAAATACCACAAAATATCACATAAGCAATTCAATAATAATAATAAATTCAATCAACCTCATATAAGACAAAATCATCCTAACGTCGATAAACCTACAATCCCCAAATCATCATTGATTTTTCAGAAAAGCATTCAACGGGATTTTAGTCTTGTCGATTACTCGACCTCTAGTAGGGTTTAGGTCACCGTACACCATTATTATAAATTATATACTAGTTATCCGTTCCGACGATGGAATGGTTCTTTCCCCCACTTGATTGACGTGCGCTCTTTGCTATACAAGCTCCGAATGCGTCCACCCTACTGCCAAGAACCTCAGCATGCTGTCCAACAACATCCACAAATCTACCACTATCCATCCTTACATATCCATCGTTCTGGTTTCCGTCCCGATTGCACGTACGAGTAACACAATTCACCGGAAACACCAAATACCAACCGAATAAACAATAGGGTTTCAAATAAATAAATCTACTTGAATCAAGAGACAAAATCGATGGAAAAACTTACGAGAACAACGACTAGACTAGACTTAGGGAAAATCAGATTCAAAATAAGCTCATGAATCCTACGGAAAAGCTACCAAAATAGGGCTACTGTTCGAGCTCCATTCCTCTGGACACAAAGCTCTGTTTAGAAAACGGAACAGTGAAAATAAAGAACTATCCTTCCTAAACCTTCTCACAAAGTTTCAGCCCGATGGTATCCGTGTTGAGTTTCTCACCTCCTAGGCCTACTGTCCGAGCTTCAAATCTCACACTATGGAGGTTTGTTCCAAATTCTGACAGTTGGATATGAAGAACCACAAGTATTGAATCTTATTATAAAATTTGAGAATGATCCAACAGTTGAAGAGTGTTTGGCGACTCTCTCACTGAGACTGCTCCAACTAGGTTTCAAAGCTTCCAACAAAGGCTTCTTGTAAGTATTGAGGTTTCTCTCTCAATTCTTCTCCTCTAATCTGAAGTAGTGGGTGATAAAGAGAGTTAAGAAGATGAGGAAGATAAATAAGATCATATAAGTGAGGGTTTACCTCTAGATAATGAAAGAAAGTGAAAGAATGATCAAGTTGTGCAAGAACAACAATGGAGTTTTTGAAGAAAAATGAAGAAGAAATGGAAAAGATGAAGTGAGAAATGTGGAGGGGGTTGATGCTGCGGTTTGGGATTTAAATAGGGTAGATCTTAGGTTTTGTTTGGTTCCTTAGAGTCCAATTAATGGATTTTGTGAATATTAAATTAATATAAGCTTAACCATAGTTAATAGTTAACTTAACTAGCGTTATGTTACTAACTAGGGTTAAAAAGTATGTGGCTCACAATTAATCTAGGTGTGACTGATTTTGGGCGACATCTAATGAGTCATCCGTGACTCATTGATCCCGTCCATTAGCGGTTCCCGGAAAACCCATATGCAGCTCCGTCATTTACCTGATTTCGATTTTTGAGGGGAAAATGATGAAACGAAAGCAAAATTAAATAGGTATGGATTAGTATATATGGCTGCACGAAATTGAGGAGATGTGGGAGGTTTACAACCATATAAAATGAGTGGTTAAGAGTACGTAGATGTGTCTTGTTAATAACCGTGAAAGCTTGGGGGTATTTTGGTTATTTTATCTAAAAGTCGTGATTACTAGCATTTAATACTCATAAATGTTGGTGACTCATCCTACATGAGTCATCATGTATGACTCTGTTGTCCCGATCTCTTGATGGGTCTCTGTAGTTCCGTTTTCGACTCTGTCGGTTTCCCGGTTAGGGTTTCTATCTATTTTTTTATCAAAAATTTTCAAAATAACAAAAATCGTTGGAAATATGATTTAAACATAAACCATTTCATTCACGAGTCAAAATTAGGCTTTCTGATCATTAAAATCTTACTGTCAGTGAAAACACCGACCGTTTTTCGTTCGAACTTTCACCAAAATTCGTTTGAATAAACATAATATTTTATTTCTGATCAGAAATTTGGGAAATAGAATTCCTCACAGAAAAAATATAAAAAATATACAAATTTCAGTTTCGGGTCAAATTAGGGTTTTCTGCCGGTATACTGCCAGTAAAAAAACGTAGATCGATTTCCGTCTGAGTTTTAAACCCAAATTTTAACCAAAGATTCCTACCATAGAGTAGGTTCTAGATATGATTTTGTTTCCTCCAAAATCATTTCCTATGTCTCAGATAAAAATATAAATAAATATATCTTTACCGTTAATACAGCGTATCCGAAAATCGGGGTGCTACGCCCTTCTTGTGTTAACGTTGGTTATTTCAGTTGGTATCAGAGCTCAGTCTTTGGGTTGAGCACTTAATAGTGTATAGGAAAAGATCTTGGAAATGGCAGGAGAAACCAGTACAAGCAAGAACCATGCTGGAGAAGGATCCTCAATGTCGAGACCTCCATACTTCAATGGAGAGGGCTACATCTATTAGAAAGAAACGATGAAGTGGTTTTTACAATCCACTAACTCTGATCTTTGGGATATCATTGAAGAAGGTCCCTTTGTTCCTAAAGATGACAAATGAGCTGAAGTTCCTAAAGCAAACATGACCACTGATCAAAGAAGAAAATGGCAGTTAAATGCCAAAGCTAGATATGCAATCATGTGGGCTTTGTGCAGAGAAGAATTTGAAAAAGTCTGTGCTTGTGAATCTGCAAAAGAGATGTGGGATTCACTAGCTGTTGCTCACGAAGGAACCAACAAGGTCAAAGAGACCAAAGGTAGCATGTTGGTCAGAAAGTATGAGTTGTTCAAAATTGAAGAAGGAGAGACTATTGGCCAAATGTATGGAAGATTTCAAACCATAACCAATGGATTGAAGTCACTGGGAAAAATTTACAAGACTGAGGAACACATTCAAAAGATTCTCAGAAGTCTTCCAAAACAATGGAGACCTCTTGTAACTGGTGTGTCCCAGGCCAAGGATTTAACAACAATGAAGCTAGATGAGCTTCTTAGTACTCTTTAGATCCATGAACAAGATCTAATTGAAGAAAACAATGGAAAGAAAAACAAATCCATTGTCCTCAAGGCTGACAAGAAGTCATCTAAAGGAGCAGTCTCAAAAGCTCTCAAAGTAGATGAATCTTCAGAAGAATCTGAGGAATCAAATGACGATGACTCTGATGATGAAGATGATGAACTTTCTCTTTTTACTAGAAAGATGAAAAAGCTCTGGAAGAAAAGAAACCTCTGAAAGGACAAACCTTTCAGGCGCTTCAACAAAGAAAAATACAACAAAGATGGTGGATTTAATGACAGAAATGTCATTGTGTGCTATGAATGCAAGAAGCCTGGTCACATCAAGGCAGAATGTCATCAACTCAAGAAGAAACCTCCCAAGAAGTTCATCAACAAAAAGAAGAAGGGAATGATGGCCACTTGGGAAGATCTTGATGAAAGCTCCACTGAAAGTGAAGGAGAGGAGCTTGAAGCAAATCTTTGTCTTATGGCAGATACTGATTCAGAATCAGAAACTGAGACATGCTCAACAGAACAAAGCAAACACCTTTCATGGTACCTGGACAGTGAATGCTTGCGACATATGACAGGAGAAAGATCTATGTTCCTAGACCTCCAACCTAAGAAAGATGGACATGTAACCTTTGGTGGCAATCAGAAAGGAAAAAATGAAGATGTAGGTAAAATTGGTGGTAAACCTCCCTTGCCTATTATCTGTGATGTTTTATATGTGAAAGGGATGAAATATAATCTGCTTAGCATAAGTCAATTGTGTGATAGTGGATTTTCTGTATCTTTTTCTAAGGATGCATGCATAGTCAATGACAGTAGTGGAAAGACTCTCTTTTCTACTAAAAGGCAAAACAATCTGTATAAGATTGACCTGTCTAAACTTTCAAATCAAAGTGTAACATGCTTTATCTCTAAAGAGGATGAAAAGTGGCTATGGCATAAGAAACTAGGACATGTTAGTATGAAACAAATTTCTAAACTGAAAAAGCATAACTGATAAGCCTCTGGCTTATCTAGTTTTATGACTAGATGAACTAGGGTTTACGTGCTAATTAGTCGAGTTCAATCTCGTTTTCGCCCAAATTTGCCTTGTTTTGTTCCTAAGTTGGACTTTGACTCGTTTTGCGTCTTTTGTGTAGTTTTTAGCTTCTTTTGGATAGAATTACGCTTGTGGTTGCTTGTGTTGTTTTCAGGTCCATAAGTGAAGCTCTAAGAATTAAGGAAAGTCAAGAAATAGTGGAGATTGCCATTCTGGAGATTCTCGCCCCGCGAGAGGAAGCTCGCCCCGCGAAAGTTTGAAGACCCGGGAAGACAGAGACAATCACGGCCTAGCCGTGATTCACATCACGGGGCGTGAAAGGAAGGCTCGCGTCGAGAGACGTCCTTCGCGTCGCGAGTGTGTGAATTCCAGAAAAGTACCAGAGTCAGAGACCATCACGGCATAGCCGTGATGTATATCACGGCCGTGACCTAAAAGCCACACAAGTCAGAGACCATCACGGCCTAGCCGTGATGTGTATCACGGCCGTGACCCAAAATCCACACAAGGCAGAGAACATCACGGCCTGGCCGTGATTCACATCACGGGCCGTGAAAGGCGGGCTCGCGTCGCGAGACATCCTTCGCGTCGCGAGAGTTCGAATTCCAGAAGTGCGCCAGAAAGAGAAACCGTCACGGCCTGACCGTGATGGCCGTCACGGCCGTGACGCGTGGCCTCCTTATAAATAGAGCAGATCAGAACAGAAAAAGAGGACTTTTTGGATCAGAATTTTCAGAGATCTTTTGTAATCCTTATTCTGGGGCTGCGTATCCTTTTCTCTTCTCTTAATTCTTAGTCTTAGGATGATTTCCGATTGTACGTGCGTTGTTGTTACGGACATGAGGAACTAATCCTCTTGTCTAAGGGATCGATGAAGCCACCCATGGCGGCACAGTGTTCATGTAATGTAACTCTCTCTCCTTTAATTCAATTATTGTTTTCCAATTCTGTTTTCATTGTGTCGATTATATGCTAGCGTGATCGACTAGTTAAACGTGTTGAGGCCTAGCGGCGATTCGCGTTTTAGAACTTGAATTGGGATCATCGGTCGAGTATTGCACGAGAGTGAGTAGGAGATCGGTGCAACCTATAGGGAACAAGAATTAATAGAATTCGAGATTAGGATTATGAGACCTAGTAAGTAATTAATCCAATCGTCGAATACGTCCTAATGAGCACGGAAGTGGAGTTAGGAGAATTTAGGGGTCCCGGTTGACATTAAAATTGAACTTAGGGAGGAGAATATCATCACTTGGGTACTTTGCATGATTGGGTAGGTGGATTCGAAACCTTAGATGCTTTTAATTCCATATTTCATCACCATATCTTTGATTGATTCGATTTGTTAATTTGAATTGTGATCCTAGTTTCTTTCCAACCACTTTCTCTACTTAACCAACTTATCGGATTTCTCGCGAAATTAGTCGAATTGGTAACCCAATCCTTGTGTTCGACCTCGGTAGACTCTTACCGTGTTTTTATTACTTGCGACGACCCGGTACACTTGCCGGCGTCACAACAAGTTTTTGGCGCCGTTGCCGGGGATTGGCACGACCAATTTTCCTAATTTTTAGGAAATTCGGCTGTTTGGTTAAGCTGATTTTTCTTTTTATTTTTCTGTTATTTCTTTGTTATTATTTCTCTGCTTCCTTGATTCCACTTGGTCTTTGCCTGTTTTTGTATGCGAGGTACCCTTCTACAAGAGGACTTGCTATTTGATTCCGAGATCACGAGGACCGAGAGGCAATTAAGGAAAGAAGCCAGGGAAAGGAAGAGGGTGGAAGCAATTAAAATAGAGGGCATGGCTGAAGAAAATCCTCCTCCTCCTCCTCCTCGTTACAAACCTCTCTTCGAGTACGATCTACCAAGCTTGGGAGATTGTGACTCTTCTATTGTGAGGGGCAACCTGAACACAGACTCCTTCAGAGTTGAAGCATGTGTCACATACCAGATCCGTGAGAATCAGTTTGATGGGAGTGGCAAGCAAGACCCGCATAGACACATCACTCGCTTCCTAGAAGCCTGTGACTTACAGAAGACAAGGGGAGTCTCTCAGGATGAGTTTCGCTTGCGACTTTTCCCTCTCTCTCTCTTAGGGATGTCGCTCGCGATTGGGTTGACAGTTTGGATAGGAACAGCATCAGAACTTGGGAGCAGATGGCACAGAAGTTCCTAACCAAATATTTTCCTCCCCAGAAGGCGGCACAAGCAAGAATAGCCGTCACTTCATTCAGGCAGACGGAGGATGAAACTTATAATGAAGCTTGGGAGAGGTACAATGGCTTATTGAGAAGATGCCCTTCAGCGTTCTTTGACCCCGTTTCCAAAGTGCAGCACTTCTTTAATGGGTTGAGGGGACGCTATCAGATGAACTGTGATGCCGCAGCTGGCGGTTCTTTTTCCTACTTATCAGCTGAGGATGGATGGACATTGTTAGAGAAGATGTCATATAATGATTACAACCGTGGTAGGGAGACCTCGAGTGGAATCAGTTCTGGGACAATGGAAGCCATTTTAGAGCAAAATAGACTTTTGAAGATGCAAAATGAGGCTTTGTCTGGGAACAAGAGGGTTAATGCGATACACGAGGGAATGCCTCCGGGTTGTGCAAATTGTAATGGAGATCATGACACTCAGATTTGCCCGCTAAATTTCTCTCAGGAGCATGTGGACTCATGCCACAACTTCTATGACACTGTGCCCCAGAGCAACTACCAAAGGAACAATCAGAATCAGAATAGGGGCTACATGAGAAGAGACCATCCGGGATTTGCTTGGAGTGATGTTAATGGTGGTCTAGCCGGTCAACAACACCCTCAACAGAATTGGCAACAACCTCAACAGGGTCTGAGACCAAACATTGGAATTCAGCAGCGCAATACTCAGCAGACTCCTCAGGGGCCTAATCAGTTGCAAATATCAGATGGTGGAAGACAACAGTGGGAGCTGGCCTTTGAGAAGATGACCGCGACAGTTGAGAAGTTGTCAACCTATACATACACATCTTTAGAGAAAGAGAATGCGTCAGTTGACAAGTTGGCAACTCATACAGGGTCGGCAATTCACAATCTAGAGACGCAGGTTGCTCAGCTCGCAAGGCAACTTAATGAGCGTCTCCCAGGTACTCTCCCAGGTGACACCGAGAACAACCCCAAGGGACAATGCAATGTCATATCTACTAGAAGCGGAAGGGTGTTAGGACCTAGCAGGGGTACCACTAGTTCTCAGGATGACAAGGGCCCAGAACAACCTCATGTTGAGGAAGAGCAAACTGAAAAAGAAAAGTTGACAAGTGACAAGGAACCGGAGCAAGGGGGAAGGCTGAAACTTGTGGATGAAGAGTTCCGAAAGAAGAAGTGGGTTGAACCCCAAGACCTCCCGCCCTACATGAAGGTTCCGTATCCTGAAAGATTGAAGAAGCCTCAACAGGATAAGCAATTCAATAAGTTCCTTGATGTCTTCCGAAAACTTCAGATTAACATTCCATTTGCGGAAGCCTTGGAACAAATGCCATCATATGCTCGGTTTATGAAGGAACTTCTCACTAAGAAGCGGAGGATTGTGGATGAAGAAACGGTTGCTTTGACCGAGGAGTGTAGTGCAATTCTTCAACGGAAACTGCCTCCGAAGTTGAAGGATCCCGGTTCCTTCTCGATACCATGCACCATTGGGGGAATGACCTTCGGAAAGGCATTATGTGATCTAGGGGCAAGCATCAACTTGATGCCCCTCTCGATGATGAAGAGGCTAGGGATCAAAGAAGTAAAGGATACGCGAATGTCACTCCAACTGGCCGATCGTTCTATCAAATATCCCTATGGAGTAGTCGAAGACTTGCTCGTGAAAGTTGACAAGTTCATATTCCCAGTGGACTTTGTGGTGCTCGATATGGATGAAGACGCTGAGATCCCTCTCATATTGGGTAGACCCTTCTTGGCCACCGGGGGTGCCTTGATAGATGTGCGGAAAGGGAAACTCACTTTAAGGGTGAATGATGATGAGGTGGTTTTCAATGTCTTTGAAGCGATTAAGCACCCGAAAGAGAAGTCAGCTGTGTATCGAGTGGATGTGGTGGACCCAACTGAAAAGGTAAAGGCAACTCGAGAAGACCATGATCCTTCACTTGCAACAGTATCGGTAGAATCTCATGAGGAAGACAGTGAGGAAAAAGGCCCTTCGGGGGATGAAGTCTACCTTGAGTGGCTACGAGACATGGAACCCATACCGAGTCTCCCAAGGGAAGAATGTGCAAGGAAAGAACTCAGCAGCAAAGGAATGAAAAAGAAGGGTAAAGCACCAAGGTTGAAAGGTAGTACAACCGTGGTGGTCAATAAAGACAACAAGTTGATCCCAAAAAAGACCATCGCGGAGTGGAGAGTTCGTGCGGATTATAGAAGGATGTTGGACTTAAATGAGCTGTCCGGGAACAGCTTGCAAGTATATAAAAGGGCAAAAACCTACAAAGAACGGGCCAAGGAATGGCATGGCAAGCAGGATCTTCATCCGGATTAACCCTTAGGGGCGACTTGAGTCAGGCTCGGGACGTTAAACAAGCGCTACTTGGGAGGCAACCCAAGCTAGGTACCCTCTCTTTTCCTCACTCTTGTTTTTGTTTTTGTTTTTGTGTTTGTTTTGTTTTTGTTTGTCACTCTTGAATAATTTGAGAAAATCAAGAGTTGTTGTATGAATGTTGAGTCGGCAAGCTTGTTGGATTTTAATTGAATTGAGCATAGATTGATCGCATGAATTATATTACCATTGATGATTTCCCCCTAGGTTCTAATAATAGAAAAGTTGATCCCCACTTAAAAATTGAAAAATTGAACTTTGAGATTTATTGTGAGTGCTCGATTTATGATAAGTTTGGGGTGAGGGGGTGCACACACTAGGAATCGTATCTCGGTCAAACAGTTTGCAAAATGTCCAGGTGAGGATTTGAGCCTCCAACTCTGTTTTTGAATGTGTGAATCACTGTAAGTTGCACTTTCCCGAATTTGCTTGAATCTCTATATGGTTTGCATGTTTATATGTTGCATCAAATGATTTAGGCAATTTTCTTTGAATTAACTACTTAGCCATAAATTGAACCAACCTTGATGAATGATCCCTAGTTAGCCACATTGAGCCTTGAAGCCTATTGTTCTTCATGACCTTACATTACAAGCCATTAACTCAGAAAAACCATGATTTTCCCCTATCCTAGGATTTAGGAGAGTATGGAATTTTAGCTTTGTAAGTGTTGTTGTGGAACTAAGTTTGGGGTGGCTACAAGTTCATGAGTCATAGTTGAGAAAAAGAAAAACGGAAGTAAGGGCCGAAGGCTTGAAAGAGAAAAAAAAAAAAAATGGGTGATAAAAAGCATTGAATATGTGCCAAAAAGGGCAAAGAAAAATAAATATAAAAAGGAAGAGGTGTGTAGCCACCAACTGCAAAGGAGAGAATAATATGAGAGTGAATTCAATTGTTGTGATATTAGTTTCATGCTCTCATTGATCCTAGGGACTTAGCCTCTATCCTTTGATTATCCTACCCTTAGCCAGGCCCCATTACAACCGTTGAAAGACCTATTGATGTTGCATGCATGTTTTCGTGGGAACTTTGCTTGAGATGAAAATCAAATTCATGGGAAGTGCTCTTAGAATGTGAAAGTGAGTGAAAAGTTGATAGCCTAGACAAACTTGAGCGAATGAGTGAAATACTTAATGCCCTTGTGAGGAAGGCAATTGTTTGAAATAGGTGATCTTCCTTTGTGTGTATCTTTGAGCCTCAACTTAGAGTAATGATGGCATGAATGATAACTTCTCAATTGTTTAAAGTAGATGAATGTGGGGATTACATTGATGAAAAAGGGGGGGAATCAAAGAAGAAAAACTGTTTTGTAAAGTCGCATGAAATTTGTGCGAAATCGATTGAATTCCTTAAGCTTGCCAAGTCTTGAGTCGTTTTTGAGTTTTAAGCTTGCTTGGGGACAAGCAAGGTTTAAGTTTGGGGTATTTTGATAAGCCTCTGGCTTATCTAGTTTTATGACTAGATGAACTAGGGTTTACGTGCTAATTAGTCGAGTTCAATCTCGTTTTCGCCCAAATTTGCCTTGTTTTGTTCCTAAGTTGGACTTTGACTAGTTTTGCGTCTTTTGTGTAGTTTTTAGCTTCTTTTGGATAGAATTACGCTTGTGGTTGCTTGTGTTGTTTTCAGGTCCATAAGTGAAGCTCTAAGAATTAAGGAAAGTCAAGAAATAGTGGAGATTGCCATTCTGGAGATTCTCGCCCCGCGAGAGGAAGCTCGCCCCACGAAAGTTTGAAGACCCGGGAAGACAGAGACAATCACGGCCTAGCCGTGATTCACATCACGGGGCGTGAAAGGAAGGCTCGCGTCGTGAGACGTCCTTCGCGTCGCGAGTGTGTGAATTCCAGAAAAGTACCAGAGTCAGAGACCATCACGGCATAGCCGTGATGTATATCACGGCCGTGACCTAAAAGCCACACAAGTCAGAGACCATCACGGCCTAGCCGTGATGTGTATCACGGCCGTGACCCAAAATCCACACAAGGCAGAGAACATCACGGCCTGGCCGTGATTCACATCACGGGTCGTGAAAGGCGGGCTCGTGTCGCGAGACATCCTTCGCGTCGCGAGAGTTCGAATTCCGGAGTGCGCGCGAAGAGAAACCGCTACGGCCGATCGTGATGGCCGTCCACGGCCGTGACGCGTGGCCTCCTTATAAATAGAGCGGATCGGAAACGAAAAAGAGGACTTTTTGGATCAGAATTTTCAGAGATCTTTTGTAATCCTTATTCTGGGGCTGCGTCTCCTTTTCTCTTCTCTTAATTCTTAGTCTTAGGATGATTTCCGATTGTACGTGCGTTGTTGTTACGGACATGAGGAACTAATCCTCTTGTCTAAGGGATCGATGAAGCCACCCATGGCGGCACAGTGTTCATGTAATGTAACTCTCTCTCCTTTAATTCAATTATTGTTTTCCAATTCTGTTTTCATTGTGTCGATTATATGCTAGCGTGATCGACTAGTTAAACGTGTTGAGGCCTAGCGGCGATTCGCGTTTTAGAACTTGAATTGGGATCATCGGTCGAGTATTGCACGAGAGTGAGTAGGAGATCGGTGCAACCTATAGGGAACAAGAATTAATAGAATTCGAGATTAGGATTATGAGACCTAGTAAGTAATTAATCCAATCGTCGAATACGTCCTAATGAGCACAGAAGTGGAGTTAGGAGAATTTAGGGGTCCCGGTTGACATTAAAATTGAACTTAGGGAGGAGAATATCATCACTTGGGTACTTTGCATGATTGGGTAGGTGGATTCGAAACCTTAGATGCTTTTAATTCCAGATTTCATCACCATATCTTTGATTGATTTGATTTGTTAATTTGAATTGTGATCCTAGTTTCTTTCCAACCACTTTCTCTACTTAACCAACTTATCGGATTTCTCGCGAAATTAGTCGAATTGGTAACCCAATCCTTGTGTTCGACCTCGGTAGACTCTTACCGTGTTTTTATTACTTGCGACGACCCGGTACACTTGCCGGCGTCACAACAATAACCTTATGAGAGGATTGCCTGATATTTCCTTTAAGAAAGATGTTTTGTGTGATGCATATCAGAGAGGTAAACAAGTAAAATCAAGTTTCAAATCTAAGAAAGAAGTCACCTCCTCTAGACCTTTGCAACTGTTACACATGGATCTGTTTGAACCAGTCAGTGTAGCTAGCCTAGGTGGAAAGAAATATGGTTTTGTCAAAGTTGAAGACTATTCTAGATTCACATGGATACTCTTCTTAACCCACAAGGATGAGTCTTATAAGGTCTTTACAGTATTCAGTAAAAGGGTACAAAATGAGCAGGGTTTTTGTATCTGTGCTATCATAAGTGACTATGGGGGAGAATTTGAAAATGAGCAGTTCAAACTGTTCTGTGAGGAAAATGGTATTTCTCACAATTTATCTGCACCTAAAACTCCATAGCAAAATGGAGTGGTTGAGAGAAAGAACATATCTCTTCAAGAGATGGGAAGAACAATGCTAAATGAAAATAATATCCCTAAGTACTTCTGGGCAGAAGCCATTAACGCTGCTTGTTATGTGCAAAACAGAATTCTGATTAGACCTATCCTAAATAAGACTCCTTATGAATTGTGGAAAGGTAGAAAACCCAACATATCATATTTTCATGCTTTTGGATGTGAATGTTATATTGTCAATACAAAAGATTATCTTGGTAAATTTGACTCTAAAGTAGATAAAGGCATATTCATTGGTTATTCTGAACTATCTAAAGATTTTAGAATCTTTAACTCTAGAACTTCTGTAGTAGAAGAATCAATTCATGTAAATTTAATGATGATTTGAAGACTGATAGGGAACTATCAGATCTAGTAGATGATATTGCAGGTATTGAACTTAATCCTGTAGTGGAGGAATCTTCAGAGAAGTCAAAAATAGACATGTCTGAAAATCAGACAAGTACTGATACGTCTGAAATTCAAAATGAGAAGAAAGACTGGAAATTCAAGGCCTATCATTCAGAAGATCTTATCATTGGAAGTCCATCTCAAGGAATTAGAACCAGATCTACTTTCAATGAAAATAACAACATGACCTATATATCAGATTTGGAACCCAAAAAAGATTGAAGAATCCTTACAAAATGAAAGCTGGATTCTAGACATGCAAGAAGAACTAAATCAGTTCAAAAGAAATGATGTTTGGACTCTATTTTCTAAACCCAAAGATAAATCTGTTATTGGAACCAGGTGTGTGTTTAGAAACAAACTAGATGAAGATGGAAAAGTGGTAAGAAACAAAGCAAGACTACTTGCTCAAGGGTATAATCAACAGGAAGGTATTGATTTCAATGAAAGCTTTGCACCTGTAGCTAGATTAGAAGCAACTAGAATTCTCATGTCTTATGCTGCACAACATGATATAACTCTTTATCAATTGGATGTTAAAAGTGCATTTCTAAATGGGATAATTGAGGAGGAAGTTTATGTCAAGCAACCTCCTGGGTTTGAGGATTCTGAAAATCCTCACCATGTCTATAATATGGAGAGGCTAGGTCTCAAAAGAATACATGTACTGTAATCTGATCAGTTATAGTGGAAACTTGGTGCTGCTAAGAATTTGGACGTAGCCCTGAGTGATATTCCTCTTCCTTTATCTATTTAATTTGCTTAAGTATTATTTGTTTAAGCTTTTAACTTGGGGAGTTATTATTGTGAATATCAATCTATGTTTTACCCTTCTCTGTATGCTTGTGTGTTCTGTCTTAAAATTAGACGTGTCACTCATCTAATTTGATGTTGTCTTATTTTTGCTTGTTGTGCCTGCGAAAATAATTTGCAAAGTTTCCTAAAAAGTTGGTAAACACAATTCAACCCCCCTTCTTGTGTTAACTTTGGTTATTTCTTATTAAATATAAACATGTTGTTCAAAGAAATCAAAGGTAGGATTGTCGGGTATTTCACCATGAAAACAATATATAAAATTGAGTAAAGGCCCGTTTAAGTCCCTGACAATTTTTGAGGTATCATTTTTTGTCCCTGAGAGAAAAACTCACCAAATAGTCCCTTAGAATGACGAAAGAGAGATACTTTAGTCTCTCTGTTTGTCTCCGTCTTGAACACATCATTAGAAAGTTGATTGTGTCGTTAGTGTTTTTAGGTGCCCTGACAATAGTCCCTGCATGCAGAATAGACCACGGGAACCATATGCATTGACTCAATAAAGTCCTCAACTATTATTTAAGTAACCCAATTTAGTCCTCGATAATTTCTATCATGGGACAAATTAGTCCCAACATGTTACAAGTAACACACCTCATACACCAGATGCACCATATCAGAAGCACCATCATAGGTCACATGGATGAGTTTAACGGATACCTGGATATACTAACGGTATACATCAACACTCTAACGGTGTATTCAGGACAGAGGCAAACGAAAGGACTAATGTGTCCCTCTTTTGTCATTCTCGACGACTATTCTGAAGTTTTTTTTATTTCTCAGATGAAAAATGTTTCATAAAAAATTGTTAGGGACTTAAATAGACCTTTTCTCTATAAAATTTAGCATGAGGAAGGGAAAGTTGGCAAATGCTATACTATTTATACCTCAAGAGTCTAGGTTCTTCAAAAACAATTTATTCTTGCTAAGATTTTTCAAACATTCTTACATTCATGTAAGAGTCTATCATAAAATCAATATTATATAATGTCCCTGAGCACTCTCTATTTCCTTTATCCCACAACTCCTCACCATTATCTCTATTTTCGAGCCTCTCAATCTTCACTCCTCTATTTATAACTCACCAATTACCAAAATCAAGTATTTATTTTCAAATCCATGATTTATATGACAATTAACCGTTACCACACATTCCATGCTATCATTTTCTCTATTCTTATTAAGGATGATGGCAATGCTGCACCGTCTAAGTGGCACATTGTGATCCAGTCCTTTTGCCAATTGGGATGGTTTGACTATTTAACACATTTTGTATTTCTTAAATTTTTGTATTTCTAGTTGGTATTTTTGTATTTGGTATTTCCAAAATACATGGATTAATGAACAAAAGTTAAAACAATATTCTCCCTTGGTCAGTGGTGGTCAACGACGGTGGCCGCCCGATAATGGTAGAAGGTGATCGAAGTGGTCGGAGGTGGGCGACAGGCGGTGGGAGGTGGCCGACGGTGGCGGGTGACACATGAGATGTGAGAGATAATTTCAAATTTCCTACTCTTTAGGCGATATTTGAAATTCCCCAAATTTACCTTAAACAAAATATCCCCTAAAATCCATTCATTTTTAAAATTCTTCATATTTAATACCTAAACAAGGTATTTTGTATTGTTGCATTTTAATTACTCTTAAATTATTTTTCCCTCTTAAATTTTCCCATCTAAACACAAAGTCAAATATGCAATATGCAAATACGTAAAAAGGAACGTATTTAAAAGTAAAATGCAAAAAAAAAAATTACAAGATTGACTATACATTTTGTTTGAAAAATACAACACACCTTTGACCTTTTGACTGTAATTTGGACATACCAAATACAAAAAAAAACCAACTAGAAATACAAAAATTTTAAGAAATACAAAATGTATTGAATAGTCAAACCATCCCAAGTTGCAAAAGGATTGGACTACAATATGCCACTAGGGTGGTGTGTAACATCCGTGTTTTTACGGCATTGTTTATACGTTTAATGACCATGTTTAAGACCTTGATTAGATGTTGGCTTCGAATCAAGCGAGAACATAAACTAGGGTTCCTTATCCAGTTTAGAACACTCAAGAGTGCATAGTAGGAAATTTATGTTTGATGAAGATATTAGGCATGCTTGAGGACTTGATCTTATTCCTTAGATGTAGAGGAGTCTATGTTTCAAATTTGAAGTCAATCGGACTTCAAACAAGCTCAGAACGCGACGAAATGTGTGAATCAGGGTTTCTGGTCAACTGGTCAATGCTGAGCGTGGGTCTGTGGCGCTGAGCGTTGAGAAGGCGGTGCCACGTGTCAAGCGGTGGCAACACCTGAGACACGCGTCAGAGAGCCTTCAGGGAGAAGCTTTGACTCAGCATCCATGCTGAGCGTGGAACCATGGCGCTGAGCATGGAATCATGGAGCTGAGCGCCAGGTGCTGAAAAATGAAAAAAAAAAGATTTTAATAGAGGTAACTTACATTACCTCGAGAAGAACTTTCAGAGACAAAGAATAGTAGAGAGAGTGGGAGAAGAATTCAGAGAGAGTGGTGGAACTTCCAACCTTGTTTTCGATCAATTCGTTCGTCCTATCGAGAAACCGATTATACCATTGTGATCCTCGCGACGTCTACTTCATTACCCTATCTTTCTTTTCTCATCTAGGCTAAGGTAAACCTATGTTCTTATTATGCCGAAATGCCATCGACGACGATATTGAGGTTATTTTTCAATCCGTTTATCGGTTTTCAATTCCGTTTTCATATTAGGGTTACACGTAAAATGTGCTTCATGAATATGTATTCATGTGAATTTTTGGAGCCCCGGAGGTAGTAGAACCTCACGTGGCAGCAACCTAGGGGGAGGGAGTGTGCTCGTTTTGTTGCTCCTAAGCTAGCCTACGACAGTTGAAGTGGGAGAAAGAAGCCTCCTATCGTCGGAAATGGCTAAGTTTCATATTTTACATTAATGGCATAGGACGACCTAAACCCTACTAGTAGGCAAAAAATTGACAATGTCAATATCACATTGGCGACTACTTAGTGGTACCAATGATGATATAGAGATTGTAGGTTTATCGCCGTTAGTTAATTTTACAATATTTGAGGTTGTCTGATTTTATCGTATTTGAGCTGCTTGTGGTGTGCTGTTTGGATTAATATGTTATATATGGTTTATTATGTTTATTTTAAAATATTTTATTATTATTTTATTATTACAATTTTATTATTATTATAATATGATTATGGTTGATAACATGCGTTGGGTGATAATATGTTTTATTTGCTATAACATGTTTCGTTGTTTCCTAGGAATTGATATGTGATATTCTGGAGTGATGCATGTTGGGGAGTGTATTATGTATGATTTAGACGTGCCTAACCTAATTAATTAATATTTTATTATGATGAGATTGATGACGTGATATTACTTGAGATATTTTATGAGATAGTGATGAGAGGTTAAGGCACTAGAGTATGACTCGATATACGTCGGCGAGACCCATATAGATGCATGATGTTGATCACAGTCGTGTGAATGGAATGCATGAGGTCAGAGTATCCATAGTCCTTGCAGAGCGGCTCCGTGTAGCTTTTGGATATTGTGGCTTCGAGCTACTGTGGTTTCGGACCATTTATGTGTGTATATATATATATATATGATAGAGGGGAGTGCTCGTTCGGACGAAAGACTAACATCCCTATTACATGGATGTTGTGTGATGGGATCGTAATGGCCATGTCAGCATACAGAATCAGTTGCATGAGCGCGAAGGGTAGAGGATGATAATATAATTCAAGGATGGTTGTACTTATACATGTTACTGTGTAATGTCTGTCTGTGTGTTGTTATTGTTTATATGCTATGCATCCTATTCCGTATATGATGATAGCTAGTTTCTTATCTCCCTATTTCTTTCTGTATATGTTTTATTTTATGTGATCGTTACGAGAAGACCCTGCGGAGGTTTGTAGGACGCTACTGATGGGATGCCCTAGACAATTTTGTACTTTTATGGTTATATATGTGTGAGTGTGTGTGTGTTGTGTGTGTGGTGTACTGCTTATATTTATCTCTTTTATGCTTAATGTTTTTAATATCTCTGTCTTCCGTTTTATATACGTTTATATCGTAATTAAGGTTAGTTAAATTTAGGTATTCTTTAATGGGACATCAGGGTGTCTCATGGTGTGCACCATAAACGGAACCCTTATCAAGATAAGAACTTTCATAGTTTCCCACTGAAAAACAAATATTATCACAAACTCTATTATTATCTTGGTAATAATTACAGCTTAAAAATTAAAATTCTACCAACAAAATAACAAACTATCAATAAGATTTGAGTCAATCCCACAGGTGTCTAGCTGGAGATAGTGCCAAAATTGCTTCCAATTAGATGGCTCTTTTATCACATCCTGTGATTGGTTTATCACTCTATCCACTTTTTCTTTGCAGTTGGAAATTAGGCATCAGCAGCACCACCACCACCACCACCATCAAGTTCTACTTCTTGTAGGCCTTCTTGTTTATAGAGTGGACACGTTCCACACTCTTTCACCTTGAAACCACCATAATTATCATTGTCATCAAACTCAAAGGTGAATTTGATGGCATGAAAATTCATGATTCTTAGCCAGTCAGATTCACTCAGGTAATATTTCCACAATAAAGTTTGATCATGTTCCCTGAATCTGGGTCTATCATTCTCAGTGTATCTTAGCCGACAATGAAATGGAAGAATGTGTGTGCCATCTTGAGAACTGAATTTGAACCTGTAGCTAACTCGGCAATCATATCTTGTGATCTTATCATTTGCTGTCAAAATGATACACAGAGCAAAACCAAGAAACCTCCCATTGTGCCTATCAAGAGGGCAATCCATTGTCACTACACGTCCCATGCTCTGATATAGATACCAATTTGGAATGTTATTCCCTGGAAAGCTAAAGAACACTGAGCTATGTGCATCTTGGAGCATCCTAAGCTGTGCATCAGCTACAATATTATTATAGGCACTCTGATCCAGTTCCTGGCAATCAGAGAGTTGAAATTCAAAGAAATTATCTTCTGAATTTTGGGACTGACTTGAGTCTATACACCTTGATCTTGACACTCTTTTCAATGAAGGGCAGCTAAGTGGCAAGAGACTCTGTAGAAATGGTGGGATCTCTGGAATAGATTCAAGCCTTTTGCAATCACTTAAACTAAGGGATTTCAAACTTGAAAGATGTGCAATGCTTGCAGGTAGGCTTGAAATATCACTTGGGCAGAGTGTTAATTGTCTCAAATGTGACAAGTAGGTAGCCAATGTTGCTTGGTATTTCTCTTTAAACTGTAATAGTTACGAAAGCTAAGTTCTGTGCTGTGCCTTAGGTTGCATATGCTGTCTGGAACAAATTCCAAGCCTCTGCAGTACTCCATATGCAGATTTCGGAGCCCAATCAAATGCATTAGAAATGTTGGCAGCCCTCTAATTGATGTGTCCTTTAGGCAAAGGTATGTGAGAATGTCATTAGGGAGGTTCTCCAAGACTGAGCAACCACGCAAATCAAGTTTGGCAAGTCTTAACATAAAAATGCTGCTCGGAAGAGTGTGAAGGGAATCACCAATTGATGATTGGAATGGACGAAAGATATGTGCATTTGTGCAAGCTTAATTCTTCAAGGTGGATGGGAGTTTTCTGATAGCTGTTCTATCTAAGATAAGAACGGTTAATTTTTCCATAGGCTTCAAGATCTCAGGAAACATAGTTAAATGGTAACAACCACCAAGATAAAGTCTTTTCAGAGACTGTGAGAGATTTACAGTTAGAAAGATCTAAGCAACAAAGTTCGTCTAGACCTGGAGATAATGTGGGCATGCTTTCCCTCAGTAGTTTTAACTTAAGCAAGTGTATATTATTATCATTAGGTCTGTTTAGCCATGTGAGTGTACTGCTTCAAGATTGACCTTGTGTAGATAGATATGCATTAGTTCTTGATTTAATTCATGGCAATCCAAGGAAGAAGCGGGCATACTCACAGCCCTGTTAGTGATAGAAAAGTACTTGAGTTTTGAACACTTGTAGAGGACTACTACTCCAGAAGATCTCAAAAGGGTATTGCTCGGAAGACAAACAGTTAAGCTTGCTGAGGAGAATAGAAGACTTCACATAGAGCAAACTTATGCAATACTTCTTCAATATTTGGTGCCTGAGAGAGATCTGGAATTTCAGTCAGCCCTTAGAGCCACTTAAATCAATACTTCTTAGTTTTGGAAGATGCTGGTACATAATAGAAATGACACATTAGATAACCAAGCATTTTGGGATAGTTGGAAGAAGAAAATGATAGAAATACCTGAACACTGTTCCAAAGTTGTTTCAGCTTGCTATCGCCCGTGCATATTAAGTTTGACAAGATTTGCTGGGCAAAAATTCAATGGCAATGCTCTTTGAGGGAATTCATCCCAACGAAGAAACCTTAGTTCATCAGGGAGATAATCAAGACCACCAGAAAGGTCTACTCGTGATGGGTTCATAGGGTCAGACTTATAAAAATGAAGCAACCTTAGGTTATGCATCGTTTAGTCGAACCATTCCGATATCGCACATGTTGAGAATAATATATTGGACTGCTTCTGTCCCCTGATATTGAAAGAGAAAAATCAAACATTTGTAATTGGAATTGGAAGCAGTGTTTTAAAAACTAAACTAAACTAAACCGGCAAGACCTTTAGGTTGTTCTGGTTAAACGATTTAAATTTGTGGTTGAACCAAATAATGTTGGAATCAGAACATAGCTGGTTCTAAAACATTGCTTGAAAGACATTCACTTAATTATACTTATTATGATTTCTATTGATCATTTACCAAAATTCATGAAATTTGTGATTAGGAGAAACATAAATAGCAAAATAAAGAAGTCAACTATTACCGTATTCCTTCTAAACACCCTATATATATCCTCAGGATTCCATAATCTGCTGCGTTTTCCGAGTTCGGCGACAGATTGCTGACGAACAATTTCTTGGCCCATTTCCACTATAAAATCATGCATCAGAATATCACCTTTCACTATAGAAATTAGGCCTCTGTCAATTAGAACACTCATTCCAATGTTGGCAGACAAACCACAACTTTCGAGTGTTTGTTTCACAAAATTCATATCCAATCCTCTGTAGAAGCATGCAATGTCGAGAAATATATGCTTCTGTTCATCATCAAGTCCATCATAGCTTAACTTCAGTACATTAAAAATTTCAGTATCTGGATATTTTCTAAGCTTTTTCAATTCATCTTCCCAATCTTCCTTTGTTCTGCCATAAAGCAATGACCCCAAAACTTGAAGAGCTAATGGAACACCTTTGGCATAGTTAACATACTTTTCAGATAAATGAACATAATCTTTTGTCGGAAGGCTACATTTGAAGGCATTCAAACTGAAAAGGTGCAAGGAGTCTTGAAAATTCATTCCTCTGACCTCATATATGTCAGCAGCCCCAGCATTCACAAGTACATGCTTGTCTCTAGATGTCACAATTATTCTACTTCCTGAACCATAACATTCATGCCCACTAATAATATCTTTTACTTGTCTTGTGTTGTTCACATTGTCAAGAACGAGAAGAATGTTAGCACATTTAAGCCTTTCTTTAGAAAAACTGGGAATCATAATGGGGCTGCCAATTTGACTCTCATCTTCCTCTAGAAGCTGGGATATGCATTTGTTCTGAACATGATTCAATCCATATCTATCTATTTCTTCTTGAGTATTAGCAATAAAGGTGCATGAACTGAAATGAGATTTAAGCTTGTGAAATGCTGCACTAGCTATGGTTGTCTTACCTATGCCACCCATGCCCCAGATTATCAAGATACGAACTTCTGTCAATTGAAGGTTCAATAATGATTCCACTTCCGCTATACGCTTGTCCATGCCAATCAATCCTTCCAATCCAGAAGAGGACATGCGATTCAACTGTTTCAAAACATCCTTCACAATTGCACCAATGAGCTTGGGTTCAGGTCTAGCACATTTGGGAAAGAAAAGTGTCAAACCAATCTACTAAGGGGGGAGAGGCAAAGGCAAATAGCTATTTAGTTTGGTCAAGTCATGGCCATGGTGGCAATATGATAATGTTTTTTTTTTCAACGTCAAAGATAGCAACAGTGTCAATAAGCTGCCATAAAAAAATGTACCAAAAAACAACTGCAAAATATGTACATGAAGAAAATATATTATGTATATTTTCTTTACGATTGTATGATATATTATGATTGATTATGAATCAATCGTTATTTAATTTGGGATAAAACTATAATCGAATAGAAACCGAGAGTAGAAGAGGGAGGAGAGAGAGAAGATAGTTCAAGAATTCTGTATTTTTCTATTATGAATCTGTGATTACATTAAGCTATGTATTTATAGCTTGAGCTTATCTAACAGCTCTATACAACTAATAGTTAACTACCATAACTGCCCTAACCGAATGGTGCTGACTCAGCACATTCGGTTATGAGCTTACAGAGAGGCTTTATACAACTAGGTTAGCCTTATACTCTATTAGCCCCCCTTCAAGGGCAAGGTGGTTGTTGAAGAGAGACCACATTGAGCTTGGTTCGAAGATCAGTGAACTGAGTTGAAGACAGGGACTTGGTCAGTGGATCTGCCAGCTGGTCAGCACTGGGAACATGATGGATAGTCAGGGCTTTGGCTATGACTTTCTCACGCACAAAGTGAATATCTAGTTCAATGTGTTTTGTGCGAGCATGCAAAACTGGGTTATGAGCCAAAAACATAGCACTGAGATTGTCACAGTATAGTTATGGAGCAACAAAAGAGATTCCTAGCTCAGTAATTAAGGATTGTATCAAGGAAAGTTCAGGCACTGTATTTGCCATGCTACGATACTCTACCTCCGTGCTGGATTGAGCCACGAGAGGTTGTTTCTTTGAGCACCAGGAGACCAAGTTAGGGCCAAAGAAGATACATGACCCAGATGTTGACCCCAGATCATCTGGATCGCTTGCCCAATCGGAATCACAATAGGCTTGTGAAGAAAATGGCACCGATGTAGGGGCTGACTGTAGGAGTAAACCATGTGAAATTGACCCTTTTAAGTAGCGTAGAATCCTCTTAACAGCCTGCCAGTGAGTGTCAAGGGGATGAGACGTGAACTGGCACACCTTGTTTACACTGAAGGCAATGTCAGGACGTGTCAAGGTAGCATATTGTAGTGCACCAACTATAGATCTATATAGATGAGGGTCTGAGAGTGAATCAGTGCCAAACCTGGTGAGCTTACAGTTGCTAACCATGGGAGATGAGATCCTTTTTGCCTCAGACATGTTGGCCTTATCTAGCATGTCCCTAATGTATTTGGTTTGAGTTAACAGCTAACCACCAGTGGATAAGTGTTTACCTCCACACCTAGGAAGTAGTCCAGAGAACCAAGTTCCTTAAGAGAAACTTTTGCATTCAGTTTCTGAATGAGTTCAGTAATAAGAGCAGATGAGGATCCAGTGAGTATGATATCGTCCACATAAACTAGGACATAAACCGAAGTGTTGCCTTTTGAGTACACAAACAGTGATGGATCACACCTGCTGGTGGTGAATCCAAACTGAACAAGTATGGCAGCAAGTCGTTCATACCAGGCTCGAGGCCCCTGCTTCAAACCATAGAGGGTCTTATGTAGACGACATACAAGAGACTTGTCAGCAACTTCAAACCCTGGGGGTTGATTCATGTATACCTCATCTTCCAATAATCCATTTAGAAATGCATTATTCACATCTATTTGTTGAATAGTTCAGTTGTTTGTGAAAGCCAAAGTCAAGATAATTTGGATAGTCACAGGTTTAACAACTGGAGAAAAAGTATCATGGAAATCGAACCCATGTTGTTGATGGAAGCCTTTGGCTACAAGTCGGGCTTTATATTTGTTTATAGTGCCATCAAGGTTCTCTTTAATTCGGAAAACCCATTTACAACCAATAGCAGTCCTATTTGGGGGTAAAGTGACAAGAGTCCAGGTGTTATTTTTTAGGAGAGCATTGTGCTCTTCCTTCATGGCAGCAACCCCGTGAGGAATTGAGAGGGCTGCCTTGACAGAAGTGGGTTCAAGATGAGCCATGAAAACTCTGGGAGGGAGACAGCCAATTTTTTAGCGTGTTAGCATGGGATGAGCATTTAATGGGGGAGGAGAATCATGACCAGTAGAGGAGAACCTATTAGACTCATCAGTGGGACCAGTGGACAACTCAGTGGGAGACTGAACAGTAGACAAAACAGGTGCTGCAGGAGGTGAAATAGCAATAGAAGGAGGATGATACTGAGAGAACAGATTAGGAGAGTGATGTTGGGTAGGGGAATTATCAACAGAGACAAGGGAGTTAGCAGGGTGAAAGGACTGATGGGAGGATAGAGGTAAAGAACTAGTAGGAGTAGAGGGTTGAGAGCCTGAAGGTTGACAATCATGTACAGGTGAGGGAGCAAGAGGGAATTGATTGATGGGAATAGGAGAAAGAGGAGGATATTGTGGAATGGGAATAGAAGCAGGGTAGTGTTTATCGGTGGTTGGTTTGTTAGAAACAAAGGTAAAGAGTGTTGTGTAGGGAAATTTAGTCTCATTGAAGAGAACATCCTTAGAGATGTATACTCTTCCTGATGGGGCAAGACATTTATGCTCTTTATGCTGAAGTGAGTGGCCAAGATACACACACTCAGATGAACGAAATTCAAGTTTGTGTTGGTTATATGGCCTAAGAAAGGGGAAACGTGCACATCCAAAGGTTTTAAGGGTGATGTACTTAGGCAAGGTGCCATATAATGCATAATAGAGTGATGAAAAGGTTTTTAAGACCTCTGTGGGAAGTCTATATATAAGGTGAACAACTTGAGTGAAGCTGTGATCCCAATATGCTAAGGGAATGGCAGCATGGGATAGGAGAGTAAGTCCCATTTCCACAATTTGACGATGCTTTCTTTCAACTGTCCCATTTTGATGGGAAGTATGGGGGCATGTTAACCTATGTTTGATTGTCAATTCTGTTAGATATTTGGTAAAGGGTCGAAATTCCCCACCCCAATCAGACTGAACAGCCTTTAGTTTGGCTGAAAACTGAGTAGAGATAAGCATAGAAAACTGTTTGAATGCATTTAGTGCATCAGACTTTTGTTTAAGAAAGTAGATCCATGTGAAGCGAGTGTATGCATCAACAAATGCAATGTAGTAGTTATAGCCACAAGAGGACTGATGGGGAGTGTGAATTAGTTCAAAAGGTGCATGATAAACAGTAGTAGAGGGAGGGGCATGCAACTTATGTGCCTTGCCCATACAACAAGCATTGCAAAAATCCCTCTCTTTATTATTTATCAAAGGCATATTACACAATTGTAAGACTGTTTTTACAGCATTGAAATGAGCATGTCCTAAGCGACGAAGCCAAGTATTGTAATAATTAGAACTAGAGAGTACACTGGAGTTTACAGAGATAGGAAGGTCATGACACTTAGCTAAAGGTAGAGTTGATGCAGATTCACAATGAGACTGAGAGAGATTCTGGACAGACTTTGAGGTTGTTGAAAGAGTAGAGGCCATCCCTCCCAAGATATCCTTCAAGAAGAACACGACTAGAGCCCTGTGATTTTACAGAGCATGAGTATGGATGAAATTCAAAATAAACATTATTGTCTCTAGCAAATTGTGAGACTGAAACTACATTCTTTGTGATTTTAGGGACAAGTAAGAGGTTATTTAAAGAGAAAGTAGTGTGTGGGTTTAAAGAGGAGTAGAGTTTAGAAGAACCTATTGAGTTAATGGTGAGACCTTGGCCATTACCCATGAGAACGTGGTCCTGACCACCAAAAGGAGTGTTATGGGTCATGTTCTGAGAATCTGCAGTGATATGGTGTGTTGCCCCTAAGTCAGGGTACCGGGTTTGCCCCTCAAATTGCCTCAATCCATGAGGATCAATGGTGCCACTACCACTTGAGTACTGTCAGTTTTGTATAGCAATGTATGCAGCAGGTCACCATGTGGATGATTTGGTGGCCGAGGAAGGATGCACTGTCTTGGATTAGGTGCATACTGCCCTTGCATCTGCTCATTAGGTGCATATTGTCCTTTCATCTTCCCTTGATTATTGGAATACTGAGTGGGAGGAGGCATTGGGGGTGGGACATAGGTCTCATCAAACCTATGCTAGCAGTTGAAGGAGTCATGGCCATACTAGCAACAGAGTTGACAAGTTGGCCTAGATCCACGATCACGGCTTCTACCTCCACGGTCGCGACCTCTGCCTCCTATGTCGCGATAGGCACCCTGAAAACCGCCACGTTGAGTCGCGAATTGATCATTGTTGGCACTATTAGGGTTTGAACACAAAACATTTGGGGCATGGGCAACGTTGATCGAAATTGAGCTATTGGAAGAGAGTTCATGTCTGAACTTCTCGAATTGTGACTCCTAAACCAGAAGGAGGGCTTCGATATCATCACTCGAGGGAGAATCACTGCGGCGTAGATCATCATTACGAAAGGATTGTACTTGAGACGCTCCGACGTCCCATTAAAGAAAACCATTTTTTTCCAAACCCAATCGTATCATTAGCGTTAAGAGATTATATTAAATGGCGGATAAAATTAAAAACTTAAAATATACACAACGTATATACATACATGCACATATACACATAAAAACCCGATACAGTACAGCAGAGGGAATCCCATCAGTAGGATCCCAATGGGTACAAACTGATAATCAAACTGAAAATAAAAGCAACATCCTACAAAGACAAGATGCACTGGCCATAGACTATGTACTCAACTATGAGGATCCATTGTTCGTCCTCCAGCGTCCGGCTCATAAGGGGTCCCATCAAGCTCCTCCATAGATGGCTCCCCCGTAGGATCTTCTCATCATGATCACATAATAAAACATATACAACATAGAGAAAAAAGGGATAACAAACAATATAACGTCAAACATGGAAAGGGTTTAGCGACATTTAATTCTATAACAGCACACAAACATCCGTCTCCAAAAGTATAAGCATATATATATATATATATATATATATATATGACACAATCACCCTCAATCCACATCTAGGATCTTTCATCTACCCTCCATCATGATGCAATGCAAATGTTGTATGAATCATCTCATCAGGTATCGGCCATATTCGGATATCACATCAATAGAATCGACATGTCCCAGAGTCCCCGGTGCACACCCTCGTTCGCGGATGGAGGATGCCCATGCAAAGAAATGGCACTATAGCTGCACAATCCGGTGCACACCTCTGAACCCCGGCCAAGGTGCTCATGCAACGCATGAACTATAGCTGCAACTAAAATGAAATCATGTCTGGGACGGTCAGCCGTTAGCCTATCCCCGGGAATTCTCCCTCCGAGGCATAGACCCCACACGACCATGTTTCAGGTCCACCCAACCATGTTTCAGGTCCACTCGACCATGTTTCAGGTCAACTATGTCACAGACCATGTTTCAGGTCATCCCCTAGTGCCCTAACTGCTCATCATAATCTCATAAATCACCTCAATAATAATGTCATCATATCATCTCATAGTAATCATCTCGATTAGGCACGGCTAGCACTCATGGTATGAATTCCCCAATACATCATCATATCTCAAGATAACTTATCACTTACTCAACCTCTAGGCATAATCATAACACTCATCACATCATACCATCATATCATCATGTCATATCATCATCATTACATTCATATCATCATTTCCATAAATATAATAAAATAATAAATATAGACATTTCCCAAAAATAATTCCACACTCATAATATCATCATCTAGCAGTTACCAATATCAGGCCAACCAGTCAAATCAGTCAAAGCGTACAATCATCACATAATAAAATAATATATATTTTTATCGTAACGACGATAAACGTACAATTTCAATATCATCGTTGGTACGACTAGGTAGTCCCCAATGTGATATGGATATTGTCCGTTACTCACTCTCACGTACGGTTTGGGTCACCCTACGCCGTTATCGAATTAAATGTTACCGCACCGTTTCCGACGTTAAATGGTTTCTTTCCCCCACTTGAGAGTTGCACACTAAATGGAACGAGACGAAACGAACAAAAACGAAGCGTCCTCGAACTCCTCGATTCTGTCTCGTCTAGAAACAGGTCCCCGAAGCTCCGATATTCCTCCTAAACATCACATTTGAAATGTACAAAGTAAGGAACTCAAAAACTACAGTAACATTGGTCAATCCGCCACTGTTCTGGATCAATATCTCAAGATCTAGACCTATGTTTAAAATTTGACCGTTGAGTTTAAAGAACTATCTTTCCTTTACCTTATCCTAAAATTTCAGCTCAATGCAACGGTGAACGAGCCTAGATCGAACCATCCAATGTGACTGGTCAGGAGCTACTCAGGTTGGGTTTTCCTTCTTCTTTTGACTTGAATAACTCTCACTCTGGGGATCTTTTTCAGAAGCTTCAACCGTTGGATATGAAAAGCTACTAGACTAGGACCTATCTATGAAATTTTAACTAGATCCAACGGTGGAGAAGGTGTGGTGATGGCTTTTCTGAAGCTGTTCCAGCTCAAAAAATGGTGGTTTAGGCTCTTGATAGCCTTCCTCACTCTCAAACTCTATCTCTCTCTCTAGTTCTCTCCCTCCCTCTCTCTAGAACTCTCTGGTTTATGCTCTGGCTTCTCTCTAAAGGCTGCTCTTTACTTCTGTTTCAGAAATGGTTCAAATGAGGGGTTGAACCCGTCTTTTTTTTTTCTTCAAAATCCTGGCGCTCATGCTCATCGTGAGTTTACCCACGCTCAGCGTGGGAGCGTCCACCAGTGTGCTTGCATGCGTGCCACGTCACCTGCCACGTGCCGTCGTGCATGTCACCACTTTTCCACGCTCAGCGTGGCCTCTAGTCAGCAACGTTGACCTCGTACGTTTCTTCGCGTTCTGAGCTCGTTTGAAGTCCGATTGATCTCAAATTTGAGATACAGGCTCATCAAGACCTAATAAATAACCTCAAACCATAAAAAATGCCTAGTCTCAATCCTAACTCCAAATTCCTCGTTTCACATTCAAACGTCCTAAAGACGATAACCGGGAAAATCCTAAGTTTTGCTCACACTTAAACTCATTCCCGATGATTTCTTACTTTCAATGCAAAAATTTCCATATCTTAACAAACATCTTAGCCATATAATTCAAATCTTAATCTTAAATATTATTCATCAAACAGATTATAAAATCAGGCCGTTACATTTCTACCCCCCTTAAAAGAAATTCCGTCCTCGGAATTCACCTACCTGAAAACAAATGGGGGTACTGCTGCTAAATGTCTGCTTCACGCTCCCAAGTAGCATCTCCGGTAGCGCTATCCCAAATGACCTTGACCAAGGGAATCTGTTTACCACGGAGTTCTTTAATCCTTATATCTGCAATCTTAATCGGTAAAGCCTCATATTCTAGATTCTTTCGGAGTTGTATGGACTCGGGCTCAATGACATGAGAAGGATCGGGGTAATATTTTATCAGCTGGGATACATGGAAGACATCATGAAGGTTTGAAAGGTAAGGCGGTAAGGCTATCTGGTAAGCTATTGGACCAATTTATTGAAGAATCTGAAATGGTCCAATGAATCGGGGAGTAAGCATTCTAGACTTTATAGTTCTGCCAATTCCAGTCTTCGAAGTGACTCTCAAGAACACGTTATCACCTTCTTGGAACTCTAAGGGTCTCCTCCCCCTGTTACTGTAGCTTATTTGCATATGTTACACTTCCTTCATTTTCTCTCTTATCTTCCTGACTTGTTCGGTGGTTTGTTGTACCATATCAGGACCCAACACTTGGCTCTCGCCAGTCTCATACCAACACAACGGAGTCCTGCACTTTCTCCCATACAAAGCCTCATACGGTGCCATCCCGACACAACTGTGGAAACTGTTATTGTATGTGAACTCAATCAAAGGTAGGAATTCATCCCAACTACCAACATGTTCCACAACACAAGCTCTCAGAAGATCCTCCAATGATTGAATTGTTCTCTCTGACTGTCCATCCGTCTGAGGATGATAAGCAGAACTCATCCTCAACTTTGTCCCCAAAGCATTGTGCAACTGTCTCCAAAATCTAGATGTAAACCTAGGATCCCGGTCGGAGACAATACTCGACGGTACACTGTGCAACCTCACTACTTCTTTGATGTAGATCTGGGTCAACTTCTCAAGACTATAACTCTCACCAATAGGTAAGAAGTGAGCATGCTTCGTTAACCTATCAATGATAAACCAAATCGCATCGAACCTCTTTGGAGTTCGTGGTAATCCAACCACAAAGTCCATAGCTATATTATCCCATTTCCATTCTGGGATATCCAAGGACTGCCACAACCCTGTGGGCTTTTGATGCTCTATCTTAGCTTTCTGACACACCAAACTTGATAGAACATACTCTGCCACTTCTTTCTTCATCTTTGGCCACCAAAACAATTTCTTTAAGTCTTGATATATCTTGGTAGCTCCTGGGTGAAAACTCAGCTTACTCTTATATGCCCCCTCTAAGATCATCTTCATAATCTCTAAGTCCTCGGGCACACATATCCAATCTCTAAACCTTAACACACCATCGGATCCTCTCCTAAACTCTGAAACATTTCCTTCATCCATACCTCGACTCACCTCTATCAAATATTCATCCTGAACCTGTTTAGCCTCAAGATCTCTCAAACTCACTGTTAATGGTGATCATACCTAAGCACATTCTATCCTCAGTCAAATCCATACTTAGGTTCATATCTCTAAACTGTTCAAGCAACTCCATCTCTTTCACCATCATCGTGCGGACACGTGCAAAGATTTCATACTCAGTGCATCCGCCACCACATTAGCCTTCCCAGTATGGTACATTCTATCCTCAGTCAAATCCATACTTAGGTTCATATCTCTAAACTGTTCAAGCAACTCCATCTCTTTCACCATCATCGTGCGGACACGTGCAAAGATTTCATACTCAGTGCATCCGCCACCACATTAGCCTTCCCAGTATGGTATTGAAAATCAAACTCATAGTCCTTAATGAATTCCATCCATCTTCACTGCCTCATGTTCAGCTCCTTCTGATCAAACAAATACTTAAGACTCTTGTGATCGCTGAACACATTAAACTTGGCTCCATAGAGATAGTGTCGCCATATCTTCAATGCGAACACTATGGCTGCCAACTCCAGATTGTGGGTCGGGTAATTCCTTTCATGAACCCTCAACTGTCGGGAAGAATAAGCCACAACTCTTCCCTCTAGCATCAGAACACAACCCAAACCATGATATGACGCGTCACAGTACACATCAAACTGTCCTAAAGGATATGGTAATGTCAGCACTGGAGATGTAGTCAACTTCTCCTTTAGATTTTGAAAACTCTCTTCACACTTTTCCGTCTAAAAAAACGTCGTACCCTTTCTCGTTAACTGCATCATAGGTAACACAATCTTTGAGAAACCCTCGATAAACCTCCTGTAATACCCAACTAAACCTAAAAAATTCCTCATCTCTCTCACTGACTTAGGCCTCTCCCACTTAATCACTGCATCTACTTTAACTGGATCAACATCTATCCCTTCCTTGTTGATTATATGACCTAGGAACTGCACTTCCTCTAACCAAAATTCACATTTGGATAGCTTAGCATACAGCTGCCTATCTCTCAGCACCTGTAACACCACTCTCAGATGTTCCTCGTGTTCTTCTCGACTACGGGAATAGATAAGAATATCATCTATAAACACCACAACAAACTTGTCGAGGAACGGTCTAAAGATCCTGTTCATGTAATCCATAAACACCATTGGAGCATTAGTTACACCAAAAGGCATAACTAGGTACTCATAGTGTCCATACCTCGTCCTGAAAGCATTCTTAGGTATATCCTCATTCTTCACCCTAATCTGATGGTATCCCGATCTTAAATCTATCTTAGAAAACACTGAAGCTCCCTTCAACTGATCCATCAGATCATCTATCTTAGGCAACGAATATTTGTTCTTGATTGTAACCTTATTCAACTACCTGTAATCCGTGCACAACCTAGAACTTCCATCCTTCTTCACAAACAAAACCGGTGCTCCCCAAGGTGAAACACTCGGTCTGATGAATTCCTTCTTCATCATATCATCCAGTTGTTTCTTTGACTCTGCCAACTCCACGGGTGACATCCGATAAGGGGCTACTGATATAGGTCCGGTCCCTGGTATGAGATCTATGGCAAACTCCACCTCCCTCTCTGGTGGCAAACATGGAACATCAGGAGGGAAAACCTCAGGAAACTCTCTCACGATAGGCAAGGAGGAGTCTCCTTAGATTCCATAGAGAAAAGCATCACATACTGCTGAGAATCGTCACTCCTCGTAGCTGCTCCTTCATTGGCAGATACTATGCTAGAAGGCTCAAGAAAAGATAGGGTCCTTTGAGCATAGTCTAACACTACATGGTTAGCCGAAAGCCAATCCATGACGATGATAACATCTATCTGTTGCATAGGTAAACATATGAGATCTACAAGAAATGTCCTATTTTCAACAACTATAGGACACTGTAGGCAAACAGACATAGTGATCAAAGGATCACTGGTAGGGGTAGATACTGTCAAAGTATATGGTATTTGAGAAACGAACAAATGTAAATGATCCATACACTCATGCGAAACAAACGAATGTGTAGCGCCTGAGCCAAACAACACACGCGAGAGTCTGCCAGATAATAAACACATACCTTGAATAAGATCTGAAGATTGAGAGGACTCAGATCCTCTCACCGTAAACACTCTCCCCGTGGCCTGAGGTATGGCCGTCTATCGTCCTGCCGCTGGAACTCCTCTCCCAGTTCCACCTCTATAACTACTGGCTCCTCTACCGGCAGCTGGCTGCTGTGGTACTGCTCTTTGTCGGTAATCAAAATGACATGGTTTGCCACAGATGTAGCAACCAGATCTATCTGTACAGTCTCTGATATAATGCGGACCTCCGCATCTGAAACATACTGGGCCACTCTGTTGCTGGCCCTCTCTGATAACTGGTGCTGGTGGTACAGATGTCTGAGCGCTCTACCCCGGTCTAGTGTACGGTCCTCTCCTCCACTAAGAACCTCTATCACCTCTCCTCTGCTGACCTGCTCGGGTAGGACCCCCACTACGCTGCTGTCTCTACTCTGCAGCCTGCCTCTGGTCCATACTCTCAATGGCACTGCACCTCTCTACAAGCTCTGGGAAGCTCAAAATATCCAAGGGTACTATAGCCCTCCTCAGCTCGTGCCGTAAACCCTCCTCCAACCTCGGGCGCATCCAATCCTCGTCTGGGAACCTCTGGTAGAACTCGGAAAACTGAATCAGGGCCTCGAATGTGGCCGCATAATCACCAACAGACCTGTCTCCCTGATGGAGACTCATGAACTCTCTCTCCTTCTCGTGTTTGACTAACCGCGGGAAGTAATTCTCGAAGAAACACTCTCTGAACAGCTCCCAACTGATCAATCTTCCCTAAGCCTTGAGCAATCTCCTCTTGCCTCTCCACCATGACTCAGCCCCTCCAGCCAGCATGAAGGCGGCGTAAGTCACCTTCCTGTCATCTCTGCATCTCATAGTATCAAGATCTTCTCGAGCTCCTGAATCCACCACTCTGCTCGCTCTGGATCATACTCTCCACCAAACTATGGTGGCATACCTTTGAGAAAGGTAGCCAATCCTGCATCCTCAGCCTCAGCAGCTGTCCTCCTATCCTGCCTCTCCTACAACTCCGCCTCTCTCTGTACCCTCTGTGCATTCTGTTGTGCCTGTTGTAACAGAACGGATGCCAACTCGTGAATAGTCAGAAGAGTCTTGACGGACTCTCCTCCACCTCCAATCCCTGTTTCTAGCTGTGATGACTCATCCTCGACACCCTCTATAGCTCTACCACCCCGTCTACCACGTCCGCGTCCTCTACCTCGAGCCACGATCCTGTTAAAAGAAATCATTAGCCCACATCAATATGACATATAATACTACATAAAACTAGAGTATAAATACCATATGCCATAGAGAAGTCGCGCCGGACTCACTACCCAACTTCTAAGCATAACTGTTATGACGTGGATTCAACTAAATGGCCAGTTCACCCAAATTACAGTGCTCACAGTCCGTTTCAGAACCGAACTGCTCTGATACCACCAAATGAGACACCCCGACGTCCCATTAAAGAAAACCCTTTTTTTTTCCAAACTTAACCGTATCATTAGCGTTAAGCGATTATATTAAATGGCGGATAAAATTAAAAACTTAAAATATACACAACATGTACACATACATGCATAACATATACATATAAAAACCCGATATAGTATAGTAGAGGGAATCCCATCAGTGGGATTCCAATGGGTACAAACTGATAATCAAACTAAAAATAAAAGCAACATCCCACAAAGATAAGACACACTGGCCATAGACTCTGTACTCAACTATGAGGATCCATTGTTCGTCCTCCAGTGTCTGGCTCATAAGGGGTCCCATCAAGCTCCTTCATAGCTGGCTCCCCCGTAGGATCTTCTCATCACGATCACATAATAAAACATATACAATATAGAGAAAAACGTGGATAAGAAACAGTATAACATCAAACGTGGAAATGGTTTAGCGACATTTAATTCTATAACAGCACACAAACATGTCTCCAAAAGTATAAGCATATATATATATATATATATATATATATATATATATATATATATATATATATATATATATATATATATATATATATATATATGACACAATCATCCTCAATCCACATCTAGGATCTTTCCTCTACCCTCCATCATGATGCAATGCAAATTCTGTATGAATCATCTCATCAGGTATCGGCCATATCTGGATATCACATCAATAGAATCGACACGTCCCAAAGTCCCCGACGCACACCCTCGTCCGCGGATGGAGGATGCCCATGCAAAGCAATGGCACTATAGCCGCACGGTCCGGTGCAAACCTCTGAACCCCGGCCAGGGTGCTCATGCAACGCATGAACTATAGCTGCAACTAAAATGAAATCATGTCTGGGACGGTCTGCCGTTAGCCTATCCCTTGGGAATTCTCCCTCCGAGGCATAGACCCCACACGACCATGTTTCAGGTCCACCCGACCATGTTTTAGGTCCACTCGACCATGTTTCAAGTCAACTATGTCACATACCATGTTTCAGGTCACCCCCTAGTGCTTTAACCGCTCATCATAATCTCATAAATCACCTCAACAATAATCTCATCATATCATATCACAGTAATCATCTCAGTTAGGCATGGCTAGTACTCATGGTATGAATTCCCAAATACATCTTCATATCTCAAGATAACTTATCACTTACTCAACCTCTAAGCATAATCATAACACTCATCACATCATACCGTCATATCATCATGTCATATCATCATCATTACATTCATATCATCATTTCCAAAAATATAATAAAATAATAAATATAGACATTTCCCAAAATAATTCCACACTCATAATATCATCATCTAGCAGTTACCAATATCAGGCCAACCAGTCAAATCAGTCAAGGCGTGCAATCATCATATAATAAAATAATATATATTTTTATCGTAATGACGATAAACCTACAATTTCAATATCATCGTTGGTACTACTAGGTAGTCCTCAATGTGATATGGATATTGTCCGTTACTTTCTCTCACGTACGGTTTGGGTCGCCCTACGCCATTATAGAATTAAATGTAACCGTGCCGTTTCCGACGTTAAATGGTTTCTTTCCCCCACCTGAGAGTCGCGCTCTAAACGGAACGAGACGAAACGAACTAAAACGAAGCATCCTTGAACTCCTCGATTCTGTCTCGCCTAGAAACAGGTCCCTGAAGCTCCGATATTCCTCCTAAACATCACATTTGAAAGGCACAAAGTAAGGAACTCAAAAACTGTAGTAACATTGGTCAATCTGCCACTGTTCTGGATCAATATATCAAGATCTAGACCTCTGTTTAAAAATTTGACCGTTGAGTTTAAAGAACTACCTTTCCTTTACCTTCCCCAAAAATTTCAGCTCGATCCAACAGTGAACAAGGCTGATCGAACCTTCCAATGTGACTGGTCAGGAGCTACTCAGGTTGGGTTTTCCTTCTTCTTCTGAGTTGAATAACTCTCACTCTGGGGATTTTTCAGAATATTCAACCGTTGGATATGCAAAGCTACCAGCCTAGGACCTCTCTATGAATTTTGAACAAGATCCAACGATGGGATAAGGTTTTGTGATGGCTTTTCTGAAGTTGTTCCAGCTCAAAAAAATGGTGGTTTAGGCTCTTGATAGCCTTCCTCACTCTCAAACTCTCTCTCTCTCTAGTTCTCTCCCCCTCTCTCTCTCTAGAGCTCTCTGGTTTCTACTCTGGCTTCTCTCTAAAGGATGCTCTTTGCTTCTGTTTCAGAAATGGTTCAAATGAGGGGTTGAACCCCTCTTATTTTATTTTTCAAAATCCTAGCGCTCACACTCAGCGTGAGTTTACCCATGCTCAACGTGGGAGCGTCCACCAGCGTGCTTGCATGCGCGTCACGTCACCCGCCACGTGTCCTTGTGCATGTCACCACTTTTCCAAGCTCAGCGTGTGCTTCCCCACGCTCAGCGTGGCCTCTGGTCAACAACGTTGACCTCGCACGTTTCTTCGCGTTCTGAGCTCGTTTAAAGTCCGATTGACCTCAAATTTGAGATACAGGCTCATCAAGACCTAATAAATAACCTCAAACCATCAAAAATTCCTAGTCTCAATCCTAACTCCAAATTCCTTGTTTCACATTCAAACGTCCTAAAGACGATAACCGGGAAAATCCTAAGTTTTGCTCACACTTAAACTCATTCCCGATGATTGCTTACTTTCAATGCAAAAAAATTCATATCTTAACAAACATATTAGCCATATAATTCAAATCTTAATCTTAAATATTATTCATCAAACAGATTCTAAAATCAGGCCGTTATAATACTCTTCGTGAAGTCCTTCAAGAATGGTTGTCAATGTGATCTTGATTTGAAATCGGATCGCCCATAGCTTGAAGAAAGTCTACGATGGCGCAAATCCGTAACAAGTATTCTGACATGGATCTGGTGCCTTTCTTTGTAATCTTCAATTCCGATCGAAACTATCGTATCTTTCCTCGAAGGTGCGCATAGAAGAACTTGTGGATCTTGTCCCAAACTTGCCAAGATTGCTTGCACCCTACGAATGGGAGCAAGATTGAAGGCGAAAGAGAACCAAGCAACCACGTGAACAGCATCTGGTCTTGTACAATCCACAATTGATAGGCTTCAGACTCAATTCCGAGCTCGCGATTGACTTCGGAGGTGAATTGTGGCGGAATTGTTGGATTCACCACGAAGCGGTGAAGCTTGTGCGTGATTATTACGGCTTCGGCCTGCTAGTTCCATAAAAAAAATTCCGATCATTAAGTTTTACTGAGAGAGAGGGATTGAAGCTCACCGGAGAAGACGACATCATCGGCGGCGCTATGATTTCAGTGAAAGGATTGCCGAAAGTTGTGGCCATGAAGAGCGAGGCCCAGAAACTAGCTCAAGACACCATAATCGAATAGAAACTGAGAGTAGAAGAGAGAGAAAATAGAGAGAGAAGGGGGAGAGAGAAGATAGTTCAAGAATTTTGTATTTTTCTATTATGAATCTGTGATTACATTAAGCTATGTATTTATAGCTTAAGCTTATCTAATAGCTCTTTACAACTAATAGTTAACTACCATAACTGCCCTTATCGAATGGTGTTTGACGACTCAAAGACATTCGGTTATGAGCTTACAGAGAGGCTTTATACAACTAGGTTAGCCTTATACTCTATTAAACTAAAGATGAAAAATCTTTTATGCAAATATATCATACAATCACAAAAGACATACAAATATTAAAGAAATATATTAATATGTAGACAATGAAACACATACAATCGTGAAGAAAACATACGCAAATAAATTTAAAAATATAGTTTCTCACAAAATGGAATATCCTGCATGCATTGTTACTTTATAAACAAATTTTTGTTAAAAAGAATTTGTAAATTACTCATAAAAAACTAACTATAAATATTAATGATTTAATTGGTATGGAAGATCACTGTAAAGATTGTTTTAGACGATCAACTAATCATAAATCGTCACATTATTAAAAAAATATTTATTTTTATCATGAATATCTTAACAATGTGTTTGGATGAAGAATTTGATATGAATAATGTAATTTTTTCATGAATTTAAAATACTTCACATTAAAATATTTTGTTTGGATATTTTATTATAAGAAATTTGAAATTCTTGGAATTTTTAGAGGGTATTTGTTTAAATGGAAATGAAGGGTTTAAAATTCTATCTAAATAGATGGAATTTCAAATTCCTCTTGATGTTCCTCTCGTCTCTCTTCTTCACTCGTCCTTCACCACGCCGTTCCTCTCGTCACTCACGTTTTTCACTCGTCCTTCACAACTGAGAGGAAGCCTCTTCCTTCCCAACACGATTCTTGAGCTCCATAGCTACCGATTTCTCTACTCCATTCTAAATCTCCATAGCCCTAGCTTGGATTTGAGATTTTAGAGCTTCTCGAGGTATCAAATCTACTTTTTCTTCCGACATCTCTGTTTTTCTGTGTGTGATGGCTTGGATTTTTGCCTTTGTTTTCTCTTGTTTTCGATCTCTCATGGCTCGGGTCTCTCCTTTTTTTTTTGGATTTTTTGGTTCTTATTTTGGTTTTCCATTCTCTTCTGTCTATGGTGATGGATTTTGTATTATTCGTTGTATCAATGGTATTGAATCTTGTTTTTGCTTTGATTTTGTGCTACCTAGTTATTTTTGTTTGATATATCAAATTGGGTATTTGGGTTTTTGTGTTTTGGAAACACACCAATTTGTAACATGCTGTGAAGCGAGTACATTCCTTATTGAAGTGTTAAAACTAATATGGTTTGCTTGTTTTCTTGTGTATTTTGTTGATTTTTTTGCTTGTGGAACAGAGTTTTTCTTTTTATCCATAGTTTTTATGTTGCATTTCGTGAAGCTATTGCATCCATTGGGTAAACATTATTGACACTCCTGAGATGAAAGCTACAATTGAAGTTGTTGTTGCTACGACTGCAGCTTCTGGAAACTATTCGTCTTTTCAGTTTCAGGTGGCAGCAGAATCAGAAGCTTCGGTGGAAGTGGAGGGTTCTGATTCTCTCTATCTCAGGAGAAGGTATATTATGTCCTTCATTGGTAGTTTTGAAATTTTATTATTTGGATATGAGTTTGAATAAGTAGCTTGTGGATTCAGTTGCGTTAAATGTATATTCTTGTTCTGTTATTGTATAGTAAAAGTAAATTTTTGAACTGTTTCATGAATGGGCACTCTTGCTATTAATGTTGCTTTGTTTGGTCGGATTTGGATTGATAGTAGTTTCATAGTGAAAACGCTTTCTTTGAATGATAATTCTTGTTTTTTATTTTAAAAGTATAAGGAAAGGGAAGGGATAATAATATTTGATGTTTTGGTTTTCTTATAATTCTGCTGCTGCAGAGTTAAGGTTAGGGTGAAATCAATATGGATCTCATTGTGGATATGAGTTTTGAAGAAAACCATTAAGTTTCTTCGTTGATGTTATTGCATTATGCATCAGATTTGAAGTGTTGTAATTGGCATATAGATAAATAAGAAGAGCTAACCCTGTTAACCTTCTTTGTTTTGTGGCTTGGAAGAGTGTAGTATTGATGAAGTTTTCAATATCTAAGAATAATGGTGGAGTTTTATATATGCTTGTGATAGAATATTTTGATTTCATGTCTAAGTATTTTTTATGTTGATGTGATGCATGCAGTATTTTTGTATTAGAGGCCCCATTTTATCTATCCGACTTCTATAAATGTAAGGGTAAACTTTCACCTAGGACCTAAGTTTTATATGTATGATTAGAAAATCAACCAGACTGCAATTGTGTGGGACTTTTTGTTATTGTATATATTTTTTGTGAGGCATTCGGAAACCTCTCTTCAATTATAGAGTCCAGTGTGAGATGTAGGATTTATCTTTGTGTAGAACAATTATCC
Source organism: Sophora flavescens (assembly GCA_030762895.1). Classification (NCBI taxonomy): domain Eukaryota; kingdom Viridiplantae; phylum Streptophyta; class Magnoliopsida; order Fabales; family Fabaceae; genus Sophora; species Sophora flavescens. Next base: position 65,078,275 of record CM061062.1, on the reverse strand, counting down.
TATATTATCAATTGGCATTTTAGCTGATTGGCTACTGATTAATAGGTCCTTTGACACCATAACCTTTTCTTTCTTCCTTTTCAAAAAGGCTTGAAGTGGTGTCTAAATATTCTTTTGACCTTTAAACGGGGTTTTTCATTTTTCTATTGAATCACATGCTTATGAGGTAACACCGAGTTTCAGTAAACATGCTGATATGATGGGGTGGGGGGGAGTGGAAAGACTTAGTTGCTTGCGTTTTCCTTAATCGGCACAATGCTTAATTTTAGTTGGATCGGGTTTTTGAATGTTGATATTTTTTGGACATGTCAGTACTTAATAGTTTATTTAGATGAAACACGTTATATCTCAGGTTTACCTGCATTACTTTTTCAATTCTATTGCATTTGATGGATATGAAATATATATTATACTGGAAACTAATGTTAGTAACTAATTTTGGATTTTGTGTATTCAAGGTGGTATTTGTTTAATGGAGAGGGGAATTCCTGTGTTGACAAATTAGCTAATTTTAGAGTGTCTTCTAATTGTTTCACTTGGTGGGAGTTAGGTCCTAGTTTTATTAGGGATGATTTTAATCGCAATAGATTGGGGCTTCCAAATTTCAGATTTTGTTAATTCTTTTCATGGGTATTGGCTTAAGTCCCCCATGCCTTTGTATTCTTTTTTCCTTTTTATTAATCTATTTATGGCGTGCTGCATATGATTGATAGAATCTGGGGTGTCAATCTAGTTGGGATTTTTTTTACTGTGATGCCTCTACATGTCATTTTGCTTTAAAAAAAAAGGTGGTATTTATTTGCCCAGCATGAGGAGGTCAGTCTCCTATGAGAAAGCATTGGCATGGAAAATATTAAACAAAGAAGAAAAGGTTCATTGTATTTGTTTCATATTCATAAGTTGGATTTTTGTCCGATAAGATTGAGGAATATTGATTGTAATAAAGTAGAGCATAAATGTATCTTTTCATTTTTAACTTGTCACTCTTTTGTAGTTTCAGGGAAATTTTTTTTGTGAAAATGATATCATTAATCATATTTTTGCAAATTGTCTAATTTTATTATTTTTTAGATTATTTTAATTTTTTATTATTTAAAAGTTGGCTATTGATTATTTATTTGTCACATTTTATATTGAAATCATATTTTTTTAAATAAATATTCAAAAACAAAATTTTATAAATGAAGGTAATTAAATCATTTTATCTGAACAAAGATTTTGAAATATAAGGTATTTAAATTACTTTATCCAAATAAAATATTTTCAAAATGAAAGTAATTCAATTGAAGCAATTCAATTATCTTGTATTTCAAATTCTTTGGAAGTTTGAAATACCTTATTCATGCGGTTGGTTGACAGATCTTTACACTAACAACGTATCGAAATCTATGATCAAGCTTCTCTACAATGATCTTGAGTGTAAACTGGAAAGTGAGAGAGTTTTTTGTTGATAAAGTGAAGTAATGAAAAATTTCATGACAATTGAAAATGTTTTTGGATATATTCTAGTAAAAGATTGTCATAAATGAAGAATTTAAGTACTTTTTTTTTTTCACAACTAGTTTTCACTACCAAAATCAGAACTGATTTTGAATGCAGCAAATTAATAACTTACCTAAATTTCATTGAATCCCAGCCAGAAATATTTGCTGCTTGAGTCAGAGCGGCCTTCCACCTGAGAACCTTATCAATGTTTGACACAAATCGCTGCTCATGTTGAAGCAATGCGTCTGCATAATCTTTCCCTGCAATCTAATATCTTCACAAGTGCATCCAAACACCATGTGGAAAAAGCATAGCCCTTTGAGAATATGATCACATAAATCTTTGACTCTTCTATAGCTTTTGAGTAGGGACGGTGCAATTTCTCCTCCACTGTCAAGTCTGTCATCTATGAAAGTTTCTATCTTTTTTCTGCACAGTGCTTCATAAAGATAGCTGGTAAAGTTGTCCCGAGTGTCTTCACCTCTAAAGCTAAGGAAGACATCATGCTTGACAGGTGGAGAATAATGTGCAGCAGAAGTAGATGAATCCATGATATTGAAAGAATTCAGAACACTGAGATCAAGGCTCAAAGAGCAGTTTATGGAATAATACCCGAAGTTTTATTTTCCTATACTTATATGAAAAACTATATATATTATATATTCAGTGCGCATGCTGATCTGGCTGCAGAAGTCCATGTTTAATCTTTTGAAGGAATTTTTTTTTTTGGATAGCAATTATGGATAACAAAGGAGACAAGTGTATGTGAGTACCAAAGTATTATGTATTTTGAGATAAAGTAAATACATAATAAAATATGAGTATATATGTTGTTCAAATGTTATGCTATTTATATTATTCAAATAGCACAGCTGTTTTATGAATAATACTATTTATACATGATTACAAAAGTATCATCTCACTTTGCATAATGTGCATCATTTAATTGAATCTGGTCTCACCAAAACTTTTTTGTTCTTACCCTTACACAGTTACAAATGTATCATCTCACTTTATATAATGTGCATAATTTAATTGCATCTGACTGATAAGCCTCTGGCTTATCTAGTTCTAATTATTCGAGTTCAATCTCGTTTTCGCCCAAATTTGGCCTTGTTTTGTTCCTAAGTTAGACTTTGACTTGTTCTAGGCAATTTTAGTAGTTTTTAGTCTATTTTGAATAGAATTACGCTTTTTGTTTCTTTTTATTGTTTCAGGTTAGAAGTGAAGCTCTGAGAGTCAAGGAAAGTCAAGAAACAGTGGAAATTGCCATTCTGGAGACACTCGCCCCGCGAGTGGATGCTCGCCTCGTGAGCACGAAGATCGAGAAGCGGCAAAGAATGATCATCAATTACGTCTCGCGAGGCGTCGGCCTCTCGCGTGGCGAGGCAGGGTGATGACCGTTTCGCTTTCTTGATCTTCGAGCTCGCGAGGCAAGCATCCACTTGTGGTGCTTGATATGGATGAAGACGCCGAGATCCCTCTCATATTGGGGAGGCCCTTCTTGGCCACTGGGTGTGCTTTGATAGATGTGCAACAAGGGAAGCTCACCCTCCGTGTGCAAGATGAGAATGTAGTCTTCAATGTCTTTGAAGCAATGAAGCACCCCGCGGAGAGGTCGGACGTGTATCGAGTGGATGTGGTGGATTCAATTGTCAAGGAAAAGACCACTAGAGAAGCCCATGGTTCTTCACTTGCACAAGTGTTGGTAAAATCCCATGATGATGATAATGAGGAAGAAGACCCTTTGGGGGATGAGGACTATCTTCAATGCTTAAAAAACATGGAAGCCTTACCGAGTCTCCCAAGGGATGAATGTGCAAAGGAGCAGCTCAACAAGGAAGGAATGGAGGAAGATGGAAAGACACCGGAGTTGAAGCAACTCCCAACCCACTTAAGGTATGCATTCTTGGGGGAGAAGGGACAACACCCGGTGATCATTAGCAATGCCTTGAAAAAGGATGAAGAGGAGAAGCTGTTGAGAGTTCTTAGGGAACACAAATCCGCCATTGGGTGGAAGATTTCGGACCTAAAAGGTATAAGCCCTTCCCTATGCATGCATAAATTTTGATGGAGGATGATTATAAGCCGGTGGTTCAACCACAAAGACGGCTAAATCCCATCATGAAGGAAGCAGTGCGTAAGGAAGTGATTAAACTTTTAGATGCCGGAATTATCTATCCAATCTCGGATAGCAATTGGGTTAGTCCAATTCATGTGGTCCCAAAGAAAGGTGGCACAACCGTGGTGGTCAATGAAAGCAATGAATTAATCCCAACAAGGACCATCACGGGGTGGAGAGTATGTATCGACTATAGAAAGCTAAACGAGGCCACAAGGAAAGACCACTTCCCTCTTCCCTTCATTGATCAAATGCTAGAAAGGTTAGCCGGATATGAGTACTACTGTTTCTTGGATGGTTACTCCGGCTATAATCAAATTGTGGTGGATCCTCAAGATCAAGAGAAGACGGCCTTCACTTGTCCCTATGGAGTCTTTGCCTATAGGAGGATGCCCTTTGGATTGTGCAACGCTTCTGCTACTTTCCAAAGGTGCATGCTTTCTATTTTTTCGGACATGGTGGAGAAATGCATTGAGGTGTTCATGGATGACTTCTCGGTCTTTGGGACCTCATATGACAATTGTTTGAAGAACTTGACTTTGGTGCTTAAAAGGTGCCAAGAGACTAACCTTGTGCTCAATTGGGAGAAATGCCACTTCATGGTCAAGGAAGGTATAGTCTTGGGGCACAAAATCTCCCAAAAGGGGATTGAGGCTGATAAAGCCAAGATTGAGTTGATTGAGAAGCTTCCCCCACCAACCAATGTAAAGGGGGTGAGGAGTTTCTTGGGTCATGCCGGGTTCTACCGGAGATTCATCAAGGACTTCTCCAAAATCGCAAGGCCACTTTGTGACCTTCTTGTGAAGGATGTATCCTTTGAGTTTAATGATTCTTGTTTAAATGCCTTCACTGTTTTGAAAAATATGCTTGTCACCGCACCCATAATCATTGCACCTAATTGGAATTTACGATTTGAAATCATGTGTGATGCTAGTGATTATGCGGTGGGGGTTGTTTTGGGGCAAACGGTGGAAAAGTTAGCTCATGTCATTTATTACGCAAGTAAGGTTTTGAATGAGGCACAAGCTAACTATTCCACCACTGAGAAGGAACTACTTGTTGTGGTCTTTGCTTTGGATAAGTTTAGATCCTATATTGTGGGGTCTAAGATTGTTGTTTTCACCGATCATGCGGCCATAAAACACTTGATGACAAAACAAGAGGCCAAACCTAGATTAATATGGTGGATTCTTCTTTTGCAGGAATTTGATCTCGAGATTAAGGACAGGAAGGGATCCGACAATGGTGTGGCAGACCACTTATCTAGGTTGGTCAATCCCGACACCAAGGAGGAATTGTTAGACATCAAGGAAGAATTTCCTGATGAAAAGCTGTTTGCACTTATTGAAAATTCCCCTCCTTGGTTCGCGGACATGGCCAACTTCAAATCTTCAAATGTGGTTCCGCAAGGTTGGACTAGTCAACAAAGGAAGAAGTTCTTCTCGGATGCAAAGTACTATGTGTGGGAGGACCCATATCTTTTCAAGCAATGCTCGGATGGGATCCTAAGAAGGTGCATTCCCCATGACCAAATCGGAAACGTGTTGTGGCATTGTCATAGCTCGGATGATGGTGGGCACTATGGGGGAAAGAAGACCGCAGAAAAAATTCTCCAAAGCGGGTTTTATTGGCCAACGCTCTTCAAGGATGCCCATACCTTTGTTGAGAACTGTGATCGTTGCCAAAGAGTTGGCAACATCTCTAAGCGGCATGAACTCCCCTTGAATTGCATGCTAGAAATTGAGCTCTTTGATGTGTGGGGGATAGATTTCATGGGACCATTCCCACCATCGTTCTCCTATCAATACATTTTGGTGGCAGTGGACTATGTGTCAAAGTGGGTAGAAGCAATCCCAACAACCACGGATGATGCGCGGGTAGTTATGGAATTCCTAAGGCGCAATATCTTTTCGAGGTTTGGGGTCCCTAGAGTGTTGATTAGTGATGGGGGATCCCACTTTTGCAACAACCAAATGCACAAGCTTCTTGAGAAGTATGGGGTCAAGCATAGAGTCTCTACTCCTTATCATCCCCAAACAAATGGGCAAGCTGAGGTATCCAACCGTGAGTTGAAGCGTATTCTTGAGAAAACCGTCAACTCCTCACGGAAGAATTGGTCGAAAAGGTTAGATGATGCCTTATGGGCTTATAGGACCGCCTTCAAGACTCCAATTGGAAGGTCTCCTTACAATTTGGTGTTTGGAAAGACATGCCACATGCCGGTGGAATTGGAGGAGAAGTCTTATTGGGCAATTCGAGAGCTTAACTTCGATTTTGACGAAGGCCGGTGAAAAGAGGCTTCTGGACTTAAATGAGTTGTCTGAAATCCGCATGCACGCATATGAAAATGCAAGAATCTACAAAGAGCGGACGAAGGCATGGCATGACAAGCACATCTTGCCTAGGAGGTTTGAGCCCGGACAGATGGTACTTCTTTATAATTCGAGGTTGAGGCTTTTTCCTGGAAAGCTTAAATCAAGGTGGTCGGGACCGTTCAAAATCCTCCAAGTTTTTCCACACAGAGCAGTGGAATTAGAAGGGGCCTCTGGAAACTTCAAGGTGAATGGGCAAAGGCTCAAGCATTACCATGGGGAGTCAATCCCAAATGGCAAGCAAGTTCTTCATCTGAATTAACCCTTAGGGGTGACTTGAGTCAGGCTCAGGACGTTAAACAAGCGCTACTTGGGAGGCAACCCAAGCTAGATATCCTTTATTTTTTTTTTTTCTAAGTTTATGTTATTTTCTCTTCTTAAAAAAAAATAATAAATAAAAATAAAATTAAAAATGAGAGACTCGCCCCGCGAAGCCACACTGGCCTCGCGAGGCAGAGGCCCTGGAATCTCAGTGTAAAGCTCAAGCTTCTGTCTCGCGTCGCGAGATACACTTTCGCCTCGCGAATATGGGCATCAGCAGCTGTTGGAAATTCCATATTAGCCTCGCGAGTTACTACTCGCCTCGCGATTCTGGAAAGTGTGAAGAACAATTTTTCCAGATTCGCCTCGCTAGTGTTGTATCGCCTCGCGAATCTGCAATTAGGGTTTTCAATTTGGGCGAAAATTTTAAAATTCGCGTCGCTAGGGTTCTTTCGCCTCGCGAAAGATGAAAATTATATAGCCCCGCGAGCGGATCGCGAGGCATTTACGCGACCTTCACTATTCCTCTCCCCTCTCAGACTCTGAATCACTCACACACTCTCTCTCTCTCTCACTCATCACTCCCACACTCTGCCTCACTTCCCCTCTCACTCAGTTCACGCAGGTAGTAGCATCTGTGCAAGGTAAGAAATGCCCCTCTGACTTCACTTTATACTCATTCATGCTTGTGGAATTCGAACAGACACACCACACACTGTGCACTAAATGTATGTTATAACTGGTAGTAGGGTAGATGCCAATGTCATGAACTCGTCTGGTTTAGGGAATCTTACTGTGCATTGTTCTCTGCTCTGAGTGTTATGGTTAGGAATGCAGTAGGGATACTGTCGAGGTGTTCATTGCATATATGTATGATAGTAGGACAGTGGGGGGGGGGGTGATACGACATTGTGCCTCTGTGTTGTATATTTTGAATTATTGATTATAACTGTACTGGGACTTTTCTGATTTTCAGGTATGGCCCCGCCTAAGCAGAACGCTGGCGAAAAGCAACCGATCAAGCGCAAAAAGCACGGATCTGCTCAGGGGGACGACGTAGTGTTGCCTTCAGGGCCGGGCGCCTCCTCTAGGGCCAACTCCTACTCCCCCAGGTTCCGCTCTCCTGATCACAGGGAACATTGGAACCTGGTGGTGAGAAAGGAGATGGTTTTAGAGCGGCGTGTCCTAGTCTGTTATGAATGTTCATTGTTTGAGTTTAGAGGCATTCTGTGTCACCATGTGCTTTGTGTGTGTACTCAAGAGAGGATTAAAAATGTGCCGGATAAGTATGTTTTAGCAAGATGGAAGAAAAATATTAAAAGGAAATATTCATATATTAAGAGCAGCTACTATGTGACAGAATTGAAGCCACAAATGGAAAGATTTGACAGATTGTGCAAGCATTTCTATGAGGTTGCTGAAGTATGTGCAGAGTCTGAAGTTGCAAGTAAGGCACTACATGAAAGGCTACATGAGTTTAGTTCTAATTTGCCCACCATGGATGCTACAATGAGGGATGTTAACAAAAGTCACATTGCTGACTCAAATCCAAACAATGCTCCCCACATTCGCAGCCCATTGCGTGTCAAACGTAAGGGACGCCCTCGTACAAATAGAAAAATAGGGGTAGTTGAAAAAGTTGTAAAAAGGACGAAGAAGCGGTCACAACATACTGAAGACAAAGAGACTACCAAGGTATTTTTTTTTCCTCCAAAAATTCTGTATTAACCATACACACCACATGATTAATGAGTAATGTGAACCTTAACCAAAATCCAATTAACATGTAAGTTTCAACAACATTTCTAAAATGTGCAGGAGGCAAACCATGGAATGGTGGGTAACCACAGTGGAAACAACATCCATGTAGAATCATCTCTTGACATTGTCACCAGTGAAGAATTGTTGGATACAAACACTGTGGTTTGTGTCCAATATCAGATTGTGTTTAACTTGTAGACGTTGTTTTATTATGTGTTGTCGGTTAAATTTTAGTAATTTGATGGATTTGTACCCCGTGATCTATACTTTCTACAAAATTCATGTGCCTTTTGTGGACAATGAGATGAAAATTTATGTTGATTGGTTTATTGTTTTTCTATACAGACAATGTCCATTTTTGAAGACAGTTGTTATGTTCTTCAAAATCCAACAGTTTCAAGCCCTGTATTTAAGGGTTTAAAAGACGTTACTTTGAATACACAGGCATGTAAATTGTGGGTCATTTATATAGTTAAGGACTCCATTATTTTAGTTTCTTATATGGTGTTGTCCAGGTTGGAGCCAGTATATCGTTCGTCGACCTTTTGACAACGTCTGATGTTGACTTCATGGGGTGTTCACAGTTCACTACAAATTTGGATGATTAGACACATTTTGGATTTTAGTTGTCTTCACTAATGATATGTGTTTTTTGGTATATGGTTGTCAGTTGATGGTATGGTTTTCATAAGTCCTGGACTCTGGTACTAAACTTTGTGTACAATTTTTAGTGTTTAATGCTTTACCATTGGTTGTGCAGGTTGGTCGAGTGCCATAACTTTTGTCAGTTTTTTGAATGACATGGTTGCAGCACAACGATCCATTATCTTGTAATATATGTATATGAACATTTACTATGTGTATGTAGTTAAATACAAGTTGGTTGGGTGCAACCCATTGCGTGTTAGATTTTTCTATCATGAATGACAAAACCACCACTTGTTCTGTACACACTTAGACAATCCTATGTAAATGATCCTGTATAAATGTCAATGGAAATGATCATATATATCTGATGAATGCCTTCAATTACCTTGGGAATAACTTATTCCTAGATAATTAAGTCAAGTGTTGAATGCCTTTTAATTATCTGGTGAATGTCTCTAATTATCTGGTGAATGTCTGCAATTATCTGGTGCATGACACCATGGATACTCTGTTACTTATCTGGTGAATGCAGTTGAATTATCTGGTAAATGCCTTCTATTATCTGGTGAATGACACAGATATTACATGGATACTAAGTTTGGTGAACGCCTTTTAATTATCTGGTGAATGTAGTTGAATTATCCGGTGAATGCCTTCATTTATCCAGTGAATGTCTTATTCCTGGATTATTAGGCCCAGTGTTGAATGCATTATAATTATATGGTGAACGTAGTTCAATTATCTGGTGAATGCCTTCAACTATGTGGTGAATGCCTCTACAACCCACGTTTTGGATTATTTAGATTATCTGGTGAACGTAGTTTACTTATCTGGTGAATGCCTTTAATTATGTGGTGAATGCCAATACTAAAACCAAGTTTTGGATGCCTAAGATTATCTGGTGAACGTAGTTCAATTATCTGGTGAATGCCTTCAACCATGTGGTGAATGCCTATACAACCCATGTTTTGGATTATTTAGATTATCTTGTGATCGTAGTTTACTTATCTGTTAAATGCCTTTAATTATGTGGTGAATGCCAATACTAAAGTGAATGCTTCAACTATGTGGTGAATGCCTATACAACCCACGTTTTGGATTATTTAGATTATCTGGTGATCGTAGTTCACTTATCTGGTGAATGCCTTTAATTATATGGTGAATCCCAATACTAAAACCAAGTTTTGGATGCCTAAGATTATCTGGTGAACGTAGTTCACTTATCTGGTGAATGCCTTCAAATATCTGGTGAATGCCTATACTAAAACCAAGTTTGGGATGCCTTAGATTATCTGGTGAACGTAGTTCGTTTATCTGGTGGATGCTTCAATTATTTGGTGAATGCTTTAAATTATTTGGTAACTAACGTATCTTACCACCAAATCTTGGAGCAAATCAGTTATGTCATGACTGAACTTCACTCATCTATTTCGTTATCTATTTAATGACTTGTCATGACACTTAAATTAGTTTCACACAACCATGTAAACCATGTCAAACCTGTTAGCAATGTCGTAAGATATTTTGCACAATAGTTAATATCTATTTCAAAGCTGATCATAGAATCCAGGCTTACCAATCCGAGAAATTACATACTACTCCTAAATTACAAAATAATAATGTACATATCAAGTTTTCATGTTCGAATATACAAATAAAAAACTATTCTTTTGTTGTCTTATCCTTTCTCATGTATGACTTGGTATATGGGGGATCAACTCTAGAAGATTGCTTCCGCATCCTATGGTTACCCTTCACCCTTGTTGCTATGTTTGACCCACCCTCCGGATCACCCTCCGTATTATGTTCACCTACAAACAACAGTCACAATGGTAGATGGTAAGTAGGCTTTATTTTTAATACAATGGTACTTTTTCATTGTGAACATGCAAATCATTACTTACAAGCGGGCACTTCAACTGGTGCTTCATTTGGTGCACCCATCGCTACTGCCGGAGGATCTACAATAGCATCATCAGCCTCCATCCGCGGAGAAATTGGCATTTCTACACCTGCATATACAATTATTCTCAATGTGCTTTCATCAAGTAAACCACAAACACAACCATGTAAAACAAGCAACTAGCTTGTTTAGTAACCACCACCTATTTGAACACCTGAAGACCCTACACCACCCATGTCAGCATAAATATCCGCTAGGGGAGTTTGGTGAAGAGGGGATGAATCTTGTCCACCTAAAGTGGAACATCCCACATACTCATTGACTTGGGCTATGTTTGATCGGTGACGAGTGGGACCATCTTTCAAAATTGCAACATCCACCTCTAGAGCCAAGATCCTCTGTTGTTGCTCCCTAATTTTCTGTTCGTGCTCCTGAAGCGTCGCCAATACTTTTTGATACTCATCAACATGTACATATTGGTGTTGTTGCCCCCCCCCGGTAATGCATCCCGGACATTGGGTAGTTGAAGCTCAGCATCTGTTGCTATTAAAGCAACCGTTACCTGCAAACATCAGAATCACATCAACTGAACATTGTGTATATCAATTTTCAACATATTATCGAAAATATGGTATGGTTGGTACCCTTGTATTCATGAATGCTTCCTTCATTCTCTTCTTCCTCAATGTAACAATTGGCCAATTCAAAAACCGTGGTTCTAGCTTTTTAATTCAAAAACCGTGGTTCTCAGTCCTTCATTCTCTTTAATGCACTTTTTGGTTGAAAGTACTTGGCTTGTTCATGAAAGAAGGACTGAGGATGCAATGATGGTTCTAGCTTCTTGTAACTTATCTTTGAAGCATTTTGTTTGCATCAAAGTTTTGAATTTTTTTAGGCCCGATATAATCCTAGTTTGTCATGACTTTGTCTCAACCATTCCTTATGAGATGATTTCTATATGTACCATATAGAAAACTTAGAAAAACAATTGCAGTGAGTACAAAATATTTTAATGTGATGCTAACTTATGATGTGTTGGATCGTCTATAAACAGGTAAATCAAAAGCAAAGAAAACTGGCTGGAGCAACAAAGATTAATGTAAGGAAACTTCATTTGTATTTGTACTTGCTCGTGTGCAAAGTATTTACAATCAACTGAAATTTCATGTAATGATACTTGGCAGGTTCGTACGAGGCATGCTTGTATGCCAGGAATATTGATTGATATCAACAAGGCACTTTCAGAGGAGCATCGTGCGTTGTTGGATACGACCCCATTCAAATGGGTTAGTAAAATGACTAAGGAACCTAATATTTCAAGCGTCTTATTGTGGGAGCTTGTGAGGAGGTGGGATGAGGGTGGTCGAGCATTCAATGTTAGGGGTACGCCGATCCCTTTTACCCCTGCTGATGTATGTCTGGCTCTGGGACTTCCAACCACAGGTGAACCTGTGGTAGGTGCAGCTGATGAGCAGTGCTATACACTGTCTATTTTTGAGGGGGCTGATATAACCTTAGAGGCTATACTTGACAAGATGCCCGCCATTGCGCGTAATGTGGAGGATTTTTGTAGGGTATATATACTCCTTGCTTTCGGAGTCTTTTACTTTGCGAGGACAGGCAAGTTGGTCTTCACAGATTATGCCTGGCTGCTGGATGACCTGGATGCCAGTCATAGCTTCAATTGGGCATCTGCAGTTCATGAATTCTTGGTTGCGAGTTTGAGCAGAGCTCACATTGTCAGTGGCGAAGGGTCAAATGACCATGAAATACATCTATGTGGTTGTGCACCCATCCTACAGGTATGTATTGTTGCATATGTTATATCACCATCTAATGATTTGTTAACAAAATTTTACGGCTACTAATGATGTCAATCTTTTTTGGTAGATCTGGGCGATGAACCATATCTCGATTGGCTATACACCTAGTACTCCTCCCGAGCACCCTTTCCCACGGTTTTTGAACTGGCCAATTGTTACATTGAGGAAGAAGAGAATGAAGGAAGCATTCATGAATACAAGGGTACCAACCATACCATATTTTCGATAATATGTGGAAAATTGATATACACAATGTTCAGTTGATGTGATTCTGATGTTTGCAGGTAACGGTTGCTTTAATAGCAACAGATGCTGAGCTTCAACTACCCATTGTCCGGGATGCATTACCGGGGGGGGGGGGGGGGGCAACAACACCAATATGTACATGTTGATGAATATCAAAAAGTATTGGCGATGCTTCAGGAGCACGAACAGAAAATTAGGGAGCAACAACAGAGGATCTTGGCTCTAGAGGTGGATGTTGCAATTTTGAAAGATGGTCCCACTCGTCACCGATCAAACATAGCCCAAGTCAATGAGTATGTGGGATGTTCCACTTTAGGTGGACAAGATTCATCCCCTCTTCACCAAACTCCCCTAGCGGATATTTATGCTGACATGGGTGGTGTAGGGTCTTCAGGTGTTCAAATAGGTGGTGGTTACTAAACAAGCTAGTTGCTTGTTTTACATGGTTGTGTTTGTGGTTTACTTAATGAAAGCACATTGAGAATAATTGTATATTGGTCGCGCTGTCGCGCACGCGCCAAAAAGGACGAGCGTGTTTAAAACTGTAGTTTAGGGCGACAACTCGGATGTCGTCTCTCAAGGACTCTGAAAGTGTTATCTTCCACAAAAATCAGTTTTGGGGGGGAGGGGGGTTTGGATTGGAGTGCAAATAAGAAACAAGCAAAATAGAGCAATTAAAAACAGGGCAGTTGAAAAGAGGTTATCAATTAGCAAACAACGATTAATCTACTGTCAAGAATTCCCAACTATCCTTGGTTAATGTAATCCCAAGCCCTAAGCAGATTCTAATCCCTTTCGATTCATAAAGAACAACTAACAACGTAATTGCTACTATGGATGCAAGTTCCTATTCCCGAAATAACAAACGGGGTTAAGCTCTCATGAACAAACGAACATGAATGAACACACGCGAAATAACAAACGCGATTAAGTATAGGAAAATAACATCACTGAAACAAATCAATACAATACTACACACTCCTGAAATAACAAACAGAAATGTATAATATGGTATTGAAAAGGGAAAAGCAATTAAAATAGGGATTTACAAAACCCCAAGTATATGGAATTCTCATACAGTAGACTAATCCTAGAACTTAGTTCTCCATGACAAAACCGAAATCACACAGAGAAAATGTAAAACTAAACAATGGAGAAGCAAAAGTCTTTACAAACTGTTCAGAACATCAATTTATACTAGTCAGAAATTAAGCCTATTCGCGAGGCGAAGCCTCTCTCGCGACGCGATTCTTGTGAACAGTCTGCAACTTTTGGTATTCTCGCGAGGCGAACAATCCTTCGCGAGGCGAGGTACTGAAGAGTCTTCTTGTCACGCCCGTTATGAACATCAGGGGCCAACCGTGATGCTTTCTGACTTCCAGGCTAGCGAGGCGAATGGATGCTCGCGAGGCGAAACTCTTCAACTTCAAAACTGCCACGGCAGTGACCTTCAACACGGGCAAGCCGTGATCGTCTCTGACTTTTCAGGGTTGTAACACTCGCGGGGCGAGACCTACTTCGCGGGGCGAACCAGAGACCTTGCATTTTCTTGGAACAGTCAGGCTTCGGGGTCGCGAGGCGAGAAGGGTAGTCGCGGGGCGAATCCCCTGTTCTTTATTCTCTCAACTTCTACTTAACCTGAAAACAAGGAAATAACCATAAGTGTATTATTTTGACTCAAAACTAGCTAAATTAACCTAAAACTACTTTAGAGACTCAAAACCTTGCTTGAGGACAATCTAATCTAATTCGGGTGAAAATAGGATATAATTTACACAAAACCCTGGTCATACTAGCCATAAAACTAGATGAGCTAGAGGCTTATCAAAATACCCCAAACTTAAACCTTGCTTGTCCCCAAGCAAACTAAGACTCAAAAATCAAAAAGACTCAAGACCTGGCAAGCTTAAAAGATTCAATCAACTTTGCACAAATTCAAGCAACTTCATCAACACAGTTTTCTTCATTGTTTCCCCCCTTTTCAAACAGAGCAATCCCCACATTCATTTATTCTAAACATTTGAGAATTTCATCAATCAAACAATCATTAATCTAAGAAAGGGATCTAAGTTACACACAAGAGGGAGATCACCAACTTCAAACAACTGCCTTCCTCACAAAGGCATTTAGTATATCACTCAATCACTCAGTTTGTGTCAGGCTAACAACTTGCACTCAGTTTCACTTTTCAAGAACACTTCCCAAAAATTTGCTTTTCATCTCAAAATGGCTCCCACAGAAAACATGCAAGCAACATCAAAAGGTCTTTTATGGGTTGTAATGTGGTCTGGCTAAGGGTAGGATATACAAAAGAACTAGGCTGAAGACCCTAGGAACTAAGAGAGCATGAAACATTTTTACACTTTGAATTTCACTCAAGTTCCTTTCTTTATTTTTTTTTCTTTATACTTTTGGGTGGCTACAGCCTTTTTATTTACAACAACCTTTTTGGCAATTTTGTATTTTTTTTTTCTTCTCAATCCCAACAACATATTACACCTTGCAGCCACCCCAAACTTAGTTTCTTACACCCATTCTAAGATTACATGCTCTCCTAATCCTAAGATCGGGCTAACATGGTTCTCCAGATTTTTGGGCTTATAACATTAGGTTATCAAGAATTAACAGGCTAATCAGGCTCAAAGGGGCTAACTAAGGAACATGCATCAGGGACTGGTTATTTTAGGCTAAGTAGCTATTTACAAAGAAAATGCCTAAATCATTTGAAGCAAACACATAATCATGCAAACCATAAAGAGATTCAAGCAAATTCAGGAAAGTGCAACTTGAAAGTGATTTTCACACAGTCAAAAACATGTTGGAGGCTCAAAACCTCACCCGGACATTCATGCAAATTGTTTGAAAGAGATTCTATCCCTAGTGTGTGTTCCCTATCACCCCAAACTTATCATAAGTCATGTCATCATAACAAAATCCCAAAGTTTAGTTTTCAATTTCACATGGGAATCACTTTTCAAAATCAAAATTTTTTTTCAGCCTAGGGGGAATCATCACATATCAATCATGCAAGCAATCTGTGCAACATCAATCAAAATCTAGCAAACTTGCCAACAAAAGACTCAACACACAAATGCTCCTGAGCTTCTCAAATTATTCAGGAGCTTTATTCAAAGAAACAAGACTCAACAAAACTACAACTAGTTCCCTCCCCCACACTTAAAACATGCATTGTCCCCAATGAACAACAGAACTATACAATCAGAGTGAGGGAAAGGAAAAGGGAACTCCCTGATTAAGTATCAGTGTAAGTGGGAGCTTCCAAGGAGAGCTCCTCAACATTTGCATCCACAGGAACAACAGCATCCACACCATGGAATGGCTTCAACCTCTGCCCATTAACCTTGAAGGGCTTGTGTGTACCTGCACGTGTAATCTCTACTGCACCATAAGGAAACACATTAGTAACGACAAAGGGGCCATCCCATTTGGACCTAAGTTTCCCACCATCAATTTCAAAGTGGAGTTAAACAATAAGACTAGCTGGCCCACAAAAAATTCTTTCCTAACAATCATTCTATCATGAAATTGTTTTGTCTTTTCTTTATAAATCTTGGAGCTTTCATAGGCTTCAAGCCTAAGCTCCTCAAGTTGCCGCAATCTGCAGCTTTCTTTCAACACCGATTTCTTCATGTCCATGTTACAACACTTTATCGCCCAATATGCACGGTGCTCAACTTCCACCGGGAGGTGACAAGCCTTACCAAAAACTAGCCGAAATGGGGACATTCCTATAGGGGTCTTGAAAGCAGTCCTTTGTGCCAAAAGTGCGTCTTCCATAAGGCGGCTCCATTCCTTTCTATTAGGTTGCACCATCTTCTCTAGAATTTGCTTGATCTCCATGTTGGATATTTCACCTGGCCATTGGTTTGGGGATGGTAAGCAAGGGGACACTCTATGTACAACCCCATATTTCCCGAGTAAGGTCTCCATGGTTCTTACATGTGAGTGTGTGCCCTGGTCACCGATGATGGCCTTAGGTATGCCAAACCTGCAAAAAATGTTGGACCTAACAAATTTGGAAACAATTTGAGCATCGTTAGTCCTAGTGGGGATTGCTTCCACCCACTTTGAAACATAATCTACAGCCAACAGAATATATACAAAACCAAAAGAAGGAGGGAAAGGACCCATGAAATCCATCCCCCACACATCAAAAACTTCACAAAAGAGCATGGGCTGTTGAGGCATCTCACTCCTACGAGTGATGGCAGGGCCTGTTATTTGACATTCTCTACAATTCTTGTATACCTCATATGAATCTCTAAAAATTGTGGGCCAGTAAAACCCAGAATCCAGGACTTTTCTTGCCGTCCTCTGAGGTCCAAAGTGTCCTCCAACTGGGGAGGCATGTGAGAAATGCAGGATGGACTCTGTCTCATGATCGGGTACACACCTCCTAATAACCTGGTCACTGCAAAACTTCCACAGGTAGGGGTCATCCCACACATAATACTTTGCATCGCTTTTGAGCTTGTGGAACTTATGTCTACTTGTACCTGCAGGAACAACACCAGCAACAAGAAAATTGACAATGTCAGCAAACCAGGGGGTTATCCCATACAAATGTAAGAGTCTCTCATCAGGGAAATCATGTTGGATGGGAAAAGTATCCTCATCCCTTGCTATCCGGCTCAAATGATCTGCTACCAAATTTTCAGCTCCACTTTTATCCTTTATCTCCACATTGAATTCTTGGAGCAAAAGCATCCACCTGATCGAGTCTTGGCTTAGCTTCCGGCTTCTTCAACAGATATTTCGTTTGCATGGTCGGTGAAAACAGTCACCCTAGAACCTAGCAAATAAGACCTAAACTTATCAAGTGCAAATACAACAACTAGCGCTTCTTTCTCGGTGGTGGTGTAATTTGCTTGTGCAAAGATCTAAGGTCCTAGAAGCATAGTGAATTACATGGGCAACCTTGCCCACCCTTTGTGCCGAACTGCTCCCACAAAGAAAATTTGAAGCATCACACATCGGTTCAAAAGGGAGTGTCCAAATAAGGTGGATGACAGGGGTAGAAGTCAACGCTTTTTTCGAGATAGTCAAATGACTCCTTGCACTTCTCATCAAACCGAACAGGGCATCATTCTTCAAAAGATTTGACAATGGCAAGTGCTATCTTGTCAAGTCCTTTATAAAGCGCCTGTAGAAACCTGCATGTCCAAGAAAAGAACGGATCTCGCGTGACGCAAGATGGGTAAGGCAATGAAGAAATCACATTAATTTTTGCAGGATCTACGAAATACCCTCTTTGGAAATTACATGACCCAAAACTATCCCCCTGTTCTACCATGAAGTGACATTTCTCATAATTCAAAATCAAATCAGTATCAATGCATCTTTGTAGAACTAGACTTAGACTATGCAAACAAGCATCAAATGAGGAGCCATACACAGTAAAATCATCCATGAACACCTCTATGCAATTTTCAATAAAGTCAGAAAAATACTAAGCATGCATCTTTGAAAGGTGCCAGGAGCATTACGAGGGCCAAATGGCATCCTCCTATAAGCAAACGTCATCAAGGGGCACGTGAAGGTGGTCTTTTCCTCGATCCTCGGGGGCAATATGAATCGGAAATACCCGGAAAAGCCATCTAGAAAACAATAATGAGATTGACCAGCCAGTAGATCCAAAGATCTGATCTATGAATGGCAAAGGAAAATGATCCTTTCTGGTGGGCTGGTTCAACTTCCTATAGTCTATACAAACTCGCCAGCTATTCTGGACTCTAGTAGGCACAAGTTCATTATTTTCATTCCTAACTACTGTTAGACCAGACTTCTTTGGTACAACTTGCACCGGACTTACCCAAGTACTATCAGAGATGGGGTAGATAATACCTGCCTGTAGAAGCTTAGTCACCTCTTTCTTTACCACATCCAAAATCAGTGGGTTAAGTCGCCTTTGGGCCTGTCTGACTGGCTTAGCCCCATCCTCCAATAGAATTCTGTGCATGCATCTGGAGGGGCTAATTCCTGGAATATCAGCCAATGTCCACCCAATAGCCTTCTTGTATTTCTTCAGAACCTCTAAAAGCTTGGCTTCCTGGTCAGAGTTTAGGCTGGAGGAAATGATGACTGGCAATGTTGCATTCCTCCCCAAGTAGGCATACTTCAGGTTCTCTGGGAGTGGCTTGAGCTCTAAGGATGGTGGCTGCTCAACAGATGGTGCATTGGGAGTAGCCATGGTGTCACGGACTTCTGCAGAACAGACAGCTCCAATCTCACTATCACTATCACTATCATCCTCACCCTGCAAGGTTAAATCCAAAAACTCAGAACAAACAGAACATGGGTTAGTGTTAGTACAGTTAGTACAAGTATATACATCATCAAAACCAGAAATAAGAGGAAAATCAGAAATAAAGTCATCATGGGTGTCCTCAATAAGCTCAGAAAGCAACTCTAAGTGGAATACAGAGTGCTCCTCTACTGGGTGTTTCATAGCATCAAAGATCTTGAATTTGGCCACAATACCACCAAACTCCATAGACATAGTCCCATCATAAACATCAATCTTGGTCTTGGATGTCATCATGAATGGTCTCGCCCAAGATTATAGGTGATCTCTTGGATCGAGTCTCTCCCGCCATGTCTAGGATGTAGAAGTCCGCAGGGAATATCAAATCATCAACTTGCACTAGTACATCCTCTACCATTCCCATGGGTCAGACACTTGGTCCCGTTAGCCAACCGGATGGTAAGACTCGTGTCTACCGCAATGGCCCAAGATCAAGGTTGTTAAAGATGGAGGTAGGCATGACATTGATCGATGCTCCCAAGTCCAACATGCGCTTCTCAAACTTCCTGTCCCCAATAGTGCATGGAATAGTGAAGGTGCTCGGATCCTTGCACTTCGTGGTAGTGCTTGAGTAGGGGCTATAGAAGCAACTCTTTCTAGCTTAGACTGGATAAGCGCTGAGACATTCATTCCTAAGTCAACCCTCTCATTAGTCTTCATCTTCCTCTTGTTGGTGCATAGATCCTTCAAAAATTTGGCATATCTGGGCACTTGCTTGATCACATCTAGGAGAGGAATATTTACAGCTACTTTTCTGAAAACATCAAGAATCTCCTTCTCCTTATTTTCACCACCAATCTTCTTATTATTCTGCAACCTATGTGGGAATGGAATGGGTGGTCTATACACTTTCTCAGCTTCAACTTCAACCATAGGCTCAGGAGTAATCTCAACAGTAGGCTCAGGAGTTACCTCAATAGTTTCTTCATCCTTTGCAGAGGTGGCCTCAACAACTTTTCCAGATCTCAGAGAGATGGCACTCACATTAGGGTTGGAGGCATTAGGATTTATCACTGGCTGTGCAGGCAGCTGGTTTGTCCCTTGACTTTGCTGTATGCTATTCATGGATGTGGCCAGCTGTCCAATCTGTGTCCTCAAATCTTGAATGCTAGCATCTGTCCGCCTTGAAATCGTATACTAGATGCAGCCATTTGCTTTACCAAGTCTTCTAATGATGGTCCGGAAGGTGCGTAAGTGGTCACCGGGAGGATGATTGAGGTGCCATCGGCCGTTGTTGGGATGAGTTCCCATACCGCAGATTAGGGTGATTCCTCCACCGGGATGGTACCTATTGGTAGAGAGGTCCGGAGTCTTGTGCCGATTCTGACTGTTTCCTTGATTATAGGGGTTTCATTGCATAAGCTTGAGGTACTTCACCGACAAACTCTTCTCATTGGGATCGGGCATGGATCAAATGGGTGCTCGTGTGAATTGCACATGCTACATAACTTTGCAGCTGAACCTTGTCTATTGCCAATTGCCTTACAAAGGAAGTCACTCATCCAATCTATTCTCAAGGGCGGCTGGGTTAGAAGATGAACTATGAATCTCATGCACACCTCTTGGCTCAATGAATTTCTTCTTGTAGAAAATCTGCTGGGAATTCAATGACATATTCTCAATGAGTTGCTTGGCAAGACTGGGGTCTTATCAACTAGTGCTCCCCCACTAGCAAAGATCCAAAAGATTCCTATCCATCGGCAAAGAATCCTTCATAAAAGTATTGGATCGGGAGTTGTTCAGAAATTTGATGCTTGAGGGCAACTGGATACCAAATGCTTGAACCTTTCCCAAGTATTCACTAGTGACTCATTCCCTTGCCTCGATGCCACATATCTCTTTCCTTATTGAAGCGACTCTTGAAGCGAGGAAAATATCTTTCTAGGAACACCCTCTTCAAATCATTCCAAGTGGTGATGGAGTTGGTCTCAAGATACAATAGCCAATCCTTTGCAGCTCCCTGGAGTGAAAACGGAATAGCCTTGAGCTTGATACTATCCTCAGTGACTCCCTCTGATCTCGAGGTTGTGGAGCATACAACTTGGAATTCCTTCAAGTGCTTGTGTGGATCCTCACCGCAAGACCATTAAACTTGGGCAACAAGTGAATAAAACCAGATTTCAGTTCAAAAGGAGTGTCGACACCAGGATATGAAATACACAATCCATTATAATTGACATCGGGGGCAGCAAGTCGTCTTAATGTCCTCTGGTCTCCCATGTTTTCAAAAACAGTTTTAAAATTGGAATCACTACTAGTGCTAGCCCGAAATTCCCTACGGAGTGTGTGCGATGTTCTTTCAATTTCCGGGTCAAAATCACACGATTCAGGGCAATGAGACCTAGTAGCCGGACCAATTCAAAACAAAACAGAAAAAATAAAAGAAAGAAAATAAAATAAAAACAAATTGCAAAAATAACAACTCGTAGTCCCCAGAACGGCGCCAATTTTTGGTCGCGCTATCGCGCACGCGCCAAAAAGGACGAGCGGGTTTAAAACTGTAGTTTAGGACGACAACTCGGATGTCGTCTCTCAAGGACTCTGAAAGTGTTATCTTCCACAAAAATCATTTTTTTTGGGGGGGTTTGGATTGGAGTGCAAATAAGAAACAAGCAAAACAGAGCAATTAAAAACAGGGCAGGCGGTTGAAAAGAGGTTATCAATTAGCAAACAACGATTAATCTCATCACAAGAATTCCCAACTATCCTTGGTTAATGTAATCCCAAGCCCTAAGCGATTCTAATCCCCTTTCGATTCTGAACAACTAACAACGTAATTGCTACTATGGATGCAAGTTCCTATTCCCGAAATAACAAACGGGGTTAAGCTCTCATGAACAAACGAACATGAATGAACACACGCGAAATAACAAACGCGATTAAGTATAGGAAAATAACATCATCGAAACAAATCAATACAATACTACACACTCACGAAATAACAAACAAAATGTATAATATGGTATTGAAAAGGGAAAAGCAATTAAAATAGGGATTTACAAAACCTCAAGTATATGGAATTCTCATACAGTAGACTAATCCTAGAACTTAGTTCTCCATGACAAAAACGAAATCACACAGAGAAAATGTAAAACTAAACAATGGAGAAGCAAAAGTCTTTACAAACTGCTTGTAACATCAATTTATACTAGTCAGAAATTAAGCCTATTCGCGAGGCGAAGCCTCTCTCGCGACGCGATTCTTGTGAACAGTCTGCAACTTTTGGTATTCTCGCGAGGCGAACAATCCTTCGCGAGGCGAGGCACTGAAGAGTCTTCTTGTCACGCCCGTTATGAACATCAGGGGCCAACCGTGATGCTTTCTGACTTCCAGGCTAGCGAGGCGAATGGATGCTCGCGAGGCGAAACTCTTCAACTTCAAAACTGCCACGACCGTGACCTTCAACACGGGCAAGCCATGATCGTCTCTGACTTTTCAGGGTTGCAACACTCGCGGGGCGAGACCTACTTCGCGGGGCGAACCAGAGACCTTGCATTTTCTTGGAACAGTCAGGCTTCGGGGTCGCGAGGCGAGAAGGGTAGTCGCGGGGCGAATCCCCTGTTCTTTATTCTCTCAACTTCCACTTAACCTGAAAACAAGGAAATAACCATAAGTGTATTATTTTGACTCAAAACTAGCTAAATTAACCTAAAACTACTTTAGAGACTCAAAACCTTGCTTGAGGACAATCTAATCTAATTCGGGTGAAAATAGGATATAATTTGCACAAAACCCTGGTCATACTAGCCATAAAACTAGATGAGCTAGAGGCTTATCATATATGCAGGTGTAGAAATGCCAATTTCTCCGCGGATGGAGGCTGATGATGCTATTGTAGATCCTCCGGCAGTAGCGATGGGTGCACCAAATGAAGCACCAGTTGAAGCGCCCGCTTGTAAGTAATGATTTGCATGTTCACAACGAAAAAGTACCATTGTATTAAAAATAAAGCCTACTTACCATCTACCATTGTGACTGTTGTTTGTAGGTGAACATAATACGGAGGGTGATCCAGAGGGTGGGTCAAACATAGCAACAAGGGTGAAGGGTAACCATAGGATGCGGAAGCAATCTTCTAGAGTTGATCCCCCATATACCAAGTCATACATGAGAAAGGATAAGACAACAAAAGAATAGTTTTTTATTTGTATATTCAAACATGAAAACTTGATATGTACATTATTATTTTGTAATTTAGGAGTAGTATGTAATTTCTCGGATTGGTAAGCCTGGATTCTATGATCAGCTTTGAAATAGATATTAACTATTGTGCAAAATATCTTACGACATTGCTAACAGGTTTGACATACGTTACATGGTTGTGTGAAACTAATTTAAGTGTCATGACAAGTCATTAAATAGATAACGAAATAGATGAGTGAAGTTCAGTCATGACATAACTGATTTGCTCCAAGATTTGGTGGTACGATACGTTAGTTACCAAATAATTTAAAGCATTCACCAAATAATTGAAGCATCCACCAGATAAGCGAACTATGTTCACCAGATAATCTAAGGCATCCAAAACTTGGTTTTAATATAGGCATTCACCAGATATTTGAAGGAATTCACCAGATAATTGAACTACGTTCACCAGATAATCTAAGGCATCCAAAACTTCACCAGATAAGTGAACTACGTCCACCAGATAATCTTAGGCATCCAAAACTTGGTTTTAGTATAGGCATTCACCAGATATTTGAAGGCATTCACCAGATAAGTGAA
Source organism: Sophora flavescens (assembly GCA_030762895.1). Lineage (NCBI taxonomy): Eukaryota > Viridiplantae > Streptophyta > Magnoliopsida > Fabales > Fabaceae > Sophora > Sophora flavescens. The sequence continues at coordinate 65,054,604 of CM061062.1, read as the reverse complement.
CTACGTTCACCAGATAATCTTAGGCATCCAAAACTTGGTTTTAGTATTGGCATTCACCACATAATTAAAGGCATTCACCAGATAAGTAAACTACGATCACCAGATAATCTAAATAATCCAAAACGTGGGTTGTATAGGCATTCACCACATAGTTGAAGGCATTCAGCAGATAATTGAACTACATTCACCATATAATCTTAGGCATCCAAAACTTGGTTTTAGTATTGGCATTCACCACATAATTAAAGGCATTCACCAGATAAGTAAACTACGTTCACCAGATAATCTAAATAATCCAAAACGTGGGTTGTATAGGCATTCACCACATAGTTAAAGACATTCACCAGATAATTGAACTACGTTCACCATATAATTATAATGCATTCAACACTGGGCCTAATAATCCAGGAATAAGACATTCACCGGATAAATGAAGGCATTCACCGGATAATTCAAGTACATTCACCAGATAATTAAAAGGCGTTCACCAAACTTAGTATCCATGTAATATCTGTCTCATTCAACCAATGGTAACGCAATCCTTCTTGATCATCTATGTCAGAAAGTAGTTTAATTTGAGTGAAAATGGGAAAATCGGAATTGCATGTTGAGAAAGATTGAAAGAGAGTTATCAAGTGTTGTATATAATTAATTTGTGTGAATGGAGCTTTATTCAGCATTTATAATGGGTGTTATATAATGGGTGTCATCAGATAGATACTCAACTCCACTAAGCGTTGCTGTTACACAAAAGACATGTTTAACGATCTGCCACTGCCTTTTGTGTTTGGTTCCTCCAGGTGCCTTTATGGTTTCCTCATTTTACTTTTGAATTTTGGGTATGAATGTATTTGCCAATTGAGACCAAGATATTGTGCTTTTCTATCTGTCATGAAATGAATGAAGTGCCTTCTAGTGATGAGTGTTAACTTAGAGATGCAGCTGTTGTTTTAATTTCACCCTTAAAAGTTATTATGCAATTGAATGATTAGTGTAGAAACCCTAGATGGTGGTCAATCTTTGCAAACTGATACCCATTTAAATCGTCCTTTTTTGTTTAATTACGTTTTATGAAGCTCCCAATTAGTTTCCCAAGTTTATGTGCTCCTGGATCATGTATGCTATGATATTGTATGTTCTATGATGGCTAAGCTAGTAAGCTTTCACAGTTGACTGCTAGAATGTGAATTCTAGAAAAATGTTGATACATCATACATTGCTTGTGTTGATATGCTCATTTACTCGAACCATCTATTCTGCCTCGTCTCATTGGGAAGGATATGGCCTACCTTGATAACAAACAGCTTTATGAGGTTGGGCCGTTGGGACTATCTCGTGAAATATTCCTTCCTTTGTAACTCCCGATATAACAAAGATATCTTATCATTACATGTAGGACTAGGGAATGGTTATTTTTTGGAAAGATCAAATGTGAATGGAGAAGAACCAAAATTATCAGACAGGTTTGGTTGATAGAGCAAGTTCGAACCTAGAACTTAAATTAGAAATAACACCTTAACCATTTTGTGGGCCACTTGCTTCAAACACTTTTTTCTTCTAAGCATGAACACAATAAACATGTGATGCTTCCTTTGGAATTTATGGGTTGTGATAAGTTGATCCTTAATATATGCTCCTGCATTTCAGTCAAAGTAGATATTATATCAGAATCAGAATTGCTTGATTAGGTTACTGGATTGAATTGCTTGCTGTTAAGATGGAGATTGGCTGTACTTTCAGCTTGCTGTTCTGTCTTTGCAGGGAAGAATTTGTTGTTACTAGTTTGTCAATTTATTTGGGTTTAGAATCGGTTCTGTTTTGCTCTTGTTTAGCCTAGATGGGGGTTGATTGGTGTTGGGGATGCTTTTTTTGCCGTTAGTCATCACTCATCAGTGGGGGGTAGACCATTAGCTATGCTGCAACCTTTTGGCTTCTTTGCCTTTGGTTGTTGGAATATCTGTTGGTTATTTGCTGCTATTGCAGCTTCTGTCTACTTGTAATTGGTACTGGGTACAACTTGTACTCTGCATATATACAATTTTTTATTATAAAAAAAAAGATATTATATCAGAATATATTCAGATTTTTGCATAGGAATTTTGATCTGAATGCTTCATATATGCTCCTGCATTTCAGTCAAAGTAGATACTATGTCTTGCAAAGAAGATTATACAGAGAATGATGCTGCAGAAAGTTCGGCCCCTAGTACAAAAAGACCGAGAACACCTTTGGCTTGGGATTATTTTGAGAAATTTGTTGATGATGATGGACTTCCAAAGGCAAAGTGCAAAAATTGTGGTAAAGCCTACATGTCAAGAGAGGGTGGTGGAACTTCAAATATGAGATGCCATGTGACTAGATGTTGTGCACAAGGGCAAGTATATTCTCATCCGCCTATTGATCAAGAAAAATTCCGGGAAAAGATATCCGAGGTAATAATTAAACATGGCTACCATTTTTCATTTGTTGGACATGAGGGTATCAAGGACTTGCATTTTTTCTTGAACCCACGTGCAAAAGCAATTTGTAGAAATACTGCTAAATCTGATGTCTTAAAGCTGTATAGGAAAGAAAGAGTAAACCTCAAATTAAATGCTATGATCAATTCCTGGAAAAATTTGTTTGTCGTCTGATCTTTGGTCATCAATCACTACCAATCAATACATGGTACTAACTGCTCACTATGTTAGGAAGGATTGGGAGTTGCAAAAGAAATTGTTGGCTTTCTTTCGTATGCCACCACCTCTTACTAGTGCTAACTTAGCTGAGAAGTTACAAGTTTGTTAAAGGAGTGTGGCATAGATAAAAAAATATTCACCATTACTTTGGATAATGTGGCTTATAATGACGGAATGGTGAATATATTGAAGAAGCATCCATCATTTGGACTGGGATTAGTTGCTAATGGGGAGTACTTTTACATTAGGTGTGGGGCACACATTTTAAACTTGATTGTTCAAGATGGCCTAAAAGCGATAGAAAATTCTTTGGTTAAAATCCGAGAGAGTGTGAAGTACATCAGGGGTTCAGATGCAAGGAAAATGAAGTTTGCATCTTGTTTAAAACAACTATCATGTGACTTCTAAGCAAGTTCGCCAAGATGTGCTCACGAGATAGGATTCAACATATCTGATGCTTGAGAGTGCCATCAGTTTTAGGGAAGCCTTCAGGCACCTTAAAAATCTTGATCCTTATTTTGATACTTGTCCATTAGAAGAGGAGTGGGTTGAGGTAGAAAAAATAACAGTTTTTGAAGCCATTTTATGATATAACCAGTCTCTTTTCAGGCAGCACCTATCCAAAAGCCAACTTATATTTTTATGGTGTGTGGAGGATTCAACTTAAAATTAAGGAAGCAGCTTGCTTTTATCATGAAAATTTTGAAGAAGAAGAAGAAATTTGTTGCATGGCTAGAAGGATGAAGAAGAAATTTGACAAATATTGGGGATACTACAATGTTGTTCTCTCATTTGTTGTTATTTTAGGCACATAAAAAAAAATGCTGTTATTTTAGATCCTCGATATAAATTACAATTTGTTGAATATTGTTACGTGAAATTGTTTGGTGGTACTTATGGTTTGGAATTAGAAGAGGAGATTCACAGTAAGCTAAATGGTTTTTTTCAAGAATATCTTAAACCCTCTACAAGTGATACAAATCTTTCAAGTTCACAAAGGTCTATTAGAGGTAGCCCAAATTTTGCCTCTTCAATTGATTTAGAGGATTTTGAAACATTCCAAAGCAAATTGTGTGGATCATCAAAGAAAGAATCCAATTTGCATTCATATTTGCATGAAGATAGACTTGATCGTAAGTAATATGCAGACTTGGATGTTTTAGACTATTGGAAATCAAATGAAGGTAAGTATCCTGAGCTTTCTTTGATGGCAGGAGATGTTCTATCCATACCAATTACAACAGTTGCATCAAAATCAGCATTTAGTATTGGTGGGCGTGTACTTGACAAGTATCGGAGTTCTCTCTTGCCTGAAAATGTTGAGGCATTACTATGTACAAATGATTGGCTTTGTGGAACTCCAGGTTAGTGTCTTGTAGTCTGCTGGTTTTAATCTCTTTGTTTAATTTGTTTTTTGTTTGTTTATTAGTGTATGTCTAATTGCTTGCTACTTTTGTTCTCTCTTGTAGTTGCACTCGATCTTGATGATGAAGAACTTGTTGACGACCTTGTAGTTTTATCTATATCCACAACATAAATTTTTTGGTATGTAGTTCAATTCCCCCACTAACATAACATACCAATTACTAACATTTGTCTATTAAAAAAAAAAAAACTTAATGTTAAATCTGCTCGGTGAAATGTTCAGTTAGAGGCTAAATTTGTGATTGCCTTTTTTATTTTTAGGGGCGTGAACATGGTTTTTTGGTTCAGTTTGGGAGTGCAGTAACAGATTGGATTGTGATGCTTGAGGATTTGTGGTGTGACAGATGTAAACATATTCTGGAAACTAAAAAAGTTAGTCAAAACAATTGGATTGTGATGCTTGAGGATTTGTGGTGTGACAGATGTAAACATATTCTGGAAACTAAAAAAGTTAGTCAAAACAATTGGATTGTGATGCTTGAGGATTTGTGGTGTGACAGATGTAAACATATTCTGGAAACTAAAAAAGTTAGTCAAAACAATTTGTAGGAAGAACTTAGACTTGTTTTTTGGTGCTTATATCTATAGTTGTTTTTATCATACTTGTTATTAGCTTTTATCACAACATCGTTATAATACTATCGATTGGCAAATATTGTAAGTGTTTTTATAATTCTGTTAGATCTCATTTTTTCATAAAAAAAATATGTATGCGGTGTTTAAATTTCCAATTCTATTAAGTCCTTATTTTTTGAGTAACTGTTTTTTTATCTAACAGGTTTGAAAACTTCTCTGACATGAGGTTGACTTAAAAAGAAAAAATAACTACAAGAACGAAAATGAGTGTAAATTACAATGAACAAAGTTTAATTTATTTTAAAAAAAAGTTGAGAGTTTGAAAGCTATTGTTTGGGAATTAAATGTAAATAAAATTTGTTAAAAAATTAAATTTCAATGTATAATATTTTTTAAATGGATGGGTCGGATATCCATCCATGTAAAAATGATTAATGGATGGGTTGAATGGTTTTTTATTAAATGGATTATGGATGGATTGGATTTTTGTAATACAATTTTAATGGATCGAAATGGATTGATGGATTATTTTTATCCGATCCATTATAATCCAAATCAAAATCCATCAAATCCATCCATTTGTCACCCTTACTGGATACATGTCACTTAATGGTTTGGTGACTGAATCAGGATAAATTGATTTGCATGTTCTTCCTTATCTCTCAAACTCTTTCAATATTTGCTATTTGACTTGTGAGATGATTTTATGCATTGAATTAGAGTTTTGTTAATCCAGTCCTTCACATAAACAAAGTTATTCATATTTATTAGAAGAGCCGGACAAAAAGCTTTGTTAAAACTTAAGTTGGTTTTGTGAAAAGTTTTTGAGAACTCAATTCACCCCATCGAGCAGGGTAGTGAATAGCGTGCAATAGCGGTGTGATCGCGGTGGTACGGGACGGAGCAGTCGGTGGCCGCTACTCGAACGGCATGGCGGAACGTTTTTCGGTCGCGACAGTCGCGGTCGCTTTTGCGACGAAAATCGTACCAAAAAGCGGTGAATCAGGCTCTTTTGGGCTGCTCCTATACGATGGGCCGCTCCGACAAGCCACTTCCAGTTGAACCCAATTGTCCGACAAGCTTTTTTCGGCCAAACCCAATCTTCGGCGCCGCTTTGGAGGCGCCGCTGTTGAAGGTGTCGCCAGATCTAGGGTTTTCAGAGGAGGTAGGTCACTTTTTCTCCTCTCTTCCTATTTTACCCTCTCTTTAAAACTTCAATTCTCTATTTTACCCTCACTTAAACTCAAAATCTCTATTTTACCCTTGTTTTGTACTGTTTCTTCCTCCAACTCTTTCCCCCCTCACGTTCTTTTAAGCTTCATCAGTTCTGGATCGTTCCTCCCTTCTCCCTCTGCTTCTCCCCCTCTTATCCTACTGCATCTCCTCCCTCATTCCTTCTCGGTCCTTCTCTCTTGCCTAAAATAGCGACTGTCCCGCTACACGCTATCCCGCAATAGCATTTTCGGGGTCCGCCATTACGCTACACTGTCCGGGATTGATAACTCTGCCCTCGAGTTTGAAATCACAGGCAACAAGTGGCATTAGTGTTAAAATTCTTGTTTATGGCTTATTAACTTCGAGACCATGGCTTCAAATGATTCTTTCCATAAGGGCTTCCCTTGCACTCCATTCGCTTCCATAGTCAGCTGCTTTTGACATTTGGGATGCGATTGAAAATGGACCTTTTTCCCTTTCACAACTTCTGAAAACGGCACCCTAATGGATGGATTCGCCATATATATACGGTGGATGGCGTTGCGGCCTATGGTGAACAGAATAAAAATAATATATATATATACCAAAAAACTGCAAAAAAAAAAAAAAACTACCAACATATGTCAAAAACCATAAACTAAATTGACAAAAAATATCTCAAGTCTCATAATCACATATCATAAACTACTAACAAGCCTCATGACCATCAAGTTCCAGACTTCAAATAACAACAAAATGATAATAATAATAATAATAATAATAATAATAATAATAATAAAAAGCAACACAATAAATATCTAATCATCTTCCTCAACCCCCTAAAAAATATAACAGCATTAAAAAACAATTTAAAAAAAGGAAAGGGAGGAAAAAAACCAAATTAAAAAATGAAATAAAGGAAAAAAAATAACAGCATAAAAATATAGAACAAAAAAAAGGAGAAAGAAAGATTTAAAAAAACTAAATTAAAAAACAAAAAAAAGAGTAGACAAAAAAGTGAAAAACATAAAAGAGATGAGTTCAACAGAAGAGGTAGTCAAAGGATAGTTGTCGAAGGAGCAGCTGTGCGATTTTGATTGGAACGAAGAAACAAAGACAAAAAAATAAAGAAAGCGGTTAAGCTTTAGGGTTTTCACCCTTTTGGGCCTATTTCTGAATCGGATCGCATGACCCAGACTCGTTTTTTTCTTTCTTTTCTTGTTGTTTTTCCACTTTTTCTGCCATGGACGCCTGCCACACAAAACATGCAATGCCACCGCCACACAATGGCAGCCTATCTTTTTTCCACCATCACCATCCACCATAGTGCCACCATGGCCCCTTTTGACAACATTAATGGAATGATGATGATAAAAAGAAAGTAGGATACAATGCTCGTCCTAAAAATATTATAACTTCTATTTTGAGTTGTGATGAGTTTTTTGAGTTTCCAATTACAAAACAACAAAGGAAATATAGTACACACTCCAAGTGACTCATGAAGGCACGAATGATGTAAAAAAAGCAAGAATGAACACACCAACTCATGAATGAGTTGTTTCAAATGAAGCATGGAGAACCAATGCAAAAAAGGTTCTCGCATATTTGGAAAAGCTATTTCAAATAAAGATCAAATTAACAGTCATGACTCTCATGAGATGTTTGACTAGAGAATAGCAACCAAAAATCATTGCAATCACCGAATCAAAAGATCTTTTATCTATGTTTATTGCAACTCTCTTAGGAAAGCTCCAAGAACATGAACTTTAATTGAACTAGTTTAATGAGCATAAAGAGAAAGATACTAAAAAAAAGTGTCTATCTCTAAAGGCTCAAACTACAAAAGAAGTTGAAAGTGATGATGAAGATGATTCCGAGGAAGACATGGGATTGCTAGAAAGAAAATTCAGAAGATTCCTTAAGAAGAAAGAACCTCTAAAAGAAATAATTCAACTTTCCTTTAAAGAAAAATCCAAGCAAAGGTGAAAACTCTTCTTCCACATTAATTACTATGAATGTGGGAAGGAAAGACATATAAAGTTTGAATGTCCAAAACTTCAAAAGAAAGAGAACAATGAGAAAAATGACACCAAAGATGAGAGAGGAAAGAAGGCTAGAAAAGCTTATACTGCATGAGAAGATGTTAGTCCTTAGCTTATTGTAAGGCCTTAGCTAAAAGATAGTTCATAGTTATAAGTCAATTAAAGGGGTCAAATTTGTAACAAACATTTAGTTGTTAGCTGAGTTAGTTTGGGTCTCTTAGCAGTTGTTAATAGGAGGGTTGCATCCCCTATAAATAAGTCCTCTAATGATTAAGGGAGGCAGCTATTGAATATTGTGTTTTAACTAGGTTTTCCTAGTGTGAAAGGAGAGTGCTCCTTTGGGGGTATACTTGCATACCTTGTTCTTTGTTACTATTTTACATTCAATCATCACTAAAGAAGTATATTCTTTCTTTCTTCTATCTTTCTTTATCACTGTTGTTAGGACTATTTTTCCTATCTCTGAAAGAGGTTCCTAACAATTGATCCGACATGCCAGATCCCAATCGCGATGGAGAATCGAGTTGGAGCGTTGGAGAAAGCGGTCAGCGAGCAAGGACTGAAGTTGGTTGAGTTAAAGACTAACCTAGACTACATCAAAGACTTGTTGTGCAACCCAAGAAAAAGCCCTCTGTCGAGGGGGATAATTCCGTGAACAAGAAGTTGTCAGAGGAAGAGGCCGAGAACGATGGTTCGAAGGAGGAGGAGGAGGACATGCCACTTCCCTCTTAGGTAAAGAAGGAAGAATTATCCACTTTCGAAGGAAGTGACCCTCTTGGGTGGTTGGCCAGAGCAGAGAAGTTCTTTGAGGTGCAACAAGTCAAGGCCTCAGAGAAGTTGCGGTTGGCTTTCATTAGCATGGAGGGTAACGACGTGCATTAGTTCCAATTTTGGCGCCAGAAATCCAAGAACCATTCTTGGAGAGAATTTTCAGAAGCTCTGACGCATAGGTTTGGAGGAAACGGTTGAGGAACCATGTACGAAAGGCTGGCTGCACTAAGGCAAACCGGGGGTGTGGAAGAATATGCCCAAGAACTCGAGCTCTTGGTTTCTCAACCAAAGTCGAATTTGGAGGACCAATTACTTGGGTATTTCTTGGCAGGGCTGCGTCAAGACATCCGAAGCCAAGTGAGGCTCATGACCCCAAGGATTTGACCCGAGCCATGGAAATCGCACGAGACATCTAGGTAGCTCTGAAAGAGGCGCTGAATGTCAAGGGTTCACAGACTCGACACCAAAATTCTGGGTTTAGGTATCAAGGAGGAGGAGGAGTTGTGTCCAGAGTTGAAATGATGGGCGGTTCGAACAATTCCCAAGTATCTAATGGGGCTGGGAGTAAGGTCAACTCCGGAGATAGTGGCATTTCTGGATCCAGGAGCCGAGGTACTTGAACCCTTCCGTACCAAGAATTTCTCAGGAGGAGGGACGAAGGGCATTGTTACCATTGTGGGTTAACCTTTGTTACAGGTCACAAATGTCTAGAGAAGAGCCTTCTGGTGATTATTTTGGCTGCAAATTAACAAGTTAATGATGAAGGGGAGATCATAGTAATGGAGTCAGAAGATGATAACAAATACGACGTGGGGTGATTACACATTAAGGATGATTCTACCATCTGAAGTCCATACCAGATTTCAACCTTGAGGACAAGGTTGTTTCGGAGGAGGGTGGTATTGTTAGGCCTTGGCTTATTGTTTGGCCTTAGCTAAAAGATAGTTAGTAGTTATAAGTCAGTTAAATGGGTCAAATTTGTAATAAACTTTTAGTTGTTAGCTGAGTTAGTTTGGGTTTGTTAGTAGTTGTTAATAGGAGGGTTGTAACCCCTATAAATAAGCCCTCTAATGATTAAGGGATACAACTATTGAATATTGTGTTTTGACTGGGTTTTCCTAGTGTGAAAGGAGAGTTCTCCTTTGGTGGTATACTTGTATACCCTGTTCTTTGTTACTGTTTTACATTCAATCATCAATAAAGATAATATTCTTTCTTTCTTCTATCTTTCTTCATCACTATTTTTAGGACTTTTTTCCTATCTCTGAAAGAGGTTCCTAACAGAAGACAATGACATAGAATCTTCTGAAAAATCTGAAAATGAAGAAGCTAATCTTTTTCTCATGGTAAGACATCCAAGTGAGGATGAACTTGTGGTTCCACATTAATTAGTCAACAGCAAAGATATACTTAAGAGTGTGTCAAATGCTCCTTAGAAAATGAGCAAAGCTAGGGTACTTAGGCTCCCATCCAATTTCCTCGTGGGTTCTTGTGTTATTTAATTTCTTACCTAGAGGATCATTAGTTCATGTAAAGGCAACGATAAAAGGTAATTATACTTTGTACCAAAGAAAGAGAGAAAAGGTAATTATACTTTGAGAATCAGAAGTTAAATATTCAATATCACATTCTACACGACGAAATCAAGACAGGTAAACACATGCAGAACTTACAATTCATGTTTAGAATAGATGAATGCTGGTACAATAGGAAATCAATGTAAAGCATAGCTACTGCATAGATGACTCCTACAACTACACAAAACAGTATAGCGAAGTCAAAATCTGTTTTGACATTGTGAGCTTAAAGGTATCACAAATATTCTCAACATTCTGTTTTGTTCATGCAATTCTTCAGTCTCAACACTTAATTTTTATTTACTTTTATTTGTGACAAATCAAATAAAACTCGGAAAGCAAATAAAACTTAACATACTTAAATCTGACATTTAATCAAACAGTATAAAGGCAAAGATGCCATTCCAGTTTTGGTCCTAGAAGATGTTATTAGACCCCCAATTAGGCATATATATGTAAGAAGGCCAAAGCAACCCAATGTAAATGGGCTTGCCTCAGCCAATGTCAAATGATGTATAGCAGAGCATAACTGCACTGAATGTAATAAATAGGGGGTATGAGGGAAAAGAGGCTTCATTCTGTTTTGTTAGTTGGAATTATTCGGTTGGGAGAGGCTAGGCTCTCGAATACCTAGCAGGGCAGTTACATTCTCTCCCTCTCTCTCCCCCTCTCTCTCTCGTCTCTCTGATTCTTGTATCAGGTACTATTCTTGATCTCTGTTTAGGGAAGCCATTTCCCCAGAGATATTCATCAATAAAGAGGAATATATAGAGAATATCTTGTGTTACACTAACCAGTTCTAACAGAAGATTACAAAACGGACAACTAAAATACCTCATCCTAGCATCATATTAATAGGACTTTCTTATATTTATATGAAATGGCACTAAATTATAAAAAAACAATCATAGCATAATTGGAATCCAATTGAAGATAGCACCAGGGACATACTGTAAATTGTGTATGCGCACTGTGGACACTTCTCCACCACCTAGATGTAATTCTCTCTGCACAATATAAACATAATAACTCACATTGTAGTCGAAATTATCAATGTATAGAAATACAAATCACTCAATGATCATGATGTAATTAATAGAATCAGAAGCAATATCATCTTCCATGTAACTGGCACAGATTTAGCAGGACGATGGTTGATTAGATATACTAGCTAACACTTAACTCTAGCACAAAGAATACAATGATATAAATCTAAGAAGATTCAAGAAAAATTTGACAAATTTACCAAACACAATTAAACAAACAAAACAAAAGTAAACAAGAGAAAATAAATTGCAAGCACTCACTGGCGCCACTCCCGAAGGGTGTAACCTTCCTCCTTCTCCATATCACCGGGTGGGCGAAGCACCACACCGTGGGAGATAAAAACGCCGTCACCGTAGACGTTTCGGTTTTCATTTTACGGTTGAATAGAATGGGAATGGGAATGGGAATGGGAAGAAAGGATAAAGAGGGGAGCTCATGAGAGAAAGTGAGAAATTATTGTTTGTTGAGTTCCTTAATAGGATAAACCAATGTTATCATATATCTTATCCTGTTAATCTAACTATAATTTTCCAGGTTTGCTAATTTGAGATGAACAGTGCCGCACGACACTGTAGCTGCTCTGGCGGCACTGTAGCACATTTTTTTTTTTTTTTTAAATTTAAATTTTTTTTAAATAAATTTTTTGATTAAGTATGGACATTCACCACATATTTGAAGGCATTCACCAGATAATTGAACTACGTTCACCAGATAATCTAAGGCATCCACAAGCTAATTTAGTATAGGCATTCACCACATATTTGAAGGCATTCACCAGATAAGTGAACTACGTTCACCAGATAATCTAAGGCATCCAAAACTCGGTTTTAGTATGGGCATTCACCAGATATTCGAAGGCATTCACCATATAATTGAACTACGTTCACCAGTTACTATAAGGCATCCAAAACTTGGTTTTAGTATGAGCATTCACCACATATTTGAAGGCATTCACCAGATAATTGAACTACGTTCACCAGATAATCTAAGGCATCCAAAACTTGGTTTTAGTATGGGCATTCACCACATATTTGAAGGCATTCACCAGATATTTGTACCCCGTTCACCAGATATTGACACATACTTAATCAAAAAATTTATTTACAAAAAAAAGTTAAATTTAAAAAAAAAAAAAAAAAAAAAGTGCTACGATGCTCATGATCAAAGTGCCTGATCTGCATCTTGTGTCGTGCACTGTTCATACAATGTATGTATTGTGTCGCAAAATCTGTGTCAAAAAATCATTTCCGATTCTACAATAAAGGAAGGATTGGGTCAAATATGATAAAGTAATTTAAAATATAAAAAAATAAAAAAATAAAAAAATATTTATATTTAAAATAATTAAATTATAATAAAATATAAGACAATTACCAAAAAAAATATAATAAAATATAATATATTTAAATAATAAAAGTATTAAAAATTATTTTTAAAAATTATTTTTATTTTATCAAAAGACTAATTTTGTTATTTATATTATTTTGAAAAACTGAAAAATATAAAAATTTATTCTAATAATTTAATTATATGTAAAGTAAAAACTAAAAACGAATCTTTAAAATTATAAAAAATTAATTTAAGTTAAACAATATTTTAAAATTTTAAAATATTATATGTAACTTTATCACAAGGGTAATTTTGTCTTTTTATATAATTTTAAAAAATAAAAATTATAAAAAAATCTAATAAAATATGAAAACATTTAGAATAAAATCAAAAAAATTTAAAATTCTTACTAAAATTATAATGCTATCCGGTGAATACCAAACGTCAGATAGGATAACAGTTTATCCTGTTCATGTCCTATCTTACTCTTATCCTGCTCTCTTATCATATTCGCCCATATCCTATCCCGACCCCCAAACGAGTCAAAAGAGTGTAAAAAATAGAGTAACTATTACAAGATGTTTGATAAGGGAGAAAATGAAAAGAAAAAAATAAAAAAGAATTTTGTCAAAAAAAAATTTGAAAAGAAAGATAATTGAGTTTTTTTTATGTTCTTGTTTGGTTGATTAGAAAGTGAGAGGAAAAAAATATATTTATGAAATGACATAAATATCTTTATGTGAAATAGATTGTAATAAATAAAAAAGTAGGGGTGGATACAGGTTCGAGTCAACCTGACGACCCAACAAACCCAAACCAAACCCATATGAACAATTCGGTTTGGTTTGGATCATCAGTTTGATTCGGTTCTGACATGCTCTAACTCGTATAGTTCGGGTCGGGTACTGGGTTGAAGAAAAACAAAACCGATCGAGCAACTCAACCCGTAGAGGTATACTTTTTTTTTCATCTTACTCTTACAAACTTACACATTTTTTATCGTACACTAATACACTCTCTCGGTCCCTTTTCTCTTGTCTTTCGTCTTTCTTAGTTTTATCTCTCTTGGCCCTTTTCTTTGAACCACAAAACTCCCACATCGTCCGATCTGCCTCTCATCTTCCGTTCTTCTTTTTTATTTCAAATCTCTCTCGTCTCGTCTTGATCTCAAAATCTAGGATTCTTCTTCACGCATCTCTATGAAATTTGTCCTTCCCTTCAATGTTTTTTTTTTACTTTTTATATCCAGGTTTATTTTCTTTTTCACTCTATTTAGCAAGGGTGGCATGGAGGGCATTTTTTGTTTTTATTATTTTTTTTTCACTTTTTAATTTTTTTGTTACTTTAATGTTGGAATCAATAACCCAATTCAAACCAAACCGAATGTGTTCAGTTTGGTTCAGTTCGGGCAAAATTTTCTTCAGGAACCAAACAATCGTTGACAAAATCATTTGGAAATGTATCTCTGAAAAATTCCTTTGTGTCAAATCAAACATGATAATTACATTTGGTGCAAGACATATCCAGTGAATAGCCTCATTGAAGAACAACCTTTTTTAACCAAGAAACTTACATTTCTTTCCATGAATTGGCTCTCATAGAGAATAACTCCAAGTAAGTTACCATATCAACTATGTCCAATGATACTATAACAATCAAATAGTCATTGATTGCAGCATCATACCCAAAACCATACACAAGTATGGATCCTATGACACCATCTACCCCGCTAGAAGCATTTAATTTAAAGATATAAAATAAAAATGTACATTTATTTCATAAAATCAAACCAAGGTAAAAGGTATCACATTGTAACAAGTCTCAAACATGGAAAATAACACAAATTTAAAAACGATAACATAACATAATAACATAAAATTGGAAATCCTAACTACGAGTCGCGGCTCCTCAGAGTCACTACTCGACTGGCTGCTCACCGTCCTCTGCATAAAAGATACATGCAACAAAATACAAACATAGCAATGGGGAGTAAGAAACATGAATATGAATATAATGGCAAGGAAGCAGTTAGCAAGACGAGCATGCATCACAACAATCATGTTATCACAACAACAACATACAATATAAATAATTAATAGCATCATACATTAACGTATGATATGCGATGCAATGCTACTCCACTACTCCCTTATGCATTTGGATCCATTCTACCTTAGAATGTCAACTTCGGAGTTACATATCCACATTGGCCAATAAGCACCAACGCCGGGGCAATCTACCTTACCTTGGGTGGACCCCTAGGATAGCTGACGCACCTTACTCTCGGATGCACCACCGCGAGGGCGCTCGATTCACCCAACTCTCGGATGAATCACCGTGGACGGCCAGATCGTCTTGCTCTCGGACGACCTCCCCTATGTTGAACATTCCCCACTAACATCTCCGATGCGTGAATACATGAACAACATAACAAACAAGCACAACCACCACCTCCGCTTGGGCCACTAGGCTACCCAAGTTTTATCACCATCAACACCTCGACTACTTGGCTATTGATGATTATCATTTTATCGTTTTAATCTTTTAACACTCTGGTCGTTCTGCACCAGAGATTACCACCTCGATTGCTCGGCTATCGAGGTCCCCCTTGGCCACTAGGCTACAACATCATCTTTAATTAACACTCTAGTCATTAAGCACTAGAGATTACCACCTTGACCATCATGCATTAAGGCCCCCTTGGCCACTAGGCTACCAAGGTGCAACGTCTTATCACTTGCCTTTTGTCTTCATGTTTGTTTGGTGTCTTGTTAAATCTTTTAAGGCATTTGGGGTGAAACCCCTGTTTCTGCATTGTTCAACGTTTTGGTCTGCACAGGTGAGCACGGGCGTGCTGAGCTCACAATCAAGCACGGTCGTGCTGACTTTTGAGCACAGACGTGCTTAAGCAGTGCGCACTTTTTGGATTTTGAACTAGAGCGCGGGCGTGCTCCTTGTTAAGTACGGTCGTGCTTAATGGAGCGTAGCCGTACTGATCTGGGCACAGGGGTCACAGACCCTTGCCAAATCCTTGGGATAGTTCATAGATTCAAACGTATTGGCTTTTACTAATCCATTGAACATCAGTTTTATTAATCTTGATTAGATATCCATGTCTTACAATTAAGGCGAATTAATCCCTTAATCTCAGTTTCGTATTAATTGTCCCTAATCACTCATAAATCAATCCCTACGGTCTTTAACTAAACCTTTTAGGATAAATCTAACACTCATTACTATGATCCAGTTTTATGAACAAAGGGAAACGACCTCCCTTAACATTGTTAACAGTTTTAACATCATAATGTTCACAGTTAATAACATTATAAACATGGCATCATCACATCATCATATTCATAACAGACAACATTCATTAACAATAACAACATACCAATATCATCATTGCAAAAAATTAAACATTAAATAGCAATTAAGCATATAGGCATATAAACATGTTATCATACAATAGGGTCATGGGTAACCCTTCGTCTTACGCTACCCCCGAGCCTACATACTCATACTATTCCTTCTCCCCATACCTGGTATGAAGAATTCCCGTTAAACTGAAGACGGTCCTAAACTGGTTCCCTCGAATGGCTCGACAAACGATTCAAGACTTGGCCGACACAAAAAGGTTAACCAATTAGTTCCCAATTCATAACAAGAGAAGGAACTAAGAAAGGGAAGAACTATTACCTTTGCTAACTGTCACTACGCGTGATTGACTCTCCCAACGAAGCAAGAACACCACAAACTGATTGGGTTCAAAGAGGAAGAATGAGAGAGGTTGCCGTCACACTTAGGGTTGACTAATGTGCCAATTTTGAGGGTTTAACTCGTAACCCTCGCTATTAGCACTATATTTATAGATTCTGACCTGAGCACGGTCGTGCTCCTTGTTGAGCACGTTCGTGCTCAACTTAGCGTCAGCGAGACTCATTTACACTTGAGCACGGTCGTGCTCCCTATTGAGCACGGTCGTGCTCGCTTGTGACTCAGACAGACACAAAATACGTGCATCAAGCACGGGCGTGCTGACACATGAGCACGGTCGTGCTCGTGCATTAGGAAGGGATTCTAAGCCTAGAAAATCCTACTTAGCCCCAAATACAAAACTAAAGCAAACAAGGCACACACAGAAGCACTTATACGAAAAACGGGGTGTTACAATTCCACCCCCTTATAAAAAAAATTGGTTATCGAAATTTCTACTCACCTGGAACGAAATGATGCTGGTACGCCTCCATCATCTTGCTCTCAAGCTCCCTTGTAGCACTTTCCTTAGTTGCCCCGCTCCAAACAACTTTACCAAAGGAATCTATTTACCTCTCAGCTGCTTCACCCCCCGATCTTCAATTCGAAGGGGTTGTACCTCGAACATCAAGTTTTATTTTAACTGAATTGTGTCAGGTACTATCAGATGGTTCGGATCATGAATGTATTTTCTAAGTTGTGAACATGGAACATATTATGAAGTTTGGACAAGAATGGTTGCAAGGCTATTTGGTAAGCAACTTCACCGAATCTTTTAAGGATTTGGTATGGGCCGATGAATTTGGGAGTAAGTTTCTTCGCTTTCATCACTCTTCCAACCCCAGTTGTTGGAGTAACTCTCAAGACTACATGATCCCCTTCCTGGAATTTGAGCTCCTTCATCCTTTTGTCATGGTAGCTCTTTTGCCTACTCTGTGCCACTTTCATCTTTTTCTGAATCATCCTCACTTTTTCAGTGGTTTCTTGCACTATCTCAGGTCCTAGCACCACATTGTCACCAGGTTCATTCCAACATAAGGGTGTCCTATATCTCCTCCCATAAAGAGCCTCATAAAGAGCCATCCCTATACTGGAATGGAAGTTACTGTTGTAGTTGAACTCTATTAGGGGCAAGAACTTGTCCCAACTACCAGACTGTTCTAGCACACACGCTCTCAACATGTCCTCTAAGGACTGGATGGTTCTCTCAGACTAACCGTCAGTCTGTGGGTGATACGCTGAACTAAGTCTAAGCTTGGTCCCTAAAGCCTCATGCAAACTATTCTAGAACCTAGAGGTAAACCTCGGGTCTCTATGTGACACTATGCTAGAGGGTACACCATGAAACCTAGCTATCTCTTTGATGTACAGCCTGGTCAACTTTTCCAAAGTGTATTCCATGTTCATAGGGATGAAATAGGCAGACTTAGTCAATCTATCCACAACAACCCATATCACTTCATAACCAGCTGGAGTCCTAGGGAGTCAAGACACAAAATCCATGGAGATACTATCCCATTTCCATTATGGGATACTCAAAGGTTGCAACTTACCTGAAGGCTTTTGGCGTTCTATCTTAGCCTTTTGGCACACTAAGCAAGCATACACAAACTCGACTACATCATTTTTCATCATAGGCCACCAAAACATTCCCTTAAGGTCCTGATACACCTTAGTGGCACCTGGGTGCACACTCAAACCACTCATATGTCATTCTTCAGGGATTAACTTCCTAAGCTCAAGAACATCCGGTATACAAATTCTATCTTTGAACCTCAAAACTTCATCACTTCCTTCATTAAACTAACGTCTCTACCCTGGGCAAGTAACTCCCTCTGGTCTAAGAGAAATTTATCTATCTTCTGGCCTTCTCTAACTTGATCCATCAAACTATTGGTAACCTTCGAGGTTCCAAGCCTAATGCTCTTAGGGGTAACTTCCCAAGCTAAACTCAGATCTCTAAACTCCTCGATCAGATCCATCTCCCTAACCATCAAAGCGGAGACGTGCAAGGTTTTTCTACTTAAGGCATCGACCACTACATTGGCTTTTCCTGGGTGTTATGTTAGATCAAACTCGTAATCCTTAAGAAAATCTATCCACCTACATTGCCTCATATTGAGCTCTTTCTGATCGAACAAATATTTCAAATTCTTATGATCGCTAAAAACCTCAAACTTAGCTCCATAGAGGTAATGCCTCCAAATCTTTAAGGCAAACACCACAGCTCCTAACTCTAGGTCATGGGTAGAGTAACTCTCATGGATTTTCAACTGCCTAGAAGCATAAGCCACTACCTTACCATCCTGCATCAACACTCCACCTAAACCTTGTTTCGATGCATCACAGTACACTACGAAAGGTCTACTAGGATCGGGCAACACTAGAACTCGTGCCGATGTCAACCTATCTTTCAAGGTTTGGAAACTATCTTCACACTTAGAGTCCCACACAAACAACTGTCCTTTCTTGGTGAGACGAGTTCGGGGTAAGGTTATCTTAGAAAAACCTTCTATGAACCTCCTATAGTACCCTGCTAAACCCAAGAAACTCCTAATCTTGGTCACTGACTTTGGCGCTTCCAGTGGAGCACTGTCTCTACCTTAGCCGAATCCACGGCTATCCCACCTTTAGAGATGACGTGACCTAAGAAACTCACCTCTTATAACTAAAACTCGCACTTAGACAACTTAGTATACAACTGCTTCTCCTTAAGGGTGTGCAAGACAACCCTCAAGTGCTCCTCATGTTCCTCCTTAGTCTTGGAGTTTACTAAGATGTCATCTATGAACACCACCGCAAACTTATCCAAGTAAGGGTGAAAGGTCTTGTTCATGTAATCCATGATCACAGCAGGAGCATTGGTCACACCGAAGGGCATAACCATATACTCATAGTGACCATAACGTGTCCTAAACGCTGTCTTTGGGATGTCCTCAGACTTAACCCGAATTTGATGGTACCCTGACCTCAAATATATCTTCAAGAAGACACTAGCTCCTATCATCTGGTCCAGAAGATCATCAATCCTAGGGAGGGGATACCGATTCTTAACGGTCATGGCCGCGCTATCGCCACGCGCCAAAAAGAACGAGCGTTTACAAAATAATGTAGATAGGGAAGCGACAACTCGGATATCGTCTCTTAAGGACTCTTAGGTGTTGTCGTTATTAACAGAAAATTAGTTCTGGGGGTTTTGGGTAATTGAAATAAAATAAAGAAAACAAAACAATAAAAACAAAGCAATAAAACAAGGCAGTTAAAAGAGATTAACAAATAAACTAAAGACGATCAACCTACTGTTCTCGGTTTCCCACTATCATTGGTTCATATAAATCCAAGCCCTAAGCAGATTCTAATCCCCTCCCGGTTGTAGCAACAATTAACAACGCAATCACTACTATGGATGTATGCTCCTATTCCCGAAATAACAAACGGGGTTAAGCCCTCATGAACAAACGAACATGAATGAACACACGCGAAATAACAAACGCGATTAAGTATAAGAACATGGCATCACCGAAATGAATCAATACAACACTATACATTCCTGAAATAACAAACAGAAACATATAGCATTGCATTGAAAAGAGAATAGCAAACTAAACAGGAAATACAGAACCTCAAATGTAAATGGAAACCAATTACAGTAGATTAATCTAGGAGACTAACTCTCCATTACAGACATAAGCACAAAAGAAAATAAACTACAACTACTGACTAACTAGCTAAGAAACTAGCCAAAACTGACTAGCCTCCCTAGCCCTTCAGTTCTGTCTAAAACTGACTTATATACAAGTCCTGGAATACGCGGACTCGCGAGGCGAGCACAAATTCGCGAGGCGAATGATGCGAACAGTCTGAAACTTTTGATCTTCTCGCGAGGCGAGCATATCATTCGCGAGGCGAGCCTCTTCAGATTCCAAACTATAACAGCCGTGACCTTTAACATGCATAAACCGTGCTGACTTTTGGTCTTCAGGGTTGGATTACTCGCGAGGCGAGTCAAGTGTTCGCGGGGCGAGACAGAATGGTTGGCAATTTCTGGAACAGTCACCTTCTGGTTCGCGAGGCGAATGAACTTTCGCGGGGCGAGACATTCCAGAATTATTCCTTTTTATTACCTGAAAACAAGAAATAATAGTAAGTACTTTATTCGACTCTAAATTAGCTAAATTAACCTAAAAATGCTTTATAGACTCAAAATACTGCTTAGAGACAATCAAGTCTAATTTGGGTGAAATTGATATAAAATTAGCACAAAGCCAAGATTTTTATTAGTTATAAAACCAGTCAACCAGAGGCTCATCAGTCACTTTGTTGAGTTGCCGATAGTCGACACACAACCTCATACTGCCATCCTTCTTCTTCACCAACAACACTGGAGCTCCCCATGGGGATACGATAGGCCTAATGAACTGCTTCTGCATCAGGTCCTCTATCTATTTCTTCAACTCAGCTAGCTCTAGAGGAGACATCCTATAGGGTGCTATGGATATAGGCCCGGTGCCAGGCACTAAATCTATGGTAAACTCCACATCCCTTTTTGGGGGTAGTTCGTAAACATCCCCTGGGAACACTTCAGGAAGTTCTCGCACAACAGGCACGCTTTCAATATCAGGAAGGATCTCTACTTCCAGGGAAGATAGCATCATGTACACTTGGGCTTGTTCTTTCATCGAAGCCTTAACTTGGTTGGCAGAGAGAAATCTAGGATCCTTAGACTCCACAGGAGTTCCAAAAACTATGGTTTTATCAAAACAATTTAAAAGGACATGGTTGGAAGATAACTAATCCATGCCAATAATAACACATGGTCCTTTAGGAGTAAGCATAGAAGATCAACAATAAAATCTCTACCATCTATGGTAATAAGAATATTCTTGCATGCATGAGCAGTAAGAACAGGTTTATTCGTGGGTGTGGCAACAATCAAATCACACTCAAGAAGTGTCACGTGCAATTTAAGACACTTAACACATTCATGTGATACGAACGAGTGAGTTACACCCGAATCAAACAATATAGTTAATTGAATTCCGTTAACGAGGCACATACCTTGGATCAAATCTTAAGATTCGGAGGCCTCGGATCCATCGAGAGTAAAGACTCTCCCTATGGTCTTCAGTCGATTGACTTGAGGCTTCTGACTCTTGCTAGCACTCTGTGGCTCTGACTTTCCTCTTGACAGTTCCGGCTGATGTGGCCATATTTGCCACACTTGAAGCAGATGATGTCTGTTTCCTTGCACTGAGTAGTAAAGTGTCCCTGTCCACACTTGCCGCACCACAAGGGTCTAGAATCGAAGGAATCCCATCTCTTGGACCTGTTTGAAGAAAACTGGGGCTTCTTGCCATCCTTCTAGAAGTCCCGGCCAGCTGGAGCGAGACGCGACTTCCATTTGTTCCCTTGATCACTCTTCTTAATGCTCTGACTGTCTGATCCCTCGGAGGCTGACCCTCCTGACTTGTAGGCATCTTCAAAGATCCTACACTTGTTCACTAAGACTGGGAAGACTCTGATCTCCTAATAGCTGATAGCCTGCTTAATCTCCAGACGCAGACCATCCTCAAACTTCACGTACTTGGAGCGGTCGTCCGTCTCATACTGATACATCGTATAGTAACGAGCGAGCTCCTCGAACGTAGCCGCATACTCTCCCACTGACATGTTACCCTGCTTCAGCGCCAAGAATCCCATCTCCTTTTTGTCGCGGATATCGGCTGGAAAGTACTTCTCAAGAAATCTATCCTTGAAGACATTCCACGTGACCGCGGTATCCTCAGCCTGCATGCGCTGACGATAGTTCTCCCACCAGTGCTCAGCCTCCTCCGTCAGCTTGAAGGTCCCAAAGATGACCTTCTGGTGGTCGTTGCATCCCATATCCTGGAAGATCTTCTCGGTATCCCTAATCCACAATAGGGCCCCCTCAGGATCATAAGCTCCCTTGAAGGACGGCGGATTGTTCCGCTGGAACTTGTCAAGACCCTGAAACTCAGCTGGTCCCCCGTTGTTGTTGGCGTTTTGGTTCTGGCCTATCACGTTGGCAAGGAGTGCAAAGGCGTCTGGGATAGCCTGGTCGTTTTTGCCTCCTCTTCCTGCCATAAGTTGCTGTAAATTCCAAAGCAGCTTATTAATCAAAGATAACTTAAAGCAGGAAAAGCTAACGGTTACTAAAACTAAGCACCATTATCTATAATAAATATAGATAATTCAAACAAGAACATACAACAGACTCATACCACGACCTGATAGGACAAACCTGCTCTGATACCACTAAATACCCTATACCCCGCATACATATAGAAGCATTTAATTTACAGATATAAAATAAAAACGTGCATTTATTTCATAAAATCAAACCAAGGTAAAAGGGACCACATTGTAACAAGTCTCAAACGTGGAAAATAACACAAGTTTTAAAATGATAACATAACATAAACAAAACCCAACCCCTGATGTCACATACAGAGTTAGTATAAACAAATCCGGAAAACATCCTCGGATACAACTAAAACAAACTAACTAATAACATAAAATTGGAAATCCTAACTACGAGTCGCGACTCCTCAGAGTCACTCCTCGACTAGTTGCTCGCCGTCTGATAGCATAAAAGATGCATGCAACAAAACACAAACATAGCAATGGGGAGTAAGAAATATGAATATGAATATAATGGCAAGAAAGCAGTTAGCAAGACGAGCATGCATCACAAAAATCATGTTATCACAACAACAACATACAATATAAATAATTAATAGCATCATACATTAACGTATGATATGCAATGCAATGCAATGCTACTCCACATTGGCCAATAAGCACCAACGCCGGGGCAATCCACCTTACCTAGGATAGCCGACGCACCTTACTCTCGGATGCGCCACCATGGGGCACTAGATTCACCTAACCCTCGGACGAATCATCACGGACGGCCAGATCGCCTTACTCTCGGACGACCTCCCCTATGTTGAACATTCCCCACTAACATCTCCGATGCGTGAATGCTTGAACAACATAACATACAAGCACAACCACCACCTCCGCTTGGGCCACTAGGCTACCCAAGTTTTTCCACCATCAACACCTCGACCACTTGGCTATCGAGGATTATCGTTTTATCGTTTTAATCTTTTAACACTCTGGCCGTTCTGCACCAGAAATTACCACCTCGACCGCTTGGCTATCGTGGACCCCTTGGCTACAAGGCTACCAAGGTACAACATCATCTTTAATTAACACTCTAGCCATTAAGCACTAGAGCTTACCACCTTGACCATCATGCATCAAGACTCCATTGGTCACTAGGCTACCAAGGTGCAATGTCTTATCGCTTGTCTTTTGTCTTCATGTTCATTTGGTGTCTTGTTTTCTCTTTTAAGGCATTTGGGGTGAAACCCCTGTTTCTGCATTGTTCAGCGTTCTGGTCTGGACAGGTGAGCACGGGCATGCTCACCTTCAGCACGGGCGTGCTGAGCTCACAGTCAAGCACGACTATGCCGACTGTTGAGCACGAGCATGCTTAAGCAGCGTGCCCTTTCTGGATTTTGAATTGGAGCATGGGCGTGCTCCTTGTTAAGCACGGTAGTGCTCAATGGAGCATGGCCGTATTGATCTAGGCACAGAGGTCATAGACCCTTGCCAAATCCTTGGGATAGTTCATAGATTCAAACCTATTGGCTGTTACCAATCCATTGAACTTCAGTTTTATTAATCTTGATTAGATATACATGTCTTACAATTAAGGGGAATTAATCCTTTAATCTCAGTTTCGTATCAATTGTCCCTAATCACTCATAGATCAATCCCTAGGGTCTTTAACTAAACCTTTTGGCATAAATCTCACACTCATTACTATCATTCAGTTTTATGAACAATGGGAAACAACCTCCCTTAACATTGTTAACAGTTTTAACGTTTTAACAGCATAATGTTCACAACGTCAATCAACAGTCAATAACATCATAAACTCGTCATAAACGTGGCATCATCACATCATCATATTCATAACAGATAACATTCATTAACAATAACAACATACCAATATCATCATTGCAAACAATTAAACATTAAATATCAATTAAGCATATAGGCATATAAACATGTTATCATATAATAGGGTCATGGGTAACCCTTCGTCTTACGCTACCCCTATGCCTACATACTCATACTATTCCTTCTCCCCATACCTGGTATGAAGAATTCCCGTTAAACTGAAGATTGTCCTAAAATGGTTCCCTCGAACGGCTCGACGAACGATTCAAGCCTTGGCCGACACAGAAAGGTTAACCAATTAGTTCCCAATTCATAAAAAGAGAATGAACTAAGAAAGGGAAGCACTATTACCTTTGCTAACTGGCACTACGCGTGATTGACTCTCCCAACGAAGCAAGAACACTACAAACTGATTGGGTTCAAATGGGAAGAATGAGAGAGACTGCCATCACCCTTAGGGTTGCCTAAAGTGCCAATTTTGTGGGTTTAACTCGTAACCCTGGCTGTTAGCACTATATTTATAGATTCTGACCTGAGCACGGTTGTGGTCAACTTATCGTCAGCGAGACGCGTTTGCATTTGACCACGTTCGTTCTCCTTCTTGAGCACGGCTGTGCTTGTGACTTACACACGAGCACGATCGTGCTCATGCATCAGGAAGGGATTCTAAGCCTAGAAAATCCCACTTATCCCCAAAGACAAAACTAAAGCAGGCAAGGCACACACAAAAGCACTTATACGAAAAACGGGGTGTTACAGATCCACATATATTCTTTTTTATATCCGTCGCAATAGGAGAGTTTGATATTACTCTATGGACATTGGTTGACGGATTCCATATAACGAAATATTTTGAACAAAAGTATAAAAATAGTAACCCTCAGAAAGAACCCTTAATTGCAAAAATGAAAATTAGGTGTTGGAAGCTGATGATTAAGCTTTATTGTATCAGAATCATCATTAAGTGACACCTCTAAATCTATGGATTGAGCTTTGATAGGTAATCCTTTAGTTAGGCTGATGAGTTTATCAGAGGGCACAACAACTTGTTCAAACTGCAATTTTGCAAATTGGGGATCAAAAATAAGATAAAGCCAAGATTTTGAGACACACCTGAATCGAAGAAGAGATTTGACTGGTAACCTCATCAGGATTTCGAGTATCAACTCATCAGGGAGAGAGAGGTTCTTGTTGTTATTCTCCATACTCTTTCTATCTTCCCCTACTTTTCACCAAGTCCCAAAAAGTTTAGGCTAGGTTTATAGGAAAACCTACAAAGTGAGATGGCCCTTGGGTCGGTCGATTTAAGTATATGTTTTGTTGGGTGTTCATGAGATAACCCTCTTTTAAAATCATATCTCAAGGTGGAAGAAAATCATCCCATGGATTGCGTATTTCAAACATGAATCATACAGGGCATTAACTTTTACCTCTTGAAGCGTGCTTTACTTTTCGATCACCAGTGCCACGAAGAGGCTACGTCCAACGAGCAAATGGGCGCCGGAGCTATGTGTCTTGTGCTAGCTGACGGCTACGGGGAGGCACAATTAGCAAGTTTATGTTAGAGAGGAGAGCACTTGCCTATTTATAAGATGACAACTTCCTTTGACCTAACTGCATACCCTATTGGGCTTTGTACACTACAAGTAGGGATGGCAAGTTGTATCCTACCAATTGGGTACCCGCAAAAATTACCCATGATGGATAGGGTAATTACCCGCATAATAGGTAAGGGTCCGGGTACAGGTAGTTACCCGCAAATTTGAATGGGTACGGGTGCGGGTACAGGTACTATGGTACCCACCCCACCCCGCACCCACTCATATGTATATGTATATAAAATTATTTATTTATTTACTTACATTACTAATATATATATAATTTCAGAGGGTGCGGGTACGGGTTCTTAGGTACCTAGAGGGTACGGGTAAGGGTACTAAAATTGCTACCCACACGGGTACGGGTATGGGAACGGGTAATATTTTCAAACACAGGTATGAGGACCGGTACTATAGTACCCTACGAAAACCCTACCCATTGCCATCCCTAACTACAAGCCTAATTGTCCTTTATATTAATTAAATCATATTTAATTAATTTAACTGCTCCACATTTTCTCTATGAGTGTGACCCTATAGGCTCCCCCAAGTTGGCAATAGTATTAAATATTAATTATAATATTAAATATTATAAATAATGAGAGGCATCTAGCAATGCATCATTACTACCCAATTAGCAAGAGTATCAGTGATCCGATTTTAGCCTTACCGCGACCAAAATCTACCGTGCAGTAAATATCCCTTCGTGCATTTGTTTTAATTGAAAACAAGGCATAGAAGTGTCATCCTTGTTATGTTCAATTATTTATTCCTTGATCTCCAAGTCGACGTGTAATCATAAACTGTCCCAATATCACATATTGACCTACTTCCGTGTGGCCACGCATATTTCACGTCTCATTCTATCGAGGGGCCCAAGACATTACCCTTGTTATGTAGGAGGGACGAATCATGTCTACATCAATCACACCCCACAACATGATTTATTTCAAGCCCAATAACTACCTTTATAATCACCCTGTTACGCATGATGTTTGATAGCATTAAAGCCTACAACTCCTCACGTAGGAATCATAATGACTTCAATTCAATGGACTGCTTCACTATGGTCATCATGAGAATACTTATGACACTTATATAACTATTATGAAGTATTCTCAAAGTGGGTCGTCCGGTATAGATATTACTCCTAATATTTATACATGTGTGTCGACTTGATATCACATATCCATGACCTATCAGATGTGGTCATCAATATACTCACACAATAGTCTCTGTGTATTATTGTCGTCCTAATTAACAATAATACTCGACTACGGATATTTTAATAATAGTGTTCTATTATTCAATGATGAGGTCTCATGATTAAGTCATGTACTTAAAATCTCACTGAATGAACTGCCTATTCTAATGACTTTATTATACTATAAACTAATAACATATTAAATGAATGCCTTATTCATTTATCAAATATATGATCAAATTCATGATACGAATGATTATCTATTCAAAATAGATTGGCCACTTGGGCTTACACCAACAATCTCCCACTAGTACTAGAGCCAATCGAGCATCAATCTAACACCCATCGATCTAGTGTGAGTGTCATGCTACCACTGAGCAAGAAACTCCATTAGCGAATTATTTAGTGTTGTCATTCTGCACATATTCACATCTCTCCTCTATTGATCATCTATCGAATGAGATGGAAACACCTAAGTATATGTTCGGATCGCTGGTGAGATCAAGTTTCCTTAGCTTATGTGATTACTCCATCATCATCGCAATGATATCAATGGAGTTCTCAAAGTTAGGAATTATTCCTAGTTAATAAATGAACTTTCCTATCCAATGGCCATTAAATCTACATTTAAGGCAACTATATACTTGGTCTCTGTAATGAATTATGCAATTGTCTCATGCTTGGAACATTTTCAAGCATATAGTACCCCATTAATACAAAACACAAATCCATATTGCAATATGGAATAATCTTTATTGGTTTGGAAACAACATCGATGTAACACCTTACAACGACTTCTTCCTCATCTTTATTTGTCAAGAATGTATCCTTAGTTCTTCTCAGATACTTAAGGCTGTTCTTGACTATAGTTCAGTGACCTTCATTGATATCAATTGGTACCTTCTTGTCATGCTCACAGCATACAAGATAACTAGTGTAGTACATAATGTACTATGACTAAGGCCCAATAACTTCAGCGATCTGTCTCTATATATCCTGATTCCTAACATGTAGGAACCCTCACCTAAGTCCTTCATTGAGAAACAATTCCCTAACCATGTTTTCACAATTTGTAGCATAGGAATATCATTTCCGATAAGCAGTATGTCATCCACATACAATGTGAGAAAGATAATCTCACTGCCACTAACCTTCTTGTACACACAAGGTTCATCTTCGTTCTTGATGAATCCATATTGTCTCACAGCTTCATCAAAACTAAGATTGCAACTTCTGGAAACTTGCTTTAATCCTTAAATGGATCTCTGCAACTTACACACCTTTCCAGGATCCTTTGGATTGACAAAACCCTCGGGTTGTGTCATGTACACATCCTCGAGAAGATTCTCGTTAAGGAATGTAGCCTTGACATTCAACTGCTGGATCTCATAGTCATAGTATGCATCAATAGAAAGCAGATTCCGAACAGATTTAAGCACCGCTACTGGGGAGAAAGTTTCATCATAGTCTACACCATGAGTTTGCTTGAAACCTTTCGTAACTAGTCGCGCCTTAAAGGTACTCACTTTACCATCCATGTCAGTCTTCTTCTTGAAGACCCACTTGCCCCATATGGGTTTTACCCCTTCAGGTGTCTCAACCAAGGTCCATACCTAGTTCGTATACATGGACTATATCTCGGATCCCATGGCCTCAAGCAATTTCTCAGATTCTGGGCCATTTACGATCCTTGGTTGGTTACAGGCTCATCTTGATCCTTGAGCAGCACATCACCTTCCTGAGTTAGGAGAAGTTCATATCTCTTGAGTTGGTGACGTGACCTGTTAGACCTACGTAAGTCTTGTGTTACTTGAACAGGTGGTTCAACCACAACATCTTGTGGAATCGGTTCTTGTTACATTGTAGGCGGGTCGGTATTTTGTGGTACTTGAATTTCTCCAAGTTCTACATTTCTCCCACAATCTCATTTGGAGATGTATTCCTTTTTAAGGAACACTCAAATCCTATCAACAAACACTTTGTCATCAGAGGTGTTGTAGAAGTAATATCCTTTGGTTTCCTTAGGATATTCCACAAATATACACTTATCCGATTTGGGCCCAAGTTTATCCGTCATAAGACGTTTCACATAAGCTTCACTTCCACAAATCCTCATAAATGACAACTGGGTCTTCGGCCCATCCATATCTCATATGCAGACCTTTCAACTACCTTAGATGGAACACGGTTAAGAGTGAATGCATCTGTAAGTAGAGCAAAACCCCAGAAAGAGTAAGAAAGGTTTGAATGACTCATCATGATCGTACCATGTCTAACAAGGTGCGATTCCTCCTTTTGGATACACCATTCCATTGTGGTGTTCCAGGAGGTGTGATTTGGGACACTATCCCACACTCTTTCAGATAGTCATCAAACTCTTGGCTTAAGTATTTTGCACCAAGATTTGATCATATGGCCTTAATACTTTTGCCAAGTTGGTTCTCCACTTCATTCTTGAACTCTTTGAACTTTTCAAAGGTTACAGACTTGTGTTTCATAAGATACAAAAATCCATATATACTGAAATCATCAGTAAATGTGACTAAGTACGGATAACTACCTCTAACAGAGTTGTTTAGGGGCTCACATACATCACTATGTATCAATCCCAAAAGATCACTAGCCCGTTCACCTGCCTAGTGAACAGGGCCTTAGTTATCTTCCCCAACAAGCAAGATTCACATACATCAAATGATTCACAATCGAATGAGTCCAAGAGTCCATCCTTATGGAGCTTGGATATTCGTTTCTCACCTATATGGCCTAAACGACAATGCCAAAAGCATGTAGGGTTCAAATCACTTGGTTTGACCCTTTTCACATTAATATTATAAACTGGCATATGAGGATCAAGGACACAAAGTCCATTATCAAAAAACGTGATAGCATAGAAAATATCATGTGACTGATGTTTCTACCAATAGCTGGAATATAATAACATTTATTTAGTTCCAAAATAAGTCCTTAAGGCAAAGTCAAAAACTTCTACATTTAATGCAACAACTTTTGCTCCATTTCCTATTCACATGTTGACTTTACCTTTAGTCAATGTCCTACTCCCTTTGATCCTTCACATTAATGTGAGATCCACATGGGTATCAAATACCCATGATTTAGAAGTAGGTTGAATTCTACAACACAATGCTCGAAGAGGAAGTCATACTTCTTTTCTTTTCTCATACTCTTTCTTGTACCTTGTT
Organism: Sophora flavescens; assembly: GCA_030762895.1. NCBI lineage: Eukaryota > Viridiplantae > Streptophyta > Magnoliopsida > Fabales > Fabaceae > Sophora > Sophora flavescens. Next base: position 65,024,215 of record CM061062.1, on the reverse strand, counting down.
GGTAGTTTTTCAATGTCGGGTCAAACCGCAATGAAATCAATTGCCTTCATTTGCAACCCTTCCTATTAGCTTCAAGACAGAAGTATTAGGCTTGAACTTGTTCTTGCCTTTGTTTTTCTCCTTGTTTAGCATGCTTAAGGCTTCCTCTTTCAAGACTATCACAATAGTCTACCCTTTTCTACTGTGGAGACTCTGCTCGGCCGTTCTCAACTTCCTTGCAATCTCTAGTAGAGGTCTGTTAGAATCATTCATAACAATTTGACTATAACTATCCTGCAACAATTACAAAATCATATCAATGACCAGCATTTGACCTAAATGAAAGCCCAGCTTACCAGATTCTCAATGTACTCAATAGTATGAAGCACATGGTAAGTGTCTGGATTTCCTTCTGCCAGTTTGTAACCGAAAAAGGGCCGGGATGACTTCTTGTTCTTATGCATTGCATTCTCTCAACAGGGCATCATGAGGTAAATGATCATATCACGTGCCTTCATGGTTGCAAGCATGAAGAATCCTACATCTAGGACATCGTCTTGATGCTTCTCATAAGCATCATTTTCGATCCTAGTAGGAACTGGTTGCTCGGGAATCAGTTACTCGAGAACAAACAAGTTTTTCTCGTGCTTGAGAACAATCATGAAATTTTGAACTAATCCAAAAAAAGTTAATTTCGGATACCTTGTCCTTCTCAAGGAGAAATCGTGAGACACCAAATTGTGAGACACCCTGTTGTGCCCCGATGCTTTATTAGCTTAAAACCTTATTAATTTATTCCTTAATCGCTCGCTTAACGGGAAAAGATATAAAAATTAAAACTTATATAATAATCATAAAACTTCTGCAAATTAAACACACCAACGTTGTAATATATAAATACACACATGTTTATTTATTACATTACCAAAACACTATTGATGGTATCCTCTTAGTAGGAGCCCTCACAAGCATAAACTTAAAATAAAAGTCATACTTAGCGGAAACATATAAAAATTACTTTTTAGACACACTGGCAATACTATCTATACTCTAATCACCATGGATCACAGCTCGACCTCCACCGTCTGGTTCGTAAGGAATTCCATCCAACTCCTCAGCAACATAATCCTCCATCGAGTCTTCTAGTGTAAGTAAAGTAACCCACAAAAATACAGAAATATAGGGGACAAGAAGCAGTTCTATCATCAAAAAGTGGAAGGAGTAATAGTAAATTATACATTAATTGTCACAGACATAACATTATTCAACACCTAACTAACAAAGCATCCTCAAATTAATGTATCATCCTCTACCCCAATCTCGTACAACTAGACTTTCATATTGACGTGGCCACTACTGATTTCTTTCATGCATTCCTCTCGGGTAATGTCAGTCAGATGTTCAAGCGTCAGGTTCCAAATTCCCGGTGCACATTCTCTTCCATGGTGAGAACACTCACGCTAAGCATGACACTATAGTTGCACGATGCTCCCGGTGCACACTCCGTTCACTCCCGGGGGTGCTCGATGAAATTCAATGACACTATAGCTGCACAACCTATTTCTAAGGTGGAACGATCTAGCGAGAAATCTTGACCTCGTGTATTATATTACCAATACACGGTTGTGAACACCAACACCGACCTCGTGTATTATATTACCAATACACGTGAATGTCACCAACCCATTTTAACAACATCCTAGTGCCTTCACCTTCCACTAGAACTCAACCCATATTCTAGGTCACCACACCTCATTAAAATACATCGTCTAGGTTAGGCACCTCTAAGTCACCATTATTCTCACACCCAAAACAAACAACTATCTCTCGAATAATATATATATCTTTGCTTAAAATCCATTAAGCACATTATTAACAACCCGACAGATCATGCATAACATAACATCAGAAATATTCAAACACCAAAAATAATACGTCACATGCAGGTGGAGTACCTCAACCAGCGTATCACAGTAAAATCAAAATCATAAAGTCAGACTCTGTCACGGTTTGGCCATGACAACCATCACAGTCGTGACAGACATTCTCCATCTCAATATTCACAAAATTAACCTATACCGATAAACCTACAATCCCTGAATCACCATTGGTTTGACAGAAAAGGTTTCCAATATGATTTTGGTCTTGTCGATTACTCGACTACTAGTAGGGTTTAAGTCGCCCTACACAATTATCATATAATCTACTACTTATCGATTCCGACGGTAGATTAATTCTTTCCCCCCACCTGATTGACGTGTGTGCTTTCCCGTAAAAGCTCCGAATGCGTCCACTCTACTTCCAAGAACCTCAACACGATCCAACGGTTAAAACATCTCAGATCGCAATTCTTGGGTGACAGCTTAGATGGTACCCGAGTTGAGTTTCTCACCTCCTAGGCCTACTGCCCGAGCTTCATATCTCACACTCTGGAGGTTTGTTCCAAATTCGGACCGTTGGATATGAAGAACCACAAGTCTTGAACCTTCTTCTAAAATTGGAGAATGATCCCACGGTTGAAGAGTGTGTGGCAACTCTCTCAAGGAGACTGCTCCAACTAGGTTTCAAAGCTTCCAACAAAGGCTTCTTGTAACTATTGAGGTTTCTCTCTCAATTCTTCTCCTCTAATCCGAAGTAGTGGGTGATAAACAGAGTTAAGAAGATGATGAAGATAACTAAGATCATAGAAGTGAGGGTTTACCTCTAGATAATGAAAGAAAGTGAAAGAATGATCAAGTTGTGCAAGAACAACAATGGAGTTTTTGAAGAAAAATGAAGAAGAAATGGAAAAGATGAAGTGAGAAATGTGGAGGGGACTGCTACTGCGGTTTGGGGGTTTAAATAGGGTAGATCTTAGGCTTTGTTTGGTTCCTTAGAGGCCAATTAATGGGTTTTGTGAATATTAAATAATATAATACTTAACTATAGTTAATAATTAACTTAACTAGGGTTACTTTGATAATCAAGATGAAAATCATGTGGTCAAGAATTCATGGGAGGTGTGACTAATTTTAGACCACAATAACTAACCTTGGTTCCTTAACCATGGTTAAAATTTAACTCGACTTCGATTAGGTTAAGCTTAGGTGTATTTTGGTCATTTCACCTAAAACACTCATAATTTCTAACATTAATTGCATCATAAATTCTTGATGAGTCATCCCATAGCTCAGCTCCTCTGGTGGCCAGTTCTATCTCTGCAGCCTGCTGCCGATTCCGTCGGTTTCCCGATTAGGGTTTTACGCCCGAATAAAAGCGTAATATTTCGTTTTTGGTTGAAAATTTTCAAACTAACCAAACTCGTTGGAAATATGATTTTAATATAAACCATTTCGTTCACGAGTCAAAATCAGGTTTTCTGATCATTAAAATCTTACTGTCAGTGAAAACACCGACCGTTTTCCGTCCAAACTTTTACCAAAATTCGTCCGAACAAACATAATATTTTAATTCTGATCAGAAATTTGGAAATTAGAATTCCTCACGGAAAAAATATAAAAATATCTACAAATTTCAGTTTTGGGTCAAATTAGGGTTTTTTGTCGGTATAAAATTATACTGTCAGTAAAAACGCAGACCGGTTTCCGTCTGAGTTTTAAACCCAAATTTTAACCAGGACTTCCTACTATAGAGTAGGTTCTAGATATGATTTTTTTTCTCTCCAAAATCATTTTCTAAGTCTCAGATAACAATATAAATAAATATATCTTTACCGTTAACACAGTGTATCCGAAAATCGGGCTGTTACAATTCGCAGTAAATTACAGTTTTTTATGTCATGGTAATTCTAAATACAGAAACATGCAAAATATAAGTATCTTATAAAACATATTTAATAAGGTCTTTTAATAAATACGCTCTCACTATTTTACTCAAATCAATGACCCTCATCATTGACTCGGAAAATCTCGTTGAAAGATTTACTAATGAGACCAAGGTCCATATTTCACCTCATTTTGAGTCAACTTTGGCTGATCTCTCAAAACTTAGTTATTTAGGAAGGAAACTCCTTTCCAGTTACATCTCATATGTAACTCTTGGATCAGTTGGGTGAATAACTTTTATTCTTGTTCATCTCTATGAATTAAATCCCAACTCCCTTCCTCTAGGCCCATTTAAATCCTATTGAATTCGGTCAGTTAAGTCAAGCCCAATGGTTGTAATTGAAAATGAGATGCAGGTGGGATACTTGTGAGAAACCAGGGGGTTGTAATTGTATGAGTACATTTTGTACTCCTTCTATTTAAATATATACATATATTTTACTGATAAAAAAAAGTCAAGCCCAATGGTTGACAGTCGGATATTTCACTTGTCGCACCTCACCAAGATTAATTAATGTGCCCAGCTTTGGCATGGCCCACACTTAACCAATCCCGACCTTGACGAGTGCCATGCATCGGAAGGCATACAACTTAATATTGAAATTAAGGGAATTTTAATTAGTAATCTCACCGGCGTTGTATCTCATACAAAACGTCTCTCAGCATACATGACATACATGCTATTATACATTTAATTAACATATATAGCATACAAGACATATAGGCATACAAACATACACTTCATGCATCTCATACATACAACTATACATTTCATGCATTCATACATAAACAAGACATCGTATTATAGTTATGGTCTCCTAAAAAGCAAAATTAAATAAATAATTATTACAAATCTTTGACCTCGAGCAAGCTTCTCCCACGATATCATCATTTGGTGTTGCCTCCTCTTCAACTCGAGTAACTATATATATATTTTTCACCAAAATGGGGTGCAAAGGCATCACTGTGGAGACTTGACATCCCAACTATGTTGGCACCCCAAGCCCCACCAATCACTTGCAGCACACCATAAATTTATTAACTCGAGTAACTATATTTATTTAAAATAAATAAATAAATAAATAAGGCACGACACGCAGATCGTATTTAAATAAATAAACCATGACACGCAAGTCGTATTTACCCAAAATAAATAACATCAAAATCTAGGGCCATAACCATATACATTAAAATAAAACATTTATTTACAAACAATAAAAATAAACACTTTATTATTATTATAATCATTAAATAGATTTTAAGATAAAATCTTCATGAAATCAAGTTCTTTATGATTCTCAAAATTCAAAATGAGATAGCTCGTTAACTATATCAATAGCCCAAACAAGTTTTAAATAATGTATAATTCAAGTTTTGAATTGAAGAAAACATGTACGTTTCTAAATCAATGGAATTCAAAAATCCATCACTCACATTCCAATTTACTAATTTCATGTACTTGATAGAGGTGTTCATCAACCGATCCAAATCGATTCAAACCGAATCGAAAAGCCGAAAATCGAACAAACCTAAAACCGAAAAAATCATATTTTTTAATTGAATTGGATCGGATTTTGGATCCCCTAGTGAAGTAGTCGACGACCACTAGTATAGCCTCAACCCACCAAAATTTATTTAAATAGGAAAACCTTGGGAAAACCTTTTTTATTCAAGGAAACTGGTCATTAATATATGAGATCAAGATCGGGAGTCGATTACGAGTAGGGAAGGTGTAAGCACCCTACATTGCCCATTCTATGAATGGTACCTTAAGTTAATGGCACTTAGGTCCATAGGGCAACCTCAAATCTAAGGAATTGAGCATGACACTTGTCATAGAGCAACCTGAAAATAACATTAAATTAAGTAGTTATTTAAAAAAAACATGGGAATTAAAAAAGAGAAATGTTGTTTCATGATTTTATATTTATAATTTACTTTATTTTCGGTTAAATGTTGAAAAGTCCTAAGCAAGGTCAAACACTCAAACATGACACAAGTCCATAGGGCAACCTTGATTCTAAGGGATTGAACATGGCACTCAAGTCCACATGGCATCCCTAAATAACACAGTTTTATTATTTTAATTATCAACACTAACAAATTTAAAAGAACACAAAAATAAAGGAAAAAATTAATTTTGGCTCGACGGGATGATTAATCCTGCTCCCATGTATTTCCTGCTGCGATGGGAAACTCAAAACTACATAGTTCTTGTGGGAAATATTTTGTTTGTTGGTTTATTTTAATTTTTGTGAAAAGATTTGTTTTATTTTATAAAAATATTTTTTATTATTTTTTATTGCATACTTTTTAAATATTGAAAACTCCTAAGCGAGGTAGAACGTGGCATATGCGTCCACAAAGCTATCCTTGTTCCTGCCGAGATCCGACTCACTGGAATCTCGCCGTAGAACGTTAAACCAAGAGTGAATACTGAGGTTGTTTAAGATTATGACTTGACAGAATAAGGTATTCCGGTCCTACGTATCCCAATAAGAATCAAATCCAGATGTAGTTCTATGTTTGACCCTTGGCCATGTGATGAAGTCAATCCCTTAATCTTGTATATGATGAATACCAGTGAACAAGGAATCTTTGATAGTCTCTTGGTTAGGCTGGTTCCTAAAGTACGCTTAAGGGAGATTCACCTAGCTAGGTTAGCAAAAGTGAGTCTTTCTCTTAGGGTTCTCCTCTTTTTATAATAGGATCCCCATATCTCTTAGAGATTAGTTTTATCTCTTCCTATCTCTTATCTCCTAAATCTTCTTCGAGATATATGATCTCCTTATTTGATGAGACTTATATCTTGTAACCAGATAAAGTTGTTTGATATGGTATCATCTTAATCTTATCTTTTCCGTCCATATCGAATTGGGTATCCAAGCTCGGTGGCCGAGCTTTACACCTCGACCAGTACACAAGCCCCCCAAGCTTTGAGCTCTAAAAAACGTAAAAGTTTTCATGATAGAAGCCGAGCTTGGCCTTAAGATTATTTCTGGAGAGTTCAGGATTTATTCAGTAGTCTTTTCCCCCTTTTATACCACAGTTCGATGACCGATCTTTATACCTCGGCCAACCTCTGAGCTTAATGGCCTCGACAAGAGAGTCTAACAATCCTTTCCCTTTAATTATTTGGGTTTCCAGGTGGCCGAGCTTGATACCTCGGCCCATATTTGTTTTAAGCTCGGTAGCCTCGGTAGCTGAACTTGGCACCTCGGCTCATATACAAGCCCCCCAAGCTTTGTGCTCTAAATAGCGTGAAAGCTTCATTGAAGGAACCGAGCCAAGCCGAGTCGTATGCTGATATTGTCGTTTCAATTTGTGTCATTGTACCAGTTTCTGGAGCTCCGAGATGAGAAGAGATGTGAACGTTGTTATTAAAGCATGGGCTTGATGGTGCCGCATGGCCTTGCATGATTTTAGAGGCCTGCTCTTCGGCTACATTAACTAGGGCTAATCAAGGCCCTGGCTGTTGCAGCGCGTGTGCCGACCTTGTGAACACACGTCAATCATTCATTAGAGTACTGAAATGACATGACTTTTGAAAAGACGATTCCCTTCTCCCACACGCCAAATGCCATCATTACTGTTATACAGTAACGTTACATTAAGAAGTGTCTTCACCTCGTTATAAATTGGAAGAACTCGTTTCAAAGATCTTCCTCCTGCTTTTTTCTCCAAAACACTTATTCTTCACCAAGCCTTTCCTGTATTTGCTTTTCTGTTCAAGGTACGTCTCCCCCCTTCCTTCTTCAATGTTTCCTTTCTGCTTGGTTTGTCAGTGGAACCTTCATTCGTGGTTTCTCAACTTGCCTCCTCTGAAGTTCATATTATAGAGAATGAAGTAAACCTTGTAGGTGGCTCTCTCTATTCTTCTCCACCTCATTCGAAGGGTACCGGGGGCAACCCTGGTACTTATTCTTATTCCTCTTCTAATGAGAGTAGCCCTGCTACTCTTGAGGCCATTACTGCCCCTAAGCGTGCAAGCGTGTTTTTGGGATGCCCAGAGTTCCCTACCCCGAAATCACTATCCCTGGGTATTTCTGGGTTAAGCCAGATGTTGGAGCCTTTTTTTCCCAATTTCAGGACCCATGAATCTCTTAGAGCTGTTAAGCCCAAGGTTTCTACTTCTCAAGGGACTGTTCACAGCTTGCCTTGTTCAGAGACAGCATGTTTTATTGTAAGCGCTTCCAGTTGAACGACATTTCACCTATGTGTATAAAACCTTATTTGAACAAATTTGTGTCACCCTTCCCTTCACCCAATTTGAGTGTGATGTTCTGAAAATCATGAACATTGCTCCTACTCAATTGCATCCCAATAGCCGGGCCTTCCTGATTCTTTGTGGGCAAATAGGGATGACAGCTACCGCTCCTAAGTTCCTTTATTTTTATAAAGTTAGGTTTGGGGACTGAGTTGGTTGGATCTCCCTCGGTGGGGTTGAGCAGAGGGGTATTATTGGACTCTATAAGAGTTCTTACAAATTCTTTAAGTCGAACGTTTTCAAGGTCCGACCTTCTGAGGGGAGTGAGTCCTTCTTTTTTGACTCAAAAGGAAACCTGAAGTTTCCATTTTATTGGCAACCCCACCCTTCCAAATTTTCTAGTTTTGACCTCGGCTCTATGACTGCTCAAGAGTGAGTCGATTTTGAGGTTCTGAAACTTTATCCTTGACCATTGCCTTGTGGGAGGCTTTTAAAACTTCAGACCTCTTTCACTCGGCGGGTCGACTTTGATCGTAAGTAGCTTTTCATTTAAAGATATATTAATTTACCTCTTTGCATTGTACTTATTATATTATGACCGATCTCATTCTTGCAGTGATAATGAGGAAATTCAACTACAGGACTTTGTTGAAGAAGTCGGCTCATCAGGATGATGGCGCTTCAGTTCCGACTTCTGATGCGAAGGGAAAGAAGAAGAAGATTGTTGAAACTTCTGACCCTGACACTCGTCTTCCTAAGCGGGCTTGCGCCGACGTTCATGCAGAGGTACCCCCAAGGAGGAGTACTTCTCTTTTTTCGGTAATCTATGAGGACCCCAATGCTGAGAAGAGGGATGACAGAACACCTCATGTGACCGATCTGACAACGGACACTAAGTGGTATAATGGCCATTGTAACCTGGGCATCAGCTCGCTCTAGAGCAATGATTTCAACCCCACTCCGCTCGTTGATGGCCAATCAAACCCTTCGATGCTCGGCTTTTGCTGGAGCAGGGACCTTATGCGAGTATGGAGGCTGCTACTGCTTATGCCCTTCGGATCTTGTCCATTACTCGCTTATTGAGTTTTGAGTTGTCTAATAATATGAAGAAGATTGAGGCGATGAAGGCCGAAGCTGCTCGTTCTTTGCGGGTACGGGATGAGCTAGCTCAAGCCATGACCAAGTGTGAAGAACATGCTCGATTTATTAGGCAATTGAAAACCTAGAAGACCGAGCTGGAGAAAGCCAATTCCTCCATCCAAGCTGAGATGGAAAAAGAGAAGACTAACTTTCAAAAGGCTGCCGAGGACTCCCAAGCTTCCCTCGAAGGGCTTCAAAAGTCTCTTGATGCCGAGAAGGAGGTCAACCTAAAACTTCAATCTGATCTTACTGAAGCCGAGGCTACCATTATGAAGGAGCATGTCAATGGATTCTCCCGAGCTGTGAAGCAGCTTCAACGCTTCAATCCAAACACTGACTTCTCCCGAGCTGATGTGGAAAAGGACTTCAACAAGGATGAAGTCTTGGTTCCTTTGTTCGATCTCGAAGATGAAGAGGAGAATCAAGAAGAAGAGGTCCTATAAGAAGAAGAAGTCAAAGAGCATGCTGTCGAGGAGGGAGGAAATGGCGAAGGCGGAATGGCTGTGCCTGATCCATCTTTAATTGTTCCTCTTGATGCTGAAGATGCCCTCAACTCTACTCCTGTTGAAACCGTTGCTCATGGGGATTACCCTGAGTAACTTAGAAAAATAATTTTGTTTCATCATATGTTTCATTCTTAGGGCAATGCCCTCTTTATTTTGGAACCTTTTATACTTTGTGCGTTGCCCTTTTGAATTTATGATAATTATGACTTTATGCTTCAAGCACACAAGTTGTTTTTCTTAGAAAATTTTCTAAGTTTTTCTATGTTTCTATTTGCCCTTTAAGGTTTATGCCTTTAATTTGGCTTGCCAAGCTTTTTGAGTTCGGCCCTTTTAATAAATGTAGATTAGCCTCCTTAGGTTTTTAATTACTTTTTTTATGTCTTTCGTTTACCTTTTTAGGCTCGGCCTTTCGACTTTAGATCGGTCAGTCATTTCGGCTCACCATTTCGACTTTAGCTCAGATCACCTCTTTAGGTCTTTATTATTTATCTTTTTAGGTTTTTGATTACTTTTTTAGGTTTTCATTTACCTTTTTAGGCTTAGCCTTTCGACTTTAGCTCGGTCAGCCATTTTGGCTCGGCATTTCGACTTTAGCTCAGATTACCTCTTTAGGCTTTCATTATTTACCATTTTAGGTTTTTGATTACCTTTTTAGGTTTTTGATTACCTTTTTAGGCTCGGCCTTTCGACTTTAACTTGGTTAGCCATTTTGGCTCGGCATTTCGACTTTAGCTCGGATTACCTCCTTAGGCTTTCATTATTTACCTTTTCAGGTTTTTGATTATCTTTTTAGGCTTGGCCTTTCGACTTTACCGATGGAAAAAGTTATGAAAAACATACTAGCAAGAGAGAGAAATAAACTTTATTTATTTGTTTACTTAGGAGTGCCTCATTAAAACCTTCCTGGCTAAAACCACTTGGGAAAAAGACCAGGGTAGGAAAAAGAGTACATCTCCTGCCTTGCATAAATTTAACTAAAATAAAACCTAAGATGGGAAGTGTTCCAAGTTCTTGGAACAACCCTTCCTGATAACTCTTCAAGCCTATAAGCACCTTTTCTTAAATTTTCAACTACTCGAAATGGGCCAGCTCATTTTGATGCAAGTTTACCCTCTTTGGAGTCTTTTCTTGCATCATTTTGTAGTCTATGCACTAAGTCACCTTGCACAAACTCCCTTGGCAGCAACCTCGAGTTGTGCTTCCGAGTTACTTTCTGCTTGCATAGTTCTTCTCTGATTTTTGCCTCATCTCGGACCTCTTCCACCATGTCAAGCTCAACTCGGATTTCTTCTTCATTCTTGCTTTGGTCATGGTGTTGACGTCTAAAAGAGAGCTCATCGAGTTCAATCAGAATCATTGCATCAGTTTCATAGGTTAGCTTAAATGGCGTTTCCCCCGTCGATGACTGTGGTGAGCAATGGTAAGTCTAGAGGATGCTTGGTAATTCCTCGGCCCATGCCCCTTTTGAGCTGCCTAGCCTCTTCTTGAGCTCTTTCAAAATAACTTTGTTGGCGGCCTCTGCTTGTCCGTTTGTTTGTGGATGCTCAACCGAGGTCACCTAGTGTTTGATTCCATGGTTGGAGTAGAATTCTTTCAGTCCCTTATCAGTGATCTGCCTTCCATTATCTGTGACAATGGCATAAGGTAGCCCGTGTCTGCATATGATGCTTTTCCACACAAAACTCTGAACTTTTTTAGCTGTTATGCTGGCTAATGGTTCAGCTTCAGTCCACTTAGTAAAGTAGTCTACCCCCACCATCAAGAACTTGACTTAGCTTTTGGCCACAGGGAAAGGACCAACAATATCCATCCCCCACATAGTAAAAGGCCACGGTGAGAACATGGAATTGAGCTCTTCACCTGGTACTCGCGCAACATTGGCGAATTTCTGACAAGGATCACACTTGTTAGTCTGAGCAGTATAGTCTGATCTCATGGCCGACCAATAAAATCTTCTCGCAGAACCCGAGCTGCTAGAGATCGACCACCTGAATGCATCCCACAGATTCCTCTATGCATCTTGTCCATTACATACTCGAATTTCTCCTTTGTTTTGCATTTTAATAAAGGCATGGAGAATCCTCTTCTGTATAACTCTCCATCTCGGATGGTGTAATGTGTAACACCCTTCTCGGGCGCTACATCGTAAGTGACATTATATTGGCTATAAAAAATTGGGGTAATTTTTTTCTTTTTCGTTAGTCATAAATATAACTACTTGGTTTTAAATGAATAAAATATTCCATTATCACAATTAGGGTCATGAGTTCGAAAATCATTTACATAATACCAAACCCGACTCATAGACAGAAATCATAACAGTATACAAATACGGACTAAAGATACGGAGACACAGCTCCTAAAATATAAGATACTTGGAGTCACAGCTCCATAACAATAACATTAACTCCCAAACATACCCAGTTGACCAAACTAAAATAGAAAAGACCATCCTTTCTCAAAAACGGTGAGAAGGACAAACCCAAATGACAAAATCTAGTGGAAACTCTATTTGAGTCCACTACCGATATCGTCACATAAGACACTACTGGAGTTACTACAATAGACACTACTGTAGTGCTAACATAAAAGGTGTTCTTCTTGTCTTTCCATCGGATGACATCTAGATTCCATCAGAATTCTTTCCACGTGTTTCTCAGATGCTAGATGTCCTTAACATCAAGCAAAAGTTGTCAAGTAACCTTTCATCTTTGTGCAAAGTTTTCTTAAAATACTTGATTACAAAACCTAGCACATTATGAGATTGGAACATAGGTCCAATTATTTATTTCTCTGTACTTTTCTAGTTGAGCCTTTTCCTCTGGCTTTCAATAAAACAAATCATTCCGAGTCCATTAAATTTTATGGAATATGAAGAATAAATTATCCATACTTTATGACATAAGGTCGTGTTCCACCCCACGTCATAAATTATTACGTTCGTATTTTCACGAAGTCATTCTTGACTTAGGTTTTTACGTTTTATGGTAAAATCTCGTCTTTGAAGATGAAAATCCTTTTGTCTTAAAACCAAAATATTTAAATAAAATCAAATCAATTTTCAAGAATACTTTCCATCAAAGATACATAGATAGCGGTTTCTCAAAACATTTTCTCGAAAATCCTTAAAAACGTTTAACGACGGTTTCACCGCTTTTTATTGAATTTAGGCCCAAAAGCCATATTTTGAAAACACGGTTATTCACCTCAAATGTATTACTCTACTAGGTTATATTACTCATATGAAAATATTGAAACACTGATTTTACATCTTACTCTCCATCTATACGAAATTCCTAAAAATTTGATCGAACGTCGTTAATTTTGTAAATCGCGTAAATCCTTTTTCAACACTTTTACACTCTAATAGTCCAAAACTCATTTTGGAGTTTTAGAACAGTTCTGTAAGTATGAAAAACATTTTCTCACAGTCCAATTACTTTAATTTTCGAAAATGGCATTTTAATCCCTAAACTTTCATTAATTACAAAATAGTCCTTTTTCACTTAAAAGCTTATAACTTTGTATTTATAACTCCAAATCACATCAAACCAACTTCTTTAGAAATATTTTTCATTTACCCTCTAATTTTCCAGAAATCACTTTTCTGCCCCAAATATTTTTCAATAATTGCAAAAAGGTCATTGTTTACAAAAAAAACTTATAACTTTTTATGTATTAATCCAATTAACACCAAACCAATTTCTATGGTTTTGTCTCATCGAGAACTACAATATTAACACACAAGAACATGAATTTCAGTGCAGCCACTGAAATTCCCAGAAATTGCAATTTAGTCCCTAAGGACCCAATAATTCATAACTTTCAACAAACACATCCAAATCAATCTAAATCAATTTTTATATTCTTATATATTCATCTAATTCTCATAAAAACTATTCAAACAATTTAACACATCATGGAACTCATATAACCATTCAAGGCCGAATGGCCCAAAAATTATATGTTAGGCCATTTTTCATGTTAAACCTAATAAACAACTATCAAGTATCCAATTAGCAATCATTGAATCAAAATTAACATATATCAAAATCAAGTATCAACCACATCCTCCAAGAGGATCACACACACATAAATCAATAAATTACCCAACTTTCACACTTATGATTTACAAGACCATTTATACTAAATAACACTAATTAAACCATCAACATATCTACATTAAAGTAGGATAGTGGTAATCTCCCCCATACCTCTTGTAGACCACTTGAAGATCAAACAAACACAAGATAAACCAAGCAAGGTAGGCCACGGTTTTGTCCACCTAAACCTCTTGAAGATTGAAGAAATGAAGAAAATGATCAACCTTCACTTAGTTGAAAACTGGACAGCTTGAGGGTGTGATGGTTTTGTGAGTGTATCTCACAATATACTCATCCAAAAATCACAAACTTTCGCTTGTTAGAAATATAAGAAGAAAAGGAACAACTTTAGTGTTGAAGGTTTCATTTGGTTCGGATCATAAGAGGGTGAAAAGGACCTTCCTTCTGCTGTTTCGTGTGTTGCTGAGAATTCTGGGCAGATTCGGTATTTTGAGCATATCTCCCAATCCACTTATCCGTTTTTGATAATCGCTAGCTTGTTGGAAAGAATAGAGAAATAGGAACAAAGTTTATGTTGAGAGTTTTTCCAGTTTCAGAAAGGAAGAGGGTCATATGTTTGGTGTAGATTCGGTGTTCTTATCAGTTTTGTAACATATATAGAGAAAATGGAGAAAACTTGGTGAGGAAGATGAAGAGAAGTGGGGAGGGACAGCTGCGGTTTTGAGCCTTTATATAGGCTTAGATTTAGGCTTTGTTTGGTTCCTTAGAGTCAAAATAATGGGTTTTGTGAATATTAAATTAATATATGATTAATCATAGTTAATAGTTAACTTAACTAAGGTTATTTTGGCTAATCATGGTTAATAATATGTGGCTCACATTTGATGGAGGTGTGGATGATTTTGGGTCACACATAGTGACTCACCAATGAGTCACCGATCCTATCCGTTAGCGGTTCCTGAAAATTCCGTACGCAGCTCCGTCATTTACCCGATTTCGGTTTTTAAGAGGAAAATAATGAAACGAAAGCAAAATGAAATAGGTATGGTTGAGTATATATGGATGAACGAAATTGAGGAGATGTGGGAGGTTTACAACCATGTAAAATGAGTGGTTAAAAGTGCGTAGATGTGTCTTGTTAATACTCGCGAAAGCTTGGGGGTATTTTGGTTTTTTTACCTAAAAGTCATGATTACTACCATTTAATGCTCATAAATACTTGGTGACTCATCCTCCATGAGTCATCATGTATGACTCGTTGTCCCGATCTCTTGACAGGTATCTGCAGTTCCATTTCCAACTCCGTTGGTTTCCCGATTAGGGTTTCTGTCTGTTTTTCGATCGAAAATTCTCAAAATAACCAGACTCATTGGAAGTATGATTTAAACATAAACCATTTTGTTCACGATTCAAAATTATATTTTCTGATCATTAAAATCTTACTGTTAATGAAAACACCGACTGTTTTTTCGTCCGAACTTTTACCAAAATTCGTCCGAATAAACATAATATTTTATTTCTGATCAGAAATTTGGAAAGTAGGGTTCCTCACGGACATAATATAAAAAATATACAAATTTCAGTTTCGGGTCAAATTAGTGTTTTCTGCAGCTATAAAATTATATTGTCAGTTAAAAATGCAGACCGGTTTCCGTCTGAGTTTTAAACCCAAATTTTAACCAAAGATTCCTACCATAGAGTAGGTTCTAGATATGATTTTGTTTTCTCCAAAATCATTTCCTATGTCTTAAATATATATATATATATATATATATATATATATATATATATATATATATATATACTGATATTAAAGAATAGTTAAAATCGGGGTGTTACATGATTACAAGATTTCATACGGATTTTATTTGCCTCTTTGGGATCATTAGGCAATTTATACGAGGCTAGAAATTCCCAAAATGGTGTCATCCAGCCACGATCATAGTGCTCGGTCATCATTACCTCGACACAATTTATGCTCGGCTCAAGGAGATTTTCCTGAATGAAGGTTCTTAGCTGGCTAGCTTTTTGGTGCTAGCCAGCTTAGATAACAGATATGCGCTGGAATTTTCCTCACGAGGTATATGTTCAATAGTAAAGTTGTCAAATTATGAAATTAAACAATTAACTTTACAAAGATACCTGGTCAATTGGGGACGATTTGTTTGATAATCACCCGAGACTTGTCCTGTTACAAGTTGTGAGTCACTTCGGCATTTAAAATCTTTGACTCCAACCTCTTTAGCTAGCATCAGTCCTGTGATAAGGGCTTCATATTCTGCTTGATTGTTTGAAGCTTTGAATCCAAATTTCAAAGATTGCTCCAAGACCAAGTCGTCTGGGTGATAATCTTCTAGATTATGTGATTTTTGTGTGCTTATTAAATGGATTTTTGCTCCCAATTGTGTTGATTGATTGAGTTTTGTCCCTAAGTTTAGGTAATTTAGTCTTAAATAGTGTTTTGAAAATTTTAGTTTAATTTCATATTTCTAGAGTTAATCTAATAGTGTTTTTATTTGTTTACATTTGTAGGAAATAAAAAAGGATTTGCATTAATTGGACATTGGGCTCCCAACAAAATAGAAATTGATGAAACATGCAAGCCCGATTGTTTAAAATTGTTAAGCCACAACTCATGGACAAATTGAAGGAACATGGCTAATTGGTGAACAGAAAAGTAAAGATTTCCAAACATGCCGCACAAGGAGCTTGCTGGAGAGGTTTGGGAGTCTTTAATTATAAGTGAAGAAAAAGTCACCTAGCAGGCCACTTGAAGCTCCAAGGTTTTGGGCTTATAAAAAATAGAAGTACAACCCATGCAAAAAAGGGAATAGGGTGGCAACGTGAGTGGCTATTTTGGTGGAAAAAAAGAACGTACAAAGGAGTGCAGCCGCCGCACAGTGTGAAAACGATAGTAGCTGCACAGGAAAAAAAATATAGAGAGAACTATACAGTTTTGAGGGGGAGAAAAGGGAGGAATCAAGAGAGTTGAAACTAATGAGTAGAGACTCGTGATGACTACCTTGCCTTCGTCTTCTTCTGGAGTTTGTTCTATTTCTATTATGTCTAGCTAATTTTCTTTTGTTAGAGGTAGATGTAACTGCCTAGATAACTTGTTTTGATTCTGGATAATTACTTGTTTTGGTTTGTTTAATTTCAAGAGTTTATTCACTGTTTGCATGTTTATCTACTGTATGAATTTTACAATTGGGAAATTCGGATTCATAGTTGTTGTTTGTGAATGAATGATTTGCATGTGTTACTTAGGAATAAGAACACAATCAGATTAACATTTTTGAGTTGTAATCATTCTTAATGCTTCTGTTAATTATTTAATACTCAAGGAATTGAATTAGTAATTTAGACAGAAAGATTTTTCCACCTGAGGAATTAGGGGATAAATTATAAAACTCAGTTTCTTGAAATTGGATAAACTGTTCAAGTTAATTTCCAGGATTGAACAAGTAGGAAAGGCAGGGAAATCAATCCTCTAACAATTTTTTCTTGATTATTAAAAACCAATTATCTGTTGCTTAATTTTCTCAACTGAAAATACCAAAAATATTTTCTGTTCCTTGTTAAATTTCTATTCTTACTTATTGGTGAAAACCAATTTCAAACCATTCGGTTGCTTAAACGAAATTGAGTTGGCACGTTAGTAGTTAACGGTTCAATCCCCGAGGACGATATTTTATTACTATAGTTAGCGATTTGGTGCACTTGCCAATTTTGTTCAACAAGTTTTTGGCTCCGTTGCCGGGGATTGATTTTTGTTAATATTAGTTGTGCCAAGGAAATATCGATTTAAGCATTTTATTTTGTCATTATAATTGCTGCAATTTTATTTTTATTTTATATTATCAGTGTGCACTGATTTTCTTTTGATTTGTGTATGCGAGGTACTGTTGACAAGAATTCTTTGTTGTTTGATCCTGAAATTGAAAAGACAGCTAAGAGTAACAGGAAGGCAGTCAAGCTTCGCAGGCAACAAGAAAGGGAACAAGCACTTTTACAACAACAGGTGGTTGAAGTTGAAACAGTCATGGCCAAGCAACCTGCTAGGCGGACATTGAGGGATTATTCCAAACCCAATACTGAAGGTGCCCGGGGTTCTATTTGTGAGACCTGCTGTGCAGGTTAACAACTTTGAAATTAAGCCTGCACTCCTTAATTTGATGCACCAGAACCAGTTTGTTGGAGGAGCTCAAGAGGATCCCAATCATCATCTGGAGAATTTCTTACAGGTACGTGATACAGTGAAGTTCAATGGAGCTTCAGATGACGCTATTAGATTGAGGCTTCTTCCTTTCTCATTGAAGGATAAAGCTAGAAGTTGGCTTCAGTCACAACAACAGGGCAGTATCTCAACATGGGATGATTTGGAGTCCAAGTTTGTGCAAAAATATTTTCCAGCATCGAGGTCAGCCAAATTGAGGAGTGAAATTACCTCATTTGTGCAGCTAGAGTCAGAAACTTTGTATGATGCTTGGGAGAGGTTCAAGGAGCTACTCAGAAAATGTCCTCATCATTCTTGGTCCAATTGGTTGTTAGCTCAAACCTTCTATAATGGGTTGGATCCGAATGCAAGACAGATGATGGATGCTGCATGTGGAGGAGCTTTTGATTTAAAGAGTCCAGAAGAGGCTTTGGAAATACTAGAGACCATGGCAATACCAACAATTGCTAATATGCAGCATGATAGGTAAAACAGAAAAGTCTTGGGGGTGAATGTTGTGGATAGTAATCTAATTGACAAACAAGTTAACAAGGTGATTTCTCAACAACTTGCTACTTTGTTGGGGAATGGCCAAGTTAATGCACTGAATACACCTCCCTTGGTGTGTGATTTTTATGGCGGAGAGCATCGTAATGGTGAGTGTGGCACAAATCAACTCGAAGAGTAAGTGAATGCATTGGGGCAACAAATTAACCCCTATTCAAACACTTACAATCCAGGTTGGAGGAACCATCCTAATTTCTCATGGGGTGGACAAGGTGACCGCGCTGTCGCCACGCGCCAAAAAGAACGAGCGATTATAAAATAATGCAGTATAGTGCGACAACTCGGATCGTCTCTCAAGGACTCTTTAGGTGTTGTTATTATTAACAGAAAATTAGTAAAAGTTAGAAATGGGGGTTTTGAGATTAAAACTAAATTAACAAAACAAATCAAAAACAGAGAAAAGAAACAAAGCAGTTAAGAAATTAGCAAATAAACAAAAGCGATTAACCTAATGTTTCTCGCTTCCCACTATCATTGGTTCATGCAAATCCTAAGCAGATACTAATCCCCTCTCGGTTGTAGCAACAATTAACAAACGAAAACCGCTACTACAGATGTATGTTCCTATTCCCGAAATAACAAACGGGGTTACGCTCTCATGAACAAACGAACATGAATGAACACACGCGAAATAACAAACGCGATTATATATAGGAACATAGCATCACCGAAATGAAACAATACCACACTATACATTACTGAAATAACAAACAGAAACATATAATATGGCATTGAAAAGAGAAAAGCAAATGGAAGAGGAATCACAGAACCTCAAGTGTTAATAGAAACCAATTGCAGTAGATTAATCCTAGGAGACTAGCTCTCCATTACAGAAATAAACATTAAACTAAAAGAAAAACAAAAGACTAACAAGCTCAGGAACCAGCCAAAACTGGCTAATTCTGACTCTCTCCTCCAGTTCTGCCTAAGACTACTTATATACACGTTTCTGGAATCCAAGTCCTCGTGAGGCGAAGCACTGCTCGCGAGGCGAATTATGCGAAAGGTCTGCAACTCTTGGTCTTCTCGCGAGGCGAGCATAGCTTCGCGAGGCGAACTCTTCAAATTCCAAACTGCAACGCCCGTGACCTTCCACACGGGCAAGCCGTGATCGTCTCTGACTTTTCATGGTTGGATGACTCGCGAGGCGAGCCATTTATTCGCGGGGCGAACCAGAGACTTTGCATTTTCTTGGAACAGTCAGCTTCGGGGTCGCGTGGCGAGCAGCCTTATCGCGGGGCGAGAAACTCCAGAATTATTCCTTTTTATTTACCTGAAAACAGAAAATAAAAGTAAATACTTTATTCACTCTAAATCAACTAAATTAACTTAAAAACCCTTTACAGACTCAAAATACTACTTAGAGACAATCAAGTCTAATTTGGGTAAAAATGATATAAAATTAGCACAAAGCCAAGGTCTTTACTAGTTATAAAACCAGTCAAACAGAGGCTCATCAAAATACCCCAAACTTAAACTTTGCTTGTCCCCAAGCAAACTACACTCAAAAACTTAAAAAGACTCAAGACCTGGCAAAACATGGCAAGCTTAAGGATTCAATCAACCTTGCACAAATTTCAAGCAATATTTCAAAAGAATTTTTTTTCTTCCAATGTTCCCCCCTTTCAAGCAAAGTAATCCCCACAATCATTTATTCTAAACAATTGAGAATTTCATCATTCAAACACTCATTAATCTAAGCAGGGGATCCAAGTCACACTCAAAAGAGAGATCACCAAAATCAAACAACTGCCTTCCTCACAAGGGAAATTTGCGTTTCACTCAATCGCTCAGTTTTTGTCAGGCTAACATTTCACTCAATTTCACTTTTCAGAAGCACTTCCCATAAATTTGATTTTCATCTCAAAATGATTCCCACAGAAAACATGCAAGCAACATCAAAAGGTCTTTTATGGGTTGTAATGGGGCTTGGCTAAGGGTAGGATATACAAAGGAACTAGGCTGAGGACCCTAGGATCTAAGAGAGCATGACATTATTTACACTTTGAATTTCCACTCAAGTTCCTTTTCTCATTTTTCTTTTATGCCTTGGGTGGCTACAGCCTCTTCTTCTAAAACTTTTATTATTATTTTTTTCATTTTTACACTTTTCTCTTTTTTCTTCCTTTTTTTTTTCTTTCATTTTTTTTTCATTCATCATTTTTTTTTCTACAAGCCTTTGGCTCCAACCTTTTTATTGTTTTTTATTTTTTTTTCTTTTTTTTCAATCCCAACAACATATTACACCTTGCAGCCACCCCAAACTTAGTTTCTTGCACCCATTCTAAGATTACATGCTCTCCTAATCCTAAGATCGGGTTAACATGGTTTTCCAGATTTTTGGGCTTATAACATTAGGTTATCAAGAATTAACAGGCTAATAAGCTCAATGGGGCTAACTAGGGAACATGCATTATGAATTGGTTATTTTAGGCTAAGTAGCTATTTACAAAGAAAATGCCTAAATCATCTGAAGCAAACACATAATCATGCAAATCAAAAAGAGATTCAATCAAATCCAGGAAAGTGCAACTTAAAAGAGATTCTCACAGTCAAAAACATGTTGGAGGCTCAAAACCTCACCTGGACATTCATGCAAATTGTTTGACAGAGATTCTATCCCTAGTGTGTGCTTCCTATCACCCCAAACTTATCATAAATCATGGCATCATAACAAAAATCCCAAAGTTCAGTTTTCAATCTCATGGGGATCAAATTTTCAAATATTTTAAAAATCTAGGGGGAAAACAGTCAAAACATAACATGCAATCAATCTATGCAAAATCAATCAAACCCATCAAACTTGCCATAACCAAGACACAAACACAACTCCTGAGCTTCTCAAATTATTCAGGAGCTTTATTCAAAACAAAACAGAAAATAAAGCAAGAAAAAGAAAATTAAAAAGGAGAAAGGGTTAAGAAAAACTCATTGAAGGGCGGTTCCGCCAGGATCCCATTGCCTGTAGCATAAGTCCCACATGGTGGCCAAAGGACTGAAGTTCATTCCAAGCCTCCCTAACTTGCAGCTTTGATGCGGAGGTGAGCACTTGACAATTATAATAACCTCGCCGAGTGCGGCGGACTTCTCACTACCTCTCGGGTCACAGATGACCTCCTTCTCAACAAAGTCTCCCCAATAGAAGTGGGTTTCAACCACTTGGATTGGCCATGGTGCAGAATCCAAAGGTACAAAATCCAGAGCTGGTGGCTCCTCAGGGGAAGGTGGCAAACAGTTAGAAACGGTTATCGGTGCTGCTTCATTTTCTGCAAGGTCTTCATCCACTGTACTACCGGATCCATCACTTGTTAAACCTGCAGAAATCTCATCACACACCACAGAAAGGTTAGAGTTAGTACAGTTAGTAAATATATTACAATAAACTAAATCAGAAAGCGGCTGAATGTCTGGAAGTTGCTTGAGCTCTACGGAGGGTGGCTGTTCAATGGATGGTATATTTGGAACTTCGGCTGAACAAACAGCATCACTCTCACTATCACCCTGCAAAATAGAGTCAAGAAACCCAGCACAAACATCACACGGGTTAGTGTCAGTACAGTTAGTACATGTATTAACAGAAACTGAGTTAGTAAAGGTCTGATTGTCTGGACTTTCTGCACATGGTTCATCCACCCCATCACTCTCAACACATGCATCTGATTCCACAGGTTCTTCATTATCCTCAAGCACGGTGGAGCAGATGTCCTCTTGATCCTCCTGATCCTCATTTTCTTTATGAACATGGCCCTCAACCTCATCCATTTCCTGTTCCATATGGATGCTTTGCTTAACATATCTTTCAAAATAACAATCTACACACAAAGCAGTGCCATCACAATAACACTCATCACATGCATTAGAGTCAGGGGATTCAACTCACAATTCATCATCAACAGAAATATTATCACAATCATCATCAGAAATATTTTCAGGAATAAATTGTGAATCTTTATGTTCTTCAATGGGCTGTGGAGTTAGCATTGCAGCTGAGTTGGCGGTAACTTGATCAATTAGAGCCCACAACTTCCGAGATTCAGCTTGGTCCCTTTGGTATTGAGCCTCCATCTTCTGTTGAAATTCAAGATTGCTCGCCTCCATCATCCGTTGAAATTCAAGATCTTGTTGTGCCATCCGTTGATTGTTCTCTTCCATTTGTTGTAGCATTGAAGCAATCTCATCCAAGGTGCTCTGTGAAGGTTCGGAAGGTGCAGAGGTGGTTACTTGGCTAGGATAGTATGGTGGTGGCTCACTAAAATTAGGATAATACATGCAAGGTGGTGGTTCATAATAAACATTAGGCAAATATCCATACATGTAATTATCCATGGCAATCAAACATCCAGACAAAGCAGACAGAACTAATTCAGGAATGCAAAAGGTTTTTTTTTTTTTTTTTTTTTAAATGTAACTTTCTGCTAATAACAACAAACAAGAGTCCCCGGCAACGGCGCCAATTTTTGACCGCGCTGTCGCCACGCGCCAAAAAGAACGAGCGATTATAAAATAATGCAGTATAGTGCGACAACTCGGATCGTCTCTCAAGGACTCTTTAGGTGTTGTTATTATTAACAGAAAATTAGTAAAAGTTAGAAATGGGGGTTTTGAGATTAAAACTAAATTAACAAAACAAATCAAAAACAGAGAAAAGAAACAAAGCAGTTAAGAAATTAGCAAATAAACAAAAGCGATTAACCTACTGTTCTCAGTTTCCCACTATCATTGGTTCATGCAAATCCTAAGCAGATACTAATCCCCTCTCGGTTGTAGCAACAATTAACAAACGAAAACCGCTACTACAGATGTATGTTCCTATTCCCGAAATAACAAACGGGGTTACGCTCTCATGAACAAACGAACATGAATGAACACACGCGAAATAACAAACGCGATTATATATAGGAACATAGCATCACCGAAATGAAACAATACCACACTATACATTACTGAAATAACAAACAGAAACATATAATATGGCATTGAAAAGAGAAAAGCAAATGGAAGAGGAATCACAGAACCTCAAGTGTTAATAGAAACCAATTGCAGTAGATTAATCCTAGGAGACTAGCTCTCCATTACAGAAATAAACATTAAACTAAAAGAAAAACAAAAGACTAACAAGCTCAGGAACCAGCCAAAACTGACTAATTCTGACTCTCTCCTCCAGTTCTGCCTAAGACTACTTATATACACGTTTCTGGAATCCAAGTCCTCGCGAGGCGAAGCACTGCTCGCGAGGCGAATTATGCGAAAGGTCTGCAACTCTTGGTCTTCTCGCGAGGCAAGCATAGCTTCGCGAGGCGAACTCTTCAAATTCCAAACTGCAACGCCCGTGACCTTCCACACGGGCAAGCCGTGATCGTCTCTGACTTTTCATGGTTGGATGACTCGCGAGGCGAGCCATTTATTCGCGGGGCGAACCAGAGACTTTGCATTTTCTTGGAACAGTCAGCTTCGGGGTCGCGTGGCGAGCAGCCTTATCGCGGGGCGAGAAACTCCAGAATTATTCCTTTTTATTTACCTGAAAACAGAAAATAAAAGTAAATACTTTATTCACTCTAAATCAACTAAATTAACTTAAAAACACTTTACAGACTCAAAATACTACTTAGAGACAATCAAGTCTAATTTGGGTAAAAATGATATAAAATTAGCACAAAGCCAAGGTCTTTACTAGTTATAAAACCAGTCAAACAGAGGCTCATCACAAGGTCAGAATCAATTCAAGCCACTACAACAACAAGGGCATTCTTCATTCCAAGGGCAATCACAACCTCAAAACAGAATGTTATCTTTGGAGAGTGCTTTAGAGAAATTGTCTGTTAATACTTCTAATTTTGTGGAGTAATCTTCAGATTTCATGACTGAGATAAGGGCCAACTTCAAGAATCAAGAGGCGTCTATCCGAAATTTGGAAGTGCAAATTGGGCAGATTTCTAAACAGTTGTTTGAAAGAGCTTCAGGTACTTTACCAGGTGATACTGTTCCTAATCCAAAAGAGCAATGCAAAGCAATTCATTTGAGGAGTGGCAAGGTTCTGAACAATGATGTCCAAGAGGAGTCTTCTAAAGAAAAGGATGCTGAAAAAGTTGTTCATGATGAGAAACGAGAGGAGGAAGAAGTAGTGGTTAAAGAGAAGAAAGAAGTAGCTGAAAAATCTAAAAATTCACAAGTTGACAAGCCAACACAGCCGCTGCCCTTTGTTCTTAAAATTCCTTATCCTCAAAGGTTGAAGAAGAAGAATGAGGACAGGCAGTTTTCCAGGTTCTTGGAGGTGTTCAAAAAGCTGCAGATTAATATTCCATTTGCTGAGGCATTGGAACAAATGCCAAGTTATGCTAAGTTCATGAAGGATTTGTTGTCCAAGAAGAGGAAGGCCAATGAAGAGGAAACTGTTATGCTTACAGAGGAGTGTAGTGCTATCATTCAACAAAAATTACCTCTTAAGTTGAAGGATCCAGGAAGCTTCACCATTCCTTGTGAGATTGGTAATATGGAGGTTGGCAGGGCTCTTTGTGATTTGGGAGCAAGCATCAATTTGATGCCTTTGTCAATTATTAAAAGGCTGGGAATTGGTATAGTGAAGCATACTATGATGTCTCTTCAGTTGGCAGATCGTTCGGTAAAATATCCTTATGGTATTGTGGAAGATTTTCTTGTTAAAATTGATAAATTCATCTTCCCTGCAGATTTTGTAGTGCTAGATATGGAAGAGGATGCTAAATTCTTGGTAGACCATTTTTGGCTACAGGTCGTGCTTTGATCGATGTGCAGAAAGGTGAACTGATTTTGAGAGTAGAAGATAAAAAAGTGGTTTTCTCAATCAAAGAAGCAGTGAAGCATGCTCAAGATTCTGATTGTTGTTTCCGGGTTGAAGTTTTGGATTCCTTGGTCCTAGAGGAAATTGAGAAAAGTGCTGCAGAAAGTCCCTTGGAAGCAACTTTGATGAGAGGCAAAGAAATTAAGGAGGTGCATGATGAAGTCAATTCTGAGGTGGTGGAATGTATCTATCAATTGGAAGCTTTGGAATCTACCTCTTCTTCAAATAAAAAATTACAAGAATTGGAAAAAGGAGAAGTGGTAGTGGAAAAGGAGCTACCCATGGAGCTGAAACCATTGCCTTCAAATCCGAAATATGTTTTTCTGGATGAGAAAAGGAAGAATCCGGTAATTGTGAATGTGGAGTTGTCAGAAAGTGAGGAGGAAAAATTACTCAGAGTATTGAGGGATCACAAGTCAGCCATTGGATGGAACATCAATGATTTGAAGGGGATAAGTCCTACATTCTGTATGCATAAAATATTTATGGAGGAGGACTTTAAACCAGTGGTTCAACATCAAAGGAGGCTCAATCCAACTATGAAGGAAGTGGTGAGGAAAGAAGTGATAAAGTTACTTGGTGAAGGTATAATTTATCCCATTTCTGACAGTAAGTGGGTGAGGCCGGTTCAGGTGGTTCCCAAGAAAGGTGGTATGACTGTGGTGATGAATGAAAACAATGAGTTGATTCCTACAAGGCAAGTCACTGGTTGGAGGATGTGTATTGACTACCGAAAGCTTAATCAAGCTACAAGGAAAGATCATTTTCCGCTTCCGTTCATTGACCAGATGATAGAAAGGTTGGCGAGGCATGAATATTACTGTTTTCTGGATGGATATTCGGGCTACAATCAAATTGCAGTAGCCCCAAAAGATCAAGAAAAAACAGCCTTTACTTGTCCATTTGGGGTTTTTGCCTATAGGCGTATGCCTTTCGGGTTGTGTAATGCACCCGCCACATTTCAAAGGTGCATGTTCTCAATCTTTTCTGATTTAATTGAAAAATGCATAGAAATTTTTATGGATGATTTTGCTGTGTTTGGATCTTCATTTGATATTTGCCTATCCAACCTTGTTTTGGTTTTAAAAAGATGCCAAGAAACTAACCTTGTTCTTAACTGGGAAAAATGTCATTTTATGGTAAGAGAAGGTATAGTTCTTGGTCATCAAATTTATGCAAAAGGAATTGAGGTGGATAGAGCAAAGGTGGAGGTAATTGAGAAGTTACCACCACCAGTTAATGTGAAAGGGATAAGAAGTGTTCTTGGGCATGCTGGTTTTTATAGGCGGTTTATAGAAGATTTTTCTAGAATTGCTAAGCCCATGACAAACCTTTTGGAAAAAGAGGCAAATTTTGTGTTTGATGATGCATGTCCGGATGCTTTTAATAAAATAAAAGAAAAACTAATTTCTGCATGTGATTTATTATGCAAGTCGTGTGTTGAATGATGCTCAGAAAAATTATGCCACAACTGAAAAAGAGTTACTTGCTATTGTGTTTGCTTTTGACAAATTTAGATCCTACCTTGTTGGGTCTAAAGTCATTGTTTATACTGATCACTCTGCCTTGAGGTATTTGTTTACTAAGCAGGATTCTAAGCCACAATTGATTAGGTGGATATTGCTTCTCTAAGAATTTGATTTGGAGATAAGAGACAAGCAAGGAAAGCAAAATGTTGTGGCAGATTGCCTCTCTAGACTTGTCCAAATTGAGGGAGACAAGGACATTCCTTCCATTTTGGAGGAGTTTCCTGATGAAAAATTGATGATGGTAAATTCTTTCCCTTGGTTTGCCGATTTTACAAATTATAAGGCTGCAGGTATTGTCCCTCTTGATTTAAGTTGGGAGCAAAAGAAAAAGTTTTTTCATGATGCTAAATTTTATGAGTGGGATGAGCCATTGTTGTTTAAAAGATGTGCTGATGGGATCATTAGGAGATGTGTCCCTAATGATGAATTTGAAAAAAATTTGTGGCATTGTCACGGGTCTGAATATGGTGGGCATTATAGTGGCAAAAGAACAGCCGCTAAGGTCTTGCAATGTGGCTTTTATTGGCCTACTTTGTTTAAAGATTCCCACAATTTTGTTGAAAAATGTGATAGATGTCAGAGTAGGGAACATTTCTAAGAGGAATGAAATGCCTCTAAAATCCATCTTGTAGGTTGAAATTTTTGATGTTTGGGGGATTGACTTTATGGGACCATTCCCATTGTCTTTCTCTAATAAATATATTTTGGTTGCTGTAGACTATGTCTCCAAGTGGGTAGAGGCTGTGGCATTACCAACCAATGATGCCAAGGTTGTGGTTTCTTTCCTTAAGAAACACATTTTTACAAGGTTTGGGGTGCCTAGAGCTGTGATAAGTGATGGGGGTCACACTTTTGTAATAAACAATTTGAATCATTGCTGAATAAATATGGTGTGAAACATAGGATAGCTACCCCTACCATCCACAAACTAGTGGACAGGTTGAAATTTCAAATAGAGAGCTGAAGAGGATCCTAGAAAAAGTGGTAGGTTCCTCAAGAAAAGACTGGGCTAGAAAATTGGATGATGTGCTTTGGGCATATAGGACAGCTTTCAAAAATCCAATTGGAATGTCCCCATATCAGTTAGTGTATGGCAAATCATGCCATCTTCCAGTTGAGTTGGAACATAAAGCTTATTGGGCAGTGAAGCTGCTTAATTTTAACTTGAAAGCTGCGGGTGAGAAAAGGTTGTTGCAGTTAGGTGAGCAAGAAGAGTTTAGGTTGGAAACCTATGAGAGTTCTAAAATTTATAAAGAAAGAACCAAAAAATGGCATGATAAAAAAATAATTGTGAAAGAATTTGAACCAGGACAACAAGTGTTATTATATAATTCTAGACTAAGACTTTTCCCTAGAAAGTTAAAGTCTAGATGGTCAGGTCCTTTTGTTATTAAGGAAGTGAGTCCCTATGGTGCAATTGCGATTGCAGAGCCAAATTCTAGAAGAAGTTTTAAGGTAAATGGCCAAAGGTTCAATTGTACTTTGGGGATGATTTGAACAGACAAGGTTAACATTACCCTTCACTCACCTTCTAAGGAGGGTGAGCAATCCCACTAAGTCCTATAACATGAATTTTTCTTGGGAGACATCCCAAGTGGTAGTTTAGTTTTTCTTTTCTTTGTTAATTTTTTATTTTAGTTTTTTTTAGTTTTGTTAACTTGTTAGTGTTAAAAAAATAATAATTGATTCAGATATATATTTAGTTGTTTTTTTATTTTATGACTTGCCTATCTTGTGCTAATGTTTTCTCTGTTTTGAGATATATATTTAGTTGTGATTCATGGTATTTCATGACAAAAAGGAAGGATATGAGGCACTAATGATGGTGACCTCAAGTTTGGACCAAATTTTGGAAGTGCAAGATAGGGGAGTTTTCTTTTCTTTTTCTTTATTTTGTTCTTTTTTTTTGTTTATGTGTTGTTTTATTTTTGAGTGTTTTTTTTAGTGTTTGCAAGTTAATGTCAGTACTCCTCTTTAAAAAAATATTATAAATTTAAAAATAAAAATAATAATAATAAGCATGCTTGTGTGGACCCCCATTCTTGGAAATTTCATTGTATTGTGCACCCACCATGTTTGTTTTCCTTTGATGTGAAGATGACACTTGTGGTTTAGTTTATCATTTGAGTTTGTTCTTGACTGGATTTCATAACTTTGGTGCATTGTGTTAAACCTTGTTGATTAAATTCCATGGCTATAAAATTTTGGTGAGAATTAATTGGATTGCTTAACTTTATCCTTGTGAGTCATTTGAGCCTATAATTGTAAATTCTTTCTTGTGAGTGCACCATTGAAACTCATGCTCTTGAGTTTGCTTGGTTCTTGTTTGAAGTTCATGATTCACATGCATGTTATAAAAATGATTTGGGCCGTTTTTCATGTAGCCACTTTGACCAAATAGCCAACCTTGATTTTTTTCCCCTTTGCTTAGCCCATTTGAGCTTTATATGTAAATCTTTGTTTGTTTTTACCCATAAGCCTTAACTTGAAAAACAATGTTTCTACCCAAACCTTAGTGGATAGGAG
This sequence comes from Sophora flavescens, assembly GCA_030762895.1. NCBI lineage: Eukaryota > Viridiplantae > Streptophyta > Magnoliopsida > Fabales > Fabaceae > Sophora > Sophora flavescens. The sequence goes on along the minus strand of CM061062.1, from coordinate 64,994,840 downwards.
AGCATTGAATTATTGTGAGTGGGTTTGACATAAGTGTGGGGGAGAATATTGTGCTTATATGTTGGTGAAAGGAAGGAATGGTTACCAAAAAAAGAAAAAGAAAAAAAGAATACAAAAAATAAATGCAAAAAAAAAAATGAAAAATGGTATGAAATACTTGAGAAAAATAAAGTGGTGCTTTGAAAGAAAAGAAGGTGAAGGAAGTCAAAAAGAAGGAGGTGGGAAAAGGGTTGTATGAAAAGCATGGTTCTTTAAAAGTAATTGTTACTCCCCTATTTCCTTTGGTGCTAGCTTGTTTATCCTTTCTTATCCTTCCCATTTACCTTGGCCACATTACATCCTAAATAAAGTCCATTTGATTTATGCATGTTGTGAATTGAGGATGAATGATTGAGATGAAAATCAAACTTGAAGCTGCATGGTTTTGATGTGTGAATTTGAGTGATACACTTGTAATTATTAACCACATAAATTTGAGTGATTGAGTGAAATTGCACTTCCTGCGAGTAGTTGGATGTCCATTAGTTCTTCCTTAATTGGATTAGCCATGTTCTTTAATTTTTCAAGTGTGGAAATATTGGAGCACCATTGTTATGATTTCTTCTTTGGAATATTCTTGGATGTGAACTTGTTATATGGTGATTCTTTTGTTTTATGATTTCTTACATGGTTGGGTGGTGCATTGCTTTGTTATTGTTAAGTAAGGGTGTCCCTCGAGTCGATGTTTGCTTAGTCTGTTGTCCTTAGTGTTTTGTGTGTTAGTTTGGGTTACTTTTGCTTGGGGACAAGTAAAGTCTTAGGTTTGGGGGTGTGATAATCTTCTAGATTATGTGATTTTTGTGTGCTTATTAAATGGATTTTTACTCCCAATTGTGTTGATTGATTGAGTTTTGTCCCTAAGTTTTGATAATTTAGTCTTAAATAGTGTTTTGAATATTTTAGTTTAATTTCATATTTTTAGAGTTAATCTAATAGTGTTTTTATTTGTTTACATTTGTAGGAAATAAAAAAGGATTTGCATTAATTGGACATTGGGCTCCCAACAAAATAGAAATTGATGAAACATGCAAGCCCAATTATTTAAAATTGTTAAGCCACAACTCATGGACAAATTGAAGGAACATGGCTAATTGGTGAACAGAAAAGCAAAGATTTCCAAACATGCCGCACAAGGAGCTTGCTGGAGAGGTTTGGGAGTCTTTAATTATAAGTGAAGAAAAAGTCACCCAGCAGGCCACTTGAAGCTCCAAGGTTTTGGGCTTATAAAAAAATAGAAGTACAACCCATGCAAAAAAGGGAATAGGGTGGCAGCGTGAGTGGCTATTTTGGTGGAAAAAAAGAACGTACAAAGGAGAGCAGCCGCCGCACAGTGTGAAAAGGACAGTAGCCACACAGGAAAAAAAATATAGAGAGAACTATACAGTTTTGAGGGGGAGAAAAGGGAGGAATCAAGAGAGTTGAAACTGACGAGTAGAGACTCACGATGACTACCTTGCCTTCATCTTCTTCTGGAGTTTGTTCTATTTCTATTATGTCTAGCTAATTTTATTTTGTTAGAGGTAGATGGAACTGCTTAGATAACTTGTTTTGATTCTGGATAATTACTTGTTCTGGTTTGTTTAATTTCAAGAGTTTATTCACTGTTTGCATGTTTATCTACTGTATGAATTTTGCAATTGGGAAATTCGGATTCATAGTTGCAGTTTGTGAATGAACGATTTGCGCGTGTTATTTAGGAATAAGAACACAATCAGATTAACATTTTTGAGTTGTAATCATTCTTAATGCTTCTGTTAATTATCTAATACTCAAGGAATTGAATTAGTAATTTAGACAGAAAGATTTTTCCACCTGAAGAATTAGGGGATAAATTACAAAACTCAGTTTCTTGAAATTGGATAAACTGTTCAAGTTAATTTCCAGGATTGAACAAGTAGGAAAGGCAGGGAAATCGATCCTCTAACAATTTTTTCTTGATTATGAAAAACCAATTTTCTGTTGCTTAATTTTATCAATTGAAAATACCAAAAATATTTTCTGTTCCTTGTTAAATTTATGTTCTTGCTTATTGGAGAAAACCAATTTCAAACCATTCGGTCGCTCTAACAAAATTGAGTTGGCACGTTAGTAGTTAACGGTTCAATCCCTGAGGACGATATTTTTATTACTACAGTTAGCGATTTGGTGCACTTGCTAATTTTGCTCAACACTGGGCCCTTAAGGATTACTCCAGCTTCACTTCCTTTCAAGTTAGATGAGCCATCAACATGCAGAAGCCACGTGAAAGATTCTGAACTCGACTTTTAAGAGAGCTCGGCAATGAAGTCGGAGAGGCACTGTGCTTTCATCGTCCTGCCAGATCATTCGTCTTGCCAGATCTGGTTTTCTGAGTACCTGCTTTATTGGATGATCTGTTTTGACTATAACTTGGTGTGACTGAAAGTAAGGCCAAAACCTCCGAGCTGCCATGACCAGAACGAGGGCTAGCTTTTCAATTACTTGATACCGTGTTTCTGCATCTTTTAGGATTCTACTAACATAATACACTGGCATCTTATGCTTTTCTTCCTCTTGGATGATTACTGCACTGATTGCATAATCATTGATAGAAAAATACAAGTACAGATCTTTGCCGAGTTGTGAGCGAGTAAGGATCGGAGGAGAGGCTAGAAATGTTGGTGTAAGCCCTAGAGGCCAATGTATTTCTTTAGACTTACATTTGTATCTTGCTATATTATATATATGATATGAGGCATTCCAGTTTATTGTGTTACTTGTTTAAACATAATAAAGTCCTTAGAATGGAAATTTCAGTTTAATAGAATATCAAGTATATGACTTGATCGTGAGACACTATTGAACAATGAAATCCTATTCTTAAATATCCGTAGTCAAGTATTTTATTAATAAGGACAATAATAATACAATTGAGACTATTATGTGTGCAGACTGATGACCACATCTCACGGGTCATGGATATGAGATATCGAGTTGCCACATAGGTACACATTAGAGTAATGATGTACTGGATTGACCCGCCATGAGAACACTACATGGAGCGTTATGTGAGTGTCATAAGTAGTTCTCATAGTGACAATGGTGCATACAATCCTTCGACCTGAAATCACTACGATCCCTACATGAGGAGTCGTGTGCTTTAATATCGTCAAACGTCATCTGTAATAGGATGATTATAAAGACGGTCATTGGGCATACCACGAGCCATGCAGAGGGATGTGAGTGACCTAGATGGAATTTGTCCCTCCTACATGACAGGAGTAATATCTGTGGGCCCCCTGATAGAGTGAGATCAGTAAAATGCATGGCCATGCTTTGAAATGAGTCAATATGAGATATTGACCTCATTTGTTGTTGAGTCTACTCGGGTATCGTGGGAACATGATATTGAACCATACAAGGGTGACACATTCTATGCCTTGTGTTCAATATAGATATATGGACAAAGGGATAATAATGCACATGAATATTTGTCACGAAAAGGTTTCATCAAATCATCGACTTTCTCACTACTTAGGTAGCAGATGATGTATTGCTAGATACCGCTCACTGTTTGTAATATTAAATGGGATTTAATGTTACTACTAACGTTTTGGGAACCTATAGGGTCACACACATAAGAGCGGATTAAAAGAAGCATTAAAAGGAGAGTTGGACTTTCCTGTTGGCCTAGCGCATAGTACATGGGCTTAGGTCAAGTGCTGCTCACTAACTCACTTAAGGAGGCGCTACTATAAGTAGAACACTTAAGTTGTTGTGCACACAAGGTTGATACCCTAGCCGCACAGAGAGAGTAAGAGTGAACAAGTAAGTCTCGGTTTTGAAGCTAGCACTGCAAGACAGAGACGCTTCAGGTTCGTGACGTTGGACGTTCACGGAGTCCGCTCGTGTGGATACCTCTGGAGACACCGTTCGTGCGGTGTTCGTGATAGACGAATTTCAACCAACAGCCATCGCTTCAAGAGGTAAACTTTCTAATCATGAATCATGACCATTCGCATGGATCCTTCGATGGGAATTTTTCCGCTGCGTTTTATTTTGTTTTATACGCAAATTCACAACAGTGGTATCAGAGCCGCTTGCGAAACCATGATTCTGTTACGTGGTTTATCTGTTATGTATGATAACATGTTTATAAGGTGAATCGTTTTTCTGAAAATTGGTTTTGAAAATCGTTTGCATCTGGTTTGCGAAACCTTGTTTCTGTGATTTTCGTATGTATATGATATATACGTCTATTGCATGTTTGTGTATGTATGCGATATGAACGTTGGTTCTGAATCCTTATTATGTTCTGCGATGGCGTCAAATGTTGATGTTAAACATGATTGTTTTCAGTTCTGTGTTGGCGGCGTTAAGGGGTTTCAGACATGAAAAGTTCATGTTGTTCCGGCTGAGGTTCCAAGTGTTGAAACCGTAGCCGCCGTTCCTTGCAACGTGAAGTGTTCACGGGCCTTGCGGTTTTAGGGTTGAAAGGTTGACGCCCTAGCCACCAACGAAGCGAGGCACGCTTCGGAGAGAAAATTTTTCTTCGGGGTGCTGTCCCGCACCCCGCAAGGGGCGGCCTCCCCTTGACCCCGCCCGCTGACCGGGCAGCAGGACCCCCGTGCTACCTCTGCGTAGTGTGTAATTTCGAAATTCAAATTTTGAAAATTTTATGTCACCATTTAATAATTATATCAATTACAATAAATGTGATTTATGTTACAATAAATGTGATTTATGTAAATGTGATTTATATCAATTACAATAAATGTGATTTGTTACAATAAATGTGATTTATCTAAATGTGATTTATATCAATTACAATAAATGTGATTTGTTACAATAAATGTGATTTATATAAATGTGATTTATATCAATTACAATAAATGTCATTTGTAGTAACAACAATTGTAATAAATGTGATTTATAGTAACATCAATTATAATAAATGTGATTTGTTATATATATGTTATGTTTTCAAAATTCAGATTTTGAAATCTCCAATTAATGAAATTAATAATAATAATAATTGTGTATTATTATTGGTTGTTACTATTTATTTGGTGATGTATGGTGAATGGTTATGGCCTTAGTCCTTTTATCTTTTGGTTTATATTTTGAAATACGGCCTGCGTGCCGTGCCTTTCTCTTATATTCCATATGTATCTTCTTTTCTCATCTCACTCCCCTCATATGAAAATGAGGTTTCTGTTTATGTAATGTAATGATGGAGACAAGAAGACGTTATCACGTGGGAGATCTTGCTTGGAGAAGCTTGGACGCTCCTAGGTTTTAGTTTAGATTCTCTCATTGGCTTGGGAGAATCAATGCGTTAGGGGCCATAACCATATCACATTTATTTGCCTTATATATGTATGAGATGCATGTATGTATATAGTATGTTAAAAGAGTTTAACTAATATATGTATGAGATGCATATATGTAAATAATAAGTTAAAGAGTTTAACAAATGATGAGATCAAACTTTAAACAAATCCCTCAAAAGGAAATATTAAGTCACACTTAAAGGCCTTCCGATGCATGGCACTCGTCAAGACTATGATCGATTAAGTGTGGGTCCGCCAAAGCGGGGTACCTTTATCTATAACAGTAAGGCGCGATGGGACAAATGTAATGTTCAACTGCTATCCATTGGGTCTGACTTAACTAAGCCAACTTCAATAGGATTGAAAGGCTTAGAGGCTCATAAGTTGGGCTTTAGTCCATGTGATGGATTAGAATAAGAGTTATTCACCCAACTGTCCAAGAGTTGCATGAGATGCAATCGGAAAGTGTTTCCTGCCTAAATAACCGAATTTTAAGTGATCAGCCAAAGCTGACTTAAAGCTAGGTGAAATATGGATCTTGGCCCACTAGAAAATCTTCCAACGGGATTTTCCGAATCAATGATGAGGATCATTGTTTTGAGTAAAATAGTGGGAGGCGTATTTAATTAAAGACTTAATTAAATAACTTCATGGCATGATACTTATATTTTGCATATTTTTCTCTGTAGATTACCATGGCATCAAACACATCAAGTAACCTGTCATTGCGATCCGTCCTTGAAAAGGACAAACTATCCTAACGAATTTTATGGACTGGTACAGGAAACTTGAGGATTGTCCTCAAACATGAGAAAAAGCTGTATGTTCTTGAGGAGCCTATTCTCGAGGAGCCACCGCTTCAATCGCTCTCCTAGATCGACAGAGATGCTTATAAGAAGCATCAGGATGACGCCTTAGACGTCGACTGTCTTATGCTTGCTACCATGACCTCTGAGCTGCAAAAGCAACATGAGACCATGGAGGCGAACGATATGATCGTGCACCTCAAGCTGCTCTACCAAGAGCAAGCAAGGCATGAGCGGTTCAAGTTTCCAGAGCCCTTTTCCAAAGGTAAATTGGCGAAGGGAGCCCTGTGAGTCCTCATGTACTACAGATGATCGGGTACATTGAGAATCTCGAGAGACCGGGATTTCCTTTAGGCCAAGAGTTGGCCACCGACTTGGTTCTGCAATCGTTGCCTGAGAGCTATAGTCAGTTTGTCATGAACTTCAATATGAATGATCTTGACAAACCTTTGCCAGAATTGTTGAGCATGTTGAGAACTGCTGAACAAAATATTAACAAAGGAAAGGGGAAGGCCATTTTGATGGTCCAGGCTGGAAATTGCAAGAAGCAGCCCAAGAAGCCCAAGAACAAACAAAAGGGCAAGGGCAAGGGCAAGGCCATCAACAAGATCAAACCCAGTACTTCTGGTTTGAAGCCTGTGGGTGGTGTGGCTAAGGAAGGCAATTACTTCCACTGTGGTCGGACCGGACATTGGAAGAGGAACTGCCCAAAATACCTGGAAGAGATCAAGAAGAAGAAGGGAAGTGAGACTTCCGCTTCAGGTATATTTGTTATAGAAGTCAATTTATCTAATTCTGCATCATGGGTATTAGATACTGGATGTGGTTCTCACATTTGTACAAATGTGCAGGACCTAGACAGGAGTAGACCATTGACAAAGGGCGAAGTCGATCTACGAGTCGGAAATGGAGCAAAGGTTGCTGCTTTAGCTGTAGGGACTTATGTATTGACTTTGCCCACTGGGCTTACTATTCGATTAGAGAATCATTATTTTGACCCTGCAATTAGCAGGAATATCATTTCCGTTTCTTGTTTGGACAAGATTGGTTTTTCTTTTATAATAAAGAACAAAAGTTGTTCTATTTATTTGGATGATATTTTCTATGCTAGTGCACACATGAGTAATGGACTTTATGTCCTTGATCTTGAAATGCCCATCTATAACATAAATACTAAGAGGTTCAAACCAAATGAGTTGAACCCGTCTTATCTTTGGCATTGTCGTTTAGGCCATATAAATGAGAAGCGCATTTGAAGCTCCATAAAGATGGACTCTTGGACTCATTTGATTATGAATCATATGAGATATGTGAGTCTTGTTTATTGGTAAAGATGACTAAAGCTCCATTCATCAGAAAAGGTGAAAGAGCCAACGATCTTTTGGGTCTTATACATAGCGATGTATGCGGACCCCTAAACACATTAGCTAGAGGTGGTTTTCAGTACTTCATCACATTTACTGATGATTTCAGTAGATATGGATTTGTGTATCTTATGAAACATAAATCGGAATCCTTTGAAAAGTTCAAGGAATTCAAAAATGAGGTACAAAACCAACTTGGTAAAAATATTAAAGCTCTTCGATCAGATCGAGGTGGTGAATATTTGAGCCTAGAGTTTGATGATCATCTGAGAGAGTGTGGGATTTTATCTCAACTCACTCCACCTGGAACACCACAATGGAATGGTGTTTCTGAGAGGAGAAATCGAACCTTGTTGGACATGGTTCGGTCTATGATGAGTCATGCAAACCTTCCAAACTCTTTCTGGGGACATGCTCTATTAACAGCAGCTTTTACACTTAACCGTGTTCCATCCAAAACGGTAGAAAAGACACCATATGAGATATGGACTGGTAGACGACCCAGCATATCTTTTATGAAGATTTGGGGTTGTGAAGCATATGTGAAACGTCAAGTTTCTAATACTCTTGATCCCAAATCTGATAAATGCTTCTTTGTGGGGTATCCCAAAGAAACCAAGGGATACCAATTCTATAATCCTTCCGAAGGCAAAGTGTTTGTCGCACGGACTGGTGTATTCCTAGAAAAGGAGTTTATCTCCATAGGAACCAGTGGGAGGAAGATAGAACTTGAAGAAATTCAAGAATCACAGAGTAGTGACCTACCATTGGTGGAACAGGAGCAACCTTCACAGAATGCTGTGGAGGAACAACCCGCTCCAGTAGCACAAGACCAGCGTAGGTCTAACAGGATACGTCACCAGCCTGAGAGATATGGATTTCTCATGACTCCACAAGGTGATGTATTGCTCATGGATCAAGATGAGCCTGTGACCTACCAGGAGGCCATCACTGGCCCAGAATCTGAGAAGTGGCTTGAGGCCATGAAATCTGAGATGGATTCCATGTACACCAACCAGGTATGGACCTTGGTAGAGCCACCTGAAGGGGTAAAACCCATAGGGTGCAAGTGGGTTTTCAAAAAGAAAACTGACATGGATGGTAAGGTACACACCTTTAAGGCGCGATTGGTCGCTAAGGGTTTCAAGCAAATTCATGGTGTCGACTATGATGAGACCTTTTCACCTGTTGCAATGCTTAAATCCGTCCGGATCTTACTTGCTATCGCTGCATACCATGATTATGAGATATGGCAGATGGATGTCAAAACTTCCTTCCTTAATGGAAAGCTTCTTGAGGATGTGTACATGACACAACCTGAAGGCTTTGACATTTCAGAGGATGCCGGAAAGGTATGTAAATTGCAGCGATCAATCTATGGATTGAAGCAAGCTTCCAGAAGTTGGAACCTTCGTTTTGATGATGCTGTAAGACAGTACGGATTCATCAAAAATGAAGATGAACCTTGTGTCTACAAGAAGGTTAGTGGGAGCATTGTTGTTTTTCTGGTGTTATATGTAGATGACATATTACTCATTGGAAATGACATCCCTACACTACAAAATGTAAAGACATGGTTAGGGAATTGTTTCTCTATGAAAGATTTGGGTGAAGCTACCTATGTATTGGGGATCAGGATCTATAGGGATAGATCGCTGAAATTGCTTGGCCTAAGTCAGAGTACATACATAGACAAAGTGTTGAGACGCTTTAACATGCATGAATCCAAGAAAGGACTATTGCCTACGTCACATGGTATATGCCTATCAAAGGCACAATCCCCTTCCACTCAAGAGGATAGGGATCGCATGAGTAAGATTCCATATGCATCTGCAATTGGATCTATCATGTATGCCATGTTATGTACTCGACCATATGTATCGTATGCTTTAAGCATAACGAGCAGGTACGATCGATCCCTGAAAGTCACTGGTCTCTTTGTCAAGAACATCCTTAAGTACTTGAGAAGAACTAAGGATTCGTTCTTGGTATATGGAGGCGAGGAAGAGCTTGCTGTAATAGGTTACACCGATGCTAGCTTCCAGGACCGATAAGGATGATTCCAGATCGCAATCTGGTTATGTGTTCTGCCCGAATGGCGGGGCTATAAGTCGGAAGAGTTCAAAGCAGAGACATTGCCGATTCTACTACAGAGGCTGAGTATATTGCCGCCTCCAATGCAGAAAGGAAAGGAGGCTGTTTGGATCAGGAAGTTCATTACTGAGCTTGGTACGGTTCCTAGTATTGTGGACCCATTGATCTCTATTGTGATAACAATGGGGCCATTGCACAAGCTAAGGAACCTAGATCTCATCAGCGATCCAAGCATATACTTAGGCGCTTCCATCTCATTCGAGAGATTATCGATAGAGGAGATGTGAAAATATGCAGAGTACCAACGCTTGACAACGTTGCTGACCCACTTACGAAACTTCTTGCTCAACAGAAGCATGAAGGTCACACTAGATCGATGGGCATTAGATTTATGCCTGATTGGCTCTAGTGCTAGTGGGAGATTGTTGGTGTAAGCCCTAGAGGCCAATGTATTTCTTTAGACTTACATTTGTATCTTGCTATATTATATATATATGATATGAGGCATTCCAGTTTATTGTGTTACTTGTTTAAACATAATAAAGTCCTTAGAATGGAAATTTCAGTTTAATAGAATATCAAGTATATGACTTGATCGTGAGACACTATTGAATAATGAAATCCTATTCTTAAATATCCGTAGTCAAGTATTTTATTAATAAGGACAATAATAATACAATTGAGACTATTATGTGTGCAGACTGATGACCACATCTCACGGGTCATAGATATGAGATATCGAGTTGCCACATAGGTACACATTAGAGTAATGATGTACTGGATTGACCCGCCATGAGAACACTACATGGAGCGTTATGTGAGTGTCATAAGTAGTTCTCATAGTGACAATGGTGCATACAATCCTTCGACCTGAAATCACTACGATCCCTACATGAGGAGTCGTGTGCTTTAATATCGTCAAACGTCATCTGTAATAGGATGATTATAAAGACGGTCATTGGTCATACCACGAGCCATGCAGAGGCATGTGAGTGACCTAGATGGAATTTGTCCCTCCTACATGACAGGAGTAATATCTGTGGGCCCCCTGATAGAGTGAGACCAGAAAATGCATGGCCATCTTTGAAATGAGTCAATATGAGATATTGACCTCATTTGTTGTTGAGTCTACTCGGGTATCAGGGAACATGATATTGAACCATACAAGGGTGACACATTCTATGCCTTGTGTTCAATATAGATATATGGACAAAGGGATAATAATGCACATGAATATTTGTCACGTAAAGGTTTCATCAAATCATCGACTTTCTCACTACTTAGGTAGCAGTGATGTATTGCTAGATACCGCTCACTGTTTGTAATATTAAATGGGATTTAATGTTACTACTAACGTTTTGGGAACCTATAGGGTCACACACATAAGAGCGGATTAAAAGAAGCATTAAAAGGAGAGTTGGACTTTCCTATTGGGCCTAGCGCATAGTACATGGGCTTAGGTCAAGTGCTGCTCACTAACTCACTTAAGGAGGCGCTACTATAAGTAGAACACTTAAGTTGTTGTGCACACAAGGTTGATACCCTAGCCGCACAGAGAGAGTAAGAGTGAACAGTAAGTCTCGATTTTGAAGCTAGCACTGCAAGACAGAGACACTTCAGGTTCGTGACGTTGGACGTTCACGGAGTCCGCTCGTGTGGATACCTCTGGAGACACCGTTCGTGCGGTGTTCGTGAATAGACGAATTTCAACCAACAGCCATCGCTTCAAGAGGTAAACTTTCTAATCATGAATCATGACCATTCGCATGGATCCTTCGATGGGAATTTTTCCGCTGCGTTTTATTTTGTTTTATACGCAAATTCCCAACAAGAAAAAGTTTCAGCTCTTCAAAGGTCTTTTCACACTCCTCGGTCCAAATGAACACTTTTGGTTTTTTCAGAAGCTGAAAGAAGGGTCTTGCTTTTTCTGCATATTTTGGGAGAAAACAAGACAGAGAAGCTAAACGGCCAGCTAGCCTCTGTATCTCATATTGTGCACCAAAAGAGCATTTTTCAGGATTCAATCTCATATTGTACCTCCTTATCTAATCTTCATCTTTGATTATCTATGTTATCATAACATTATTGGGGAAGTTTGGGGTTGAAAAACCCTTTAAGTCTTTAATCTCATATTCTGTCCAGTGGGGTGAGCACGGGCGTGCTTAACCCCAGCACGGGCGTGCTGCCACTTAAGTGGAGCACGGTCGTGCTTCCACTTACGCACGACCATGCTCAGCTGCACGGTCGTGCTTCTCTGCTGCATGGACGTGCTTCTCTGCTGCACGACCGTGCTTAATACGTGGCCATTTTCCAAAATTCAAACTGGGAGCACGGGCGTGCTCCATGTTCAGCACGGTCGTGCTTAATGCACGACAGTACTGTTCTGGGCAGATTCAAACACAGATTCTTAACCAATTATTTTAGGGGTTAAAACCATTAATCATCAAGTCTTATTAGAGCCTAATTAACCAATTAAATATTTTTATCAACAAAGTCATCATCGCAACAATCAAAATGACAACAGTATTATCAAGTCACAACATCAACCAATGTAAAACACATCGTCATACTCATACCAATAACCAACATATCCATAACATACATATAAGGACATAATCAACCAAATATAGCATGTTATAGATATAAACAATTTTTAACACATTAATCATATGACATAAAACAACTCTGGGGTCATGGGGAACCGTTTTACCTTACGCTACCCCCACTGCCTATGGTTACACTACCCTTCTCCCCATACCTGGATTGAAGGTTCCCAATGTTAGCTCCAAACAGCAAACCGGTCACGTCCCCTCGAGCGGCTTAGTCCGATTCCAAGCCTTGGCCAAACCAAACAGTTAACCAATCAGTTTCAAAACTAAAAGGGAAAAGAAACCAACGAGGGAAAGAACCATTACCTATTCTTTATTGGCGCAGATGAAGGAACGGCTCCCTCTCCAATACACAAGTAATGCAGTGAATATGAGAGAAAAAGGGAATAAAATTGTAGCAGCCGCACTAGGGTAGTAGCAGCCACCAAAAATAGGCTTAAAACATAACCCTCGGTTTCGGTGCTAATATTTATAAACTGTGCACGAAACACAGTCGTTCTCTCTAGCAAGCACGGGCGTGCTGGGCTTAGCGTCTACGAGACGCAGTCCACACTTGAGCAAGGGCGTGCTCAACTTAAACTTGGCAACACGCTCCTGACTTTAAGCACGGGCTTGCTGGCTAATGAGCACGGGTGTGCTTATGTACTAGAAAGACACTTTTAAGCCAAAAATACCACAAAGCCCTTAGCCAACTATTTTAACCTAACAAAACTAATTTAAACAACCAAACAAGCTTATAAAAAGCGTTTATCGAAAAGCAGGGTGTTACAATTCCACCCCCCTTATAAAAATTTCGTCCTCGAAATTTTTACGTACCTCAAACAAAAAAATACGGGTACGCTTCCATCATCTTGCTTTCCAGCTCCCAGGTAGCGCTTCCCTCAGTTTCCCCACTCCAAATTACTTTGACCAAAGGAATCTCCTTGCCTTCTAGCTGCTTCACCCGCCTATCCTTGACTCGAAGGGGTTACACCTCAAACGTCAAGTTCTCTTTCAACTGTATTACATCGGGGACTATCACGTGACGAGGGTTATGGATATACTTTGAGTTGATACACATGAAAAACATTTTGAAGGTTTGACAAGAATGGTGGTAAGGCTATTTGATAGGTGACCTCGCCGACTCTCTTTAGGATTTGCTAAGGACCAATGAACCTCGGAGTAAGTTTCCTTGCCTTCATCACTCTACCAACCCCAGTCGTCGAGGTAATTCTCAAGAATACATGATCGCCTTCCTCCTTTTGTCATAATAGTTTTTCTGCCTACTCTGTGCCACTCTCATATTTTCCTGAACCATCCTGATCTTTTCTGTTGTTTCCTGGACTATCTCTGGCCCTAACACCACACTATCACTAGGCTCATTCCAACACAAGGGTGTCCTACATCTCCTCCCATAAAGAGCCTCATAAGGTGCCATCCCAATGTTGGAATGGAAGCTGTTGTTGTAGGTGAACTCTATCAAGGGCAAAAACTTGTCCCAACTACTAGACTGCTCTAGCACACATGCACTCAACAAGTCCTCTAAGGACTGGATGGTCCTTTCAGATTGACCATCAGTCTGTGGGTGGTAAGCTGAACTAAGCCTAAGTTTTGTCCCTAAAGCATGATGCAAACTCTCCCAGAACCTATAGGTAAACATCGGATCTCTATCTGATACTATGCTAGAAGGTATACCATGAAGCCTAACTATCTCCTTGATGTACAGCTTAGCTAACTTCTCTAATGGATACTCCATGTTCATAGGGATGAAATGGGCAGACTTAGTCAATCTATCCACAACAACCCATATAGCCTCAAAACCAGCTGGAGTCTTGGGGAATCCAGACACAAAATCCATGAAGGCTTTTGGTGTTCTATATTGGCCTTCTGACAAACTAGGCGCGCATACACAAACCCGGCCACATCCTTTTTCATCATAGGCCACCAAAACATCCTCTTAAGGTCGTGATACATCTTGGTGGCACCTGGGTGCACACTCAACCCACTCCTATGCCCTTCCTCAAGGATCAACTTCCTAAGCTCAGGAACATCCGGTATGCACACTTTATCCTTAAACCTCAAGACTCCATCACTTCCATCCTTGAAACTAAGGTCTCTACCCTGAGCAAGCAACTCTCGCGGGTCTAAGAGAAACTTATCTAACCTCTGACCCTCTCTAATCTGGTCCATCAAGCTGTTGGTAACCTTCAAGGTACCACTAATACTCTTAGGGGTAAACTCACAAGCTAGACTAAGGTCTCTAAACTCTTCTATCAGATCCATCTCCCTAACCATCAAAGTGGAGATATGTAGGGTTTTCCCACTCAAGGCATCGGCCACCACATTGGCCTTTCCTGGGTGATAGGTCAGCTCGAAGTCATAATCCTTTAAGAACTCCATCCACCTACGAGGCCTCATATTCAGTTCCTTTTGATCAAAGAGATACCTCAAACTCCTATGATCACTAAAAAGCTCAAACCTCGCTCCATAAAGGTAATGCCTCCAAATCTTTAAGGCAAAAACCACAGCTCCTAACTCTAGGTCGTGGGTAGGGTAGTTCTTTCCGTGGGTTTTCAACTGCCTAGAAGCATAAGCAACTACCTTACCATTCTGCATCAACACACCACCTCACCCTTGCTTAGAAGCATCGCAGTAAATTACGAAGGATTCACTAGGATCTAGCAAAACTAACACTGGTGCTGATGTCAACCTATCCTTAAGGGTTTGGAAACTCTCTTCACACTTAGAGTCCCACACAAACAATTGTCCCTTCTTGGTGAGACAGGTTAAGGGTAAAGCTATCTTAGAGACACTAGTGGAAAATATACATTAGACGGTAAAGGTTTACGTCAGTTAACCAAAAACTAGACGTTAAAAAGGGGGCGGTGGCAGTTTTGTAAATATCAGACTTCATTAATTCACTGTTAACGTCAGTTGTTTTAAGGACTGACGTTAAAAGTGAGGCGGTGGCAGTTTTGTAAATATGAAATCACTATTTGCGTCAGTTGTTTAATGAACTGACGTTAAAAGTGTTTTGCAAGAAATTATTAAAACTTTTAACGTCAGTTGTTTATAAAACTGACGTTAGAAGTGTGATTTTACTTCAGTTAAATAAATAACTGACGTAAATAATCAACTCATTCCTATCTTCCTTTCGTTGTCATCTCCCTGTTGTCACTCTTAACGCAGATCATCACTCCATATAGTGCAGTTTATTTCTAATATTTTTTTTTAAAAAAGTTTATTTTTAATCTTAATTAATTAGCTTGAATTAGTAAATTAACAAATTCTTGTGCAAATTAAAATAAATAAACACTTAACATGAAACAAGTTATATATGTATAATCAAATCGTATCTCATTGAAGCGATTCATAAGTTACAATTACATGTTTAAAAGATAAAAAATTTCCGCAAGATAGCACTAAAATATAAAAAAGTTTCTGCTTCAACATCATTTTCTTCTCAGTCCTGTCCTTAGAATCTCCAACATTGAATGCATCCCCACCCTCATTTGAAGTCGATGCTCCATCTGAATCCACAGTCACTTTGGAGCCGTGGCAGAGTGAAGGGTGCACTCGATCTGTTTCAGCAATATTCTTGGAACAGCCACTTGGTTCCAAAGCTGAGGTTTTGGAACTGTAGCTGCTGATTCTCCAGAAGGATGATGGTGTGTGAAATTCACATAATGCGATTTACACACCCTTATCACCCATGTAATGCGATTTACACAACCTCAGAAGTTGTTTGACCATTAAGACAGAGACCTTTAAGTCTAGGTATAGGAAGAAAGAGTGATGAAGTTAATCTCCATGGCAGAGCATATTGTGAAGCAGAAAAATTAAAGGAAGGAAGGAAGCTATTTATAGGAGTAGGGGATGAAGTTACTAGGCGTCGTAAGTTGCTAAAAAATTAAATTGATCATTAAGAGCATTAGGTTCCAAGGCGCATTGGGAGTTGGCAGTCATATATTATAAACGTGCAGAAAAGAAAACGCCTGAAGGAATAGGAAGAAACTTATACACTTTTAACGTCAGTTGTTGAATAAAACTGACGTTAAAAGTGTTTTTAAAATAAAAAATATTTATTTTTAACGCCGATTGTTTATACAACCGACGCGTTAAAAGTGTGATTTTTACTTGATTAAATAAACAGCTGACGTAAATAATCCTATATCCCTATCTGAAATGCCCTGTTGTCACTCTTAACACAGATCTGTTAACGTCAGTTGTTGAATAAAACTGAAGTTAAAAGTGTTTTTAAAATAAAAAATATTTATTTTTAACGTCTGTTGTTTATACAATTGATGTTAAAAGTGTGATTTTTTACTTCAGTTAAACAAATAGCTGACGTAAATAATCCTATATCCCTAGCTATCTGAAATGCCCTGTTGTCACTCAATTAACACAGGTCTCAGAGCCATTTTGTGAAGGAATAGAAATATAGAGGAAAAGAAGAGGCGGTATTACAGACTGTTACAGAAGAATGTTACTTTATACAGAGACACAACACTTTTAACGTCAGTTGTATTCAACAACGGATGTTAAAAGTGTTTTTTTTTTAAATATTAATATTTAACGTCAGTTTGTTAATAAAATTGACGTTAAAAAATTAATTTTAACGTCAGTTGTTTAATACAACTGACGTTAAATGTTGTTTTATATAACGTTTACACCCGCACGCCTTCTACACTTCGCTCTGTACGTACGTCTCTTTTCTCTTTTCATCACGCTCAACCCTAAATCACTCTCAACCCTCACTCTCACTCTCACCCAGTACAGAACCCTAATCGCGAGCTCATCTCCACCGCAACCACCGCGAGGGCTTCTTCGCCACCACCGTGAGGTACACTATTAACCCTAACTCTGTCTTTCCATTCATTCTTTGCAATAACTTGACGTACATCTCTCTTTCCCCTTCCCGCGCACTAACTCTCCTTGTCCCTCTGCTTTCAGTAACCACATCGAACGTTGGCCACCACTCGAGCTCCCCTCCCTACCACCACGCGAGCACCTATTTCTGGTGAGTATTTAGGGCACATTTTTGTATTTTTGGTTTTGAGTGTATGTTGAAACTGTAGTCTCAGTAGTTGAAACTTGAAACCGTGAGTTTGAGTTGTTTGGAATGTACGTCTCTGTTTTTGGTTTTGAGTGCATGTTGCTCTGCTGGTTGATCTGTCCCAGCCGTGATGCTAATCACGGCTAGGCCGTGATCAGTTCTGCCTGTGATGGCATGGTTTGTTCAGTTGGCACGTTACGGCCGTGATGGACATCACTGCTAGGCCGTGACCAGTGCTTGGCAATTAATCTTTAAAAACTATAGTTTTCAATCTCCCGTATTGTCCTTATATTGGATATATATTTGTTTTGTATATCTACAGGACCTATCTAGTTATGGATCGTAGTTGGATGGTTTGTAAGCGTACTAGTGCTGAGTATTTGAAGGGGGTGGGAGAATTTATAGAATTTGCTCAAAGGAATGTTCCTAATAGTAATGGAATGTTCTGTTGTCCTTGTGTCAAGTGTTTGAATACGAGGAAATGTACGGTGAAGGATATACGTACTCATTTGATTTGTAAAGGGATTTGCTTGAGTTATACAAGATGGATATGGCATGGTGATATGTTGTTGAGTAGTAATACGGCGAGTGTCTCCCAAAGTGAGGACGTTGACGTAGATATGGAGGATGATCGAGTAGAGGACATGATCCGTGATATTGGACAAGAATCTTTTCATCGAGCACATGTGTATGATAGGTTGTGCGGTGATGCGGATAAGCCTTTATATCCAGGGTGTACTACTCATACACGGTTGTCGGCGGTGCTAAAATTGGTTTGTGTGAAGGCGAGAAATGGTTGGAGCGATAAAAGCTTCACGGAATTGCTTGAAGTGTTGAAAGACTTGCTTCCTGAGGACAACACATTGCCTGACCGTAACTATGAGGCCAAGAAGGTATTGTGTCCTATGGGTATGGAGTATAAGAAGATACACGCATGCCCCAATGATTGCATATTGTACACCGGTGTTCATGAAGACAAACACGATTGCCCCAAATGTGGGTTATCACGATACAAAGTGAAGGGTGGTGATGATGATGATGATGTTGATGATGTGAGAAAAAAGGGTCCTCCTGCGAAGGTGTTGTGGTATCTTCCAATAATTCCAAGGTTCAAGCGATTGTTTGCCAATGCGAAAGATGTGAAGAATCTTAGATGGCATAATGATGAGAGGAAACGTGATGGTAAGGTTCGTCATCCTGCTGATTCTATTCAATGGAAGAATATCGATACTATGTTTCCGGATTTCGCCGATGAGCCAAGAAACCTAAGGCTTGGACTTGCTATGGATGGAATGAATCCTTATGGTAACATGAGTAGTATTCATAGTTCATGGCCTGTTCTGTTGGTGATTTACAACATGCCCCCTTGGTTGTGCATGAAGCGCAAATACATGATGTTGTCTATGATGATTTCGGGCCCAAAGCAACCGGGAAATGACTTAGCTGTTTATCTAGGTCCCTTGATTGAAGACTTGAAAACGTTGTGGGTGGAAGGTGTTGATGTAGTTGATGGGTATTCTCATGAGACTTTCAAGCTTCGTGCCATGTTATTTTGCACCATCAACGACTTTCCAAAGATACCAGTAACTTGTCCTGGTGCAGTGTCAAGGGGGCATAAAGCATGCCCTATATGTGAAGAAGGCACATGCTACACTCGGTTGCATCATGGAAAGAAGACGGTTTACCTTGGGCATCGAAGATTTCTTAGACGTGATCACCCATATCGTAAGATGAAAAAAGCTTTTAATGGATGCCAAGAGACGGAAGAAGCGCCCGGCGGCCTTAATTGGAGAGCAGGTTTATCGGAGGGTAAAGGACATCGATGTTATATTCGGCAAATCCAAAAAGAAAGGTAAAGCTGTTGAGAAAAACATATGGAAGAAGAGGTCGATATTCTTTGATCTTCCATACTTGCGAAGCTTGATGTCGACACTTGCATTGATGTGATGCATGTGGAGAAAAATGTGTGTGATAGTGTGATCGGACGCTTTCTCAACATTCAGGGCAAGACAAAGGATGGTGTGAATGCTTGTCTCGACCTCGTTGCTATGGGTATACGAGAGCAGGTTAGCTCCAGTTTTTGAGGACGGTAAGCGGACTTATTTGCCGCCAAAGATGTCATACATTGTCAAAAAAAAAGAGACAAAGTTTCTGCGGGTGTCTTCAGGGCATCAAAGTTCCACATGGTTACTCTTCAAAAATGAAGAGGCTTGTCTCTAGTGATCTTAAATTGGTTGGCTTGAAGTCTCATGATTGTCACATCTTGATGCAACAACTTCTGCCCGTTGCTATTCGTGGTATTGCTACAAAAAATGTGAGACATGCCATTACTCGGTTGTGCTCATTCTTCAATTCTATATGTAGCAAAGTCGTTGACCCCCGTATGTTGGATGACTTGGAAGTTGAGGCTGCTACAATCTTGTGACAATTGGAGATGTATTTTCCTCCTTCCTTTTTCGACATAATGGTTCACTTAATTGTTCATTTGGTGAGGGAGATTAGATTATGTGGGCCGGTTTTTCTGAGATGGATGTACCCAGTTGAGCCCTACATGAAGATCTTGAAAGGGTACGTGAAGAATCCTCATCGTCCGGAAGCGTCTATTGTTCAAAGGTATGTTGCAGAAGAAGCTATTGAGTTTTGTTCGGACTACCTTCATAACACGGATCCTATAGGGGTTCCTAAGCCTCGGCATGATGAGATCAGATGTCAAGGTAAGGGTACACATGGCTTAAGAATTAATAGGAAGGATCGGGAGGAAGTGCTTCAAGCACATTTGTATGTATTGAACAACATCGAATGTGTTCAGCCTTTCTTATTTGAACATAAAAGAAAAGTCAATCAAGAAAACACTCGAATGAGCGAAAGGTGGTTGTTGAACAAGCATAACAAGACTTTCTTACCATGGTTCAAGGAAGAAATGCTTAAGGATGGTAGTACTGCTTCTGATGACGTAAAATGGCTAGCACGTGGGCCTAACTTCAACGTCATATGTTGGAGCGGATACGACATAAATAACTTTTCCTTTTATACAAAGGAACAAGATAACAAGAGTACCATGCAAAATAGTGGGGTTATGATCGTGACCGAAGCAATGCACTTCTCTAGTGCAAAGGACACAAAACCCGTTCAAAGACCGACACCTTACTTTGGATATATTGAAGATATTTGGGTGCTCGATTACACTAAGCTTACGGTGCCGGTATTTAAATGTAAGTGGGTTGATAGTAACGGTGGTGTACAAACCGACGAATTGGGGTTCACATTGGTAGACCTCAGCAAGTTAGGTAATATAAATGAGCCTTTCATAATGGCTTCCCAAGCAAAACAAGTGTTCTACATCACTGATCCTTCTAACAAAAGGTTGTCCGTGGTTCTCCAAGGAAAAAGCATGTATAATGGTAGTGATGAAAATGAAGATTCAAATCTTGATATTCCTGAGACTCCTTCTTTTTCAACAAACATGCCTACTATAATCGAGGAGACACAGGTGGACGATGTACATGCCACTCGTGATGATCATCACGAAGGTATATTGATATAGGTAGTTTAAACTTAGTATACATTTATAACCTATGTTAATAAATATATATTGTTTTGAACAGGCATACATATGGATCATTGTTCCATTTTTCCTTTGCAATTATGTAATTTTTGTGATATTCGTGTTCTTGGGATATTTACTTGAATGCGAGGGATGGCTTAGGGAGTGATATTTTAAAACTGAATTTAAAAAAAATTACTATTAATGTCGGTTGTATAATACAACCGACGTTAAAAGTATTTTATAAAAATATACAAGACACTATTAACGCCGATTTGTTTATTACAACCGACGTTAAAATTAAGACCTTTAACGCCGCTTATTGATAACAATTGACGTTAGTTTTAACAAAATTTACGCTTGGTTTTGTTAAAGAACGACGTTAATTTTGACAAAATTAACGTCGATTGTGTTAAAGAACCGACGTTAATAGTGTTATATTTAACGTCGATTCTCAACCGACGTTAAAAGTTAAACTTTTAACGTCACCGTATTTACGCTACCAAGATTCGACGTAAAAATCAATTTTAACTGACGTAAAAAGCACTTATTGCACTAGTGAGAAACCTTCTATGAACCGCCTATAGTACCCGGCTAACCCCAAGAAACTCCTAATCTTGGTTACAGACTTTGGCGCTTCCCACTGGAGCACCGTCTCTACTTTAGCTGGGTCCACTGCTATGCCACCCTTAGAGATGACATATCCTAAGAAGCTCACTTCCTCTAACCAGAACTCACACTTAGACAACTTAGTGTACAACTGCTTTTCCTTAAGGGTCTGCAAGACAACCCTCAAGTGTTCCTCATGTTCCTCCTTACTCTTGGAGTACACTAAGATGTCATCTATGAACACCACCATCAACTTATCCAAGTAAGGGTGAAAGGTATTGTTCATGTAGTCCATGATAACCGCAGGAGCATTGTTCATACCAAAGGGCATAACCAAGTACTTATAGTGACCATATCGCGTCCTGAACGTTGTCTTTTGGATGTCCTCAGACTTAACCCGAATCTGATGGTACCCTGACCTCAAGTCTATCTTAGAAAAGATGCCAGCGCCCATCAACTGGTCCATGAGGTCATCAATCCTAGGGAGGGGATATCGATTCTTTATGGTCACCTTGTTGAGCTACCGATAGTCGACACACAACCTCATACTACCATCCTTCTTGTTCACCAACAACACAGGTGCTCCCCACGGAGACACACTCGGCCTAATGAACTGCTTCTTCATCAGGTCCTCCAACTGTTCCTTCAATTTAGTTAGCTCTAGAGGAGACATTCTATAGGGTGCTATGGAGATTGGCCCGGTACCAGGCACTAAGTCTATGGTTAACTCAACATCTCTCTCTGGGGGTAAGTTATAAACATCCCCCGGGAACACTTCAGAAAAGTCCCGCACCACAGGCAAGCTGGCGACATCAGGAGGGCTGCTATCTACTTCCAGGGAAGCTATCATCATGTACACTTGGGCTTCGTCTTTCATCGAAGCTTGAACTTGACTGGAAGAGAGAAGGTCCGGATTCTTAGATTCCGTTGGAGTTCCAAAAACCAAGGTTTTATCAAAACAGTTCAGAAGGACGTGGTTGGAAGATAACCGGTCCAAGCCAAGAATGATATCAAGATCTTTCAAACGTAAGCACACAAGATCAGCAACAAAGGTTTTATCATTTATGATAATATGACAGTTCTTGCATGCATAAGAAGTGGAAACAGGTTTATTTGTAGGTGTAGACACAAGCAAATCAAACTCAAGAAAAGTAACAGGTAACTTAAGACTCTTGACCCTATCATGCGATATAAACGAGTGAGTAGCACCCGAATCATATAATGCAATCAATTGAGTCCCATCAATAAAACATGTACCTTGAATCAAATCATCGGACTCGGAGGCTTCGGCTCCACTAAGATTAAGGACTCTCCCAGTGGTCTTCAGTCGGTTGACCTGAGACTTCAGACTCTTGCTAGCGCTGGGAGGCTCTGCCTTGGCTCCCTCACACTCACGGCTGATATGACCCGACTTGCCACACCTGAAGCAAATCCCAGCTGATTCCTTGCACTAAGACGAAAAGTGATCCGGTGCGCCGCACTTGCCACACCTTATGGGTCTAGAGGCATTAGAGAACCCGCCCCTAAACCTATCCTGCTAAAACTGTGGCTTCTTGCCACTCTGCTTGAAGTCCTTGTCGGTCGGAGCATAACGTTGTTTCCCTTTGTCTCTTTGATCAGTCCTCTTGCCACTCTGACTATCCGATCCTCTAGAACTGGCAACCTTGAACTGACTAGCATCCTCATAAATCCTGCACTTGTTGACCAGAACTAGGAAGACCCTGATCTCCTGGTAGCTAATCGCCTGCTTGATCTTGGGGTTAAGTCCAGCCTTGAACTTAACGCACTTGGAACGTTCATCCACAGTATACTGGTAAGGAGTGTAATACCTCACCAGCTCCTCAAACTTGGCAGCATAGTCACCCACTGACATAGATCCCTGCTTCAAGGCCAAGAACTCCATCTCCTTCTTGTCCTTGATATCAGTTGGAAAGTATTTTTCCATAAACCTCTGTCTGAACTCAACCCATGTAACCGTTGTGCCCTTAGCCTGCATCCGCTTCCTGTAGTTTTCCCACCAATGCTCAGCCTCCTCAGTCAGCATGAAGGTATCAAAGATGAGCTTCTGCTGATCATTGCAATCCATCGCTCAGAAGATCTTCTCAGTCTCCCTCAATCATAGCAAAGCTCCTTCTGGATCATATGCTCCCTTGAACGATGGAGGGTTGTTCCTCTGAAACTTGTCCAGGACCTGAAACTCAGTTGGCCCACCATTGGTGTTGTTGTTATTGACCTGACCGATAGCATTGACAAGGAATGCCAATGCGTCCGCAATTGCCTGGTCGTTACGTCCTCTACCGGTCATGAGTTCCTGTACACGTCCAAAACAACTGTTAGGTACAGAACTTAAGCGGGTAAAAGCTACAGGCAACTAACTTAAAGCATCATTGTTTATAACAAGTATAGACAATTTAAAGAAGAGCACACAACAGACTCACAACAGACTCATACCACAGCCTGATAGGACAGACCTGCGCTGATACCACTAAATGTGACATCCTTCTACCCCGCATGTTATGAAGCAATTAAAGATAGATATAAATAAAATAAAAACATGCATTTACTAGATAAATGGAAGCCTTTGTCCATGGGTAGAAAAGTCTAACATGAACAAGTTCAAAAAAACGCGGAAAAAATATAAAACCAAGTTTAAAAAATATAAATGAATAATAAACATAACAACATCCCAACCCGATGTCACAACAGAGCTGGTATAATTGTTCCGTACATCACGGAAAAACAACTGAAACTAAACTAAACCAAAGGAAAAGTCCTAACTATGAGCGGTGGCCAAACATGCCAAACAAACAAACAGAAAACGGGGAGTAAGAATCATGTAAACATATATGCGGCATGGAGATAGGAAGCAAGGTAAAACAAACAGCATGGCATCATCATAGGCATACATCAACATGTACATATAACAACATACAACAACATCATGTCAACCAAGTATGCTATGCGGTGTAATGCAACGCTACTCCGCTACTCCATTATGCATGTGGATCTGAACTAACTCAGGATGAACGACTTCGGAGTTACATATCCGTATTGGCCATAAAAGCACCAACACCGGCAGTTCACCAAACCTTGGGTGAACCCCATGGATAGCAAACGCATCAAACCGCTGATGCCTCATCACGGGGGCCCACGATCACCAAACCATCGGGTGACCTACCGTGGATGGCCAGATCACCGTACTCTCGGGCGATCTCCCCTATGTCGAACCTCCCCCTCAACATCAACTTCAATGCTCTATGCATGGCACAGCAACAAACAATCTCAACCACCTCCTTACCCGGGTCAAAAAGGTCCTAGGACTTCAACATCAACTCAACATGCTTGGGCCAATAAGCACCCAAGACTTCAACATCAACAACACCTTAGACCCAAACCGCGGGGTCAAGGTTCCCTTGACCAAAAATCACAAAGGCACAACTCATCAACGTGCGATAACCCAACGGGTATCGATTTAATCATCACCATCTTTAATTATCTTCATTGACCATTAACTAAGTTATATAACCTTCATCTTTTATTATCTATGTTATCATAACATTATTGGGGAAGTTTGGGGTTGAAAACCCCTTTAATCTCAAATCCTGTCCAGTGGGATGAGCACAGGAGTGCTTAACCCCAGCACGGGCGTGCTGCCATTTAAGTGGAGCATGGTCGTGCTTCCTCTTAGGCACGACTGTGCTCAGCTGCACGGTCGTGCTTCTTTGCTGGACGGTCGTGCTTCTTTGCTGCACGTCCGTGCTTAATGCGCTACCATTTTCCAGAATTCAAAATGGGAGCACGGGTGTGGTCCATGTTCAGCACGGTCGTGCTTAATGCATGACAGTACTGTTCTGGGCAGATTCAAACACAGATTCTTAACCAATTATTTTAGGGGTTAAAACCATTAATCATCAAGTCTTATTAGAGCCTAACTAACCAATTAAATATTTTTATCAACCAAGTCATCATCGCAACAGTCACAACGACAATAGTATTACCAAGTCACAACATCAACCAATGTAAAACACATTGTCATACTCATACCAATAACCAATATATCCATAACATACATGTAAGGACATAATCAACCAAATATAGCATGTTATTGATATAAACAGTTTTTAACATATTAATCATATGACATAAAACAACTCCGGGGTCATGGGGAACCATTTTACCTTACTCTACCCCAACTACCTATGGTTACACTACCCTTCTCCCCATACCTGGATTGAAGGTTCCCAACGTTAGCTCCAAACAGCAAATCGATCATGTCCCCTAGAGTGGCTTAGTCCGATTCCAAGCCTTGGCCAAACCAAACGGTTAACCAATTAGTTTCAAAACTAAAAGGGAAAAGAAACAAACGAGGGAAAGGACCATTACCTATTCTTTATTGGCACAAATGAACGAACGACTCCCAAGGGTCTCCAATACTCAAGTAATGCCCTGAATATGAGAGAAATAGGGAATAAAACTGTAGCAGCCACACTAGGGTAATAGCTGCCACCAAAAATAGGGTTAAAATGTAACCCTCGGTTTCTGCGCCAATATTTATAAATTGTGCATGAAGCACGGTCGTGCTCTCTAGCAAGCACGGGAGTGCTGGGCTTAGCGTCTACGAGACGCAGTCCACACTTGAGCACGAGAGTGCTCACTATTAAGCATGGGCGTGCTCATCTTAAACTTGGCAACACGCTCCTAACTTTAAGCAAGGGCTTGCTGGCTAATGAGCACGGGCGTGCTTATGTACCAGAAAGGGACTTTTAAGCCAAAAATCCCACTTAGCCCTTAGCCAACTATTTTAACCTAACAAAACTAATTTAAACAACCAAACAAGCTTATAAAAAATGCTTATCGAAAAGCAGGGTGTTACATTGCCGACCTTGCTTTTCTCCGAGCTCTTAGTAGCTTTTGATTCTGTGCACGAATCTTCTCGTTTTCCTGACGCAACTGCTTCAGCTGTGCCATAATCTCTCCCAGCTGAGGATTATCGTCATTGAGGGGTGGAGGTGGGGGATTGTCATGGTTCTGGTTTGTATTTGATGCCTCATGATCAACATGGTTCACGTTGTTCGCCCCTCCCCTCGGTCCGTTCCGTGTAGTCACCACTAAGCTTTCTTATGAAACTGGGGAAAGTTTTTCCTCGGCCCAACGGTGGGCTCCAAATGTTCCTGACGAGATCCGACTCGCCGGAATCTCGTCGTAGAACGTTAAACCAGTAGTGAATACTAAGGTTGTTTAAAATTATGGCTTGACAAAATAAGGTATTCCGGTCCTACGTATCCCAATGGGAATCAAAGCTAGATGTAGTTCTATGTTCAACCGTTGGCCATGTGGTGAAGTCAATCCCTTAATCTTGTATATGATGAATACCAGTGAACAAGGACTCTTTGATAGTCTCTTGGTTATGCTGGTTCCTCAAGTACGCTTAAGGGAGATTCACCTAGGTTAGCAAAATTGAGTCTTTCTCTTAGGGTTCTCCTCTTTTTATAAGAGGATCCCAATATCTCTTAGAGATTAGTTTTATCTCCTCCTATCTCTTATCTCCTAAATCTACTTCGAGATATATGATCTCCTTATTTGATGAGACTTATCTCTTGTAACCAGATAAGGTTGTTTGATATGGTATCATCTTAATCTTATCTTTTCTGTCCTTATCGGATCGGGTATCCAAGCTCGGTGGTTTAGCTTTACACCTCGGCCAGTACAATCCCGAATCTAAGGAATTGAGTGTGATATTTTATAATAATCATTCTATTTTATTTGTTTTAGCTTATGAAATATGTATTTTCTTCATTTTTTGCTGACTTAGGCTGATTGACCAACCCACAGAAATGCTCACCTTGATACAAGCCCAAACATTGAAATAACAGAAGGAAACAACAAAACCAACACAAAAATTAATAATAATAATAATAATAATAATGAAATAAGAAAACAAGTCAGGTAATAAGGAAAATAAAAAGGGACCAAAACCTTCTATCAGAGAGAACGAAAACAAAGGAACGAGAGTTTGGCAGAGAGAGAGAGCATGGGGGTCACCAAGGAGGGAAGGGTAGCGAGGGTTCGGTGCACTTGACGTGGCGGCTCTGGCCCTAGACGACGGTGCAGCTAACAGATTTGGCGGTGGCGTGGCGGCTGAGACGTGCAGGACTGGTTTGAACGCCAGTGGGTCACTCTGGTCGAGGCGGCGGCGTGGTGGTTGGCCATCGACGTGGGGCGCAGATCCTGCAGCGGTAACAGTGAAGAGGATCTACACATGGATGGTGACTCGGTTCAAGGTGGCGTTTTTGTTCTGGGAGTTGGCGCAGTGGTTCAATGATGGTCTGAGATGGACGTGGTGGCGGCGCGCGGTGGTCACGAATTTTTTTCTCTCTGTATATTGGCTATTCTGAATTTTTTCTCCCTCACAATACTTTTATGCTTTGTTTGGTATGGAGGAGAAAATGAAAAGAGAGAAGATGAGAAGAGATAAGATGGTGAGAAAATGAGTGGATTTTAAGAGTTGTTTGGTGTAAGAGAAATATGAAAGAAAATAAAG
This sequence comes from Sophora flavescens, assembly GCA_030762895.1. Taxonomy (NCBI): domain Eukaryota; kingdom Viridiplantae; phylum Streptophyta; class Magnoliopsida; order Fabales; family Fabaceae; genus Sophora; species Sophora flavescens. The sequence goes on along the minus strand of CM061062.1, from coordinate 64,966,908 downwards.
AGAAAGATGATAAATAATGTATTTAAAAATGAGGAAGTATATATAAAATGACACAAGTGTCCCTCATTTAAAAAATAATATATTAATTTTATTTTATGCATCTAATAAAAAAAATACACACATATATAATTATATATATATATTTAAATTTTTATGAATATGTTAAAAAAATATTTTATAATAAATATTACTTCAAATATATTTTTATGGACATATTTTAAAAATAAAAATATTTCTTAACAAATATTATACATATATATGTTATAAATTAAAAATATCATCCACCCTACGTTACCCCCTCTTTCCTCACACTCCACTTACACCGCCTTACCTCTACCCATCCCCTTAACAACAGCTTCCCCCATCCCCACAACCAGATCCACACAATTCAAAAAAAATCATTTTATTGCAAAGATAAAACTTGGACCGAAAATGATTTAAGATGTGAGAATGTGAGATCTGAGTTATTTCATGGTGGAAGCTGTAAACAGATTTTCTGGTATGGTCAATGGTGGTTTGGGTTGCAGCACCACCCACAAATGGATTCCTCTTACCGGAACAGTGAGGGTAAAGTTGTCACTCTACTTCTTTTCTTACTCCCTTCACGTTTACTTCGCAAATCTTGGGAGAAAAGATTTATGTGGGTCCCACCATTGTTTTATTCTATCTCAGCCTTTTCTCTTCACTTCCAAACGAGAGAAAATCTCTCTTTCCCCTCCTTTTGTCCTCCCTCTTCTTCTCTCTTCTTATATTCTCTTCCAACAAACAGAGTGTTAGACATATTTTAAGTTCTTTCTTCCCCTCTTGCTCACTGTTCTTGTTGGAGCCTATATTGTGATTTATATTGATCTTATTATCCGTCTGAAAAACTGCTAGAATCACAATTAGAGGTTTGATTTGAAACAGAAATAGAAAGTAATAAGCCTCCCTTGCTAGAATCATGGGATTTGTCTAATGAAATCTAATTCAAAATTGTTGTTGGAGGGAAGATGTGGCTGCTAGGGTTTGGAGACGAGCGTCTCTAATGAGGAATAAAATGGGTTTGGGTTGGATCCGGGTTTGGGGCATGGAATGGGTACGTCTAGGCCCAAAAGACTAAAAACATCACCTATCTTTTTTATCTTTTCATAACTTACTGATTTATTTATTTTTTGGTTTATGAAGAAAAAGAAAATAAATTAAAAAACGAAAATTAAAAATAAAAATAAAAAAAATAAAAAATCAAAATCAAAAGTTTAATAAAAAAAAGGTGAGTCCGGACAAAATAGGGTATTCACAATTGTCCCTCTTTACTTGTGTTTTACAAGATAAATAAGCATAACCGTAGTTTTTATATTATTATTGTAAATAATGAGAAAAGACATGAATCCCAATTTTGTCCGTGACTAAGAACCTGAAAGCAAGACATCATCGGGTGTGGGCACCCGAAAAGAGATGGGTACGGGGACCGAAAAAGTGATGGGTACGGGGACCTGAAAGCGATGGGTACTGGGACCCTGGGTACAAGGACCCGAAAAGCGATGGGTACAGTGACCCTAGGTACGGGGACCTGAAAAGAGATGGGTACAGGGACCTTAGGTACGGGGACCTGAATAGAGATGGGTACGGGGACCCTAGGTACGGGGACCTGAAAAGAGATGGGTACGGGGACCCTAGGTACGAGGACCTGAAAAGAGATGGGTACGGGGACCCTAGGTGCGGGGACTTGAATAGAGATGGGTATTGGGACCCTAGGTATACGGTCCTGAATAGAGATGGGTACGTGGACACTAGGTACGAGGACCTGAAAAGAGATGGGTACGGAAAACTGAATAGAGATGGGTACGAGGACCCTAGGTACGGGGACCTGGAAAGAGATGGGTATGGGGACCCTAGGTACGGGGACCTAAATAGATATGGGTACAGGACCTGAATAGAGATGGGTACGGGGAGCTGCAAAGAGATAGGTAAGGGTTCCCTAGGTACGGGGACCTGAATAGAGATGGGTATGAGGACCCTAGGTACGTGGACTTGAAAAGAGATGGGTACGAGGACCCTAGGTATGAGGACCTGAAAAGATATGGTGGGTATGGGGACTCGAAAGCTAGCTAACGAAGATAACTTATGGGGCCCTATGCCCCCTAAAGTTTGATGTAAACAATGCTTAAGAGACATTGTGCCTACTAAAGCGAAAAGAAATACAGCTTATGAGTCTTGTGCCCGTTAAAGTTGAACCAAACAAAGCTTAAGAGGCCATGTGCCTGCTAAACCGAAAATAAACATAGCTTATGGGCCCTGTGCCCTTTTAAAGCTAAACAAAACAAAGCTTAAGAGGCCATGTGCCTACTAAGGCACAAATAAACACAGCTTATGGGCCTTGTGCCCGTTAAAGCTGAAAAAAACAAAGTTTATGAGGCCCCATGCCTACTACATGTAGAGAAACGTGATGCATTGATGCTGGTTTTGATGCATGAACAATGCATGATGCAAGTGATGCCTTCTGTGATTTATGAAAATCTTGATGATTCCTTTTCGGAAACCATTCACTGGTCCTTTGCCTCTTGGAGTTTGGACCGCAACCAAAATTGAGGATGAATTAAAATAAGACTAGTGGCTTGATCTTTGCTCATATGACCGATGCTTCGAATCTCTTGTCTTAATGATCCTTGCCAGTGCACCTTCCTTGTTGATTAACCCAATGGATGGGGTTATCAGTTTGTTGTTCCCTCTTAAGAGTGCCTTTGATCAAGAGATCACTATGGTGTCCTCTGGACTTTTGAAACCAGAGAAGAATTTCTAGTGAGATTCACGCTTGAGATCACCTCAAAGGTGAATAGATGTCCTCTAAGGTGAATGATAGAATGGAGTTTGCACTTCTTCAAGAGATAATATTTAGGATGTTCTTTACTAGTCACTCGTGTATATGATCTTAGACATCGCCTTAATCAGCTTCCAAGGTTATGACTTGCCCCAGTCTTCATGGATAGGGGAAATTTCATGATCTGCACTCTTAAACTGCTCCAGTTTGTCAACTTGAGGAGACTTCCTTGTCCTTTCTTTGAATTTGATCCTACCTTTTGAGTAGGTTTCTCCTTTTGAGTTTTCAACCTACCGGGATGCTCTAACTTTTGCCTAAGCTGCCTTTTCAGGTTTTCAGCCTAACGAGTCATTTATTTTATTTTATTTATATATTTTCTTCTTTTGTTTCCTTTTGGAACTTCTCTCAAGAATACCTTTTTTTTACTGTATTTGAGTTTACAGCCAGTGGCAAATCTTCATCGCTCATATTTGAAACAACCAAAGTTTCTCTAGAGAATGCCCCTTTTTAGCACATAAGACCTTTCATCAATTGGAACCTATTTCCATGATCATCCATTTGAGTTGTCAAAATCTTTTTGAGCACATGATCTCCTTCTTGAAACTTTCAAGAGTACCCATTTTCGATTTAGCCCGAGCTACCTCTAAGATTCAGTTGGTCATGTCAAGTATAGATTCATTCAGCTTCTTCTAAGAATGTTTGACCAAACTTGTGGTCCAAGGGAAATCTTTGAAAAAACATTTTGCTTAGACTTATTTGTTCGATATAGCTCTTACGGAAGCTTGTGACCTTTCTCTGAAACGTTTCATTATCCTTTAAATCCTTGCTTGAATTGCCAATTGAGAATGTCATTTCCTCATTGTATTTAGAATTCTTCTGACCAGAGCTATTCATTAATGGACTACCATTAGATGGTCAAATTGTACTATTGAACTCATGTTCACCTTGCCTGAAGCATCATGTAATAAACATGCATGAAATTGAAAGTATGACAGGAAGGGATATTACTGACGACTCAACTTCCTGATTGATGTTTGATGTTTGACAGCTCAAATGGTATTTACAGAGGAAGAAACAAAGACTCGCAATAAGTGACAAGGAGTCAAAGGGGTCTTGCCTCAGTTTGGATTCAGTCATTCTTGGCAAAAGTTTCCTTAATGTATGGCATTTGGAAATTTGGAAATGAAATTAGCTCGACATATGTCACTTGAGAACGAATCGTCATAGATTAGGATCTTTGAGAATAGATCTGCCCCGGTGTCGGGCCCTCAAAAATGAAACTGGAGAATGGGGTTGCCCCAATATAGAGCATATGATAATGGAGATACCCCAGTGTTGGGCACCTGATAATGAAACTTGAGAATATAAATGCCCCCAGTTTATGGCACCCGAGTATGAAATATGAGAATCAAAATGCCTAACATAGGGGCCTTGAAAGGAGAGTTTTGCCCCAGTGTAGGACCTTTGCCAATCTTGCCCTTACTTTTGATTAGACTGCCCTTGCAGGTTTTCAGACTAATGAGCTTTTTCTTTTCTTTTTTCTTCATTTTCAATTTTTTTTAAAGGAGCAATTAAGTAAAAACTCAGCAGAATACAAATCTTTTGTCTCAAAATTATTGTTAATAAAGAAGCAATCATTCAATGATCATAGTGGACTTTATAAGGCTTGTAACGTGGCCAGGGTTGAGGGCTTGAAGGAAGGGTATAAGGCTCAAAAATAAGTGTTTAAGGATTTAATATGAGCAAGGATGCATGCTCTTTTCTTAATAAAGTGAGCTCGATCAAACTACCTCTGCATTTGCAAGAACATGTGTTTTTCGCTTGTCTTTCCTTTTTTTCTTCCCTTCTTGCCTTGTCATGCGTCTTTGTCATGCGTTTCTTCCTTTTCTTTTTTACTTTTTCTTTCTTCTTCTTCTTCATTTTTGTTTTTGGATTTTCACCCTCGCATTATTTTGTTCAAAATCGCCATTTCTTTTGTGGTCGCCCTTTATTTAGGAGTGATCCTTGTCCAAAGTTCTTCAAAGAAAATATTCAGTCTTAAAAGGGATAACAAGGGATAATGATGATATTTCGTGAAGGATAGAGAAAGATGTCCAATCTTCATTTCAAATCATGATTGATTATTTAACTTTATTTATTCAGAGACAAAAAGATGGTGCATACCAAGTGATTATTTATTTGCTCCTTTTTGTTTCTATTTTTTCATTCCCTTTTTTTTGGCAAGGGTACATTTGTCTGAGGCCTTAATTAATGTCCCACAAAGGATTTATAAGAACATGATCCCCATGAGTCGAACCAAATAAAGTGATTAGAGAATGATGATGTGGAAATATAATATGGGTGGAGGTATAAAGAATAGAAGAGACACGACACACATACAAGTTCATCACATTAATGCTTCAAGAAAGTGAACATAGTTCAAGAATCAAATTAGATTGTGGGGTCAAGTACAACGTAGCCCTCTTTCCATGGAAAACTATTGATAAACAACTCCAATATCAGTTACTCGGAGATTTCCAAAGGAGGACTACAGAGTATCAATCACTAGAATGTGAATATCTTGTGATGGTAAGATACACTTCATCTGGAACTCTTAGTAGTCCATAACCTTCTTAGAACGACCTTGGAAGCATCATCATAATTCTCAATGGAGTGACTAGACATCCCCTTTGCGAATCTACAAGTGACATTGGGGTCGTATCATGGAGGTTCCTTAGGAAGCATAGGCACTTATTTTTCTGTTTACTCCTTTCACAATGTATTTGGAGTATAAATACGAACACTTCAAGTCATTCTACTAACTCCTGTGATGAGTAATAGATCATCCTTGTCATCACAACTCTTGCAGATCATCCTGATATTCTTGAATTTTCACGGTAACGGGAAAGAAAGTGTAACTTGGATAATGATTGACTTAGGTCCACTTAAGCTCCCGTTTAGTGTAAAAGATCACTAACAATTTTGGAGCAGTCACAGCTTGCTCAACAACTGGCTGAGGGCCGATTGAAATGGTGAGGACATTCATTGCCTTTGAGGAGCACATCAATTTTCCATGGCACCGGGAGGGGATATAAGAAATGATTGGCTTCAGTATACTTAAGCTCCCTTTAGTGTAATAGATCACTATTTCGAATTGTCGCGGCTTTCTCAACAACTGGCCGAGGGCCGATGAGAAATGGTGAAGACACCCATTTCCTTTTGAGGAGTTGTAGACTCAATGATAATGGTCACACCAATGTCCTTACATCGATGACCGGTTTGCAGCAGTTTCATCTCTACCAATTGTGGTAGGACTCGTGTGAACTCACTACATTCTTCAATTGAGTGAACCTCCATGATCAAGTGAAAGGCTGCGATCCACTTTTCTTTTGGTCGCTTGAACAAGTCTTGTTTTTCCTTGCACATTAAGATTCAAACATTAAAAGTGCAATGCATGATATGTATGAAATGATTTTATATTTTATTTTTTTAGTACCATGAATATCAATTTATGAGATGAATTAATTTTCTTTTTATTAAATTTTTTTATTAAAAATATCATATATGAAAAAAAAATAAGACCCCAAAAATTTATTAGTGTATGCGACCGTTTTATTATTTACAACAATTCAGATTTTTTTAAAATAAAATATGAGGGATGAGTCCTTCCCTTTTTTTTTACAAAGTGTGGGACCATTTTTTTTAAGAAAATAAATATAAAAATATGAAAGAGAATAATATACAAGAAATGCCGCCATCGTGTCCTAGAACGGTAGAGCCTAGGGGCACGTATAATTAGATCATACCCTAAACTGGGTAGAAACTAAGTTGATCTATCAGTGCAATATTGGGGTGGATCTAGATTTCTAAAGGTCATGGTCCCTATATTGCCCATATCTCGAAAACCAAGGACTCGGTCCATGATCCTAGCCACATGTAGGGATAAACCCTCCAAGATGACTAGTCCATGATGCCAATAACAATTTGAGTGGTGAATCAACAAATATCAAGGAGGCACTAGGCCTTTAATGACAATGCTGAGGCACCGCCTAATCCTTAAGCTTCCACAAGCTCGTGTATAGAGTTGAAAGTGTGCGAGAAAAGTGTGTAAGTGATGTGTGCCGGAAGAATACAAACCTGTACATAAATTAACCTACCCAAACCTGCAAAACAAAGCAAGCACAAATATAATGCTCTTCTATCCTAAGGTTGCATCAAGTGAAAAATATATTATTTAAAAAGAAATGGGCAATTAAAACAAAAAGGGGTAAAATAATAAATACTAATATGCGCAACTAACTACTTAGGCTTGACACTCAAATGTCCCCAACGGAGTTGTCAAATGTCGTGACCGTCCCATCCGGGGGACCTTGAATAAAGAGGGGTTGCCACAAAAATTTATTTAAATAGGAAAACCTTAGGAAAACCATTATTATTCAAGGAAACTAGTCATTAATATATGAGATCGGCTCGGGAGTTGATTACGAGTAGGGAAGGTGTAAGCACCCTACATCGCCCATTCTATGAATGGTACCTTAAGTTTTTGGTCTAAACCCAGTGTATCCCAACGCTGTCAACGAAGGACTAATCACTGTTCGCGGGGCGCGGCTTCCGCTGGCCAAGCATTATTTTAACGCTGTCAGGAATCGAACCCGAGAGCAAACCGAGTCGACCCCTAGAGTGTCCCAGGGCAGGCTGGTACCTTAAGCTAATTGCGCAAATTTAAAATATTTATTTTTACCCCAAAAAATTATTTACAAAAGATTATGAATTAATATTGCCCTATTTTTTTTAAAGAAAATTTATTTTGTGACAATTTTTATGATTTTGTTGATTTTTTTATTTTCAAAATTATTATTGATAAATCCTAAATGAGGTTGAACATGACACTTAAGTCCATATGGCAACCTCAAATCTAAGGGATTGAACATGACACTTGTCACAGAGCATCCCGAAAATAACATTAATTTAATTAATTATTTCAAAAAAACAACATGGGAATTTAAAAGAGAAATGTTGTTTCATGATTTTATATTTTTAATTTATTTTACTGTTCGGTTAAATGTTGAAAAGTTCTAAGCAAGGTTAAACATGGCACAAGTCCACAGGGCAACCTTGATTCTAAAGGATTGAACATGGCACTCAAGTCCACAGGGCATCCCTAAATAACACAATTTTATTATTTTAATTATCTACACTAACAAATTAAAAAGAACACAAAAATAAATCAAAAATTAATTTTGGCTTGATGAGATGATTAATCTTGCTCCTTTGTATTCCCTGTTGCGGTGGGAAACTCAAAGCCACGTAGTTCTTGTGGAAAATATATTGTTTGTTGGTTTATTTTAATATTTATGAAAATGTTTTTTTAATGGCTTAACGAACTTTTTGGTCCCTATAGAATAGGGGTATTTTGGTTTTAGTCCCTATCTTTTTGGTCCCTGCCGTTAGAGATGGCCATTAACTGCCTACGTGGCTGACGGAGTTGACTAGTCAACGTGACACGTGGCAAAAAGATTATTTTTTTATTGTCACATGTTTTTTTTAAAAAACTAAATTTAAATTTTTTATAAATCTAGTGTTAATTTAATTTTTTTTTGTTATTTTTCAGTTTTAAAATAAATAAAACAAAAAACCTAAATGATTAGATTTCCCCAAATATAACATCAGGAAACCCTAATTCCCCCTCCCCATTCGACCCTAATCCAATAAGAATGATACAGACAGACGGAACCTCATGGCCATTCCCCAGCATCAAGCAAAAACAACAAGAACAACATATACTTGGCACGTGTATGGGTATGACCCATCTTCCATGGAACAACAATAACAACAACAATAAGAGAGAGTGGGGATGCAATTGATGGAAAGAAAAAAAATGGAAGAAGGAGGCGTGGAGAAGAGGATGGACGAAGGAGTGAAAGGGGGCTAGGGTTTCCTCCAGATTCGTCCTCACCCCCCCCCCCCCCCCTCCCCCCTCCCCCAAGCTCCTATTAAACCATAACCCTCACAGTTCATCAGTATGGAACATAAACTGAAACATTGATGGACCACAATTAAGGTTTGTGCGGTGGAGGAGAAGCCAAGGAGGGAGAGGATGAACGGAGAGTCGAGGTGAGAGGAGAGCTGAAGCCGCCATGACCGTGTTTTCTGGAAGGGGAGAAGGAGTTGGTGGCGTGGAATAGAAGAGAAAGGGAGGAATGTAAAACCCCGTTTTTCATATAAGCCCTTCCTGATGCATGAGCATGAGCATGACCGTGCTCATGTGTCATCACGCCCGTGCTTGATGCACGTGTCTTGTGGCTGCCTGATCCACAAGCACGGTCATGCTTAATAAGGAGCACGACCGTGTTCAAGTGTAAATGCGTCTCGGTGACACTAATGTAAGCACGACTGTGCTTAAAAGGGAGCACGACCGTGCTCTGTGCAGAGTCTATATATGTCTCTAACAATGAGGGTTGCGAGTTAAACCCTCCAAATTGGCACTTTAGGCAACCCTAAGTGTGACGGCATCCTCTCTCATTCTTCCCCTTTGAACCCAACCATTGTTTGGTCAACACAACAGAGTTAACCAATTAGTTCCCAATTTATGAAACAGAAAAGGAAACAGAGGAGGGGAAGACCATACCTTTGATAATTGGCACTAACGCGTGATTGGGGTCGTTCGTCGAGCCATTCGAGGGAACCAGTTTAGGATCGTCGTCAGTTTAACGGGAATTCTTCATACCAGGTTTGGGGAGAAGGAATAGTTTGAGTATGTAGGCTTGGGGGTAGCGTAAGATGAATGGTTCCCATAACCCTTTATGTTTGATAACATGTTGTATGCCTATATGCCTAATTTCTATTTGATGATAAACTGTTTATGATGATGTTGGCATGATTGTCATTGATGATAATGTTGTTTTCCATAACATGTTGGATTGATGATGTATGAGTGTATTATCATAATGATGATATTATAATGTTATTGGTTAATGGCTGTATGCCGTGAACGTTATAATCTTAATGCGTTAAAATTGTTAAACAATGTTAAGGGAGGTTGTTCCCCTTTGTTCATAAAACGGAATGATAGAAATGAGAGTGAGGATTATACCAAACAGTTTAGTTATGACCCTAGGGATTGATTTAAGAGTGATTTGGGACATTTAAATTAGCTGAGATTAAAGGATTAATTCCCTTTTGTAAGACATGGATATTTAATCAATATTAATGAAAATGATGATCAATGGATTAGTAAAAGACAATAGGTTTGAATCTATGAATATTCCCAAGAAATTGGAAAAGGGTCTGTGACACTCTCTACCCAGATCAGTACGGCCACGCTTCATTGACCACAACCGTGCTTAACAGGGAGCACACCCATGCTCCAATTCAAATTGTAGAAAGGGCGCGCACTTGAGCACGCCCGTTCTTAACAGGCAGCACGACCGTGCTTGCCTGGAGGTCCAGCACGCCCGTGTTGAGGGTGAGCACGCCCGTGCTCACCTGACCAGAACTGGATGCAGAACAGTGCAGAAAGCAGGGGTTTCACCCCAAATTCCTTAAAAGACTTAATACTACACTAAACGAACTTGAAGACAAAAGACAAGTGAAAAGAGAATGTACCTTGGTAGCCTAGTGGCCAAGGGGGACTTGATGCATGATGGTCAAGGTGGTAATCTCTAGTGCTTAATAGCTAGAGTGTTAATTAATGATGATATGGTACATTGGTAGCCTAATGGCCAAGGGGGCCTTGATGATTAATGGTCAAGGTGGTAATCTCAAGTGCAGAACGACTAGAGTGTTTAATGAATGAATACGAAACAATGATGATCCTCGATAGCCGACTGGTCAAGGTGTTGATGGTGATGAAACTTGGGTAGCCTAGTAGCCCAAGCAGAGGTGGTGGTAGTATTTGTGTGTTGTGTTGAGCATGCATTCACGCATCGGAGATGTTAGTGGCGGATGTTCAAAATAGGGGAGGTCGCCCGAGAGTATGGCGATCTGGCCGTCCGTGGTGATTCATTCGAGAGTTAGGTGAATCGAGCGCCCCCGCGGTGGCCCATCCGAGAGTAAGGTGCGTCGGCTATCCTAGGGGTCCACCCATGGTAAGGTGAATTGCCCCGGCGTTGGTGCTTATTAGCCAATGTGGATATGTAACTCCGAAGTTGACTTCCTGAGGTAGAATGGATCCAAGTGCATAATAGAGTAGTGGAGCAAAACTGCATTGCATAGCATACATGTTGTATGATGATGATTGTTATGTTATATTGCTGTTGTTATAACATGTATGTTTGATGTATACTCGTCTTGCTAACTATTTCCTTGCCATTATATTCATATTCATGTTTCTTACTCCCTATTTCTACATTTTGTTTTGGCATGTATCTTTATGCCGAGGACGGCGAGTAGCCATTTGAGGAGTGACTATGAGCAGCATGTATCTTTGTTTCAGTTTATATCCGAGGTTATTTTCCGAATTGGTTATACCAACTCTGTATGTGACATCAGGGGTTGGGTTGTTTTATGTGATATTTTATTTCCGCGTTTGATACAATGTGATGTTCTCTATCCATTGTTGGTTTTAGTGGTATCAGAGTAGGTCTGTCCTATCAAGCCGTGGTATGAGTCTTTTGTGTGCTCTTGTTTAAGTTATCTATATTTATTATAGATAATGATGCCTAGTGTTAGTAACCGTTATTTTTTCCTGCTTTAAGTTCTTTATAATTAATAAGCTGTCTTGCCATTTATAGGAACTTATGGCAGGAAGAGGAGGCAGAAACGACTAGGCTATCGCAGATGCTTTGGCACTCCTTGCCAATGTGATAGGCCATAACCAGAACGTAAACAAAAACGGGGGACCAGCTGAGTTCCAGGGTCTTGACAAGTTCCAGCGGAATAATCCGCCGTCCTTCAAATGAGCTTATGATCCTGAGGGTACCCTGTTGTGGATGAGGGAGACCGAGAAGATCTTCCGAGTAATGGGATGCAACGACCAGCAGAAGGTCATCTTTGGAACCTTCATACTGACAAAGGAGACTGAACACTGGTGGGAGAACTGTCGTCAGCGCATGCAGGTTCAGGGTAATGTGGTCACATGGAATGTCTTCAAGGACAAGTTTCTAGAGAATTACTTTCCAGCCGACATCCACGACAGTAAGGAGATGGAATTCTTGGCGCTGAAGCAGGGCAACATGTCAGTGGGAGAGTATGCGGCTAGATTTGAGGAGTTGGCTCATTATTACACATTGTATCATTATGTGACTGACGACCACTCCAAATACATGAAGTTCGAGGATGGTCTACACCTAGAGATTAAGCATGCTATCAGCTATCAGGAGATCAGAGTCTTCGCAGTTCTAGTGAACAAGTGTAGGATCTTTGAAGATGCCTACAAGTCTGGAGGGTCAGCCTCCAATGGATCAGACAGTCAGTGTAACCAAAAGAGTGATCAAGGGAACAAGTGGAAGCTGTGTCTCGCTCCAGCTGGCAAAGACTTCAAGCGGGATAGCAAGAAGTCTTAGTTTTCTTGAGACAGGTCCAGGAGATGGGATTCCTCTTATTCTAGGACTCTTCGGTGCGGCAAGGGTGGACAGAATCACTTTACTACTCAGTGCAAGGAGACAAACATCATCTGCTTCAAGTGTGGCAAGTATGGTGATATGATCCTAAAAAGAAGCATGTAAATTATCGGATCTATCCTTGAGTGACCAAGAAAAATTCAAGAAGAAGAAATAGGCAAATGGATGAAGGTAAGATATGAGAATGGCGCCACAATTCCAAGGGAAATTGATAAGTCAAGGTGAGGATCGCCACAAGGGTCTTGGACTCTTGATAAGATCAAATGGGTTGGCTCAATGAAGAACCCAAGAGAGAACACTCTCACAATTGGTAAAAACCAAATTGAACATCAAAGTTGTATTTCATAATGTAATAGGCTAATACATATAGGGAATTGGGGCTGCCAAGAGAAGGCATACAAAAGGTCATCAAAGATGACATAACCCCTAGCATAACTAAACATAACTATTGCACTAATGGAGTAATAAAAACATTTACTACCCACTAAGTGGCTAATTAAAGACTTAACTCTCCACTAATTGGAGTTACTATCATACTTAAGCAAAATAATAAAACTGATTCATAACTTCAAAAAAAGGAGTTACGTAGGCATGCAAGCCAAAAGTCACCCTCCTTTGAAGCTTAAACTCGTCCAAATATTCATATTAAATTTCCATCCCATTTGTCACCATGATAGAAGCCGAATCAGGTCAAGAGACTTGATATATGATTTGAAGATAACTTCCTAAGCTTTCCAACGAACCAAAGAATGCATCAATCAGAGCTATGTAGCTCATGATATAGCCAAAACAATTATACGGGTTCATCACAATGAAAATAAAATTTTCATCAAAAATTAATTTGGCTTTAAATTAGACACCATTCTTGGTTTTCATCATTCCCTCCCTCTTGAAGAGAATTCGACCTCGAATTTATTACCTTTGGGAATCGTGTTCATTCTCCGGGTTCAAACACAACTCTTTTGAATCTATGGGGCACCTTTCTTGGAATTACTTCTTCAACTTCCTTTAAAATAAAATCATCACCTCTAGGCAAAGATAGGAAAATCACCTTAATTTCTTTTATAAAGAGACTCTCTATTTTGTTTTCAAACTTTGCTTCACTCTTTTTCTGTTGCTCTTTACTTTTTGTGGTATGGCCTTCACTATTCTTTTCTTCGTGACCTATGTGAGAAATATTAGACAAAGTAGAAGAATTCCAACATTTGATTCCACAAACTAATCTAGAATAAGGTATTGGAGTAAAAGATGGCCATGACTTCCCAAGTGAATTTGAAGATGTATTCTCAGCTTTAGGGGAAGGACATTCTCTAGTTGTCTTCATCTCCTTATCTTCCTCTTGCAATTCAACTCCAGTTGATTGTTGGCATTCTTCCTTTGGAATCACATCTTCAATTTCATTGATTGTCTTGCAAGCTTCCTTAGCTTCCTTTGGAATCACATCTTCAATTTCATTGAGTGTCTTGCAAGCTTCCCTTGGAGGAAACCCTTATTCTCCAAGCGTCTTAGATATCTTTGCATTCCAAAGGATAGTGTTGCCATGATAGGTGGTGGGAAGAAGAATTTTTTTTTTGGAAAAAAATCGAAGAACAAGATCAAAAGTCACTATAAGAAGGATGGATATAGATACCAAATGATATGATCCTAAAAAGGAGCATGTAAATTATCGAATATATCCTTGAGTGACCAAGCAAAATTCAAGAAGAAAAAGAAAATAAGCATATGGATGAAGGTAAGAGATGAGAATGGCGCCACAATTCCAAGGAAAATTGATAAGCCAATGTGAGGATCGCCACAAGGCTCTTGGACTCTTGATAAGATCAAAGGGGTTGGCTAACACTCTCACAATTGTTAAAAACCAAATTGAACATCAAAGTTGTATTTCATCATGTAATAGGCTAATACATATAGGGAATTGGGTCTGCCAAGAGAAGGCTTACAAAAGGTCATCATAAGATGACATAACCCCTAGCATAACGAAACATAACTATTGCACTAATGGAGTAATAAAAACATTTACTACCCACTAAGTGGCTAATTAAAGACTTAACTCTCCACTAATTGGAGTTACTATCATACTTAAGTAAAATAATAAAACTGATTCATAACTTCAAAAAAAGGAGTTACTTAGGCATGCAAGCCAAAAGTCACCCTCCTTTGAAGCTTAAACTCGTCCAAATATTCGTATTAAATTGCAGCCTATTTTTCACCATGATAGAAGCCGAATCAGGTCAAGAGACTTGAGATATGATTTGAATATAACTTACTAAGATTTCCAACGAACCAAAGAATGCATCAATCAGAGATCTGTAGCTCATGATATAGACAAAACAAGTATACGGGTTCATCACAATGAAAATAAAATTTTCATCAAAAATTAATTTGGCTTTAAATTAGACATCATTCTTGGTTTGCATCATATGGCCACATCAGCCGGAAGTGTGAAGGAGGAAAGTCAGAGCCACAAAGTGCTAGAAAGAGTCAGAAGCCTCAAGCCAACTGACTGAAGGCCATGGGGAGAGTCTTTACCCTTAGTGGAGCCGAGGCCTCCGAATCTGAAGATTCGACCCAAGGTATGTGCCTCGTTAATGGAATTCTATTAGCTGTATTGTTTGATTCGGGTGCAACTCACTCATTCGTATCACATGAATGTGTTAAGCGTCTTAAATTGTATGTGACACTTCTTGAGTGTGATTTGATTGTTGCCGCACCCACGAATAAACCTGTTCTTACTGCTCATGCATGCAAGAATATTCTTATTACCATAGATGGTAGATATTTTATTGTTGATCTTCTATGCTTACCCCTAAAGTACCTTGATGTTATTCTTGGCATGGATTGGTAATCTTCCAACCACGTCCTTTTAAATTATTTTAATAAAACCATAGTTTTTGGAACTCCCGAGGAGTCTAAGGATCCTAGATTTCTCTTTGCCAACCAAGTTAAGGCTTCTATAAAAGAATCCCAAGTGTACATGATGCTATCTTCCCTGGAAGTAAAGATCCCTCCTGATCTTGAAAGCGTGCCTGTTGTCAGAATTTCCTGAAGTTTTCCCGAGGGATGTTTACGAACTACCCCCAGAAAGGGATGTGGAGGTCACCATCGATTTAGTGCCTGGCACCGGGCCTATATCCATAACACCCTATAGAATGTCTCCTTTAGAGCTAGCTGAGTTGAAGAAACAGTTAGAGGATCTGATGTAGAAGCAGTTTATCAAACCTAACGTATCCACATGGGGAACGCTAGTGTTGTTGGTGAAGAAGAAAGATGGTAGCATGATGTTGTGTGCCGACTATCGACAACTCAAAAAAGTGACTGTTAAGAATAGGTATCCCCTCCCTAGGATTGATGATCTTATGGACCAGCTGATAGGTGCTTGTGTCTTCTCGAAGATAGATTTGAGGTCGAGATACCATCAGATTCGGGTTAAGTCTGAGGACATCCCGAAGACAGCGTTTAGGACTCGTTATGGTCACTATGAGTATTTTGTTATGCCCTTTGGTGTGACTAATGCTCCTGCTGTGTTCATGGATTACATGAACAAGACCTTTCACCCTTAGTTGGATACGTTTGTGGTGGTTTTCATAGATGACATCTTAATGTACTCCAAGACCAAGGAGGAACATGAGGAGCACTTAAGGGTTGTCTTGCAGACCCTTATGGAGAAGCAGCTGTACGGTAAGTTGTCTAAATGCGAGTTTTGGTTGGAGGAGGTGAGTTTCTTAGGTCACATTATCTCTAAAGGTGGGATAGCCGTGGATCCGGCTAAGGTAGAGATGGTGCTCTAGTGGGAAGCGCCAAAGTCGTGGACCGAGGTTAGAATTTTCTTGGGTTTAGCATGGTACTATAGGAGGTTTATAGAAGGCTTCTCTAAGTTAGCTTTACCCTTGACCCGTCTCACCAAGAAGGGACAATTGTTTGTGTGGGACTCTAACTCGTGAGGAGAGTTTCCAAATGTGTGTTGATGCAGGAGGGTAAGGTAGTGACTTACGCTTCTAGGCAGTTGAAAACCCATGAGAAGAACTACCCTACCCATGACCTAGAGTTAGGTGTTGTGGTATTTGCCTTAAATATTTGGATGCATTACCTTTATGGAGCTAAGTTCGAGGTTTTTAGTGATCATAAGAGTTTGAAATATTTGTTTGTACAGAAAGAGCTCAATATGAGGCAGCGTAGGTGGATGGAGTTTCTTAAGGATTACAAGTTTGATCTAACCTACCACCCAGGAAAGGCCAATGTAGTGGTCGATGCCTTAAGTAGAAAAACCTTGCACGTCTCTGCTTTGATGATTAGGGAGATGAATCTGATCGAGGAGTTTAGAGATCTGAGTTTAGCTTGGGAAGTTACCCCTAAGAGCATTAAGCTTGGAACCTTGAAGGTTACCAATAGTTTGATGGATCAGGTTAGAGAAGGTCAAAAGATAGATAAGTTTCTCTTAGACCAGAGGGAGTTTCTTGCTCAGGGTAGAGACCTTAGCTTTAAGGAAGGAAATGATAGAGTTTTGAGGTTCAAAGATAGAGTTTGTATACCAGATATTCCAGAGCTTAGGAAGTTGATCCTTGAAGAAGGACATTAGAGTGGGTGAGTGTGCACCTGTGTACCACTAAGATGTATCAGGACCTTAAGCGAATGTTTTGGTGGCCTAGGATGAAAAAGGATGTAGCCGAGTTTGTGTGTTCTTGTTTATTGTGCCAAAAGGCTAAGATAGAACACCAAAAGCCATCTGGAAAGTTGTAACCTTTAGGTATCCCATAATGGAAATGGGATAGTATCTCCATGGATTTTGTGTCTAGTCTCCGAGGACTCCAACTAGTTTTGAAGCGATCCGGGTTGGTTGTTGTGCATAGATTGACTAAGTCTGCCCATTTCATCCCTATGAATATGGAATACCCTTTGGAAAAGTTGGCCAAGTTGTATATCAAAGAGATAGTTAGGTTACATGGTGTACCTTTTAGCATAGTGTCGATAGAGACCCGAGGTTTACATCTAGGTTCGGAATAGTTTGCAAGAGGCTTTGGGAACAAAGCTTAGGCTAAGTTCAACTTATCACCGGCGCATGATGGTTAGTCTAAGAGAACCATCCAAATCCTTAGAGGACTTGTTGAGAGCATGTGTGCTAGAACAACAGTAGTTGGGACAAGTTTTTGCCCCCGATAGAGTTCCCTACAAGCTTTCATTCCAAAGATTAGGATGGCACCTTATAAAGCTCTTTATGGGAGGAGATGTAGGACACGCTTGTGCTGGAATGAACCTGGTGATAGTGTGGTGTTAGGACCTGAGGTAGTGTAAGAAACCACATAAAAGGTGAGGATGATTCAGGAAAAGATGAAAGCGGCATAGAGTAGGTAAAAAAGCTACTATGACAAAAGGAGGAAGGCACTCGAATTCCAGGAAGGCAATCATGTATTCTTGAGAGTTACTCCAACAACTGGGGTTGGTAGAATGATGAAAGAGAAGAAACTTACTCCCAAATTCATTGGTCCATACCAAATTTTTAAAAGAATTGGTGAAGTTGCTTATCAAATAGCCTTCCACCTTTCTTGTCCAAACTTCATAATGTGTTCCATGTATCATAATTTAGAAAATACATTGATGATCTGAACCATGTGATAGTACCCGACACGATTCAGTTAAAAGAAAACCCCGACGTTCGAGGTGCAACCCCTTCGAGTTGAAGATCGGAGGGTGAAGCAACCGAGAGGCAAAGAGATTCCTTTGGTTAACGCCGTTTGGAGTTGGGTGACCGAGGAGAGTCCCGCCCGGGAGCTTGAGAGAAAGATGATGGAGGCGTTCCCGCATCCTTTGTTTGAGGTGAGTAAAAATTTCGAGGACAAATTTTTTATAAGGGGGTGGAATTGTAACACCCTATTTTTCATATAAGCGCTTGTTGTGTATGCTTTGTTTGTTTAGGACATTTAGAATGGGCTAAGTGGGGTTTTTAAGCTAAAAAATCCCTTCCTGATGCATGAGCACGGCCGTGCTCATGTGTCAGCACGCCAATGCTTGACGCACGTGTCTTGTGGCTGCCTGAGCCACAAGCATGGCCGTGCTTAATAAGTAGCACGACCGTGCTTATGTGTAAACGCATCTTGGTGACGCTAATGTAAGCATGACTGCAGTTAAGGGGGAGCACGACCGTGCTCGGTGCGGAGTCTATATATGTTGTTAACAGTGATGGTTACGAGTTAAACCCTCCAAATTGGCACTTTGGGCAACCCTAAGTGTGATGGCAGCCTCTCTCATTATTCCTCTTTGAACCTTATCATTGTTTGGTGTTCCATTCGTAGTTGAGAGAGTACAATCACGTGTTAGTGCAAATTAGCAAAGTTAATGGTCTTCCCCTCTTTGGTTTCCTTTTTTGTTTGATGAATTGGGAACTAATTGGTTAAACCTGTTGTGTTGACTAAGGCTTGGGATCGTTTATCGAGCGGTTCGAGGGAACCAGTTTAGGATCGTCGTCGGTTTAACGGGAATTATGCATACCAGGTATTGGGAGAAGGAATAGTATGAGTATGTAGATTTAGGAGCGTAAGACGAAAGGTTCCCATAACCCTTTATGTTTGATAACATGTTGTATGCCTATATGCCTAATTTCTATATTATGATAAACTGTTTATGATGATGTTGGCATGATTGTTATTGATGATAATGTTGTTTGCCATAACATGTTGGATTGATGATGTATGAGTGTACTATCATAATGATGATATTATAATGTTATTGGTTGATGGATGTATGTCGTGAACATTATAATCTTAATGCGTTAAAACTGTTAAACAATGTTAAGGGAGGTTGTTCCCCTTTGTTCATAAATCGGAATGATAGTATTGAGAGTGAGCATTATACCAAACGGTTTAGTTATGACCTTAGGGATTGATTTAAGAATGATTAGGGACATTTAAATTAACTGAGATTAAAGGAATAATTCTTTTTTGTAATACATGGATATTTAATCAACATTAATGAAACTGGTGATCAATGGATTAGTAAAAGCCAATAGGTTTGAATCTATGAACAGTCCCAAGAAATTGGAAAAGGGTCTGTGACCCTTTCTGCCCAGATCAGTACAGCCATGCTCCATTGAGCACGGCCGTTCTTAATAGGGAGCACGCCGGTGCTCCAATTCAAATTCCAGAAAAGGGCGCACACTTAAGCATGCTCGTCCTTAACATGTAGCACGACCGTGCTTGCCTAGAGGTCCAGTAAGCCCGTGCTGAGGGTGAGCAGAGCACGCTCGTGCTCACCTAACCAGAACTGAATGAAGAACAATGCATAAAGCAGGGGTTTGACCCCAAATTCCTTAAAAGGCTTAATAAGACACTCGACGAACTTGAAGATAAAAGACAAGTGAAAAGAGAATGTACCTTGGTAGCCTAGTGGCCAAGGGGGACTTGTTGCATGATGGTCAAGGTGGTAATCTCTAGTGCTTAATAGCTAGAGTGTTAATTGATGATGATATGGTACATTGGTAGCCTAGTGGCCAAGGGGGCCTTGATGCTTAATGGTCAAGGTGGTAATCTCTAGTGCAGAACAACTAGAGTGTTTAATGAATGAATACGAAACAACGATGATCCTTGATAGCCGAGTGGTCGAGGTGTTGATGGTGATGAAACTTGGGTAGCCTAGTAGCCTAAGCGGAGGTGGTGGTTGTATTTGTGTGTTGTGTTGAGCATGCATTCACGCATCGAAGATGTTAGTGGTGGATGTTCAACATAGGGGAGGTCGCCCGAGAGTATGGTGATCTGGCCGTCCGCGGTGATTCATTCGAGAGTTAGGTGAATCGAGCGCCCCCGCGGTGGCGCATCCGAGAGTAAGGTGTGTCGGCTATCCTAGGGGTCCACCCATGGTAAGGTGAATTGCCCTGGCGTTGGTGCTTATTAGCCAATGTGGATATGTAACTACGAAGTTGGCTTCCTGAGGTAGAATGGAGGCTTTTTGATCAAAATGGGTTCCTTTTAGAAACTATTTACCAGTTTAGGGTTATTCTGAAACTATTTACCAATGGGGGGTCCTTTTGGACACGTGGCATATTTTATTATTTTTCACTCGACGGGTCAAAGGCGCGACTACCATTATTTAAAAAAAATATTAAACATACCCTGCAGTGCGCCATGTGGCACTGCAGGGGCGTCCCCCCTCCCCTGATACCAGGTCCCTTATCCCCCCCCCCCAAACAGACCACTCCTCCTCCTATAAATAGGTATCAGTAAGAAATTTTATTTACTACTTGTGATATTATTTGCTACTTGTTATTAGGGTATTTATTTTATTGTTACTTGTTATTTTAAATAGATACGTTATCATTAATGTCATCATTACTCCATATACTTATAGTATAATTTTTCTGTAGTAGTGTTCCTTTAAAATTGCAAGTAACTTTCTTTTAATTCTTACAAGGTAATTTTTTTTTACTACTGTAATAATTGATGAATATTTATTGGTGTAAATTGTTATTGCTATTATTTTTTTATACCTCTTGTGATATTTTTTGCTACTTTCTTTTAATTATTAAGTTTATGTTTTTATTATAATATAATAGTAATATTGCTTTATTAGTATCGGTATTTATTATTAGTAATTGGTAATTAATTTTATTTTGTAATATTATTATTATTAGAAATTGTGAATTTATGGGTTATTGTTATTATTTTTATTTTGCGGTAATAATGTCGTTATATTAATGATATTTTTAAGTTTACATATTTAATAATAAATATGATGTTAATATTATTAATACCATTATTTGTATTTGTTGTTCTGTATTTTTAATATTGTTATTATTAGAAATTGTAAATTTATGGGTTATTTTTATGTATTTGATATTATTGTAGGGCATACGTCATGAGCCAAGTTGCAGTATTTGTGTACTCGAACGGAAGAGTCTTCGATGGACCATAAGGAATTACATTTGAAGGGGACCAAGAAATTGTGCAAATAAAACATGGCATCCGGTACGAGCGTTTGAGGGCAAAGATTCACTCGAAGTTGAGGCTGCAACCAAATCAATCAGTTTCAAAAATTATGACAAGATATATGATATGTGGCAACCCAGCGAAACATATTCTTGTTAAAATTGCTGATGATCGAGATGTGGAGTGCATGCTGAATGGTTTAATCCAAAATCCCTGGATGTCGACACTTGAGTTGTACGTTGATGTTAATGTTGCGGGCTCTTCCACATTCCCTGTGCCGTCATTGGGTAGTAATTTCGAGCAGTGAAATGTGCCGGTAAACCTTGGGTCAAATGCAGATGACAAAGATGAAGATTGGGCGAGCGAGATGGAGGATGAGTCAGATGAAGATGATGATGAAGATGATATACAAACATCAGGTTCATCAGACACTGAGGAGGAGGTTGAACAGGGTTCCAACATAGTTTTGTCCGTATTGGCATCACCTGGAATTGCCGCAGCTCCGGTTTCATCGATGGCTCCTGGTGGTTTTGTTCCGCATCAAACTGGTTGGTTTCCTCCAACAATTAATAATTTTATTCTGACATTATTATTATTAATTTTTATTTGTATAAGTGTTATTATTTTTACTCTAATTGGTAATTTATTCATTTTTACTCACTTACAGGTCAATCACATGGTGCATTCTTCAACTCATCCCCCATTATAATTATATAAACAGGGGACCATCCCGATCGTGAGATAGAATTTGAAGGCGTAGATGTTCCAGGATCGTGGAAAGTGTGTCATGAATTGTATGTTGGCTTGCTATTTGATACTAAACAGCAGTTCAAATGGTCATTAAACATTATTCCATGAATGTTCATTAGGATTTCAAAGTTGTTGAATCTAAATCAACCAAGTATTATGTCCAGTGCATAAATCATTTGACAGGATGCCTATGGAGGCTGAGGGCTATCTTGTCAAAAAATTCACTAAAGTGGGAGGTTACAAAGTGGGGTGGTCGACATAATTGTGTGAATCAGATGTTGTTGCAAGACCACACAAAGCTGGATTCTAACTTCGAATGCTCATGCATACTAGGTACGATGATTATTAGTATGATAATTTTTTTATTGTTAATTCCAATTGTAATCGAACTTTATATTTGAATCGACTTCCTAGGCATGGTCCGAGAAGCGCCATCGGTGACTATCGCTTTGATACGCGAAAGAATTCTAAGTACTTACGGGTACAAGATATCTTACAGAAAAGCATGGAAAGCCAAACAAAAGGCCATAGTGAAGGTATTTGGAGATTAGGATTAATTATATGTCATGCTACCTAGATGGTTACAACATATGCAGTTGTTTTCACCAGATTCATTTTACAAGATCGAGACCAATCTATATGTGGTGGGCAACCGTGTGAACAACCAATATCGCACGTTTCATCGTGTTTTCTGGATGTTTAGACAATGTTGTTGTAACATCCTAAAATTCTAACATAACTAATTCGAAAAAAAAAAAAAATAATAATAATATTAAGTTATTAAAAAGTATAGTGCAAATAAAATATAAATGGGAGATTTAGTGTAAAGAAGTGATGGTATAAGGGTTATTAAAGTTTATTAACTATTATAAATAATACAAAATTATATATATATATATATATATATATACATAAATATAAATATATAAATATATGAAAAATATATATATATACTTGGGCGTTAAGCCCAAGCGATTAAAAAAAAAAAAAAAAATAGAAAACGTAAAACCCTGAGGCGCCTACTTACTTGTATATATGTATATATATAAATTAACGTAAAAGGTCAGTAAGCGAGAGAAAGAAGGTGCGCCGCATGAGGTTTTGTATTTTCGCCTGTTTCCTTCCTTCTTGCTAGTATAACGGTAACAACACAGATCCAAGAACGTCACCAAAAGGGAGAAGAATTTTTAGGGAAGCACAAATCGTTATCATACGTAATTTTTAGAGCACATTGGAGGTCTTCGAGAGGTGAGTAACAATACTTTTTTTTTTCGAACCCTTTCCATGGTATATATATATATATGATTGTTTGTGTTGACAATGAATTACCACATGAAATTGGGGGTTTTAATTGATTTGATCCATACTGCCAGTAACCTAATTTCTAAAATTGGGGGTTTTTGTTAAAAAGGGGAATGAGTTTTAAATGATGTTGTGAGATGCTTATTGTGATATATTGTGATATTCGTGATTGCTTGTTATTGGGGGAAATTTATTTGTTTAATTCGTAAAAAATAGCTTGTTACATGTATATGGCATGACATATTTGAATTATAATGTGTTGTATGATGTTTGCCGCAATACCACCTATGATAGGGGTATCGAAAAGTAATACCACCATAATGGGGTATCGAAAGTAACATCCCCATATAATTGGGATGTCGAAAATAAGTAATACTACCTAAAAAGGAGTATCGAAAGTAACGCCGCCACAGGTTGGGGTGTCGAAAAAAGAGAAATACCACCATGTGCACATGGGAGGTATCGAAATGGAAATGTCCCCGACAGGAGGGTGACATCGAAACACTCCTCGTGAGTAGGGGTGGGCAATGGGACGCCATTGTCGTGTGATGTGTGAATATATGGCATGCCTAAAAGAGGCCAATTTAATTAGGAGGTCTTCAGACCGCTTGGATTAAACTAGAATTTACCTGGTATATGGAATGTGATGTATTGAGGTGTGATTATTATTGATATTTAAAGTATTTTCTTTTATATATATTATTTTGGAAAATTAGCGGATGCCATGGTCGGCTTTTTCCTAGTACGCACGACCTACGAGAACAATGCTATTTTCGAAAATGTTTTTATAAAACTGTATTGTTGATCACCGGGATTTTATATCTCATTATTAAGCATTGTTTTGAGAGCACGAGGAGGAGGACGTCATTGAGGTCAAGAGATCGTGAAGACTTAGTGGACACCATTAGATAATATTTCTAGTTTGGTTAGTCTGTTCTTAAATAAGGAGCCGTATGTGGCTAGACGCAATTATTTATCGTTGGGATTGTAGTTAGACGCCCAGTTTTGAAGCTTTTGATTTATTTATTTATTTATTTCTATATTCATTACATGGATAATTTAATACTATATTATTTAATATGAGGCATTTTCAGACTTTAATGTTTTTCTAATTTTTCGTTATGAGATATATGTTTTAATTAAATGTTTTAAAGGATATTTTATTGATTTTATCTTGGGATCACTAATGTAACGGGCGTTACATTTATGGTATCGAGCGATTCGATTCTAAATCTGACCGTGGCATTGGGGCTTTTATAAAACAAAACTTGGGCGCATAGGATGCTTGTTAGAGTTATAAATGTTGCATGCTATTCTTTGGGATATTGGACCTGATCAACCCAGTATTTCATTGGTAGTGAGCAGATTTATGGCGACTAATAGGCGAGGGACGAATGTTGCACTTGCGGCAGCAGCTTTGGATTGTATGGCCAAGGTTATGCAAGGGGCGGACGGAGACTCGCCGTCAATCAAAGGGAATGGAGGCCAGTCACTAATGAAGTGGTGGCAACCTAGGACCCTTAACACGTGGGGCTTTTCAATTCAAGAAGAACAATTCGCCTTCATTCCGAGGCAGCCTTAGGTCCGAAGGAGGCTGAATTTCTCCCACTCGTTAAAAAGAAAAATCTATTATATTGTTTGATTCAGAGCAACACATTCCTTGATACATCCTTAATGTGTGGAAATTTGGAGATACCAATCTTTCATTTGTCCTTTGATTCATACGTTTCTACTCCTATAGGGATATTCTTGTTCTTCCATTGACCGCTTGAATGGTTTCCTTGTGCGTCAAGACACTCCTTATGACATCAACCTTATTGTTATCTATGTATTGTATGTTATTCTTGGTATTGACTTATTGACATCTAGACTCATTGCCATAAGCATTCTGACAAAAATATCCTTATCTCTTCACATCCAATGTCTAATGATTTTCCCCGTACCAGTTCTATTGTTGCTTGTCATAAGTGCTTAGTTGAGGGAGCTCAAGGATATATACTCTTATTCTCTTGCTAAGATAGAGGCTGACAAAGGATGTGACGGCTATACACCGTGGTGTGTGAATTCCAGGATGTTCTCCCTAAGGATGTCTCTAGCTTGCCTCCGAATAGGGAAGTTGAGTTTAACATAGATCTAGTGCTAGGGAGTGGACCAGTATCGGTAGCGCCTTATAGAATGGCACCTTTAGAGTTGAGCGAGCTTAAGAAACAGTTAGAGGAGATGCTAGGGAAGGGGTTTATTAGGCGTAGTGTGTCACCATGGGGAGCACCTGTCCTCCTGGTGAAAAAGAAGGATGGGAGCATGAGGCTATGTGTTGACTATAGGCAGTTGAACAAAGTGACCATCAAGAATAAATACCCTTTTCCTAGGATAGATGACCTCTTAGACCAGCTGAGGGGAGCGTCGGTGTTTTCCAAAATAGATCTAAGGTCGGGATACCATCAAATTAGAGTTAAGAATGAGGACATTCCTAAGACAGCCTTTAGGGCAAGGTATGGGCACTATGAGTATGTAGTGATGCCCTTTGGTGTGACCAATGCCCCAAATTGCTTTCATGGACCGCATGAATCGGGTATTTAGGACCTTTTTGGACAGGTTTGTGGTGGTGTTCATAGATGATATTTTAATATACTCTAGGACACCAAAAGAACATGGAGAACACTTAAGGTTGGTGTTGCAGATCTTGAGGCGGCGTCTTTATGCCAAACCGGAGAAGTGTGAGTTTTGGCTAGACGAGGTAAAGTTTTTAGGAGACACCACCTCAAAGGATGGTGTAGCGGTTGATTCCTCTAAAGTTGATGCGGTGTTGGGATTGGAACAACCTAAGACAGTAACCGAAGTGAGAAGTTTCTTAGGCTTAAGTGGGTACTTTAGGAAGTTCATAGAGGGGTTCTCTAGATTAGCCTTACCTTTGACCCAGTTGACTAGGAAAGGGAAACCTCTTGTGTGGGACCAGGGGTGTCAGGACGGGTTCCAAGAGCTTCAGAGGAGATTGTGTCATCACCAGTCTTAACTATACCGAATCCCTTAGTGGGTTTTGTGGTATACTGCGACGCATCTAAGAATGGCTTGGGATGTGTCTTAATGCAGGAGGGCAAGGTGCTAGCGTATGCCTCTAGGCAGCTTAGGCCACATGAAGGGAATTACCCTACCCATGACTAAGAGCTAGCAGCCGCGGTTTTTGCCCTTAAGATTTGGAGGCATTACCTTTACGGGGCAAAGTTTGAAGTTTTAGTGACCATAAAAGCCTTAAATATCTATTCGACCAAGAGGAGTTGAACATGAGTCAACGAAGGTGGATGGAGTTCCTTAATGACTATGACTTCGAGTTGAAGTACCATCCGGGAAAAGCCAATGTGGTGGCAGATGCTTTGAGTAGGAAGTCCCTACACGTGTCGAGCTTAATGGTGCAAGAGCTGAACCTCATGGGAAGAGTTTGGGGACATGAATCTGGAGGTGTTGGATGTGTCCTTAATTGTCTTAAGTTTGAAGCTGGATAGGTTGGAAATTAATAGTGACCTTAGAGATGAGGTTAGGCGGGAACAACTTTTAGACCAAGAGTTGCTGTCTCGGTTGGGACAAGAGGGTTATGAGTTGTCTGTTGATGAGCTAGTGAAGTTTAAGGATAGGATCGTTGTTCCTAAGGAGGGGAGCCTTAGAGAGGAGATATTAGGGGAAGCCAGTAAGGGAAAGTTTACCATACATCATGGGATAAGTAAGATGTACCAAGACCTTAAGAGGATGTGTTGGTGGCCAGGAATGAAAAAGGATGTGGCTAGCTTCGTAGCTAGGTGTTTAGTGTGCCAAAAGGTTAAGATAGAACATCAGAAGCTTTCGGGGTTGTTGCAGTCCTTGGAGATTCCAGAATGGAAGTGGGAAAGAATTTCTATGGACTTTGTGATGGGGTTACCTAAGACGCGTTTGGGCTTAGACGCCATTTGAGTGATAGTGGATAGGTTGACCAAGTCTGCCCACTTCTTGCCAATTAAGGCAACCTGTAGCTTAGACAAGTTGGCATACCTCTATATCAAGGAAATAGTCAAGCTTCATGGGATACCCACGTCTATAGTGTCGGATAGAGACCCGAGATTTACCTCTAGATTTCGGAGAGCCTTTCAGAAAAGCCTTTGGGACTAAGTCTGAACGTTATCACGGACTATCATCCCCAAACGGATGGTCAGGTCAGGAGCGGACCATTCAGACCCTTGAGGACATGCTTAGGGCGTGTGTCCTGAATGAAGGAGGGAGTTGGGATGGATTCCTACCTCTCATTGAGTTTGCGTATAACAATAGTTATCGTGCTAGTATAGGCATGACACCCTATGAGGCCCTATATGGGAGGAAGTGTAGGTCCCCTTTATGTTGGTGTGAGGTAGGTGAGAAAACCTTGATAGGACCTGAATTAGTCCAGGAAACCTCCGAGAGAATAAAAGTGATTAGGGAGAGGATGCGCACGGCGCGAAGTAGACAAAAGAGCTATGCCGACAAAAGGAGAAAGCCTCTATAATTCCAGGAAAGTGAGCATGTATTTTTGAGAGTCACTCCTAAGACAGGGGTAGGGAGGTCGATGAAAGTCCACAAGCTAGATCCTCGTTTCATGGGACCCTTCCAAATCCTTGAAAGAGTCGGGCCTGTTGCTTATCAATTGGCTCTTCCGCCACAATTGGCAAACCTTCATGATGTTTTCCATGTGTCACAACTCAAAATATGTGTCTGATGAATCTCGCGTGATAGCTCCCGAGTCTGTACAATTGAAGGATGATTTTGATCTATGAGCCAAAGCCTAGTCAAATCCTGGACAAAAGCACTAAGACTCTGAGGAACAAGACAATTCCACTGGTAAAGGTGTTATGGGATGGATTGACTCCTGAGGGAGCCATTTGGGAGATGGAGGAGGACGTCGTGCGTCAATACCCAAATGTTATTATCTAAGGTACGGTAACCTTTACGTTTGAATATGTCACATGTTAAAATAAGTACGTGAGTGTGAGGCGAATTTCGGGGACGAAATTCTATAAGGAGTGGAGAAAATGTAACATCCTAAAATTCTAACATAACTAATTCGAAAAATAAATAAATAATAATAATAATAATAATAATATTAAGTTATTAAAAAGTATAGTGCAAATAAAATATAAATGGGAGATTTAGTGTAAAGAAGTGATGGTATAAGGGTTATTAAAGTTTATTAACTATTATAAATAATACCAAATTATATATATATATATATATATATACATAAATATAAATATATAAATATATGAAAAATATATATATACTTGGGCGTTAAGCCCAAGCAGTTGGCTAAAAAAAAAAAGATAGAAAACGTAAAACCCTGAGGCGCCTACTTACTTGTATATATGTATATATATAAATTAACGTAAAAGGTTAGTAAGCGAGAGAAAGAAGGTGCGCCGCATGAGGTTTTGTATTTTCGCCTGTTTCCTTCCTTCTTGCTAGTATAACGGTAACAACACAGATCCAAGAACGTCACCAAAAGGGAGAAGAATTTTTAGGGAAGCACAAATCCTTATCATACGTAATTTTTAGAGCACATTGGAGGTCTTCGAGAGGTGAGTAACAATACTTTTTTTTTACGAACCCTTTCCATGGTATATATATATATATATGATTGTTTGTGTTGACAATGAATTACCACATGAAATTGGGGGTTTTAATTGATTTGATGCATACTGCCAGTAACCTAATTTCTAAAATTGGGGGTTTTTGTTAAAAAGGGGAATGAGTTTTAAATGATGTTGTGAGATGCTTATTGTGATATATTGTGATATTCGTGATTGCTTGTTGTTGGGGGAAATTTATTTGTTTAATTCGTAAAAAAAAGCTTGTTACATGTATATGGCATGACATATTTGAATTATAATGTGTTGTATGATGTTTGCCGCAATACCACCTATGATAGGGGTATCGAAAAGTAATACCACCGTAATGGGTATCGAAAGTAACATCCCCATATAATTGGGATGTCGAAAATAAGTAATACTACCTAAAAAGGAGTATCGAAAGTAATGCCGCCACAGGTTGGGGTGTCGAAAAAAGAGAAATACCACCATGTGCACATGGGAGGTATCGAAATGGAAATGTCCCCGACAGGAGGGTGACATCGAAACACTCCTCGTGAGTAGGGGTGGGCAATGGGACGCCATTGTCGTGTGATGTGTGAATATATGGCATGCCGGCAAGAGGCCAATTTAATTAGGAGGTCTTCAGACCACTTGGATTAAACTAGAATTTACCTGGTATATGGAATGTGATGTATTGAGGTGTGATTATTATTGATATTTAAAGTATTTTCTTTTATATATATTATTTTGGAAAATTAGCGGATGCCATGGTCAGTTTTTCCTATATCAAGATTTGAGAACAATGCTATTTTCGAAAATGTTTTTATAAAACTGTATTGTTGATCACTGGGATTTTATATCTCATTATTAAGCATTGTTTTCAGAGCACGAGGAGGACGTCATTGAGGTTGAAGAGATCGTGAAGACATAGTGGACACCATTAGATAATATTTCTAGTTTGGTTAGTCTGTTCTTAAATAAGGAGCCGTATGTGGCTAGACGCAATTATTTATCGTTGGGATTGTAGTTAGACGCCCAGTTTTGAGGCTTTTGATTTATTTATTTATTTATTTCTATATTCATTACATGGATAATTTAATACTATATTATTTAATATGAGGCATTTTCAGACTTTAATGTTTTTCTAATTTTTCGTTATGAGATATATGTTTTAATTAAATGTTTTAAAGGATATTTTATTGATTTTATCTTGGGATCACTAATGTAACGAAGGGCGTTACAGTTGTGATGCATTTAATCACTGAAAACCAATAATACAGGTTGATGGCACATTTCTGTATGGTAAGTGTTGTGGCACATTGTTGATTGCCACATCACAGGGATGGAAACGATCATTTCTCGCCGCTTGCTTTTGCTGTTGTGGAAGGAGAAACTTTAGATGCATGGTCTTGGTTTTTGGGATTGATCCGGGAACATGTTACCAATAAGACTGGTATATGTCTGATCTCCAATCGGCACCAAAGCATTAAATTGGCCGTTTGAATCCTCACCTAGGTTGGCAGCCTCCAAATGCTTATCATGTATCTTGTCTTCGACATATTACCGATAATTTCAACCAAAGATTCAAGAATAAAAAGTTGAAGGAGGAACTGATGACTCTAGGTATGTATTTTTAAAACTACATAATTTTTGTATTTAGGTTTTCTTTAATAATATGGACCTAAATAAGTTAACGTTTTTGTATAGGGTACACCGCATGCAAGATAAACTTCGATCGGAAGCATGAGAAATTCCGTGAAACCAGTCCTGAAATACAAAGGTGGATTGATGGCATTAGGAAGGAGAAATGGTCACTGGCTTATGATGATGGTGGTCGTCGATTTGGACACATGACAACCAATTTGTCTGAATGTGTGAATAAAATTTTAAAGGGTGCTAGGAATCTGCCAATCACCGCTTTGGTTAAGTGTTCATATGGTAGGATCATCGAGTATTTTGTTCAGCGGGGTGCGGAAGCGAGAGGCAGCTTAGTTCTGGTCACCGATATTATGACAAGGTAATGAAGAAGCTCTTGAAACATTAAGAAGATGCTTCTTCACATCAGGTCCGCCGATATGACACCCAGAATCTACAATTCGAGGTCGAAGAGGCTTTCAATCCGACGACCCAGAGAGGGGGTCACTGTTGGAGGGTCAACTTATAAACAAAATATTGTCAGTGTGGAAAATTTCAAGCATATCACTTGCCATGTTCATATGCCATTGCTGCATGTGCGGTCATGATGCTCGACCATGATAAGTATGTTAACGATATATACAAATGGCACAGTATCATTAATGTTTACGCTTCCTAGTGGTTTCCAATTTGAAATGAGGAAGACATACCCGAGATACAACAGCCTTGGACCTTAGTTCCGGATGTGTCGATGCTACGCCCGAAAGGGAGACCCAAGTCAACCCGCATTCGTAATGAGATGGACTGGGTAGAGTCACAACCGACCCGACGATGTGGATTGTGTTGGTCTCAGGGTCATAACCGGCGCCACTTCCCTCAATGAGCTGGAGGACCAGGAAGTGGAGGAGTTGGTACGGAAGAAAATATTTAGATTACACCCTATTATGTATGACTTCCAATGCTTTGTTTTGCCATAGTCAAATGTTACGGCATATAATTAGTATGTTTTGTTATAATAATAAATGGCTATAATGATGATACCCGCCTCGTCCGATGCTACCATAATAGCCGCAAGCTCTTGATTAAGTTCATCAAACGTGAACTCTGGTTGACCCTCAGGAGTACTTAAGTAGTACAATCGCTCTACCTTATCAGCCTACGGCAAGGTTAATAACTATTAACAATAATTTATCAAAATATAATTCAACCAAAAAACAATATGCTGGGAAACCAAAACGTTACCGAATATCCTCTGAGTGAACCTTCCCTGACAAACCCATCGTCGTGTCCAACGCAAGTACCACCGCGTATACTCTGATTGCTTATTTAGGAGACCAATCTGTGGTTGATTATGACAAATCAAATTCATGTGTCTATCATTCCATAAACTAATGTCATTATCCAACATGAGTGCCCAATTCTCATATTGTTTGCCCCTAAGTGACAGATCATGGCGATTTTCTGGTTGGGAAGGTTCATTGGGTATATGTTGCTTTGCAGGCGAATTGACGCATCACTCGATCTGGTTGAACCCACTCGACAATGTTAAAGCATATCAAAGGAAGAACAACCCTCCATAAGTACATGGCTTCTAGACAGATTGAGACACCCTTGTGCCCCATTGTATTATTACATTAAAACCTTAATATTTATTTACTTAATCGCGCGCTTATCGTTGAAAATATGTAAAAATTAAAACTTATTTAATTATCCTATAACTTCTTCAAATTTAAAACACACCAACGTTAATATATATAAATACACACCTGTTTATTTATGACAATACCAAAGCACTGTTAAGGGTACCCTCTTAGTAAGATCCCTCACAGGCATAAACTTCACTACAGACATACTTAGCGGAAATATAAATACTCCTTAGACACACTGGCCATAATGTCTATACTCTAATCGCCATGAATCACAACTCGACCTCCAACATCTGGTTCGTAAGGAGTTCCATCTAACTCCTCAGCAATTGGTACCTCCATCGGGTCTTCTCGTACGATCACATCAGAAATAAAATACAACACACAGAAAGATATAGGGGATAATAAACAGTTCTATCATCAAAAAGCGGAAAAGAGTAATAGTAAATTATACAGTAACTGTCACATACATAACATCATTCAACACCTAACTAACAAAACATCCTCAAACTCAAGTATCATCCTCTACCCTCAATCTCAGGCTACTCAAAGACACCATAGCTGCACACCTATTTCTAAGGTGGAAGTGGTCTCGCGAGAACTCTTGATTTTACGTGTATTATATTACCAATACACAGATGTGTTTTACGTGTATTATATTACCAATTCACGGTGTATTATATACCAATACATAGATGTCCTTTTACGTGTATTATATTACCAATACACGGTGTATTATATTACCAATACACAGATGTCCTTTTACGTGTATTGTATTACCAATACACAATGTCCTTGTGTATTATATTCCCAATACACTTTTGTTTTTGTGTATTGTATAACTAATACACGGTTGTGGACAATAATAGCTATACTTGAATCTCACCAACCCGTTTTAACAACTTCCTAGTGCCTTAACCTTCCACTAGAACCACTAGAACTCAACACATATTCTAGGTCACCACACTTCATTAAAATACATAATCTAGGTTAGGCATCTCTAAGTCACCGTTATTCTCACACCCAAAACAAACAACTATCTCTCGAACCACATATATCCCTACTTAAAATCAGCTAAGCACAATATTAACAACCAGGCAAATCATTCATGACATAACATCAGAAAATATTCCAATATCTCAATATCATATAAAGCAATTTATCACAACCAACTCATAATAATCAAACCAAATAAATAACAAAGTCAGACTCTGTCACGGCCTGGCCGTGATAGCCATCATGGCCGTGACAGACAACAAAGGCAAAAATTCCACAAAACAGAACCTGTCACGACCTAGCCATGACAACCATCACGGCTGTGACAGACACTGA
Organism: Sophora flavescens; assembly: GCA_030762895.1. Taxonomy (NCBI): domain Eukaryota; kingdom Viridiplantae; phylum Streptophyta; class Magnoliopsida; order Fabales; family Fabaceae; genus Sophora; species Sophora flavescens. The sequence continues at coordinate 64,933,410 of CM061062.1, read as the reverse complement.
ACATCCTCAATATCATAATTATTCAGACACCGCAATAATACGTCACATGTAGATGGAATACCTCAACCAGCGTATCACAGAAAATTTAATAACATAAAATCAAACATCCTCAAACACTTACAATCAACTTAATGTCGATAAACCTACAATCCCCGAATCGCCATTGGTTTTATAGAAAAGGTTTCCAATGGGATTTTGGTCTTGTAGATTACTTGACTACTAGTAGGGTTTAGGTCGTGCTACACAATTATCATATAATCTACTACTTATCGATTCCGACGATAGGTTGATTATTTACCCCACCGGAGCTTATCTCCGGAAACACGAACTTCCCACTCCTCGTCGCGACCCTACGGTTATTAAATCAACCATCAACCAATCAACATAAGAATGAATTAATCAAACAAAATTCATCCTTAATCACAAAAGGCTAGGTTCGGCTATGACAACTCAAAATAAGGCTAGGGATTTCAAAACTTTACAAACTCTTAGATCAATGATCCTTAAGCATTTATAATGATAAAACCAATGATCATAACTAAAAGAATTGAAACAAAATCCTCTAACACCAAAGGTTAGGGTTTCGGATCATATTAGGAAGATAGGCTAGGAAATTTAGTTGGATTCAAGCTCTTGGATTATGAAAGTAGAAGACATAAAAAGATCATAGCAATTGGTTTCTCGTTAAAAGGATTTTTCTACACTTTTCTAGAATTATTTGAAGTTCTAGATCTAGGAATGGAAATTTATGAAAACATGATGATAATGGCTTGATCTTACAAAATAAATTAAGGAGAAGACTTAGATAATTAAGGATAAGAGCTTTTACCTCTTGAAGATTGAAGAAACGAAGAAAATGATCAACCTTCACTAAGTTGAAAACTGGACAGCTTGAGGGTGTGATGGTATTGTGAGTGTATCTCACAATATACTCATCCAAAAATCACGAACTTTGGCTTGATAGAAATATAATTAAAAATGGAACAACTTTGGTGTTGAAGGTTTCATTTTGTTCGGATCATAACAGGAGTGAAAAGGGCCTTCTTTCTGCTGTTTCGTGGGTTGCAGTGAATTCTGGGAAGTTTCGGTATTTTGATCCTATCTCCCAATCAACTTATCCGTTTTTGACGATCTTTAAATTGTTGGAAAGAAGAGATAAAGAGGAACAACTTTTACGTTGAGGGTCATATGTTTGGTGGGGATTCGGTGTTCTTATGGTTTTGTAACTTAGTTGGTGAGGAAGATGAAGAGAATGAAGGTGATGAAGAAGATGAGTGAAATGGTGAGTGAGGCCACGTTTTTTAGGGATTTTATAGGGAAAATCTTAGGCCTTGTTTGGTTTTTAACTTTTAGGTTAATGGGTTTTGTGATTATTTAATTAATATAAGCTTAACCATAGTTAATAATTAACTTAACTAGGGTTACTTTGCTTAACTATGGTTAACAAATATGTCGCTCACATTTGATGGAGGTGAGGTTGATTTTGGGCCACACAAAGTGACTCACTAATGAGTCACCGATCCTATCCGTTAGCGGTTCCCGGAAATTCCGTACCCAGCTTCGTCGTTTACCCGATTTCGGTTTTTGAGAGGAAAATAATGAAACGAGAGTAAAATAAAATAGGTATGATTTATTGGAGATGGATGCACTAAATTGAAGAGGTGTTGGAGGTTTACAGCCATGTAAAATGAGTGGTTAAGAGTGCGTAGATGCGTCTTGTTAATACCCGCGAAAGCTTGGGGGTATTTTGGTCTTTTTACCTAAAAGTCATGATTACTAGCATTTAATGCTCATAAATGCTTGGTGACTCATCCTCCATGAGTCATCATTTATGACTTGTTATCCCGATCTCTTGACTGGTCTCTGTAGTTCCGTTTTCGACTCATCGGTTTTTCCTGATTAGGGTTTTACGCCTGCGTAAAAGCGTATTATTTCGTTTTCGACTGAAAATTTTCAAACTAACCAAACTCGTTGGAAATATGATTTAAATATAAACCATTTCGTTCACGAGTCAAAATCAGTGAAAATCCAAACCGGGTTCCATCTGAATTTTCAACCCAAATTTTTATCGTAAGCTTCTACCCTAAGATAGAGTATGAGTATGATTTTTATTTCATAAAAATCAATCTCCATGAACTCGGATAAAAATATAAATAAATACATTTATACCGGTTAATACGGCGAAAATATCTTTACTGAAAAAATAAAAATCGGAAAATAAAAAGTAGGGTGTTACATTACTACCCCTCTTAGAAAAAAATTCCGTCCTCGGAATTTCTTAACTCAACACCAGACATCATCTTGTAATCTTATCTTAATCTAAAGCTCCCACAATATATTTATCATCGCTTCCTTCCTCTAAATGATAGAGGTAACTTCATCACATAATTCATCCTTATATCATTCTATTTATCCTCAAAACAATCCATCACTACATTATATTCATTGTCCTTAACATTTCACCTTGATCTATCGTCATTGAAGGACATAATTAAAACTTAATCCTTTCCTTCTTCTTACTACTGATCCACTGGAGACCCTTATTTCAACATCTAACTCCCGCAATTAACACCACAATCAATTCCAACATCTAACTTCTACCATTACCCAGTAATTAACACCACAATCAATTTCAACATCTAACTTCTACAATTAACACCGCAATCAATACTACCCTAACTTCCTACTTACTATATCCATTCACAGTCCTAGATCCTTGTAGCGTATTCCACTATTCTAGATTATATCAAAGTCACACATCTTAATCCTCAAAAGAACATAATTTCACCTCTTAATGCAATTAAAACCAAAAGAAGTCATCTTTCCTGCTCATATTCATCTTAGGTAAAACTACTATAGGTACTTTTTCTTTAATTTTCTAAATTCATACCATCCATACTAACTACGAGTATTTGATCATTACCTTAGATACTCTTGGTAATACTATGCCTCGATCAACATTTGACGTATAGTAATTGTCTCACTCACTGATATTGATCTTAAGGGTTCACATCCTACCAGTCACAACTATACGTCAACAAAACTCTCATCACTTTCTTGTCCATCATCCAACTTAGACAAACAAACAAAGTCTACCAAATATCAAATACATACCTTGTATAAGATCTTAGATTGAGAATTCATCCCCCCTCACGGTAAGCACTCTTTCAGTGGCCTGAGGTCTGACCATCTATTGTCCTGCTGCTAGAACTCCCTTTCCAGCTCCACCTCTCTGTACAATGGTATACGACATATAATGCTACATAAAACTGGTATATATATGCCATATAACTATTAACTATCACTCCGGGACTCACTACCCAAGTTCTAAGTATAGTCAATATCCGATGTGGATTCAACTAGACACGGCCAGTAACAACATCCTAGACCTCACAGTCCGATAAGAATCGAACTTCTCTGATACCACCAAATGAGACACCCCGTTGTGCCCCATTGTATTATTACATTAAAACCTTAATATTTATTTACTTAATCGCGCGCTTATCATTAAAAATACGTAAAAATTAAAACTTATTTAATTATCCTATAACTTCTTCAAATTTAAAACACACCAACGTTAATATATATAAATACACACCTGTTTATTTATGACAATATCAAAGTACTGTTAAGGGTACCCTCTCAATAAGATCCCTCACAGGCATAAACTTCACTACAGACATACTTAGCGGAAATATAAATACTCCTTAGACCCACTGGCCATAATGTCTATACTCTAATCGCCATGAATCACAGCTCGACCTCCAGCATCTGGTTCTTAAGGAGTTCCATCTAACTCCTCAGCAATTGGTTCCTCCATCGGGTCTTCTCGTACGATCACATCAGAAATAAAATACAACACACAGAAAGATATAGGGGATGAGAAACAGTTCTATCATCAAAAAGCGGAAAAGAGTAATAGTAAATTGTATAGTAATTGTCACAGACATAACATCATTCAACACCTAACTAACAAAACATCCTCAAACTCAAGTATCATCCTCTACCCTCAATCTCAAGCTACTCAAAGACACCATAGCTACACACCTATTTCTAAGGTGGAAGTGGTCTCGCGAGAACTCTTGATTTTACGTGTATTATATTACCAATACACGGTGTATTATATTACCAATACACAAATGTGTTTTACGTGTATTATATTACCAATACACGGTGTATTATATTGCCAATACACAGATGTCCTTTTACGTGTATTATATTACCAATACACGGTGTATTATATTACCAATACACGGTGTATTATATTACCAATACACAGATGTCCTTGTGTATTATATTACCTATACACTTTTGTTTTTGTGTATTATATTACCAATACACGGTTGTGAACAATAACAACTATACTTGAATCTCACCAACCCGTTTTAACAACTTCCTAGTGCCTTAACCTTCCACTAGAACCACTAGAACTCAACACATATTCTAGGTCACCACACTTCATTAAAATACATAATCTAGGTTAGGCATCTCTAAGTCACCGTTATTCTCACACCCAAAACAAACAACTATCTCTCGAACCACATATATCCCTACTTAAAATCAGCTAAGCACAATATTAACAACCAGGCAGATCATGCATAACATAACATCAGAAAATATTCCAATATCTCAATATCATATAAAGCAATTTATCACAACCAACTCATAATAATCAAACCAAATAAATAACAAAGTCAGACTCTGTCACGGCCTGGTCGTGATAGCCATCATGGCCGTGACAGACAACAAAGGCAAAAATTCCACAAAATGAACACATCACCACGGCCGCCATGACAACCATCACAAATGTGATGGACAATCGAACATCCTCAATATCATAAATATTCAAACACCGCAATAATACGTCACATGTAGATGGAATACCTCAACCAGCGTATCACGGGAAAATTTAATAACATAAAATCAAACATCCTCAAATACTTACAATCAACTTAATGTCGATAAACCTACAATCCCCGAATCGCCATTGGTTTTACAGAAAAGGTTTCCAATGGGATTTTGGTCTTGTAGATTACTCGACTACTAGTAGGGTTTAGGTCGCCCTACACAATTATCATATAATCTACTACTTATCGATTCCGACTATAGGTTGATTCTTTCCCCCACCTGAGCTTATCTCCGGAAACACGAACTTCCCACTCCTCGTCGCGACCCTACGGTTATTAAATCAACCTTCAACCAATCAACATAAGAATGAATTAATCAAACAAAATTCATCCTTAACCACAAAAGGCTAGGTTCGGCTATGACAACTCAAAATAAGGCTAGGGATTTCAAAACTTTACAAAATCTTAGATCAGTGATCCTTAAGCATTTATAATGATAAAACCAATGATCATAACTAAAAGAATTGAAACAAAATCCTCTAACACCAAAGGTTAGGGTTTCGGCCCATATTAGGAAGATAGGCTAGGAAATTTAGTTGGATTCAAGCTCTTGGATTATGAAAGTAGAAGACATAAAAAGATCATAGCAATTGGTTTCTCATTAAAAGGATTTTTCTACACTTTTCTAGAATTATTTGAAGTTCTAGATCTAGGAATGGAAATTTATGAAAACTTGATGATCATGGCTTGATCTTACAAAATAAATGAAGGAGAAGACTTAGATTATTAAGGTTAAGAGCTTTTACCTCTTGAAGATTGAAGAAATGAAGAAAATGATCAACCTTCACTAAGTTGAAAACTGGACAGCTTGAGGGTGTGATGGTATTGTGAGTGTATCTCACAATATACTCATCCAAGAATCACGACATTTGGCTTGATATAAAGATAATAAAAAATGTAACAACTTTGGTGTTGAAGGTTTCATTTGGTTCGGATCATAACAGGGGTGAAAAGAGCCTTCTTTCTGATGTTTCGTCGGTTGCTGAGAATTCTGGGCAGTTTCTGTATTTTGATCCTATCTCCCAATCCAAGTATCCGTTTTTGACGATATTTAGCTTGTTGGATAGAAGAGATAAAGAGGAACAACTTTTATGTTGATAGTTTTCCGAGTTTCAGAAAGGAAGAGGGTCAAATGATTGGTGGGGATTCGGTGTTCTTATGGTTTTGTAACATAGTTGGTGAGGAAGATGAAGAGAATGAAGGTGATGAAGAAGATGAGTGAAATGGTGAGGGAGGCCAAGGTTTGGAGGGATTTTATAGGGAAAATCTTAGGCCTTTTTTGGTTTTTAACTTTTAGATTAATGGGTTTTGTGATTAGTTAATTAATATAAGCTTAACCATAGTTAATAATTAACTTAACTAGGGTTACTTTGCTTAACTATGGTTAATAAATATGTGGCTCACATTTGATGGAGGTGAGGTTGATTTTGGGCCACACAAAGTGACTCACTAATGAGTCACCGATCCTATCAGTTAGCGGTTCCCGAAATTCCGCACCGGTCGTTTTACCCGATTTCGGTTTTGAGAGGAAAATAATGAAACGAAAGCAAAATAAAATAGGTATGATTTATTGGAGGTGAATGCACGAAATTGAATAGGTGTGGGAGGTTTACAGCCATGTAAAATGAGTGGTTAAGAGTTCGTAGATGCGTCTTGTTAATACCCGCGAAAGCTTGGGGGTATTTTGGTCTTTTTACCTAAAAGTCATGATTACTAGCATTTAATGCTCATAAATGCTTGGTGACTCATCCTCCATGAGTCATCATGTATGACTCGTTATCCCGATCTCTTGACGGGTCTTTGTAGTTCCGTTTTCGACTCCGTCGGTTTTCCTGATTAGGGTTTTACGCCTGCGTAAAAGCGTAATATTTCGCTTTCGAATGAAAATTTTCAAACTAACCAAACTCATTGGAAATATGATTTAAATATAAACCATTTCATTCACGAGTCAAAATTAGGTTTTCTGCTCAGTAAAATTATATCGCAGGTGAAAATGCGACCTGTGTTCCGCCTGAATTTTCAACCCAAATTTTTATCGTAAGCTTCTACCCTAAGATAGAGTATGAATATTATTTTTATTTCATAAAAATCAATCTCCATGAACTCGGATAAAAATATAAATAAATACATTTATACCTAATTAATACAAATAAAATATTTTCTACCTAAAAATAAAAATTGGAAAATAAAAAGTAGGGTGTTACACAGACCATGGGTAGTGTTGGCATCATCATGTCGTCGTAGGGACACCAAATAATCTACCAACATGGAACAAAATAATGCAATTACATTCCTAAGATAGAGACACCATAAATAATACAATACATTCCTAATTTTATTTAAATTGATCATTTATACTTACATCGCGATGCTTCATTTTGTCAAATTGGTCACGATAATACGTCAGGTGGTGCATCTGCCTATTATAAGTAACCCCTGAACGCCACCGATCATTGTTAAAAAAAAGGATTATCAGATCAAGTATAAGCTACAAACAATGATGGCATTACGAATTTTACATGCTACTTACCGTGTACCGTATGGTGTACCAAAATCTTGTTGGTCAATAACGAGCAATGGAAGGCATCCTTTCCCATGCCCATATTTGAAACAATAGCATGAACCCGAAAATCTCCTTCTTTTCATAATTTGTAGACTTGCACAACTCTCGGTACAAGTAACCCAATACAGCCGAACCCCAGCTATACTGACCTGTTACTTCAAAATTCTCTAATAGTGGAAGATATCTCAGTGACACATGTGCACCGGAGGGATCCGGGAGCAATAGGTTTCCTATCAACCTAAGTATATACACTCATGTATATACAACCCTCCACCATTGATTAACCTCCCATTGAGAGAAGTGCCCAAAATGATCTTCCAGCCACTTTAACTTTATTCTTGAAACTTTCATGTTAGTGATAGAAGCATGGATGACTTGAGTATGTGGAAAGAATCATATTCAGATCCATATTAGTGCACTATTATTAGTGGGCTTATTAGATAACAATTAAGTCCAATTTTTATCCTTTTATTTTTCATAATATTTTTAGGATGAATTTTGATTGAACCCGTATACTTGATTTGATCATATCTTGAGCTACAAATCTCTGATTGATGCATCCTTTGGTGTGTTGGAAAAATTAGGAAATTATCTACAAATCATATCTCAGGACTCTTGACCAAATTCGACTTCTATCATGGTGAAAAATGGGCTGAAAGTTTAATACGAATATTTGGACGAGTTTGAGCTTCAAAGGAGGGTGACTTTTGGCTTGCATGCCTAAGTAACTCATTTTTAGAAGTTATGGGTCATTTTTATTATTTTCTTAAGTAGGATAGTTATGTTCTTTTAATATTCACTTAGTGGAGAGTTATGTCTAGTTATTAGGTGTAGGTTATGGAATATTGAGAGAACAAGGCAACCCAAAAGTGGGCAGCCATCCTTGTATATGTATCATTGCCATAACACATGAAATGACAACTTTGAGTTCATTTTGGATTAAGTCCAATTGTGAGAGTGTTTAGCCTCTCTTAGGTTCTTCATTGGACAAACCCTTTGATCTTATCAAGTGTCCAAGACCCTTATGGCGATCCTCACCTTGGCTTATCAAGTCCCTTGGAATTGTGGCGCCACCCTTATCTCTTACCTTCATCCATTTGCTTATTTTATTCTTCTTCTTGAATTTTGCTAGGTCACTCAAGGATAGATCCGAAAATCTACATGTTCCTTCTTAGGATCATATCATTTGAATGGTATCAGAGCATTCGACTTAGCATACGAGGAGGGGAATGATAGAAGCATGGATGGCTTGAGTATGTGGAAAGAATCATATTCAGGTCCATATTAGTGCACTATTATTAGTGGGCTTATTAGATAACAATTAAGTCCAATTTTTATCCTTTTATTTTTCGTAATATTTTTAGGATGAATTTTCATTGAACCCGTATACTTGATTTGATCATATCTTGAGCTATGAATCTCCGATTGATGCATCCTTTGGTGCATTGGAAAACTTAGGAAATTATCTACAAATCATATCTCACGACTCTTGACCAAATTCGACTTATATCATGGTGAAAAATGGGCTGAAAGTTTAATACGAATATTTGGACGTGTTTGAGCTTCAAAGGAGCGTGACTTTTGGCTTGCATGCCTAAAACTCCTTTTTAGAAGTAATGAATCATTTTTATTATTTTCTTAAGTAGGATAGTTATGTTCTTTTAATATTCACTTAGTGGAGAGTTATGTCTAGTTATTAGGTGTAGGTTATGGAATATTGAGAGAACAAGGCAACCCAAAAGTGGGCAGCCATTCTTGTATATGTATCATTGCCATAAACATGAAATGACAACTTTGAGTTCATTTTGGATTAAGTCCAATTGTGAGAGTGTTTAGCCTCTCTTAGGTTCTTCATTGAACAAACCCTTTGATCTTATCAAGTGTCCAAGACCCTTGTGGTGATCCTCACCTTGGCTTATCAATTCCCTTGGAATTGTGGCACCATTCTCATCTCTTACCTTCATCCATTTGCTTATTTTCTTCTTCTTCTTGAATTTTGCTTGGTCACTCAAGGATAGATCCGAGAATCTACATGTTCCTTCTTAGGATCATATCAGTTAGAATCGTTAGGAACTCTACCTAGCATTTCATCGACATATTGCTTCCAATGTATATGAGTTGCACCAATAACAGCGGAACCGTTAATGCATAGTCCATAGAGAATAGCAACATCCTGCAGGTGTGATGGTGCATTCTCCCCACGGCATGTGAAAGGTATGTGTCTCGGGTCTCCATCGCTCAACAAGTGCAGTAATCAAATTATGATCAAGCTGGGTTATATTTATTTGGGCTACCCCCAAGAAACCGGCTATTTGAAGATTAGCTCTGACAGACTCTGGGAGATCCATAACAGCGAGGATTAAATGTCATCCACGTCGAGCTCTAAGAACTCGATCGGGTGATACATTCCATACATGCTGGGAAACATGTTTTTCTTGCAGGTTCAATAGTGAATCATCCACCGGGCCGGGGTTTACCAGTCGTGCCCCTGATTGTGAGCTAGATGATGCAATATCTTTCACCTGACATTACAAAAAATGTTACAATTATATAGATTATTTAATAAAATCTATTGAGTTATATAATTAAGGGAAAATATAGTATCAATTTAGCCCGGATAAATATTGACATTAATGATAAATTTAATTAATGTATCTATTTAAAACAACAAGAGGTAATAAAAAATCCCCTAATAACAAGTAGCAAATAATATCACAAGAGACATAAAAAAATAATAGCAATAACAATCTACACCAATAAATATTCATCAATTATTACAGTAGTAAAAAAGAATTTTACCTTGTAAGAATTAAAAGAAAGTTACCAGCAATTTTAAATGAACACTGCTACAAAAAAAAATATACTATAAGTATAGGGAGTAACGATGACATTGATGATAAATTATCTATTTAAAATAACAAGAGGCAATAAAAAAATCCCCTAATAATAAGTAGTAAATAATATCACAAGAGGCATAAAAAAATAATAGCAATAACAATTTACACCAATAAATATTCATCAATTATTACAGTAGTAAAAAAGAATTTTACTTTGTAAGAATTAAAAGAAAGTTACCAGCAATTTTAAATGAACACTGCTACAAAAAAATTATACTATAAGTATAGGGAGTAACTAGGGGTGGCAAAATGATCCATTTGTCCACCATCCATCCAGTCCATCCATGAGAAAATCCATACAATCCATCCATTTATAAAAAAATAATATAAATGGATTGGATTGGATGGATTGGATTATTTTTTTAGTAGATGGTTTATGATCCATCCAATATTTTTTAAAATCCATTGGACCAACAATAAAAAATGATGGATCAACTTTTATCCATTCCAAAACCAATTTATTTTTTTCATATTATCTTTCACCAAATAAAAAAAACTCCATTTGTAATAAAAAAACACTCCATCTAATTTTTCTTCCGTTCCCTAATTTTTTTTTCTTCACTATTTTTTTATTTTATTTATCTACTTTTTTTGCTTTTTTTTTATATTAAGTATTAACTAATTAATTGTTCTCAAGCACCAGTAGTAGTCCACGTTATCATGTATATTTTCTTTTTTCGTTGCCTTTTTTTGCTGAGAAACTTTAAAAAAAGTATTAACTAATTGAAAGCACATAAAGTCGTAACAAGTTTCGTAAAACAATATCATGGAACGTTGTGGCAAAATAACCTCTGTAGATGTACATAATCAATAACTCCCTTATAATAATAGAAAAATGGCCGTGATACAAAATGATCGTGAGATAGAGTGGAGAGAGAGTAAAGATAGAGAGTAGGGAAAAAAGGGAGAGAGAGAAAGGATAGAGAGAGGAAGAAAGAGGAGAGAGAGGGTGAGATAGAGATAATATTTTAATTTTTTTACAAATTATTTTATTTTTAAAAATATTTTATAAATGGCTAAAAGAGATATAAAATTATTTAATTTATTAAAATAAATTTTAGTGGATGGATTGGATATCCATCCATGAAAAGTTGTTAATGGATGGATCGGATGGATTTTATTTAATGGGTCACGGATGGATTGAATTTTTTTTAATGAATTTTTAATGGATTAATGGATTGTTTTTAATCCATCCGTTAAGATCCGGATAAAAATTTATCCGATCCATCCATTTACCACCCTTAGGAGTAACGATGATATTAATGATAAAGTATCTATTTAAAACAACAAGAGGCAATAAAAAAAATCCCCTAATAACAAGTAGCAAATAATATCACAAGAGGCACAAAAAAATAATAGCAATAACAATTTACACCAATAAATATTCATCAATTATTACAATAGTAAAAATGAATTTTATCTTGTAAGAATTAAAAGAAATTTACCAGTAATTTTAAATGAACACTGCTACAAAAAAATTATACTATAATTATAGGGAGTAACGATGACATTAATGATAAAGTATCTATTTAAAACAACAAGAGGTAATGAAAAAATCCCTTAATCACAAGTAACAAATAATATCACAAGAGACATAAAAAAATAATAGCAATAATAATATACACCAATAAATATTCATCAATTATTACAGTAGTAAAAAAGAATTTTACCTTGTAAGAATTAAAATAACGTTACCAGCTATTTTAAATGAACACCGCTACAAAAAAAAATTATACTATAAGTATAGGGAGTAACGATGACATTAATGATAAAGTATCTATTTAAAACAACAAGAGGCAATAAAAAAATCCCCTAATAACAAGTAGCAAATAATATCACAAGAGGCATAAAAAAATAATAGTAAAAACAATTTACGCCAATAAATATTCATCAATTATTACAATAGTAAAAAAGAATTTTACCTTGTAAGAATTAAAAGAAAGTTACCAGTAATTTTAAATGAACACTGCTACAAAAAAAAATGGGGGGACGCTTGCAATTTAGGGGGGGGGGCTTCCTGCATTTGATTTTGGATGCTTGGTCGAGGCGGCGACGTGGTAGTTGGCCATCGACGTGGGGCATAGAACTTGCGGTGGTAACGGTGAAGAGGATCTGCACGTGGATGGCAACTCCGGTTCAGGATGGCGTTGTTGTTCTGGGAGTTGGCGCAGTGGTTCAATGGTGGTCCGAGATGGAAGTGGCGGCGGCATGCGGTGGTCACAAAGGAGTATGAGCAGCGACGCCTCCTACTCTCTGTTTGTTTGTGTTTTTTCACTTTTCTCTCTGTATATTGGCTATTCTGAATTTTTTCCCTCTCACAATTCTTTCAGAGATATTTTAAGTTCTTTCTTCCTCTCTTGCTTACTGTTCTTGTTGGAGCCTATATTGTGATTTATATTGATTTTATTCTCCATCTGAAAATCTGCTAGAATCACAATTAGAGCTTTGATTTGAAACAGAAAATAGAAAGTAATGAGCCTCCTTGCTAGAATTATGGGATTTGTCTAATGAAATCTGATTCAAAATTGTCGTTGGAGGGAAGATGTGGCTCTAGGGTGTGGAGAGGGGTGTCTCTAGTGAGGAAGAAAATAGGTTTTGGTTGGATCCGGGTTTGGGGCATGGAATGGGTAAGTCTAGGCCCAAAAGACTAAAAACATCACCTCCCTTTTTTATCTTTTCAAAACTTACTTATTTATTTATTTTTATTTTATTTTTTGGTTTATGAATAAAAAGATAAATAAATAAGTTAAAAAAGCAAAGATTTAAAAAAAAAATTAAAATCAAAATTAAAAATCAAAAGTTTAATAGAAAAAAGGAGAGTTCGGACAAAGTAGGGTATTCACAGTTGTCCCTCTTTACTTGTTTTTTACAAAATAAATAGGCATAACTGTAGTTTGCATATTATCATTGTAAATAACGAGTAAAGACATGAATCCCAATTTTGTCTGTGACTAAGAGAACCTGAAGGCAAGACATCATCGGGTGTGGGGACCCGAAAAGAGATGGGTACAGGGACCCTAAAAGAGATAGGTACGGGGACCCAAAAAGCGATGGGTACAGGGACCATGGGTACGGGGACCGGAAAAGTGATGGGAACGGGGACCCTAGGTACGGGGGCCTAAAAAGAGATGGGTACGGGGACCTTAATAGAAATGGGTATGGGGACCCAAGGTAAGGGGACCTTAATAGAGCCGGGTAAGCCTTTGAAATTGTATATTTCAACGTCGGAAGACATTATTGGTAGTATACTGGCTCAGGAAAATGAAGAAGGGGTCGAAAGAGCCGTATATTATTTAAGTAGAGTTATTAATGATGCCGAAAATAGATATAGCGCAATTGAGAAATTATGTTTAGCTTTGTATTTTTCATGTACTAAGTTAAAGTATTATATGATGCCATTTGATGTATTAGTTTTGTCGAAAACTGATATTATTAAATATATGTTATCAAAGCCCATTATACACGGCCGAATTGGTAAATGGACTCTTGCATTATCTTAATTTTCTTTAAAATATGTACCGTCAAAGGGTGTGAAAGGCCAAGTCATTGCAAACTTTTTGGCCGACCACCTGTATGTGGAAATCGGCGAAGTAAGTTTAGTCGGCTTAAAGCCCTGAATAATCATTATATCACCAGAAGGCTGACCGACGAAACTAATGTTCAAAATCAAGTATCCATGTTCAAACAATGAGGCTGAATATGAAGCCTTGATTGTCGAATTGGAAATCTTGATGAACATGCAAGCACGACACATCCAAGTATTTGGAGATTCTCAATTGGTGATGAAGCAGTTGGCTAACGATTATCAATGCCTCAATGACAAGCTAAAGAAGTATCATTCACTGGCCACTAAACTCATGAAACAGTTCGATGAAGTGACTGTCAAACATGTTCCTAGAGAATATAAACAGGAGGCGAATGACTTAGCGTAGATTGCCTCAGGTTACAAAGTGTCGATGGAAATGTTGTCAAAATTAGCAAGAATACACGAGGTCTTATACCCTCTAGAAGAGAGAGACATTTGATGTAACAACGTTGTTCTGACAAACGATTGGAGAGAACCTATCCTCCAATATTTGAGGAACTCAAGCACGACTGCAGACCCAAAGGTCCTGCAGAGATCCCTAGAACTATGTTCAAGAGGTTGAGGAAAGACGAGTCCTTCTTAATCCTGACCAATATGGTTGTTACTGATTTTGCTGGAAAGGTGTCAGTGTCCGACGGTGTAGCGATAATTAACATTCAGGTAGGATCTGTCTCTAGACCCACTTTGTTTGTTGCAATTCCGTCCAAGACAAGTTATAATATGTTGTTGGGGAGAGATTGGATCCATGTTGTCTGCGCTATACCATCAACTCTTTATCAAAAGATGGTTTTACGGAACATCGATGGTGATCTGGAAGTAGTTGAAGCTGACGATAGCCCGTGCTACATGCAATAGCTGCATGTTGATTTTAAGATATATAATCTGAGTGTCAGGTCAATGAATTTGACGGACGAAGGGTTCAACAAAGACACGTTGGAGGCATGCATATGCGATCAGTATGGCATCCAGTTGACTGCAAAGGCCGACGAGGTAACTACGGTTGATAGTAAAGAGGCCAAGGCTAACCAGCCTAATGAAAGTCATGATGGAAGCCTTTAAGAGCCAATTGGCTCGACTGTCGACCTACGCGGTCGATAAGGCAGCATGCACTCATAGCGACGTGTTTCATGATTGTGTGATTGATGACGGACCTTTGGGATTCGAGGAATCGCCGCAAGAAAAAGGAGAATGCGCAGTGAAGACAAAAGACCCATTGGACTAAGTCAATTTGGGAATAGAACAAGATAAAAGGATAACCTACGTCAGTGGGTTGTTGCCAGAGGATTTCAGAAGCAAGCTTGTCAATCTGTTAAGGGAGTACAGAAGTAGCTTTGCTTGGGAGTATAGTGAGATGCCTGGGTTGAGTCGAGATCTGGTAGAGCACCGTTTAACTCTTAGAGCGGATTGCCTAATGGTTAAGCAATCTTCTCGACGATTTGTACTAGAAATTGTGCTGAAAATCAAAGAGGAGACTGAAAAATGACTGTTAAAGGTAAAATTCATAAGAACAACCAGGTATGTTGAATGGATTTCTAACATAGTGCTCATCACCAAGAAGAATGGTAAGCTTCGGGTGTGCATAGATTTCTGTAACCTGAATGCTGCCACGCCAAAGGATGAATATCCATTGCACATCGGTGACATGTTAGTCGATTCGACATCCTGCCATGAGCTGCTCAGCTGCATGGATGGGCATGCCGGATATAATCAAATCTTTATTGCCAAAGATGATGTGTCGAAAATGGCGTTTAGATGCCCGGGGGCAATTGGTACCTATGAGTGGGTGGTCGTGCCTTTTGGGTTAAAGAATGCTGGAGCCACTTATCAAAGAGCCATGAATACCATCTTTCACGATATGATGGAAAGTTCATGGAAGTGTACATCGACGTTGTTGTAGTAAAGTTGGAACATTGCGAGAAACACTTAATTAATTTGAAGCCGGAACGGTTTGTATGTTTCCATGCCTTTGAAACTCTTTGCATGATTTTGCAAACATGATACAATCCCGCACCATTGTTGGCCAGTAGTCCCTTCGTCGATGAAGTATCTACTTCATTTTCTGCCCTGCTTGATGCGCGCCACAAATCCCTTCATGGACTTCTGTAAGGGCTAGCAACGCATCGGCTTTGCTTAGGCATTCAGTCACATTGTCACTGACAATATTTCGATGCAAGGTTCCCCCAAGTATAGTGTAATTCAATGCTTGGTGTAGTCAATTTTCTGTCGAGCTTCGAATTCAGCTGGAAGTATTGAGACGAAATTGATTCCCTTGATAGATGTTATGATTACATCTAAGTCTTCATCGAGGTCAACGTCTAAATCAAACATCTAATCATCATCCAACCCCAGCGGATCGTCAAGAACATCCAATGCCGCAATCACTTCCTCGGGTGTGAGCTCGGGCGACTTCCCTTTACCCTTCTTATCGGATGGTTCTGCGTTTCTTCTCCCCTTGGCTTATCCCGAATATCGGTTTCTTTCGAAGGTGTCGAGCTCGACTCTGATGATTCCTTAACCACAATGCTCTCCATCTTCTGGTCCTTTTGAGGGACTTTCTCGACTACCAAGCAATCGATTTTTGATGTTGGTTCTCTAATGACTATACCTTTGGCGGTCTCATTGATTCTTTGGGCCTGCGGAAGTCTTTGCAGTCTTATTTTCTGGCTCCTCGACAATACTCGATGGGAGACCCCTTACCTTTTCTCTTTTGGTGATAGCCTCTTCTGAATGTTTTCAGAGTAGTAATGTCGAGCTACATTTTCTGGAACCTGCTCTGGAGTTCTGTCGATAATTGGCCCTGACATCCTTCTCGACCAAGTCATTGCAGACTTTTTGGCCGACCACCTGTATGTGGAAATCGGTGAAGTAAGTTTAGTCAGCTTAAAGCACTGGAAATTATCCTTTGATGGCTCAAGCCATCAAAATGGCGTAGGAACCGGAATAATCATTATATCACCAGAAGGTTGGCCTACGAAACTAATGTTCAAAATCAGGTATCCATGTTCAAACAATAAGGCTGAATACGAAGCCTTGATTTTCGGATTGGAAATCTTGACGACCATGAAAGCACGACACATCCAAGTATTTGGGGATTCTCAATTGGTTGTGAAGAAGTTGGCTAACGAATATCAATGCCTCAATGACAGGCTAAAGAAGTATCATTCACTGTCCACTAAACTCATGAAACAGTTCGATGAAGTGACTATCGAAAATGTTCCTAGAGAATATAACCAGGAGGCGAATGACTTAGCACAGATTGCCTCAGGTTACAAAGTGTCGATGGAAACGTTGTCAAAATTAGCAGGAATACGCGAGGTCTTATACCCTCTAGAAGATAGAGACATCTAATGTAACAACGTTGTTATGACAAACGATTGGAGAGAACCTATCCTCCAATATTTGAGGAACCCAAGCGCAACTGCTGACCCAAAGGTCTTGCATTGATCCCAAGAACTATGTTCAAGAGGTTGGGGAAAGACAAGTCCGATTTGATCCTGACCAATATGGTTGTTACTGATTTTGCTGGAAAGGTGTCACCATCCAACGGTGTAGCAATAATTCACGTTCAGGTAGGATATGTCTCTAGACCCATTTTGTTTGTTGTAATTCCGTCCAAGATAAGTAATAATATGTTGTTGGGGAGAGATTGGATCCATTTTGTCGGTGCCATACCATCAACTCTTTATCAAAAGATGGTTTTATGGAGCGTCGATGGTGATCTGGAAGTAGTTGAAGTCGACGATATACCATGCTACATGTAACAACTGCATGTCGATTTTAAGTTATATAACCCGAGTGTCTGGCCAATGAATTTGGCCAATGAAGGATTCAACAAAGACACGTTGGAGGCATGTATATGTGATTAGTATGGCATCCAGTTGACTGCAAAGGCCAACGAGGGAACTACGGTCACTAGTAAAGAGGCCAAGGCTAATCAGCCTAATGAAAGTCATGACAGAAGCCTTTGAGAGCCAATTGGGTCGACTGTCGACCTACGCGGTCGACAAGGCAGCATGCACTCACAGCGATGTGTTGCATGATTGTGTGATTGATGACGGATCTCTGGAATTCGAGGAATCACCGCAAGAAAAAGGAGAACACGTAGTGAAGACAAAAGACCCTTTGGAAGAAGTCAATCTAGGAATAGAATGAGATAAAAGGATAAACTACGTCAATGAGTTGTTGTTAGAGGATTTCAGAAGCAGGCTTGTCAATCTGTTAAGGGAGTACAAACACTGCTTTGCTTGGGAGTATAGTGAGATGCCTGGGTAGAGTCGAGATCTGGTCAAGCACCGTTTACCTCTTAGAGCAGATTTCCGACCGGTTAAGCAAGCTTCTCGACGATTTGCACTAGAAATTATGTTGAAAATCATAGATGAGGTGGAACGCCTATTGACGGCAAAATTCAAAAGAACAACCAGGTAGAATGGATTTCTAACATAGTGCTCGTCGCCAAGAAGAATGGTAAGCTTCGGGTGTGCATAGATTTCCGCAACCTAAATGCTGCCACACTAAAGGATGATTATCCATTGCCAATCGGTGACATGTTAGTCGATTCGACATCCTGCCATGAGCTGCTCAGCTGCATGGATGGGAATGTCGGATATAATCAAATCTTTATTGCCAAAGATGATGTGTCGAAAACGGCGTTTAGATGTCCGGGGGAAATTGGTACGTATGAGTGGGTGGTCATGCCTTTTGGGTTAAAGAATGTATGAGCCACTTATCAGAGAGCCATGAATACCATCTTTCACGATATGATTGGAAAGTTCATGAAAGTGTACATCGACGATGTTATAGTAAAGTCGGAACATCGCGAGAAACTCTTAATTGATTTGAAGCCTGAACGGTTTGTATGTTTCCATGCCTTTGAAACTCTTTGCATGATTTTGTAAAAATGATGCAATCCCGCACCATTGTTGGCCAGTAGTCCCTTCGTCGATGAAGTATCTACTTCATTTTCTACCCTGCTTGATGCGCGCCACAAATCCTTTCATGGACTTCTGTAAGGGCTAGCAACACATCGGCTTTGCTTAGGCATTCGGTCACATTGTCACCGACAATCTTTCGATGCAAGGTTCCCCCAAGTATAGTGTAATACAATGCTTGGTGTAGTCAATTTTTTGTCGACCTTCGAACTCAGCTGGAAGTGTTGAGACGAAATTGATTCCCCTAATAGATGTTATGATTACATCTAAGTCTTCATCGAGGTCAACGTCTAAATCAAACATCTAATCATCATCCAACCCCAACGGATCGTCGGGAACATCCAGTGCCGCAATAACTTCCTCTGGTGTGAGCTCAGGCAGCTTCCCTTTACCCTTCTTGTCGGATGGTTCTGCAGCTTATTCTCCCCTTGGCTTATCCCGAATATCGGTTTCTTACGAAGGTGTCGAGCTCGACTCTGATGATTCCTTAACCACAATGCTCTTCATCTTCTGGTCCTTTTGAGGGACTTTCTCGACTACCAAGCAATTGATTTCTAATGTTGGTTCTCTAATGACTATACCTTTGGTGGCCTGATTTATTCTTTGGGCCTGCCAAAGTCTTTACAATCTTATTTTCTGGCTCCTCGACAATACTCGATGGGAGGCCCCTTACCTTTTCTCTTTTAGTGATAGCCTCCTATGAATGTTTTCAGAGTAGTAATGTCGAGCTCTTTTTTCTGGAACTTGCTCTGGAGTTCTGTCGATAATTGGCCTTGACGTCCTTCTCGGCCAAGTCATTGCAGACTTTTTGGCTGACCACCTGTATGAGGAGAGATTGGATCCATGTTGTCGGTGCCATTCCATCAACTCTTTATCAAAAGTTTGTTTTATGGAATGTCGATGGTGATCTGGAAGTAGTTGAAGCCGAAGATAGCCCGCCCTATATGTAACAGCTGCATGTCGATTTTAAGTTATATAATCCGAGTGTCAGGCCAATGAATTTGGCCGATGAAGGATTCAACAAAGACACGTTGGAGGCATGCATATGTGAATAGTATAGCATCCAGTTGATTGTAAAGGCCAACGAGGGAACTACGGTCGACAGTAAAGAGACGAAGCCTAATCAACCTAATAAAGGTCATAAAGGAAGCCTTTAAGAGCCAATTGTCTCGACTGTCGACCTACGCGGTCGACAAGGCAGCATGCGCTCACAGCGACGTGTTGCATGTTTGTGTGATTGATGACGGACCTTTGGGATTCGATGGAATCGCCGCAAGAAAAAGGAGAACGAGCAGTGGAGACAAAAGACCATTTGGACTAAGTCAATCTGGGAACAGAACAAGATAAAAAGATAACCTACATCAGTGAGTTGTTGCTAGAGGATTTCAGAAGCAGGCTTGTCAATCTGTTAAGGGAGTACAGAGACTACTTTGCTTGGGAGTATAGTGAGATGCCTAGGTTGAGTTGAGATGTTGTCAAGCACCATTTACCTCTTAGAGCGGATTTCGGACCGGTTTAGCAAGCTTCTCGACGATTTGAGCCAGAAATTATACTGAAAATCATAGATGAGGTTGAATGCCTATTGAAGGTAAAATTCATAAGAACAACCAGGTATGTAGAATGAATTTCTAACATAGTGCTCGTCGCCAAGAAGAATGGTAAGCTTCGGGTGTGCATAGATTTCCGTAACCTAAATGCTGCCACGCCAAAGGATGAATATCCATTGCCAATCGGTGACATGTTAGTCAATTTGACATCCTGTCATAAGCTGCTCAGCAGCATGGATAGGCATGCCGGATATAATCAAATCTTTATTGCCAAAGATTATGGGTTGATAACGGTGTTTAGATGCCTGGGGGCAATTGGTACCTATGAGTGGGTTGTCATGCCTTTTGGGTTAAAGAATGTCGGAGTCACTTATAGTAAAGTAGGAACATCGTTAGAAACACTTAATTAATTTGAAGCCGGAACGGTTTGTATGTTTCCATGCCTTTGACACTTTTTACCTGATTTTGAAAACATGATACAATCCCGCACAGTTGTTGGCCAGTAGTACCTTCGTCAATGAAGTATCCACTTCATTTTCTACCATGTTTGTTGTGCGCAACGAATACCTTTATGGACTTCCGTAAGGGCTAGCAACGCATCAGCTTCGCTTAGGCATTCGCTCACATTGTCATCGACAGTCTTTCGATGAAAGGTGCTCCCAAGTATAGAGTAATTCAATGCTTGGTGTAGTCAATTTCCTGCCGAGCTTCGAACTCAGCTGGAAGTATTGAGACGAAATTGATTCCCCTCATAGATGTTATGATTACATCTAAGACTTCATCGAGGTCAACATATAAATCAAACATCTAATCATCATCCAACACCAGCGGATCGTCGAGATCATCCAGTGCCGCAATCACTTCCTCGGGTGTGAGCTCGGATAGCTTCCTGTTACCCTTCTTGTTAGATGGTTCTGCAGTTTCTTCCGAAGGTGTCGAGCTCGACTCTGATGATTCCATAACCAGATTGCTCTTCATCTTTTGGTCCTTTTGAGGGACTTTCTCGATTACCAAGCAATCAGTTTCTAATGTTGGTTCTCTAATGACTATACCTTTGGCATCCTCGTTGATTCTTTGGGCCTGCCGAAGTCTTTACAGTCTTCTATTCGAGCTCCACGACAATACTCGATGGGAGGCCCTTTACCTTTTCTCTTTTGGTGAGAGCCTCCTCTGAATGTTTTCAGAGTAGTAATGTTGAGCTCCTTTTCTTGAACATGCTTTGGAATTCTGTCGATAACTGGCCCTGACGTCCTGTTCGGCTCATCTTTTCCTCCTCTACCCATTTTTAGTGTTGGAGCTTGGAGCTCAGGTCTTCCGGCATCTCAGGCATTATTCAACCACTTGTCGACAGCCACGTTTGTCGAAGGGATCCTCTTTTTACCGCCGCTACCTGATTCTTTGCCCTCTGGGGGCTGTTCGACCAGCCATCCTCCAGATTTCTGTTTTGACCATGAATAGGTCAGCCCCGATTGCAGGAAAGCACACACTCTGTCAAAATACTCTGTTCTTATGGCCGTTCGACGAGCTTTTCTTGCTTCTTTACGTCGTTCGGAAGCGGCTTCATTATAAATTGACTGACACCAAGGGAACATTCTCGGCTTACCCTTATATTTCCTTCTTTCTATGAAGTGCTCCAGAGATTCTCCTATTTTCGGATATATATCCATAGCATCTTCCATGTTGATGTCAGCTCCTTTAGGTATGTCTTTGACATTCACCACATTCACCATGTTGATTGGGAATGTAGCTTTGCTTTTCTCTTCGTCGGTTTTGCATATGACTCACCATTCACCACCTGCCGCTTTCGTTCACAGCATGTCTTCACAGCTTTCCCTACAAACTCTTTTAACAAAGTACTTCAAAGAATCACCTTCTTCTGTCCAAACAGTAGCCACTTCGCTTCTACCAGAATCAACACCTTCAGGAGTTTCTGCAGTTTCTACTATCTTTACCATAACACTTGGAAAGGTATCCTTTTCATCCTTACCAGCTTCTTGCTTTGCTCGCCATTCTCCGTCGGGTGATCGTGTCCACAACATAGTTTCATCGCACTCTTCTGCCTTCACTCGCTTATGGAGATCGACAGCTTGAGCCAAATTAACGACCACTTCCTCAGAGATTTGATCAGTGGGGATGATGTTTACCATGTTGATGGGATAGACCCTGACGTGACCTACATTCATCTGGAAAGGATCAATATCAACTTTCATGTCCATCTTAGCTTTTTCTACAAATTTGAGCCTTATTTCGTTTATAGCTTTCTGAACAATACCCCTAATACGAACACAATCATTAGTGATATGACCAAAATTGTTAAGAAATTTGCAATATTTACGGTCTTTGATCTCATCAGGCTTTAAAATCCAGTGATCATCTAACAGTTTGATCTGTCAGTCTTTTAGTAATAAATCGAATATTTGTTCAGCCTTCGTGGTGTTGAAGGTATAAGTTTTCCTGTTTATGTATTTCATCTTCTCTTTGCCGCGTGTCGGCTTGAGAGCTTGGCATACATATGGAGTGCCGTTTTGTAGTTCATCCAGGCACATATTTGTTTCGACATCGCTATCTTCTTTGTCAGATGACTCTATTCCGACATAGACGACTCTTTCTTTCCGAGACAACTTATTTTGTTTATGGAATTTCTCCGCTCTTAATTTCTCTATTTGGCGGACCTTGTCCGCCAGCTAAGTAATATCCACGAACTGCTGGTTTACCAGTTTCTTCCTTATGTGATAATCAAGTCCGCCTGCGGCAATCTTGACAATCTCAAATTCCGAAATAGGTGTAAAACACCTACTCTTCATTTGTCGGAATCAGGCGAAGTAATCAGATATAGGCTCATTGGGAAGCTAAGCCTCCTGATGCTGAATAGATCGGTAAGCCCGACCTTGAGTTCGCCCCTGAAGAACTGGTCATGGAAACTACGCTCCAACTAGGCCCAAGTATGAATGGAATTAGGTCTCAATGTCAAGAACCACATAAAAGCGTACTTTATTAAAGAACTTGGGAAATATCTCATTTAGAGATATTCGTTGGCAGCTAGTTCTCCCATCTCGATGGTATATCGGGTGATATGCTCGACCGACGATTCTCCATCTTCTCCGAAGAATTTCGACAGTTTGGAGACCTTGACTCCCCGGGATAATTCTACTTGTTGAATCCATTTCAGGATTGTCGAAACGAAATAAGGTTGGTTTGCATAAGCAACATTGAATCCGAATCAGTTCAAAACCTGTTCGACAGCCTAATTAATGTCGTTGAGGTTTGCTCTTCCCCTGACATTATCCCGTCGAAGCAACTGCATGGCCAGATTATTCCTAGCAATTTGCTCCTCGTCATCGTGCCTCAACATCTCATAGTCTCCATATTGGATGTGAGGCGGCGGATTTGGTGGTTCCAACTGGTCATTCCTTATTTGAGGTTGGGGTATGCCCCCATGCGCAGCCTCATTTTGACCAGGATTGTTATCGTCCTCTTCATTATCACCTAACATCTGGTTGAGCCAAACAATTTGATCCGCTAATGCCATGCACGCGGTATTGGTTGTCTCCATCAGATGGGTTATTACTGCCCCTACATGTTGGGTGAACATGTGAACCATCTCGTGGTTACTCTCGTCAACTTGATATCGAATATTTTCCAACTAATTCAATGTCGGCCCAACCGTATTGGTGGGCATCTCTCTCGACATGTTTGGGAACACTGGGTGTCCCGCATTTTGCCTCTCCTGACTGGGAGGCACCAAGTTTATATTCACGTTAGCTACTCCTCGGTCGTTACCCAGGTTTTGGCCTTCCTACCTTTCTTGTTGAGCAAGAGAGGCACCAGCGCTCAATGCACCTTGGCCAATTCCCTGGTTCTTGCCATTAGTTTGTCATTGACCACGGTTATTTTGGTTGGCTTGGCTAGCGAAACCAGTGTTTCGACGAGTCACCCCTGGGGTCGATGGGCTCTGTACTTGGCCTCTAGTGGCCATAGATTGCCCTACCTCATTTAATAAGTGATGAGTGTGATTTCACCTCATATTTGCTTATCATACTGCATGCATTTTCATATAGTTTAGGCATTTTTAATTTTATTTTGGTTAGTTTTTACCTTGGAATGGGTAAGGCGGTTTTGTGGTGTTGTTGTGCAGGAATTAAGGATCAAAATGCTCAAGATTAGCCATGATGGAGCTTTCTTGAAGATGGGGCTTGAAAAGTGAATAAAACGAGCCAATCAGAGCCCATTACGGCCATGATCGAGCAAAACTGAAAAGAAAGAAGGCTAAAGTCAGAACTAGTCACGGCCAGCCCGTGATGTCCATCACGGCCGTGACATGTCAGCTGAACCAGACCCTCACAGGCAGAACTGATCATGGCCTAGCCGTGATGGTGGTCACGGTCGTGACAGACCAATCAGTGAAGCAGTGCCTAAGGCAGAATCCGTCACGGCCTGGCCGTGATGGCCATCACGGCCGTGACGCGCAATATTTGGATCTGAAGAAACTGATTTGATCTGAATTTGTGTTTGATTGGGATTCAAATTTCCGTAATCTATAAATATGGCAATCAGGCAGAGACTCAAAAGAGAACTTTTGTGCTGCTACCACTTAGGCAAATTTTTAGGATCTCTTCTTCGTCTTCTTCTTCTTCTTCTTCTTCTTCTTCTTCTTCTTCTTCTTCTTCTTCTTCTTCTTCTTCTTCTCTTTCTCTTCTCTTATTTTTTATTTCATGTTTTTGTTAACCAAGCTTGTCATCACCATGGCAATGTTTGGGTAGTAGTTTTATTTCTAGGGATTGGGGCTATGCCCAAGATCTGATTTATGTTATGAATTGATGTTTTACCTTTGTTAATTTCGATTTTACTTAGATCTGATTTCTATTGTTTTAATTACTCGTAAATTCGGGGGTCGCTTATTTACGTGTCGTAGATACTCTAAGGAGGAACCTTGAGGTGAACTTAGGTATCGGATCTATAGAATCAGACTTAGGACTTAAATCACGAGAGTTAGAAGCGGTCCTTCGAGGATTCACGAATTGTCACAAAACTTAAAGGGTTCGATCTAAATTCAACTACCACGAGAGTAGGGGTTGGTTTAATTGGGCACGGTTTTTGTAACCCGAGAAGGAGCATTAACTTATTTAGGATAAATTCGCCTTCAAAGCAATTTTGATAATTGTTGACGAATCTGGGCAAGTATACCCAGTCGTGCAAGTAATCCGGTGGTGAGACCGGTTATCGTATCCACGAGGATTGGATACCAACTACCAATTCACAAACTCAGCAACTATCTAGACTAAACTAAAAATCACGAGAAATTAAAACAGAAAAATAAAGCAACAAAAGCAATAAAATGTTTTTGGTCTTTTTAGGGACTTTTTACAAACACTTGGAGTGCAGAAAGATATGTTGGGACTAGACTTCACCAAACCTCTATCTCATGCAATATCAGGACTAGATACCTCCCATTCATGCTTCAAATATTAAAATCAATCCACTAAATTACTCAAACCCCGATTCCTCGGATGGCAAGAGCCTAAACCCACTAATAGACCCTAATTCCTTAGGTGGCCTAGATCAATGAATTTGCATTAAGATTAGGGATTACGCGATTACTAGTAAACCTAACTCCATTCCTAGATGAAAGAGTTACTAGGTGATTAAATTCAGTTCCGGTTCTGATACGAACGTCCCCATTGCATACCAAAACACAAATCGAGTCATGGGGGTGCTAGCCACAACAAGCATTAAGCACAGAAAATTAATCACTAATATGAAGACATGAACATAGAATAATCAGTCAAGATAAATACATGATTATCAGTTGGCTACATCTAATCCCAACAACAGGGATTTAACTACTCATAAAAAGAGAATACAAAGAGAAGGAGAGAAGGGATGAAGCAAACTCCATAGGAGGATCCTCCAATCTTCTTTCAGTCCCAGAGCAAGGAAAACATCCCCTTCAGGGTTAGAACCCTCTTCCAGCCGCAGCCTCTAAGTGCCTCTGGCTCAAAACCTCCAAACTCTCTAACTCCCCAGAAACGTGAATTTATACCAATTTATACCGGTTCTGCTCGTCTTCCAGCGCTGGGCGCCCCTGGCTTGCGCTGGGCGCCCAAAACACTGCTCTCTGTCTGCTGCTTCTGACTCATTGGCGTTGGGTGCCCCTTCCTGGCGCTGGGTGCCCCTTCACCAGCGCTGGGCGCTCCGTCACCAGAGTTGGGCGCTGGCTTCTGGATTCCATACTCGCGAGGAGAGCATAGGTTCGCGGGGCGAACCAGAAAGGCTTGCATTTTCTGGCACAGTCAGCTTTCAGGGTCGCGAGGCGAATCCAGTCTCGCGAGGCGAATCTCCAGAATTCTGCTTGGCTCAATTTCTTCTCTTTTCAAGCTCTAAAATCATCCAAGCTTCATTATGGCTAAATCTGAGCATTTTTACTTAAGTTCCTGCAAAATAACACCAAGAAACCGCTTCACCCGTTCCAAGGGAAAAACTAACTAAAATCAAATAAAGAATGCCTAATCTATATGAAAAATGCATGCAAAAGTGTACAGAAAATATCATGTAAAATCACACTATCAATAATTAACAAGGGGTAGTCAATTTAGTAACATAAACAATCTTGTTGGTAACCCAATTCCTAGGAATCCCTTTTGAATTTGAAAATCCCCAATTTGAATTGCTTTCCTGTTTTGTTTAATTGCGATATTAAATTTGATTCTTACTTGATTCTTACTTCAAAAATCAAAACCTTTTCAAAATCCTTTTTTTTACATAGTCCAGTTTAATTGATTTGATAATTAGTTTTGATTTGAGATCACGATCTCTGTGGGATCGATGTTTTTATTACTTGGCGACGAATCCGGTACACTTGCCGGAATCCACACACCAAGTTTTTGGCGCCGTTGTCGGGAACTGTGCTTTCTTGAATCTCAATTTAATTTTTAAATTGATTTTCCTAAACTTTTTCTTTTTCTTTTTAATTGTTTTTTGTTAAAAAAAATTCTTTTTTCATTTATCTCTTTTCCTTCCTAGAGTATCTATCTCTCTGTGTTTTTCTCTTTTATGCAAAGATCACTAAGTCTTGGAAGACTTATTGAGGTTGACCCCAAAATCGAAAGGACCTTTCATAGACGTAGTAGACTACAAAGAGAGAGGGAAAGGTTGATTCCCATTCCACTCATGGCGAATCTAACCACTGAAGGACTACGCAGCCCCAAATGCGAGGGGTCTACGAATTGGGATTGCTAGGCCAGAGATCGAGGCGGAGAACTACACTATACCGCCTATGCTAATTAGCATGATTAGGCAATTAGAATTCATGGCGCCCCGATTGATGCTATTCGCTTGAGGTTGTTCCCATCCTCTCTTTGTGGAAAGGCAAAAGCTTGGCTGAAGCAAGTGCCCGCTAATACCTTGTCGACTTGGGACCAACTGGAGCAGGCATTCTTAGAGAAATTCTTCCCTCCATCCAAGACGGCTTACCTACGACCTCAGATCACCGGCTTCTTCCAAAAGGATGGAGAATGCTTATCCGAAGCTTGGGATCGTTACAAAGGATTGCTAGAATCTTTCCCACATCATGGGATCGAGAGGTGGTTGTTAGTGCACACTTTCTACAACGGATTGGATTACTCTTCGAAGGTGTCACTTGACTCCGCAGCTGGTGGAGCCTTTATGAATAGGCCTCTGACCAAGGCATTCAACATCATTGAAAACGTGGCCATCAACTACCACCAATGGGGTTCAGAAAGAGGTAATAACCCGAAAAAGATTTCGGGGGGTAAGTTTGAAATGAATAGCACTGATCTTATTATGTCTAAAATTGACTCACTAAATAAATGCTTTGATCAGCTTGAAAAGGCTAATATGAGTTCAATAGGTGCTACTAATATTGTTTATGAGATTTATGGAATGCAGGGACATGACATAATGGAGTGCCCACGTGGTATTGCTCATGGATCCGGTGCTTCGGGGGAACAAGTGAACTCTTGTCACAACTTCTACGACACGAACCCGAAGTTGCCAAGCTATATTCCCCGAAATTCTTACAACCAAGGAAGGAAGAACAGTCCTTACCTCTCCTACGGGAACTACAGCAACACGCTGAACCATGAATTCCAAGAAGGCCAAGGTAATAGGAAACCCGCATCGGGGTATCCTCAGGTACAAAAGTCTAAACTTGAGTCTCTCTTGGAAAATTTTGTTGAAACTCAAACAAAGCAAAATGAAGAGTTTAGGCAACAAGGTAGGGCAATCAATGAGGCAATAAAAGAGTTAGCATCTAAGGTAGATAGCTTAGCCATCCATAATAAGATGTTAGAAACCCAGATTTCCCAACAAGCTAGTACATATTCTAGACCTAAGGATACGTTTCCGGGACAACTCGAAGTTAATCCCAATGAACATTGTAATGCCATATACTTGAGGGATGATAAGCTTGGGGTATTTGAAAAGGATGTGGAATATGAGGAGGACATGAGCGAAGATGAAGAGATAGAGCCAAAGTATGTCCCTCCACCACCTTACCAACCCCCAATACCTTTCCCACAAAGGTTGGTCAAGAGAAAGCAAGTAGAAATAGAAACTAAGAGCTTAATTGAGGAGCACAATGTCATGATAAAAACTAATATGCCTCCTAAACTAAATGATCCAGGTAGTTTCTCTATTGCTTGTTCAATTGGAAATGTGAAAATAGACCAAGCCTTATGTGACTTAGGGGCTAGTGCGAGCTTGATACCTCTTACTATCTTGGAGAGGTTAGGAACCAAGGAATTGAGTCCATCCAAATTCTCTTTACAATTTGTGGATGGCTCAACTAAAACTCCTCTAGGCATACTAGAGAATGTTCCCATAAGGGTAGGGAAAATTTTCATTCCTACCGATTTCATGGTGTTGGATATGAACGGGAATTCTAAATTCCCCATCATTCTAGGAAGGCCGTTCTTGGCCACAGCTGGAGCGATAATAGACGTAAAGAATGGCAAACTCTCTCTGAATGTAGAGGAAGGTAGGGTAGATTTTGATTTGACTAACTCATATAACAACCCTCCTATTGAGAGTCATGTGTGCAGGATCGATATAATGTCTCCAGAGGTGAAGGAAGAGCTTAACATGGAATCGACTCCGAAGCTTTGCAAGATAAATGATGCACCAAATGGTGATGAAGTTGGAGTTGCTCATCATGTGGAAACAAAACTTCCGCCGGGAGGAAGTAAGGCCATGAAACTTAGAGTGAAAAGAGCAAAGCGAAAGCGCAATTGGCCATATGAGCAAAATCGGCTCTTTGAAGGACTTCCATGGAAGAGAAGTGTTCTTGCACTTCTAGGCCCAGTCGACCCCGGTTGATTGAAAGAAGTATGGTCAAGCTTAAGACCGTAAATAAGCGCTTCTTGGGAGACAACCCAATTTTTCTTTCCCTTTTCCATTTGTTTTTGAATTTTGTTTTTGAATAATTTGAGAAGATAAGAAAAGAAAGATCACTAATTGATGGCTTTGCCAAGTATTTTCAGGTTATGAAGGAAGGAAGAGCAAAAAGGCAAGGACAAATAAAGTCAGAAGTCATCACGCCCAGGCCATGACGGTGGTCACGGCCGTGATTAGCTAACCATAGAAGATTAGAAAGGATCACGGCCCATCCGTGATATCCATCACGGGCGTGATGAGAAGGACCCTGAAGATCAGAATGTATCACGGCCTAGCCGTGATGGATGTCACGGTCGTGACATATTTTCCAACATCTCTTTGACTGGCATGTGAGCCAGCACCCTCTACCACCTCGGTGAGTTGTTCCATTTTTCTCCTCTCTCCGACTTGATTATTTACATTAGGGACAATGTAAGTTTTTAAGCTTGGGGTAGGGGTATTTTTGCATTTTTATTTTTTTTTTGCATTTTTCATGTTGCATTCATATAGGCATAGTTTTGCATGATCACATGATTAGATTGCCCCTTTGCTTAGAGTATGCATCCAATTGTGAGAACTTGGTCCCAAATAAATTGAGATAGTGAATTTTTGAACCCAATTTTTTATTCTTGTGATAAGGCTAAAAATAAAAACGCTTAAGATGATCTTTTGATAGTGGATAATTAGCATGTGGTTCCTTAGATTTGTATTTCTCACTGATTTTTGAACTACTAAATGTGAGATTTTTGAGCCTAAAAGGGGTACTCACTAAATCTACCTCATTCTTTGTGATAGAGTGTTTTATTCCTCTTGGATTGTATTTTCTAGAACTTGACTTGAAACCGTTTTGAAACTTAAAAATTTTTTAAAACATTTTTGAAAATGATTGAGGCGCTAGGTATTTTCCGGTCTTCTGAGCTTTGATTGATTAAATGATACCCCTTAGTTGCCCAATTTTGAGCCTAAAAGAATAAAATACTTTTCTTGGTACCTTAATTTATTTTGATGAATAATGCTTGGTATGACGCCTTTTAAAGTATTACAAAAAAAAGGTAAAAAAGTAGTTTGAAAAATAAATTGAGGAATGAGAAAGTTAGAAAAATATTTCTCTTAAGCTGAAAGTCTCCCCTTCTCCAAATAAATAAAATAAAATAAAATAAACAAAAAAAATGGAGAAGGGGATTAGAAAAAGAAGGCGAGAAATAAAAATAAAAAAAGAAAGAAAGAAAGGTGAAAAAATGAATCAAACCCCAAAAAAGGTATTTTAGAAGGTTGTCATGCTTTGTATTGTTTGAAATTTTGTTTAGCCTTCTTGAAATTTCCTTTTCTTGATTTCCCCACCTAACAATTAATCTCATGGCCCCACTACAACCAAAATAAAAGACCTCTTGATTCTTATGTGTTTTCATTAATAAAGTAGAGATTTGGTTAATAGTCAAGCTTATGGTAGACCCTTAAACACTTGAGTGAGGTGAGAAGAGTGCCCGAATCAGTGAGAATATGAATTTAGGAAACCTAAGCTTCTAATTGGACTTGAAATTGATTGTCTCTTGGTTTCTTATTTGAATAAGCCTGTCACTTGGATTAGTTACTCGGGTTCTTGGTTCACTATCCATGCTCTAATTGTTTATCTTGTCTGGCCTTAGTGATTGCTTGAGGACAAGCAAAATCTTAAGCTTGGGGTGGTTTGATGAGTGTGATTTCACCTCATATTTTCTTATCATACTGCATACATTTTCATATAGTTTAGGCATTTTTAATTTGATTTTGGTTAGTTTTTACCTTGGAACGGGTAAGGCGGTTTTGTGGTGTTGTTGTGTAGGAATTAAGGATCAAAATGCTCAAGATTAGCCATGATGGAGCTTGCATGAAGATGAGGCTTGAAAAGCGAAGAAAACAAGCCAAACAGAGCCCATCACGGCCTAGCCGTGACAGTCATCACGGCCATGATCGAGCAAAACTGAAAAGAAAGAAGGCTAAAATCAGAATTGGTCACGGCCGTGACATGTCAGCTGAACCAGACCCTCACAGGCAGAACTGATCACGGTCTAACCGTGATGGTGGTCACGGCCGTGACAGACCAATTAGGGAAGCAGCGCCCAAGGCAGAATCCGTCACGGTCGTGACGCGCAATATTTGGATCTGAAGAAACTGATTTGATCTGAATTTGTGTTTGATTGGGATTCAAATTTCCGTAATCTATAAATATGGCAATCAGGTAGAGACTCAAAAGAGAACTTTTGCGCTGCTACCACTTAGGTAAATTTTTAGGATCTCTCTCTCTTCTTCTTCTTCTTCTCTTCTCTTATTTTTTATTTCATGTTTTTGTTAACCAAGCTTGTCATCACCATGGCAATGCTTGAGTAATAGTTTTATTTCTAGGGATTGGGGCTATGCCCAAGATATGATTTATGTTATGAATTGATGTTTTACCTTTGTTAATTTCGATTTTGCTTAGATCTGATTTCTATTGTTTTAATTACTCGTAAATTCGGGGGCCACTTATTTGTGTTTCGTAGATACTCTAAGGAGGAACCTCGCGGTGAACTTAGGTATCGGATCTATAGAATCAGACTTAGGACTTAAATCACGAGAGTTAGAAGCGGTCCTTCGAGGATTCACGAATTGTCACAAAACTTAAAGGGTTCGATCTAAATTCAACTACCACGAGAGTGGGGGTTGGTTTAATTGGGCACGGTTTTTGTAACCCGAGAGGGAGCATTAACTTATTTAGTATAAATTCGCCTTCAAAGCAATTTTGATAATTAAAAAGGGGTAGTCAATTTAGTAACATAAACAATCTTGTTGGTAACCCAATTCCTAGGAATCCCTTTTGAATTTGAAAATCCCCAATTTGAATTGCTTTCCTGTTTTGTTTAATTGCGATATTAAATTTGATTGTTACTTGATTCTTACTTCAAAAATCAAACCTTTTCAAAATCCTTTTTTTACATAGTCCAGTTTAATTGATTTGATAATTAGTTGTGATTTGAGATCACGGTCTCTGTGGGATCGATCTTTTTATTACTTGGTGACGAATCCGTACACTTGCCGGAATCCACACACTAATAAGGCGTTTCCAATTACAGTATGTGCCATTAATGGCAAGGTGTAACCTAGTGGCAATCCGTACGAAGGTGCCAACCTTCTGTCGGATCCTCAAGCTCTTTGGCCGTTTTCGTTCAACCTTTGATCTGCGCCACCAATCTCTTCCAACACTGGGTTGCTTCAAAGAGCTCCCACTGGTACGATGTCTCTCCAATAGTCACTCTTGACTGGGGAGCTCTCGGTCGCACTATTCCTATTGTTATTAGCGTCTGACATGCTTTCAGAACTACTACTATCAGATACGTTCTCCGACGTAGCTGGCAAACGTGTGTCACTTCTTAATTTCATGGACTGCTCCTCACTGACGGTGGGTCAATGAGTAGCTTCAGCGATACCCGTAATGGTTACTCCAGAAGAGTCCCACTGGGCCTGCCAATTTGTTGATGTGGAAAATTGCTTTCTCTGTTTTTCGACAAGGCACTCAACAAATATATTTTATCGGGTGGTTGTAGACTCTCTCCTTTCTGATGGTAATCCAATACGAGGTTTGTCAGAATGCACCTTAAATTCAACGAACAGTCAAGCTAAAGGCAACAAACCTTAATCTTGACAGAAAAACAATGAAGAAAGAAAACTATAGATAAATGGATCAAATACCGCTAAAGCTATGTAAAGATTGAAAGAACAAGAAATAAAAGTGCAGGAAATGTAAAAGTGCAGGAAACTTAAAGGTGCAAATAAATAAAGTAACTCGCAAATCACAAGATGTTCAAAGTTGCCAAAAATTCACCAAGTTACAAATGACTTCAAGTTTCGAAAACAGTAAGCGATTTAACAGAGCAATGACGGTGGAGAGAAAGAGAGAGAGTTCAGTGAAGAATAGGGATGAAGACTAAATAACTTGCATTAAAAGTAAATGGCATGAAAATTAAATGTGGGAAGGCATACGTGATGTAACTCCGTTTTAATCGATTATGACTATAAGGATGTTGTGGGCGTGTTATCAAAGTATCTGACCGTTTGTACATCAGAATAAGCACTATTTATAGAAGAAAACAAATATCTGCCTAGCTTCTAATCTACAGCCATGTCCTATTGACAAACGTGTTTATTGATCCTACGGCTAAGAGCTAATGTCCACTACTCCACTAGCTGGATCGTGGTCTTTGAGCTGCTTCAGAGCGTAACTCCCCACTGCTCCATATTCCCACGTTTTTGCATGGGTTGGCCCACTTAGACGTTTTTGCATGGGTTGGCCCACTACTTCGTGTTGAATTAGTACCATATTCCGATGAAATTCCCCTTTAGTGATCTGACGTCCTTTCTGTCAAATACATGTCTGTCGAAAAAGGTACTTTGCGTTGTTGCAACGTTCCCATGAAAACATTGTAGGTTTCACTTGCTTGAATCCTGACATCCTTGTTTTCGACATTATGCTCAAGTAAGTCTCCATCGGAATACCTCTTCTCTTAAAATTTCATGTATTCCTGTTTAGTAACTCACTTACCGGATATCAAGATTTCTTTATTTCGACCAAAATCTTGTTTTTGGTCCCAACACTAACAAAAATAAATTTAAATATGTAAATAAGTAAATAAATAAATAGTTACATAATTATTTATATGAGTAAGTAAATAAAAAATTCTTATAGGAAGAGTTATTAATTAATCTAATAGTAATAGGTTTGAATCAATCGATCATATGGCTTAAAACATTCAAGTAAACAAATACAACTTGGTTTAATAAAAATTATTTAAATAACTAATATTTAAATAATTAACTATATTAAAATAAATAACTAACCATGTAAGTAACTATTTCAATAAAATACTTTAATAATTAGAATTAATTTAAAAAATAAATTGTTTAATAAAAAGTTAGACGAATAAGTATGCGATTTTTTTTTCTTCTGCTAATGCTTTGTTTATGATGGTTTCTTAATTATGTGTTTGATAGTTTGCTAATAATATCAATGTTTATGCAAATTATCCATGTTACTTAAAGGTTTATTTTAGTTTAGAGTTTAATTAATACGCTCTTGAGAAAAACCTTAGTTACCCGTTCGAGATTCAATATTATTGAGCATGTGTACTCGTGGTCATGATATCACTCATTTTATTGAATCTTGAATTGTCCAATTGGGACAATTTGGGAAGAAACTCTTTCTCCACTACTATACTAATTACTTGTTGATTCTCATTTGTTAAATAGTTGATGAAATTTCAGTTCAATGCATTTCCTTTTGTTCTCCGGGTCCATACTTGATTGTGGTATCTTACCGCGGTCAAGTCGTGTGCTTGGAGACCGATGGAAAATGCTGCGGAAATTTTGTCAGCTATAAGACATGAGAAGTAATGAGTAACTAGTATAATATAGCGGTGAAATTTTTTTTTCTCGAATGGGATAGGCCATACCTTTTAAACAAAGGGAGCGGATGGAGGCACTCTCTACGGTGATGACCGTTGTGCTCGATGTGCTCCCACCAGAGAGGCGCACTGTTCTGTAGGGGGTCCTCTAGATCGTCAAGCCTATAATACTACCGAGGCACCTCCGCAAATGCGGAGATGCGGTGTGTCTTCTCGATCGCGCTGATGGTCATTGTAACACCCTAGTTTTTACACATATGATTAATTATTTTATTTGGATGTTTATGTTAATTTTGTTATGTGGTTTAGTTTGAGAAATTAAATTACTCTTCAAATTATATTATTGGGTGCGTTAGCACTGACTTATTTCAGTAAATGCACACTTACTAGACAATAAGTTACATTATTGTCACTATTATTACCAGTACAAAAAAATATTTTAAATAATAAGATTAAGAGAAAAGCATTTGTATGCTCTCTTTCATCTCTATTGTTCTTGTTCACTGTAGAACCGTCGTTGTCCTCCGTGTCGCCGCCGTCCGCCGCCGCGTCGCCACATCACAGCATCACCACAACTTCCTCTTCTTCCTTGGGTGAGTCAAAACCCTCTCTTGTGTCTCAGATTCAAAACCCCCAAATTGGTTTTGAAACCCTAACCCTTTGATTTTAGATTTTAATCTTAAGATTAAACCTTGCTTTATGAAATTGGGGCTATGAATTGGTGTTTGCCTAAACCAATTTCATGATTCTTTAATTAAAATGAGTTTTCCCCAAATTGTATTTAGGAGCCCTAAACCCCAATTGGATTTTATTTGAATTTGATTCTGTTTTTGTGAAATTAATTATGATTTAGTGCAATTAGGACTCTTAATTGATGATTCCCAAGTTCTCTTTCATGATCCTTTAATCAAAACAAAGTTTCCTCAAAGGGTATTGTGAAGCGGAAGCTCCAAACGTGATTTTCTTTGAAAATAACCTTGTTTGGTAATAAGATAAAGTGTTTAGATCAAATTAGAATGTGTGTTTGATCATGTGTAATTGATTTCTTAATTTCTGGTTGTTGCGCGTTGTGGGATTCCCTCTCTGAGACGTTTGACACGGCTATGCTTGCTTGATGGAGTAGATAGTTACACTCTTGGAGCTAACGTGAGCATTAAGACGAGGATCCTTTACTTGTCTTCAAAGGTAAGGGGAGACTGCCTGAGGGATTTTCGGTAACTGCATGCTATTTGTGCGTTGTATTTGAGTTTATCTGTTGTGATGTGTGGTGTTAAATTAAGTTTTTATATGACTGTTTTGTGGTTTTTAATGTTTTCTGTGAAAGCATGATTATACTATGAGGTATGGATATCTGCTATGTGTAGATTATCTGTTGGTTGGTTGATTGACTGAGAAGCCTGACATTGGTCAGTGCTCAATTAAATTAAAGATAAAAGCGTTGAAAAAGCTTGATGAGAAATTCAAAGGACTTGATTTATGGAAGAAAAATATTAAAAGTATTTATATTTGATGATGTTTTGGAGAAAAGAGTGATTTATAAATAAATAGTGAGGACGACATCTTGAAAATATTTCAGTTACGTTGTCTTTTCCAAACAAATTCAAAAATAAGACGAAAAGTTATTCTAAGAAATGTAAATGTCAAGGATATTTTAACAATGATTATGAAGAACTTTTGTAAAAGAGAAAACCATTTGATTTACAAATGACTTTATTTCCAACGAAAAATACTTTAGAAAAGTCTTTGACAATGAAAACTATGAGGGACAATTTATTATTTCAAATAGAAATGAGTTGGAAATGATTTTACGAGGATTTGAAGTTGTTATGGAAAAAGGAGTTTTCAAAAGAAAACGGATTTGAGAAAAATGAATTTCTCTACGATTTGATGGTTTTATAAATGAATTTCAAACGGAAAGGATTTCTGGAAATGAGTTTTACACAATGGTGTTATTTCCGTCAACTTGGATAAGTTGAGGAAACTTTGGTTTTGTTTTGTATTTCACAGAACGAAAATGGTTTAAACGAACCTAGCAACCGAGAAGTCGGATCTAGTGTTTTATGATATGGGCCAGGGGTCCGAATGATATGGGCCCGGGGTCCGAAAGGTGAAGTTATGGACTAGATGTCCTATAAGTGGTTTATTTGTTTTGTGCACTAAAATCTACGTATCTAAGACTGGTGCATCGGTCCAGATTTCGTGATTTGCACACTTTTGACTTGAAGTCAAATTGTTTTGAAGGAGGTATTAAACTTGAAAGTTTAAAATGATGATTTGGTCGTGCTGCTTTTTAGCTCCGACATATAAAGATTGAACACAAAGAAAACAACGTGAACAAAATGTTTTACATGCATTCCAGGGCAGACGTGCCTTTGCATAGGACTTGAATGCTTGATGGCAAGTATTCATGACGTTTGCGTCACTGTGCCTTGATGGATATACGGCCACGAAAACCATGTGCTATATGTAGTCACCACTTTGCCTCGTTTTGGATTGTGGAATGGTTATTTGAACTTTGCCATATCGGGCATTGATTCTGCCTTAATTGGCAACTAGAGCCTGATCAGCTCATTTATTTGTTGGTTGGAGCTCCGGAGATTAGGTCTCAAAGTTTGTTGTGGAATATTGAAGTGTCATGGTTTTTAAAACGGGTACGACTGTCAGGTATGAAACCCTTTGATAAATATATTGTTTATCTTTGAATATTCATGTTAAATGGTAATTGAGAGTCGTGCATGTGGTTATCGTATTTAAATCCATATGTTGGTATCTCACCCTTACAGATATATCAGGTTTCTTCTGGTTCGCTATCGTACCCTGGGTACTTTAGTACAGATGGTACAGAGGAGTCTCCCAAAGTCACTCAGAGACTTAGATCTGGTGGTTTGATGAAGTACTTGATCGTGGAGTAATCACGTGAGTTTTCCTCTGGAATAACTTTTAGGACGACCAGCTTAGGGTTGAGACTTAGATTATTTTTTATAGTATGTATGAGTATGGCTCAGAGAGCCTTTATTTTAAAATGGAATGTTTATGGCTCGGAGAGCATATCTTTTGAATGAAAACCTAAGCTGTTCCTTTTGATCTTGTACAACTTATTGATACAACTATTTTAGAATATTACTGCCTGGTTGTATTTGGTAACTGGAATTCTGGAATAAAAATGTAATTATTTTAGCAGGTGTTCTTTTACCTGGGATGTCCGAATTACAGAGGAGACTCTGTCGAAATTTTCGTAAAAATATTAGTTTTTATTCAAGTATATTCTTTAAATTAAATAGGCTTGCCAGGCTATGATAGTAAGTCTGTGTGCCGATCAAGGCTTAGGTGTGGAGTCGTGACAAAATTTTTATACCCAATTTCAGACACTTATGCACTTATATAAATTATTTTCCGAAAGCACCAGCAAATTATCTTTTAATTTTATTTCCGCATGTGTTTACAAAGTAATGCCCAAGGGGGGTGTTACAGTCATCTTACGCCGGTGAACTCCCCCTGGCAGGACGACGATGATGGTTATTATGATGAGGGTTATTAGGATAGTTATAGTTGTAGGGTTTTGCAGCTGTAGGGTTATTTATGTATGGATCGATATTGTATTTGTTTTATGATTTTATTTTAATTTTAATTTTAATTTAATTAATTTTTAAATTTTATTTGTAGTTTAAATTTAAGTTTAAATTTAAATTAATAAAATAATATTTTCTTAAATTAATTGAAATTAAATTAAAAATAATTAATATTTAAAATAAAAAATTAATAATAAAACATTTAATTAATAATTAAAATAAAACTAAATATAATTAATTAAATAAAATAAAATAAATTATAAATAAAAATAAAAATTAATAATTAAAATAAAATTAATTAATTTAAATATAAAAAATAAATTGCGATTACCGACGGACATTTCCGCCGGTTAGGTGGGTTCCCTATTACTGACGAAAATGTCTGTCGGTAAGTCTTGGAGGGATATACCGACGGACATTCCCTCGGTAGTTAGGCAACCTCTCTAACGAGTTACCGACGGCTTCTTCCGTCGATAATTACCGACGCATTGTCCACATCCGTCGGAAATGCTTATCGACGAGCTCATTGATGAGTGTGATTTCACCTCATCTTTGTCCATCATTTTGCATGCATTTTCATGTAGTTTAGGCATATTTTTATTAGATTTTAGGTTAATTTTCCTTTGGAACGGGTAAGGCGGTTTTCGTGTGTTGTTTTGCAGATATCAAGGGTAAAATGCTCAAGATCAACCATGATGGAGTTTGGATGAAGATGGAGCTTTAAAACTGAAGAAAATGAGCCAAACAGAGCCCATCACGGCCTAGCCGTGATGCCCATCACGGCCATGATCGAGCAAAACTAAAAAAGAAGAAAGGCTGAAGTCAGAGTCTGTCACGGCCTGGCCGTGATAGCCATCACGGCCGTGACCCAAAACCACCACAAGTCGAGCACATCACGGCCCGGTAGAGAAATTCATCACGGCCACAACAGAGGGCTCGCGTCGCGAAAAGATATCTCGCGTCGCGCGAATGAATGGAATTTCCAGTGCGTGCCGGGAGGCAGAGACCGTCACGGCCTGGCCGTGATGGCCATCACGGCCGTGACGCGCATTACTTGGACCTGAAGAAACCGAAATAGATCAGATTTTGAGTTGGTTTGGGACTCTAACTTCCCAATTTCTATAAATAAGGATCAAGGCATCAGATCTGGGATAGATTGGATCCATCATCTATCATCTAGACTTGTACACAAGGACTTAGGCATAGATCTCTCTTCTCCTCCTCTCTTCTCTTTTCTGATTTTTCTATTATGTTGTCAACCCAGCTTGTCATCTCCATGGCAAGACTGGAGTAGTAGTTTGTTTCTAGGGACTAGGGCTCTGCCCGAGTTTTGTAAATGATGTTGATTTGATGTAAAATCGTTGTTGATTTTGTTATTGTTTTAGATCTGATTTCTAGTGTGTTAATCACTCATAAATTTCGGCAACCGTTTATTTGCGTGACGTAGACGTTCTAAGGAGGAACCTAGCGGTGAACTTAGGATTTCTAGGGTGTTTCACTCGTAAAGCCCGGCGGCCACTGGTTTGTGAGATGTGGATGATCTAAGGAGGAACCTAGCGGTGAACTTAGGTTATTTGCATGACTTAGACATTAGAAGCCGTCCCTCGAGG
The DNA here is from genome assembly GCA_030762895.1 of Sophora flavescens. Classification (NCBI taxonomy): domain Eukaryota; kingdom Viridiplantae; phylum Streptophyta; class Magnoliopsida; order Fabales; family Fabaceae; genus Sophora; species Sophora flavescens. The sequence continues at coordinate 64,892,999 of CM061062.1, read as the reverse complement.
AGCAACGAGTTGTCACGAAGCGCAAAGGGTCTAATCTGGGATCGACTACCACGAGAGTAGGGGTCGGGTCAATTGGGCACGGCTTTTGTAACCCGAGAGGGAGCTTAAGCTATCAGAGGATAAACTCGCCTTCAAGGCAATTTCGGTAATCAACAAAGGTAAATCAGATTAGCAACATAAACAGCCTCAAAGGTAACCCAAATCCCTAGGAATCCGTTTAGATCAAAACCCCAAAAACATTTGTTTTCTGTTTTAATTGATTCTGTTTGTTTATCTCTCAATTCAAACCTTTTTCAAAACCCTCTAAAAAGTCCAGATCTAATCGACTCGAAAACTGATTGCGATTCGAGAACACAGTCTCTGTGGGTTCGATATCTTTTATTACTTGACGGCAATCCGGTACACTTGCCGGAATCGCACGCGCGTGCATCCGCAGCGCACATCACTCATAACCGATGGATCTGTGTCTGTCATAAGTCTGTCGGTAATCAATCATTACCGACGGCTTTTTGGCCTTTCCAACGGCTTTTGGCCGTCGGTAATCAGCGTTTTTTTTAGTGAAGCACTTTTAATTAAAACTTGAATCACTCTTACTTTGTGAATTGAATTTGAATTTTGAATTTGATCAAATTCACAATGTAAGGAACTAGTTTTGAGCCCGTGCAACGCACGAGCGAAATTGAAGTTGAAAAATATAATTTTTTGGTATAGATAGTAGTTATATGATATGAGCGGACAAACGAAGTAGTACATAAATTAAAATATTTTAATAAACTGATTTGTTATTTAATTAATTGTCTGGCAGGAGATTTTAAGTTTGAAGTGTTAGATTTAAAAGTGTTGGTTCATGGGGTTAAAGAAAGCTAATTTATATTAATAATTGAGTTTAATAGATGAGTAAATGATTTATGTAAAAGCAATGAATTACATATTTGGTTGTCTAGTTTTTACATTCATGCAAAAGCATTCCTTTTATTTATTACCAGATAACATAGTAAGGACTAATTTTAATTAATTTTACAAATTATAGGACAAAATGTGAAATTAAATTTTGTAATGAACAAAATCCCATAGTCGAATACGCTTAGAAACAAAAATGCATCTAAAACTTTTTGAAGGATCAAAACATCCCCTCGTAATTTCTATTCATCGTTAGTGTAAGAAATTTCCTCCTAAGAACCAATAAAAATTCGCTTTTATTAGAATGCTTAATCTTTAACCGAAAAAAAAAATAGAATGTTTAATCAACATATTTTGGGCACTTGTTAGCAAGAGCGATAAATTAAAGAAGCTTTACTTCTTTATCTTTCAAAGTAGCTTGTCTTTCCCCTAATTTCTTTATTTCTACATATGGAATCATCTAGCCGAGAGAAGTATGCAAGTTAAACATCACTACCAATATGCTAGCAGTAGATATTTATAATTAGCCTGGCTCGCACCATAATTTTAATGCTTATAATTAGCATAAATGAGATTTCAAACATCTTTTCATGCAGGAGTTATATTATCTTGCCCATTAAATAAGAGTTGTAACAATCTTTTCATAAAAGAAATGAAAAGCAAAAAACATATTAATTGGTATCAAAATCAAAGGCAAATGAGATGTCAAAGAAATGGAAGTTACAATGTTACATGAACTTCGACTCCATTGCAGACAGATTCAAAGTAAACATACCCCTAGCCGCAGGCTTAAATATGATTTTCCATTTGTCTTCTAGGGCAATCTAATATAGGGGCATAAAAAATTACAGAAAAGATCAACCAAAATCGTTGCTTGCTATACTATTGAAATGGTGGAAGAATCAATATAAAACATAATCGGAATTGACTCCAAAATTCCATTAAGATTGTTGTACAGTAAAAAATAGCCTCAAGATATAGCCATCCATCATTGGTTTCCAATTTGTCTACAAAGGGAATTCATACAATTGGTATTTAACACTTGGGGTATGGGTGCTGCAACTGCTGTCACATTAGGCCTAAAATACTGGTTCACATTTCTGACTCACCTTCTGATCTGCATAACTGCACAGCACTTGTTTTAATTGCTGCTCTACTTGCTGGAATTGTTTTCCTGCTGCTCAAAAAGAGGATTCGGCACCTAAAATATAACCTCGGTTAATAGCAATATACATGTTTATGGAGTGTTATTTTATATGAGGATAAACTTAAAACAAAAGAATTGCTAACCACAAATTTATTTTCTCAATCCCACATTTAAATTGATAGAAGTGACAGAACATGCACAAAAAAAATATATATACAAAACACTGATGCGCATTATTCGTAAACCATAAATCACATATAAAACATTCAGAAAGAAAAAAAAACACATTCTGCATAGAAACCAATTGTTATCTAAGTTTTCCTATTGGCAAATATCTAGGATTTTACTCAAGTATTGCTGAAAATTATACGTTCCTCTGAATACGCAAATTCCCTCTAGATATTGATAAGCAACTCTCCCCTATTTGAGATATCAAGTATAACTTTCAAACATATATAATTTAAAAAAACACCTATCAAACTTTGGTTGATGTAGCAACTAAAATAACCCCTAAATTTTGAAAGAAGTGAAAAGCTACTTATTAAATGTGCAAATGAAATTCCCTTAAACTTACAACACAATTGTTGTATAACAGAATATACAACAGAACTTACATTCCCCTGGCAATATTACTGTTAGATTAGTGCAGGTAAATATGATTAATGAAATATTTAAGAATCACTACCTGGAGTTCTACTGAAGCTTCTCCAAAGTATGATCTCCAAGTATTAGCATGGAACCATGTGGTTTGTAGCTTGGAACCATGAGCCCAGCTCCATAAATGGTTGAGTGTGAGCCCTTTGTACCTAACCACATATCCTCCAAGTCAGATTACCTAGTTGTGACTTGTAATAAGTTTCTGAATATGTAATAATAATGCTTACCTTGTTGCCATAGTACCATGGATGCAATGTTGCCTCCATTGAAAGTTTTTAGGCGTTTACTGAGCACCTAGTTGATAGGAAGACTGCAAAATTGTTTAAGAACTCTCAAATTTTTAGAACTACTGAAAGGAAGTTTTTCACAGAAATTGAAAAATCATACAAAGCACCATTTCCAGTTCTTTAAATGCACTTTTCCTTAAAATGCACCACCTCCTGTAGTATCCTTGACAAATTCTATGAAACTTTGATACAAATGGGTACCAAGTGCACAGGTCAAAAACAGAACCACTCAAATGTAATTCACTTAATTAAAAGCACACACATTCTTTTGATTGCCTGTTTTGAATGATAAGATGCGGTGCAAATCCAAAATTATTTTGAATTTCAAGATGCAACCAAAATTCCCATGTAATGTATGATTACATGCAAAAAGTGGCGCATAAACAAGTGGTGACAAAGTGGAGGGAAAAATTTCACCAAAATTCAAGCAAAATCAATTCAAACACATTTCAAATTCTAGATCTATGATAAAATTTGGTTTGAAATTACTTTCAACATCCAAATTTCATTGGTTAATGGTGCCAAATTCAAATGAATCTAGCATGACAGTGGCACCAACTCATAGATCATCATAGGATTTGAATTTTTTGATAAAATTTTGTAAACAATTGAAGATCAAAGATCTAGTTCATGATACCACATGATGTGATCTAACATTGATCACTAAAAGTTTATAATCTTTCTTTGATTTCAAGTTGCCAAAATTTCAAGATCAACAAAAAACAAGATTAATTGATAGAAATCTTGATTCTCAAGTGAGAATTCAAGAGAAAACAAAACAGTAGAAGAGAAGCAATTTATTTATGAATTGAAATACAAGAACAAGAATAGTAATCTAGATCTATGAAATGTAAATTGCAAGAATTAAAGAAGCAATTGAAATAGAAAAATGAAGAAGAAGAGAAATGGACGAAGGCGCCACCATTCAACTCTTGTAGAAGAGATTAAATTGATAAGCCATGTGAATATTCACCACTTGAACATGGATGTTCAAGATAAGAATCAATTGTTCAACCCACAAACCTTTTTAGAGGAGAACTCTCTCAACTCTCTCTATATCTCAAGTGTGAGAAATCTTGAAAATATATTGAATTTTCCAAAAATGAGTACAAGGGGCCTATTTATAGGTGATGGCATGAAGCTCAACATCCACTATGAGGGATTTGATTTTAGCACCCCATAAATTACTTATCCCACCTCTCTTATCCCTCCAACTTTCTTTTATTCCCTAAATCCCCTTCTTAACCCTAACCGTTTATTTCCCTTGCCCATCAACCACACCCCATTCTCTATTATTATTTTTTCTTCATTCTATTATTCTTCCTCATTCTCCTCCTACCTCTCATCAACACTTCACGCTTCAAGATTATGTGGTGAACACAACACTTCATTCTATTATGTGTTTGCAACCTCAATCAGTCCGGTGAACACATTTCACACAAGAGAGAGAGGTATACTTCTTCCGTATAATTTCTGGTTTGAGAACGCTTTTTTTTTTTTTGGTTTCACTTACGGAATCCAATTTCCGTTAGTGTGTAATCTGCTAACACTTACGGAAACTGTAGTTTCTGTAAGTGAAAAGAAATTACACACTTACGGAATTTAGATTCCGCCCAGATTCACTTTTCACTTACGGAAACTATGGTTTCCGTAAGTGTTTAATTTTTTCCACTTACGGAAACTATAGTTTCCATAAGTTTGTTTTTTCTTTTTTAAGTTTTAATTTTCCGTAATGTGTTTTAAAGTTTTTTGAAGATTTAAACTATATTTACAGAAATGTAAAACATAAAAAAACCACCTCGTGGCTGTTAGTTTTGCCAACTGGTTCTCGTCTCGATACTGTTGGTTTCCTCTTCCTCCTCGACGATTTTCATCTTCCTCCTCGCCAGTTTCCCTCTTTGAAGGTTTCCTTTAACTTGTTTTTTGTTTTAAGCATGATGTCTTCATGCTGTAGAAAACAACGTGATCTTTTAAGCTTGATGTCTTCCCCTTTAACACGTTCACCAGCATGATGTTTTAAGCTTGACGTCTCTGTTGCAGAAAAAGAAAGTGGAAAAGTGAGAAGGAGATGATGATGAGATGGGCAAGAAATTGGGAAACAAGGTTTACGGTAGTGGCTAATAAGTGGGTAAGGGTAAAATCGGTAAAGAATAAAAATAATTGATAAATGAGAGGTAAGAATATCCAAGTGAGAGGTGGGAATATCAAATCCCCCACTATGACCCAATATGCACCCCTTCCCTCATCATCCCAAGTGCGGGCTTTGTTTTGGCCCAATTATTTCCTACTCATAATCTATGTTGGGCTAATGACCCAATAGGCCCAATTCCTAAGCCCAATGTCCTAATCTAGTCCTAAAGTGCTTCTTGGAAAAAACACTTATATTACATGAGTCCTATTCTATAATTATTTCATAGATCCTACAATCTACAATTATTACAAAGATCCTACAAACTAAGAGGTCTCTTGTTGGTCTTGGACTTTTCTTTGTTATGCTTCATTGGTCCTTGAATGCCCTTGTCCATGCTCACATCACCTAAGATCTTTAAATATTGCTTTAGTATTTATCTTGTAACTAGTTAATCTATATTTCCGAAACAAGCTTTTAACAAAAAGATGAAGTGAATACTCATTTTGGTCCCTGAAATTTTGGGGCGGTGACAAGTTGATCCATCACATTAAGAAATATGCAAAAACGTCCCAAATTTTTTTTTTTTAAAAAATCCATTATTTTAGTCCAATTTGACGATGTTTTTCAATTTGGGAACCATAACGTAATGCATGTTTTTTAATTGGGGGACGTTTTAAATGAGAAGTCACTCTAAGGTGGCGTTTGTTTCAATGTTTGAAATTATATTCCCAGCAATCACGTACCTGGGAATGTTATTGCAGGGAATGACATTGCCAGATATTTTGTAAAAGATGTTTGGTTAACCATTAAAATTCGTGGAAATCTTTCTTAAAATTCTTGGGAATAATTCGGAAGTATGTTTGGTTCATGATGTATATTCTCGGGAATAAATATTGTAATTATCAAAATGTCCCAGCTATATATAAAATATTATTTAAATATTATGTGAAGACTGAAGAGAGACGTGGAGCCGAGCATAGATAGTAGAACCAAACAGTTAAAATTACGGGGCCAGTTTTGTAATTTTATCACAGTAATGTTGATGGGAATAGAACATACACAACCTTGGAGGTGGGAATATAAAGTAGCAAACCATAGGCATATATCACTTTCCTGGGAATAACTATTTCCTGGGAATAATTTTTTATAACTTGAAACAAACATAGGAACATTTTGTTCCCACATTCATATTCTCAGAAATAACCTAAGATACCTTGAAACAAACACCTCCTAAGATATGATTTTAAGAAATTTTCTATTTTGTTTATATATTAGTTCCCTTTATCATCATCATCCGTTGAATGCATATTTAGTTATACAGTGAATTGTAATCGCAAGTGACCTGTATTAAACTTTATTTAATTACTCAATACAATTAATATTGTTTAGGTATTAAAACAATGAATACCAAATATGATGCATATACATTATATATTAGTGATATACACAATTACTTTTTTTTTGGTAGAATACACAATTACTTTTTACTCAATTAACTTTATAGACGTTGAATCGAGAAAACATTCTTTTGTATTAATAAATTATTATTAATTTATCAATTAATTAATATCTCTTTAAAATAATAAAATTTAATGATCCCAATATTATTAATTTATAAACTAAATGTTCAAAAGTGTACCCATATTTTTTGTAATGACCGAATTGGGCCTGGTGTAAATTATAAAGGTTTGCCATCCTTAACCACCTTCAACTGCTTGGAAACGTGATCAGATATTCACATTTGATCTTAGTTTTAACACCCTGGAAGCCTAACTTGTCTTGAAATTTATAATCCCTTCTTTTTTAAAATGTGGAGTATTTGATAAGTATATTATCGAAGACAAACAAGTTAAGTTATCCTTGAATTGGGTGTCAAGTTTCTACGACAATATATTTTAAATTACATAAAAGAGAAAAGTTTAAAAAAAAATTTAAAAAAGAGAGAAAAATACAAGAACCTTCCCTTGCTAAACGCTAATCCAAAAGGAAAGGTTGGAGCGGAACATTATATAATAAACTCCGCAAAGGGGATAGGTGTCACGAACAGAAAGCACCTGTGTAGTTCCATAACTGATATAAATAAGCTTCATTCTTTTTCATTATTGGTAAGGGCTCGTTTGGTGATCAGGATAAGAGAGACATGATATCATAAGCTATCATATCCTGTCTGAAACTATTGTTTGGTGAGGCAGCAGGATATGATAAACCAATCCTGTCGCCTATCATATCCTGTCCATTTAGTTAAAATTCTATCCTGAAAGGAAGCTGGGTTAGAACTCAACAGGATAGGATAAGGTGATTTAAAGTATAAAAATATTTTATATATAAAATAATTAAAATATAATAAAATATAATATGGTTACCAAAAAAGGTCTAATAAAACATAAAACAATAAAAATATTGATAATTAATTTTAAAATTTATTTTTTATTTTGTCACAAGGCTAATTTTGTTACTTTATATTATTTTAAAAAACTGAAAAATAAATAAAAAATATTCTAATAATTTAAATATATATAAAGTAAAAACTAAAAATGAATATTTAAAAATATAAAAAAATTAATTTAATTTAAACAATATTTTAAATTTTTTAAATATTATATGTAATTTTATCACAAAGACAATTTTGTCTTTTTATATAATCTTAAAGAAATGAAAATTATAAAAAAAAATTAATATCTAATAAAATATGAAAACATTCATAACAAAAACAAAAAATTTAAAATTCATTCTAAAATTACAATGCTATCCAATTGGTTATCTAGTGAATACCAAACGTCGGATAGGATATCAACTTATCCTGCTCATATCATATCATACTCCTATCATGCTCTCTTATCCTATCCATCCCTATTCTATCTCGAATACCAAAAGAGCCCTTATAATGTTTAATAAGGAATTAGTAACCGAAAGTGGATTCCTTAAAAAACAACCTCTAATCCACTGTTATTAGCAACAACACCACCAGTGTAAAGGTCCACCTGTTTTGGACATCACGGTAAAAGCCTTCTAGTTAAAAATATGGGTTCTGTTGGGTGGATCTCAAAAGCCTAAAAAATGAAATATCAAACGGAAAAAGCAGAAGCAAATATTATTCCCACTACTAGGTCCACCACCATACCTACAAATGATGGGAACACCAAAGCCGAATGGCGAAAGGTACAAGCCAGCTTTCTACTTTACCTTTATTACAACACACAACATGAATATACCCAATATATTTTACTAAGCAAAGATAAAAGGAGATTGAATTTAACATTATAAAAAGTAATAGAATTAAAAAGTAGAAATATATCCAATACTCAAAAACTTTACAGCAACTTGAAATCAAATATGTTGCATAGATCACAAACAGGACAACCCAATTTCCCTGGGAAAAAATAACAAAAAGGAAATTTTGATTAACATCAAGTTAAAGGGCATAAGCATAACTATAAGCTTGTCATTACATCTCTTGGTACTGCAATAACTGCATGCGACTTTGCATCCTTAGCTGTTCATAGAACCTTCTGATGAAATCCTCAGCCTGATCATCAACTTGACCATTTACACTCTCCTCATTTTCATCCTCTGATGAGTAATCAGATATCCTCACAGAGAATGGTGAGAGGAGTGGGCTCTTTTTATCTCCAGGAGCAAAATCACATGCATCGAACTTAAGGTTGAAATTGTAATCAGGGGTCTTGTTGGGAACTAAAACCACAGCCTTAGCCTCCTCAAGTGCTTCCAAATCATCATGTTCCTCTTCAATAGCCTCAGGGGAGTTGATGCAGGGAAAGTTGAAAAGGTGTTTTCTCTTTGGTACGTGGAAAAAAACAGGATTTGGGCTGTCACTACAAGAGAATTCATATTCCTGTATGCCAAAGCTACCAAGTCCCAATCTCTTTGAATGATGATGAGATGAGATGAGATTGTTTAGTGATTTTCTGAGAAGTTTCCCTTTCTTCATCATCAAATTCATGTCCATAATCAGCTTCCTCTTTGAAATCAAACCCTTCCTGATCATGAAGAATGTCACCCTCAACACATTCCATAGCCTCTTGGCTATAACAGGGGAATTTACCACCATTTTCTTAAAATTTATAAACAGAAATACCAATGTAACAAATAATGAAGTAGGGGCTGAATTTTTCTAGCGTTCAAGTGCCTTTGGATAAAAGGGGTACTATACTACTATAACTTTGGGTAATAAGAAATTAAGAGAGAACAAAGGTGAAGAGTTTTTTTTTGAACCAAAGTGTGTGGGTTTTCTTTTGTTCTACGAGGCTTATGAGACCTCGCAGAAATAAGAAAACCCGATGTGAGAAAATGGAAGCACCAGTGGTGAGGGTTATATAGGAGGGAGGGCATGATGATGAAGTGCTGAAGAAGGCATATGAATAAGGAGTGGGTGGTGTTTTCAAATGGACCCAGCAAACGCTCTTCTCTCCATTCCATATTTCCATTCCACACAATATTTTTGAAAAAAAGAAATAGCGAAGAAAGCTACTATCCGTTTAAAAAATAAAAAAATAAAATAAAAATACTGGATTGGGTTTTAGTTTTGGCTCCCAACGGCTCCGTCCACATGTTTAGATCATTTGCACATATTAGGAGACTAATCTCTATTTGGTTGATTAATCATAGTTAATATTTTTGTTATGAGACTAATTTTTCGTCCCTTCCCAAAAATATATTCTGTAGGATTCAAACTCAAATTATCCTCTCATAAGTTCAGCTTGCACAACCAACTCACATTCATTTGAGTATTATCGAGTTTTAATGAAACAAATAATAATGATACTATTTTTATGTGACAAAACTTGTACTAATCGCTGCACTATGTTAATCATATAATAATTTTGAATTTTACTCATCTAAAATGAGCGAATGTGTAAATTAAGAAAGTGAGGGTATATCCACTCTTGATTAGGTAGGTTGAAATCTCAATATACTTTAATTAATCAATGATGGTTACATCTTTACTTTATCACTTTAGAGGAGTGAAATCCAAAATTTATATTATTAAATAATAATTAATTCCCATAATTTGAAATAATAAATAATAATAATATGATTGACATAATCTTGTTTACCAAAGAATTTCTTCAGTGTTTTAGGGCTCGTTTGGTGGCCAGGATAGGATAGGGACGGATAGGATAAGAGAGCATGATAGGAGTATGATATGATATGAGCAGGATAAGTTGATATCCTATCCGACGTTTGGTATCCACTAGATAAACAATTGGATATCATTGTAATTTTAGTATGAATTTTTTAATTTTTTTGTTTTTGTTATGAATGTTTTCATATTTTATTAGATATTAGTTTTTTTTTTATAATTTTCATTTTTTTAAGATTATATAAAAAGACAAAATTGTCCTTGCGATAAAATTACATATAATATTTTAAAAATTTAAAATATTGTTTAACTTAAATTAATTTTTTTATAAAATTTAAATATTCATTTTTAGTTTTTAATTTATATATACTTAAATTATTAGAATATTTTTTATTTATTTTTAGTTTTTTAAAATAATATAAAGTAACAAAATTAGTCTTATGACAAAATAAAAAATATTTTTTAAAATTAATTATTAATATTTTTATTATTTTATGTTTTATTAGTCCTTTTTTTGATAACCATATTATATTTTATTATATTTTAATTATTTTATATATATATAATATTTTTATACTTTAAATCACCTTATCCTATAACACAGTTTTCCCTCATGATAGAATTTTAACTAGATGGACAGGATATGATAGGTGACATGATTGGTTTATCTATCCTGTTGGTTCACTAAATAATAGTGTCAGACAAGATATGATAGCTTATCATATCCTGTCTCTTATCCTGACCACCAAACGAACTCTTAATATATTAGTTGATGTGTTGAATTCAATTACTGCTAAACACCGCGTTTATGAATTGTTAATGGATGGAATGGGGGCTATTAGGCTATATATACTCTATAATATAGTACTCTACGATTTTGGTCGGTGTGGTGAAAAGGGGATTCAACGGCTCAAATATGATCTGGCTGGCCTAAAGAATGAGGAGACCACTGGGGACCCATTTCCTTACGTCCGTTTCAGTATATGAGAAATTAATTTCATTGTTGATTTAATTGTCACCATAAATATTTTTATTATTGTCAAAATCTTTTCTTTTATTATTGTCAAAATCAATCAACAACTTTTATTATTTTTTTAGGATAAATCAACAATTATTATATCATTAAAAATATTTAAATTTTATTGCTTCAAAAAAAATTATTTAAATTTTGTATCAATTATATTAAAAATTACATATAAAATAATCTATAACTAATTAAGCAACCCATCTATATTTTGCTCTAATGATTAAATTTTTAAGGAACTCTTAAGCAACCCATACTTTTTTAATTTTTTATTTACACTCAATTTTGTTTCAAATTAAAATATTTATTAATTTATGTTAATTAGTACTTAAAATATATTAAATATTTTAAAAATATAAAATGTGTATTTTAAATAAATTTAATAATAATGATAATTTAAATTCATTTTAAATTCAATGAGAGATACAAAGTCAATGCCCAATGGCTCTTTCTGGACCTTTTTCTTTCAAAATTCGTGGCCCAACCCAAATGAGTAAACCCAAACGACATTTTCAAATTTTCTTCCTATATATTCATCTAGAATCTTCAACCCCTTTCTCAAACTCTCACACCCCTCTCTCCTTTCCCTCATTCCGTCGTCACTAACCTTCCATCACACCAACAAATCCCTAATTCTTCAACACCCAAAAAGCCATCACTTTCTCTCCTTCGTTCATCTTGTTCATCCCCTGGTTAGGCCACTCCAACAAAGTCCCTACCTGGTTCAAGTTTTCTCCTTCGTTCATCATTTCAATCATGGATACCCCGTTTTTTTTTTTTCCGCTCGATTTTAGTCCTCATATTTAAAAAAATGTGCAATTTTGGTCTACGTGTATCTCAACATCCAATAATTAACATTCTAATCAATATTGACATCACTTGTTAGAAAACGTCATTAAGGTTACAATATCATAAGCCACTATTAATTATTAGATAATAATATATAGATATCAGAATTGCACATTTTTAAAATATGAGGACTAAAATCGAGCGAAAAAAAAAACTGGGGGCCAAAATCCTCCAAACAGAAAAATAGAGGAACTAAAAGTGTAATTAAGTCTAACAAATACTAACATTTATCTATAAAAAAGGCAGAAACCGGTGATTAAGTGGCGACTAGCCAACACTTTGGACAAAACACTACCTCAACCAGCATGTCTTAAGCGGAGTTGAGTTGCACTGAGGGCATTACAAGGTTCTAGACTTTGTTTTAGGATTTGGAATAAAGCAATGGTTTTGTTGTAAGTTTGTGGTTGTGATCGCATTGTATATTTATCATTATTGCTGACAATTGTCGGAAAATAAGATCATAATGTGATTTCAAAGACTATCAACACCACAACATTACAGTCTCAATTGAGGTTGCGGACCCAAATTTAAAACTATGTTGGTTTTAAAGGTGAGTTTTTCTTAGACAAGATTGAGTTGTAACAAAGTAGAAGGGTTAGGAATGTGAGGATGCAGCAGGCAAGAAGTCATCCCCAACAAAGCCAAAGCCAAGACCTCCAAAGGAAGAAGGAACATGCCAAATTTTTTATTCATTTTAACCTGAAAATTTATCTCAATGTCGAATTTTATCCCCTTTAAACGGTAGAAATAATGGAGCCTCAGTGGTCCATTTGGCTTGGAGCACCATCGTAAAAGCCTTCTTTTAACTAGCATTAGCACTTTTTGTTGTGTAAACCTTATTAAACCACCATTACAACTCTTACATGTTGCATTCATCCGTATTCATTTAGTCACTGAAAGTTTCGGATCTATACTATTCTTCATCTATGTAGCTATATATGTTTGTGGGGGATTCTAGCATGAAGTAGGTTGTTTATGGATATATATCTCCAATTTTTTTCATCAAACAATTTTGAACCGTTGGATATAATAATTAAATAATGGACGATTCAGATTTATTGATCCAAAAAAATTTACAAACAAATTTTTTTTTTTGAAAAATACTATTTTGTCCTTCATCCTTATCCCACTCTACAGTTCCTACCACTATCTACCGCCGGAAGCTTCCGAATTCAATGAACACCCAAAATTACAATTTTGCTTTATTGCATTTGTGTCCCTTTCTATTCTCTCCAGACCTTGTTTCCCCAGTTGGGTTAAGTTGGTCGATGTCTGTAAGTTCTTTTTTGGTGCACGATCGGCACCATCTTCTGTGCATAGTAGAGTGACGAACAATGTTTAGTGGAGAGACAAGGACTTTGAAAGCATTTTTGTTAGTATTCCACGCATGAAGAACCTAGCAATTAGACCATGAGTAGTATAGTTTGGGTCTAATTTGTAACATGGTCAGTCACAATGTTTTTAGGTTTTCATATGAACCAAATGAATCAAAGCAGCTTTAATGTCTTCTGGGTAGAAAAGTTACCGTTCAATGGAAAATCAGAGGCCTACTTGCACATGTCCATATGGAGGGGAGAGAAGGGAAGCGACAGAGGAAGGTGGGGAAGGGCCGGAGAGTTGGTGGTTGGAGAGGTTGAGGCGGCGATGTTGGCGGTGGTGGGGTGGCGTCGTAGGGGTTCCAGTCGGAGAGTGAGAAGTTGGGCGGAGGAAGAGGCCATCTTGATTAAGAGACAGAGTAAGTGTAGGGTCGGTGGGGATAAAGGAGAATAAGGGTAAAAATGGATTTTTCAGTAAAATTTTTTATAAAAAAAAAACTATTTAGTGATATATCAATATATCCATAAAACAATATACTTCATACCAAAATCCACCTATATTCGTAGTCAAATTGGTATTTATAGAGGATGATCTACATGTACACAGGGTTAGAAGAATTTCGTCGCGTCAAATAAAAACATACTTTACTTACTGGTTTCAGTTAAAAAAATTATATTTTTCAAAAACTTTACTTCGAAAGTTTTGGAGTAGTTGTAAATACTGTATCAACTAAATGCATTGTACAGGCCAAGGATTTGAAAGCTAACTTGTAATTTTAGAGTCAGCAATACTATTCAGTAGGTATAGCTATGCAATGAAGTTTAGTACTGAAAAATATTTTGCTTTCAGAGTATATATTTATATTTTCTTTCTGTTTGATTGTATGTTAATATCTTAACAGTAAAGAAAATGGCTAAATGGGCAGGAAACAATAAATATTGTTATAAAGAGTACACGATAATATTTTTTTTTCGATTCTTAGAATATTCTAAATCTGATTAGTGAAAAACCAAGGATATGATTGATTTGTTTCTTATTTCCTATTTTCATTTTCTATTTTTAAAAATAATTACAATAAAAATCATTATAAAACAATCACATTGTTTTTTATTATATTTCATGTTTTCAAAGACTTGTACAAGAAACCGTAAAAACAAATTTGTTTTCACTGTTTTCTATATAAACCTTTAAAAACATGAAATATAATCAAAACAATGTGATAATTTTATAATAATTTTTATTGTAATTTTTCTAAAAATAGAAAATAAAAACAGAAAATAATGAATAAACCAATCAGCTCCTAATATTCCGAATTTGGTAAGTGCGGATAAAGGTCGCAGTTTGATCATGACTTAAAGCTGTCTAGCAATATGCTCTACATTGACTCTGCATTGCTAAGCTACACCAAACTGGTTTTGGTTTATCATTGAGCGGTACTTGCGTTTTTTTTTTGGTACAGATTTTTTTTTTTTTTTGGTACAGACTTGTGTTTTGAAAGAACATCCGAATTTTAGAACATTTGCCTAATATTAATACACTGATACTCTTTTTATAAGGTTCCACTTAATTTAGTTTCTCTCCCTATAGGTTGAATGCATCTTTTGTTGTCTCCCTCTGCTTGGTTGGTATACGTCAAAGCCAGAAACAGGTTCCTTTCACTTCTCCCTAAAAGGAGTGGAGAGGTGAATTCTTCAGATATATGCTTCTACCTTCAATAGTTTCTTCTTCATTATCTGGGGAAGCTGGCCTATCTAGCAGTGACTGGTGAGGCTACAAGACAAATCCATCTACCATCTCATGGCAATGAAACCTACGCCGGCCTAAGGCCCAAGCCACCAAGGGTAGGGCTTTAGGCCTCAAAAGTTGTTTTTTAGTTTTTTGGTACACACATATTAAATAAAATAAAATAAATAATTAATATTATTAACTCATTTTTTCTTTCTCAAAAAGGGTCTCTCCGTCTTCGTTGTCTTCTCTCTCATTTGATTTCTCTATGTTGTTGTTTTGTCTTCGCATGGCTCAATAATTGTGCGACCGTTGACATCCTCATGAGCCACGACCCCACGATGACCTCTTTGTGACTGACCGATCGTGCGGCCTTTTTCTGCCATGTGCCGTCGTGCCAATACTGTCTTTGCGTGAGTTGAGTTCTCAGTGAAAAAATACGTGAGTTTTGCTTTATTAGTTTTTTTGTTAGCTTTAAGAAGGTCTTGCCTCATAATTTGTTTTAGGGTCGCAATAGGTGTTGAGCTTACCATGAATGAAACTATAGAAGTGATTCCTTTTAATAGGTCAACACACTACGGATGATAGAGTTTTGCATGATTAGTTCACCTAATTTCACCATTTGGCTACAAGTTTGATATGTGTTAAATCATGTGTTAATTGTTACATCAATTTGTTTGTCTGGCCACTAGTACACTTTAGTGATGATACTTAACACAGTTTTTATCTTTACAACCGTTCACATATTCTTCCTACGCACTCAAGTTATATTTTTAAAAATAAAGTAGCATGCAAAAACATCACAATGAGAATGGTCATCTTAACTATGTTGGCACCACCAAGCTCATCAATCATCTACAGCATACTACTAATTTATTATATAATAATAATAAAAAAGAATAAAAACAAGAAATTCATGAGGTACATGAACCAAAACCCATGAGAAAGAAAATACAAATTAAAGAATCATATGAATCTATAGCTAGGTAATCCTAGCCGATTACGACTAAATTCCTCCCTAACAAAAGGTGGAGGAAGGTCCCACCAAGAGAATCCCGGATTATCAATTCCAAAGACTGCTAATTTATCCGTGCAAGAGTTCCCTTCATGATAAATGTGAGAAACTCTAAACTGAATTTTCCTTACTAAATGAAGACAATTTTTCCAAACGATTCCTTAAGCTCCAAGGAACAACATCAGTGGAATCAAAAGCCTTAACTACAAGCAATGAATCACACTCCAACCAAAACATCTTCCAATCTTTTTGGTATGCAATTTCAACTGTAAACATTGTTGCAGTGAGTTCAGCTAATAAAGATGATGAAATCCCAAGATTCACAGCAAAACAACCAAACATGGCTGCACTACAATTGCGAAAATTAAATCCACAAGCTAAGATGCATAGCCAAGAGACCCTTTAGCCGCACCATCAGTATTGCACGTAACCCAATTAGGAAGAGGAGGATTTGATGGTAACTATCGAGGGGACCCTATTCAGTTTTCCCGAGATATGGAATGATTTAAGGATCAAGAAATCTGTTATTGAGTTTGTCATTGAAACCTTAGACAGATTCACTGACATTGAAACTGTTGCAATGATCACGTTCTTTGCTTGATAATGAGGAACAAGTTTATTTTCAAACCTGTATTTGTTTATACAATGCCATACACTGGTGCAGAAAAGGGATTCCACATCGGTTATTTTTGGCTTTTCACATCGGTTTTCAAACTGATGTTGAAAAGACCGATGTTGTTTATTGTTACTTTTCACATCGGTTTTAAAACCGATGTTTAAAGTACATTTTTAACAGTGGTTTTCTAATAACCGATGTGGAAAGTTCATTTGTCATATGGGTTATCCCATAACCTATTTGGAAATATCACTTTCCACATCGGTTTTAAATATAACCGATGTGAAAAGTGAACTTTACACATCGGTTTTAACCAAAACCGATGTGAAAATTTCTCTTTTCACATCGGTTTTTTATTAACCCATGTGAAAAGTGAACTTTCCACATCGGTTTTTTAGTAACCGATGTGTAAAGTCTCATTTTTTTTAAAACTCTTTTTACATTTCTATCATTCCTTTCCCCTGTTTCAGTTTCCATATCAATACCAGTATAACATATTCTAAATATTCTCAATACAATCACTTTTGTACAACAAAAACACACTAAATTAATATATACTGAATTTATTACGAACAATACATATGTACGTTCAATTACATTCAGACAACAAAGATAATTATAAACCAAAAAGCTACATGATATATTATAGATTTCATATAAAAATATATATGATCAATCAAAAGTACATTATAGCTAGTACATGATAAGTTTTTAAACTAACTACATACAAACTATGGTTGGTACACTTCAAGAAAGAAAGTTTCCCAATGCCTCCTTATGTTATTGATGTCGGAATCAGATAATGGAGTTGGATTTTTGAATATCTGCAAGTTTAATCGGACAAAGATTATATCTTTTCAGTAATAAACTAACATAAAACATATAACAAATCTATAACTGTTACTTCTAATTGTTACCAATTAACATTTACCTCGTGCCATCTTTCAGTGATCCTGGAGGAGATAATTTCGAACATCCACTTCATCACATAGTATCCACATTCCCATGATCCACGTTGTATAAGGGACTACGTCCAAATGAAACCCAATTAGAATATGAGGAATTAAATAGAAATCAATAATTATACCCACTGCATTTGAAGCGTTTGAACTAATAAATACCTTACGTTAGGAATAATCCATCTGATAGTCCGACGCCTTTCACCACGCAACATGTGGTTTGCATTAATAGAACTATCATGACAAAATAAACATTAATTAAAGTATACCTAATAGATTTCAGATAATTAAAACAACTGCATTACTGATTATAAAGTATTTTAATGCTTACGTTTCCATGATCATCTTCAGTTCATTCGCCGGCTTATTTCCAATTGAGCAGAAGAAGACCACGACATTCATCCTAGGGTACAAGATCAACAGTTGCCAATGCTTGCTGTATTTGCGGAACAATTAGTGACTAAGTCATATATAGACTATTGAGATAAGGCGCAAGGTAGAATTGATGATTGTCTCGGGCAAGTATATCACGTATGGTGGTGACCGGGTCTTCTAATGCTAGGAGAACATCACCCTGAATGACCAGGGCGAGGTTACCCTGATCAACTAACATACGATGCAGATACCTAATATATTGAAAAAACATGTTAATTATCATAGTATTTAAAATTTAATTACTTAACTTATAAATAAAATGTACTTACATGCACCATAACGATAGGTGTGCAGAACTAGCCATTTCTTTATCGAGTACAATCTCCATAAGTTCATTCTTTGGGATATAATGTTCGTCACCTGGACTGGCATCATGTTCCAACCTTACCAAAGTTGCATCATTCTCCATGGTCACAACCTGTATAGTCAGAAGTTTAAAAACATTACCAGGTGCCCCTTTGTCGATCCCCTAAACAACAAAGATACATATTAGTAATCACAGATAAGTTATTTCATTCGTAATTAATTAAATGGTCAAATGAATACTTTGGCAGGAGCAGACATCTATGGTCTTCCTGGATCTGACCTTTTAGGCAGAATATCATTTCCAACATTCTATAACAAATAAAAATAAAGCATTATCTTTAAACAATAATAAACAATTTCAACTATGAATATAGAAAAACACAACTAACTGAATACCTCAGATGCAACAAGAAAGCTGACCAGTCTTCTTGGCCAGGGGATGAAGTTACCGGGGGCCTGACCCACTGTTTGAACCTCCTCAGTGGGCACAGGGACTCGAGCATCAGCATCTCGAATAATCTCAACAACGACCCTCACCTGATCATCCGGTAATAAACGATGGTGTATGGTATTACCGAAGTTATTATGTGCCTTCCCCAATGCCACTAAGCGGCGATCATGATGATCATCAACATACAGCTCACACCTATCAGGGTCGTCATCATCATCATCATCATCATCATCATCATCATCACCATCATCATCATTTTCAGGCTGATGAGGAGGATCACATGAGCGCTTAGTGCTCACATGGACAGAGGGTTGGACACCGGCTGTCATCTGCTGGGACATAGAAGTCAATATTGCCAGCTGCTGGGCAAACTGCTCGGCCATCTCCTGTCTAAGCTCAGCTGCAATCTCCTGTTTTAGCCGTGCTCTATCTACATCAACATCCCTGTGGCATTGGTGTGAAGATGATCCATGGTATTGGAGAATGCCGATGCCCCATCAAACACCAATGACAAGGCCCGGGTGGTCTGGTTTACCGATGGCAGCAGCTAAGATATCATCGCATCCTCTAGGAACAAAGGTTCCTTGGGTTACCTGCTCGTCCAAGGCATCCTATAACATATAAAATATAAGGTCACATTACAATTCGGTAACAATCTTAAAATAACAATTACAATTCAAACTTTGCTTACAATCTTCTCAGCTACTTGGCGGGCCTCCTCAGATGTATATTGTCCTGTTTTTCTTTGTCGGTCCCTCTTCCATTTACGATGGCGTGGGGGTGGAGGTGGATCGACAACTTCTGGATGATTTTCAGCGTTAGGATCCGCCTGAGATGCTGCTTCCTGAAGTGCTTTCTTTTCCTCTTCCACCATTATCTGACCAAGTTTTTTATATCCCCCGCGAGACATGACATGGGGGTAGACATTCTTACTTTGGTTTTCCTGCCCCTTTTTCCTCTTCTCCTGTTATAAATAGAAGACAATTAAATTACGTAAGTAAATAAAATTAATGAAATTACATAAATTTAGAGACAAATCAAATAAGTTAACCTGAAAGCTGGGATCATGTCGGCTCTGAACAAAGCGATCCCACGTCGCCTGGTCAATAAACGGGTACACCTCAAGTGGGTTCTTTTCACATGTTGGATTGAATACATAGTATCTGCCCAGGTCGACCTTAAAAGCCCTCCAAAGCTCACCAGCATACTTTTTCAAACGCTTCTTCATATCCGTCGTATCCGGTATGTCAAAGGTGAGCTACATTAACACCAAAAGAATCAACGAATTACTGTATGATATTAATAAGATTAAAATAAAGTAGATACAAACAAACACATGACGTAAAGGTATAGATACCAGAATACTCTCCCATATCTGATCCTTCACGTCCGCCGGTACATCTTTCCAATTATCAATAAGTATGCTAGGCCTGCTTCTAGAAAGGGTCGCCACAAAAATGTTAAACTGCTCTTCCATTGGCCCAATAGGATTGAGGTTATTATCAAAGTCTATTCTTATCCTTTGATTTGAACCATGGTTGGCAGTCAAATTCCTCATTCGTGTGGCACGTCTACCCTTTCTACCCGTAGACGGGGTCTCTGACCCACTGCATGAATGAGGGATATCCTCAGGATCAGCCATGTATACCTGTTTAAACAAAAAAAAACTTGTTAGTATGTCAGGATAAATATCAAACATAACTTATAAATATCGATCAACGTACGTAAACATAACTTACAAATATCAACGTAAACATATAATATGACTTTAAACATAACTGAAACTAAACTTACATTGTGGTCAATTAGTAAAGTTCTCCCATAACCCTTCTTGGTGATCATTACGAGTAGCATGTACATCATCCACTTCATTTTACTCATTGAAATTAGGCACCCGTGTTGAGAAAGAAGGAGTATCAGAAATATCAAGAGTTGAATCTTGTTTTCCCTCACTACCATTATACAAGTTTTTTCCCTGGAGAACCACTGACCACCTTTTGTTAGAAGGATCACGGATATAAAACACTTGTTTTGCTTGGGATGCCATGATGAAAGGCTCTTCTTTATTACCTACCTTATTAAGGTCTACCAATTTGAATCCTAAGTCATCAGTTTGCACACCATTGTTACTGTCGACCCACTGACATTTAAAAACAGGTACTCTAAACTTCGTGTAATCAACCTCCCATATCTCTTCAATGATTCCAAAGTATGAAACGGATGCCATAACAGGGCTTTTATCTTTCGAACTAGAGAAATGCATGGACTCAGCGACGACCATAACCCCACTATTTTGCATAGTACTTTTGTCATCCTGGGACTTTGTATAGAAGGAAAACTTATTGATATCGTACCCACTCCAGCATATGACATCAAAGTTAGGCCCCTGTGCTAGCCATTTTAATGTATCAGAAGCAATACCATCCTTTGCAATTTTTTCTTTAAACCAGTTCAAGAAAGTCTTGTTATGCTTGTTCAAACACCATTTTTCATTCATTCTAGGGTAAGTTTCATTGATGATGCTTTTGTGCTCACATATGTATGGTTCAACCTCATCAGTGTTATTAAATATATACAAATGTGCTTGAAGCACTTCCTCCCGATCCATGCTCTTAACAGTGATACCTCGTGTACCCTTACCATCATATCTTCATTCGTGATGAGACTTCGGAAGCCCTACAGGTTCCGCTTCTGACATGTAGTCTATACAAAACTCAATAGCTTCTTCTGCAACATACCTTTCAACAATAGATGCTTTGGGACGGTGTGGATTCTTCATATATCCTTTCAAGATCTTCATGTATCGCTCAACCGGGTACATCCACCTTAAAAAAACGGGGTCACACAATCTAATCTCCTTCACTAGATGAACAATCAAATGAACCATGATGTCAAAAAATGAAGGTGGAAAATACATCTCCAATTGGCACAAGATAATGGCTGCCTCATTTTCCAAGTCATCCAACTTTTTAGTGTCAATGACCTTGCTACATATAGCATTGAAGAATAAGCATAACCTAGTAATGGCATGTCTGACCTTTTTAGGCAAGATGTCACGAATGGCCACCGATAGTAGTTGTTGCATCAAGACATGACAATCATGAGACTTTAAGCCAACTAATTTGAGATCTTTCATTGAGACAAGTCTTTTGATATTTGAAGAGTAACCCTGTGGCACTTTGACTCCCCGTAGACATTCACAGAAACTTATGTTCTCTTTTTTTGATAAAGTATGATATGTTGGGGGCAAATAAGTCTTCTTATCCCCCACTTTATGTGGAGCTAACTGCTCTCGTATACCCATCGCAACTAGATCCAGACGAGCATTCACACCATCCTTTGTCTTGCCTTGAATGTTGAGAAGCGTTCCGATTAAACTGTCACACACATTTTTCTCCACATGCATCACATCAATACAATGTCTTACATCAAGCTTGCACCAGTATGGAAGATCAATGAAGATCGACCTCTTCTTCCATATTTTCTTCTCGGTAGCCTTCTTCTGGGTCTTCCCATAGATAACATTAGTGTTGTTCACCCTTTCATAAACTTGCTCTCCAGTCAAGGCCACCGGATCAATTTCATTCTCCGGAAGTCCATTGAAAGTTTTTCTCAATCTACGATAAGGATGATTACGTCGGAGAAATCTCCGATGCCCAAGGTAAACTGTCTTCCTTCCATGTTGCAGTTGATGGTAACATGTGCCTTCTTCACATATTGGACATGCTTTATGCCCCTTAACACTATACCCACACAGGTTCCCGTATGTTGGAAAGTCATTGATGGTGCAAAATAACATGGCACACAATCTGAATGTCTCACGGCAATACCCGTCGATCACATCTACGCCTTCATCCCAAAACATTCTCAAGTCTTCAATCAAGGGACTCAGATAAACATCAATATCATTTCCTGGCTGTTTAGGACCCGAAATCATCATACTTAACGTAATGTATTTGCGTTTCATGCACAACCAAGGAGACAGGTTGTAAATTACCAGGAGAACAGGCCATGAACTATGAATACTACTTAAGTTTCCATATGGATTCATTCCATCGGTAGCAAGTCCAAGCCTGAAGTTTCTGGGCTCATTGCCGAAATCCGGAAACAAACTATCAATTCTCTTCCATTGCAAAGAATTGGCCGGATGGCGAAGCTGTCCATCACACTTCCTCTCATCTGCATTCCATCTAATGTTTTTTTGCATCATTTACATTATCAAACAAGCGCTTGAACCGCGGAATCACGGGAAGATACCATAACACCTTCGCAGGAGGACCTTTGGTGACCACATCATAACTAGAATCACCATCCTTCACTTTGTAGCGTGATACCCCACACCTGGGGCACTCGTGCATATCTTCAAACTCTTTCTTGTACAATATGCAATCATTGGGGCAAGCATGTGTTTTCTTATACTCCATACCCATCGGACACAATATCTTCTTAGCCTCATAGTTTCGAGATGGTAATGTGTTACCTTCTAGAAGCATGTCTTTCAACAACTCAAGCAATTCGGTAAAGCTTTTATCGCTCCACCCATTTCTCGCCTTCACATTGAACAATCTTAACACCGCTGACAACCGTGTGAAATTAGTGCACCCCGGATACAAAGCCACTTCCGCATCACTGCACAAAGTATCATACACATGTACGTGCCGAAAAAACTTTTGCCCAACATCATGGATCATGTCCTCTAGTCCATCGTCCATTTCCACGTCATCAACTTCCTCTCTATCCGACACCCTCGGCCTGTCTAACGATTCATCATGACATATCCATGTTGTATAACTCTTGAAAATCCCCTCACAAATAAGATGATCACGTATCTCCTTAGCTTCTAGTCGTCTCTCATTCAAATAGTTAACACAAGGACAATAAAACCTTTCGTTACCACTATCAGGAGCATTTGTTTTTGCAAACTGTAGAAAATCTTCCACTCCATTCTCATACTCATCACTTGTCCATCTAGCATTCATCCAAGTTCGATCCATGACTAAACCAATAAATTTGTACTTAGTCCAACATATTCATCAACCACTTCTTATGACAGGGTATGGCCCTAGCTATCCATTCGAGAAGAAACTTTTTCAACATTCGGTTAACAGTTAGTCCTTAACTCTCATGCTCATACTCGATGAAATTTCGGCAGCATTTCCCTTCAGTCTCTGACATACACGACTTGAATGCGATGACATCCACCACGATAAAGTATGCACCCGGAGAATGAAAGGAAATGTATCAATCCGAACTTTCATCAAGTATATAACATTAGAATTAATGAATAACTATTTTAACTGAATGAAGAAAACGTTTTATCCCAAACTGTCCAACTTTGGACAATTAAAGATCCAATACAATGAGCGGTACATTAAGAACGTACACGTGTGCTCATTAGTATTGCATCTCAAACGGGAAACTAAGGCTTTACTAATTATTGTGGGCATATTCTCGGATCAAAT
Source organism: Sophora flavescens (assembly GCA_030762895.1). Classification (NCBI taxonomy): domain Eukaryota; kingdom Viridiplantae; phylum Streptophyta; class Magnoliopsida; order Fabales; family Fabaceae; genus Sophora; species Sophora flavescens. Next base: position 64,868,617 of record CM061062.1, on the reverse strand, counting down.
AAATTTTCAAGAAAATACATTAAAACTCCAATGAAAGCTTTTCAGCCAAAACGATGGAAATCAAAACTTACTTTGTAATTTTCCAATGCAAAGCGGCTATCTGCTGGTATAACTCATTTGTTGTATTTTCCTGTCAGCACACCACATGCAAGTGGACTCCAAGTTGTCAAACCCAAGCCATAGTTACAGGTCTGATTTGGATCTGAAAAAATAACATTGCCTCATCATAAACCAAATGACTTGACAAAACCCGTGAAAGTATAATCTTAAATGCTTCTCTCCATGAATCTCAACTCTCAATTTCCCAGCATCCATACATGTACAAGATTATATAAAATACAAAATTGGTAAAACTACTATGGGCAAGAAGCTCTTACCTTTTGTATCCAAGGATTGTGCGCACGTAGAGTCTAAAATCAAAGCATGAAAAATACAGTGTTAGCTTATTACATTTTTCCATGTTGGTAATTACCACACTAACATATGCATGGATGCCTAAGATCTAGTTGGGGAAAGAACATAACACTATACTTGACAATAATTGACTTAAAATTATATTCTTTAGCAACTAGAGCTATCACAGTCATATTAAGGCAAAAATAAAATTCACAAATGATAAAAATATACAACAAAAAATGAAGTCTATGGTCCTTTTTCCCCAAAACAGATATTCTCAAGATTGTATGGGATTATAATTGAAATGAAAAGACAAAAGGTAGTAGTTCATATAAACTTACAGTACAAGATAATTCAACTAATAATGTAAAGAAAGATCGAGCAGCATGAAGTAAGAAGCGTACCTTCTGAGAGACAACCCCAGTTGTTATTGTGCAAAGACAGCAGAGAAGTGAACAAAGCAGAGGCAGTAGCACTATGCAACGGAGTCAAAGACACTTGTACACCTGCCAACTGCTCCGAAATCCTAAACAGCAACAATATATAATTATTGAAATGCATAAAAAAATAAATAAAAAAAAGCTATCCATTTTAATAATGCACACAAATAAAAAGAACCATTTAGTCATTGGTATTCATTGGTATGCAATGAGCCAATGAGGAACTCAAAACATATAAGCTACTCAACATGCTCAGTGTACTCTAGAATACATATCTCATTGAAGAGTCACATGGATCCTTCTTCCACAGCCCAAGTCACAATATCCTAAAACAATTGAAAAGATTCCACCTAAGTCAGTTTCACATAAGCTAACAGTAAAGCCATTGTCACTCGCTTTCGATCATCAACTCCGGTATTTTTCTCCTTACTCAATCAGTTAGTTGCACTCAAAATAGAAAATATCTTCCATCAATATGTGCCAAATAAAGATTAAACATTCTAACTTCTACAAATAAATACTTGAATCAATAAATCATTCGTGCATCAATTGCTGACTAGGAAGGCAAATGTACATAAAATCAAATTAATGGGCATTCACCTACGGATTATAGATATGGTGATTACAAAATTTCTCTGCTTTTAAATAACCAAGAATATATTGGAGAGGGGGTCAGCACTGACCAACGGACCAATATTTGTCACAATACAAGCATTTCGTGATTGACTATCTTTGTGGTCCATTTGCAAATGGCTAGGTGGCTATGTCCCCAAACCACACCACATTAATTTGCATTTTACATGTCCATGAATCCCTCTACACTTTACCGTTTCCATAGTTCATCACATTGAACAAATAAACGAAGGATTGTTTTGGTTTTTTGTAATGGAAAGAGGAAGCTGAAAAGGGTTTAAATTTAACAAAATACGTTTGCAAGTCCACGTTTTAGAAAAAGAAAAGAAAAAGCCATTTCATTCAAAATTAAGTAAATTTAATTGAATTAAACTTTTACAATGTTCGTATATACAAAAGATAATACTTTTTTAATCTTTATTTTTAAGACACAAGATTTATCATCATGTCGCATAGGAAATCAAAACGGTGTTTATGAAGTGAGAACGACAGTGGAGAGAAATGAGAAAAACCTAGGTGTGAGAAAGAAATGAAAACGACGCGAAGTTAGAGGAATGATGATGATAAACGAGAGTGTTGAGCTGAAAATCAAGAGTTACTTACATTTTAGTTTTTCAATCTAGGGACGGAAAGACGGGTTGGGGGAAAATAAGGCAGAAGATGTAAAGAAAAAGGAGTGAACTTTACCAGCAAAACTTGAGTGGGAGGGAGAAGCAGAAGCAGAAGCAGAAGCGGAGGCAGAAGCAGAAGCAGCGGAGACCGACGAGCAGCAGGGAGAGACAGAGATGGGAGGCCGCGACGAAGTAGTAGGGACGGCGAGCATAGAGCAGTGAGAGAGAGGGGGAAGAAAGTCACGAGCACAAAACAAAAAGGATTGGAAGAGGGCGCGGAACAGATGGAGGGAATGATAAAAAATAGGGTTTTGTCAAATATTACACATCGGTTTAGCAAAAACCGATGTGGTTATTTATATTTCACATCGGTTTAATATTAACCGATGTCGAAACTTACGATTTCATTTAAAATTTCATTTTTTTAAATTTATTACATCGGTTATAAATAAACTGATGTGGTTAATAAATATTAGACATCGATTCAATAGGAACCGATGTGGAAAGATAAAAATTTTAAATTCTATTTTTTTTTTAATTTTATACATCGGTTAAGAGATAACCGATGTGGTTAATCTATATATTAGACATCGGTTCAAAAATAATCGATGTGGAAAAATAAAAATTTTAATTTTTTTTGTTTTAATTTTAGACATCGGTTAAAATATAACCGGTGTGGAAAATATTCACATATCGGTTATTTTTGAAACCGATGTGGAATCCTTTGCTTTTAATTTCAAAAATGCCACCGCCTCGTTTTACACATCGGTTTTAGGGAAACCGATGTGGAATCTCCTATGTTAAAAACATATTTTGCACTAGTGATATTATCCATATTACATTAATGAAAGGTGAAAGGATGACCTCCATTAGAAGAGCATTGCCACTATGATTGTAAAATGATAAAATTGATTTAAAAGAGGATAAGTCAATCTGATAATTAATTATAGAGAACATCCACTACCATAAAACCATGGAGAATGGACATGAGAGAAAAAAATGTTGAGAGGTTTCCTCATTTTTGCCACACAAGCCACAAATCGATACCATGTAACAACCTCCCTTTTGTAAATTATCATGTGTAGGTAATTTCTCATTGAACAACCTCTAAACTGTAACATCTCAATTTTCACATATATGCTTAATTATTTTATTGGAGTGATTAATTATCTGGATGTTTATTTTTGATTTATTTTTATGTGGATTAGTTTGGGTAATTTTATTTACTCATTTAAATTATTTTATTGGGTGTGTATACACTGTGTATACACGCTTGCAAGACAATAATGTTACGCTATTATCACTATTATTATTTGTTCAGAAAAATATTTAAAATAATATGATTGAAAGAAATTTATTTTCATATTTTACTCTATTTAATTTTAGATTTTAAAATAAATTGTTTTAGTATTAATTAGCGATTAATTTTGGATCATTGATTTTCTCGTTTGACCGATTCAACCATTAATCTCTACTCTAACTTGAAAGTTGTATTTTTACCCTTTCTAATTTTATATCTAAAGGTTAAAAACCAATATTTATTTTCAGAGTTAACCCCAACCAATATTTCTACTAACTACAAATTAAAAGAAAAAGAAAATAAAAAAAATACTCCTCCCCTGGTCAGAAAAATCCCACCACACAACCTATTCTTTTTCTCTCTTTTATCTTCTTCTTTTCTTCCTTCTTCAGCACAACTCACACTTTTCTCTCCTCTCTACATTTCCAAATGTCCTTCAACTTCTCCCTAAGGCCAGCTGCGTCCAGCCACCAGAGGAGCACCGTCCGACCGCCGCCCGGAGTGAGGAGGACAACCACGTTTGGTCCCTTCAACTTTCCGTTCGACGCCATCTCCGTCACGATAAGGACCCTCTGATCGCCATCCATGGTGACCTTCACCATAGCTTATGTTATAAACCTTCTTTCTCCCCTTTCATGAAGTTCACCATTGTTTTCGTTCATGGACGCCTTAGGAACGTTGCTGCCGCTGCCTACCGCCGTTGTCACCATTGCGCTGGACCTTCCAGTGGCCACCACATCCTTCTTCTTCTTTTGGTGAGTGAAAATTTCACTCAATGTTCTTCAGATTCAAAAAGCCCCAAATCAATTTACAAGCCCTAACCCTAACGTTTGATTTCAGTTTTAATTTTGGAAATTAAACTATGTTCTTATGTAATTGAAGCTGTGAATTAGTGTTTCCCTAAACTAATTTTATCATTCTTTGGGTATATTGATTTTTCCCCAAATTGTCTTATGAACCTAAAGCCCCAAATCTATTTCTTTTGAAATTGGTCTTATAATTATGAAATTAACTATGTCTTTATGTAATTGGGACTGCTAATTGATGTTTTACCAAACTGATTTCGTATACCTATGATCAAATGTCTTTTTCCCAATTTTAATGATGAACCTTAATTTTCCCAAATCTGATTTTTATTGAAATTGGTTATATTTTGTAAAGTTAATTTTTTAAATTAACTTAGAGTGAGTGTTTTTGATGAGTAATTGATTGTGTGATTTATCTGGTTGAAAATGCTTGGACTCCCTTACTGGGATGTTGTCGTGGTTGTACTTGCTTGGAGGAAACATGATTTGTGTTTTTGGGACCTGACAGGAGCTGTTTGCACATGTTGCAAGGTGTCAGTGGAAACTGAAACATCAAGCCATGTTGTTAGTTGGGGTTTAACCTTGTGAAGCCTCGCTCTGAAGGAGACTAATTGTTGAAACATCAAGGAGATGATCTTTTTCGTGTCTACAAGAGGTAAGGGGGGAGTGAACCACATCACACCATATCGATGGGTGTGAAGATTGCCTTAATTGTTCTGTGTTGGAAATCCTATGCCAAGGGTTATCCACTTTGTCTATTTGTCTCCTTATATGAATATGTTTACGATATTGGTTTGTGGTTTGGTTGATGTTCTTTCAAATGTTGTTTGGTTAGAAAAATAATTTATAGCATGTTGAAAACCATCACTTTGATCATTGGTTCAAAGTGAGTATTTTAATATTTGGTTATTGCAAATAAATTGATTATTGTGATTATTTGATGTAACATGATATGTTGATGCGTATGCATAATTGTGAGATTTTTTGGTGAAGCGTTGTTGGAACCAAAGTGGTTCTGTTTTATTTAATCTCTAGGTTTTGATGTTAACAAAGGATTAAATTTGCTTGGCAAAGTGTTAGTTGAGATCTAACAAGTGATTTCAGTTTATGCAGGAATATCCAAAATAATATAAGGTATACAATGTTTGGACTCTTGCAAAGAGTTACCCGTCCAAAGGTTATTTATACTGTTTATATTTTAATCGTTAAGTAGATGGCTAACTATATCTCAGTAGACGTCCATAGTAGTCACATCAGCAGACGAGTGCTCTCCTTGAAACTCAAGTAGACATCCGTAGCGCCTAACTAAAATTCAGTAGACGTCCATAGTGTCACGTCATTGGATGGAGTTTCTCTAAAGACTTAGCAAGTCCAAAGACTTGTCTGGACGAGCGCTTCTGCCACATCAGTGGACGAGCAAAATAAAACCTTGTGTAGACGCATTCTAAAACCGAGTGCGACGGTTCTACATCTTCTATATCTTTACTACCTTGAATGTGATTTAAGGCATTCTGGACCACATTGAATTTATTTCAAATGATTGATATTTATTCCAATGGAATATATGTTCTTTATAATTGTTTTATCTGGTTAATGCCTTGTTCCTTTGTGAGAAAATTCATAGTACTATCAAGGAAATATAAAAATCAAATAGTACAATTGGAATTGCAAAACGATCTGTACGATGAAAACTTTATTGCTGGACAAAAGCTGGATTATACACAAAGGAGGAAAGAAAGTTTTTAAGGTACAATTGCTCAGGACAGTGAGCCTCCATTTTGTGATTTTCTGATAACCAAGGATGCTTTTCAACACGGCAAAATCAAGCTATCAGTCTCAACGTATATCTTGTATTTAAAGATATCTCTATAATGGGACTATTCAAAAAAACGTTAAAGATTTACAAGAGAAGTTGAAGACCACTATATATAGAAGGTCTCAAGCTCTGAAGAACAACTTTTACCATTTGAACATTTGCAAGATATTCAAAGCTCATATTTCCTTTGTAAAGCAAAAGTCTGTAGTTCTTAAGGTTGAATATTTGTAAAAATATTCAGTAGATCTTAAACCTTCATACCCTCACATATAGTGAGTTAGAAAGATCTTAGAAAAATCTCTGTGATTGAATTAGAGCCTGAAGAGGCTTGGCAAGAAAGCAATACTTGTAGCCTAGAAAGGTGTAGAATACAAGTTGGAGAAACTATTTGGAAATAGTGGAGAAAATCCTTCAACTAGAAGGGACTGGACGTACCCCTTGGTTGGAAGAGAGTGAACCAGGATAAAATACCTGAGTGAATTTTCTATCCCTTATCTTTTACAGTTTTATTTATTTATACGAACTGTGGGATTTGATTTTGGTTTTGTTAATCTTTTAAAAAAGGATTTCTTGTATGCTTAAACTTTTTGTCTTCTGCTTGTGAAAAGGTTTCTCAAAAAGGGTTTTTGCGAAAATAATTAACAAACACAATCCAACCCCCCTTCTTGTGTTTGCCTGTGCCAACTTCAGATGGTATCAAAGCTCAGCCTTGACAGGGTTGAGCATCTAACAAGTGTTAAGGCAGTATGATCCTACTATCATGGATGCAGAAGGATAAGCTATCAACAGACCTCCTCTCTTTGATGGAACTGATTATGATTATTGGAAAAAAAGGATGATGGCATTCTTGGATGCACAGAATGCTGACATCTGGGAACTGATAGAAAATGACTACACTGAGCCAAGGAGTGAAGGTAGAGCTGTAGTGCCTAGAGCTGAATAGACTCAAGAGCAGAAAAGCCAACACCAACTAAACTTGAAAGCTAAGCACTATCTCATGTGTGCTATCACCAGATCTGAGCATGACAAGGTTCATAGTTACAACACATCTAAAGAAATTTGGGATATTCTTGCACTAGCTCATGAAGGTTCCTCACAAGTGAAGGAATCAAAGATAGGCATGCTGGTTCACCAGTATGAGCTAATCAAGATGGCTGATCATGAAACTATAGACCAGATGTTTGGAAGATTCCAAACAATCACCCACAATCTCAGGTTTCTTAGAAAGGTCTATGAGAATAGAGATCATGTGAGAAAAATTTTGAGAAGTCTCTCAAAGCAGTGGAGACCTAAGGTAATTGCTATCCAGAAAGCAAAGAATCTGAATACTCTTTCTCTGGAAGAGCTTCTGGGTTCATTAAAAGTTCATGAACTTGAACTAAATGAAGAGGAAAACTCCAGAAAAGAAAAATCCATTGCCCTAAAAGCCAAGAAAGGTAGTTCCTCAAAGGTTCTTAAAGCTGCCGAGCCCTCACATGAAGCTAATTCATCAAATAGTGAAGGTGACTCAGATAAGGATGAACTATCTTTCATCTCCAGAAAAATCCAACACATGTGGAGAAAGAAAGGTGGATTTAGAAGGAAGCAGTTCAATAAAAAATTCTCCAAGGAGAAGTCAGATTCCAAGGAGAAAGGCCCACCCCTGTGCTTTGAATGTAAGAAACCAGGACACTTCAAAGCTGATTGCTCTGAGATGAAGGATAAAAAGAAATTCTTCAAAAGGAAGAAAGGCTTGATGGCTACATGGGAGGATCTTGACCTGTCTTCTTCAGATGAAGAAGATGAAACAGGAGAAGAAGCAAACATTTGCTTCATGGCTGTCACTGTATCGGAAAGTGAATTCACTGATGCTGTGGTAATGTACTCTGATCCATCTATTCTTCAAACTGTTTTTGATGAATTACTGCATGAATCATGCATACTGTCTAAAGAGTATAAGAGTCTCAAAGAGAAGTTTATTAAACTCTCTAGAGACTATGATAAGGTCTGCACAGTGAATCAAAACCTTAAGGATGAAAATGAAATATTAAAATCAAACAACGTTAGTCTGGCTGACAGGACGAAGTGTATGTCTAATAGCTCTTGTGAAGTTGAACAACCGAAACAAGATGTGACAAACTTGACAGACTCTCTGTCAAAACTGGTTGGTAGCTCAGATAAATTAAACCTTATTTTAAGATATTCTAGACCACCACGTGACAATCTGGCATTGGTTATGATAAAGAGATGCAAGATGCATCTCTGAATAAACCAAAAGTTCATACACAATATAAGGCTTCTAAAGTTCGTCCACAGCACACTAAGTCAAAACCAAGCCCTTCCAATACTTACTGCAAAGTATGTGGAAAAAGTGGGCATGTGTCATCTAGATGCATACATAACAAGCATGCAAAGCATTCACGACCTATGATCACTAACAAGAAAGGACCCAAGTCAATTTGGGTACCTAAAGATAAGATAATCCCTATTGCAGATCTGCTTAACAACAGGAAAGAAACAGAAGTCCTAGTACTTGGACAGTGGGTGCTCACGACATATGACAGGAGAAAGGTGTATGTTCCAAGACCTTAGACCCAAAGATGGTGGTTGGGTCACTTTTGGAGGAAATCAAAAAGGAAAGATCATTGGTATAGGCAAAATTGGTAAACATCCTTTTTCGTCCATCAATAATGTTCTGTTAGTAAATGGTCTTAAACACAATCTGCTTAGCATTAGTCAATTATGTGATAGTGGGTTTGCTGTTTCATTTGATAAGAATATGTGTACTATCAAGAAAGCTGATGGATCGCTCCTATTCACTGCCCAGAGGCAAAACAATCTGTATAAGATTGACTTAGAGGACCTCTCAAATCAAAGTGTCTCATGTCTAGTGTTCATTGAGGATGAGTGATGGAATTGACACAAAAGGTTGGGTCATGCAAGTTTGAGATTAATCTCAAAGCTGAAAAAGCATAACCTTGTAAGAGGTCTACCAAACCTTAGTTTCAAATCTGATGCTCTCTATGATGCATGTCAGAAGGGAAAACAAGTCAAAGGTTCATTTGAATCTAAGAATGTTGTTAGTACCAACAGACCACTAGAATTTCTACACCTTGATCTCTTTGGTCCAACAAGGGCTGCCTCTGTCAGTGATAAGAAATATGGTCTTGTCATAGTAGACGATTACACTAGATGGACATAGGTTATGTTCCTTGCTCACAAGGATGAGTCATTCAAGGTCTTTTATGTATTCTGCAAACATGTACAGAATGAAAAAGGCATGTGTATAACTTTAATTAGAAGTGATCATGGGGGAGAATTTGTCAATGAGCTATTCCATGAGTTTTGTGAAGAAGGTGGTATTCAACTCAACTTCTCAATACCACTACAGCAAAATGGTGTGGTAGAGAGAAAGAACAGATCTCTTCAAGAGATGGCTTGGACTATGCTCAATGACAATTCTTTCCCTAAGCACTTATGGACTGAAGTTGTGAACACTTCCTGCTACATTCATAACATAATATACATTAGACCTATTCTGAATAAGACTCCTTATGAATTGTGGAAAGGTAGAAAACCCAACTTTTCATACTTTCATCCTTTTGGTTATAAATGTTACATTTTGAATACAAAAGATCAACTTGGTAAATTTGATGCTAAAGTAGATAATGGAATCCTTTTAGGATTTTCTGAAACTTCAAAAGGTTTTAGAGTTTATAATTCTAGAACTTTAATTGTAGAAGAATGTATTCATGTAAAATTTGATGACAAACAGCCTGATAAGAAACTATCAGAGCTAGATGAAGCTTTTGCAGATCTTGATCTAAATATCTCAGGAGAGAAACCAGAAATCAAGACTAATATTCAAGTAGATGACACTTCTCAACAACAACCAGAACCGTCTACCTCTCAACAGGAAAATGCTCAGTAATCTTGGTATTTCAAAAACTACCATCCTTAAGATTAAACCATTGGTGACCCCAATGACAAGCTAAGAACTAGGTCAACCTTTAGAGAACAAAGTGATTCTGCTCTAGTCTCTGAATGTGAACCGAAGACAGTGGACGAAGCTCTACTGGGCGAAGGATGGATTCTAGCTATGCAAGAAGAGCTTAATCAGTTTGAGAGAAGTGAAGTCTGGACTCTTGTACCCCTGCCTGAAGACAAGTCAGTCATTGGAACAAAGTGGGTCTACAGGAACAAGCTTTATGAAGATGGTAAGGTTGTGAGAAACAAGGCAAGACTTGTTGGTCAAGGCTACTCTTAATAAGAAGGTATAGACTACAGTAACACTTTTCCACCAGTTGCTAGGCTAGAAGCTATTAAAATTTTAATTTCGTTTGCTGCACATCATAGCATTATGCTTTTTCAAATGGATTTTAAAAGTTCCTTTTTAAATGGCTTTATTAATGAAGAAGTATATGTCATGCAACCTCCTGGCTTTGAAAGTACAAATCACCCTGAACATGTTTATAAGCTTAAGAAAGCACTGTATGGACTTAAACAAGCTCCTAGAGCTTGGTACGATAGGTTAAGTTCGTTTCTAATGGAAAGTGGTTTTAACAGAGGAAAAGTAGACAACTTTATTTAGAAAATTTATTAAGTCAGATTTCATTATAGTACAGATTTATGTTGATGATATCATTTTCGGTGCAACTAATGAATCTCTGTGCAATGAGTTTTCTAAGTTAATGCAGAAAGAATTTGAAATGAGCATGATGGGAGAACTCAAATTCTTCCTTGGACTTGAAGTTACACAGTCTATGGACGAGGTGTACATCCATCAAACTAAGTATACAAAGGAACTTTTAAAGAGGTTTAAGATGGATGATTGTAAACCAATGAATACTCTTATGCACCCCACTTCAATACTGAACAAAGATGATAAAGAAAAAAAAGGTAGACCAAAAGGTATATAGAGGTATGATAGGATCTCTTTTATATCTGACTGCGTCTAGGCCTGATATAATGTTCAGTGTTTGCTTATGTGCTCGTTTTCAATATGATCCTAGAGAGTCTCATCTCTCAGCAGTTAAGAGAATATTTAGATATTTAAAAGGTATTGCTAATCTGGGTTTGTGATTTAAGAAAAATGATGATTACAGATTAGTTGGTTTTTGTGATGCTGACTATGCTGGAGATAGAATTGAAAGAAAAAGCACCAGTGGAGGATGTCACTTCATTGGAGCTAACCTAGTATCATGGTCAAGCAAAAGGCAAAGTACCGTTGCTGTAACATCCTATCTTTCGGGAAATAAAATATTTTAATTAGATGGGAGTGAAGGTTAGATAAAAAAAAAATATTTAAGAGTCTAAACACCTATGCAAGTTCAAAATAAAATTCAAGCAACCCAAATTTTTCAGTAGGTAAACACCTCAAGCAAGTACGTCAAAAACCCTTATTGGAAGCACATCGATTTAAATTATTAATTAAGGTGGTTTATCATCAACAATATTAAAAGATAATTAGTCATAGATATAAATCTTAATCATAGCTAGATGATTATAATTAATTTACTCAATTTTTACGCATTATGAGTAAGTAGCACTAGTCTTAATTAATTATACCCTAGTTACAAGTTTCAACCTAATTGAATTAACTAAACAAATTTTTTTTTTGTGTGATTAGTGGACATGGCAATTGGTATAGTAATGACACCTCCACCTTTAAAATTTTGCCGCATGATAAGGAAGTAACACCTCCTACTATAATTCTTTCAATGTTTAATTAGTTTACAACAATTCTGGCCATTTCTCCTTAAGCCACCTCTTGCTTGCCTTTTTCTTCAAGCCATTTTCGTTGACCAAAAGCCAATTTACGTAACTGCAGAATTGTGGCAAAGATTCTTTCCTTATCAATATATATACTACTTAACACCTAATAAAGAAAGAATAAGAAAAAAAATAGTTAGTTAGAATGAAAGAAAATAATAAGTCAGAGAGAGGATAAGAAGAAAAAAAAAGGTGAGAAAGAGAGAGAGAGAAAACCGTGAGAGAGAAAATTCTAGTGAGATTTCCGATCAATCCGTTCGTCCTATTAAAATTCTGATTATACAGTTGTGATCCTTACGACGTCTACTTCATTATCCTATCATTCTTTTCTGGATTTGGCTAAGGTAAGCCTATGTCCTTTTTATGCCTAAATGCCGTCGGCGTCGGTATTGAGGTTATATTTCAATTCAATTATCGGTTTCCAATTCCGTCTTCAGATTTAGACTACACGTAAAGTGTGCTTCACAATGATGTGTTCAGGTGAATTTTTGGAGCCGCGGAGGGTGTAGAACTGTGTGTGGCATATTTGAGGGAATATAGGGAGTGCCCGTTTCGTTGCCCCAGAGCTAGCCTAAGACATTCCAGGTGGGGGAAAGAAACTATTTAACGTCGGAAACGACGCGGTTACATTTAATTAGATAATGGTGTAGGGCGACCCAAACCCTACACGAAAGCGAGTAACGGATAATGTCTATACCACATTGGGAACTACTCAGTGGTACCAATGATGATAGAGAATTTATGCGTTTATCGTCATTACGCTACATACATAGATTATTTTATTACGTGATGATTGCCTGTTTGACTGGTTGATGTGAACCTGATACTTGATATATAATATCATGAGTGCAGTAATTATTGGAAAGTGTTTTTATTTATTATTATTATTATTATTATTATTATTATTATTAGTAGTAGTAGTAGTAGTATTAGTATTTATTATTATTATTATTATTATTATTATTATTATTATTATTGTGATTATTATTATTATCATTATATTTCGGTATTTATCATTTGGAAATGATATTATAATATGAGGATATATGATGCTGATTATGATGATATGATGAGCGTAATGATTGTGCTTAGAGGATTGAGTAAATCATAAGTTATGTTGAGATACGATGATGTATTTGGGGATTGCATATGATATGTGATAACAGTGCCCAACCGAGATAATTATCGTTAGATGAGGTTGAGATTAATGAGATGAGATTAGTTTGAGGTTGTCTATGAGATTAGGATGACCGGTTAGGGCACTAGGGGATGACCTGAAACATGGTATGTGATATGAGGGACCTGAAACATGGTCGAGTGGACCTGAAACATGGTCGATTGAGGTCTATGCCTTGGAGGGAAAATTCCCGAGGATAGGCTAATGGCAGACCGTCCAGAGATGATTTCATTTTAGTCGCAGCTATAGTTCATGCATTGCATGAGCATCCTGGATTGTGGTCCAGAGGTGTGCACCGGGTTGTGCGGCTATAGTGCCATTGCTTTGCATGGGCACTCTCCATCCACGGACGAGGGTGTGCGCCGGGGACTCTGGGACGTGTCGATTATATTTTGTGATATCCGGATATGGCCGATACCTGAAGAGATTATTCATACAGCATCTGCATTGCATCATGATGGAGGGTAGAGGAAAGATTATAGATGTGGATTGAGGATGATTATGTTATATATATTTATACTGGGGAGACAGATGTTTAGTGTGCCGTTATTTAATTAAATGTTGCTAAACCCTTTCCACGTTTGATGTTATATGGTTTCTTATCCATATCTTCTCTATATTGCATATGTTTCGTTTTGTGATCGTGTTGAGAAAATCCTACGGGGGAGCCAGCTATGGAGGAGCTCTATGGGACCTCGTATGAGCCTGACGTTGGAGGACGAGCAGTGGATCCTCATAGTTGAGTATAGAGCCTGTGGCCAGTGCGTCTAATCTCTTTAGGATGTTGTTTTATTTTCTGTTTGATTATCAGTTTTGTACATTTTGGGATCCGACTGATGGGATTCCCTCTACTGTACTATATCAGGATTTGAGGTGTATATGTTATGTATGTATGTTGCGTTTTAAATTTTTCGTTGTTTTAATATACTTGCTTAACGATAATAACGAAATTAGGTCTTAATATTTTGGGGTTTTCTTTAATGGGACGTCGGGGCGTCTCATTTAGTGGTATCAGAGCAGTTCGGTTCTGAAACGGACTGTGAGCACTATGATTAGGGTGAACTGGCCATTTAGTTGAATCCACATCGGATAACAACTATGCTTAGAAGTTGGGTAATGAGTCCGACGCGACATCTCTATGGCATGTAGTATTTATATTCCAGTTTTATGTAGTATTATATGTCATATTGATGGGGGCTAATGATTTCTTTTAACAGGATCATGGCTCGAGGTCGAGGACGTGGCAGACGGGGTGGTGGTAGAGCGATAGAGGGTGTAGAGGATGAGCCCCATCGGCCAGAGGCAGGGATTGGAGGTGGAGGAGAGTCCGCCGAGACTCTTCGGACTATCCGCGAGTTAGCATCCGTTCTGTTGCAGTAGGCGCAACAAAATGCTCAGAGGGTACAGAGAGAGGCAGAGCTACAGGAGCGGCAGGATAGGAGGATAGCCGCCGATGTTGAGGACGTAGGATTGGCTACCTTTCTCAAAGGTAAGCCACCACAGTTTGGTGCAGAGTATGATCCAGAGCGAGCAGAGTGGTGGATTCAGGAGCTCGAGAAGATCTTTGATACTATGAGATGTAGAGATGATCGGAAGGTGACCTATGCCGCCTTCATGATGACCGGAGGGGTTGAATCATGGTGGAGAGGCAAGAGGAGATTACTAGAGGCTGAGGGCAGACTCGTCAGTTGGGAGCTGTTCAGAGAGTGTTTCTTTGAGAAGTACTTCCCGCGCTTGGTTAGACGCGAGAAGGAGAGAGAGTTCACGAGTCTCCAGTAGGGAGACAGGTCTGTTGGTGATTACGCGACCATATTCGAGGCCCTGATACAGTTTTCTGAGTACTACCAGAGGTTTCCAGATGAGGATTAGATGTGCCGGAGATTCAAGGAGGGTTTACGGCATGAGTTGAGGAGGTCTATAGTGCCCTTGGATATCCTGAGTTTCCCAGAGCTGGTGGAGAGGGTCAGTGCTATTGAGAGCATGGACAGGAGGCAGGCTGCAGAGCAGAGACAGCATCATAGGGGGGGGTCCTATCAGAGCAGGTCAGCAGAAGAGAGGTGATGGAGGTTCTCAGTGGAGGAGAGGACCATACGTTAGACCAGGACAGAGCACTCTGACATCTGTACCATCAGCACCAGTTACCAGAGAGGGCCAGCAGTAGAGGGCCCCAATGTGTTTCAGATGCGAAGGCCCACATTATATAAGGGATTGTACAGATAGATCTGGTTGCTACATCTATGGCAAACCAGGTCATTTTGCTAGGGATTGTAGACAGAGAGCGATACAGCAGCAGCCAGTAGCCGGAAGAGGAGCTGGTAGTTACAGAGGAGCTAGTGGTTTCCGAGAAGGAACTGGGAGAGGGGTTCCGGTAGCGGGACGACAGACGGCCAGACCTCAGGCCACGGGGATAGTGTTTACGGTGAGAGGATATGAGTCCTCTCAATCTGCATATCTTATTCAAGGTATGTGTTTAATATCTGACAGACTCTCGTCTGTGTTGTTTGATTCAGGCGCTACACATTCTTTTGTGTCCCATGAGTGCGTAGATCATTTACATTTGCCTGTCTCTCAGCTACCATATACCTTGACAGTGTCCACCCCTACCAGTGATCCTTTGATCACTATGTCTGTTTGCTTACAGTGTCCTATAGTTGTTGAAAATATGGCATTTCTTGTAGATCTCATCTGTTTGCCTATGCAGCAGATAGACGTTATTCTTGGCATGGATTGGCTTTCGGCTAACCATGTAGTGCTAGACTGTGCCTGAAAGACTTTATCTTTTATTGAGCCTTCTAGCATAGTATCTGCCAATGAAGGAGCAACTATGAGGGGTTACGATTCTCAGCAGTATGTGATGCTTTTCTCGTTGGATGCTAAGGAGACTTCGAGTATAGATTCTCTGCCTATTACTAGAGAGTTTCCTGAGGTTTTCCCTCCTGATGTTCCAGGTTTGCCACCAGAGAGGGAGGTGGAGTTCTCTATAGATCTCATACCAGGGGCTGGACCTATTTCAATAGCTCCTTATCGGATGTCACCAGTAGAGTTGGCAGAGTTGAAGAAACAGCTAGATGACATGATGAAGAAGGAATTCATCAGACCGAGTGTTTCGCCTTGGGGAGCACCGGTATTGTTTGTCAAGAAAAAGGACAGAAGTTCTAGGTTGTGCACGGATTATAGGCAGTTGAATAAAGTTACAATCAAGAACAAATATCCATTGCCTAGGATAGATGATTTGATGGATCAGTTGAAAGGAGCTTCGGTGTTTTCTAAGATAGATTTAAGATCAGGATACCATCAGATTAGGGTGAAGAAGGAGGATGTACGTAAGACCGCTTTTAGGACAAGATATGGACACTATGAATACCTAGTTATGCCTTTTGGTGTAACTAATGCTCCAGCGGTGTTCATGGATTACATGAACAGGATTTTTAGACCGTTCCTTGACAAGTTTGTTGTGGTGTTTATAGATGATATTCTTATCTATTCCCGTAGTCGGGAAGAACACGAGGAACACCTAAAAGTGGTGTTACAGGTGTTGAGAGATAGGCAGTTGTATGCTAAGCTATCCAAGTGTGAATTTTGGTTAGAGGAAGTACAGTTTCTTGGGCATGTAATCAACAAGAAAGGGATAGCAGTTGATCCAGTTAAGGTAGAGGCCGTGATTAAATGGGAGAGGCCTAAGTCAGTGAGTGAGGTGAGGAGTTTCTTAGGATTAGCCGGGTATTACAGGAGGTTCATCGAGGGTTTCTCGAAGATTGCGTTGCCTATGACACAGTTAATGAGAAAAGGTACGGCGTTTGTTTGGACATAGAAGTGTGAAGAGAGCTTTCAGAAACTAAAGGAGAAGTTGACTACATCTCCTGTGCTGACACTACCAGATCTATTAGGACAATTTGACGTATATTGTGACGCGTCGTATCAAGGATTGGGTTGTGTTTTGATGCAAGAGGGAAGAGTTGTGGCTTACGCTTCCCGACAATTGAGAGTTCATGAAAGGAATTACCCAACCCATGATCTGGAGTTAGCAACCATAGTGTTCGCGTTGAAGATATGGCGACACTATCTCTATGGAGTTAAGTTTAATGTGTTCAGTGATCACAAGAGTTTAAAGTATTTGTGAGCTGAACATGAGACAACGTAGATGGATGGAATTCATTAAGGACTATGAGTTTGATCTTCAATACCATCCAGGAAAGGCTAATGTTGTGGCGGATGCACTAAGTCGGAAATCCTTGCACGTATCCGCAATGATGGTGAAAGAGATGGAGTTGCTTGAACAGTTTAGAGATTTGAACCTAGGTATGGATTTGATTGAGGATAGAATATGCTTAGGTATGATCACCATCAGTAGTGAGTTTTTGAGGGACCTTAAGATTAAGCAGGGTCAAGATGAATATTTGGTGGATGTGAATCGAGGTATAGATGAGGGTAAAGTTTCAAAGTTTAGGAGAGGATCAGATGGAGTGTTAAGGTTTAAGTATCGGATATGTGTGCCAGAGAACTTAGAGATTACGAAGATGATCTTAGAGGAGGCACATAAAAGTAAGCTGAGTTTCCACCCAGGAGCCACCAAGATGTACCAAGACTTGAAGAAGATGTTTTGGTGGCCAAGGATGAAGAAAGAAGTGGCGGAATATGTTCTATCATGTTTGGTATGTCAGAAAGCTAAGATAGAGCATCAAAAGCCCGCTGGGTTGTTGCAGTCCTTGGATATCCCAGAGTGGAAATGGGATAGTATAGCGATGGACTTTGTGGTTGGATTACCACGAACTCCAAAGAGGTATGATGCAATTTGGGTTATCATTGATAGGTTGACGAAGTGTGCTCACTTCTTACCTATTGGTGAAAGTTATAGTCTTGAAATGTTGACCCAGATCTATATCAAGGAAGTAGTGAGGTTACACGGTGTGCCGTCGAGTATTGTCTCCGACCGAGATCCTAGATTTACATCTAGATTTTGGAGACAGTTACACGATGCTTTGGGAACAAAGTTGAGAATGAGTTCTGCTTATCA
Organism: Sophora flavescens; assembly: GCA_030762895.1. Taxonomy (NCBI): domain Eukaryota; kingdom Viridiplantae; phylum Streptophyta; class Magnoliopsida; order Fabales; family Fabaceae; genus Sophora; species Sophora flavescens. Next base: position 64,850,673 of record CM061062.1, on the reverse strand, counting down.
TCCTCAGACGGATGGACAGTCTGAGAGGACAATTCAATCATTGGAGGATCTTTTAAGAGCTTGTGTGTTGGAACATGTTGGCAGTTGGGATGAATTCCTACCATTGATTGAGTTCACATATAGTAACAGTTTCCATAGCAGCATCGGAATGGCACCGTATGAGGCTCTGTATGGGAGAAAGTGTAGGACTCCATTATGTTGGTATGAGACTGGCGAAAGCCAAGTGTTGGGTCCTGATGTGGTACAACAAACAACAGAACAAGTTAGGAAAATAAGAGAGAAAATGAAGGAAACCCAAGATCGACAGAGAAGCTACAGTAACAAGAGGAGGAGACCCTTAGAGTTCCAAGAAGGTGATCACATGTTCTTGAGAGTCACTCCGAAGACCGGGATTGGCAGAGCTATAAAGTCTAGAAAACTCACTCCCTGATTCATTGGACCATTTCAGATTCTTCGATGAATTGGTCCAGTAGCGTACCAGATAGCCTTACCGCCTTACCTTTCCAACCTTCACGATGTCTTCCATGTTTCCCAGTTAAGAAAATATTACCCTAATCCTTCTCATGTACTTGAGCCTGAATCTATACAACTCTGAGAGAATCTAGAATATGAGGCTTTACCGATTAAGATCGCAGATAGAAGGATTAAAGAACTCCGTGGTAGACAGATTCCCTTGGTTAAGGTCATTTGGGATGAGGGCACCGGAGATGCTACTTGGGAGCACGAGGCGGATATACAGCAGCAGTATCCACATCTTTTCTGATGTACGTAAATTCCGAGGACGGAATTTCTTTTAAGAGGGGTAGTAATGTAACATCCTACCTTTCGGGAAATAAAATATTTTAATTAGATGAGAGTGAAGGTTAGATAAAAAAAATTATTTAAGAGTCTAAACACCTATGCAAGTTCAAAATAAAATTCAAGCAACCCAAATTTTTCAGTAGGTAAACACCTCAAGCAAGTACGTCAAAAACCCTTATTGGAAGCACCTCGATTTAAATTATTAATTAAGGTGGTTTATCATCAACAATATTAAAAGATAATTAGTCATAGATATAAATCTTAATCATAGCTAGATGATTATAATTAATTTACTCAATTTTTACTCATTATGTGTAAATAGCACCAGTCTTAATTAATTATACCCTAGTTACAAGTTTTAACCTAATTGAATTAACTAAACAATTTTTTTTTTGGTGTGATTAGTGGACACGGCAATTGGTACAGTAATGACACCTCCACCTTTAAAATTTTGCCGCATGATAAGGAAGTAACACCTCCTACTATAATTCATTCAATGTTTAATTAGTTTACAACAATTCTGGCCATTTCTCCTTAAGCCACCTCTTGCTTGCCTTTTTCTTCAAGCCATTTTCGTTGACCAAAAGCCAATTTACTTAACTGCAGAATTGTGGCAAAGATTCTTTCCTTATCAATATATATACTACTTAACACCTAATAAAGAAAGAATAAGAAAAAAAATAGTTAGTTAGAATTAAATAAAATAATAAGTCAGAGAGAGGATAAGAAGAAAAAAAACGTGAGAGAGAGAGAGAGAGAAAACCGTGAGAGAGAGAAAATTCTAGTGAGATTTCCGATCAATCCGTTCGTCCTATTAAAATTCTGATTATACCGTTGTGATCCTTACGACGTCTACTTCATTATATTATCTTTCTTTTCTGGATTTGGCTAAGGTAAGCCTATGTCCTTTTTATGCCTAAATGCCGTCGGCGACGATATTGAGGTTATCTTTCAATTCAATTATCGGTTTCCAATTCCGTCTTCAGATTTAAACTACACGTAAAGTGTGCTTCACAATGATGTGTTCAGGTGAATTTTTGGAGCCCCAGAGGGTGCAGAACTGTGCGTGGCATATTTGAGGGAATATAAGGAGTGTCCGTTTCATTGCCCCAGAGCTAGCCTAAGACATTCCAGGTGGGGGAAAGAAACTATTTAACGTCGGAAACGGCGCGGTTACATTTAATTAGATAATGGTGTAGGGCGACCCAAACCCTACACGAAAGCGAGTAACGGATAATGTCTATACCACATTGGGAACTACTCAGTGGTACCAATGATGATAGAGAAATTATGCGTTTATCGTCATTACGCTACATACATAGATTATTTTATTACGTGATGATTTCCTGTTTGACTGGTTGATGTGAACTTGATACTTGATATATAATATCATGAGTGTAGTAATTATTGGAAAGTGTTTTTATTTATTATTATTATTATTATTATTATTATTATTATTAGTATTAGTATTTATTATGAGTATTATTATTATTATCATTATTATTATTATTATTATTGTGATTATTATTATTATCATTATATTTCGGTATTTATCATTTGGAAATGATATTATAATATGAGGATATATAATGCTGATTATGATGATAGGATGAGTGTAATGATTGTGTTTAGAGGATTGAGTAAATCATAAGTTATGTTGAGATACGATGATGTATTTGGGGATTGCATACGATATGTGATAGCAGTGCCCAACCGAGATAATTATCGTGAGATGAGGTTGAGATTAATGAGATGAGATTAGTTTGAGGTTATCTATGAGATTAGGATGACCGGTTAGGGCACTAGGGGGTGACCTGAAACATGGTCTGTGATATGAGGGACCTGAAACATGGTCGAGTGGACCTGAAACATGGTCGAATGGTGTCTATGCCTCGGAGGGAAAATTCCCGGGGATAGGCTAACGGCAGACCGTCCAGAGATGATTTCATTTTAGTCGCAGATATAGTTCATGCATTGCATGAGCATCCTGGATTGTGGTCCAGAGGTGTGCACCGGGTTGTGCGGCTATAGTGCCATTGCTTTGCGTGGGAACTCTCCATCCGCGGACGAGGGTGTGTGTCGGGGACTCTGGGACGTATCGATTATATTTTGTGATATCTGGATATGGCCGATACCTGAAGAGATTATTCATACAGCATTTGCATTGCATCATGATGGAGGGTAGAGGAAAGATTATAGATGTGGATTGAGGATGATTATGTATATATATTTATACTGGGGAGACGGATGTTTAGTGTGCCGTTATTTAATTAAATGTTGCTAAACCCTTTCCACGTTTGATGTTATATAGTTTCTTATCCCTATATTCTCTATATTGCATATGTTTCGTTTTGTGATCGTGTTGAGAAGATCCTACGGGGGAACCAGCTATGGAGGAGCTCTATGGGACCTCGTATGAGCCTGACGTTGGAGGACGAGCAGTGGATCCTCATAGTTGAGTATAGAGTCTATGGCTAGTGCGTCTCATCTCTTTAGGATGTTTTTATTTTCTGTTTGATTATCAGTTTTGTACATTTTGGGATCCGACTGATGGGATTCCCTCTGGTGTACTGTATCAGGATTTGAGGTGTATATGTTATGTATGTATGTTACGTTTTAAATTTTCCGTTGTTTTAATATACTCACTTAACAACAATAACGAAATTAGGTCTTAATATTTTGGGGTTTTCTTTAATGGGACGTCGGGGCGTCTCAGTTGCTCTATCAACTGCTGAAGCAAAATACATATAAGCTGCAAGTTGCTGCTCACAACTTCTATGGATCAAACACCAATTGGGGGACTACAACGTATTTATAAGTAGTATTCCCCTTATGTGTGATAATACCGCTGCAAACAATTTATCTAAAAATCCAATTTTGTATTTTAGGGTCAAACATATTGAGATAAAACATCACTTTATTAGATATTATGTGCAGAAAGGTGTAATTGATATTCAATTTGTAGATACTGACTATCAATGGGCAGATATCTTTACTAAACCTCTGGCTGAGGACATATTATTTTTTATAAGGAAGTTTTTGAACATGTTATATGTGGATTAATTTAGGCGTCCAGCCGTATGTATGATTGTTTTGATGAAAATGCGCGTCCAATTGCTTGTTATGCACGTCCATTGCTTTTGGCATCCAAAGCATAGTGAAAAATACGCGTCCACTACTGTAGTGAATCGCGTCCATTGCATGTCACACTACACGTCCACATATGCTTTTATTTGGACCCGTCCATTTTTTCTTGAACTTATTTGTTTGACTTTTGAAAAATTAAATTTAATTTATTTTCTGTATTGAGTCAGAATCTCTCATCAATCCCATCATGACCTTTTTGGAGTTTCAAAATACCAAAGCCGTCTTACATTAAGTGCATGTCCTACCAGTTATTCTTTTTATTTTTGATTTATTTTCAAAAGAAAAACTCTTAGCATTCAAGAACTCTTTTATGTTGTACCTTCTTCCCTCCGAAAAACTTTTTCACAACTCATCTTCTCTGAACTTCATCTCTCTCGAGCTCTCTGTTTTCTTTCTCCCATATTATAATCTTAAATTCTCAACAATGGACTCAATCACTCCTCCTCTCCTGTCTATGCAACTGAATGCAGGAGTATCGTCACTGAGTATCACTTGAAGTTCGAAGTATTTAAGGAATACAATCTTGATGTGAGTAAGTACGTAAATGCTACTGGTTGGGACAGTCTTTTCTTGGAGAAGGTTCTTATTTACCCAAATCTGATAAAAACCTTCTGGAGGAAACCTATTATTAGAGACACCAAGATTACTACATTTGTTTTAGTAAAGAAGGTGGTGGTGTCTGAGAAAACCATCTCTGAAGCAATTGCTTGTGTCCAAGAAGGCTTAATCTTTAATGAGAACTGGGAGATGGACCTAGGTGGTTCTAAAACAATTGCTGTGACTTTAATGAAGTCTAATATAGTAAGGACTCACTCTTGGAAGTCATCAGAGATAAATGATGAAATAAGGATTCTTCATCAAATCTTGAACAAGACAGTGCTTCACAAAATTGGTTATAAGGATAACCTCTCTGCCATGCACAAGTTCTGTTTATGCAATATGTTCTTAGAGACCAAAATCAACCTGCCCCGCATCCTTTTCTCTAAGTTCAAGGATGTTGTGGAGAATAGGGAAACCATGTCTTCTATCACCTTCACACATCTCCTATCCAAAATATTTAGACATAAAGGAGTTTATGAAGCCTTGACTGAAAAGTCTGTACAAGAACAGAGTTCCCTACTGACTGAGGGATGCATCTGGTCTGCGGATTTTGGAAGGAACAATCTGGGTGGCATGCAACTTGGCACATACAAGCAAGTAGAGTTGGCCAAGCTTGAGGAGAAAATGAAGATTAAAGAAGAATCACTTGAGGCCAACGGTGATGCAATCCTTGGTCTAAAGAAAAGAACCAAGAGGAAGACTGTGGCTGTGAGGCAACCTATCCCTAAGAGGACTATTAGAGGATCTGTCCTCTCTGTATCTTCTGGTGCTACTCTTCCACCTGCACCCAAAAGGACAAGGCAAGTAATCATGTCTGAAGAAGATGATGATGATGAAATGCCTATCACTGCCATTTTAGAAAAACAAACTGTTGCTGCTGCTGCTGTTGCTGGTCTCATTGCCAAGAAGAAGAGGCAACCAACAAAGAGGGCTAAAACAACTATGGCTTCTAAGGTAATAATCTCTGCTGATGACCCTGTTAGGTTAGCAGTAGATGAATTAGGGTCCAATTTGGAAACTCAGGTTGATAATATCTATGTTCCACATGATGTGGATGATGTTTATGTCATTACCCTGCCACAATCACCACACTCACCACTAACACAAATAGACAATTGCATTACCATTGGAGCCCCCTTTCCTAAAATATTAAAAACCTTGTTTCCACCCATAATTCCCTCTTCCACTCTATAATGGCAAATCTGAAAACTGGGCCAAAGTACAGAGAGAATGGAGAATACTATTCCACACTATTCCACAAGAACCAGAACATATTCTAACAAAGTGGTATCCTTTGACTGAGTATGAGTATGAACCCCTCAACATTTATCCATACTGGGTCATCCCTGAACCCCACACTCCAACTGGCCCATTCCCTTCCCAAATGTTTAAAAACGTGGACCTGTCCTCACCCACCTTCCCCAACAGAGATTCCCTGCCAGAAAAATCTACCCCAATCTATTGAAACTTCCACCCCTTAAACCATTCATTGATGGAGTAGAGAGAATTATAATATCTGACTAGCACACTGATCCTAGCAAGAAGGATCTTGAGAGTATTATCAAGAAAAGAGCCAGATCCTTCAGGAAAATTCCTTTTGTGATGGACAAGACCACCAAGTGGATGACTTTCAAACATCCAAGGGTATATGGAGGTGCTGTTGATCAGTTTGTGGACACTCTCATGTTTGAGATTCTGAAATGGGAATTCAGCCACTTCAGAGTAGACAGAGTTGCATGGTTTGTCCCTCTAACCTGGTTAAAACACTATTCTTCCACAAATGTTGGAGTCAAGCCTACCAAGATTTGTCCTAGGTTGTCAATGATAGATCTGAACAAGGACAAGGACCGGAAGCATCCAAAGGCACAAAGGAAAGATGCAAGTAGTTCAAGACATTATGCTAGATCTCAGTTCTGAACCCTTTGACCACTCTCAGATGGATTACATTCAGTCTTTGCCAATTGAGATGGTCACCGAGGCTAATTATGCAAGAGCGTTCTGGCAATCCAACTCAATTCACTGCACTAGAGAAGCCCCCATTTCTGGTCTGACTGCTGAAGAGAAGAAGAAAACTCCAAAATTCAGAGGCAAGTGTGGACTCTCTCGTGTCAGATATTTGATCTTCAAGGATCATTGCGGTTTTCCAATTACAAGCCGTGATGTAGAAATTTCTAATCCTATTCACTGGGCTAGGGATATGCCTCCACGCAAGAAGAAATACTCTCCACCCCCTGCACCAACAACTTCTTCTCTTGCTGAGCAAGTTGCTGATGACACAGTGCCACGTCATTGGATGGAGTTTCTCTAAAGACTTAGCAAGTCCAAAGACTTGTGTGGCGAGCGCTTCTGCCACATCAGTGGACGAACAGAATAAAACCTTGTGTAGACGCGTTCTAAAACTGAGTGCCTGTAGACGGTTCTACATCTTCTATATCTTTACTACCTTGAATATGATTTAAGGCTTTCTGTAGTAGTTGGAGTTGCAACAGGTGCTTCTTTCTCAGATTCTTCAACCATTGTGTCATCAGCAACTTGCTCAGCAAGAGAAGAAGGTGTTGGTGCAGGGGGTGGAGAGTATTTCTTCTTGCGTGGAGGCAGATCCCTAGCCCAATGAATAGGACTAGAAATTTCTACATCACGGCTTGTAATTGGCAAACCCTAAAGATCCTTGAAGATCAAATATCTTACACGAGAGAGTCCACACTTGCCTCTGAATTTTGGAGTTTTCTTCTTCTTTTCAGCAGTCAGGCCGGAAATGGGGGCTTCTCTGGTGTAGTGAATTAAGTGGGATTGCCAGAACGCTCCTGTATAATTAGTCTCAGTGACCATCTCAATTGGCAAAGACTGAATGTAATCCATCTGAGAGTGGTCAAAGGGTTCAGAACTGAGATCTAGCATAATGTCTTGAACTACTGACATCTTTCCTTTGTGGCTTGGATGCTTCCGGTCCTTGTCCTTGTTCAGATCTATCATTGACAACCTAGGACAAATCTTGGTAGGCTTGACTCCAACATTTGTGGAAGAATAATGTTTTAACCAGGTTAGAGGGACAAACCATGCAGGGAATCTCTGTGGGGAAGGTGGGTGAGGAGAGGTCCATGTTCATTAAACATTTGGGAAGGGAATGAGCCAGTTGGAGTGTGGGGTTCAGGGTTGACCCAGTAGGGATTAATGTTGGGGGGTTCATACTCATACTCAGTTAAAGGATACCACTTTGTTAGAATATGTTCTGGTTCTTGTGGAATAGTGTGGAAAAGTATTCTCCATTCTCTTTGTACTTTGGCCCAGTTTTCAGATTTGCCATTATAGAGAGTGAAATAGGGAATTATGGGTGGAAACAAGGTTTTTAATGGTTTAGGAAAGGGGCTCTAATGGTAATGCTATTGTCTATTTGTGTTAGTGGTGATTGTGGCGGGGTAGGGACATAAACATCATCCACATCATATGGAACAGAGATATTATCTTCCTGAGTTTCCAAATTAGACCCTAATTCATCTGCTGCTAACCTAACATGGTCATCAGCAGAAGTTATTACCTCAGAAGCCATAGTTGTTTTAGCCCTCTTTGCTGGTTGCCTCTTCTTCTTGGCAATGGGACCAGCAACAGCAGCAGCAGCATTTTGTTTTTCTAAAATGGCAGCAATAGGCATTTCATCATCATCTTCTTCTTCAGTCATGATTACTTGCCTTGTCCTTTTGGGTGCAGGTGGAAGAGTAGCACCAGAATATACAGAGAGGACAGATCCTCTAGTAGTCCTCTTAGGGATAGGTTGCCTCACAGCCACATTCTTCCTCTTGGTTCTTTTCTTTAGACCAAGGATTGCAGCACCGTTGGCCTCAAGTGATTCTTCTTTAATCTTCATTTTCTCCTCAAGCTTGGCCAACTCCACTTGCTTGTATGTGCTAAGTTGCATGCCACCCAGATTGTTCATTCCAAAATCCGCGGACCAAATGCATCCCTCAGTCAGTAGGGCGCTCTGTTCTTGTTCAGACTTTTCAGTCAAGGCTTCATAAACTCCTTGATGTCTGAAGATTTTGGATAGGAGATGTGTGAAGGTGATAGAAGACATGGTTTCCCTATTCTCCACAGCATCCTTGAACCTAGAGAAAATGATGTGGGGATGGTTGATTTTGGTCTCTAAGAACATATTGCACAAACAGAACTTGTGCATGGCAGAGAGGTTGTCCTTAGAACCAATTTTGTGAAGCACTGTCTTGTTCAAGATTTGATGAAGAATCCTGATTTCATCCTTCATCTCTGATGATTTCCAAGAGTGAGTCCTTACTGTATCAGACTTCATTAAAGTCACAACAGTTGTTTCAGAACCACCTAGGTCCATCTCCCAGTTCTCATTAAAGATTAAGTATTCAACACAACTTCTCAATACCACCACAGCAAAATGGTGTGGTAGAGAGAAAGAACATATCTCTTCAAGAGATGGCTTGGACTATGCTCAATGACAATTCTGTCCCTAAGCACTTCTGGGCTATAGCTGTGAACACTGCCTGCTACATTCAGAACAGAATATACATTAGACCTATTCTGAATAAGACTCCTTATGAATTGTGGAAAGGTAGAAAACCCAACTTTTCATACTTTCGTCCTTTTGGTTGTAAATGCTACATTTTGAATACAAAAGATCAACATGGTAAATTTGATGCTAAAGTAGATAATGGAATCCTTTAAGGATTTTCTGAAACTTCAAAAGGTTTTAGAGTTTACAATTCTAGAACTTTAGTTGTAGAAGAATGTATTCATGTAAAATTTGATGACAAATAGCCTGATAAGAAACTATCAGAGCTAGATGAAGCTTTTGCAGATCTTGATCTAAATATCTTGATCTAAATATTCCACTGAGCTAGATGAAGCTTTTCTCACACTAGACCACATTGAATTTATTTCAAATGATTGATATTTATTCCAATGGAATATATGTTCTTTATAATTGTTTTATCTGGTTAATACCTTTCCTTTGTGAGAAAATTCATAGTACTATCAGTCTCAACGGATATCTTGTATTTAATGTTATCTCTATAATGGGACCATTCAAATAACCATTATAGATTTGCAAGAGAAGCTGAATACCACTATATATAGCAGGTCTCAAGCTTTGAAGAACAACTTTTACCATTTGAACATTTTCAAGATATTCAAAGCTCATATTTCCTTTGTAAAGCAAAAGTCTGTAGTTCTTAAGGTTGAATATTTGTAAAAATATTCAGTAGATCTTAAACCTTCATACCCTCACATATAGTGAGTTAGAAAGATCTTAGAAAAATCTTTGTGATTGAATTAGAGCCTGAAGAAGCTTGGAAAGAAAGCAATACTTGTAGCCTAGAGAGGTGTAGAATACATGTTGGAGAAACTATTTGGAAATAGTGGAGAAAATCCTTCAACTAGAAGGGACTGGACGTACCCCTTGGTTGGAAGAGAGTGAACCAGGATAAAATATCTGAGTGAATTTTCTATCCCTTATCTTTTACAGTTTTATTTATTTATACTAACTGTGGGATTTGATTTTGGTTTTGTTAATCTTTTAAAAAAGGATTTCTTGTGTGCTTAAACTTTTTGTCTTTTGCTTGTGAAAAGGTTTCTCAAAAAGGGTTTTTGCGAAAATAATTAACAAACACAATTCAACCCCCCTTCTTGTGTTTGCATGTGCCAACTTCAAGTGTAACCTTCATATTGGTTGTGATTGGCTTTTGGCCAAGTATGAATGAAATGGGGAGTTTAACTCCAACCCTTGAAACATAAGCGACTTTGACATCCTTAAGTGAGAAAATGAATATTACAATCCATAAAGGAAAAAGAACAAGTTTTGAACAATTGTTTTGGAACTTTGATTTTTGGTTAAGGTTTTATGAATGGTTTGAGAAATATTTTGATCATACGTCATATTTTTAATTACCCAAGTGATCCTTTAGAAACTAAAGAAATAAGTGTTTTTTATGGATCAATGAAAACAAGAAGAAAGTGTTGTTTTCCAAAACTGTTTTTACAATGCTTCAATCCATTTTGAAGTGTTCAACTGATTTTAAAATGACTTTCAAAATTGTTTAGGTAATAAAGTAATAAAATCATGTTTCAAGAGGCAATTAAATTGAGTTTTTAAATAGTCCGAAATAGTAAAATGGACCAAAAGTAAATAATTTGACCATCATTGTTTTTATGAGTTACAAACTGGTTTCGACACTTAACTAAGTATCCCAAGGTCCCAAAATGAATCCTTAACCTTTAGGACCCAAGAACTTAACATAGTATTTCAATACCTTAACATAGTAGAAGAAGCTTATTTTGAAAGTTTAGGGGTTAAGGCCTCAAATCAAGTAAAAAGGGAAAAATCGTCTTTCAATAATTTTACGTGTTTTGGAAATATTGTTTTGAGAGATTTGGTACCAATATACCTATGTGTCAATCTTACTTTGAAATGATTTGGTTTTAGTCAAAGGGTTTTGACTTTTGGACAAAAGAGGTTTTGGTCTCAAAGACTAGTATTTCAAGTTAAATAGAAAACCTAAGTCAAGGATGACTTAATGAAAATATGAACCTAATGAATTATGACTTATGGTGAAGCAAGACCATTTGTCATTAAGTGTGGATAATTCAATATCCACACACCCATAATACTTAATGACAAAGTGTATTTTAAGGTTACTTGCTCGACAAGTAACCCTATTCGGGAATGGACTTAAAGAGGCATAACGAGTTGGTGACGAATGACCAACCTTCATAATGTATTAAATCGTTGAAACATGGATGGTCCAACAAGGGGTGATTCCCAACAAGTTGGAACTGTCTGCTTTGCCTCTAGAATGGCTTTTGGTTTCTTCAAGGAACCCCAAAATTTATCCGGTGCATAAATATGAACGCACATGTTGTTATCGACTTGATTCAAATAAATTTGTCAGTAAGGCCTTTGTGCCTAGGAAGCGGGCTTACATGCTTGTGCGCATGAGGACGTGCTAGTGACGACCTTCAATGGTCTTGGGGATGGTCAGAGTAGGAACGTCACGGATGGCTAGTTGGCGATTCTTCTTGGTCGTGGTGTTCCATGCAATACATTGACATGGAACACCACGACCAAGAATGGGGTCTATATATCTTTATGTTTTCTGTTTATGAGTCGGGTTGGGTTTTTATGTAAGTGACTTTCGAACTTATAACCTTAATTATGATTATGAAATATTTTATTGCACATTTATTTGATTCCAAGTATTTATATTTACGATTTGCGAAAAATAAAAAACTACCCCATTATATTACAACGAATTTTAATTAACCCACTTTTCGGTGTTAAAATGTCACGGACAATGTAGCACTCGAGAAGGGTGTTACACAAACCAAGAATGATCTTGAGGGAGGAATATGCTGATGTAAAATCAATTTTCCCCAATTAGTAGATTTTATGATTGAATTAAGAAATAGGTATGACTCCTTGAAAGGCCCGAATCAGTTTTTAGCCAAACAACCTAATCAGGACAAGGCTCCAAGGGAATGTGAATATGTTTTATCTGTGCAACCAGGTCCAGAAGGAGGGATGTCAATTAAATCAACCACATGAGCAGAGAGCCATTTAGATGTCCAGAAGTTCATTGAATTCCCATCACCAATTAACCAAGACACATTATCCGATACAACATTTAATTTGGATTTTATCCCATACCAAATAGTTGATCTGACATGGTGGGATGTAGGGCTGCAATTCCTAAGAAATCTTGCTTTTAAGAAACTAGACCATTGAGAGTCGGAGGCTACTAGATCCTAGCTAAGTTTGAGCATAAAGACCTCATTGATTGCTCTCAACGATCTTATGCCAAGGCCCCCATCTTCTAAAGAAGTACATAGTTTATGCCAATCAACAGTACAAATCTTTTTCTGATGTATGCAAATAAAGTTTCTAATCCAACCATCAATTTGCTTTAAAAGAGCTATAGGCCAAACATAACAATTAAAGCTATAAGTAAGGATTCCATGAATTATTGACTTCACCAACTAAGTTCTACCCATCAAAGAGAGCAAAGAACCTTTCCAGGATGATAACTTGTTCTTGATATTGTCCACAATAGGTTGCAGGAAAAATTTCTTTGGTTTCCCTCTAAACAAAGGCGCACCAAGATAATTAAAAAGCAAGCTTCCAACAGAAAATCCCAATATGCTGCAGATTTCAGAAGTTCTTCTAGGTGACATTGAGCCAACATAGAATTTGCACTTAGGTAAACCCAGCACTTGACCGGATGCATCAGAATATGATTGAAAATGGTCCATAATATGCTTTAAATTCTTCTTTGAACCCTTGCAAAAAACTAAGATGTCATCTGCATACATTATATGACTAGGTGTAGAAAAACCTCTTGGGCTTGACATTGGCTTCAATTTTCCAGATTTGAGTAATAGAGATACCCCTGCTTAAAACTTCTTCAACAAGACAGAAAAGGAGAGGAGAAAGAGGATCTCCTTGGCTCAGTCCTCTCTTGCAACTAAAGAAACATGCAGCACGACCACCAAATATAGAAAGATGAGCAGAATGCAAAATCAGATTTATCCATTTACAAAACATTGGAGCAAAGGCCAAAAGAGGATAACACTTTTAAAAGAAAACTCCAATTAAGAGTATCAAATGCCTTTTTGATAACAAACTTGAGAGCTATATTGTGACACTCTCTACCCTGCATATTAATATAAAACATTTACTTGAAAGAGGTAACATAAAAACATTCATTTATTTCAATAAAGCTGGATAGAAAGCACCACATTGTAACCTCTCAACAACGTGGAAAGAAACATAGTTTTACAAAGATAAAACATAAACAAGGCATAAACATAACCAAATACTCATAGTGACCATAACGCGTCCTAAACACTGTCTTCGAAATGTCCTCAGACTTAACCTGAATCTGATGGTACCCTGACCTCAAATCTATCTTCGAGAAAACACAAGCTCCGGTGAACTGATCCATAAGATCATCAATCCCAGGGAGGGGATACAGATTCTTTATGGTCACCTTGTTGAGCTGCCGATAGTCGACACACAACCTCATACTGACATCCTTCTTCTTTACTAGCAACACTGGCGCTCCCCATGGGGATACGCTAGGCCTAATAATCAGCTTCTGGATAAGATCCTCTATTTGTTTCTTCAACTCAGCTATCTCTAGAGGAGACATTCTATAGGGCGCTATGGATATTGGCCCGGTGCCAGGCACTAAGTCTATGGTGAATTCAACTTCTCTCTCAGGGGGCAAGTTATAAACATCCCCAGGGAACACTTCAAGAAATTCCCGCACAACAGGCACACTTTCGACATCAGGAGGGCTCTCTACTTCCAGGGAATACAACATCATGTACACTTGGGCCTCGTCTTTTATCGAAGCCTTAACTTAGTTGGCAGAAAGAAAGGTCGGATTCTTAGACTCCACGAGAATTCTAAAAACTATGGTTTTATCAAAACAATTCAAAAGGACGTGGTTGGAAGATAACCAGTCCATACCATGAATAACATCAAGGTCCTTTAAAGGTAAGCATACAAGAGTTACAATAAAAGTTCTACCATTAATGGTAATATGACAGTTCTTGCATGCATGGGAAGTAAGAACATGCTTGTTTGTAGGTGTGGAAACAACCAAATCATACTCAAGAAAGGTAACAGGAAAATTAAGACTCTTGACCCTATCATGTGATATAAACTAGTGCGTAGCACCCGAGTCATACAATACAGTTAAAGGAGTTCCATCAATTAAGCACATACCTTAAATCAAGTCATCAAACTCGGAGGCCCCAGCTCCACTAAGAGTAAAGACTCTGCCAGTGGTCTTCAGTCGATTAGCCTGAGACTGCTGACTCTTGCTAGCACTTGGAGGTTCTGACTTTGCTCCTCCACAATCCCGACTAATGTGGCCAGACTTTCCACACCTAAAGCAGATGACGTCAGATCCTTCCATTGGGTAGTGAAGTTATCTGGTGCGCCGCATTTGCCGCACCTCATAGGCCTAGTGGCATTAGATTTCCCACCCCTGGGACAATCATCAGAAAACTGTGGCTTCCTGCCACTCTGTTTGAAATCCCGACCAGCGGGAGCATAACGATGCTTGCCCTTGTCCTTCTGCTCGGTCTTCTTGCTGCACTGGCTATCTGGATTCCTGAAACTGGCCACTCTGGACTTGTTGGTATCCTCAAAGATCCTACACTTGTTCACCAAGGTCTGGAAGACTCTGATATCCTAGTAACTGATCGCCTTCTTGATCTCCGGACGGAGGCCATCCTTAAACTTGACACACTTTAAACGATCATCAACCATGACCTGATAAGATGAGTAATACCTAGCCAGCTCCTCGAACTTTGCCGCATACTCCCCCACTGACATATTTCCCTGCTTCAGTGCCAAGAATTCCATTTCCTTCTTGTCACGTACATCCGCAGGAAAATACTTCTCCAAGAACCTATCTCTGAAAACAGCCCATGCGACTGCCGTACCCTCTGTCACCACCCTTTGATGGCAGTTCTCCGACCAGTGCTCAGCCTCCTCAGTGAGCATAAACGTGGCGAAGATAACCCGCCGCTGATCATTGTAATCCATGGCTCGAAAAATCTTATCGATCTCTCTTATGCACAACAGAGTACCCTTGGGGTCATAAGCTCCTTTGAAAGATTGCGGATTGTTCCGCTGGAACTTGTCAAGACCCTGAAACTCTGCTGGTCCTCCGTTGTTGTTGTTCCGAACTTGCCCTATCGCATTGGCAAGGAGTGCCAACACATCAGCGATTGCCTGATCGTTTCTGCATCTTCCTGCCATGAGTTCCTGTACATGTCCAAAACAACCATTAAATACATAGAACTTAAGCGGGAAAAAGCGATATGCTCATAAATTTAAGCATCATTGTCTATAACAAGTATAGACAATTCAAACAAGAGCACAGTAAATGTGACACCCTCTACCCCGCCTATTAACATACCTACTTTGATACCACTAAATGTGACACCCTCTACCCCGCATATTAATATAAAACATTTACTTGAAAGAGGTAATATAATAACATGCATTTATTTCGTTTAATAAAAGCTGGATAGAAAGCACCAGATTGTAACGTCTCAACAACGCGGAAAGAAACATAGTTTTACAAAGATGAAACATAAACAAGGCATAAACATAACATAACCCCGATGTCACATACAGAGCTGATATAACCGTTCTGGAATATAATCAATGGAATACAACAGAAACTGAAAAATAAAAACAAACTAAACAACTGAAACAACTAAACATCCTAGCTAGAGTCGCGGCTCCTCAGAGTCACTCCTCCAATGGCTGCTCACCGTCCTCTGCATAAAGAGATACATACCAAAACAGGAAAGAGAAAACAGGGAGTAAGAAAACATGTAAACACATCGGCACGGAAGTAGTAAGCAAGATGAACATACTTCATATACATAGCATTTATCATCATACAACATTTAACATCAACATATGATTATATCAACATATTAAATCAACCAACGTATACTATGCGTGCAACACTACTCCGCTACTCCATTATGCATGTGGATACAAACTATCTCAGGAAGGCAACTTCGGAGTTACATATCCACATTGACCCAAAAAGCACCAACGCCGACAATCCACCAAACCATGGGTGAAACCCTTGGATAGCCGACGCACCATACCTAGGATGCACCCCCATGGTTAACCAAACCTTGGTTAAACCACCCGCGGACGGCCAGATCGTCGTACTCTAGGATGACCTCCCCTATGTTGATCTTCCCCCACTAACAACTCCAATGCGTGATGCATGAACACAACAACAAACAAGGGCAACCGCCTCCTTTGCTTGGGCCAATAAGCACCCAAGACTTATCACCAACATCAACATCAACACCTTAACCTTTATAGGTCAAGGTCCCCTTAGCCAAAAAGCACCAAGGTTCAACTCATCAACACCTCGACCAAAAAGCATCGAGGCCACTTTGACCAAAAAGCACCAAAGCCTATCAACGTGCGGCAACCCATTGGGCACCAGCTTAATCAACTTATTAATCTTGTTTATCTTAATTAGTCTTAATTAAGTTATCTAACTTGTCTTTGTCCGATTGGTGTATTATTTCATTAATGGGGACAATTAGGGTGAAACACCCCTTAATTACCTTTAATTTATGTTTTGACCAGTAAGGGGAGCACGAGCATGCTCACCCGAGCACGAGCGTGCTGTCACTTAAGTGGAGCATGGTCGTGCTCACTATCCTACACGGCCGTGCTCAGTGAACGACCATCTTCTAGAATTCAACTAGGAGCGCGGGTGTGCTGTAACACCCTGTTTTTCCTATGTTTTTTATAGCAGTAAATAAATATTTAAATGTGTTTATTTTAGATTAATCTTAGAGGATGATTTTAATTAAACTAAAATCATTTTTCTTGTGTTGTTATATCATATGAAGTCACGGTAAAAATTTTGGTTGAAAATTCAGACGGAAGCCGATCTGCGTTTTCACTGCCGGTACAAGTTTACTGTGCAGTAAACCTAATTTTAACCCGTAAACGAGACGATTAGTGTTCTTATTATATTTCCTTCAACTTTGGTTATTTTGAAAATTTTCGTTCAACAATAAAATATAATATTTTATTCGGGCGAAAACGTCGGAAGAATTATGATCGGAAATGCAACCGGGTACGAAATGGAGTAGATTAGGGAGCATAAAAGAAGTGAGGAGACATGATGGAAGAGGCTATGGCACACTCCAAAAGTGTAATCATCATACTTTTCAAATTATAATACCATTCTAATCCAAAAAGTTATTTCTCTCTTCTTCCATCCAATCAAGCATTAAACCACCAAGCTTGCTCGACAAGCCCTCCCTCTCTTCTCCCTTGGCCGTGGACTTCCTCCCCCTCTCTATATATATCCCTCTCATTTTCACTCCATCATATTCCTTTTTGAAACTCCATTAAAGTTTCATCTTCTTCCTTTCTTTTAAAAGTTCAAGCTCTTAAAGCTTTAGTTTTTATTCATCTTTTCTACTTGAGTTCTTCATTAAAGTTCTTCCTAATACTAAGGGTAATGCTCTTAGTTCTACCAAATTTTCAGCTCCACTCTTGTCTTTGATTTCCACATTGAATTCTTGGAGCAAAAGCATCCACCGGATCAGTCTTGGCTTAGCTTCTGGTTTCTTTAACAGATATTTCAGAGCTGCATGGTCAGTGAAAACAATAACCCTAGAACCTAGCAAATATGACCTAAACTTATCAAGTGCAAATACAACAGCTAGCAGTTCTTTCTCGGTGGTGGTGTAATTTGACTGTGCAACATCTAATGTCCTAGAACCATAGTGAATGACATGGGCAGCCTTGCCCACCCTTTGTGCTAGAACCGCTCCCACAGCAAAATTGGAAGCATCACACATTAGTTCAAAAGGGAGTGTCCAGTCTGGGGGCTGGATGATGGGGGTAGATGTCAATGCTTTTTTCAGGCAGTCAAATGCCTCCATGCAGTGGTCATCAAAATGGAACAGGGCATCATTCTTCAGCAGGTTTGACAATGGCAGAGCTATCTTGCTGAAGTCCTTTATAAAGTGCCTGTAGAAACCTGTATGTCCAAGGAAAGAACGGATCTCGCGTACGCAAGATGGGTAAGGCAATGAAGAAATCACATCAATTTTTGCAGGATCTACAGAAATACCCTCTTTAGAAATTACATGACCTAAAACTATCCCCTGTTCTACCATGAAGTGACATTTCTCATAATTCAAAATCAGATCAGTCTCAATGCATCTTTGTAGAACTAAACTCAGACTATGCAGACATGCATCAAATGAGGAGCCATATACAGTGAAGTCATCCATGAACACCTCTATGCAATTTTCAATAAATTCAGAGAAAATGCTAAGCATACATCTTTGAAAGGTGCCAGGAGCATTACAAAGGCCAAATGGCATCCTCCTATAGGCAAACGTACCGAAGGGGCACGTGAAAGTGGTCTTTTACTGATCCTCAGGGGCAATATGGATCTGGAAATACCCGGAAAAACCATCAAGAAAGCAATAATGAGAATTACCAGCCAGCCGATCAAGCATCTGATCTATGAATGGCAAAGGAAAGTGATCCTTTCTGGTGGCCTGGTTCAACTTCCTATAATCTATACAGAGACTACTTGATTATTCTGGACTCTAGTAGGTACAAGCTCATTATTAGCATTCCTAACTACTGTTAGACCGGACTTCTTTGGTACAACTTGCACCGGACTTACCCAAGTACTATCAGAGATGGGGTATATAATACCTGCCTGTAGAAGCTTAGTCACCTCTTTCTTCACCACATCCAAAATCAGTGGATTAAGTCGCCTTTGGGCCTGTCTTACTGGCTTAGCCCCATCCTCCAATAAAATTCTGTGCATGCATCTGGAAGGGCTAATTCCTGGAATATCAGCCAATGTCCACCCAATAGCCTTCTTGTGCTTCTTCAGAACCTCCAAAAGCTTGGCTTCCTGGTCAGAGTCAAGGCTGGAGGAAATGATGACTGGAAGTTTCTCATTTGTCTCCAGGTAGGCATACTTCAGGTTCCCAGGAAGTGGCTTGAGTTCTAGGGATGGTGGCTGCTCAACAGATGGTACATTGGGAGTAGCCAGGATGTCAAGGACTTCTGCTGAACAGACAGCTTCACTCTCACTATCATTATCACCCTGCAAAGTTGAATCCAGAAAATCAGAACAAACAGCACATGGGTTAGTGTCAGTACAGTTAGTACAAGTATATACATCATCAAAACCAGAAATAAATGGAAAATCTGAAATAAAGTCCTCATGGG
Source organism: Sophora flavescens (assembly GCA_030762895.1). Taxonomy (NCBI): domain Eukaryota; kingdom Viridiplantae; phylum Streptophyta; class Magnoliopsida; order Fabales; family Fabaceae; genus Sophora; species Sophora flavescens. The sequence continues at coordinate 64,831,337 of CM061062.1, read as the reverse complement.
TATCCTCAATAAGCTCCGAAAGCAACTCTAAGTGGAAAGCAGTGCTCCTCCAGGTGGGTGTTTCATAGCATCAAAGATCTTGAACTTGGCCACAATATCACCAAACTCCATAGACATAGTCCCATCATGCACATCACTCTTAGTCTTGGCTGTCTTCATGAATGGTCTGCCCAAGATTATTGGTGATCTACTGGAATGTGTCTCTCCTGCCATGTCTAGGATGTAGAAGTCCACAGGGACGATCAAATCATCAACTTGCACTAGCACATCTTCTACTATTCCCATGGGTGGACGCATCGGTCTGTTAGCCAATCGGATGGTGAGACTGTATCTTGCAAAGGCCCAAGATCAAGGTTGTTAAAGATGGAGGTGGGCATGACATTTATGGATGCTCCCAAGTCCAGCATGCAGTTTTCAAACTTCCTATCCCCAATAGTGCATGGAATAGTAAATACGCCTGGATCCTTGCACTTCTGTGGTAATGCCTGAGTAGGGGTTAAAGCAAGCAACTCTTTTCGGTGCAGGCCTAAAGCTGGATAAAAGGCTGAGACATTTCTTCCCAAATCAACCCTCTCATTATGCTTCATCTTCCTCTTGTTGGTGCATAGATCCTTGAGAAATTTCGCATACTTGGGCACTGCTTGATCACATCTAGAAGGGGAATATTCACAGCTACCCTTCCGAAAACATCAAGAATTTCCTTCTCCTTATCTTCACCACCAATCTTCTTATTATTCTTCAATCTGTGGGAATGGGATGGGTGGTCTGTACACTTTCTCAACTTCAACTTCAACAGTGAGGCTCGGGAGTTACCTCAACGGTTGCTTCATCTTTTTCAGAGGTGGCCTTAACAACTTTTCCAGATCTCAGAGATATGGCACTCACATTAGGGTTGGAGGCATTGGGATTTATCACTGGCTGTGCAGGTAGCTGACTGGATCCTTGACCTTGCTGTATGTTATTCATGGATGTGGCCAGCTGTCCAATCTGTGTCCTCAAATCTTGAATTCTAGCACTTGTTTGCTCTTTGAAACGTGCTGTGAAGCTGCAACCTGCTTTGCTGAAACCGGAGGTTATTTGCAGCCATTTGCTTGATCATATCTTCTAATGAAGGTCCAGAAGGTGCAGAAGTGGTCACTGGAGGAGGATTCTGAGGTGCTGCCAGTGGGTGTTGTTGGGATGAGTTCCCATACCGCAGATTAGGATGATTCCTCCAATTGGGATGGTACCTATTGGTAGAGAGGTCTGGAGTGTTGTACCGATTCTGACTGTTTCCTTGATTATATGGATTAACTGCATAAGCTTGGGACACTTCACGGACGAACTCTTCTCTCTGGATAGGGCATGGATCATATGGGTGCTCAGGAGAATTGCATATGCCACATAACTTTGCAGGCTGAACCCTGTCTATTGCCAATTGCCTTACAAAAGAAGTCAGCTCATCCAATCTATTCTCAAGGGCGGCCTGGTTGGAAGATGAACTATGGACCTCATGCACACCTCTTGTCTCAACTGAATTTCTTCTGGTAGTGAACTGCTGGGAATTCAATGACATATTCTCAATGAGTTGCTTGGCAGCAGCTGGGGTCTTATCAACTAATGCTCCCCCACTAGCAGCATCCAAAAGATTCCTATCCATCGGCAGTAATCCTTCATAAAAGTACTGGATGAGGAGTTGTTCAGAAATCTGATGCTGGGGGCAGCTGGATACCAAATGCTTGAACCTTTCCCAATATTCAGCTAGCGATTCATTCCCTTGCCCGATGCCACATATTTCCTTCCTTATTGACGCAGCTCTTGAAGCAGGAAAATATCTTTCTAGGAAAACCCTCTTCAAATCATTCCAAGTGGTGATAGAGTTGGGCTCAAGATACAACAACCAATCATTTGCAGCTCCCTGGAGTGAGAACGGAAAAGCCTTCAGTTTGATGCTATCCTCAGTTACTCCCTCTGATCTCGAGGTTGTGGAGCATACAACTTGGAATTCCTTCAAGTGCTTGTGTGGATCCTCACCTGCAAGACCATTAAACTTTGGCAACAAGTGAATGAAACCAGATTTTAGTTCAAAAGGAGTATCAGCACCAGGATATGAAATACACAGTCCATTGTAATTTACATCAGGGGGCAGCAAGCTGTCTTAATGTCCTTTGGTCTCCCATGTTTTCAAAAACAGTTTTGGAATTAGAATCACTACTAGTGCTAGCCCGAAATTCTCTACGGAGTGTGTGCAGTGTTCTTTCAATTTCCGGATCAAAATCACACAACTCAGGGCAATTCGACCTAGTAGCCAGACCAATTCAAAACAAAAACAGAAAAATAAAAGGAAGAGAAGAATAATAATAAAAAAAAAACAAAATGCGAGAAATAACAAATCAGAGTCCCCGGCAACGGTGCCAATTTTTGGTCGCGCTGTCGCGCACGCGCCAAAAGGAACGAGCGGGTTTAAAACTGTAGTTTAGGGCGACAACTCGGATGTCGTCTCACAAGGACTCTTAAGTGTTATTTTTCGCAAAAATAAGTTTGGGGGGTTGGATTGGATGCAATCAAATAAAATAAAACAATGAAAAACAGAGCAATTAAAAACAGGGCAGTTTAAATAGATTATCGAATATCAACCAACGATTAATCTATTGTTCTCGAATTCCCAACTATCCTTGGTTCATGTAATCCCAGGCCCTAAGTAGATTCTAATCCCCTTTCAGTTGTAGCAACTATTAACAACGCAATCGCTACTACAGATATATGTTCCTATTCCCGAAATAACAAACGGGGTTAATCCCTCATGAACTAACGAACATGAATGAACACACGCGAAATAACAAACGCGATTTAGTATAGGAACATAACATCACTGAAACGAATCAATACAACACTACACACTCCTGAAATAACAAACAGAAATGTATAATATGGTATTGAAAAGGGAAAAGCAATTAAAATAGGAATTACAAAACCTCAAGTATATGGAATTCTCATACAGTAGATTAATCTAAGAATTTAGTTCTCCATAACAATAACGAAATACACAGAAAAATATGTAAAACTGTGGAGAAGCAAAAGTTGTTCATAATCTGCCCAGACAGCTATTTATAACATTCAGGAATTTTTGCCCTCTCGCGAGGCGAAGCTTCTCTCGCGACGCGAATCTTGTGAACAGTCTGCAACCTTTGGTATTCTCGCGAGGCGAAGAAAGGATCGCGGGGCGAGGAACTGAAGAGTCTTCTTTATTACGCCCGTTATGAACATCAGGGGCCAACCATGATGCTTTCTGACTTCCAGGCTCGCGAGGCAAATGGATGCTCGCGAGGCGAGACTCTTCAACTTCAAAACTGCCACAGCCGTGACCTTCAACACGGGTAAGCCATGATAGTCTCTAACTTTCAGGGTTGGGTGACTCGCGGGGCGAAATATTCTTCGCAGGGCGAACCAGAGACCTTGCATTTCCTTGGAACAGTCAGCCTTCGGGGTCGCGAGGCGAAGAACTGTTCGCGAGGCGAACCAGAGAGGATGTCATTTTCACTGTTCTGCTGGCTTTCAGGTTCGCGAGGCGAATCCCCTGTTTCTTTATTCTCTCAACTTCTACTTAACCTGAAAACAAAGAAATAACTATAAGTGTATTATTCGACTCAAAACTGGGTAATTTAACCTAAAACTACTTTAGAGACTCAAAACCTTGCTTGAGGACAATCTAATCTAATTTGGGTGAAAATAGGATATAATTTTCACAAAACCCCGGTCATACTAGCCATAAACTAGATGAGCCATAGGCTTATCAAAATACCCCAAACTTAAACTTTGCTTGTCCCCAAGCAAACTAGGACTCAAAAATCAAAAAGACTCAAGACCTGGCAAGCTTAAAAGATTCAATCAACCTTGCACACATTCAAGCAATACATCAAAACAGTTTTCTTCAATGTCCCCCCCTTTCAAACAAAGCAATCCCCACATTCATTTATTCTAAACAATTGAGAATTTCATCATTCGAACAGTCATCAATCTAAGCAGGGGATCTGGGTTACACACAAGAGGGAGATCACCAATTCCAAACAACTGCCTTCCTCACAAGGACATTTAGTGTTCACTCAATCACTCAGTTTGTGTCAGGCTATCAACATTTCTCTCAATTTCACTTTTCAAGAACACTTCCCATAAATTTGATTTTCATCTCCCAGTGATTCCCACAGAAAACATGCAAGCAACATCAAAAGGTCTTTTATGGGTTGTAATGGGGCCTGGCTAAGGGTAGGATGTACAAAGGAACTAGGCTGAAGACCCTAACCTCATTTTTCATGTACATTTCTGCATGCATTTGCATATAGTTAGGCCAATTTAGTGTTGATTTTGTATAGTTTTTCCTTTGGAACGGATGAGGTGGTTTCTGGTGTTGTTTTGCAGGATTTAATGGAAAAATGCCCAGAAATCAGCCTTGGTGGAGCTTGGATGAAAAAGAGCTTAAAAATGAAGAATATGAGCCAAACAGAGCCTATCACGGCCTGGCCGTGATGACCATCACGGCCGTGATCAAGCAGAGAAGAAGGCAAAAGTCAGAGACCGTCACGGCCTGGCCGTGATGGCCATCACGGCCGTGACGGGCGACGGACCTTTAAATAAACCTGCACTGAACAGAATTAGGGATCTGCACTTGGAGGCAGGCTGAGGCTGGCGGCTGGAGAGGGTTTCTACCCAAAAAAGGGGGGCGTTTTCTCTGCTCTTGGATGGGGAAATGATGGAGGAAGCTTGTCTATGAGTGTTCTCCATCCCTTTTCTCATTCTGTTTTGTATTTCCTTTTAACATGAGTAGTTAAATCCCCATTGTTGGGGTTAGATGTAACTTTTCTGAACTTAGTTGTATTGTGATTTGGTTGTTTTAATACAAGTTTCTATTTCGTATGAGTATGTGATTCTGTTCTTAATGCTTTCCTTGGATTAGCTACCCATAGGAATGATATGTTGCTTTAATAGATGACTGAAAGGTTGGTGTTAAGGCATGCTCATGAATCATATGCCAAGTAGGTCAAGAATCTAGACATAGGTGTTGGCTGCTTGCAATCTTATAAGTCTTAACTTAATGCAAAATCTCAGGTTATTCCACCTAAGACATTAGGGTTTAATTTGGGGTTTTAGGCTCAATGCACCTAAGACATTAGGCTTGAGTACTTTAGAAAAGGCTTGATTGACATAATTGAATTAGGACTTGTGTTAGAAGCCATTTCATTGCAACTAAGGGAGGATTAGTGTAGTCTAACCCTGACAATTCTAGACACATCCCTGTTTGTATACCAAGTGTTTGACAAAAGTCCAAAAAGACAAAAATATTTTATTTCCTTATTTTCTGTTTTAATCTCTCATACTTTATTTTAGTCTAAATAGTTGTTCAGCTTGTGAATTGGTAATTGACATCCAATCCCTGTGGATACGATAACCGGTCTCACCGTTTTATTACTTGTTTGCGACGAGGTGCACTTGCCTTTATTTATATATATCTTAAGAATCACGCATCAAAACACTTCAACACAATGAATTTCCACTCAAGTTCCTTTTCTCATTCATCTTTTCATTTGCCTTGGGTGACTACAGCCATTTTATTTCAATATCCTTTTTGAAATTTTTTTTTTGTACTTTTTTTTTCTCTCTTTTTTTTTCTCTTTTTTTTTTCCAATCCCAAATAACACATTGCACCTTGTAGCCACCCCAAACTTAGTTTCTTGCAACCACTCTCTTGCTAAAATTCCATGCTCTCCTAATCCTAAGATCGGGTTAACATGGTTTTTCAGATTTTAGGCTCATAACATTAGGTTATCAAGAATTAACAGGCTAATCAGGCTCAATGGGGCTAACTAAGGAACATGCATTAGGGATGGTTATTTTAGGCTAAGTAGCTATTTACAAAGAAAATGCCTAAATCATCTAAAGCAACCACATAATCATGCAAACCAAAAAGAGACTCAATCAAATTCAGGAAAGTGCAACTTGAAAGTGATTTCACACAGTCAAAAACATGTTGGAGGCTCAGAACCTCACCTGGACATTTATGCAAATTGTTTGACAGAGATTCTATCCCTAGTGTGTGCTTCCTACCACCCCAAACTTATCATAAATCATGTCATCACAACAAAATCTCAAAGTTCAGTTTTCAATCACATGGGGATCATTCAAAAAAATTTTTTTTTTTCAGCCTAGGGGGAATCATCACATAAATCATGCAATCAATCTGTGCAAAATCAATCAAAATCCAATAAACTTGCCAACAAAAGACTCAACACACAAATACTCCTGAGCTTCTCAAATTATTCAGGAGCTTTATTCAAAGAAAAGGAAAATAAAAAACAAGACACAACAAAACTACAACTAGTTCCCTCCCCCACACTTAAAATATACATTGTCCCCAATGAACAAAAGAACTATAAAAACAGAGTGAGGGAAAGGAAAGGGAACTCCCTGATCAAGTATCAGTGTAGATGGGAGCTTCCAAGGAGAGCTCCTCAACATTAACATCCACAGGAACACCAGCATCCACACCATGGAATGGCTTAAGCCTCTGCCCGTTAACCTTGAAGGGCTTGTGGGTACCTGCACGTGTAATCTCTACTGCACCATAAGGAAAAACGTTAGTCACAACAAAGGGGCCATCCCACTTGGACCTAAGTTTCCCAGCCATCAATTTCAGGCGGGAGTTAAACAATAAGACTAGCTGGCCCACAAAAAATTCTTTTCTAACAATCATCCTATCATGAAAAAGTTTTGTTTTTTCTTTATAAATCTTGGAGCTTTCATAGGCTTCTATCCTAAGCTCCTCAAGTTGCTGCAACTGCAGTTTTCTTTCAACACCAGCTTCCTTCATGTCCAAGTTACAACACTTTACTGCCCAATATGCCCGGTGCTCAACTTCCACCGGGAGGTGACATGCTTTACCAAATACAAGCCGAAAGGGGGACATTCCTATAGGTGTCTTGAAAGCAGTTCTCTGAGCCCACAGTGCGTCTTCCAGATGGCGGCTCCATTCCTTTATATTCGGCTGCACCATCTTCTCTAGAATTTGCTTGATCTCCCTGTTTGATATTTCAGCCTGGCCATTGGTCTGGGGATGGTAAGCAGTGGAAACTCTATGTACAACCCCATATTTTCTGAGTAAGGCTTCCATGGTTCTGTTGCAGAAGTGAGTGCCCTGGTCACTGATGATGGCCTTAGGTATGCCAAACCTGCAAAAAATGTTGGACCTAACAAATTTGGATACAACTTTAGCATCGTTAGTCCTAGTGGGGATTGCTTCCACCCACTTTGAAACATAATCTACAGCCAAAAGAATATATACAAAACCAAAAGAAGGGGGGAAATGACCCATGAAATCAATCCCCCACACATCAAAAACCTCACAAAAGAGCATGGGTTGCTGAGGCATCTCACTCCTATGAGTGATGGCAGGGCCTGTTATTTGACATTCTTTACAATTCCTGTATACCTCATAGGAATCTCTAAAAATTGTGGGCCAGTAAAACCCAGAATCCAGGACTTTTCTTGCTGTCCTCTATGGTCCAAAATGTCCTTCAACTGGAGAGGCATGTGAGAAGTGCAAAATGGACTCTGTCTCATGATCGGGGACACACCTCCGAATAACCTGATCACTGCAAAACTTCCACAGGTAGGGATCATCCCACACATAGTACTTTGCATCGCTCTTGAGCTTGTGGAACTTATGTCTACTTGTACCTGCAGGAACAACACCAGCAACAAGAAAGTTAACTATGTCAGCAAACCAGGGTGTTACCCCATACAGGTGTAGAAGCCTCTCATCAGGGAAATCATCTTGGATGGGAGAAGGATCCTCATCCCTTGCTATTCGGCTCAAGTGATCGGCTACCAAATTTTCAGCTCCACTCTTGTCTTTGATTTCCACATTGAATTCTTGGAGCAAAAGCATCCACCGGATCAGTCTTGACTTAGCTTCTGGTTTCTTTAACAGATATTTCAGAGCTGCATGGTCAGTGAAAACAATAACCCTAGAACCTAGCAAATATGACCTAAACTTATCAAGTGCAAATACAACAGCTAGCAGTTCTTTCTCAGTGGTGGTGTAATGTGACTGTGCAACATCTAATGTCCTAGAAGCATAGTGAATGACATGGGCAGCCTTGCCCACCCTTTGTGCTAGAACCGCTCCCACAGCAAAATTGGAAGCATCACACATTAGTTCAAAAGGGAGTGTCCAGTCTGGGGGCTGGATGATGGGGGTAGATGTCAATGCTTTTTTCAGGCAGTCAAATGCCTCCCTGCAATGGTCATCAAAATGGAACAGGGCATCATTCTTCAGCAGGTTTGACAATGGCAGAGCTATCTTGCTGAAGTCCTTTATAAAGCGCCTGTAGAAACCTACATGTCCAAGGAAAGAACGGATCTCGCGTACGCAAGATGGGTAAGGCAATGAAGAAATCACATCAATTTTTGCAGGATCTACAGAAAAACCCTCTTTAGAAATTACATGACCCAAAACTATTCCCTGTTCTACCATGAAGTGACATTTCTCATAATTCAAAATCAGATCAGTCTCAATGCATCTTTGTAGAACTAAACTCAGACTATGCAGACATGCATCAAATGAGGAGCCATATACAGTGAAGTCATCCATGAACACCTCTATGCAATTTTCAATAAATTCAGAGAAAATGCTAAGCATACATCTTTGAAAGGTGCCAGGAGCATTACAAAGGCCAAATGGCATCCTCCTATAGGCAAACGTACCGAAGGGGCACGTGAAAGTGGTCTTTTCCTGATCCTCAGGGGCAATATGGATCTGGAAATACCCGGAAAAACCATCAAGAAAACAATAATGAGAATTACCATCCAGCCGATCTAGCATCTGATCTATGAATGGCAAAGGAAAGTGATCCTTTCTGGTGGCCTGGTTCAACTTCCTATAATCTATACGGACTCGCCAGCTATTCTGGACTCTAGTAGGTACAAGCTCATTATTAGCATTCCTAACTACTGTTAGACCGGACTTCTTTGGTACAACTTGCACCGGACTTACCCAAGTACTATCAGAGATGGGGTATATAATACCTGCCTGTAGAAGCTTAGTCACCTCTTTCTTCACCACATCCAAAATCAGTGGATTAAGTCGCCTTTGGGCCTGTCTTACTGGCTTAGCCCCATCCTCCAATAAAATTCTGTGCATGCATCTGGAGGGGCTAATTCCTGGAATATCAGACAATGTCCACCCAATAGCCTTCTTGTGCTTCTTCAGAACCTCCAAAAGCTTGGCTTCCTGGTCAGAGTCAAGGCTGGAGGAAATGATGACTGGAAGTTTCTCATTTGTCTCCAGGTAGGCATACTTCAGGTTCCCAGGAAGTGGCTTGAGTTCTAGGGATGGTGGCTGCTCAACAGATGGTACATTGGGAGTAGCCAGGATGTCAAGGACTTCTGCTGAACAGACAGCTTCACTCTCACTATCACTATCACCCTGCAAAGTTGAATCCAGAAACTCAGAACAAACAGCACATGGGTTAGTGTCAGTACAGTTAGTACAAGTATATACATCATCAAAACCAGAAATAAATGGAAAATCTGAAATAAAGTCCTCATGGGTATCCTCAATAAGCTCCGAAAGCAACTCTAAGTGGAAAACAGAGTGCTCCTCCAGTGGGTGTTTCATAGCATCAAAGATCTTGAACTTGGCCACAATATCACCAAACTCCATAGACATAGTCCCATCATGCACATCAATCTTAGTCTTGGCTGTCTTCATGAATGGTCTGCCCAAGATTATTGGTGATCTACTGGAATGTGTCTCTCCTGCCATGTCTAGGATGTAGAAGTCCACAGGGAAGATCAAATCATCAACTTGCACTAGCACATCTTCTACTATTCCCATGGGTCGGGCACTGGTCCTGTTAGCCAACTGGATGGTGAGACCTGTATACTGCAAAGGCCCAAGATCAAGGTTGTTAAAGATGGAGGTGGGCATGACATTTATGGATGCTCCCAAGTCCAGCATGCAGTTTTCAAACTTCCTATCCCCAATAGTGCATGGAATAGTAAATACGCCTGGATCCTTGCACTTCTGTGGTAATGCCTGAGTAGGGGTTAAAGCAGCAACTCTTTCTGGTACAGGCCTAAACTGGATAAAAGCTGAGACATTTCTTCCCAAATCAACCCTCTCATTATGCTTCATCTTCCTCTTGTTGGTGCATAGATCCTTGAGAAATTTCGCATACTTGGGCACCTGCTTGATCACATCTAGAAGGGGAATATTCACAGCTACCCTTCTGAAAACATCAAGAATTTCCTTCTCCTTATCTTCACCACCAATCTTCTTATTATTCTTCAATCTGTGTGGGAATGGGATGGGTGGTCTGTACACTTTCTCAACTTCAACTTCAACAGTAGGCTCAGGAGTTACCTCAACAGTTGCTTCATCTTTTTCAGAGGTGGCCTCAACAACTTTTCCAGATCTCAGAGATATGGCACTCACATTAGGGTTGGAGGCATTGGGATTTATCACTGGCTGTGCAGGTAGCTGACTGGATCCTTGACCTTGCTGTATGTTATTCATGGATGTGGCCAGCTGTCCAATCTGTGTCCTCAAATCTTGAATGCTAGCACTTGTTTGCTGCTGAAACTGTGCCTGTGAAGCTGCAACCTGCTGCTGAAACTGGAGGTTATTTGCAGCCATTTGCTTGATCATATCTTCTAATGAAGGTCCAGAAGGTGCAGAAGTGGTCACTGGAGGAGGATTCTGAGGTGCTGCCATTGGTTGTTGTTGGGATGAGTTCCCATACCGCAGATTAGGATGATTCCTCCAATTGGGATGGTACCTATTGGTAGAGAGGTCTGGAGTGTTGTACCGATTCTGACTGTTTCCTTGATTATATGGATTAACTGCATAAGCTTGGGACACTTCACGGACGAACTCTTCTCTCTGGATAGGGCATGGATCATATGGGTGCTCAGGAGAATTGCATATGCCACATAACTTTGCAGGCTGAACCCTGTCTATTGCCAATTGCCTTACAAAAGAAGTCAGCTCATCCAATCTATTCTCAAGGGCGGCCTGGTTGGAAGATGAACTATGGACCTCATGCACACCTCTTGTCTCAACTGAATTTCTTCTGGTAGTGAACTGCTGGGAATTCAATGACATATTCTCAATGAGTTGCTTGGCAGCAGCTGGGGTCTTATCAACTAATGCTCCCCCACTAGCAGCATCCAAAAGATTCCTATCCCTCGGCAGTAATCCTTCATAAAAGTACTGGATGAGGAGTTGTTCAGAAATCTGATGCTGGGGGCAGCTGGATACCAAATGCTTGAACCTTTCCCAATATTCAGCTAGCGATTCATTCCCTTGCCCGATGCCACATATTTCCTTCCTTATTGACGCAGCTCTTGAAGCAGGAAAATATCTTTCTAGGAAAACCCTCTTCAAATCATTCCAAGTGGTGATAGAGTTGGGCTCAAGATACAACAACCAATCATTTGCAGCTCCCTGGAGTGAGAACGGAAAAGCCTTCAGTTTGATGCTATCCTCAGTTACTCCCTCTGATCTCGAGGTTGTGGAGCATACAACTTGGAATTCCTTCAAGTGCTTGTGTGGATCCTCACCTGCAAGACCATTAAACTTTGGCAACAAGTGAATGAAACCAGATTTTAGTTCAAAAGGAGTATCAGCACCAGGATATGAAATACACAGTCCATTGTAATTTACATCAGGGGCAGCAAGCTGTCTTAATGTCCTTTGGTCTCCCATGTTTTCAAAAACAGTTTTGGAATTAGAATCACTACTAGTGCTAGCCCGAAATTCTCTACGGAGTGTGTGCAGTGTTCTTTCAATTTCCGGATCAAAATCACACAACTCAGGGCAATTCGACCTAGTAGCCAGACCAATTCAAAACAAAAACAGAAAAATAAAAGGAAGAGAAGAATAATAATAAAAAAAAAAACAAAATGCGAGAAATAACAAATCAGAGTCCCCGAACGGTGCCAATTTTTGGTCGTATTTGTCGCGCACGCGCCAAAAGGAACGAGCGGGTTTAAAACTGTAGTTTAGGGCGACAACTCGGATGTCGTCTCACAAGGACTCTTAAGTGTTATTTTTCGCAAAAATAAGTTTGGGGGGGGGGGGGGGTTTGGATTGGATGCAATCAAATAAAATAAAACAATGAAAAACAGAGCAATTAAAAACAGGGCAGTTTAAATAGATTATCGAATATCAACCAACGATTAATCTATTGTTCTCGAATTCCCAACTATCCTTGGTTCATGTAATCCCAGGCCCTAAGTAGATTCTAATCCCCTTTCAGTTGTAGCAACTATTAACAACGCAATCGCTACTACAGATATATGTTCCTATTCCCGAAATAACAAACGGGGTTAAGCCTCATGAACTAACGAACATGAATGAACACACGCGAAATAACAAACGCGATTTAGTATAGGAACATAACATCACTGAACGAATCAATACAACACTACACACTCCTGAAATAACAAACAGAAATGTATAATATGGTATTGAAAAGGGAAAAGCAATTAAAATAGGAATTACAAAACCTCAAGTATATGGAATTCTCATACAGTAGATTAATCTAAGAATTTAGTTCTCCATAACAATAACGAAATACACAGAAAAATATGTAAAACTGTGGAGAAGCAAAAGTTGGTCATAATCTGCCCAGACAGCTATTTATAACATTCAGGAATTTTTGCCCTCTCGCGAGGCGAAGCTTCTCTCGCGACACGAATCTTGTGAATAGTCTGCAACCTTTGGTATTCTCGCGAGGCGAAGAAAGGATCGCGGGGCGAGGAACTGAAGAGTCTTCTTTATTACGCCCGTTATGAACATCAGGGGCCAACCGTGATGCTTTCTGACTTCCAGGCTCGCGAGGCGAGACTCTTCAACTTCAAAACTGCCACAGCCGTGACCTTCAACACGGGTAAGCCATGATAGTCTCTGACTTTCAGGGTTGGGTGACTCGCGGGGCGAAATATTCTTCGCGGGGCGAACCAGAGACCTTGCATTTTCTTGGAACAGTCAGCCTTCGGGGTCGCGAGGCGAAGAGCTGTTCGCGAGGCGAACCAGAGAGGATGTCATTTTCACTGTTCTGCTGGCTTTCAGGTTCGCGAGGCGAGGGAAACTCTCGCAAGGCGAATCCCCTATTTCTTTATTCTCTCAACTTCTACTTAACCTGAAAACAAAGAAATAACTATAAGTGTATTATTCGACTCAAAACTGGGTAATTTAACCTAAAACTACTTTAGAGACTCAAAACCTTGCTTGAGGACAATCTAATCTAATTTGGGTGAAAATAGGATATAATTTGCACAAAACCCTGGTCATACTAGCCATAAACTAGATGAGGCAGAGGCTTATCAAATATATTACTGTTGATTGAAGTTTGAGAAGCCGGACTTGAGTCTGTGCTCAATGATTATAAGGATTAAAAGCCTTAATAAGCCTTGAATAGAACTTTGAAAGTATTGGTTTCATTTATAAAAGTTCCATTTTTAAAACGCTCACTTCAAGAGAATAAGAATCTTGTTTTGAAAAGAAACGTTGAAGTATTTTTAAGTCAATAGAAACTACCTTTTTATGATCCAAAGTTTGTACGAGAGAAAACCTTTTTTGAACTATGTGTTTTATGAAGGAAAAACCCCTTTGAAAATATTTGACTTTATTCCATCAAGGATTTCAAAAGCAAACGAATTTCCTAATTGTTTTATAAAAGAGTTTGTAAAGGAAAAGATTTTCTCCTAAATGATTTAGAAATGTTCCGGTTACTTGGGTAAGTGACCGAGATTTTATTTTGGTTTTCGATTTTCATTGAGTGAAAAGTACGCACATGCGAAAGAGAATCTAGTTCGCGAGACGTCGCCTCTAGCATTCAGTTATATGCACGCGATCTGGGATCCGTGTCAAGAATTATGGACCAAAGGTCCTAATCGTGATTTTATGGGCGAGGAGTCCTAATCTTGGAATTAAAGACTGTGTGTCCTAATTTAGTTGTTATGGACTAGGAGTCCTTATCATGTTGAAATAAAACATGGATAAAATTATAATTGTTTCTACGACCACAACCTTGGACTGCGGCATCGGTCTAAGGTGTTGTGATTGAGCACTCGGACTGCGTGTCCTATGTTATTGATTTTCAAGTGATGAAAATTGTGAATAGTCGTTAGCTTTGAGCTTCGACAACGGAAAAGAGTTAGCACAAAGAAAAGTCTCGATAATGAAAAATATTTTATTCATATGCATTTTCCCTTAGCAGACGTGCTTGAGTTACCGAATACCTGCTTAAGATGTGGTGTTCGATGATGTATACATCCGAATAGTCGTTGATAAGGGATTCGTGATAATGTTGATCCGAGTACATGAGGTGACAGAGACAACTTGCCAATGCGGCATATGAGCCTGATCAACTCTTTATTTCTTAATGATAAAACGGTGATGATATCTCATGAGATTAGGTTTAGATCCTGATGATTGAAATGTCATGCATTATCTTTATAAAATTGATTGATTCGGGTATGAGGCCCACTAAAATAATACTTGTTGTTTACCTATGAATAATGTTTTAAATGTGAATATGCCAATGTGTTGTATGTATCATGTATATGGTTGTTGTGCGATATATCCATTGTCGGTATCTCACTCTTCAATTTCTACTTGTTATTTTCTCTTCCTTTTGGTATCGTCGTATGTATATGAGTTAAGATGGATCCCAACATCCCTCTTGTCCCGACGATGTCGAAGACTGAGGTCTTCGATGACGCGGGGAATGCCGGGGCATGGCAGATTCATCCGGGGGCGACATCTGCCACCTACCACGGATCAATCACCACAACCGATTTGAATGCAGATGGAGATCCAATCCGTAGGAGCCATATCATGGAGACTAGGAGAGTACGTCTGCCTCCGACTTGGTATTACCTTCACGCACTGCGACCTAACGGACTGCTACACGAGCCACCACCTCTGGACGTTGAGCAGGCAGCACCGATTGAGGAGGACCCTGGGGAGGACTTCTGTGAGGTCATGGAGGAGGATGAGCCTGAGTATCATGTCCTGGATCATGACGATGACGACAATTCCGTAGATGAGTGCGGCGACGTCATAGATCCATTACCTGATGTCTCGTCTCGTGGGAGCATTTGTGGAGACCCTGCTTGCAGCCAGTGTCAATGATCAGTTTGGAGGGTTTTGTGGATAGTCTTCCATCTTCTGACTTTCTAGAGTTACCTTTTTGGATGTGATTCCGGACCCTCTTTCCCCATGTTTTTTTTACTCTCTTTTAAGTTGTATCTTCTACATTTCTAACTCTGTTGCAATGGCCATTGATAAGGCCCTAACTTATGTACTAGAACTTGGGTCTCGTTGGGACATGTTATGAATATATATATATATATATATATATATATATATATATATATATATATATATATATATGTTGTCTTCAATTCACGGTCTGAGTGTTCATCACTTTTATTTCATTTATCCTTTTCAAAAAAAAAAACTACCATTTTTAGTGTACTCATCCATCGAGAAAATGATACTTTCCGAAAGTTACCAGTATTGTAAACAGCTTTATTTCCGCAATTGGGTAACCATGTGATGCTGGGTTTAGGGTGTCATATGTGCTCCTTGTTCAGCACGACCGTGCTCATGGAGTCAGGCGTACTGTTCTGGACAGATTCAACTTGTGTTCTTGGAGCCCAAAACTCCCTAACACTCTCGAATCAGTTCCTAGGGTCCTTTGACTAATCCAGTTGGCATCAACATGACAACAACATAACTCAGCCAATAAACATTCAGTCAATCAACATTTAGTCAATCCATGTATAATAACAACAACATAAGCAATACTCATATCATAACCAGATTCAACTAAGTATACATCATTAGGCATATAACGTAGCATTCATAAAACAGTAGGCATACATGACAGGCATACCATTAACCAAATAACAATTAGCAATTAACTATACGATACATGCATACTCATAACTCGACAACATTAATAGCAATTAATCCAATTGAACATAATATCAATCATAACATGGCATTAACAACCCCTCATCTTATGCTACCCCCTTGCCTAATGTATACACTATCCTTCTCCCCATATCTGGTATGAAGAATTCGATAGTGGCAACTCAACGATCAACCAACACGTCCCTCGAATAGCTTAGTTAGTTTCCAAGCCTTGGTCAAACAGAAAAGGTCAAACCATTAGTTCCCAATTCTTAGTAAAAGAGAGGAAACTAAAAGAGGGAGAAACCGTTACCTACACCGATTGACACAGACGAACTAGACGCTCCCAAGAGTCTCTAAAGCTCCAACAATTGGTTTAGAGAGAAAAGGGAAGAAAAGGTTCGTAGCCGTAACAGGATTTCTATTTCTGCCAAAATGGGTTTATGAGAAAACCCTCGGTTACTGTTCTCCTTTTAAAGGCATAGGCCCGAGCACGGCCGTGCTCCTCCTTGAGCACGGCCGTGCTCCTCCTTGAGCACGGCCGTGCTCCTCCTTGAGCACGGGTGTGCTCAACTTAGCGTCAGCGAGTTGCGCTTTCCCAACAAGCACGGTCGTGCTCTCTATTGAGCACGACTGTGCTTGTGACTCAGATAGTCACAAGACACAAGCCTAAGAAGGGATTTTAAACCTAGAAACCCCGCTTAGCCTCTCAACAACAACTCTAAGCTAAAACCTAAGGCTTAAGCAATCAAACAACATACATAAAAGCACTTAACGAAAAACGGGGTGTTACATATATTACCACCATAAGACTTATTTTGAAGCATGTCTATGGCTTACGAGGCAATGCATATACAATCCGAAATATGCCTACCTCTAATAAAGCCCCTTTGCTCCTCATATATGATGTTAGGTGCAATATAAGCTAATCTATTAGCTAAGACTTTTGTAATTATCTTAAACTGAAAATTAGCCCCCAACAAAAACTAAAGTACCAAATTAATTCCTTGCAATTTTAAACTAGGAACATGTTAATCCCTCCGTCAACTATTGTTAGGCACCATCTGTTATCTCTGTGACATATACAGTTAATTTGCCACTCTGTTTGGTTATTGTCCACCATGGAAAATAATTTTAATAACATCCAATTTCACCTCAAAACGTCAGTGTTTTGCACCTTTTTTCTTCCTCGTGAACATAGGAACCCTTACGGCATTACTACGGCCTTGTTGTTGTTCCATTATTACAGGGGTACGAATTTTGCCCCTTTAAATTCTTGGCATACAAGATGTTTATTCATCAATCCATCACAAAATGAATTTCAACTTCTAACTATGGGCACCGGTAAACTTCCAACTATCCCTAACTTCTATTTAACGATACACGTCACAGAGATAATGAATGGTGTCTCATGTCGCTACTTTGAAATTGTGAGGGACTAATTTGGTACTTTATTTTGTTAAGGACTAAAATGAACTCTGATATTTTTCTCAGGAGCCAAAATGGGATTTTATTCTTTTCTTTTTATTAAATAATAGAATAGGAGAAAGATACTATAAAAATGCTTATTTTACTACTTTTTTTTTTATCACACCATCATTTTACACATAAATCTTAACCATAGATTCCATTGTTGTTCCTAAAGCAAAAATCTTGTGATCGATGAATATAAAGTAGATGTAAAAGATAGTGTAAAAATGTCATCATTGGAGTATATATTTGTTTTATCACTATTTAAGTTTCTCATGATTGTTGCTAATGACAGTTAACTTGTGAGGGAATGGATTTTTTTGAAGATGAAAATTAATAAAAAAAATTACTATAAATTTATATAAATAAAATAATTTTAAAAAAAAAGTTACCCAAAGACAGCTTAAGTAGTTAGAATTGTGGAAAATGTACCGAGGTTCTATCCTTAGAATTGTTCCCGCTCCTTTCCGATTTCCCTGAAAAGTTAAAAATAACACCATTTTATTTATAAAAATGCAATCGCCTCTTTCTTAAAATCGGTTTAAATGCAGAAACCTGTTCTAAAATCCATAATTTGCACTAGTGCTTTCCGCGTCCCTATATGGATCATTTAGGGTCCACCTCAATAGTAAGCCCTATCAAAGGACAGAAAAAGTAACAAATGAAAAATAAAGTATATTGCTAATAAAGATCGACTTATCTCGTAGAATGGTAGGTCAATTGTAAAAAAATATTATAAGGTTTCGAGAAAACTTGTGATATGTCAATTCTATCATAATAAAAATGGGTTCTTCTCCTCCATGTGTCAACATGTTAGTAATTTTCTTTCCTGCTCAAAAGCCTTCTTTTGTTTGCTTTCCACTACTTTTTTTCTACTTAAAAAACTCACACATATTACACCTTTTCTCTATTCTTTATCACTCTACACCTTTTCTATATTTCCTATTAAAAGTTATCTTCAATCACCCCTTGATATTTCTCATGTCTTTTCAATATCTAGTTTCTTTTTCTTATTTCCTATACTAATAGCGGATTTTTGAGTCAGTATTAGCCTTATTTAGAATCCATATCAACATTACTTCCTGATTGTGCATTTTGATGTGCACTACTATAGTGTTTCGTTGACAAGTATTATTGTAGTTAAATCTACAATAATGCTTCTAAAGTGTTATCTTGTTTACGACATTCAATAGAGCCAATATAGATAGTTCCTGAAAGTGCTATAAATACTGAAATTAAACACTATTAAATCCTGAATATGTTGTAATGATAAGCTTAAACACCGTTAGCATCTCCACGTAGATAATGCTCCAACCATCCATTCCTGTAGGTAGCAATGCACATTGTCGACTCGGTCCGGTTGCTGCTCTTATTTCTTTGTTGCTCTTTGTTATTATTTTTTTCATTGTTGCTTTCGTAAAGTAATTAGGGCTCCTCATCTATGTAATGGTTTATTGCTCTTTTTTATTTCTATGTATAGAAGCCTCACTTCAAAGCATAACTGAAAAGGCTGTAGATGTGGTTGTTGGTGTTGCTTCTATCAGGTGAGGGACACACTTCAAGTTGCATGGATTTGTTTTGCATCTTTGTGTTGATTGTAGGTTATCTTATGATTTATTATTTCAGCTCTTATATTTTCTAGGATTTCTATATATTTTTTTATTAGTGCATACCCTCCTCTTTCTTTTACTTTATATGCTTTCCTTGCCCAAAGTTGTTTTCAGCTATTGAGCTGAGGATGTGTTGCTTCCGTATGGTGAAGTTCATTTTGTTACCAAGTTCTATGTATTTTTCATTAATATTTTAGTTGGTGTTGCTTTTGGGTCGTTCTATGATTTTACTTTGGTTCAGGTAACGGGTTAGATCAAAATTGGCCCAGCCTGACCCATGTACACCCCTAACCCAGTCATTATCTTTTTCTTTATAAGCGAACAAATGTATTTCTAAGACTACAAGGGATACCAAACCCAATACTTCAAAGTGCTTTATGTTGCCATAGTAACACAAATTCATAACACATTTAAACCCAACAATAAAAGACTACAATCCCGTAACCTGTTTCAAACCCACAAACAGAATGCAACATAGATTCCACACCAAAACAACAAATTTGTATTTATGACTATTAAGTAGTATCAAATACATTCAGGTGGTGGTTAATAAATGCCAATATGGTGTATAGAAGTCATTCCCAAACCTTTTGGATCATCTGCAACCTGCCACATAATCAGTGCCTAGCGATCAAATAAAACCACAAAAGATAAAGCTTGACCAACAGAGCCACATCAGTGCATGGATCAATTAAATCATCAAGGAAAGAGTCCACTATAATCCTTTGATAACCTATACAGAACCAGCACCCAAAACCAAAATTCCACAATCACATTCATCATGATAACTCAAAAAGGGTTAACCCACTTCTTACCTCCTCTACACGCAGGTATTGTAAGAAGATCGCCAAAAATTTTCATACAAAAAGCAAGGAGAACCCCTTGTTGTTAGGGTGCTTATGCTAAGTGTGTTCTTAGGATCTTTAATGAGTTTGCAAGTCGACAATGTGCATTGTTACCTACAGAAATGGATCGTTGGACATTATCTACGTGGTGATTCTAACGGTGTAACGGTGTTTAAGTCTATCTTTACAACAAATTCAGGATTTAATAGCATTTAATTTAAGCATTTTATAGCTCTTTTAGAAGTTATCTATGTCGGCACTATTGAAAGTCGTAAACAAGATATCGCTTTAAAAGTATTGTTGTAGATTTAACTACAATAACACTTGTCAACGAAACGCTATAGTAGTTCACACCAAAATGCACAGCCAGGAAGTGGTGCTGACATGGATTCTAAATAAGGATAGCGTTGACTTAAAAATGTACTATCTTAGTTACCCCACAACTATAGCCCGATCTCAAAAAAACGCTATCGTAGTATTGAACTACGATAGCGTTTTCTTAAACAAATGTCGTCTATTGTTCGCTTTTTTTTTATTTTTATAATTGGTATTTTATAGCTGCTTTCCTCATTCACCATCACACTAGAATAAGTTACTGAGCATTCAATCAAAAATAGTATTCAACTTATAAAACAACATTTAGCTTGTAAAAAAAATAGAATTGAGCATTCTAGATTCAAAAAACTAGCATCCAACAATTAACACCAATCATACCACTACTGCAATTAATAAAATCGACCATAAACAAACTTTGGATCTTGAAAACATATATATCATAATGCGAAAACAAAAACATACATTCCAACGAATATACCATAATTTAATAATCAAAAGATTAAAATGCCTATGCGTTACTGAAATAAAAAAAGATCTAAAAAGATCGTCACTAGTGCAGGAAGTGCATTTACGTCAGTCAAAATTGATTTTTGACGTCTGAAAAATCCCGACGTTATTGAAGCAGTCGTTAAAAGTACACTTTTAACGTCAGTTGATTACAAAACTGACGTTAAAAGTAAGAAGAGCTCAAGGCCGCCACAACATTCGATTTGATACCTCTCTCTGATTAGCGGTAGGGGCTGTCAGCCAACAACAAAGCGATAGGAGCTAGCGGCCCTGCGTATCGACCGCCACCTATCTTTATCGTTCAAATGTCGTGGTTCTCTATCGTAGATCAACTCCGTCGATCCTCAATCCCTCTCAGCCAAAGGCGAGAAATAAGCTCAATCGAGTACTAAATAAAAACTGGATCTTTATCCATGCCTCTATGAAGGATAAACGAGAAACTGAGAATAGAACGATTGTTAGGTAGCGCACTTCCACCTTAACCGGAGGAGAATCTCACCGTTCAAGAGTATCTGCGATCAAAAGTAAAGAAACCATTCGAGCTGTAGCTTTACAAAGGTAGGAGAGCCCTTTATTCTTATCTTATTATTATCGACCGTGGATAGCCTGAGTACATAACAAAAACATCTATTCTTTGCTCACGAGAAAGATTGAATAGGGGTTATAAACATATAAAGAAGCCTCGTCATTTTGACGGGAAAAGGTACTAAGTATTGTATACTACCTGCTGGACAGAGTCGAGCCTCTTTCAGACCCTTGTTCGCAGTATGGTCTTTTCACTGGGCTTCTGAGATTCCCCTCCGAAATGGATGATCAAATCAAAGAAAAGGATGACCATTACATTAATTGCGAGAAGAGGTCTTGCTGCACACCGAACCACATGAGAGATTTAGCTTTATGAGCTATACGAAATTCATTATCTCGCAGGATTGAGATTTAACTTTTGATTCTGTGCCATCGACTTCTTTTGTAGGCTACCTATCACTCTATCGATATTCCATTTCCATATCTCCTTCTCCTTCGGCTTAATTTCTCTTATTTTGTTGATTTTGGGCAGTATATACCTATACCACTAAAGTCAATAGAGGATATTTCTTTCGACATAATAAGAATCTTTCTCAGTCTTAATTCCATCGAGCCTAGTTACTAGACCAACAGCTTACCTTAGCCCAACCATAGGTCCTACAGCTTTGATGGCAGATAGCCACTTGAACTAGCAACCCTACCTGCCATACCATGCCTCATGAATGAAATTATGGATATTCCACAACCCAGGCCCCGACTTTTTCTTTCAAAGCGGGTCGATAACTCCTAAATGAAGTTCATACGTAACCCACAAAATTCTGGTTCCGACCACCCATCCATATTTTCTCCTTCCCTCGAGGCACAGGAACGGTCACACTGATACCTCAGTAGTGAGAGAAGCACATTATTGCTTGTTTTAGTCCTGAATTTCTGATCCATGGTAGATAGACACCAAAAAAGAAACTTCATTCTCAATGTCTACAACTACAAAAAATGTTGCTAACTTTCTTAGGCGTCAAAATTGTAAGAAAAATGATCCTCAAATGCCGGACTGGGGCCAAAATGGATGCTTAAATGTTTGAAAGGGTATCAGAATAGGAAAAAGAAGCATCTGGCTCACTACACGACTGGCTGGCAAGACTGACTATCAGGACGAACTAGTTACATATGATTAATGGGATAGGAATAAAAACCTTTACTTCTTTCTGGTTCTCGAACTTACCTTGATCCCGGTCCATTGAGTTGAATGAGTTGAAGCTCCTTTACCATTAGTCTCATCTGAAGCAATTCCCGAATAAGAAAGATTGGTTGTTCTGCTAGCTCTTTAAAGAGTTGGATTTGGTAACTTGTTGGAATAAGCTGGGAGTAGGTGCTCGTGAATGAAAGGAATGGACCTTCCATTTTTATTTTATTTAGAGCCAACACCCTAACAGTTGGGTTAGCTTCCATGGAAGGAAACTTTTCTATCGGGTAAGGAGTTAGAATAGGCCGAGGCCGAGCCTTAATCAAGTCCTATTAGAAGGTGGAAGCACGTTAGCTATTAAGTTTTTCTTGCTCTAAATTGCTGGCTTTATGAAGAGCTGGTTCCGGGGTATACCTTTATTGACAGAATTAGACTCTCTTTTCATCAGCCTTAAGTTGAGGATTCTGACCTAGCTCGATGACCCCTCCGTGAAGCTCTAGTCCTTTCTGCTTACAGTGCTGATAGTTCCGTGTCTCCAGCATCTCTTGCCTACCTACCCCTAATGTCTGCAGTAGCTGCTTCGCTTCTATCTTATATAGTAGACCGAGCAGATGATCGAAGAGCGTACTTCTTTCCAACAAACAGGAAGTTCCGATTCGAATGGAGATATGTCGGAATTTGCTCTTGGGAAAGATAGAAGGTCAGGGCTTCAGACCCATAATTCAACCTAACCAACCAATGTGGGAGCTTCTTATAATAAGTTCCAAAACCTTGAGATGAAGAAGGGAAAGCATAAGTGAACTCGATCCAGTGGAGGAGGAAGCTCGGTTCAGTCCTTGCAGATCTTGACTCACTCACTTCAAGAGTAGAATCCGCAACTCTAGTGGAAGGGGTATTGGCCATTATGAGTAGTAAAGGCTACCATGAGCAGAAAGGGACTACTTGGCTCGATCGAGCAGCACCTACACCTTCTCACGTAACGACTTCTTTGAAGCTAGGCTATGATCAGATCCAATTCTAGGAGCGATGTCAGACCAGTAGACCCAAGTTATGCCTTTGATCCATGAGCTTCGGTTTGAACACATTGTTCTCTTGAAAGCTTATTAGGAAGCTAACTATTGACCTTTTTTATTTTATCAATAGGAGGTGTGGTGCCGTTGGACCTGCCCTTTATGCAGCAGTAGTTTCTGTTGAACTGGACACTTCTCCTGCTATTGGTAGGCTCAGAATTCAAGGAAGTGAACTGGTGGGACTCTGCTACTTGCTAGGGTTGATGTGGAAGAAGGGGCGAAGTTTCTCGGAAGGAGTAAGGACTAAAGGGCCAGAGTCAACTGCTGGTGGTTCAGGAAGTTAATCAGATTCATCCTATAAAAGATGGTACGAAAGGGATTGATTGGGGTTCATCGACATCTGAGATTAAGTTTGAAAAGAATCCCTTATCCTCCTCTTTCATTTAGGAACCTCACTCCTGGAGGAAGGAATAGCACCCAAAAGCCGGTTGGGTCGGGCATCACATAGTTTTGAAGGGGGAGACGCCCGGTTCCTACAAACTGAACACAGGCAACTTCTTTATTGAAAAGTTAGTCTGAAAGCATACTTTCGGGGCTTCGTCTTCTCCTTTCTTTAGTGAAGGAAGGCATCTGAAAAGTTCTCTGGACTGAGGCTTAACCACTCCTGTTGTGACGGATTCGGACGCTTTTAACGTCAGTTGTTTAGTTCAACTGACGTTAAAAGTTACACTTTTAACTTCGGTTGTACTAAACAACTGACGTTAAAGGCTTTGTTTTTTTTATAAAAAAAAAAATTCTGTTACAATATATCCCTTCCCCCAGTTATCCCTGCATCCAGTAAACAGTTTAGTAACAGTCCAATATTTCACTTAAATTTCATTAATAAAATAAAAGTATATATATAAAAATTAAGGAACAAAAGGAGGTGGGGGTAAAAAACATACTAATTACTACACACCTACATATAAGTTTCTATACTAATTACTAACTACACATCTTCTATATACTCCCGAGGTATACTAGCGGGAAATCCTTTCTCTTTAGCATAGTTGAAGAAAAATTCTGCAAACCGCGTCCTCAAGTCTTTGAACTCTTTTTTGTTTAGAGGAGATTGGTCGCTGTTAAAAGCCTACACACGTTCAAATAAATGACGGTAATATTAATTAACACAATGAAAATGAAAACTATAATATATAATTAAATAAGTTGTTTAATTAAGTATTATTACCCTCTTCCATCCTTCCGTAATAGATGCGGAGACTATGTTCAGCATATGTTGCATCACATAATATCCACACGACCAACCGTCTAGCTGATATCAAGACTACGAAAGAAATGAAATTTAATGTCAGTTAAATAAACATATATATTTGGAATTAGTAATTAGTAATTCTAATATTATATACTATTTAACAAACTATCAACCTTGAGGATAATCCAATCAGGATTTCATTTAGACTTAGGAGTCCTACTCCTCCTGTTGGCACAGCTCAAACTGCAAGTCTTGAGCGCACTATCATAAACAGAATATTCATGTCAATTAACCAATTCATCATGTTTGCTAAATAAAAACAAATGTTAAAACTTAAATTAAATATAATATTAATTACTCACCTATTGATAGGTTCCACCACCTCCTGTGGTGGGTCCCCGTGGAGAGAGCATAGGAAGATGACAGTATGCTTGGCAGGGTGAATTACTAGCAACTGCCAATGGTTGTTCATTATGTACGGTGCCAGATTTAGCTCCTTGCGATCATCACCTCCCAGTAATCTCGTTAAATACAGTGACTTCTTTTTTATTGTCAAAGAATTCAAGCTGAAGGGAGTATGGCTCTAAGAAGCCGAATAGGTTGTCACCCCTCTCGAGTTGAAGTCGACGGAGATGCCTACGACATGAATACAGTAAATCATTAAATTCAAATAAAAAATATAAATTGAATTAATTATAAAATTATAAAGCATACTTACGTCGACCAAAGACTCACAATCGCGGTGGATAGTTGATGGCCATCATTGCAAAAATATCCAATATCGTCACCACTGAATGTAAATCCAAGCTCATGCTCATGAAGTGGGCATGTCAGTCAACCATCATGCCCTAACTCCCATTGAAAAAGCATGTGCGCATAATCCTCGCCAATCGAGAACAACCGAGTCATGAGAGAAATCTTACCCGCCTTTGCCTTCAATATTAAATAAATCAGGTATATAAGTTGTTGATAATTAAAAAAAACATAAGTAATTAATTGACAAATTTGGACATTAATAATGAATATATACCTTCCGTGCCAACTCGAGCTCCCGCTGTACCATCTCAAACTCCCGCCGTTTCTCTTCACACTCAAGCTCACGGTGTCGGGCCTCCAACTCCCGCTCCTTCTCTGCCAACTCATCCACATCCACATGTGTCCTATTATAGCTCTCTTTTGTGCTCACATGTGAAGGGTTGGCAGCTCCCGTGGTGTCCTAGGAACCCATAGAGGCAAGCTCCCTAAAAAGCGCCTGCTTGAAATATGGGTTGGATAAGAAGCGGCTCATCAGCTGGTCTGTAATGGCAGGGTCAGAAAGGAGCTTTTGCGTAATGGTTTCTGTAAGTGCAGCCTCATCGACGACCCACCTTCATGAAGTAGACTTGCCATAATATTCTTTGATGCCCACCATCTCTGGAACACCGATCACTTGACCAGGATGGTCGTCCTTGCCTAGGGCAGTGAGCAATATGTCACGGCATCCAGAAGGGATGAATGAGCCCTAGGAGCATTTTTCCTTAAGCTCCATCTACAATGAAGAATTGAAAAAACGTGTAAGAGAAAGGTGTTCCTTAAAAATATCAACCATAAACAAATATCAACTATAAATGCATATAGGTAGTTACTTACAATCTTATCTGCCACATCGCGAGTGACTTCAGCTTTAAAAGAGCCTTTCTTTGTCATTCGACCGGCCAACCAAACATCCTCGTGCGGGATAGGAGACGGAGGATCAAGAGGTGTGCCCTCAGGCACCTCTCCAGCTGCTATCCTCACAGCCAGCTCCTCCTGCTTCACCCTAAGCTTCTCCGCCATCATCTCGTCAATCCTAGTGGCGTACCCACCCTGAGACAAGGTGTGGGCATGGACGTTCTTAGCTTGATTCTGCCTACCCATCTCCGCCTTAGCCTGTTTAAACAAAAACACAAAATTAATAAAGTTAAATACATTTAATTTCTTTACATAAATGATCTCTAAGAAGCATAAATAAATTAACTTCATCAATTAACCCGAAATGTGTCCCCATGTCGAATGCTAACAAATTTATCCTACATCTCCATATCAATCCAGGGGTAATCCAATAACATCTTATCAAGCTTCTTCTTCCTAGGTACATAGTGCCTAGTAAGATCATGCTTGAACACACTCCAGCGCCTTGCCCCCAATGAGAGCCATTTCACCCGATGATGCTCGTCATTAGGCACGGTCCAAGCTATCTACACATTAAATACATAACAAACATGATGAATTAGAACTCGAATAATTATTTAATAACGTACATCAAAAGAATGTAATAGTAAAATACCGTGATAGCCTCCCAAATCTGATCCTTAACGTTATGTGGAACGTCATTCCAATGGTTGTATATGATGCTAACGTGCTGCATGGTTTGTAGAATCACACACGATTTAAATTCTCTAGCACGGGGGCCCTAGGGCTTTAGTTTAGCATCAAAGGACACCTCAAGAGGCTGACCACTTTGCCTAGCCTTTTCTAACTTCTTCAATGACGTGGCTCCTCTACCTCGTTTCCTCCGAGACTGTGATGTCTGTTTGGACAAAAAAAATGTTAAATTAGAGGGTTGTGTATAACAAGGATAAATAAAGAATATATAAAGAATTTAAACTTACATTATAAACAAAAAATAAAGACAGTATATAACATGTAAACTTACAGTATCATCAGGCATAGTCCCCATAGTGTCCTGCATAGGCCCCATAGTGACCTGTGTAGGCCCCATAGTGTCCTCCCGTGCATGCGGGTCTGAGTGATCCATGTGTATGCCTATTCAGAAACGGTAAATATTAAAATATGTTTTTTTAACATGGATAACTAAAGATAAAGATAAATAGATAAATACATTTTCTCGTATTCAAACACTTGACACAAGGACAATAGAACATTCCTTTACTATTAGGCATTCCATAAAAAATGAGGTTCCTATCTCTCTCTTTAATGAACTTTTTGCATATATTCTCGGACTATCAACCGAGTTATGAATTTTTTTTAACAATAGATTAGTCTCTTTAGCAGCCATATGTAAAGTGTAGAAAATAACTTATCAGAGTCCAGGAACCATTTCAAACACATGGTTTTCCTACTGGTTTTATGAACCTTAACAAATCAAAATTCCCTATCACCATTATCAAACTCCATCAAATACCAATTATCAACAAAATACCCTCCATACATATAATAGAGATAAACACAATAACACAACTTATACCACATCACTATTTCAACATTGCTATTTACAAACCATTTATCAGAAAGAAGAAATAGAGATAAAGACTCTGACATATTTTCACACAGTTCACAAAGTTAGGGCATTACCAGAGAATACGACCGCTTCTGTTAGGGTTCAGTGGTGAAGGAGAGTGGATTCTGTTAGGGTCAGTGGTGAAGGAGAGTGAAGGAGAACCTTAAATGAGAAAGAAAAGTACCCTTAAATGAGATAGAAGATAAGAGAGAAGAGAGAAGAGAGGAGAGAAGAGTAGGGAGAAGATGACTCATCGGAGAATACTGTTACGTGGTGGCGGAGAAGAACTCGTAGTGGTGGTGGGGGAGAAGACCTCAGTCGCGATCACGGTGCTTGACAAGGGTTAGGGCAGAAGATAGGCATAGAGTAGTGAAAGTGCAGGGTGAAGAAGGAAGGCGCGCGGGTTTATGTGTAACGCATACTTTCTAATTTGATTCAACTTTTTACGTTAGTTGTTTATACAATTGACGTTAAAAGGTTATCTTTCACGTGAGCTGTATAAACAACTGACGTAAAAGTTGAACTTTTAACGTCAGTTTTTTAAACAACTGACGCAAAAGGTGAACCGAGTCACTTTTTATGTCAGTTGTTTAAACAACTGACATAAAAAGTCATTTAAATGAACCTGATAATTACAGAATTGTCACCGCCTCCTTTTTAACGTCTAAGTTTTACTTAACAGACGTTAACCTTACCTGTTTATTACCTATTTTGTACTAGTGAACGAGAATTAACCTTCACTAATGTCTTGTTGTAATCCAGAATAAGCTAGTAATAAGAATCAAGTTCCACTCTTTTCTGTCTGAATCAACCTATATAATAAAAAAATTAATTACCAACATGTGTAGAATATTTGAAATATTTGAAAAAGTTTAAGACACCATTGGTCAGTGATAATAATGGAACTCACATATAGAAACCTTCCAGTAACAAACTGTTACCCTCCATGCCCACAGGATGACTCGAGAATGCTTGATCAACTCTGAAATCTATTAAAAAGAGACAAGAGATGAACTTAAAAATAAGCTTAAGCTTTCTTAGGAATATTCCAAATGCCAACTTACATTAATAATGTTGTCGTGGACAGAGGGAACCCTAAGTAGTCACAGAATGTCTGCATCGTTAGGCATTTCAGATGCCGAGCCTTGGACAGAGGACGACGCTAGTTAGTGTCTATGTTTGAGAGATTGAGAGACAACGAGCGAGTGAGAGAGAACAAAATTTTAAGAGCTCGCTCAGTATGAAAGACTTGAGAGAGAGGGAGTAATAGTTCAGACCTTTAATATACTATCTTAGGAAGACCATACCTTTAATAGTGCTTTATGTAGCAAACACTATTAAAATGGATACATTTAATAGCACGTCTCTAGAAAACTCTATTATAACATGCTAGCACAATTTTTATCGGGAATGATAACAAGCGACAAAGAACAACTGCATGTGATTTCTTGATCTCTTCCTCTTCTCCACCGACATTGTAACTTCTCACAATGGTTTCTCTTTGAAAACACACGACTGCACATCTTCTCCACTAACTGCATCATCCGTTCGTGTTTATAAATAGAACCATTCCATACTCTGAAACCATCCCACACTCCGAAACCTTTCACTCTCCTAGTAACCTTTTAGTCTCCAAAATCTAAATAACTCCCAAATGGCATATGACGCCAACTTCAAAGATTGCTTTTCAAGGATGGACCGAGTACTTCAACCTTTATAGACCCATCCCTACTGTAGAATTCAGGGAATTCTGGTCAAATGTTGACATCAACGATGACAAAATCCATCACTGGGAACATAAGTAGTGGTGTACTGGTGACCATCACCTAGGACATTGTTATCGAATTAACGGATGCTACATACAAGGGTATGGAGAGTTTCAGAAGTATGGACTAGATATTGGAAAACCTTAGCCTTTCACTGAAGAAGGTATACCATAAACTGTTTGGGGTCAATGCTAGTCAGAAGAGGAATGAGACATCTCGACTGACCAACATGGCTAACAGTTAGTGAAAGCCGACACTCTCCACTCTATCAAAGTCTAAAATAATTGTGGTCTATCACCTCCCCACCTACTCCAAAATCAAACTTTCATTCCTCATCATCGAATATTTAAAATATCATCTTCGCAGGAATGATGGAAGCATCCCCTATGGAATGTTCTTTATTAAGTTATTTTCACATCATAATGCCTATTGTCATGAAGCAATCTCAAAGTGGCTCAATTCCCTCGACATTACCTTCCTTAGGGGCAGGGGTATTCAACCAGCTCCTCTCGCGATAGATTCTTCTTCAGAATCTACTAATCCAGAGCCTGCCACCATTGTCTCCATCTGAATCTAACATGGAGGAGATTCAATAAAAAAGAAGAGGTGGGTTTAGAGAGGCCTACTCCAAGCACCAACTTACTCATTAGGTCAGGCAAGACTTGGAATATCATAAGGAAAAGAGGATAAGAGGGGAGTGAGAGCTATTTTTGTATAAGTTAATTTTTATTTATTATTGATGAAATAGCTATATTTTCAATGCATTTTTTTGTTGTTATGTATATAAAAATATATATGTTATCCTAATCACTATCTAATTAACTTTAACTCTCAATATCTACAAGTACTGAAACATTGAATACATTGGCAAACTTTATTTTTTATTTTTGAATAAACCAATGCATCCAAAAGCATCACTGTAGAGAAATGCATCCCGACCAGATTGGCACCCCTAACTTTACCAATCATCTGCAACACACCCAAATATTATTAAATGATGAAAAAGAATGCAAAACATAGGGGGGACTAAAGCCAAAACCCATGGAAAAATTATCTAAATCTATAATTAGGAGGACCATATCTATTTCGATTATAGTCATCAATAATAAATTCAGGAATCTCATCCCACCAAGTGAAACATTGAGAAGCAACTCCAAAAGCTGCTAACTTATCTTCACAAGTATTACCTTCCCTATATATATATATATATATATATATATATATATATATATATATATATATATATATATATATATATGAGTAATAATAAAAGACATAACCCTAGAAGGATGAATACAATTTTTCCAACGAGTTCTAAGAGACCAAGGAACTAAATCAAAATTAGTAAAAGCTTGGATCACTAATGATGAATCACCTTCCAACCAAAGCTTCTTCTAACCATTATTATAAGCCATCTCCATTGCAACAATTGCTGCTGAAATCTCTGAATGCAAAGAAGTAGTATTACCAAAGAAAGATGCAAAATGCCCCAACAAAGCTGCACTACTATCTCAAAAAATTCCACCACCACCAGCTAAACCAAGAGATCCCCTAGCTGAACCATCAGTAGTGCACTTTGTCCAACCACAACTAGGAGCCAGCCACTTCAACAATTTTAGGAGCTCTAAGAGGATGCCCGGTAACATTCAAGAGCTTAAAAATGACAAACTCATCAATGCTAGAAGACATTGTACCTTTAGATAAGTTACCAGTACAAGAAGTAAAGGCTTTCACCAAGTTAATTGCACTATGTAGACTAATCCTCTTGTTATCAAATCTTAGTTTGTTTCTTCATGTCCATATCATCCACAGAATATTAATGATAGCTGCCAAGAAAACATCTCTCATTTGAGAACTAGTTGAATCATTGGCTGGTAGCAAAACTGAATTAACAGAAGACACATTTGAAAGTGTAACTAAACCAGTTCCACAAAGCCCGAGCAAAAGAACAATCCAGGAAGATATGCTCTGAAGTTTCCCCATCACAGCCACAAAGACTACAAACAGAAACAATAATGCAACCTCTTCTAATTAAGCTGTCATCTGTTGGAACCTTTCTATGATTCAATCTCCAAGCTAAAAATAATCTAGAAGAGGAATTGCCCTGCTCCATATCAATTTGCTCCAAGAGACATCAGGCTTACCCGAATTCAAATGAAGATATGCTTCCTTTAGAGTCAATATACCCGAATCATTACCAGACCAGACTAAGTGGTCATGATCCTAAAAAATAGGTAAGTGAACTTTTCTAATCATGTCAGCCAGCTCTGGGAATTTAATAACAAAAGCTTCATGAAGATTCCACCTATGGTCCTCAATAAAGTCAGCAACAGAAGAACTGAGGCTGCTATGAAGTTGAACTTGAATTTGCAGCATATCTGCTATCGATTGATGAAGCTAGCAGTCATTCCAGAAGTTTATTTCCAAACCAGTACCAATCTGCCAGACACTGTTTAGCAGAACCTGCTGCATATTAGCCTTAATAGCTGGCCAAAGAGAGGATTTAACATAATGACTGATGTGAAACTTATTCATCAAGAACCTTTCCTTAATGATATTGGACCAATCTGAGTTAGAAGATAAGAAATCCCAGGATAGCTTGAACATTGCAGCATCATTAATGGATCTCAATAATTTCATACCAAGACCACCTTCCTCAACTGGAGAACAAACTATTTACCACTTCACAGTAACAAGCTTACTTACATTTACATCTCCAGACCAAACAAAGTTCCTTATACTTTTGTCTAACAATTTCAGAAAATTAATTGGCCAAGCATAAACTTGGAAACTGTATAGTAACATTCCATAGATAACTGATTTGACCAGCTCTACTCTTCCCATGATTGAAAGAAGAGATCCATTCCAAGTTGCCAATTTAGCCAAGATTTTGTCAGCTGTTGGCTATAAATATCTTTTCCTAGGTTTACCTTGAAATAGAGGGACTCCAAGACAGATAAAAGGTAAATCCCCTGCTGGAATTCCCAATGTGGTAGAGATTGCAGATTTCCTAACCTGAGTCATAGCTGAAGCATAGAACTACATTTGTCTAGACTTAAACATTGACAAGAAACTTATGCATAGCTGCTGAAAATGTCCATCAAGTTAACAAGATTCTTTTTCAATCCTTTGCAAATTACTAATATATCATCTGCATAAAGAATATGTGTGGGAACTTTCAAACCTCTTGGACCAGCCATAGGGAGGAGACAACCAGAATCAACCTTCAATGACATGTATCTACTCAAAACATCTTCAGCTAGGCAAAATAGAAGGGGAGACAAGGGATCTCCCTGCCTCACACCCCTACAACAAGACATTTTCCCCCACTGCTTTACCCTTAATGCAATAAGATAAGCTTTCAGATTTGAGAATGACAGCAATCCAGTTGCAAAAAACATCATTGAAACCAAAACAGGATAGAACTTTCAAAAAGGAATTTTCAATCAAGAGTGTCAAAGGCTTTTTTAATGTCAAACTTTACTGCTATGTTGCCACCAAAAGCCTTTGTGCTGAGCATGTTTATAACTTCAGAAGCAGAACAGATACCATCTGAAATGCTCCTTCCGTTAATAAACCCTCTTTGTTGCTTTGAAATAACTCTAGTAGCAACAATGGCTAGCCTATCAGCTAGGATCTTAGAAATATTTTTGTACTGAAAATTTGCCAAACCAATTGGCCTATAACTCTCCACCCTATCAGCCTCTGGGAACTTTGGAATTAGGACAACCAACCAAAGCAATTGGCCTATAATTCTCCACCCTATCAGCCAAAGCAATTGGCCTATAATTCTCCACCCTAACGCCTATAATTGCTGCACTGAATTACAAACATCTAGATGCACAATGTCCCAAAATTTCTGATAAAAACAGCCCCCATATCCATCCATCTGGACCTGGAGCACCACTTCCATTCATTGAGAAAATTGCATTCCTAATTTCCTCATGTGATCACAGAACAATTAACATAGTGTTATATGAGCAAGTGACTAGATTAGGAATTACCTGTTCAATCATCCCATTATCTATGCATGAGTTTTCAGTAGAATACAAAGAAGAGAAGAACTGAACCACATGCTGTTCAATATCACTCTCCTCATCAGAATCGAATCCCCTGCTTTAAGGATAGACATCCTTTTAGAAGCTTGCCTAACTTTAGCTAACTTGTGAAAATATGCAGTATTTCTATCACCATTGATATGCCAATTAACTCTAGCCTTTTCTTTCCCGAAAGCCTCTTGAAAAACCAATGCATGCTGCAATTCAGTCTATGCAATTTGTTCCTTAGCACATAATTCATCAGATACACCACTATGAGACATCTCTTGCTGAACACCTTCCAATTATGCTAGAGCCATATCAACTATCATATGAACATCACCAAAAGAGGTTTTATTCCATATTTTTAGAGCTGTTTTAAGAGCCTTAAGCTTTTGACATAAAATGGACATAGCACAGCCATTATAACTTTTATTCCAAACATCAAGAACTATACTTCTACAACCAGGATGCTCTAACCACATTTGATGAAACTTAAATGATGATGGATAGGTTTGATTACCTTATGAAAATTGTATGACTAACTTTGAAATTTTAAGTAAGAAGTTAAAACTATTTATCATTAAGCTATAATAGAAAATGGCAAGAACCAACTAAAAGTAAGAAAAATTATATGACAAACTTAAAAGTAATTTAAAATTTGAAGTGTGAGAGTGTGGTCATAGAGAAAGGTTTCAATTTTAAAATAGGCAAATGATAGCGCTTTTTCAAATAAGCGTTACTATAATATCTTAACTAGATTGTGACCCGCACGTTGCACGGTGCAATTTTGTTTTAAAAACTTAGTGTTAAATTGGGAACAAATTGACAATAAATGAAATGGTAATAAAAGACAATATTTGTTTGAAGAACCAATTCTTAATATTAATAAGGCAGTGTTGATTAGCACCAGAAACCACAATTTCCAGCAACCAAGAGTGCTTGTTTCATCATGTGTGTTTGGAACATTTGCTGGGTTCTTTGTCATTGTTGGTAACAATGTTTTCTTTTTAATAAGGAAAGTGATTCATTGAAAAGAAGGAAGCCAGTCTTGAGCACAAAATGTGCCAAAGTTGGACCATACAAAGTCTGAACACCAGAAATAAAATTGGCCATAAAAGAACATGAGTAATACAAGCGGCTATAATAACCAGACACCAACAAAAGCTTTTGGAAATCTATCAACTATTCAAATTGTGGCATTAATACTACATAGTAGGTTTTAGAATACTAAACTGCACCACTTCTATGTTTGATGGAAGCCTTCACAGAGCCTACAATCCACCTTGCAATAAAACCCGTGTATCAAGATTGTTGCCTCCTACATCATATCAGAAAGCTTTGCAAACATGCTTTAAGATAGGTTCCACCAATCATATTCAGTAACCATGGTCTTCAAGAATCTTAAATTAAGAAGCTAAAAGGTTTCAGATATCTTGAAAACATGCCATCAATTTAGAAGAACAGAATTCATGCCCATACTACCATACCTTGTGAACATAGAACTCACAGTGAATGGACATCTCTTCACCATATTCACCACTCCTCCTTTACCCTTTTCTTCACTTTGTTCTCCTATCAGTTCCTCTTGATGATCCCGTATCAGATCCCTCCCTCTGAAACTCCACATCATGGTCACTTTCGTTCAATATATCACGTACAAATACCCTTCTTACATTCCCATCTAACTTTCGATATTTTCTCCATCTTCAGCACCTTCCACTGGCCACATTGGGAAAACTTCATCACCTAAACTAACCACATCTTCATGCTGTGTACTTGTCTCGGAAATCTGAATAACTATAACAACATCATTCCTTTGTTGGTATTCCAAGGCATTATATTCATGCTAGCTGGTGCTTCAATCAATATTGGAGACATGGTTGCATTTTGGCAATAATCTCAAGCTCCCATTCTCTTCAAACTCACAGAACAATCACTACCCTCCACCAACACAACACTTTTCTTGTACTTACAAACAATGATGGATTTGATGAGAGTTTCATCTAGGCCAGAATATGAAGAAACTTGAGCCAATTCATTGTTCACAGCATCACCATCTTGATGATCTATTTGTGAGGTGGGGTCATTGGTTCTACCACCTCTATGCTTGCAGAACCTTGAAATAATGGTATACTAAGTATCCAAGATAGATGTACTTGCTAAGTTTCCAATAACAGCAACTATAAGAGGAGAGAATTGAAAGCCTGAGGAGTCATCATCTGTGTCATCACCAATAATGATTGAAGGAAGGGGAGGAGAGTAACTGATGTACTGAGGACAATAGATGCTACAAATCCCTTGATAACAGTCCTTGAAAACAATCCCTTTAGATTGTTGCCTCCTACATCATACCAGGGTTACCGAATAGCACCAGCAGCTAAACTAATTAAGATAAAGTCCAAACTGCAGCATAGCCACAAGAAGCTGGAAATTAGACAATGAATCAGATTAGCGGCGATAAGTGTACAACTTGCATAACACAATCCTACCTACCACAATATGCAGGAAAACGTCCCATTGGTACAGCTGCCAATGACTACTTAGAGCAATACTACATGATCAATGAACTACCAGAGAAAGTGATACAAGCCAAGAATGGTGTCTCATTTAAAGCCAAGTTACTTTATTTTAATTGAATAAAAGTGGAAGTGATCAATTGATTTATTTGGGACCAAGGCACTAAGTCTTTTGGTGTGTTTAATCCACTTCAAGTGGCTGTGTGGCGCAAGGAGCAGGGGTCCCACACCTCTCAACAGCTCTTTGTGTAGTTTGAATGAATCAATAAACTTGCTTACAAAGAAAGACAAAGAGAATCAAAGCAATCAAGGCAAAAAGGAGTTACACAAGACAAGGTGATGAATGCTCAAGGCAAAAAGGGTTACACAAGACAAGGTGATGAATGCTCCAATCAAGGCAAAAAAAAGGGAATTACACAAGACAATGAGATGAATGCTCCAACAGCACAATAAAAGCGCAGCCACCCACTTAATTGCAGTTAATGAGTGGTTTTGAAACCTTCCCCTGGTCATGAAGAGCAATCAAAGCAATAATAATTATTTTTAATTTCCTTTAGTTTCTTTTTGTACCCCTAGGAAGGAAGGACTTTGTCTCTTTGTAACAGCAAGAACCTCCCTCATTATATATAGGGTGCGCAAGTTTCAATATAGAGAAGAACAAAGATTTAAGCAAAATATTGAGTTCATACTCTTTGGTTCTGGATTGGACCAGTTTATTGATCTTATCAAGAAATTCTCTTCTTGTGGTGATCCTCGTACTCATAGGCTTATCCTTGTCTTGGATTAGACCAAGGTGGCGCCCCTACCTCCCATTCATCCATCTTCATTTATTCCTTAAACAGCTCATTGAATCCTTTTCTGTTGGTTTCATGCATTTGAGTTTTCCCAATCTGCTACCTTAATTCACTACCACCAAAACCAAGAAATTCATCTCAACCTTTAACCATTCTTCCTTCATTTTATATTAAAAAAAAGGAAAATACAAAAACATAAGTCACAACCAGGTTCCATTCTAAAAAATAAGAAATGGCCCATTTCTACATCAAGGAGGCCATCATTTGGTATCTAGAGCCATCCTTCCTTGAGTTATTTTTTTATCTTGTTCTTCAATTTATTTTTTCTCCCCGGATATTTCTTCTTCCCACCACCTATCATAACCACGCTATCCTTTGAAATGCAAAGATATCTAAGACGCTTGGAGAAGGGTTTTCCTCCAAAGGAAGCTTGCAAGACATTGAATAAAATTGAAGAGGTGATAACAAAAGAAGCTTGCAAGACAATCAATGAAATCAAGGATGAAGTTCCAAAGGAAGATTGCAAAGCATCAATTGGAGTTGAATTTCAAGAGGAGGATAAGGAGATGAAGGCTACTGGATTGCCTACCCCTAAAGCCCATAATAACTCTTCAAATTCAGTTGGGAAGTCATGGCCATCATTTACTCTAATACCTTCTTCTAGATTAGTTTGTGGAATCAAATGTTGGGATTCTTCTACTTTCTCTAAAATTTCTCCCCTAGGTCTCAAAGTAAGGAATAGTGAAGGCCAAACTACAAAAAGCAAAGAGCGATAGAAAAAGATTGAGGCAAAGGTTGAAAACATAATTGAGAGTCTCTTTATAAAAGAAATCAAGGTGATGTTCCTATCTTTTCCTAGAGGTGATGATTCTATTTTCAAGGAAGTTGAAGAAGTAATTCCAAGAGAAGCGCCCCATGGATTCAAAAGAGTTGTGTTTGAACCTGGAGGATGAAGACGATTCCCCAAGGCAATAAATTTGAGGTTGAATTCTCTTCAAGAGGGAGGGAATGATACAAATCAAGAATGGTGTCTAATTTAAAGTCAAGTTACTTTATTTTAATTGAATAGAAGTGCAAGTGACCAATTGATTTATTTGGGACCAAGGCACTAAGTTATTTTTATTTCTTTTGGTGTGTTTAATCCACTTCAAGTGGCTGTGTGGCGCAAGGAGTGGGGGTCCCACACCTCTCAACAGCTCCTTGTGTAGTTTGAATGAATCAATAAACTTGATTCCAAAGAAAGACAAAGAGAATCAAAGCAATCAAGGCAAAAAGGAGTTACACAAGACAAGGTGATGAATGCTCCAATCAAGGCAAAAAAAGGGAAT
Organism: Sophora flavescens; assembly: GCA_030762895.1. Lineage (NCBI taxonomy): Eukaryota > Viridiplantae > Streptophyta > Magnoliopsida > Fabales > Fabaceae > Sophora > Sophora flavescens. The sequence goes on along the minus strand of CM061062.1, from coordinate 64,792,935 downwards.
TACACAAGACAAGGTGACAAGGTGATGAATGCTCCAATCAAGGCGAGAAAAAGGGAATTACACAAGACAAGGAGATGAATACTCCAACAGCACAATAAAAGCGCAGCCACCCACTTAATTGCATTTAATGAGTGGTTGTGAAACCTTCCCCTGGTCATGAAGAGCAATCAAAGCAATAATAGTTATTTTTAATTTCCTTTAGTTTCTTTTTGTACCCCTAGGAAGGAAGGACTTTGTCTCTTTGTAACAGCAAGAACCTCCCTCATTATATATAGGGGGCGCAAGTTTCAATATAGAGAAGAACAAAGATTTAAGTAAAATATTGAGTTCATACTCTTTGGTTATGGATTGAACCAGTTTATTGATCTTATCAAGAAATTATCTTCTTGTGGTGATCCTCACACTCATAGGCTTATCCTTGTCTTGGATTAGACCAAGGTGGCGCCCCTACCTCCCATTTATCCATCTTCTTCAATTATTCCTTAAACAGCTCCTTGAATCCTTTTCTGTTGGTTTCATGTATTTGAGTTTTCCCAATCTGCTACCTTAATTCACTACCACCAAAACCACGAAATTCATCTCAACCTTTAACCATTCTTCCTTCATTTTATATTAAAAAGAAAAGGAAAATACAAAAACATAAGTCACAACCAGGTTCCATTCTAAAAAATCAAGAAATGACCCATTTCTACATCAAGGAGGCCATCAAAAAGACATACACAAACAGGTTTAGGTTCCCTCTTAATTATCTCCCCAAGACACCAAATCTGGTCTAAAGAAATGTCAAAGGCAGTAGAAGAACATTAACAAAGAAACATTGTTAATTTAATATCCATTTACTGAACACTGTTTCTAAATTTCACACCCATGTAGAACTATGATTTAAAGTAAACACATCAGTATTGCTTTATACCTTTCCACACCTGATGTAGAATTATAGACTTTATCAGGAAATAGGAATCAACCATTAACTAATTCATTAATTACTGAGCCTGAATATAAAGGATAAGTATGTGAAGCAATGAAAGTCATATCATGAGTGATGAGATCTTTAGATTTGTTTTTCCTACAAAATGCATGAATAAGTATGGGCAACTGTAATATTAAAAAATCAGCTCTTTAATTGAGTAGAAAATGCAAATGGATGGTGGGATAATTACTCTCAGGTAAATCTTAGGCAGCTAGTAGCAAGGATAACTAAAATTTGATGTTAAAGACACTAGTGCAATAAGTGCTTTTTACGTCAGTTAAAATTGATTTTTTACGTCAATAAGTGCTTTTGACGTAAATACAGCTGACGTTAATAGTTAATATTTTAACGTCAGTTGAGAACTGACGTTAAATGTAAAATTATTAACGTCAGTTCCTTAAGAAAACCGACGTTAATTTTGTAAAAATTGACGTCGGTTTTTTAAACAACTGACGTTAAACTAAAACTATTAACGTCAGTTCTTTAATACAACGGACGTTGATTTTGTTAAAACTAACGTCAGTTGTTATAAAGAACTGACGTTAAAGGTTTAATTTTAACGTCAGTTGTAATAAACAACTGACGTTAATAGTGTACTGTATATTTTATAAAATACTATTAACGTCAGTTGTTTGATACAACTGACGTTAATAGGTTTTTTTTAAATTCAGTTTTAAAATATCACTCCCCTCGGCTATCCCCGCATTCAGTCCCAAGAATACGTAATATCACACACATTACAGAATTGCAAAGGAAAATTGAACAATGGGGGGACTTAAAACCAAAACCCATGTATATATATAAATAAATTTTAGTTCCAATGTCTAAAAAACAAAACTATCTAAGGATATATATATACATGTTATTAATTAGTTTCTAAAGTCTAACAAAAAAACTATTTATCTAAGTAGTGCGGAGGTATGTTGTCAATTCCTTTTTCAGCCGCACACTTGAAGAAGAATTCAAATGAGCGCATCCTCAAGTCTCTTAACTCATCTTCTTCAATAGGCGATTGGTCGATAAATGCCTAGACACGTTCAAATAATAACAATAACATCAATGCAAGTCATCTTCAAAACTATAATATATAATTTAACAAGTTGTTTAAATATTACATTCTTCCATCCATCCGTAATAGATGCGGAGACTATGTTCGACATATGAAGCATCACATAATAGCCGCACGACCAACCTGTCGGTTTGAAATCGAGACTACCAACAAAATTAATTTCAACGTCCAGTTGAATATACACATAAATTAGTAATTATAATATTAATTATTTGATAAATAAACTACCAAACCTTGAGGATGTTCCATACAGGATTTGCTTTAGCCTTAGAAGTCCTACTTCTCCCGTTGGCGCAACTTATGCTACTCGCCTTCGGCATTATCATAAACAAATAATCATGTCGATCAATTAACAAACTCATATATCATGTGTGTAATAAACTAAAAACAACTGATATTAAAACTTAAATTAAATTTAAGATTAGTTACTTACATATTTACAGCTTCCACCACCTTCGGTGGCGGATCTTGGTGGAGAGAGCAGAAGAATATGACAGTATGCCTAGACGGGTGAAGTACGAACAACTGCCAATGGCGTTCCATACATTAGGGAGCCAGATATAATTCATTCGGATTGTCTCCCAACAAGTTCCCTAAGTATTTACTCAATGCATCGCCAGCAAAGAACTCGGGCAGAAGGATTGACGGATCTAAGAAACCGTAAACTGATGCAACGCCCTTATCAAGCTGAAGACGATGGAGATACCTAAGATATGAAAAGGTGTGGATGTTAATTACATAATATATATATTGAAATTAAAATAAATTATTAAATGGAAAAATACCAAAAATAAATAAGTTATAAAATTAAAATTAACTTACGTGCACCAGAGACTGATGAAATTGCTGTTCATCCAGACGTTATTTCTGCAGGCGTTCCCGAGTTCGTCACCAACGAAGGAAAATATCCTCTGTTGATCTGGGCGTGCCACCCATCCATCGTGATCCAATGGACATTCAAAAATCTCAAACGCATAATCCTCACCAAGTGAGAACAAACGAGTGATAGGTGACAGCGACACCGACGTCGACTTGGCCTTCAGTTTAGGAAAAATAAAATATATAAGTTTTTGATAATTAAAAAAAACACAAGTAATTATTTGACTAATTTGGACATTAATAATGAATAAATACCTTTGCTAACATTTCGAGCTCACGTCGTTTGGAGTCCAACTCAAGCTCACGCCTTTTCATTTCCAACTCATGCTCATGGCGCTGGACTTCCAACTCCCGCTCCCTAGCTGCCAACTCATCGTCCTCCACATGTGCCATACTAAAACTCTCTTTTGTGCTCACATGTGAAGCGTTGGCAAGCCTTGCGGTGTCTTGGGATGTACCGAAGGAGGAAAGCTCTCTGGCAAGCGCCTGCTTGAATTCTGGGTTGGCTATTAAGCCTTGCATCAGATGTGTTGTAATATCTGGGTTGGACATGAGGTCTTGAGTAATGTCAGCCAAAATTGATGCTTCATTGACCACCCGCTTTCGTGAAGCAGACTTGCCATAATATTGTTTGATGGTCACGTTCCCAGGAACACCGAGAACCCGACCAGGATGGTCTTTCTTGCCTAGAGCAGTCATCAAGACGTCCTGCCGTCAGAAGGGGACGAATGCGCCCTGGGAGGATTTTGCTTTAAGATCCATCTACAATGAAAAAAAAAAGAAAAAACGTGCAAGTGAAAAGTGTTGCAAATATCTATACAAATATCAATTGAAATCAAGTTAATTATTTACTTACAATCTTATCTGCCACTTCGCGAGTGGCATCAACTTTAAAAGATCCCGCCTTTGTCATGCGGCCGGCTAACCAGACATCCTCGCGGTCGATGTCCGACGGAGGACTTGATGGTGTGCCCTCAGGAACCTCTCCTCTTTCAATCCTAGCAGAGTGCTCTTCCTGCTTCGCCCTCAGCCTATCCGTCATCATCTGCTGGATCCGAGTATGGTACCCACCTTGAGACATGGTGTGGCGGTGGACGTTCTTCGCCTGATTCTGCCGACCCTTATTTGCCTTAGCCTATTCAAACAAAAACACATAATTAAATACAGTTAAATGATCTATAATAAGCATACAAAATTAACTTAATCAACCAACCTGAAATTCTCCATCCTGTCGACTCCTGGCAAACATATCCCAAGTATCCTGATCAATCCATGGATAATCCGAGAACATTTTATCAAGCCGCTTCTTCCCAGATACATAGTACCTGGTAAGATCATGCTTGAACCCATTCCAACGCTTTGATGCCATTTTCATACATTTATGACGATGATCCTCGTCATTTGGCACAGTCCAAGCTACCTACACATTAGATACATATATAACAACCGGATGGATTATAACTCGGATAATTATCTAATAATGTAAATCAAACGAATGTAAAGGTAAAATACCGTGATAGCCTCCCAAATCTGATCCTTAACGTTCTGTGGAACGTCATTCCAGTGGTTGTAGTTGATGCTTACGTGCTGCTTCGCTTGTAGAAACACCCACTTATTAAATTCTTTAGCACGGGGTCCCTGGGCATTTAGATTAGCATCGAAGGACACCTCAAGCTTCTGTCCGCTCTGCCTGTCCTTCTCTAGTTTCTTCAACGAGGTAGCTCCTCTACCCCGTTTCCTATGAGCCTGTGATGTCTGTATGGACAAAAAAAATGATAAAATAGAGGGTTGTAACATTATAAACTTACATTAACAAGAAGGACTAAAGATAGTATATAACATGTAAACTTACACTAGAATCAGGCGTAGGTGTGATCGGGTCCTGCGAAACCCCCACAGTGTCCTCCCGTGCATGTGGGCTATCCGACTGATCCATATGTATGCCTGTTCAGAAACAATATATATGTATTGACATAGGTTATAACTCAAAATAAATACAGAAGTATAAATAAAAATAACTAGATAGGTCCTGTAGATATACAAAACATCTATATATCCAATATAAGGACAATACAGGAGATTGAAAACTATAGTTTTTGAAGATTGCCAAGCACTGGTCACGGCCTGGCCGTGATGTCCATCACGGCCGGAACGTGCCAACTGAACCAGACCCTCATAGGCCGAACTGATCACGGCCTAGCGGTGATGATCCTCACGGCCTGGCCGTGATGAGCATCACGGCCGTGACAGATCAACCAGCAGAGCAACATGCACTCAAAACCAAAAATAGAGACATTCCAAACAACTCAAACTCACGGTTTAAAGTTACAACTACTGAGACTACAGTTTCAACATACACTCAAAACCAAAAATAGAGACATTCCAAACAACTCAAACTCACAGTTTCAAGTTTCAACTACTGAGACTACAGTTTCAAACCAGCAGAGCAACATGCATGCACTCAAAACCAAAAATAAAAAAATGTGCCCTAATTAAAGACTCACCAGAAATAGGCGCTCGCGTGGTGGTGGGGGGGAAGCTCGAGTGGTGGCCAACGTTCGATGTGGTTACTGAGAGCAGAGGGACAAGGAGAGTTAGTGCGCGGGAAGGCCAGGGGAAAGAGAGATGTCAAGTTATTGCAAAGAATGAGCGGGAAAGACAGAGTTAGGGGTTAAGAGTGTACCTCACGGTGGTGGCGAAGAAGCCCTCGCGGTGGTTGCGGTGGAGATGAGCTCGCGATTAGGGCAGAGTGAGAGCGAGAGTGAGGGTTGAGCGTGATGAAAAGAGAAAAGACGTACAGAGAAGTGGAGAAGGCGCGCGGGGGTAAACGTTATAATTAAAATAAAACAACATTTTACGTCAGTTTTTGGTAAAACCTGACGTTGAAGATCATATATTTAACGTCAGTTGTCTTAATAAACGGACGTTAAAAACTCTCACACTTATTACGTCAGTTGTTAGTAATAACTGACGTTAAAGGTCATATATTTAACGTAAGTTGTATTAAGAAACTGACGTTAAAAACACTCACAACTTCTTACGTCAGTTGTATTACACAACGGACGTTAAAGGTTTATTAGTTTCTACAAAAACATTCATTCCCTTGACTACTGTGCTACTTACCCATTCACCTTTGTACCTAATCCTCTTAATGAGCATTAAGTTTATAGATAAGTTTTCAAGAAAATCAGAATAACTTAGTAACTTCATCCACTGCTCCTATAAATAGCTTCCTTCCATCCTTTTAATTAATTTTATGCTTCACAACATGGCTCTGCCGTGGAGATTAACTTCATCACTCTTTCTTCCTATTCCTAGACTCAAAGGTCTTTGTCTTAATGGTCAAACAACTTCTGAGTTTGAGTAAATCACATTACATGGATATTAAGGTTGGGTGAATCACGTAATGTGATTCTCTCACTTTATTTCATCCCCTCACATCCCTTTCACTTTGCTTTGGAAGCAAGTGATTGTGGATTCAAGATGATGCATCAAGGAACTCCACTGAAGAAGAAAGATGCAAAGATCCATTTCACTTTGCTTTGTTTTGCTAGTGACTGAGGATTTACTTTGCATCATGGAATTCAAGTGAGGGAGGTGATGCATCCATTGGAGTTTCTGATGACAGGACTGAGAAGAAAATGATGTTGATGCAGAAACTTTTTTATATTTTAGGGCTATGTTGCAGAAATTTTTTATCTTTTAATCATGTAATTTTAACTTATGAATCGCTTCAATGTCATACGATTTGATTATACATATAACTTGTTTTATGTTAAGTGTTTATTTATTTTAATTTACACAATAATTTGTTTACTAATAAAAGCTAATTAATAAAAATTAAAAATAAACTTGTATAAAAAAAAGGTTTAGAAATAAACTGCAGTACTATATGGAGTGATCTGCGTTAAGAGGGACAACAGGGACATGACAACCAATGAAATGAGTTTCATAATTATTTACGTCAGTTATTTATAGAACTGACGCAAATACTTTACCCACCACCTCATTTTTAACGTCAACTTAATTTATGACTGCCAAGTTCCCGTATATTAATTACATTGTTTCCAATATTCATTCTGCACGTTTATAATATATAGGATTATTTACGTCAGTTATTTATTTAACTGAAGTAAAAATCAAACTTTTAACGTCAGTTGTATAAAAAACTGACGTTAACAATTAATATTTTTTATTTGAAAAACACTTTTAATGTCAGTTTTTTTAAAAAACTGACGTTAAAAGTGTATAGATATCTGCAAAAACATTCATTCCTTTGACTGTACTGTGCTACTTACCCATGCACCTTGTAACTCAATCCTCTTAATGAGCATTAAGTTTATAGGTAGGTTTTCAAGAAAATCAGAATAGCTTAGTAACTTCATCCCCTGCTCCTATAAATAGCTTCCTTCCATCCTTTTAATTTTCTGCTTCACAATATGGCTCTTGATAAGCCTCTGGCTTATCTAGTTTTATGACTAGATGAACTAGGGTTTATGTGCCAATTAGTCGAGTTCACTCTCGTTTTCGCCCAAATTTGCCTTGTGTTGTTCCTAAGTTGGACTTTGACCCGTTTTGCGTCTTTTGTGTAGTTTTTAGCTTATTTTGGATAGAATTATGCTTTTGGTTGCTTTTGGTGTTTTCAGGTCAATAAGTGAAGCTCCGGGAGTCAAGGAAAGTCAAGAAGCAGTGGAAAAAGCACTTTTGGAGACACTCGCCCCGCGAGTGTATGCTCGCCTCGCGAGACTGAAGGTCAACAAAGCATCAAAAGTCATCATTTCTGGATCGCCACGCGAGACTCTTCTCGCCCCGCGAGAGTCTGAAGACCTGCTAGACAGAGACCATCACGGCATAGCCGTGATGAAGGTCACGGCTGTGACAGATTTAGGTTTGAAGTCTCGCCCCGCGAAAGACAGCTCGCCTCGCGAGAGCGTCAAGACCCCGGGAAGACAGAGACCATCACGGCCTAGCCGTGATGAATGTCACGGCTGTGACAGATTGAAGTTGGAAGACTCGCCCCGCGAACACACCCTCGCCTCGCGAAAATCCAAATTTGAAAGCGCGCCAATACTAAAATTCGCCTCGCGAAGGAGTGCTCGCCCCGCGAGAGAGCAAGATTCAGAATCCTTATTTAAAGGCTATTTCGGATCAGATTAGGGAGCAGACTTTAGGAGGAGGTTTTTCCACTTGGTTAGAGCAGTAGTTACGAATCCTTTTCTCTCTGGAGCTGCGTCTCCCTTTTTCTTTTTGTTTTATTTTACGATGGTGATTATGTCCGTGTGTTTGTCTATGAGCATGAGGAACTAATCCCCTCGTCCGAGGGATCAATGAAGCCGCCCATGGCAGTGTAGATTCGATGTGATGTATGTTTTCCTTTCCTTCTTTTAATTAATGTTTTCCAATTCTGATTTGATTGCGTTGATCATATGTTTTGCGTGATTAACTAGTTAAACGTGTATGAGGCCGAACGGCGATTCGCGTTTTAGAACTTGGATTGGAATCACTAATTGAATAATGAGCACGACAGTGGATTTAGGAGATTAGTGCAACCTTATAGGGAACAAGAATTAATCAAATTCGAGATTAGGGTTATGAGACCTAGTAAGTAATTAATCCAATCGTCGAATACGTCCTATTGAGCACGACAGTGGATATAGGAGAAATTAGGGGTCCCGGTTGACATTGTAATTGAACTTAGGGAGGAATTCATCGTCACTTGGGTTTGCATGATTGGGTAGGTGGATTTGTGACCTTGGACATTTTAATTTCAGATTTTAATAGTTTAGGTTTTATTATATTTGTTAATTGAATTTCGATCCTATTCTCTTATTCTCTCTCCCTCAACCACCTTCTTCTGTAACTTGACCGAACGTATCGGATTTCCCGCGGATTAGTCGAATTGGTAGCCCAATCCCTGAGTTCGACCTCGGTAATTACTTACCGTGTTTCTTTTATTACTTGCGACGACCCGGTACACTTGCCGGCGTCACCAACAAGTTTTTGGCGCCGTTGCCGGGGATTGGCACAACCAATTTTCCTAACTTTAGGGAAGTTTGATTATTTGGTTAAGTTATTTTTATTTTTATTTTTTAATTTTTATTTTATTTTTATTCACCATTATCTCTCTCTACTTCTTTGATTCCACTTGGTCTTGCCTTGTTTTGTATGTGAGGTACACGAAGGAATGCTTCCGGGTTGCGAATATTGTAATGGGAACCATGATACTTGGAGTTGTCCGTTCTACTTCTCTCAAGAATATGTGGAACCATGGCATAATTTCTATGACAGCGTGCCCCAGAACAACTATCAGAGTCAGAATCAGTATTGGGGTGATATGAGTAGAGACCATCCGGATTTCGCTTGGAGTAATGCTGACGATGGTCTAGCCTGGCAACCACAACCTCAACAAAATTGGCAACCACAACCTCAACAAAATTGGCAACCACAACCTTGGGAGTTGGCTCTTGAGAAGTTGAGTGCGACAATTGAGAAAGTGTCAATGAATACAAACGCAGCCATTGATAAGATGGCCACATCATTTGAGAAGGCTAATGCGGCATTAGAGATGAAGATTGCCCAACTCGCAAGGCAACTAAATGAGCATCCCCCAGAGACTTTCCCAGTTGATACCGAGAACGACCCTAAGAACCAATGCAATGCCACAACAACTAGAAGCAGTGGGGTGTTGGGATATGACTGGGATGTAACTAGTTCTCAGGGAGTTGAGGAAGAACTACCACATGTTGAGGAAGAGCAACCTAAGGAAGAGGAGTTGGCAAAGGACAAGGCAATGGAGCAAGGGGGTAGAGATCAAAATGCGGATAAAGTGGTAGAGGATTCCACCATGCTTGCCAAGCAACCTGAAATTAATGCATTGGATAACTATGTTGGCTTACATGCATGTGTGAACAATGGTAAGTTAGACCCGCCCACTTGTCTGGCACACTTCCTCGAGAAAACACCATTTGACCCGAGAGGAAGTGAATTCATAATTACGGAGGTCAATGGAGTTTTCACAAAAAGGCCGGGTGGAATAATGAATAGAGTCGTATTGCTTCTGCAAGGGCCACTTCACACACCTTTTGATCCGGGTGGAGAATCACACATGATGAGCATCTCTTGGCCTCTGTACCACAGACTATGGGATCCAGGTGGATGCTTCTTAATAAGTCAGGCTCGGGACGTTAAACAAGCGCTACTTGGGAGGCAACCCAAGCTAGGTATCCCTCTCTTCTCCTAACTTTTGTTTTGTTTTTGCTTTTTGTTTAGTTTTTGTTTGTCACTCTTGAATAATTTGAGAAGATCAAGAGTTTTTGTATGAAATGTCGTGTCGGCAAGCTTGTTGGATTTTAATTAGATTGAGCGTAGATTGATTGCATGAATTATTTGACCATTGATGATTTCCCCCTAGGTTCTGAATTAGAAAAGTTTATCCCCACTTAAAAATTGAAAACTGAACTTTGAGAATTTTATTGTGATTACTTGATTTATGATAAGTTTGGAGTGAGGGGGTGCACACACTAGGAATCGTATCTCGGTCAAACAATTTGCAAAATGTCCAGGTGAGGATTTGAGCCTCCAACTCTGTTTTTGAATGTGTGAATCACTGTTAAGTTGCACTTTCCCGGATTTGCTTGAATCTCTTCATGGTTTGCATGTTTATGTGTTGCATCAAATGATTTAGGCAATTTTCTTTGAATAACTACTTGGCCTAAAAAGGACCATCCCTAATGCATGTTCCCTAGTTAGCCAAATTGAGCCCAATTGACCTATTGTTTCTTGATGACCCTATATTACGAGCCAAAATCTGAAAAACCATGTTAACCCAATCTTAGGATTAGGAGAGCATGGAAGCGTAGCAAGAGAATAGTTGTGAGGAACTAAGTTTGGGGTGGCTACAAGGAGATATGTCATTTTGGGGTGAGAAAAAGAAAAATAAAGGTTGAAACCCAAGGCAATAAAAAAAAAAAGGAAAAAATATATTCAAAAAAAAAAATTGCCAAAAGAAAAGGGGCAAATCAAAAGATTAGCAAGGAAAAAGGCTGTAGTCACCCGAGGCAAAATGAAAAATGGAAAAAGGAATTTGAGTGGAAAAAGTGTCAAAATGCTCATGCTCTCTTAGTTCCTAGGGACTTAAGCCTAAATATCCTTCATTATCCTACCCTTAGCCAGGCCCCATTACAACTTTTGAAAGACCTATTGATGTTGCATGCATGTTTTCGTGGGAACTATGTTTGAGATGAAAATCAAATTCATGGGAAGTGCTCTTAGAATGTGAAAGTGAGTGAAAAGTTGATAGCCTAGACAAACTTGAGCGAATGAGTGAACTCTTACATACCCTTGTGAGGAAGGCAATTGTTTGAAATATGTGATCTTCCTTTGTGTGTATCTTTGGGCCTCAACTTAGAGTAATGATGGCATGAATGATAAGTTCTCAATTGTTTAAAGTAAATGAATGTGGGGATTACATTAATGTAGGGGGAAGATCATTGGAGAAAAACTGTTTTGATTGCATGAAATTTGTGCGAAATCGATTGATTCCTTTAGGCTTGCCAAATCTTGAGTCGTTTTTGAGTTTTAGCTTGCTTGGGGACAAGCAAGGTTTAAGTTTGGGGTGTTTTGATAAGCCTCTGGCTTATCTAGTTTTATGACTAGATGAACTAGGGTTTATGTGCCAATTAGTCGAGTTCACTCTCGTTTTCGCCCAAATTTGCCTTGTGTTGTTCCTAAGTTGGACTTTGACTCGTTTTGCGTCTTTTGTGTAGTTTTTAGCTTATTTTGGATAGAATTATGCTTTTGGTTGCTTTTGGTGTTTTCAGGTCAATAAGTGAAGCTCCGGGAGTCAAGAAGCAGTGGAAAAAGCACTTCTGGAGACACTCGCCCCGCGAGTGTATGCTCGCCTCGCGAGACTGAAGGTCAACAAAGCATCAAAAGTCATCATTTCTGGATCGCCATGCGAGACTCTTCTCGCCCCGCGAGAGTCTGAAGACCTGCTAGACAGAGACCATCACGGCATAGCCGTGATGAAGGTCACGGCTGTGACAGATTTAGGTTTGAAGTCTCGCCCCGCGAAAGACAGCTCGCCTCGCGAGAGCCTGAAGACCCTGGAAGACAGAGACCATCACGGCCTAGCCGTGATGAATGTCACGGCTGTGACAGATTGAAGTTGGAAGACTCGCCCCGCGAACACACCCTCGCCTCCCGAAAATCCAAATTTGAAAGCGCGCCAATACTAAAATTCGCCTCGCGAAGGAGTGCTCGCCCCGCGAGAGAGCAAGATTCAGAATCCTTATTTAAAGGCTGTTTCGGATCAGATTGGGGAGCAGGCTTTAGGATGAGGTTTTTCCACTTGGTTAGAGCAGTAGTTACGAATCCTTTTCTCTCTGGAGCTGCGTCTCCCTTTTTCTTTTTGTTTTATTTTACGATGGTGATTATGTCCGAGTGTTTGTCTATGAGCATGAGGAACTAATCCCCTCGTCCGAGGGATCAATGAAGCCGCCCATGGCAGTGTAGATTCGATGTGATGTATGTTTTCCTTTCCTTCTTTTAATTAATGTTTTCCAATTCTGATTTGATTGCGTTGATCATATGTTTTGCGTGATTAACTAGTTAAACGTGTATGAGGCCGAACGGCGATTCGCGTTTTAGAACTTGGATTGGAATCACTAATTGAATAATGAGCACGACAGTGGATTTAGGAGATTAGTGCAACCTTATAGGGAACAAGAATTAATCAAATTCGAGATTAGGGTTATGAGACCTAGTAAGTAATTAATCCAATCGTCGAATACGTCCTATTGAGCACGACAGTGGATATAGGAGAAATTAGGGGTCCCGGTTGACATTGTAATTGAACTTAGGGAGGAATTCATCGTCACTTGGGTTTGCATGATTGGGTAGGTGGATTTGTGACCTTGGACATTTTAATTTCAGATTTTAATAGTTTAGGTTTTATTAGATTTGTTAATTGAATTTCGATCCTATTCTCTTATTCTCTCTCCATCAACCACCTTCTTCTGTAACTTGACCGAACGTATCGGATTTCCCGCGGATTAGTCGAATTGGTAGCCCAATCCCTGAGTTCGACCTCGGTAATTACTTACCGTGTTTCTTTTATTACTTGCGACGACCCGGTACACTTGCCGGCGTCACCAACAGCTCTGCCGTGGAGATTAACTTCATCACTCTTTCTTCCTATTCCTAGACTCAAAGGTCTTTGTCTTAATGGTCAAACAACTTCTGAGTTTGAGTAAATTACATTACATGGGTGATAAGTCTGAGTAAATTACATTATGTGAGTTGCTCACCTTATCACCTTCCGGAGAATCACCTTTGGAGGGCTAATCAGGTGCTCGGGGGTCACAGTTCCAAAACCTCAGCTTTGGCAGCAAGTGACCGTCTTGGAAGTCTCTGGAACCACTGCCTTTGCTTGAAACAGATCTAGTGCACCTGTTTTTGCCTCTCTCTTGAGCTCTCTCGTGCCCCCCAGTTTTCTGAGGTCTTCGGAGTATAGTTTTCCCTTTGGCATATTTCATAAAACTCTCTGATGGGATGTAGCTTTAATGTTTAGGATTTTAAACCCTTTCAATGTAACTTTTTATAGGATTTTAAACCCTTTCAATGTAACTTTTATAGGATTTTAAACCCTTTCAATCTTCTCGTATCAATCAGACATTAAAGATTTTCATGAATGAGATCCGGTTTGGGTTATTGATTCAACTTATAGTTTTCAAAACAGAAACACAAAACATCAAAGCAATTCATGTGAAACTGAAACTTTGAGGAAGGCAATGCGGAAGGGATCGTATACTAGATAAAAAAATTATTAAAATAACCTTTAACGCTCTGTTGATGTAAGGATCGACGTTAAAAGTGAAGTGACTTACTTTCAACGCCGGTTCTTTATAGAACCGACGTTAAAATCTTCGATGTTAACGCCGCTTTTTTATTGAACTGACGTTAAAAGTGAGTCACTTCACTTTTAACGTCAGTCATTAAAACAACTGACGTTAAAATTGAATTAATGAACTCTGATATTTACAAAACTGTCACCGCCTCCTTTTTAACGTCTAGCTTTTGGTTAACTGACGTAAACCTTTACCGTCTAATGTATATTTTCCACTAGTGAGAAACTGAAGAAAACCAACTTGGTACCTAAATTGCAGCGAAAATTTTTGGTGTGCAAGTTGAATAAGTTTATTGTAAACTTGTGTGGTGTGAAGGAGTATCACTGTGACTATGACTGAAAGTTCCTTGGTTGTCATTGTCAGAGACTCAAATTATTTTATTGTCTAATCTGTTCAACATATTGACATTATTCTACAGGTGCCTATGTTTCATATAATCTTATTTAAACTGTATTTTTTTAAGTAAAGATTACAACTTATCTAACCTGAAATGTGTTAGACTTCGACTCTTTTATTTTTGTTGACCTTTATATTTAGCTAAGATACTGGGCATAGAAGTTCGCAAATTTCATGGTTTCTATAAGACCAGGTTGGTTCTATCCGTAAAGGAAGACTAATTCTTTGGGATTATTTTATTTTCATTTGGGTTTTTAATATATGTTTGATGTTTTGAGTGGTTATTGCCAGGTGAATTGATGTCTGGTTCAGCAGGGATGCATTTCACTCCTCATATCATCACCATTGCCATTGGAGAAGTATGTCACATTTTTTTGGGAATTTCTATCAATAAAGTTGGTTTTCTTAGTATATGTAACATCAGTTGGTTTACTCAGGAAGCCAAAGTTTGGCACTTTTGGGCTGAGAAAGAAGGCACTATGTTCAATTTGTCTCTTGACTTAAAGATAAAACTAATAGTATTAAATTCTAAGTAAATGTTCTTGTCATGTATGCACGATTTTATCTTTAAAAGTTAAAAAGTTGACTTAGTAAAGCCATAATCAATTATTATGATGATATTGTTCTCTATGACAGCATAGATGATGATAATGTTGGAAGGCAAAATATAACAATGTCAGATTCATCTTTTATCTGTCATTTATTGTTTGTTGAAGTGCTACTTTGTCATGTAAACTTGATTGTTTTTCATGGAACCAATAACAAAGCATATGATAGTTGCCTGAAAATGAGATTGTTTGAGACATATAATTCTGCTTCATCAACTCTTTGGTGCTTCTTTTCATGATTTAAAGTGATGATCCATTTAATTGTGTTATATGTTCTGCCATTTGTGTAACTATATTAGAAATACTCTTTTAAAAATTGTTTTTCAATTCTCTGTAGAACATTTCAACAAAATTTATGGCATTTTCTCAGCAGGGGCCTAGAGCTATATGTCTTTTGTCAGCCAATGGTGCTGTCTCTACTGTGACACTTTGTTTGCCTTCAACTTCAGGTGGCTCTGTCACATATGAGGTTTGAACTTTCTTAGTGATAGCATAGCATCTATGTTTGGATACAGTTACAGGTTCATAAATAATTCTAAAAAAAACAGCTTCTTTTGTATATGTGTGAAAATGCAAAGGTACAAAAAAATTAGAGAAGAAAGAGGCAAAAAAATGAGGGAGTCAAATGCCTGATTCCAGTTTGATGATGATGGTACATTGAAGTCTGACCACAAGCGTAATCCAGGGCCGTCTGCAACTTGTCATTTGGAGTCTGCTCATCCGCTATGTACCATTCCTTGAGTTGTCCTGAAATTTTCAATTAACTCAGGATCAAATAAGATATTACAGGAGTCTTTGTCGTCTAATAAATAAAAATAAATAAATGGTTTTACACTCAAAAATCAGTGGCCACCTATAAACCACAATGAAACATATCCTTATAATTAACTCGTTTTAAAACAATGCTGAGTAAAATCTCGGGCAGAAAGTGAAACTATTAAAATTGGCTTCTACCCATTCTGTTACGTAGATTGTATTTTGTTTTGTATGTTCCTCTATTAGTTGTAATTAGTTTTTGTATCAGTTGGGTAGTTAGCTTCTCTTTTGTTTTAACAGATCATTCTTTTCTATTTAGCTAGCTTTTCTGTTTTGGGGGCTTAGGCTTTTATAAAAGGGCAGCCTCTGTATTTTTGTATGATGATTCTTTTGAAAACTCAATATAACCGATTCAGATTATACAGAGATATTATCTGTCTTTCAACATGGTACCACAGAGCGATGATCCTGAGAAGCAAAAGAATACCTCACCGAAGAAGAAAGAAGGTGCCTCCGGCGAAGGCGAATCCACCAGTTCCGCACCAAACCCTGCCTTTCTCGTAAACTCTTCAGATAACCCAGGGATTCCTCTTGTAGCTGCAACCCTAAATGGCGACAACTACAGAACCTGGGCCCGATCTGTGAAGACTGCACTTAGGGCGAAAACCAAATTAGGTTTTATCGATGGGAGTATCAGAAAGCCATCAATGGATGCTCCCGATTTTCATCTTTGGGATAAGACTGATTCGATGGTTCTTGCATGGATCTTGGATTCAGTCGGCCCTAAGCTACATGCTAGCATCTCTCATGCCTCTACTGCAAAGGAGATCTGGGAAGATCTTGAAGAAAGATTTGTTCGGACGAATGCCCCAAGAATCCATCAGCTATGGGGGACCCTCTGCTTGCTTCAACAAGAACCGGGAATGAGTGTCAAAGACTTCTACACGCAATTCAAAGGTTATCTCGACGAATTGAGCGAACTCCAGACCCTTCCCGAATGCTCATGTGGAGCTGCAAGGGCTCTCATGCAGAGAGAAGAAGAAAACCGGGTGCATCTCTTTCTTGGCAGCCTAGACAGTGAGCAGTATGCTCATGTCAAAGCTACCATTCTCAACACTGAACCCTTACCCACACTGCCTACAGCTTTTAACCATGTCTTGAGGGAAGAATCACGATTCATGACTGAGAAAGAAAGGAACAACAAGAATGACTCTGCTGCTACATTCTATACAAAAAACAATAAGCAAAGGAATCAAGATGGCCCCAAACCAAAATGCGAGCATTGTGGGAAAATAGGTCATATCAAGGAAAAGTGTTTCGAGATTGTTGGATACCCAGCCAATTGGGATATGAGGAGAACTCAGAGGAACAACAATAGGGAAACAGGGCAGAATTTGGCAAACCATGCTCATACTGATGAAGTTCAAGGCAAGGAGTCACCAGATGGCAACATCAAGGGACATGCTTTCCATGGAACTCTGATTAACCATGAAAACATGGCTGGTATTGTGAATAGGCTTAAAAGTCAATTTTGGGTCCTTGATAGTGGTGCTTCACACCACATGACTTGCCTTCTTACTCTTATGAAGGAAGTTAGGAAGATTGACAAGCCTTTTCATATTACAGTTCCAACTGGTGACACTGTGCTGGTTGAAAGAATTGGAACTTTTCAGCTAAATGAAAATATAACCTTACATAATGTTTTATATGTTCCCAAATTTAATTGTAATTTGATTTCAATTCATAAGTTGATCTGCGATTTAAACTGTAGAGTGATTTACACTGAGAATGTTTGTGATATACAGGACCAAATTTCGAAGAAGAGGATTGGATTAGGTGAGCTGAAAGATGGAGTCTATGTGGTCAAGATTGATGCAGAAACTTCAGTTTTGGCAATGGCAGGAAGAGACCTCACTAACTTGTGGCATGCAAGAATGGGGCACCCATCCAACCAATCCTTGCAGTGTATCTCTCCTCTACTTTGTAGCAACTTTAAATTCAATAAAGTAGAATGCTGTCATGTATGCCACAGGGCAAAGCAGTGTAGGCTTGTTTTTTATCAAAGTAAAAATAAAGAAACTGAACCTTTCAGTCTTGTACATTGTGATATTTGGGGAAAGTATCATACCCCCTCTAGTAATGGATCCCATTTCTTCCTTACCATTGTGGATGATTACACAAGGGGAACCTGGGTTTACCTTTTAAGGGATAAAGGAGAAACTAGTAATGTTCTTAAG
The DNA here is from genome assembly GCA_030762895.1 of Sophora flavescens. Lineage (NCBI taxonomy): Eukaryota > Viridiplantae > Streptophyta > Magnoliopsida > Fabales > Fabaceae > Sophora > Sophora flavescens. Next base: position 64,775,113 of record CM061062.1, on the reverse strand, counting down.
TCTTTTCACAATATGGTAAGGACACAATATAATAGAAACATTAAGAAACTAAGAAGTGACAATGGAACTGAATTTCTAAATTCCACCCTTAGAAATTTCCTTCAAGAGGAAGGAATAGCTCAAGAAACATCATGTGTTGCCACTCCTCAGCAAAATGGGAGAGTGGAAAGAAAACACAGGCATATCCTCAATGTGGCAAGAGCTTTGAGGTTTCGAGCCAACCTACCCATAAGTTTTTGGGGAGAATGTATCCTAGCTGCCACCTACATTATAAATAGGACTCCTACTGTAGCCAACAAAGGGATTACACCTTATGAGATGTTATTCAACAAGAGTCCATCCTATGACAATCTAAGAGTTTTTGGATGTTTGTGCTATATGAGAAATGCTTCCAAACATAGAGATAAGTTTGATGCTAGGGCTGAAAAATGTGTTTTTATAGGATATCCCTTAGGGCAAAAAGGTTGGAAAGTCTATAATTTAATGACTAAAGTTTTTAGTGTGTCAAGAGATGTCATATTCTATGAAAACATTTTTCCTTTTGGTCCAAATCCTGAGAACAACTTAGGCTATTCTCAGGAAGACAAGTCTTTCACCTTCCAAGTTCCTCAGGTTCATGAAACTGAGGACTTACATAACCAAATAATTGAAAGGGAGCATAACAGAGATGATTTTGAACAAGAACAGGACATTCATGATTTTGAGATTCCTGAAACAGATCTCCTGAACCAGGGGGAGCCTCAAATGGCCACCCAACAACCCACAAGAAATGAAACTAGGACAAGGCAGCCTCCTTCATATCTAAAGGACTATTACTGTTATAACACTGCCAACAATCCTACCCTCATGTCATTACAGCCAGCATCCAAGACTGACATAGAATATCCCATTTCCAAATATATAAACTATGACAGTTTTCCTAATAAACACAAAGCCTATCTATCTGCCATTGCTCAACAAGATGAGCCTAGAAATTATATAGAAGCTGTTCAAAAGGAAGAGTGGAGAAAGGCCATGGAACATGAAATTAAAGCTCTTGAAGAAAACAACACATGGGAGCTTATGCAGCTTCCTAAAAATAAGAAACCTGTGGGCTGCAAATGGGTCTACAAGCTTAAATATAAAGCTAATGGGGAAATAGAAAAATATAAAGCTAGGTTAGTAGCCAAAGGCTATACCCAAATTGAGGGAGAAGATTTTAATGAAACCTTTGCACCTGTGGCCAAAATGACCACTGTAAGGTGCTTGTTATCCGTGGTTATGGCAAAAGGATGGCAGCTCCATCAAATGGATGTGAGCAATGCCTTCCTCCATGGAGAATTGGATGAAGAGGTTTACATGGAACCTCCACAAGGTTATTCTATTCCTAAAAAGGGTATGGTCTGTAAACTGAGAAAGTCCATCTATGGACTGAGACAAGCCTCTAGAAATTGGTACTCCAAGCTGTCTCAGTCCCTCATTACTTATGGCTTCATAGAATCTGAAGCAGATCACAGTTTATTCATATATGATCACAATAATGTTTTCTTGTCTGTTCTAGTCTATGTAGATGACCTAGTAATAGCTGGAAACAGTGACACTGAATGCAACACCTTTAAGGAATACTTGAGTAAGTGGTTTCACATGAAAGACTTAGGTACTCTTAAATACTTTCTAGGCATATAAGTAACTAGTGACAAGAATGGTCTTTTTTTGTGTCAAAGAAAATACATTCTTGACATATTGAATGAATGTGGCATGCTTGGTTGCAAGCCAGCCTTGTTCCCTTTAGAACAAAATCAAAAACTAATTCTAGATGAAGGAGACCCTCATCAAAATCCTTCACAGTATAGGAGACTTGTTGGTAGGCTTATTTACCTAACCATAACCAGACCTGACTTGAGTTTTTCTGTGCACACTTTAAGTCAATTTATGCAGGATCCGAAACAAACACATTGGAATACAGCCCTCAGGGTTCTAAGATATCTGAAAAGCACACTAGGTCAGGGCATACTGCTGCCAAAGGAAAATGAGTTACAACTGATTGGTTATTGTGACTCGGACTGGGCTTCTTGCCCCATAACAAGGAGGTCAACTATTGGATACTTAATGAAGCTAGGGTCTGCTCCCATCTCTTGGAAGACCAAGAAACAAACCACTGTTTCTAGATCCTCCAGTGAAGCTGAATATAGAGCCATGGCCCATGCAGCAAGTGAGATTCTCTGGTTGCATAGCCTTCTAAAGAGCTTGAAAGTGAATTGTAGAATGCCAACTACTCTGCATTGTGACAATCAGGCTGCCATACACTTGGCTGCAAATCCAGTATATCATGAAAGAACAAAACACATAGAAGTGGATTGCCACTTTATTAGGCAACACATGCAGTCAGGAGCCATCAAGCCAGAATATGTGCCTACTAAGTTGCAGCAAGCAGACATTTTCACTAAGGCTTTAGGAGCAAAATTGTTCAAAGACTTAGCTAGCAAGATAGGTGTTCAATCTTATCACACTCCATCTTGAGGGGGAGTATTAAAATTGGCTTCTACCCATTCTGTTATGTAGATTGTATTCTGTTTTGTATGTTCCTCTATTAGTTATAATTAGTTTTTGTATCAGTTGGGTAGTTATCTTCTCTTCTGTTTTAACATATCATTCTTTTCTGTTTAGCTAGCTTTTCTGTTTTGGGGGCTTAGGCTTTTATAAAAGGGCAGCCTCTGGATTTTTGTATGATGATTCTTTTGAAAACTCAATATAACAAATTCTGATTATACAGAGATATTATCTGTCTTTCAACAGAAACATATACTTATAATTAACTTCTGCTTCAGCAAGTAATTATAATAATAACGCAAATGAAAACAAAGTTAAAATACTTAGATAAATTCCAAAATATTGGTGGAATGGGTAGACATAAATCTTACCACACAAAATCACATTCTCTTTGTGAAAACAAAGTTAAAATACTTAGATAAATTCCAAAATATTGGTGGAATGGGTAGACAGAAATCTTACCACACAAAATCACATTCTCTTTGTTATGGGTGTGGGCAGCAAAACTTTCACAAAGTAGTCATGAGCATTAATAAAAGCCAAATAGATGTAAGAATTGTCAAACGGGCCGGCCCTAGCCTCACATGGGTTAGGGCCAAAAGGCCCATAGGGGCACAGGGCCCAAAATACATAAAGCCCATGGGGCCAAAAAGCCCTTAGGACCAAGTGGGGCTAGGGTCAGCTTTTGGGCCAAATTTTTTATACAGTAAAAAAGGATTTCAAACTCAAACTCAATAAAAAGCACATATTTATACACAGAACATATTGCATTACACTGGTGTACTATAAATGAACACCTGTTGAGTCACCGGCAAGTGTACCGGGTTGTCGTAAGTAATAAACACGGTAAGTAATTACCGAGGTCGGACACATGGATTGGGCTACCAATTCTACCAATTTGCAAGAAATTCGATACGTTTGACCAAGTAAAAGCAAGTGGTTAAGAAGAGAGAGGAAATAGGATAACAATTTAAATCAACAAATCAATTAGAGATAAAGTAGGTAGCGATAAGATAAGATAAGAATTAAAATCTGGATTAAACATCTAAGGTCACAAATCCACCTACCCAATCATGCATAGCACCCAAGTGATGATGATCCCCTCCCTAAGTTCAATTACAATGTCAACCAGAACCCCCAAATTCTCCTAATGACACTATCGTGCTCAATAGGACGTATTCAACGATTGAGTTAATTACTTGCTACGGTCTCATAACCCAATCATCAAACTCTATTAAATCTTGTTCCCTATAAGGTTGCACTGATCTCCTACTCACTCTCGTGCAATATTCAATCAATGATCCCAATTCAAGTTCTAAACGCGAATTACCTATCAAGCCTCATCACGTTAACTAGTCAATCATGCATGCTTTTGATCAATGCAATAAATTCAGAATTGGAAAACATGAATTGAGGTAAAGGAGGGAAACATACATCACATTGAACGCTACACCGTCATGAGTGGTTTCATTGATCCATTAGACAAGGGAATTAGTTCCTCATGCTTGTAACAACGCACAAACAATTGGAGTTCATCATAATTGTAAATAGGAAAAGAACATAGGGAGACGCAGCTCCAGAGAATAAGGATTTGTCTCAAAAACAATCTAAAACAAGTGGTGAACAAAAGGTCTATTATTTTAATCTGCCCTAAAACAACCTATAAATAGAGGTTCTGAGTCTCGCCGGCTCGCGGGGCGAGACCTGGTTCGCGAGGCGAATCTTATGAATCAGATCTTCAGAGATTGGTTTTCTCGCGAGGCGAGATGGTGATTCGCGAGGCGAGACAGAAAGGGTGACATCTCTGGAACAGTCAGGCCTTCAGGCTCGCGAGGCGAGATGGTGATTCGCGAGGCGAGACAGAAAGGGTGACTGTTGCTGTTCAGGCTGGACTTCAGGCTCGCGAGGCGAGATCCTGTCTCACGAGGTGAAACTTCCAGAATTGCTCTTCCACTGTTTTCTTCATTTTCCTTGACTCTAAGAGCTTCACTTTTAACCTGAAACAATAAAAGGAATCGAAAAGCGTAATTCTACTCAAAATAAACTAAAAACTACTAAAAATGCATTAAACGAATCAAATTCTAACTTAGGAACAAAACAAGGCCAATTTGGGAGATTAGCGAGGTTGACTCGCCCGATTAGGCACAAAATCTACCCCTTTTCTAGCTGGAAACTAGATGAGCCAGAGGCTTATCAAAACCCAATATAACGATGGGTTCTAACAATTAACAAAAACACCCCATACAACGATAGGTTACTAATGTAATGAGTTTTCTGAACAGTTGTTCAAACACATAAGTCTTCAATTTCATCTTGAATTTCATCTTCTTGATGCACATTCAACTCCGCTCCTATAGTCTCTTGACAAATAGGTTGACCATCATCTTCATCTAAAACTCACAAACAATTAAGAAACAATTAGATATTCAATCCCAACATGATTAATTAATAGTAAATATGATTATAAAGAGATAATACAAATTATTACCATTAGGATTCAAAGAAAAACCATGCAACCAATTTCTAGATAAGCATCTGAACCTTTTCAGGAAGGGTGGAACTTCTATATTTGGTAAGAACACGTCCACCGATACTAAAAGCAGATTCCGATGCTACTGTAGTAATTGGAATACTTAACACATCTCGTGCCATGGAAGCAAGTGTGAGAAATCTTTTTTCATTAGTCTTACAATAATTAAGCACATCCAAATCCTCATTGTCATCATAATCAAGAGCTTTTTCTTCCAAATAAAGTTCTAATTCACTCTTTCCAGTCTTAGGCTTAGTTTCACTCTGATACACTTTAAAATCCCGCAATATATAATATATTAAGTATCTAAAACAACAATAATGAAAGTAAGAAATAAATAATGACTAAGTTAGCATTGAAAATCATACCCTGAATACTTTTGCTCTCTTGGACCTACTTCCTTCTCCACTTGGCTTATTTAACATGCAAGATTCACTAGCTGGTTGAGATTGAGAAGCATTTGGTGTGTTGAAATTACTTACATATTCTCCATAAAGCTTCTCAAACTTTTCCCTCGCATTTTTACCCTTCTCTTCAGCGGTTGACCTATCAAGAAGCTTGTAACAATAGAGTACGAAATCAAGTTTCATCCTCAGGTCAAGAATAGCTCCAAAAGCAAGGACCACACTATACTCCTTCCAATATTTATCAATTTTTTTTTTCATCCTTGCAGACATTTCCTTTATTACCTTGTCATCATTTATCAAGTTTTCATTTAACATGCATTCAATCTTCCAAACTTGAAAAAAAGTACAAGTTAGAGGTCGGGTAAGATTAACCAGATATAATGTTTGTAGTCTCATAAAATGGTTCTAAAAATTCACACATTTTCTCCCCCCTTCTACATTCTTCATCCGATGGACAATCAGTAAAATTTGTATCTGTCTCCTTCAAAATGTCAAATGCTTTTTCATATTTGATTGCACTTTCAAGCATCAAATATGTTGAATTCCACCTAGTTGACACATCCAATCTTAAACCAACACTTGTGTCAATGTTTGCTTGTTGCACACAACCCTTGAATTTAATCATCCTCCCATCCGACCCTTTCACATACTTAACACTCTCTGATTTTATTAAGTGCTTCACTAGCCACTTTCAAACCCTCTTGAACAATCAAATTAAGTATGTGAGCGGAACAACGCACATGAAAGAATTCACCATCACACAACAAAGTACTTCGCAAACGAAGATGAGTTTTTAGAATGTCTTGCATACTTTTGTTAGCGGAAGCATTATCCAAAGAAATGGAAAAAAAATTGAGTAAATAGTCAATTTGGTCCCTGAAACTGTGAGGTCATGTCAAGTTGGTCCCTCAAAAAAACGAAATTCCAAAAAGGTCTCCGAAACTGTCAAACGTTAATCAAGTTAGTCCCTCCGTTAGTCAGGGTTGACTGACGCCGTTAACGGTGCCGAGCTGGCATGTTAAGTGCCCATGTGGCCTCAATGTCATCCTGCCACGTCAGATGGTCACATACCCACTAATTTCAGGGACCAAATTGACACAGGGACCAAATTGACACTAATGTTCTTTTGGAATACCAACGCCTCCTCTTCTTCTTCCCCAACCTCTCTGCTTCATCTCTCTCTCTCTCTCTCGCTGCTACTGTAACTCCCCAAAAGTTGAGCACATGAGCATAAACCTAGTAGAGCATAAACTTGAGTTGTCACAATTACCTTTTAAGCTTGATAATCAATCTCTCTCTCTCGCTGCTACTGTAACTCCCCAAAAGTTGAGCACATGAGCATAAACCTAGTAGAGCATAAACTTGAGTTGTCACAATTACCTTTTAAGCTTGATTATCAATTACCTTTTAAGCTTGATTATCAATCTCTCTCCCTCTCCACCCCCCCTCTCTCTCTGCTACTATAACTCCCCAAAAGTTGAGCACATGAGCATAAACCTAGTAGAGCATAAACTTGAGTTGTCACAATTACCTTTTAAGGTTGATTATCAATCTCGGTATCGCCCACATCATTGGTAGTCACAGTTGCCTCACCACCATCAGCACCCTCTGCTGAAGGTTGAGCTTGTTCCTCTTCTAGAAGTGGCTCCTTGACATAGTCGTTTTCAAATGTATTGGGTGGAACCTGATAAATCCTAACTTGTGGCTTGGATGGATCCTTCACAAGAACATATTTCCCCTCTTCCAGTTTCATGCACAAGTCCACAATCAACTTCACAATTCCCCACATATTAGATGTGTTCGAATTGATTTGTGCTGCAAAGTCCTTGGGTTTATATCCAACCACAGACAAAATCACATGATTAAAATGGTCACGGGGATGAATCTTTGACACATATCCCAACTTCATCATATCAACACTCGCCAACAGAGCCTGAGCAGTCCATTTAGCCAACTTGTTTGCATTGTTCTTCAATTTAGTGGCCAACACAGCACCCCTTTGAGTCTCCAACTCCTGCCTCCAATCCACACCCGAATACTTAGGATCAAATTCATTCAAAGCATTCAAAGTAAGATACGACCTCTGCTTGTTCACATCAAGAACACTCTGCACTTCACACCTTGCAACAAGATAAATCTCATAATCTAGCTTCCACCTCCTATACCTATAAGCCACAGAAGCAACCTCTTCACCCTCATTGGCAAAATGGTTGGGCTCATCAAAAGTGACCTTATTCCCATCCCTAATCAAAACCTGCTGCGAGAAATTCTGGTTAATATAAGCAGCCTCAACGCTAAGCAAATGCACAGAGTTTATATCATCCTTAGCCTCAGGCAAGGGTTCCGACGAGCTCTCATGAACAGAAAGCAAATCTAGCTGCGACCCATCATGCTTATCAAAGAACAACTTGTTCCCAACATGCTGAACAACAATATCCCAAGAGTAAACGGACCTTGGTGCGCACATGAGGGTGGAGAGGATTGTGTCGGTGGCGAAAATGGTGGCTTTATCCTCGTTAGGGAGCCTGTGAATAACAGGGTCATCGGTAGTGGTGACCTTGAAGCAGACGGGTTGGGGAAGAAGAAGAGGAAGCATTGGTATTCAAAAATAACATTAGTGTAAATTTGGTCCCTGTGTCAATTTGGTCCCTGAAATTAGTGGGTATGTGACCATCTGACGTGGCAGGATGACATGGAGGTCACATGGGCACTTAACATGCCAGCTCAGCGCCGTTAATGGTGGCAGTCAACCCTGACTAACGGAGGGACTAACTTGATTAACGTTTGACAGTTTCGGGGACCTTTTTGGAATGTCATTAATTTGAGGGACCAACTTGACACGACCTCACAGTTTCAGGGACCAAATTGGCTATTTACTCAAAACAATTTGTTATCAATTCCCCAATGTTCCAAGCAATCAAATACAACAGTTTCTAATTCAGATCCGGTGTGGGGAGGCTTCATCCGAAAGAAATTAAGAATTTTACTAACTAATTTCCAATTTTCATCAACAAAGTGTGCAGTTAAACAAATATACCCCTCCGTAGTAGAGGCCATCCACACATCAGAAGTTAAACACACTCTATTAGGGATTTTGGACATAACTTCCTTAAGTTTGTCCTTCTCCCTAGTATAAATTTTTTTAATATCTGATACAACAGTGTTCCTAGAGTTCATCACAACTTCTGGATTAAAATAACTTGCCCATTTTCTAATCTTCTCATATTCAACGAAATTAAAAGGAAGATCGTGTTGAATAATGGCTTCTGCAAGTAAGTCACGATAGGTCTTTTGGTTAATCTTTCTAGCACTAGATTTCTGGTTAGACAACAACACACCATCCACATTCAGATTTGAGTTCAAAATCTCTTTACAAGCGAAAATATGGCGACTTAAATGTGAAGTCCCATAACTTGTTTTGGTCTTAGGATTTTTACCTATTGAATAGGTACGTCCACAATAATTGCAACTAGCCTTTTCAATAACATCCTTGTTTTAATTTTACCAGTTTTGGTAAAAAACTTCCAAACAATTGATTTTTTTTTTGTTGATGCAGTATTTTCAGAAAAAGTAGCAGTAGTTTCACAAAAACCTTCATCTTCTACATTCATAGTTTGATTTGCAGACTCCATAATATAATATTTTATGTTCCTATACAGTTCAGTACAATAACACATAAGGAACTAATTCACAAGTCACTATTACAAAGATAAAAACAAGACAATCAACATTGTGATTATACTGTGCCAGCTGGGAGCATAGACAAGACAAAAGAACTAATTCACAAGTCACTGTATAGGCAAATATGTTCTAAGAGCAAGGAAAGCTGTAACAAATTCCTAAAAGTAGATTGAGTTTATTCAATCTCACTCAAATAAATCCTTAAGCAAACAAATACAAGCAACCATAATAACTCTGCAAAACTATATTTTGGACTAGTCTTCTTAGGAATTCATGCTCGAGAATAAGGTTTTATTTTATTTAGAGATGGTTCTGTAATTAATCATAGTGGATCACTTTTCCTCACTACTTCCTATCACCCTTCCTTACAAACACTCACACATACATAGACTAGCTACTCAATTTCTCAAATTATATCCATAACTAGCTACTCGGTTAGTGTATTTTATAGGACACATACTGCATGAAGGGAAATTGATGGTATTTAGAATCTGACCAGCTGCTCAACTGTTTCTGCACACCCTTGTTTTTGTAGGAATTCCTAGATGCAAGAGTCTTCGGTTCCGTCCCCTATGAGCTGTTTGAATGGCACATTGTCTCTGTTTACTCAAGCTCTTTACAAGTTCTGCTTCATTTTCCATTGCATTTTCATTTTTTTCCTCCTGTAAGTCAAGATTATCACCATTATGGTTTTGATGCAAAGGCCAGATGACAAGAACTATATAATAAACTAATGTAACATTCATTCAAATGGTCATAAAGTCATCCTTTAGATTTTGATAATCACAATATCAAAATGGTCATAGAGTCACATGCCCTCTGACTGTGTAGGAACTTAGATTAAGATTTGCAATTTAAAAATAATAAAATTCAGCTAGCCATCAAATTGGGACTTCCAACAGTGAAGAGTGAATACACTGCACTAAAGTTGAAGACAATGTAAGGACAAGACTGTTTAACATATTTTGGAGGTTGAAGTTCAAGTTCACTCAAAATCAAGTCTGGTGTTAGGTAAAGTCAAACAAACCGTGAAACACCAAAAAAAAAAAAAAGCTAAACAATTGTACCTAAACACAATAGCTTGTGAACTGAACTAAAACTCAAATGCTTAAAGCTGTAGACTCGTGTCACAAATTAGATTGGAAAAACTCTTCCAAAAGCCAAGCAGCCACAAACCCACATATGATAGCAGCCCAAGGGTCCACAAAAGCACACCCTGCAGTGATTGCAGCAAACCCACCAAGCAAACCATTGCAAACATCTATGACATTCCAATGCCCAGTTTGGATCCGTTTGCCAAAGAAGGTTGTCAGTGCTGCTGTGCATCCAGCAAGAGTTGTGGTCACTGCAGTCCTCCCAACAGCACTCCATTGTCCATAGTACGAGTCACTGTTATCTCCATAGGTCTTCAAGATGTTAAGAAATGAACCAGGATTGAATCCATACCAACAAAACCACAACAAGAATGTGCCTAAAACAACCAATGTACCACTATGTCCTCTCATTGGAACAAGTTTTCCTACATGATCAAACCTTCCAATCCTAGGGCCTTCAATGAAAGCACCCCAAAAGCCAGCAACAGCTCCAACCAAGTGAACAACACCTGAACTAGTAAAATCAATGATCCCAGTTCCAAATAACAAGTTTTATGTCCTTGCAGGACTACCCCAACCATCAGGAGACCAAAACCAATGTGCCACTATAAATGTTCAAAATGATAACCCATTAAAGCAATATATCAATCAATCACATGTGCATTTGGGTTTTCAATTTATAATAATACAAAGCGATTGCATCACACTACATACCCAAAGTCCAAACATCACTCTACACTATTAAATTACATTTGATAGCAAAATATAATTGTGGGCTCGATTTCTCAGTCTCTATCAGTCTAAGGTTCTTTTTCTTTCATTCCCTTCCTCTCTCTAGGTTATATCTATACGTTGATCAGTATACACTTCATTCAAAAATCATGCAAGCCTTCAAGCTAAACGGGATTAATATTCTAAAATCTACATTAATAATTGACAACTCCAAAGAAAGAAATCTTAATTCATCAGTGGCCAAGCAGCAATGTTATAAGATCATAACTCTGTTATAAGATCATGAAATCGTATTGGAGAAATAAAAGAATAAATAAACATTGAATAATCACAAGAACAATGAAACGAAGTTGAATAATCATGAAATGAACCTGGATGAGATCTGAAATCACGGAATTAGTGTTGGAAAGATATGAGGTTAGGGTTCATCATTTCAAAAATTGGGGGCTAGGGTTCATCATCACTTCAGAAAAGAGGGCCATAGCTAGCGATTAGCAAGGAACCAAGGAAGAGGAAGTCGAGCATGAAACGAGCATCGAGCATCGCTGCGTCGAGCAGTGCAAGGAAGAACGTGAACGTCGAGCAGTGCAAGGAAGAGAAAGTCGAGGGCCGATAACGGGATAGCCCAACCCCGACCCTTGAAATTTTGAGAGTTTTTGGGTTAGGGACAGTGAAATCCCTTTCCTTGTTGGGCTACTAAAAATAACAGTCCGCATGAAGGGCTGAAGGGTTAGTCCCTTGGGCCACAACCCTATTTGACAGTTCTAGATGTAATGAAGCCTGTATTCAGTAACATATAAGCAAAGAGGGAAAACAAAGAGCTGTCAAGCCAGTCTCGATTACCATCAATAGACATTCCACTAATTAAAATGACTAAAAGAAGAAAAAAAAATTAAAAAAAACTTTATTGAAAATGCAAAAAAACAAAAAGACTCATTACTAAATTAAATATATGCATATATTGTTACGTAAAGGCAAGAAATTTGCTGTCATATTTGTCCCAATTGTCTTCATTCCATGTTGTGCCATTCTGCAAAAATAAATTGTTCCATAAGCACAGATGGTGGTGTTTTTTTGACATAAAAAAATGGCACTGTGTTTGCAGAATTAGCTCATTAAAATGTGAAGCAATTACCTTGATGAGAAAATTTTCATAAATGAAACTGTGTTTGCAGAATTAGCTCATTAAAATGTGAAGCAATTACCTTGATGTGAAATTTCATGACTTAATATTTCATGTGCTTGCTGGTACTTTGTTCACATTGGAGAAAAACCTGAAGTGATGATGTCGTGCGAGTGCACGTCGTGCGATCCGGCAAGTGTACCAGATTCGTCGCCAAGTAATAAAAAGATATCGATCCCACAGAGACCGTGATCTCAAATCGCAACCAATTATCAAATTGACTAAACTGGACTTTAGAAAATGATTTTGAAAAGGTTTTTTGATATTTGAAATAAGGGATAACTTAGAAAATCAGATAAGGAATGCAATCAAGTAAAACAGAAAGTAAATCAGTTTATGGTTTTTCAGATCTAAATGGATTCCTAGGAATTTGGGTTACCAACAAGGTTGTTTATGTTACTAAATTGATTACCCCTTTGTTAATTATTGAAATTGCCTTGAAGGCGAATTTATCCTCAAATAGTTAATGCTCCCTCTCGGGTTACAAAAACCGTGCCCAATTAAACCAACCCCTAGTCTCATGGTAGTCAAATTTAGATTGGACCCTTTACGCTTTGTGACAATTCGTTAATCCTCGAAGGACCGCTTCTAACTCTCGTGATTTAAGTCCTAAGTCTGATTCTATAGATCCGATACCTAAGTTCACTGCTAGGTTCCTCCTTAGAATATCTACGTCACGCAAATAAGCGGCCGCCGAATTTACGAGTAATTAAAACACTAGAAATCAGATCTAAAGCAAAATCGCAATTAACAAAGATAAGAAATCAATTCATTACCATAAACAAACCTTGGGCATAGAACCAATCCCTAGAAATTAAACTACTACTCAAGCCTTGTCATGGTGATGACAAGCTTGGTTAACAACAACATGAAAATAAAAATAAGAGAAGAGAGGAGGAAGAAGAAAAGAGAGATCCTAAATTATAGCCTAAGAGTAGCAGCCCAAGTCTCTTTTCATCTATGCCTAGATGCCTTATTTATAGATTTGGGAAGTTTGAATCCCAATCTAACACAAATTCAGATCCAAATCAGTTGCTTCAGATCCAAGTAATGCGCGTCACGGCCATGATAGTCATCACGGCCAGACTGTGATGGATTCTGCCTTGGGCGCTTCTTCAGTGATTGGTCTGTCACGGTCGTGATGCTCATCACGGCTAGGCCGTGATGGATTCTTCCTGTTGAGGGTCTGGTTCAGTTGACATGTCACGACCATGATGCTCATCACGGGCAGGCCGTGACCAGTTCTGACTTTTGCCTTCTTTCTTTTCAGTTTTGATCGATCATGGTCGTGATGGTCATCACGGCTAGGCCGTGATGGGCTTTGCTTGGCTCATTTTCTTCACTTTTCAAGCCCCATCTTCATCCAAGCTCCATCATGATTGATCCTGAGCATTTAACCCTTAATTTTTGCAAAACAACACCACAAAACCGCCTTACCCGTTCCAAGGTAAAATTAACCAAAAATCAAATTAAAAATGCCTAAACTATATGAAAATGCATACAAAATGATAATGAAATATGAGGAGTAATCACACTCATCAAATCACCCCAAGCTTAAGATTTTGCTTGTCCTCAAGCAATCACCAAGGTCAGACGATATAAATAATCAGAGCATGGATAGTGAACCAAGAACCCGAGTAACTAATCCAAGTAACAGGCATGTTCAATAACTACCCAAGAGATAGTCCATTTCAAGTCCAATTAGAAGCTTAAGTTTCCTAAATTCATATTCTCACTTATTCGGGCACTCTTTCTTTCCTCGCTCAAGTGTTTAAGGGTATATGACAATTCTCTCAATTTCCTCAAGGAAGGTACTCTACCATAAGCTTGACTATTAACCAAATCTCTACTTTATTAATGAAAACACATAAGAATCAGGAGGTCTTTTATTCTGGTTGTAACGAGGCCATGGGATTAATCGTTAGGTGGGGAAATCAAGAAAAGGAAATTTCAAGAGGGCTAAACAAAATATCAACATTACAAAGCATGACACCTTCTAAAATACCTTTTTGGCTTTGATTCATTTTTCCACCTTTTTTTCCTTCTTTTTATTTTATTTCTCCTTTCTTTTTGTCATCCCCATCTCCATATTTTTTTTGTTTATTTTATTTTATTTATTTGGAGAAGGGGAGATTTTCAATTCAAGAGAAATATTTTCTAACCTTCTCATCCCATACTTTTTCAAACTACCTTTTTACCCTTTTTGCAATACTTTAAAAGGTGTCATATCAAGCATCATTCATCAAATTATTTCAAGGTACCAATAAAAGCATTTTATTTTTTTTAGGCTCAAAATTGGGCAACTAAGGGGTAGCATTTAATCAATCAGAGCTCGGAAGGCCGAAAAAATACCTAGCGCCTCAATCATTTTCAAAAATGTTTTCAAAAAATTTTTAAGTTTCAAAACAGTTTCAAGTCAAGTTCTAGAGAATACAAACCAAGAGGAATAAAATACTCTATCACAAAGGATGGGGTAGATTTAGTGAGTACCCCTTTTTGGCTCAAAATCTTACATTTAGTAGTTCAAAAATCAGTGAGAAACACAAATTTAAGGAACCACATGCTAATTATCAACTATCAAAAGATTATCTCAAGCATTTTTATTTTAGCCTTATCACAAGAATAAAAAAAATTGGGTTCAAAAATTCACCATCTCAATTTATTTGGCGCCAAGTTCTCGCAATCGGATGCACATTCTAAGCAAAGGGCAATCTAACCATGTGATCGTGCAAAATTATGCCTATATGAGTGCAACATGATAAATGCAAAAATGCACAAATACCCCTACCCCAAGCTTAAAAACTTACATTGTCCCCAATGTAAATAATCAAGTCAGAGAGAGGAGAAAAAATGGAACAACTCACCGAGGTGGTAGCGGGTGCTGGCTCTGTTACCCAGTCAAAAACTTGTTGAAAGGTGTATCACGGCCGTGACCTGCATTACGGCTAGGCCGTGAAATACTCTGTTCTTTAGGTTCCTACTCATCACGGCTGGGCCGTGATCTTTTCTGGTCTTCTTGGTTAGCTCATCACGGCCGTGACCACTGTCACGGCCTGGGCGTGATGACTTCTGACTTTATTCGTCCCTGCCCTTTTTGCTTTTCCTTCCTTCTTAACCTGAAAACACTTGACAAATCTATTAATTTATGATCTTTTTCCTCTTGATCTTCTCAAATTATTCAATAGCTAAATTCAAAAACAAATGGAGAAGGGAAAGAAAACTTGGGTTGCCTCCCAAGAAGCACTTATTTACGGTCTTAAGCTTGACCATACTTCCTTCAATCAACCGGGGTCGGCTGGGTGTAGAAGTGCAGGAACATCTCTCTTCCATGGGAGTTCTTCAAAGAGTCGATTCTGCTCATATGGCCAATTGTTCTTCCGCTTTGCTCTTTTCACTCTGAGCTTCATGGCCTTACTCCCTCCCGGCGGAAGTTTTGTTTCCACATGATCAGCAACTCCAACTTCATCACTACTGGGTGCATCATTTGCCATGCAAATCTTCGGAGTTACTTCCATGTTGAGCTCTTCCTTTACCACTGGAGACGTTATATCGATCCTGCACACATGGCTCTCAAAAGGAGGGTTGTTATAGGAGTTAGTTAAATAAAAATCTACCCTACCTTCCTCTACATTCAGAGAGAGTTTGTCATTCTTTACGTCTATTATTGCTCCAGCGGTGGACAAGAATGACCTTCCTAAAATGATGGGGAATTCAGAATTCCCTCTCATATCCAATATCAGGAAATCAGTAGGGATGAAAAATTTCCCTACCTTTACGGAAACATTCTCTAGTATGCCTAGAGGAGTTCTAGTTGAGCCATCCGCAAATTGTAAGGAGAATTTGAATGGACTCAACTCTTTGGTTCCCAACCTTTCCAAGATAGTGAGCGGCATCAAGCTCGCACTAGCCCCCAACTCACATAAGGCTTGGTCTATTTGTACCTTTTCAATTGAGCAAGCAATAGAGGAACTACCTGGGTCTTTCAGTTTGGGAGGCATATTAGTTTCTATATCTACTTGCTTTCTCTTGACCAACTGTTGAGTCACCGGCAAGTGTACCGGGTCGTCGCAAGTAATAAAATAAACACGGTAAGAATTTACCGAGGTCAAACACAAGGATTGGGCTACCAATTCAACTAATTCGCGAGAAATTCGATAAGTTGGTTAAGTGACAGCAAATGGTTGAGAGAGAGAGAAAATAGGATTGCAATTCACTGTCGTGCTCAATAGGACGTATTCGATGATTGAGTTAATTACTTACTAGGTCTCATAACCTTAATCATCAAACTCTATTAAATCTGGTTCCTATAAGGTTGCACCGATCTCCTACTCACTCTCGTGCAATAGTCGATCGATGATCCCAATTCAAGTTCTAAAACGCGAATTGCCTCCTAAGCCTCATCACGTTTAACTAGTCAATCACGCATGCATATGATCAACGCAATCAAATCAGAATTGGAAAACATTAATTGAGAAAAGGGAGAGAAACATACATCACATCGAATTCTACACCGCCATGGGTGGTTTCATTGATCCCCTAGACGAGGGGATTAGATCCTCATGCCCGTAACGACAAACGAACAATCAGAATTAACCACCATTGTAAAATAAAAGAAGAAAAGAAGGAGACGCAGCTCCAGAAACAAGGATTCGGCCTAAACTGATCTAAACAAGTGGAAAAACTACTAGGATTCGGATCCCCTGTTCTGATACTGAAACAACAATATATAGAGTTCTGATTCTGCGCTCGCTCGCGAGGCGAACAGCCTATCGCGAGGCGAATATTAAAATTGGCGCGCATTCAAATTGGATTCTCGCGAGGCGAGCAGCCTCTCGCGGGGCGAATTTCAGTTTTGGCTCCATCCTAAGTTTGAATGCTCGTGAGGCGAACTGTGATTGGCGAGGCGAGACCGAAAAGATGACTTCTCTGGCACAGTCAGGCCTTCAGGTTCGCGAGGCGAGCTGGTGACTCGCTTGGCGAGACAGAAAGGGTGACTGTTGCCATTCAGGCTAGTCTTCAGGGTCGCGAGGCGAGCTCCTGTTTCGCGAGGCGAAACGTCCAGGTTTTCTTTTCCACTGTTTCTTGACTTTCCTTGGCTCTCAGAGCTTCACTTCTAACCTGAAACAATAAAAAGAAACAAAAAGCGTAATTCTATTCGAAATAGACTAAAAACTACTAAAAATGCCTAGAACGAGTCAAAGTCTAACTTAGGAACAAAACAAGGCCAAATTTGGGTGAAAACGAGATTGAACTCGAATAATTAGCACAAAAGCCATGGTCTTACTAGTTATAAAACTAGATAAGCCAGAGGCTTATCAAAACACCCCAAACTTAAACCTTGCTTGTCCCCAAGCAAGCTAAAACTCAAAAAGGACTCAAGACTTGGCAAGCTTAAGGGATTCAATCGATTTCGCACAAATTTCATGCAATCTTAACAAAACAGTTTTTCTTCAATGATTTCCCCCGTTGCATCGATGTAATCCCCACATTCATTTACTTTAAACAGTTGAGAACTTATCATTCATGCAAGTATTAATCTAAGTTGAGGATCAAAGTTACACACAAAAGGAAGATCACCAATTTCAAACAATTGCCTTCCTCACAAGGGTATGTAAAATTTCACTCATTCGCTCAATTGTGTCTAGGCTATCAACTTTTCACCCAATTTCACATATCAAGAGTACTTCCCATGGATCTGATTTTCATCACAAAAATGGTTCCCACGAAAACATGCATGCAACATCAGAAGGTCTTATAAAGGTTGTAATGGGGCCTGGCTGAGGGTAGGATATTCAAGGATACTAGGCTTAAGTCCCTAGGAACTAAGAGAGCATGAGCATTTGACACATCTTCCACTCAAATTCCTTTTTCCATTTTTCTTTTTGCCTCGGGCGACTACAACCCTTTCCTTGCTATTTTTTCTGTTTTGCCCCTTTTCTTTTGGCAATATTTTTCTTTTTTTTTCTTTTTTTTTCTTTTTGCCTTGGGTTTCAACCTTTATTTTTCTTTTTCTCAACCCAAAATGACATATCACCTTGTAGCCACCCCAAACTTAGTTTCTCACAGCCCTTCTCTTGCTAAGCTTCCATGCTCTCCTAATCCTAAGATTGGGTTAACATGATTTTTCAGATTTTTGGCTTATAATAGAGGGTCATCAAGAAACAATAGGATAATTAGGCTCAATGTGGCTAACTAGGGAACATGCATTAGGGATGGTTCTTTTTAGGCCAAGTAGCTATTTCAAAGAAAATTGCCTAAATCATTTGATGCAACACATAAACATGCAAACCATTAAGAGATTCAAGCAAATTCGGGAAAGTGCAACTTGAAAGTGATTCACACAATCAAAAAAAAAGTTGGAGGCTCAAATTCCTCACCTGGACATTCTTTGAAAATTGTTTGACCGAGATACAATTCCTAGTGTGTACACCCCCTCACCCCAAACTTGTCATAAATCAATCAATCACAATAAAGTTTCTCAAAGTTCAATTTTCAATTTTTCACATGGGGATCAACTTTTCTATTATCATAACCTAGGGGGAAATCATCGATGGTAAAAATAATTCATGCAATCAATATATGCTCAATATAATTAAAATCCAACAAGCTTGCCGACACAACATTCATACACAAACTCTTGATCTTCTCAAATTATTCAAGAGTGACAAACAAAAACAAGAACAAAAACAAAAACAAGAGTGAGGAAAGGAGAGGGTGCTCCCTGATCAAGTTTCCATGGTTGCCTCCTCATCCAATTGGTCTCACGGGCTCCCTTCTGTTGCATAGCATCCTGGAAGAACTCCTGCAAATTAAAACCTTAATTGCAGATTCGCGAGGCGAGAGATAACTCGCGAGGCGAATCTGGAAAAATTGTTTTTCACACTTTCCATAATCGTGAGGCGCGTAGGATATCGCAAGGCGAATCTGGAATTCCAACAGATGATGAGGCCCAGAATCACGAGGCGAAAGCAGCCCTCGCGACACGAGACAGAAACGCGAGCAAGCCTCCAAGATTCAGGGCTTCTGTCTCGCGTGGCCACTGTTGATTCGCGTGGCGAATAAAACTTTATATATATATATATATATAACAGAAACTAAAAATAAAGGATACTGAGCTTGGGTTGCCTCCTAAGTAGCGCTTGTTTAACGTCCCGAGCCTGACTCAAGTCACCCCTAAGGGTTAATCCGAAAGAAGATCTTGCTTGCCATGCCATGCCTCCCCATGATAATGCTTTAGCCCTTGCCCATTCACCTTGAAGTTACCAGAGGCCCCTTCTAGTTCTATTGTTCCGTGTGGACAAACTTTGAGGACCTTGAATGGTCCCGACCACCTTGATCTTAGCTTTCCAGGAAAGAGTTTCAACCTTGAATTATCAAGAAGTACCGTTTGTCCGGGCTCAAACTTCCTAGGCAAGATGTGCTTGTCATTCCTTTCCTTAGTCTGCTTTTTGTAGATTGCTTGCTTGTGGATCCCGGACAACTCATTTAAATCCAAAAGCCCTCTATAATCGGCACATACTCTCCACTCCGTGATGGTCCTTTTTGGGATCAACTCATTGTTCTCATTGACCACCATGGTTGTGCCACCTTTCAACTCCGGTGCTTTATCATCTTATTCCATACCTTTGTTGTTGAGCTTTTCCTTTGTACATTCATCCCTTGGGAGACTCGGTAAGGCTTCCATGTCTTTTAACCACTCAAGATAGACCTTATCCCCCAAAGGGTCTTTTTCCTCTCTATCATCATCATGGGATTTTACCAACACTTGTGCTAGTGAAGAACCATGGGCTTCTCTAGTTGCCTTTGCCTTAACAATTGATTCCACCACATCCACTCGATACACATCCGACCTCTCAACAGGGTGCTTCATTGCTTCAAAGACATTGAAGACTACCTCATCATCTTGCACCCTTAGAGTGAGTTTCCCTTGTCGCACATCTATCAAGGCACCCCCAGTGGCCAAGAAGGGCCTACCCAATATGAGAGGGATCTCGGCGTCTTCATCCATATCAAGAACCACAAAGTCCACCGGAAATATGAACTTGTCCACCTTCACTAACAAGTCTTCGACCACCCCATAAGGATATTTTATAGAACGATCGGCTAGTTGGAGTGACATTCGTGTATCCTTGACTTCTTTGATCCCCAATTTCTTCATCATAGAGAGGGGCATCAAGTTGATGCTTTCCCCTAGATCACATAATGCCTTCCCCAGAGTCATCCCCCCAATGGTGCATGGTATCGAAAAAGAACCGGGATCCTTCAACTTTGGAGGTAGTTTTCTTTGAAGAATGGCACTACACTCCTCGGTCAAAGCAACCGTTTCCTCATCCACTATTCTCCGCTTCTTGGAGAGAAGCTCCTTCATAAACCGGGCATAAGATGGCATTTGTTCCAAGGCTTCTGCAAATGGAATGTTAATTTGAAGTTTGCGGAAGACATCAAGGAATCTATTGAATTGTTTATCCTGTTGAGGCTTCTTCAATCTTTCAGGATATGGTACCTTCATGTAAGGAGGGAGGTCTTGGGATTCAACCCACTTCTTCTTTCGGAACTCTTCATCTACAAGTTTTAATCTCTCCCCTTGCTCCGGTGCCTTGTCACTTGCCAACCCCTCTTTCTCAGGTTGCTCTTCCTCAACATGTGGTAGTTCCGGGGCCTTGTCTTCCTGAGAACTAGTTGCACCCCTATTAGATACCAACACCTTACCGCTCCTAATTGTTATGGCATTGCATTGGTTCTTAGGGTTGTTCTCGGTATCACCTGGGAAGGTGCCAGGGAGACGCTCATTTAGTTGCCTTGCGAGCTGAGCAACCTGCGTCTCTAGATTCTGAATTGTCGCCCCTGTGTGCGTTGCCAACTTGTCAACTGCCGCATTCACCTTCTCTAATGTTGTGACTGTATAGATTGCCAACTTCTCAATTTCCGCACTCGTCTTATCAAGACCCAACTCCCAAGGTTGTCTTCCACCATCTGTTATTTGCAACTGATTAGGCCCCGGAAGAGCCTGCTGAGTATTATGCTGATGGATCCCATAGTTAGGCCTATGACCCTGTGGAGGTTGTTGTTGCCAATTCTGTTGAGGTTGTTGTTGCCCGGGTAGACCACCACTGACATTACTCCAAGCGAAACCCGGATGGTCTCTCCTCATATAACCCCTATTCTGATTCTGACTGTTCCTCTGATAGTTGTTCTGGGGTACACTGTCATGGAAATTGTGGCATGAGTCCACATGTTCTCGAGAGAAGTTGAACGGACAGCTCTGAATGTCATGATCTCCATTACAATTTTCACAACCCCGAGGCATTCCCTCGTGTATCACATTCACCTTCTTGTTCTCAGACAAAGCCGCCATTTGCATCTTCAACAGTCTATTTTGCTCTAGAATGGCCTCCATTGCTGCAGAACTGACTCCACTTGAGGTTTCCCTACCACGGTTGTAATCATTGTACGACATCTTTTCCAATAACGCCCATCCATCCTTAGCTGATAAATAAGAAAAAGAGCCGCCAGCTGCGGCATCACAATTCATCTGGTATCGTCCCCTTAACCCGTTAAAGAAATGTTGAACCTTGGAGACCGGGTCAAAGAAAGCCGAGGGACATCTTCTCAAGAGCACATTATACCTCTCCCAAGCTTCATTATAAGTCTCATCCTCTGTCTGCCTGAAAGATGTAACGGCTACTCTTGCTTGTGCCGCTTTCTGAGGAGGAAAATATTTGGTTAGGAACTTTTGTGCCATTTGCTCCCAAGTTCTGATACTGTTCCTATCCAAGCTGTCAACCCAATCACGAGCGACATCCCTAAGAGAGAGAGAGAAAAGCCACAAGCGAAACTCATCTTGAGAGACTCCTCTTGTCTTCTGCAAGTCACAAGCTTCAAGGAAGCGGGTGATATGTCTATGAGGGTCTTGTTTACCACTCCCATCAAACTGATTCTCACGGATCTGGGCTGTGACACATCCTTCCACTCTGAAGGAATCAGTATTAAGATTGCCCCTCACGATAGAAGAATCATAATCACCCAAGTTGGGTAGATCGTACTCGAAGAGAGGCTTGTAACTAGGAGGAGGAGGAGGAGGGTTTTCTTTGGCCATGTCCTCAAGATTAATCGCTTCAAGCCTTTTTCTTTCTCTGACTTCCTTCCTTAAGCGCTTCTCGGTCTTGGTGATCTCCGAATCAAATAGCAAGTCCTCTTGTGAGAGGGTACCTCGCATACAAAAACAAGGCAAGACCAAGTGGAATCAAAGAAGTAGAGAGAAAACAAAAATAAATAAATAACAGAAAAATAAAAATAAAAACAGCTTAACCAAATAATCAAACTTCCCTAAAAATTAGGAAAATTGGTTGTGCCAATCCCCGGCAACGGCACCAAAAACTTGTTGAGTCACCGGCAAGTGTACCGGGTCGTCGCAAGTAATAAAATAAACACGGTAAGAATTTACTGAGGTCGAACACAAGGATTGGGCTACCAATTCAACTAATTCGCGAGAAATTCGATAAGTTGGTTAAGTGACAGCAAATGGTTGAGAGAGAGAGAAAATAGGATTGCAATTCAATTAACAAATCTAATAAAACTAAGGTATTAAAATATGAAATTAAAATATCTAGGGTCTCAAATCCACTTACCCAATCATGCATAGTACCCAAGTGATGATGATTCTTCCCTAAGTTCAATTACAATGTCAACCAGGACCCCCAAATTCTCCTATATCCACTGTCGTGCTCAATAGGACATATTCGATGATTGAGTTAATTACTTACTAGGTCTCATAACCCTAATCATCAAACTCTATTAAATCTGGTTCTTATAAGGTTGCACCGATCTCCTACTCACTCTCGTGCAATAGTCGATCGATGATCCCAATTCAAGTTCTAAAACGCGAATTGCCTCCTAAGCCTCATCACGTTTAACTAGTCAATCACGTATGCATATGATCAACGCAATCAAATCAGAATTGGAAAACATTAATTGAGAAAAGGGAGAGAAACATACATCACATCGAATTCTACACCGCCATGGGTGGTTTCATTGATCCCCTAGACGAGGGGATTAGCTCCTCATGCCCGTAACGACAAACGAACAATCGGAATTAACCACCATTGTAAAATAAAAGAATAAAAGAAGGAGACGCAGCTCCAGAAACAAGGATTCGGCCTAAACTGATCTAAACAAGTGGAAAAACTACTAGGATTCGGATCCCCTGTTCTGATACTGAAACAACAATATATAGAGTTCTGATTCTGCGCTCGCTCGCGAGGCGAACAGCCTATCGCGAGGCGAATATTAAAATTGGCGCGCATTCAAATTGGATTCTCGCGAGGCGAGCAGCCTCTCGCGGGGCGAATTTCAGTTTTGGCTCCATCCTGAGTTTGAATGCTCGCAAGGCGAACTGTGATTGGCGAGACGAGACCGAAAGGATGACTTCTCTGGCACAGTCAGGCCTTCAGGTTCGCGAGGCGAGCTAGTGACTCGCGAGGCGGGACAGAAAGGGTGACTTATTCTTTGCTCAGCCGGTCTCGTGGTCGCGAGGCGAGCTCCTGTTTCGCGAGGCGAAACTTCCAGGTTTGCTTTTCCACTGTTTCTTGACTTTCCTTGGCTCTCAGAGCTTCACTTCTAACCTGAAGCAATAAAAAGAAACAAAAAGTGTAATTCTATTCGAAATAGACTAAAAACTACTAAAAATGCCTAGAACGAGTCAAAGTCTAACTTAGGAACAAAACAAGGCCAAATTTGGGCGAAAACGAGATTGAACTCGAATAATTAGCACAAAAGCCATGGTCTTACTAGTTATAAAACTAGATAAGCCAGAGGCTTATCACCAACCTTTGTGGGAAAGGTATTGGGGGTTAGTATGGTGGTGGAGGGACATACTTTGATTCTGGCTCTTCATCCTCTCTCATGTCCTCCTCACATTCCACATCCTTTTCAATCACCCCAAGCTTATCATCCCTCAAGTATATGGCATTACAATGCTCATTGGGATTAGCTTCGGGTTGCCCCGGGAACGTTGACACGCTGTCGCGTACGCGTCAAAAAGTGAGCGGTTTGAAAAACATGTAGTTTAGGGAGCGACAACTCGAGTATCGTCTCACAAGGACTCTTGGATTGTTACTAACAAAAAAAGTCAGAATTGGGGGGTTTTGGATATTTGAAATTATAAAGAAAACAAAGCAGAAAAATAATGTAAACTAAATAATTACCAAATAAGCTAAACGATCAACCTACTGCTCTCGGTTTCCCACTATCATCGGTTCATATAAATCCAAGCCCTAAGCGGATTCTACTCTCTTTTCGATTGTAACATCAATTAACAAGTGAAACCAATGCTACGAGACATATGTTCCTATTCCCGAATTAAGCAAACGGGGTGAAGCACTCATGAACTAAGCGAACATGAACGAATACACGTGAATTAAGCAAACGCGATTTAGTATAGGGACATACAATCATCGAAACAAATCAATACCTATCCTATATAATCCTGAATTAAGCAAACAGAACATACAGAACAAATATTGAAAGAGAATAGCATTAAGTTTAGGAATTACAAAACCTCAAGCGTAAATGGAACTCGATCACAGTAGATTGATCAAGGAGACTAGTTCTCCATTACAAACATAAACCTAAACTTACTTTCGTAGCCGTCTAAACTAAAGAGAAGATAAAGGCTAACTACATTTCACTCAGTTTCACTTTTAACTGCACTTCCCATGAATTTGATTTTCATCTCAATCAAGGTTCCCACAAAAACATGCATGCAACATCAAAAGGTCTTTTAAGGTTGTAATGGGGCCTGGCTAAGGGTAGGATATACAAAGGAACTAGGCTTAAGTCCCTAGGAACTAAGAGAACATGAACATTTCAACATACCGAATTTCCACTCAAGTTCCTTTTTCCATTTTTCTTTATGCTTTTGGGTGACTATAGGCTTTTCTTCTAATACTTTTTTTTAAAACATTTTTACACTTTTCTTTTTTCCTCTTTTTTCTTTTTCTTCTTTTTTTCCTTTTTTTTTTCTTTTTCTTTGCCTTTGGCTCCAACCTTTTTATTATTTTTTTTTCTTTTTCCCAATCCAGAATGACATGTCACATCCTTGTAGCCACCCCAAACTTAGTTTCTTACAACCATTTCTCTTGCTAAGCTTCCATGCTCTCCTAATCCTAAGATCGGGTTAACATGGTTTTTCCAGATTTTGGCTCATAACATAAGGTCATCAAGAATAATAGGCTAATTAGGCTCAATGGGGCTAACTATGGAACATGCATTAGGGACTGGTTCAATTTAGGTCAAGTAGCTATTTACAAAGAAAATCTGCCTAAATCATTTGATGCAAACACATAAGCATGCAAACCATAAAGAGATTCAAGCAAATTCGGGAAAGTGCAACTTGAAAGTGATTCTCACAATTAAAAACATGCTGGAGGCTCAAATCCTCACCTGGACATTTTTGCAACTTGTTTGACCGAGATTCAATCCCTAGTGTGTGCACCCCTTCACCCCAAACTTATCATAAATCATGCCATCACAACAAAATATCTCAAAGTTCAGGTTTCAATTTTTTTAAATGGGGATCAAATTTTCTAATTTTCAAAACCTAGGGGGAAAACAGTCAACACATAACATGCAATCCATCTATGCAAAATCAATCAAAACCAATCAAGCTTGACAACACAAGACTCAACACACAAAAACTCTTGAGCTTCTCAAATTATTCAAGAGCTAAAAGAAAACAAAACAAAAACAAAGCAAGCATAATTAAAAGGGAAAAGGGTTTAGAGAAAACTCATGGAGGTGGTTCCACCAGGATCCCACTGTCTGTGATACAGCGGCCACGGAATGCTCAAATTGCAATATGATCCTCCCGGATCCCATGGCATGAAGCATAAGCATGGGAGCTGGCGCTTAATAATCATGGTGACTCCTTCAAGTGCAGCGGAATTCTCACTCCCTCTCAGGTCAAAGATGACCTCCTTCTCAATAAAGTCCTCCCAATAAAATCGGGGTTCAACCTCTTGGACTGGACACAGTGTCTTCATATCCAAGGGTGCAAAATCCAGAGGATTGAACTCCATCACTGGTGGTTCCACAGGGGGAGGCGGCAAACAGGTAGCTGGGGTCTCCGATGCTGCTTCATCTTTTGCACGTTCTTCATTCACTGCGCTAACAAATCCATCACCTGCTAAACCTGCAGAAATCTCAGCACACACCACACAAAGGTTAGTGTTAGTACAGTCATTACATATGGCACAATAAATTGAACCGGTAAAGCCTAGAATGTCTGGAAATTCAACACTCAGTTCATCCACCCCATCACTTTCAACACATGCATCTAATTCCAAAGGTTCTTCATTATTCTCAAGCATGGTGAAGCAAATGTCCTCCTGATCCTCATTTTCTATGTTTCCTGGCCGAACAGAGACCTCAGCCTCATATGTCTCCTGTTCCATATGGACGTTTTGCTCCTCACACCCTGAAAAGAATAAGCTTTCAAAACATGCTACACACGAAGCAGTGTCAGTACAATCAGCACATGAAGTATAATAGATAGAATCAGGGGAGGTGTGAATATCTGGAGATTCAACACACAGTTCATCAACCATAGTGTTCTTGACATTATTATCAAAATTATTCTCAGAGGAAGTATTGTCAAGAACAACTATCCGTGAATCTGTATGTTCTTCAAGGGGATGTGGAGTTTGCAGTGTAGCCGAGGTGGAGACAATGTGATCAATTTGAACGTCCAACTTCTGAAAATCAGCTTCTATCCTCTGTTGGGATTCAAGATTTTGCTCTTCCATCCGTTGATTGTTCTCTACCATTTGCTGAAGACTTGCTTGGAATTGAAGATTTTGTTTTGCCATCTGTTGTTGCACCAGAGAAGCTATCTCATCCAAGATGCCCTGTCCTCCACTATGTTGGCTAGAATAGGGAGGTTGCACCTCATTCACTCCAATCATGCCAAAATCACTGCTAAACTCATAACTTCCAGCAAAGTTAGGATAACATATGCATGGTGGTGGTTTACTAAAGTCAGGATAATATATCCATGGTGGTGTTCTATCAAAGTTAGGATAATACATGCATGGTTCATAATCAACATTAGGCATAAAATCTTGCATATAATTGTCCATGGGAAGCACTAAGATTCACAACCACACAAAGCAGCCGTAACTAATTCAGTAATGCAAAAGGTTTTTTTTTAATGTAATTTTCTGTTAATAACAACAAGAGTCCCCGGCAACGGCGCCAATTTTTGAACGCGCTGTCGTGCACGCGTCAAAAAGCGAGCGGTTTAAAAATTATGTGGATAGGGAAAGTGCGACAACTCGAGTATCGTCTCACAAGGACTCTTTGGTTGTTATTAACACAAAATCAGTTTTTTTTTTGGGGGGGGGGTTGAAATTAAGGATGCAGTTAAGAAAACAATTAAGGAAAACAATGCAAATTAAATAATTACCAAATAAACTAAAGCGATTAACCTACTGTTCTCGGTTTCCCACTATCATTGGTTTACATAATTCCATGCCCTAAGCAGATTCTAAACCCTTTTCGATTGTAGCATCAATTAACAAGTGAAACCAATACTACGAGACATATGTTCCTATTCCCGAATTAAGCAAACAGGGTGAAGCACTCGTGAACTAAGCGAACATGAACGAACACACGCGAATTAAGCAAACGCGATTAAGTATAGGAACACACAATCATCGAAATAAATCAACACCTATTCTATACGATTCTGAATTAAGCAAACAGAACATATAAAACAAGTATTGAAAGAGAATAGCATAAAGTTCAGAAATTACAAAACCTCAAGTGACGGCGGAACCCGATTACAGTAGATTAATCAAAGGAGACTAGCTCTCCATTACAAACATAAACCTACACCTACTGTGGCAGCCGCACTGTCTAAAAAGAAAAGAAGATGATAAGACAAAAACTAACTACTACAATCTGTCTTAGAACAACAATTTATATCTGTCAGTTCTGCGCGATCTCGCGAGGCGAACACACACTCGCGACACGAATCTTATGAAGAAATCTACAACGTTTGGACTTCTCGCGAGGCAAGAAGACATTCGTGAGGCGAGACTCTTCAAATTCCAAACTGTCACAGCCGTGACCTTCAACACGGGTAAGCCGTGATGGTCTCTGTCTTTCAGGGTTGGATTACTCGCGGGGCGAGGCAGAGAAGATGACATTTCTTGCACAGTCAGGCTTCAGGTTCGTGGGGCGAGTAGCCTCTCACGGGGCGAAAAACTCCAGAATTACTTCTCTTTATTGACCTGAAAACAAGAAATAGCATAAGTGCTTTATTTGACTCTAAATCAGCTAAATTAACCTAAAACTGCTTAAACGACTCAAAATGTTGCTTGAAATACAATCAAGTCTAATTTGGGCGAAAATGAGATATAATTAGCACAAAACCACGGTCATACTAGCCATAAAACTAGATGAGCCAGAGGCTGATCAAACGTACCCTTAGGTTTAGAGTATGTGCTGGCTTGTTGGGCAATTTGAGTTTCTAGCATCTTGTTATGGATGGCTAAGTTATCTACCTTAGATGCTAGCTCTTTTATTGCCTCGTTCACTGCCCTACCTTGTTGTCTAAACTCTTTATTTTGTTTTGTTTGAGTTTCAACAAAACTTTCCAATAAAGACTTGAGTTTAGACTTCTGTACCTGAGGATACCCCGGTGCGGGTTTCCTATTACCTTGGCCTTCTTGGAACTCGTGGTTTAGCGTGTTGCTGTAGTTCCCATAGGAGAGGTAAGGGCTGTTCTTCCTTCCTTGGTTGTGAGGATTTGGGAGATCCATGAGCAATACCACGTGGGCACTCCATTACGTCATGTCCCTGCATTCCACAGATCTCACAAACAATGTTAGTAGCACCTATTGAACTCACGTTAGCCCTTTCAAGATGATCAAACCGTTTATTCAGTGAGTCTATTTTAGACATAATAAGATCAATGCTATTCATTTCAAACTTACCCCCCGAAATATTTTTCGGGTTATTACCTCTTTCTGAACCCCATTGGTGGTAGTTGGTGGCCACGTTTTCAATGATGTTGAATGCCTCAGTCAGAGGCCTATTCATAAAACTCCACCAGCTGCGGTTTAGACTTCTGTACCTGAGGATACCCCGGTGCGGGTTTCCTATTACCTTGGCCTTCTTGGAACTCGTGGTTTAGCGTGTTGCTGTAGTTCCCATAGGAGAGGTAAGGGTTGTTCTTCCTTCCTTGGTTGTGAGGATTTGGGAGAACGTAGTTTGGCAACTTCGGGTTCGTGTCGTAGAAGTTGTGACAAGAGTTCACTTGTTCCCCCGAAGCGCCAGATCCATGAGCAATACCACGTGGGCACTCCATTACGTCATGTCCCTGCATTCCAAAGATCTCACAAACAATGTTAGTAGCACCTATTGAACTCACGTTAGCCCTTTCAAGATGATCAAACCGTTTATTCAGTGAGTCTATTTTAGACATAATAAGATCAATGCTATTCATTTCAAACTTACCCCCCGAAATATTTTTCGGGTTATTACCTCTTTCTGAACCCCATTGGTGGTAGTTGGTGGCCACGTTTTCAATGATGTTGAATGCCTCAGTCAGAGGCCTATTCATAAAACTCCACCAGCTGCGGAATCAAGTGACACCTTCAAAGAGTAATCCAATCCGTTGTAGAAGGTGTGCACTAGTAACCACCTCTCGAGTCCATGATGTGGGCAAGACTCCAGCAATCCTTTGTAGCGATCCCAAGCTTCTGATAAGCATTCTCCATCCTTTTGGAAGAAGCCGGTGATCTGGGTTCGTATGTAAGCCGTCTTGGATGGAGGGAAGAATTTCTCCAAGAATGCCTGCTCCAGTTGGTCCCAAGTCGACAAGGTATTAGCGGGCACTTATTTCAGCCAAGCTTTCACTTTTCCGGTCAGAGATGAGGGGAACAACCTCAAATGAATAGCATCAACCGGGGCGCCTTGAATTCTAACTGCATCGGTGAACTCCAAGAATGTCTCCACGTGATCAGTTGGGTCCTCCGCGGTCAATCCTCTGAATTGATGTTGCCTAATCATGTTGATTAGCATAGGCGGTATTGTGTAGTTCTCCACCTCAATCTCTGGCCTAGCAATCCCAGTTCGCAAACCCCTAGCATTTGGGGCTGCGTAGTCCTTCAACGGTTTCGTATCTGGGAGATTTGCCATGAGTGGAATGTGAATCAACCTCTCTCTCTCTCTTTGTAGTCTCCTACATCTGTGAAAGGTCCTTTCGACTTCGGGGTCGACCTCACTAAGGTTTCCAAGACTTAGTGATCTTTGCATAAAATAGAAAAACACAGAGATATAGATACAAAAATAAAAAGAGATTGATGATATATATATATATATATATATATATATATATATATATATTTGATAATAAAAAAAATCAGTTAAAAAGAAAGAAAGAAAAGGTCCAGAAAAATCAATATAAAAAATAAATTGAGATTCGAGGAAGCACAGTCCCCGGCAACGGCGCCAAAAACTTGATGTCGTGCGAGTGCACGTCGTGCGATCCGGCAAGTGTACCGGATTCGTCGCCAAGTAATAAAAAGATATCGATCCCACAGAGACCGTGATCTCAAATCGCAACCAATTATCAAATTGACTAAACTAGACTTTAGAAAAGGATTTTGATATTTGAAATAAGGGATAACTTAGAAAATCAGCTAAGGAATGCAATCAAGTAAAACAGAAAGTAAATCAGTTTATGGTTTTTCAAATCTAAATGGATTCCTAGGAATTTGGGTTACCAACAAGGTTGTTTATGTTACTAAATTGATTACCCCTTTGTTAATTATTGAAATTGCCTTGAAGGCGAATTTATCCTCAAATAGTTAATGCTCCCTCTCGGGTTACAAAAATCGTGCCCAATTAAACCAACCCCTACTCTCGTGGTAGTCGAATTTAGATTGGACCCTTTACGCTTTGTGACAATTCGTTAATCCTCGAAGGACCGCTTCTAACTCTCGTGATTTAAGTCCTAAGTCTGATTCTATAGATCCGATACCTAAGTTCACCTCTAGGTTCCTTCTTAGAATATCTACGTCATGCAAATAAGCGGCCGCCGAATTTACGAGTAATTAAAACACTAGAAATCAGATCTAAATCAAAATCGCAATTAACAAAGATAAAACATCAATTCATTACCATAAACAAACCTTGGGCATAGCCCCAATCCCTAGAAATTTAACTACTACTCAAGCCTTGTCGTGGTGATGACAAGCTTGGTTAACAACAACATGAAAATAAAAATAAGAGAAGAGAGGAGGAAGAAGAAGAGAGAGATCCTAAATTATAGTCTAAGAGTAGCAGCCCAAAGGTCTCTTTTCATCTCTGCCTAGATGCCTTATTTATAGATTTGGGAAGTTTGAATCCCAATCTAACACAAATTCAGATCCAAATCAGTTGCTTCAGATCCAAGTAATGCGCGTCACGGCCGTGATAGTCATCACGGCCAGGCCGTGAAGGATTCTGCCTTGGGCGCTTCTTCAGTGATTGGTCTGTCACGGCCGTGATGCTCAACACGTCTAGGCCGTGAGGGATTCTGCCTGTTGAGGGTCTGGTTCAGCGGACATGTCACAGCCGTGATGCTCATCACAGGCAGGTCGTGACCAGTTCTGACTTTTGCCTTCTTTCTTTTCAGTTTTTCTCGATCATGGCCGTGATGGTCATCACGGCTAGGCCGTGATGGGCTCTGCTTGGCTCATTTTCTTCACTTTTCAAGCCCCATCTTCATCCAAGCTCCATCATGGTTGATCCTGAGCATTTAACCCTTAATTTCTGCAAAACAACCACAAAAACGCCTTACCCGTTCCAAGGTAAAATTAACCAAAAATCAAATTAAAAATGCCTAAACTATATGAAAATGCATGCAAAATGACATTGAAATATGAGGAGTAATCACACTCATCAAGTGACCACTCTTCGTTGCATCCAACTATTGAGCAAAAAGTTATGTTGTTAAGAAATTACCAACAGCCTGAGAGCTTTTGTAGAGGAAAATAGGACAAACCTTCTTATTCATAAATGCCCACTAACACGATCAATGAGAAGCTGTAGCTGAAGAGACTATTTGTCCTCACCCATTGAATCTAAATAAGAAAAATTTGAAGCCAATGTTTTTAATAAAATTAGAAATTACAAATATTGATGAATGGAGTGTAAAAAATGCACAGTTAAAAGAACAACATGGCAAGGCTATATTACTCAGGACCAGCGTGTTAATTGTTAGCTAAAGCTAGAGAAAATAAGCATATCAGTAAGTCGGAGTACCCAGACCGCTGACTTGGTGACGGGTTGACGGAGATGTCGACGGACCTCCTAAGTTATTCTGGAACCAGCCGCCAAAACCACTCACATGGTGACAGGTTGACGGGTACGTCGGCACCGAAGGTGACAACGAAGATGAAGAAGAGGGGGATAGTAGACGACGAAGATGAAGAAGTGAAGGGTAGTAGATGCGTTGACGAAGATGAAGAGGGAAAACCGCCACACATCGTTTACCTGTTGCCGCAATTTACTCCATATGTATGAAGGAGAGGATGGAAGTAGATGGCACCGAAACAGTTTTTGCAAGGCCGGTGGAACCCTCCCTCCAATCACTTTTCAGTAGAAGCCCGCCGCCACCCATCGTTTTCGGTGTCCTTCGCCTCCCATTGTTTTGGTGTCCGCTGGGTGTGGAAGGAGGAAGATACCCATCAGAGCCAATGGGGCAAGTCAACTTTTCAACAAGAATGATACGAGCCCAATGAAATATCATGGACTTGGTGGACCCATGACAAGAGTTAGATACAAGAAAGCCCAACAAGCTCTTAATTACATGGTGGCTGTTTTGATAGAAGCAAGTTCAAAAATGAGACCAAGTGGAATGGAGCCCAAATTGATAACTTATCTCATTCAACTAGAAGACCCATAATCATAAAGAGGGCGTGCACTAGCTTTTAGTTGTTTTAGTTTTAATTCAATAATTGTAAGGATTATGTGAGTAAGGTCCAAATTGCTAAGCATGCATTTGGGACAAGCCCACTTATTCTCCATGTCTTACACGAGTTTAGGGTCTTAGTTGGGAGGGAATCTTTGGCTTGCATGCTATAAGAAACTGCTCATTAGTGTGTGAATAAATTGTGTCAATTATGGGGGTTACACTTTTAATTTGAGAAACAAATGTAACCACCACATAATGAGTGATCAAGAGTCATTTAAGGGGGTGGGGTGTGAGTTTTTGGTGGCCAGGTTATTTTGGTGAGTTAAGTGGTCATTTAGTTGAGAAGTTATGTGAGTTATTAGGTGGGAAGGTTATGGAATCTTGGGTAAACAAATCAAGTCAAAGTAGGTGCGACACCCCTTCTAGGGTCATCACATAGTTACCCAAAAGCGGAAAATTAAATTATTTATCGCTGGTTACTTTCGGAAAATATACTTTAAAGTAAACGTCTCAATACGAAAATAGTGCTGAATTTTTTTTTTAAAACATCGAACCATCGTGAACGTAAACAAACGCGTGTGTGTGTGTGTGTGTGTGTGTGTGTGTGTGTGTGTGTGTGTGTGTGTCTATATTTGCATCATCATTTAAATACACACTATATCTAATAGGAGATCACAAAAGAGCCCTCATAAATATAGGCTATTCTTCGTCAAACTAAGCAAAGAAAATAAAGACATATACATATAAGTAACGAGCAGTCCAGAACTATACCAAAAACTCATGGCTCTTAGTAGCCAAATCAAAAACCGAGAAGACTCGCTACCCCATAACTATACCTATAGCTGGTCAAGCTAATGAAAACCATTGGGGAGATCATGATGATCAACCCCACCTACAACAGATGTATCTGATACAGATACCTCCGCTCCCGCTCCCTCGTCGGAAGAATCATCATCATCAATAGCAGGAGGGTGGAACTTAAGATCGTCCTCAAAGTACTCATCTGGGTCCTCCTCCACCTCATCCAAAACTACCTCAACAGGAGGTACTGCTGGTCCTGCTATCTGAAGCGGAATCGACTGAGGTGGCAAACCAAGTAACCCGTGCTCAGTCAAGTACTGTAAGTATAGCCATACCGGAGGTAGAGATACCTCAACAATCTCCACAACATGCATCCTTCGTTGCGGTCCTGCCTCTACTGTGCCAACAGCCTCTCTACCAGGGTCATGATAGGTAGCGCTGAGTGCCCCAGGGTTTATCTCCCAGGCACCACCAAAATGAGTGCGATCAAACATGATCGACCGAAGCCTCAAATGTGCCAGAGGCATATCCGGGTCCATCTAATCTCAGACGTATAGATATATGCACAAGTAGAGAAACCACAAATAAAACATGCAAGAGTGAGAAACCAATATATGGATTTTACTCGACAACTACATGCTACACACCACATAAAACACATACACATATATCAACACAAACATTCATAAGCAAATAGTTTATCAATGGGTTTAACACCCCAAATGTCATCATGTGAAAAACTATGCATGAACACTTCATATTCGTCATCTAAATTCGCACCTAATCTCATGAGATATCCCAACACATGGTGAGTTGATCAGGCTCAATTGCCATCCCATGGCATAATGGCACGCAGCCATAACCCATTGTACACTGTCCACACCTAGGGCATCAGTGATAAAACCGTAAATGGGGTTTCATTGTCCAACTCGGGCACAATGAAGAAAATCGTAGTATGAAAATACCTGACGCCGCAAGGTAATCACATATAGAACCGTGGGCACGTCTGCCAAATGCATGCAAAACACTTTGCTCATAACACTTTTCTTTGTGTTCAATCTTTCTTTACCGAAGCTCACAATGGCTTACGACTCACATAGTTTTCACATCTTTAAAACTTTCATTAAAACACAGGACCTCACAGTCCGAGTGCTCAATCACGACACCTCTCGACCGATGCACCAATCATAGGTTCGTAATAATAGAAAACATATTAAATGTTTACACACAGTATACACCACGTATACAGTAGACACCAAGTCTACAGGACCTCAAAGAACAAAGGACCCCAAGTCCATAACAACAAAGAACCTTAGTACCCCGACGTCTCAGTTACTAAGTTCAACACCACTTTCAACACGGTTGAATTAATTTTGCTTTCGGAAAATATTTTCAAATGAGAAATTCTTCAATAAAATATTTAAATAATTAAACTTAGTTTTCACAAAGGCGAGTCACTTGAGGTTTTAAACTTACTTAAAATACGTACTGCCGTTTCAAAATACTTACCGTTGAAACTTTTCCAAATTTGCCATTAATTGTCACTTTTAAAGCCTTTTAAGCCAAAACTTAGCTTTTTCCACTTAAATAATTTTCTAAAATCATAATTAACTTATTTTCAACAATTAATTTCATAAAATAACTTTTTATAATATTATGGAATTTCTTACGTAAAAATTAGCAGTACAAAAATAATTTCACGGCTTCGCTCCCATTGTGACTCACAATTCACTCTTACAGTAATAAATCATTAAAATAATGATATTTTCCAAAATTCCTTATTTTTCCCAAAAAAAAATTCCATTAATATTATATACCAATTTTTACCGATAAAACATTGAATATAATTTAT
This sequence comes from Sophora flavescens, assembly GCA_030762895.1. Taxonomy (NCBI): domain Eukaryota; kingdom Viridiplantae; phylum Streptophyta; class Magnoliopsida; order Fabales; family Fabaceae; genus Sophora; species Sophora flavescens. The sequence goes on along the minus strand of CM061062.1, from coordinate 64,739,342 downwards.
GAAGCTTCTTAAAGCTTTTATCCAATTAATTTAGTTGGGCACTGACCACTGTCAGGCTTCTCAAACAACAACCAACAATAATATCAAAGAGATACTCCCAGGCAGATCATGCATCACAACAACATAATTTAATTGCAGATAAACAATTAAACATAATTAAACCAACACATATACAAATACCATAACTTAAACAACTTAAATAAATACTAACAGACAAATGATTAAAGACAAATACAGGATAGCATATAGTCATCAAATATATCCCTCAGGTAACCCCCTCTTACCTCTTGAAGAATTTTTTGTGAATTAAATGAATTTTGTCGAAAGTCCGGATGTCACGTACACAATCACAAACCACTATCCTTCAATAAATCACAAGTCAACCAATCAAAATCAAGAAAATAAATCACCTAATCCTCTATGATAGGTCACGGCCTCCATTAGGTTTAGTGCCTAAAATTTCTAAATTTGCTTAAGTTATTGGATTAATGATCCTAAGCACTTAAGTCTTTAAAACACATGATTAACAACAAAGATTAGAACAAAAACTTCCAATCCCTCAAATGCCTATTTTAGGCCATGGTGAGTGCATGAGGTTAGGGATTTTAGTTTGACAAAACAACTTGGATTCAACAAGCATATATACTAACAAGATAATATACATGATCATTGATGAAAAACATGAACAAAAACTTTCCTCCCAACATCCCTATAGGATCGGCCCTAACAAGATAAAGGGGGAGGAAATTTTGGTCTTCAATATCCTCTTGGATTATGATAGAAGAGATAATAATAGGAACATAGAAATTAGTTTCACATTTTTAGTATTTTTCTATGATTTTAAATGATTTATCAAAGTTAAGAGTTAAGAACAGCTAAGATGAACATGAAAAATAAAGCTTTGAATCATGAAATGATTTGAAGAAACAATAGCTTAAAGATGATGAGGATGAAGAATCACCTCTTGGAATTTGAAAATGGGCAAGTAATCACCAACTTGCTTCACAAATGGAGCTTTCTTGTGTGAGAAGAGACTTAGAACAATGGAGAACTTTGTGGAGCTTTTGAGAAAGTGTGAGAAAGTGTGAGAATGATCTTGAATGAGATTGACTCTTCAAGCTTATAGGCAGCCATGGCAAGCATGAGCCTTGCGCCATTTTTGGGCCAAGAAAGCCCAAGTCCAATTGATTTTGTACATGAAAATAGCTTATGGCATAAAATCATGACATATGAAACTTAGGTAATTAAAATGGCATCATGAAAATTAATCTTTGGTCATAACATTTGGGCTCTAGGCCGCAGTCCTTAATGGGTTTGGATGACAAGAATTTGGCCCATTTCACTTAGTGTATCATGAAAATTAGTTTAGGGACCAAAATGTAATTAATAGAAAGTTTAGTGGTCAAAATGCAATTATCAAAAATTGCTAACATAACCCTAAGCCACATTAAACATCTCACATGGACGACTTAGTCCTAAGAGAATATAGGGTTTATCCACTTATCGAGTCCAGAAACTCCCATAATCAGCTCCGTCGTTCGCCCGATTGAGTATAGCGTCCGTAAAACGTATATTATTTCACTTTTTATGAAATAATTATAAAAATACACTATTTTAGGAAAAAATACAAATCTTAAGTTTTTTGTTCACGAATTAAAATTAGGTCTTTTGAGCAGTATAATTATATTGTCAATGGAATTCGCGGGTCGGGTTTCACCTAACTTTCCAACCTAAATTTTAATCGTAGCTTTCTACATTGAAGTAGAATTGAGTGGTAAACTCTGTTTATTTAAAATAATTTTCTAAAACTTAAATAATCATATAAACATATTTCTGTTATTTAAAACAGTGAGAAACAGGGTGTTATATTACTACCCCACTAAAAAAAAATCTCGTCCTCGAAGTTACGAACCTGTAAACAAATCAGGATACTGTAACTTCATTTTGTCTTCCACTTCCCACGTTGCTTCTCCAGTCACGTCATCCCAAATAACCTTGACCAATGAGATTTTTTTACCTCTGAGCTGCTTTGTCATCTTATCCGCGATTCGTACACGTAAAGTCTCATAAGACAAGTTTTCTTTAAGTTGTACTAAATCAGGTTCAATTACGTGAGATGGATCAGGAATATACTTCCTTAATTGTGAAACATGAAAAACATCATGAAGATTGGATAGATAAGGTTGTAAAGAAATTTTATAGGCTACTGGACCTACTCGACGAAGAATTTGGTAAGGTCCAATGAATTTAGGAGTGAGTTTTGTGGATTTAATTACACTGCCAACCCCAGTCGTTGGCGTGACTCTCAAAAACACATGCTCACCTTCCACAAACTAAAGAGGTCGTCGTCTCTTGTCAGCATAACTTTTATGTCGACTCTGAGTTATCTACATTTTCTCTTGAATCATTTTCACCTTTTCCGTCGTTTGTTGCACGATATCTGGTCCTACCATTAAACTTGCACCATCCTGGTACCAACATAAAGGCGTTCTGCACCGTCGACCATACAAAGCTTCATAGGGTGCCATTCCTATGCTCGAGTGAAAACTGTTATTTTAAGTGAATTCTATCAATGATAGATATTCATCCCAACTTCCAGCATCTTCTAGCACACAGGCTCTCAACAAATATTCAAGAGACTGAATAGTCCTCTCCGATTGTCCATCTGTTTGAGGATGATACGAGAACTTAATATGAGTTTCATTCCCAATGAATCTTGCAGACTTTGCCAAAATCTTGACGTAAATCTCGGATCACGATCTGAGATAATACTTGAAGGTACTCCATGTAATCTAACAATTTCATCGATGTATAACTGGGTTAGTCTTTCCAGTGGGTATTTCATATTAATTGGTAAAAAGTGAGCTGACTTAGTCAGTCGATCAACTATTACCCATATAGAGTCATACCCTTTCCGAGTCTTTGGCAAACCTGACACGAAATCCATCGCAATACCATCCCATTTCCATTCTGGAATGTCCAAGGATTGTAGCATTCCTGCCAGTCTTTGATGTTCTACTTTAACCTTTTGACAAGTTAAACATGCAGCTACAAACTCCATTACATCTTTCTTCATGCCATACCACCAATACAATTTCTTGAGATCTTGATACATCTTAGTAGCTCCCGGATGTAAACTCAACTTACTCCTATGAGATTCTTCAAGAATTAACTTTCTCAGCTCGGCATCATTCGGCGCGGAAATCCTTCCACCAAACTTTAATATTCCATCAGTTCCTTCTTTAAATTCCGACACAGCTCCCGGACGCACTAATTTTCTTTCTCCTTGTAGATACTGATCACTTTCTTGCTTTTCTTTAATTTGTTCCATCAGTCCATTTGAAACAGTAATCATACCTAAACACAAATTTCCTAGCAAGGTCTTAATCGTAAATCGCATATCTCGGAATTGTTCCAATAATTGTTGCTCTTTAACCATGATTACTGATATATGCATTGATTTCTTGCTCAAAGCATTTGCTACTATGTTTGATTTTCCAGGGTGATACTGTAATTGGAAATCGTAATCCTTTAGAAATTCCAACCAACGCCTCTGCCTCATGTTAAGCTCCTTTTGATCAAATAGGTATTTCAAACTTTTATGGTCACTGAAAACATTAAAAGTCGCTCTATACAAATAATGTCTCCAGATTTTTAAAGCGAATACCACTACTGCTAGCTCCAAGTCATGTGTAGGATAATTCCTTTCACGAATCTTCAACTGTCTTGAAGCATAAGCCACGACTTTTCGGTCTTGCATCAATACACATCCTAACCCTTGATGTGAAGCATCACAATAAACGTCAAAAGGTTCATGAGGATCAGGTAGTATCAACACAGGTGAAGTAGTCAACCTCCGTTTTAACTCTTGAAAACTTCCTTCACATGCTTCAGTCCATATAAACGCTTGATGATGGCCTCCTTGATGTAGAAATGGGACATTTCTTGATTTTCAGAATAGAACCTGGTTGTGACTTATGTTTTTGTATTTTTTGATATAAGATGAAAGAAGAATGGTTAAAGATTGAAATGAATTTCGTGGTTTTGGTGGTAGTGAATTAAGGTAGCAGATTGGGAAGACTCAAATGCATGAAACCAACAAAAAAGGATTCAAGGAGCTGTTTAAGGAATAAATGAAGAAGATGGATGAATGGGAAGTAGGGGCGCCACCTTGGTCTAATCCAAGACAAGGATAAGCCTATGAGTGTGAGGATCACCACAAGAAGAGAATTTCTTTATAAGATCAATAAACTGGTCCAATCCAGAATCAAAGAGTATGAACTCAATATTTTGCTGAAATCTTTGTTCCAAAATCTATTGAAACTTGCGCCCCCTATATATAATGAGGGAGGTTCTTGCTGTTACAAAGAGACAAAGTCCTTCCTTTCTAGGGTTACAAAACAAAACTAAAGGAAATTAAAAAATAAGTAATACTGTTTTGATTGCTCTTCATGACCAGGGGAAGGTTTCACAACCACTCATTAAATGCAATTAAGTGGATGGCTGCGCTTTTATTGTGCTGTTGGAGCATTCATCACCTTGTCTTATGCAACTCCTTTTCTGCCTGATTGGAGCATTCATCACCTTGTCTTGTGTAACTCCTTTTTTTGCCTTGATTGGAGCATTCATCACCTTGTCTTGCCTTGTCTTGTGTAACTCCTTTTTTGCCTTGATTGGAGCGTTCATCACCTTGTCCTGTGTAACTCCTTTTTGCCTTGATTGCTTTGATTCTCTTTGTCTTTCTTTGGAAGCAAGTTTATTGATTCATTTAAACTACACAAACAGCTGTTGAGAGGTGTGGGACCCCCTGCCCCTTACACCACACAGCCACTTGAAGTGGATTAAACACACCAAAAGAAATAATATAACTTAGTGCCTTGGACCCAAATAAATCAATTGGTCACTTGTACTTTTATTCAATTAAAATAAAATAACTTGGCTGCCCCTTTTTTTTTATGCAAGTTGCGCCTCCTCCATGGCTTGTATGACCAGCATGGTTTTTGGTGCAATTACATTTTTTTCCTCTGTTTGCAATCGTCTTAGTCATGAATTGGACTAAGCTTTCTTGGACCCTCCTTGACATTTCCCTAGTCATTGGTCCTCCTAAGCTTTGAATGGCCTCTTGGTGCTCCATGTCCTCATCATTCCCTCCCTATTGAGGAGAATTTGACCTCGAATTGATGTCCTCATCACCCCACAAAGTTCTCCAGAAGTGGCTTAGAAATTTAATGTCACGATCAGACACTATACTTTTTGGTAGACCATGTAGGCGCACCACTTCTTTGAAAAACAAATCAGCAATGTGGCAAGCATCATCCACCTTTTTGCATGGAAATAAATGTGCCATCTTTGAGAACCTGTCCACAACAACAAAAATAGAATCTTTCCCATTCTTTGTTCTAGGTAACCCTAAGACAAAGTCCATGGAAAGGTCAATCCAAGGGTATTCAGGAACAGCCAATGGAGTGTATAAACCATGGGGCATAACTTTGGATTTGTCCTTTTTGCATACAATGCGTCTTTCACAATATTTTTGCACATCAATTCTCATGTGGGGCCAATAGAAATGTTCTTGCAAAAATTCCAAAGTTTTAGTAACACCAAAATGTCCCATTAAGCCCCCCTCACGCACCTCTTTGACTAAGAGTTCTCTACTGGATCCTTTTGGCACACACAACCTTTTTTCTTTAAATAAATAATCATTGTGCCTAAAAAATCCATTATGGGCAGCATGCACACATTCAGCATATTTATCAGAAAAATCAAGATCATGCTCATACATATCCTTAAATTCCTGCAAAAGCAAATTTATGCAATTTGGCAATTCTTGAGTGTTAGGTAAATTTTCCAGCAAGGCCACTTCTTTGCTAAAAAGCAAATATAGGGGCTGATTGGAGGAAATAGCCTTTTTAACCTCTCCTCTTGTCGCCATCAAATTTTCTTTCTTTTTTCATCAATTTTTTTTGTCACTCTTTTTCCTCTCTTCTTCTTTGGCGATCTTTTCTTTTTATTCTTTTTTCTTTTCTTTTTATTTTTCACATTTTTCTCTCAATTTTTTTTGGTCATCTCTCACTTCAGTTGGGCTCAAAGGGGCCAATACAATTCGTTTTCCATGATGAACAAAAAAGTACTTGTTGGTATGCCCTTCATGGCTTGACTTTTTGTCAAATTGCCAAGGCCTTCCCAACAAGACATGACTGGCCTCCATAGGAACTTCACCACAAACAGTCACAGCTTCATATTTTCCAATTGAAAAAGAGATTTCTACTTGTTCATCGACAACCATCTCAACATCATTAACAAGCCATTGAAGCTTATATGGCTTGGGATGTGGTTTAGTTTCTAGTTGGAGTTTGGAAACTAACCTTGTGCTAGCAACATTAGTGCAACTCCCACCATCAATAATCAGGGAACATACCTTGCCTTGTATGAGGCACCTTGAGTGAAATATGTTCTCCCTTTGAGTCGCATCTTCCTCCTTTACCACGGCTTCCAACAACCTTTTTATCATAAGTAGCTCTCCACTAGGTATTTGGGCCTACTCCTCAACACAATCCTCATCACACTCTTCAGCCCCTTCATCTTCCTCCTCAACCTCCCCTACAATCATAATTCTCTTGGTAGGACATTGAGATGCAATGTGTCCTAAGCCTTGGCACTTGAAACACTTAACAGCCCGGTTAGTTGAAACAACTTGAGAAGGACTAGTTGTAGTGTTTTTACCTTTTGTGTCAGTCGTGGCTTCTTTGGATGAAGAAGTACCTTCGTTCTTAATATTGTTCTTCCAATTTTGAGGATTAGAAGTGGTAGTGCTTCTCCTTATTTGACCCTTCCTCTTGAGTTGTTGTTCTACCCTTGTGGCTTGATGTACCAAATGGTCTAATTGAACATAGTGTTGTAGTTCCACTATGTCACTTATATCACGATTTAGGCCATGCAAGAACCCGATCATGGTTACTTCATCATCTTCCTCCACATTTGCTCTAACCTTCGCCACCTCCATCTCCTTGTAGTACTCATCAACACTTTTGTTGCCTTGTGTGAGTCACTGTAATTTGTTGTGCTTCTCTCTGTTGTAGTAAGATGGGATGAATCTCCTTCTCATGAGCCTCTTCATCTCCTCCCATGTGGCAATGGCTGGCTCATTGTGCTTTCTCCTATCCTTTGTCAATTGATCCCACCACACCAAGGCGTAATCTGTAAATTCAATAGAAGCAACATGCACCTTTTGAAGTTCAGTGTAATTGTAACAGGAAAAAATTTGTTCAATTTTAGTTTCCCATTCCAAATTCATTTCCGGGTCATTTTTCCCAACAAATTGTGGTACTTTTATTTTTATACCACCCAACCTATCTTCTCTAGTTTCATCACGTCTCCTTCTCCTCCGTTCCTCCTCTTCACTATTACTCTGTCTGTTTTCTAATTGGTAAATTCTTTCATTTATACTTTCCACTTCCTCTCTCAAAAGTTCTCTCATTTTTGCCGTGAGGGCATCGAATAGCAAACGATTTTGAGCATCCATAACTCTGTCAGTTCTTTAGAGAAACCATCAAATGTTCAATACAAGAAACCAATTCAAATAATAATCCACTCACCCAATTAGGTTGGAAAGGAAAGGTAAGAAACAAAAATTGAACACAAAGTTTGTGAGACTAGAACAAGAAAGAATTCACTCAAAAGAAGGGAATAAAATTCAGAGTGTTGCAGCAAGGAAGAAACACAACCAGAATTCAAGATATATATATGTATTTTGCGTTTTTTTTTGTTTTTTTTTTTTGTTAAGAATTCAGAAGTCAAATTTAAGAATAGAGAAACCTGGGATTATTTTGAAAAAAGTCGAATCCTTGCTCTGATTACCAAATGATGGCCTCCTTGATGTAGAAATGGGCCATTTCTTGATTTTCAGAATAGAACCTGGTTGTGACTTATGTTTTTGTATTTTTTGATATAAGATGAAAGAAGAATGGTTAAATATTGAAATGAATTTCGTGGTTTTGGTGGTAGTGATTTAAGGTAGCAGATTGGGAAGACTCAATTGCATGAAACCAACAAAAAAGGATTCAAGGAGCTGTTTAAGGAATAAATGAAGAAGATGGATGAATGGGAGGTAAGGGCGCCACCTTGGTCTAATACAAGACAAGGATAAGCCTATGAGTGTGAGGATCACCACAAGAAGATAATTTCTTGATAAGATCAATAAACTGGTCCAATCCAGAACCAAAGAGTATGAACTCAATATTTTACTGAAATCTTTGTTCCAAAATCTATTGAAACTTGTGCCCCCTATATATAATGAGGGAGGTTCTTGCTATTACAAAGAGACAAAGTCCTTCCTTTCTAGGGTTACAAAACAAAACTAAATGAAATTAAAAAATAACTAATACTATTTTGATTGCTCTTCATGACCAGGGGAATGTTTCACAACCACTCATTAAATGCAATTAAGTGGATGGCTGCGCTTTTATTGTGTTGTTGGAGCATTCATCACCTTGTCTTGTGTAACTCCTTTTTTGCCTTGATTGGAGCATTCATCACCTTGTCTTGTGTAACTCCTTTTTTTCCTTGATTGGAACATTCATCACCTTGTCTTGTGTAACTCCTTTTTTGCCTTGATTGGAGCGTTCAACACCTTGTCTTGTGTAACTCCTTTTTGCCTTGATTGCTTTGATTCTCTTTGTCTTTCTTTGGAAGCAAGTTTATTGATTCATTTAAACTACACAAACAGCTGTTAAGAGGTGTGGGACCCCCTGCCCCTTGCGCCACACAGCCACTTGAAGTGGATTAAACACACCAAAAGAAATAAAATAACTTAGTGCCTTGGTCCCAAATAAATCAATTGGTCACTTGCACTTTTATTCAATTAAAATAAAATAACTTGGCTGCCCCTTTTTTTTTTATGCAAGCTGCGCCTCCTCCATGGCTTATATGACCAGCATGGTTTTTGGTGCAATTACATTTTTTCCTCTGTTTGCAATCGTCTTAGTCATGAATTGGACTAAGCTTTCTTGGAACCTCCTTGACATTGCCCTAGTCATTGGTCCTCCTAAGCTTTGAATGGCCTCTTAGTGCTCCATATCCTCATCACTTGATCCTTTCGACTTAATTGGGTAAGGGGTCCTACTATTTTGGAAAATCCCTCAATGAATCTTCTATAGTATTCCGCTAAACCCACAAAACTAAGAATCTCGGTTACCGTCTTAGGCCTTTCCCATTGTAAAACAGTCTCCACTTTCGACGGATCAACGGCAATTCCTTCACTTGAGATTATGTGTCCTAAAAATTGAACTTGGTCTAACCAAAATTCACACTTTTCAGGTTTCGAGTAAAGTTGTTTCTCCTTTAAAATTTGGAGAACCACACTGAGATGTTCAGCATGTTTTTCTTTACTAGGAGAATAGATTAGAATATCGTCTATAAAAACAATGACAAACTGATCTAAGTAAGGACGAAAAATCCTATTCATGTAATCTATGAATATAGCTGGAGCATTCGTAACTCTAAATCGCATCACGAGGTACTCGTAATGCCCGTAACGTGTTCAAAACGCTTTTTTAAGAACATCCTCCGCCTTCACGTGAATATGATGATAGCCCGAACGTAAATCTATCTTTGAGAAAACGGCTGCTCCACGTAACTGATCCATTGAGTCATCTATTCTTGGAAGTGAATACTTATTCTTAATCGCCATTTTATTCAACTGACAAAAATCTATGCATAAACGAGAAGTTATGTCTTTCTTTTTCACTAATAAAACTGGATCTCCCCATGGCGATACACTGGGTCTAATGAATTCCTTTCTCATCAGTTCCACTAGTTCTCCTTTTAAATCCTCAAGTTCTGATGGCGCCATTCGATATGGTGCTATGGATATTGGTCCAGTGCCTGGAACCAGATCAATCGCGAACTCAATCTCCAGAACAGGTGGTAATCCAGGTACATCTTCAAGAAAAACTTCCAGAAACTCGTTGACAACGGGTATACACTGCAAGTCTAACTCACTCTTAATGTCTAAGGAAAATAATAGCATGTATCCTTGATCTCCCTCTTTTAAAGAAGTGCTTACTTGATTAGCAGTTAAAAATCTAGAAATCTCATCCGTAGGAAAAACTAGAGTTTTATGAGCAGAGTCAATCAAGATCTGGTTAGAAGACAATCAATCCATGCCTAAAATTACATCTAAATGTATTAAAGGCAAACAGATCAGGTTAACAAGAAAATGTTTATCCTGAATAATGATAGGTCAATTCAAGCAAATAGAAATGACTAAAACTGGCTTAGTAGTAGGAGTTGACACAATAAGATCACACGACAAATAAGAAACAGGCAATTTCAGCAGTTTCACACAATCCATCAAGATAAAAGAATGCATCACACCCGAATCAAAAAGTATAGTTAAAAGATTACCGTTTATGTCACACTTACCCTGTATGAGATCGTCAGAGTTTGAAGCATCAGCTCCACTCATCGTATAAACTCTCCCTTTGGCTGTCAGTTTATTTGTTCTGTTGTTATTGACAGTCGGTCCACACTTTGGTACATTGCAGTCCTTCGCCATGTGTCCCACTTGATCACAATTAAAACATTTTACTCCCTGCATTGGGCAAGCATCCAACAAGTGTCTGGTATCTCCGCAATTAAAGCATCTCCTAATCTGGCCTTGATTCGAATTCCTTTGGCCTCCATTCCCTAATGCAGCAAAATTCTAACGATATTGTTGTCGATTCTGGTTATTTCCCTGTGGACGGAAATAAGGTTTCTTATGATTCTGTTTCCCTTTCCAGTTCTGAGTCTGGTTCTTGAAATGAGAGGGTCCACCAACACTCCCTTTATTATCCTTTCCTTTCCTCATTTGCTAGATCTTACGACTCATTTCCACTAGAGCTTGAAAATTACGAAGTTGCAGAGGTAAAACAGACTCCTTAATCTCAAATCGTAGTCCTGCTTCAAACTTTTTACACTTCCAGCTTTCATTTGGTTGAGCTTGAAAGAAACGGAAGAATTTAGTAAGCGATTCAAACTTAGTCGCATACTCCCCTACAAATAATTGTCGTTGTTGTAACCTTAGAAATTGTTGTTCTTTCTCGATCCTTATGCTCTCCGAAAAATATTTGTCCATGAATGCAGTTCAAAAAAGGTTCCAAGTAATGTCTTGATGATCAGCTTCTAACAGTAGTTTGGTACCTCTCCACCAGTACTCCGCATCTCCTACCAGTAGGAAAGCAACATAAGTAACCCTAACTTCTGCCGGCGTGACCACCAACTCGAAGATTTTCTCCAGCTCCTGGATCCACAAATCAGCCTTCTCATGATCAGCATTCAGACCAAACTGTGAAGGATTTTGACTTCTAAACGCAATCAAAGCCTTGCCTTCCGCAGCTTACAGATTCTGGGCATTCATAGATGCAGTTTGATTTGCAATCTCCATCGCCACATTTTCCATTGCTTGAGCCGTATAATCCACTCCTTCTTCATACTCTTCATTCATGTTACCATGATCGCCAACACGACCACCTCTACGGCCTCTTCCACGACCGCGCCCGCATCCACGTCCAAGTCCAGCTTCTGGTTCAACAACTGGTTCCATAACTGACCTACAAGTCACAATCAGTTAAACCAAAACCAGAAACTGAAACGCAAACTTACTCATTACCACACATTACTTCTAAGAAGTAATTAAAATAAGTCTAAGTTAGAGATCACACAACATAGACATAACAGACCTATTTCCCAACATTCCCGAAAGACTCGACCAGCTCTGATACTACAAATGGGAGGCCCCTTCTAGGGTCATCACATAGTTACCCAAAAGCGGAAAATTAAATTATTGATCGCTTGTTACTTTCGAAAAATATACTTTAAAGTAAACGTCTCATTACGAAAATAGTGCTGAATTTTTTTTTAAAACATCGAACCACCGTGAACGTAAACAAACGTGTATATATATATATATGCATCGTCATTTAAATACACACTATATCTAATAGGAGATCACAAAAGAGCCCTTATAAGTATAGGCTATTCTCTATCAAACTAAGCAAAGAAAATATACACATATACATATAAGTAACGAGCAGTCCAGAACCATACCAAAAACTCATGGCTCTCAGTAGCCAGATCAAAAACTGACAAGACTCGCTACCCCAGAACTATACCTATAGCTGGTCAAGCTAATGAAAACCACTGGAGATACCTCAACAGTCTCCACAACATGCGTCCTTCGCTGCAGTCCTGCCTCTACTGTGCCAACAACCTTTTTACTAGGGCCATGATAGGTCGCATTGAGTGCCTTAGGGTTTATCTCCCAGGCACCACCAAAATGAGGGCGATCAAACATGATCGACCGAAGCCTCGAATGTGCCAGAGGCATATCACGGTCCATCTAATCTCAGACGTAAAGATATATGCACAAGTAGAGAAACCACAAATAAAACATGCAAGAGTGAGAAACCAATATATGGATTTTACTCGACAACTACATGCTAGACACCACATAAAACACATACACATATATCAACACAAACATTCATAAGCAAATAGTTTATCAATGGGTTTAACACCCCAGACGTCATCATGTAAAAAACTATGCATGAACACTTCATATTCGTCATCTAAATTCGCACCTAATCTCATTAGATATCCCAACACATGGTGAGTTGATCAGGCTCAATTGCCATCCCATGGCATAAAGGCACGCAGCCATAACCCATTGCACACTGTCCACACCCAGGGCATCAATAATAAAACCGTAAATGGGGTTTCATTGTCCAACCCGGGAACAATGAAGAAAATCGTAGCATGAAATACCTGACGCCGCAAGGTAATCACACATAGAACCGTGGGCATGTTTGCCAAATGCATGCAAAACACTTTGCTCATAACACTTTTCTTTGTGTTCAATCTTTCTTTGCCGAAGCTCACAATGGCTTACGACTCACATAGTTTTAACATCTTTAAATTTTTCATTAAAATACAGGACCTCACAGTCCGAGTGCTCAATCACGACACCTCTCGACCGATGCACCAGTCATAGGTTCGTGGTAATAGAAAACATCTTAAATGTTTACACACAGTATACACCACGTATACAGTAGACACCAAGTCAAAAGGACCTCAAAGTCCAAAGGACCCCAAGTCCATAATTACAAAGAACCTTAGTACCCCGACGTCTCGGTTACTAAGTTCAACACCACTTTCAACACGGTTGAATTAATTTTGCTTTCGGAAAATATTTTCAAATGAGAAATTCTTCAATAAAATCTTTAAATAATAAAACTTTGTTTTCACAAAGGTGAGTCGCTTGAGGTTTTAAACTTACTTAAAATACGTACTGCCGTTTCAAAATACTTGCCGTCGACACTTTTCCAAATTTGCCTTCAATTATCGCTTTTAAAGCCTTTTAAGCCAAAACTTAGCTTGTTTCACTTAAATAATTTTCTAAAATCATAATTAACTTATTTTCAACAATTAATTTCATAAAATAACTTTATAATATAATGGAATTTCTTACGTAAAAATTACCAGTACAAAAATAATTTCACGGTTTCGCTTCCATTATGACGCATAATTCACTCTTACAGTAATAAATCATTAAAATAATGATATTTTCAAAAATTCCTTATTTTTCCCAAATAAAAATTTCCATTAATATTATATACCAATTTTTACCGTTAAAACATTGAATATAATTTATGAAGCTTCTTAAAGCTTTTATCCATTTAATTTAATTTGGCACTGACCACTGTCAGGCTTCTCAAACAACAACCAACAATAATATCACAGAGATATTCCCAAGCAGATCATGCATCACAATAGCATAATTTAATTGCAGATAAACAATTAAACACAATTAAACCAACAAATATACAAATACCATAACTTAAACAACTTAAATAAATACTAACAGACAAATGATTACAGACAAATACAGGATAGCATATAGCCATCGAATATATTCCTCAGGTAATCCCCTCTTACCTCTTGAAGAATTTTCTGTGAATTAAATGAATTTCGTCGGAAGTGTGGATGTCACGTACACAATCACAAACCACTATCCTTCAATAAATCACAAGTCAACCAATCAAAATCAAGTAAATAAATCACCTAATCCTCTATGATAGGTCACGGCCTCCATTAGGTTTAGTGGCTAAAATTTCTAAATTTTCTTAAGTTTTTGGATTAATGATCCTAAGCACTTAAGTCTTTAAAACACATGATTAACAACAAAGATTAGAACAAAAACTTCCAATCCCCCAAATGCCTATTTTCGGCCATGGTGAGTGCATGAGGTTAGGGATTTTAGTTTGACAAAACAACTTGGATTCAACAAGCATATATACTAACAAGATAATATACATGATCATTAATGAAAAACATGAACAAAAACTTTCCTCCCAACATCCCTATAGGATCGGCCCTAACAAGATAAAGGGGGAGGAAATTTTGGTTTTCAATATCCTCTTGGATTATGATAGAAGAGATAATAATAGGAACATAGAAATTGGTTTCACATTTTTAGGATTTTTTTATGATTTTCTTTGATTTATCAAAGTTAAGAACAACTAAGATGAACATGAAAAATAAAGCTTTGAATCATGAAATGATTTGAAGAAACAATAGCTTAAAGATGATGAGGATGAAGAATCACCTCTTGGAATTTGAAAATGGGCAAGTAATCACCAACTTGCTTCACAAATGGAGCTTTCTTGTGTGAGAAGAGACTTAGAACAATGGAGAACTTTGTGGAGCTTTTGAGAAAGTGTGAGAACGATCTTGAATGAGCTTGACTCTTCAAGCTTATAGGCAGCCATGGTAGGCATGGGCCTTGCGTTATTTTGGGGCCAAGAAAGCCCAAGTCCAATTGATTTTGTACATGAAAATAGCTTATGGCATAAAATCATGACATATGAAACTTAGGTAATTAAAACGGCATCATGAAAATTAATCTTTGGTCATAACATTTGGGCTCTAGGCCGCAACCCTTAATGGGTTTGGATGACAAGAATTTGGCCCATTTCACTTAGTGTATCATGAAAATTAGTTTAGGGACCAAAAAGTAATTAATAGAAAGTTTAGGGGTCAAAATAAAATTATCAAAAATTGCTAACATAACCCTAAGCCACATTAAACCTATCACATGGATGACTTAGTCATAAGAGAATATAGGGTTTATCCACTTATCGAGTCCCGAAACTCCCGTAATCAGCTCTGTCGTTCGCCCGATTGAGTATAGCGTCCGTAAAACGTATATTATTTCACTTTTTATGAAATAATTCTAAAAATACACTATTGTAGGAAAAAAAATAAAAATATTAAGTTTTTCGTTCACAAATTAAAACTTAGTCTTTTAAGCAGCATAATTATACTGTCAATGGAATTCGTGGCTCGGGTTTCACCTGACTTTTCAACTACAAAAAAGGTCATTTAGCGACCGAAAATAGCGACTGAATTTGTTGGTTCCTGTTTGCGACCGAAATGGCGGCCGATTGTAGGATCTAAATCAAACACTGATTAGAGTTGATATTGCGACCGAAATAGCGACCGAAATAGAGCGTAGCAGAGTTATCGGTCTCTATTTTCGGTCGCAAAATAAAGGAAAGTAAAACTCACAAGTTTATGACTTTTTAGCGACCGAAATGGCGACCGAGTTAAATGCAACGGTTAAAATTAAGTTATCTTTTGCGACCGATATTAAATCAGTCACTAAACGGCGCGTAAAAAATTAAAATAGAGCGTGTTAGCGACCGCATTTTAAATTGGTCGGTAAAATTATAAATTCAAATTTCAAACTAACCATTTTAGCGACCTATTTAGCGACCGAATTAATTTGGTCGCTAAAACTAAAATCCCTAAATCGCGATTTCCTTCCTCTCTTCCCCCATTTCTCTCTTTTCCTCTCTTCCTCTCTTCACACGCAGCGCCACAGCAGCCCCTCGCCGGCCACCACCTCCTCTGTCTCCACCACCGCAACGCAACCACCACCACTCTGCACCTCCTCCCTTTCCAATCGCCTCTCCCCATTTGGCCTCCCTCTTTACCTTTGCCCCATATCCGTCACCACCCCTCCTCCCTCCTCTGGCCACTGTTTGCGTCGGCAAAGCCACCACCGCAACGCCACCACCAAGGTAAGTTAAAGCCCCCTTCTTCCTCTCCCCCTCTCCCCCCTCTCTCTCCCCATCGTGGACAACCCCCTCCCCATCTCCCTGTTTTTCTCCTCTTCTCTAACTTCTCTGGTTTGTGTTTTCAGCTCTCCCCCACTCTTTGCATTGGTGACTTATTGTGGCTCCATTTCTCTTCAAAGAGTAAGCTTCCATTTCTCTTTATTTGCTAAACCCTAAACCCTAAATTCTCTATTGCTTCCACTGCCCTGCTATCATATTCTGTTATGTCAAATTACTCAATTGTTGTTGTGTGGATTTTGATCAGTACATTCATGCTTGCAACAACTTGTTTATATGTTGTGTCAGTATTTATCAGTTAGGTGTAATGTATATAAACATAAGTTAGTGTCAATGTGAATTTGGGCTGTTTGCACCATGGTTTTCTAAATCGCACGATTTGCGATTTGTATCGTACGCAACGACACGATACGGCGAGAAAACGATATTGAACGTTTGGAGAATAACAGAGGTGTTGGAATCACCGTCGAAATCGTGCGATCTGGTGCGATTTATGAATCGCCGGTGTAATCGCGATTCAGTGCCTTATGTTCTTTTGGGTCTTTTGTGGGTCTGAGAATCGGGTCGAAGGCAGCGTTTTGCTGCGTAGTGAAGATGAGTTTCCTTTGCTTAGTGGTAGTTCGTCGTGTTGCTGTGTTTTTTTTCCTTTTGGTTACATTAAGATATTTTTTTGGTTACATCAACGTTTTGATCCGGGCTGCATTTTGTTTTCCCATTGTCAGTGCCATTTAGAACTTTAGGCTCTGTGTCGTTTTAAAACTTTAGGCTAGTTACAAAAGAAAATATATTATATTATTACATATCAGAATGTGACTTTGTCCTTATCACCTGGAAAATAGAAATTAATAATATTTTTTGATCACTTTTATGAGTTTTACTTATCTATTATGAGTTTTTCTTATTTATGAGTTTACTTATTTACTTATCTAATATTTACTTATCTATTATGGGTTTTTCGTATTTATTAGCTTATATTAGTGTTGATGGCTATACTTAACTATGAACTTATAATTTATGAATTTTTGTTTTTGTTTTTTATTCAAATAATAAGCATAAATACATGATGCATTGTTCAAATTATATATTTCAACTTATTTTTCATTATGTTTATGAATCTTACAATTCGATACGATTTACGATTCACGATTCAAAAACTAGCCTAACAATTCACGATTTGAATTGCGATTTGACAACCTTGGTTTTCACATTTGAAAAATTGAGTTTTATACTTGAGGATTTAATTAGAAATGAGACTGTAGTAATTGATTTATGTTTTTAAATATTGTAATGTTAAAACAGTGTTCAAAAGAGTTAATGTGATTTTGATTGTGTCATTCGTATTGATTTAAGCGAATATGAGAAGGGATTAATTTTTAATGCTACTGTGATAAGAGTAAAGGAGTTGAAAAACTCAAACCGATTTTTGGCAAAACACATAAATAACAATTTTTTTGCTTCTATCCATAAGTGAGTTTAGGACTCAAAAATGGGTTTGCAGTCATGTTTGAACATATAAACAAA
Organism: Sophora flavescens; assembly: GCA_030762895.1. Lineage (NCBI taxonomy): Eukaryota > Viridiplantae > Streptophyta > Magnoliopsida > Fabales > Fabaceae > Sophora > Sophora flavescens. The sequence goes on along the minus strand of CM061062.1, from coordinate 64,721,646 downwards.
GTTCATCGGTACATTGATGTTTACAACAACTTACTTTGTCCGGAAATTTGGTGCAATCCATTTTACTGAGTACTGAGATGAGAAGCTAAGAATACGCCAAAAAGATAGATAGATTTATATATTTTGAGTAGCTTCAGCTTCTTCAAACTTCATGAACTGATGTTAAAGGTCAGTAGTAATTCAACTTTGGTGCACAGATTATGTTTTTATATATATTATTGCTATTATTATTTTCAACGTGCTCTTCCTTATCTCTTTGGTTAGAGACTTAGGTAGGAGGATCAGTTAACCATGTGTGTCTTTTGTTGTTGTAAGTTGAGCATGCTTACTGCTTGGTGCTTTGGATTATGTGCTTTAGTTAGGTATATCTTTATTTGTGATTTTTCCCCATGTTTGTTAACAGAGGCACATGATTGTTTAATGTTAAGTGAGTGACTTAAGGTCATAATGATTTATTAATTAAAGCATAGACAAAAAAAAAAACATTAGATTGGGCAACTATTCCTATGGAGGGGGATAGATGGGTATAGAGGTGTACTTTGGAAAAAGTTAAACTAACACGGTGAGGTGATATTTCTATATGTTACGTTTATTTTTGGAAGTAAGGGATTACTTAAGAAAAAAAGGAATCACTTGATTCTGATAGATAACATCGTACCAAGTTGCAAGTTGTTCTAAATTTGTAACCGTATATTATTGATTCTATTTTATATTAATTTATGTGTTTCTAGTCTTATAAATAGTTGTACTGGATTCTGTATATATTGAATAGTGATTTGATTTGAAAGGACTAATTTCATTTATGCATGATAGGTCCTTGTTGTCATATTCTTCTACTCTCTGTTGGCTCCGACTCCTCCCATTATCCTTACTCAGTTGTGTTTTCTCTCTCAGGTAAGTTCTCTGAACACTCAGTGTAATGTATTATGTGAATTATCGTGTTGTTTGGTAGTGGAGAGCTGAGCTCAATAGGATGTGATCTTGTCTGATTGTATGCTGATAATTTAATGTTTGTGCATGTGTTTGTCAATATGTGTTGTTTGTTAGTGGAGAGCGGAGCTCAATAGGATGTGATCCTGTCCGAAAGGTGGGATGCTGGTTGTGTGCTGATAATTTAGAAATTATGCATGTGTTTGACAATTAACTGCTACTTGTTAGTGGAGAGCGGAGCTCAATAGGATGTTTGCTACAATATTTAATCTAAGTTTGTATTGATTTACGCTGCAATTTATATAAGCTCAACAATGTTGCAATATTTATAGGTTAATGGTTTTATTTTCTGTTAGAGTTAATAATTAATTTACGAAAGCCTTAGTTTCCTATTTGAGATTCAATATTAATGAGCATGCGTAACTTATCAAGGTATGCATGCTCATTGTATTGAATCTTAAATTGTCCAAGTGGGACAGTTTGGGAAAAAAACCTTTTTCACACTCGTACAATAGTCATTTCAATGTTCAAATGCCTTATATACTTGTTGAAATCTCGGTCTGATGCATTTCCTTTTGTTCTCCTGGTGCATACTTGATCGCGGTGATTCTCACCGTCCTCGAGTCGTGTACTTGGAGACCGATGGGAAATGCTGTCAAAATTTTGTCAAGTATAAGGTATTTGAATATGGGAATAACTATTATTAGCCGAGTGTGGTAAAGGTTTCTTCTCGAATGGGATAGGTTCATACCTTGTCATAAGAACAATATTGATGGAGTTATTGGAATGCACCGTAATATATAAGTGTTATTGTAGGATTGGTCAGGCTATTTAATTGCCAGCAATGGATATTCCGGAGAATCGGAAATGGATGTATCGTAGGTTGGATCGGAATAAACGTCTTAGAGAAGAGTATAGAGTTGGAGTGGGTGAGTTTATAGAGTTTGTTGTTAGCCAGGAGAGATTTATACGGCTGGACGGTGATCAATTGAGGTGTCCTTGCAAAAGATGCAAGTGTCAATCTTTCAAAAGCGTGGATGGAGTTGTAGCCGATCTTTATAAGAATGGCTTCATGCCTGATTACTATTGGTGGAGTAACCATGGTGAGACGTTGCCTGACTTAAACCCGATTGTGTTTGAAGGTTCGTACTATGAGAGTGGTGACCGGAGTGAAGAATTGAATCCATACGAGCATATGATAATGGATCATGTTGGATCATCGGTTGGTGTTGTACTAGAAGAAGATGGGGGAGAAGATGGTGGAATGGGTTGCCAATACATAGAGGAGAATCCGAATCCCGAAGCTCAAAGATTCTATGATATGCTGAGTACTGCACGATCTCCATTGTGGGAAGGATGACGGGAGTACACGGAGTTGTCGATGTGCATGGAATGGTTGAGTATCAAATCTGACTACAATATGCGAGAAGGTTGTTTTAATCGCCTCACCAGGTCAGTGTCCAAAGCGTTGCCAGAAGACAATCGGATGCCTACTAGTTTTTATCATGCTAAGAAGTCTGTGGAAAATTTGGGTCTGGGGTGTTTGAAAATTGATTGTTGCCCGAATGGATGTATGTTGTACTATAAGGATGATTCAGCGGAAAGCATAACATGTTGTCGATTTTGTGGTGTAGATCGGTATAAGACAACCACTAGGATGGACATTGAGAAGAAGTGGTCGCTAAAAAAGATGTGGTACTTTCCGCTCGTGCCAAGACTTACAAGATTGTACTCTTCGATGGCTACTGCAGCTCACATGAGGTGGCATAGTGAGCATGAGAGGGAGCAAGATGTCTTGTGTCATCCATCTGATGGAGAAGCATGGAAGCATTTTGATAGGGTTCATATGGCATTTTCGCAGGACCCTCGCAATGTCTGATTGGGGTTATCTACTGATGGATATAATCCTTTTGGGCAGTCTGGAAAAGCATACTCTTGTTGGTCGGTTATCCTGACTCCGTACAATCTTCCACCGGGGATGTGCATGAAGCGGGAGTTTATGTTCCTAACAGTCATAATTCCGGGTCCGTCTAATCCAAAAGGTAAGATTGATGTGTACTTGCAGCCGCTGATAGATGAGTTGACGATGCTGTGGAATGATGGCGTGTTGACATATGACGTATCTTTGAGGCAGAATTTCATCTTGAAAGCAGCTTTGATGTGGACGATCAACGACTTTCCCGCTTATGGGATGATGTCAGGTTGGATGACCGCGGGGAAGCTTGGATGCCCAATATGTATGGAGCGATCGAAGGCATTCATGCTTAAAAACAGTCGAAAGATCTCATATTTTGATTGTCATCGTCAATTCCTTCCAGAAGATCATCCTTATAAGCGGAACAAGAATGCATTCAAGAAGCGTTGTGCGGAGACAACACCGCCTCCACCACGTTTGACTGGTCCTAATGTATGGCACAGAGTACAGTACTTACCGTTCGTCCATGAATCCCAAGGAGAACATATTCCTGATTATGGTGTCAACCATAATTGGACAAAACAAAGTATATTTTGGAGGTTGCCATATTGGAGGACGCAGCTACTCCATCACAACATTGATGTCATGCATACTGAGAGGAATGTGTTTTTGAATGTGTTTGACACTGTGCTGGACATCAAGGGGAGGACAAAGGATACAAATAAAGCCCGATTGGATCTGGCTGAAATTTGTAATCGGAAGGAGCTTGAGTTGCAGGACGGTGGTCGTGGCAGACTTATCAAACCGAAGGCAAGTTATACACTAAGCAAAACACAGAAAGTGGTCGTCTGTAAGTGGGTTAAAGAACTAAAGTTACCAGATGGGTATGCTTCCAATCTGGGTAGATGTGTTGACATTAAGGAAGCAAAGTTACATGGAATGAAGAGTCATGATTGCCACGTGTTCATGCAATGGTTGCTTCTAATTACGTTCGATGCATTACCGAAGCAAATTTGGAACCCACTTGTTGAGCTTAGCCACTTTTTCAGGGAGCTTACATCGACAACACTAAATGTGAATCAATTAAAGGATATGGAAGTCAAGATACCCGTTTTGTTATGTAAGCTGGAGCAAATCTTCCCGCCGAGTTTCTTTGATTCCATGGAACACCTGCCAGTTCATCTACCTTACGAAGCAAGAGTTGGTGGCCCAGTCCAATACCGCTGGATGTATCCATTTGAGAGGTAAACAACATCAACTATTTTACTTAATACATATGAAATTCACGAACACAAGAGCGTAGTTTAGCTTTCCCTAAAACTAGTAATTATTTGTATGTATCCCTCTTTAATAGGTTCCTGCACTCCCTTAAACACAAATTCAAGAACAAGGCACGAGTGGAGGGTTCCATTTGTGAAGCATACTTAGTAGAGGAGACTTCCACTTTTGCCTCTTATTTCTATCCGAACGAAGTTAACACGAGAAGGACAAGGATGCCTAGAAACGTTGATTCGGGCGAAGGAAGTTCAACTAGTCCTCCTATATCAATATTCAACTATCCGGGCATATTTAGTGGCAAATCAAAAGGATATTTCTTGGAGCAGCGTGACATTAATGCTGCTCATCTGTATATCCTTCAAAATTGTGAAGAGGTGGCGCCATATTTAGAGTAAGTTTCTACAATGTCTTTTATAAGTTCAATTGACATTTATGATTATTAATCGTCCTGCTGTTAATCTCCCATATGTAGGATGTACGGCAATTTTCTAAGGGATCTCCAACATGACATTTCAAATGATCAGGCTGATCAAGAAATTACTTCTCACTTTTATACGTGGTTCAGTAAATATGTAGGTTAAGCATCTTCATTTGTTGCAATACATTTTATCTCCTTAAATATATAGCATGTATAAGAATAATATAATATTTGATTTTTTAGGTACTAGATTCAGAAAACAATGTTCAAAATCCATTGTTGACAAATTTGGCATGGGGGCCTAACAGATGGGTTACATCATGGAATACTTATATTGTAAATGGATATAAATTTAACACAAAAACATGGAATGAAGGAATGCAGACATGTAACTATGGTGTTTGTGTGCGAGCCACTGATGGCAATGTAGAGGATGATTTCTATGGGGTTCTAACTGACATCCTCGAACTTGATTATACCGGTTTCCCCGTGATGAAGTTAGTTATCTTCAAGTGTGATTGGTTTGATCCTACTCTTGACGTAGGGACAAAAATCGATAAAAAATATGGTATTGTTCAAGTTAGGCTGTCTCGAAGGTATAATAAGGCGTACGACCCATTCATTTTTTCACAACAGGCAGATCAGGTTTATTACTCGCCATATCCCGAAGGACATCAAGGCTGGTTGGGTGTTATTAAGATAAAGGCCCGCAGTATAATTACTGATAATGTAATCAATCAGCCTGAAAAAGATGCTCCGTACCAAGATGATGAGTTTTCAAGACCCCACGTACCGTTGCAAATTACGCCGGACATTATTGTTAATTCTCTGGCTGACATTTTCGGAAATGGGGAAGAAGTTGAAAGAGAGTTAAGGGATCAATCCGAGTTGGACGCATCTAGCGAAGGTACATTCCGATCAAGTGATACTGATGAGAGTGAGGGTGAATTTAGTGACGGAGATTCTACTTAGGTAATTTATTTATGTCATAATTCATTGTGTAAATGTCATTCTACTTAGGTAATTTATTTTTGTATTATTTACACTGTTGTGTAATCATCTTTTCATTTTTTTCGCAGATGGTAGATTCCTCTAGAGGTAGGGGTCGTCGTGGAGGTCGTACTGCGACAGTCCCTTCGCCGGCCGACCCACATCCTTCAGATCGAGACCACCCTACCAGCACCTCTGTGGACGGGACACCTCAGGGTGATGGAGTTGCACCCCCTACCCAGCCTCATGTGGTAGGGACACAGGCTGCACCCTCATCATCCACACCTACGACAGGACCATCATCATCATCGGGACAGGAGAGTCGTGGTCCATCCGACAGGAGGATTCTTCTTATCCCCAGGGGGATAACGAGTAAGCTAATTTAATTTTTTAATATATATAAAGTGTCGTTAATTTCTATTTACTTATTTTTTAAATTTATTTATAACATTTATTAATGCTCAAATTTTGCTGCAGCTTTCTGCCCGCGAAGGGCCCTTCTGATTCGATATCGAAGATCCTGCGACGCAAGTTTGATGGTCCATGGCCTACATGGAAGGCCATCCCAGGGGGCCATAGGGATCAGTTGTTTAAAGAGTTTAAGGTAACAATTTATTAAGTTATTTAAATTAAATTTACAATATATATATATATATATATATATATATATATATATATATATATAGTACATAAAAAAAGCTTAGGTCGAGCTTCGATGGTGGCGCATGTCCTTGGACCGATGGGTCTAAATCGTGCCGCCCACTACGACGAGCTGGTAATACATTAAACTTTTGACTTATTATACTATTTAATTAATTAGTTTTCATTTTTAATTATTCTTATGAATTCAAGATTATATTTTTCTATGCAGAAAGCACAGAAACAGCGGGTCCCCCACTGCTATGGAGTTGGTGGAGAGGACGAAGAAGTTGAAGTCGGGGACATGGGTCAATGACAAGGCCCGTAACTATGTTGTAAGCCAAAAAACAATTTAGTGTTTACTTGTAATTTACTATAAATGATTTGTTAATATTGGATATAATTTTAACTAAATCTCTTCAACTATACTTTGTAGGTGGGCTTCAACGAGAAGGACGATGCCATATCACATGCCTCACAGTCACAAGATGAGGCTTTGACTGGTGATGGGCCCAGCTCTCCTATCTCTGTCGACGATAATGCCATTTATTTGGAGGTCGTTGGGGGCAGGAACAAGAAGGGGCACGTGTATGGCCTCGGACACCTGGGAGGCGAGTTTATCGCTTCATCATCCGGCACACCTACTCCTTCCTATGCCGATACCATCCCTCAGAAGCAGTTCAACCAAATGTAGGACACCATCACGCAGCTGAACGCGAAGCTTCGGGAGAAGAGCAAGAGAGAGCAGCAGATGGCGAACCATATTGCACATTTGACTCGAGCACACCAAAGAATGATGCAGGGCGAGCATCGAGCAGGCCGGTTTCATCTGCGGCTGGTGTTGGAGCAGATGAGGATCCGGACTCCGCTTGCTCGGGGTGATGCTCCGACGGTTGTGCCGCTCATTGCCGCTCCTCCAGTTCCACCGCCCGGCATCGATGTCTGCTACTGCAGAGGACGATCAGATAGCAGACGTCGGTGGTACGGACGCTGAGGATGATTGGATTCCTCCCCCTCCCCCTCATCATGACTGATTATTATTTTTTCATATTTTTGACTTTAAACGATTCTTGTACGATACTGTGGATTTTTTTTATATATATATTCATTATTTCTTATGATTGTATATTGCATTACTAATTTGGTGTGTTTTATTAGTAATTTTGCTAAACTTTAAAGAAAAACAGAAAAAAAATTTTATTTTAATAATTAAATTTAAAAAAAAATTAATAAAAAATAGTTTAGCGACCGAATTAGAAACCAATAATTCGGTCGCTAAACTTTATTTAACATTAACAGATGTGGTCTAGCGACCGAAAATCCATCGCTAATATAGGTTAACAGTAATCAAAATTGGCGACCGAACTAGCGGTCGCTAAAATTGGTTACCTAAACAATGCGACCAACCGTGTAACGACCGTTTTTTATTATTTAGCGACCGAAATTACGGTCGCCATTTAGCGACCGGAATATTAATTCGGCCGCTAAAAGTTTAGCGACCAGGTTATCAGCAACCACCATTAATCGGTCGCTAAACGAAATAGCGACCGATCTAGAAAGTTTAGCGACCGAATATGCCGGTCGCTAAACAGTTGTTTTTTTGTAGTGCAACCTAAATTTTAATCGTAGAGCTATTTGTGAACATTTTCTCCATATACTGCAGCATACCTAGAGCTATTTTTCTCCATATTTGTCAACATTTTCTCTTCATTGTTTGCAGTTCATTTTCATTGTTTACTTCAAAGTTTTATTTATTTTACATGCACGCACACCACAATTTTTTGGTTACCATTTCTAACTTCTAGAACATATAATTTGATTTGGAATTTCCTGCATCTTTATAATCCCTGTGAGAACGATATTTGAACTTAGTTTCTATATTACTTGAGGCATTTGTGTATACTTGCACAAGCTTAAAGACAATTGTTTTTAAGGAAACAGTACATATATGTGTATATGGTGTTATTTGTGTGTCGCGGATGTGGTTATCATGATAAAACTCATATGTCGGTATCTCACCCTTGCGTGTTTCCTGTTGGGTTTCTACTGTGGTACTTTTATATTCGAGTCCAGATGAACCACATAGGGTATCTATCCCATTCTGGTTTTCAGTCCTTCAGATCTGACCATGCTGAAGATGGTGGTGCTTGGGTGATAAATCTGGGAGCTCGGAGTGCCACTTACACCAAACCAGTTTGTACCATTGAGGGTACTGACTCAGGACCTATGTCACGTACGTACCAGATTTTGACTGTTGAGATACCTTTACCACCTCTCTGGTTACTTCTCAGTTTTCTTGTAGATCAGGAACTTATATTTCCTGATACTTCCATAGTTCCGGGAGTAGAGGTATCCTCACCAGATACCCTGGTAGGTAGGGAGGACCACGGTGGTCGTCCCAACGGTGATCATTAGTCTGTATATTTGGCTACTGAGAGCCATCCTTGTCGAGTTGTGGTTCCAAACTACCACTACATTATAGATATGTCTTTATATTCTTATGTTATGACTTTGGGAAATGACCTGTTATTATAAAGGTCCTGATGTAAAAGTTGATGATGTATATATGTATATATGATGTTTGTCTGAATGGAGAAAGAAAATAAAAATCTTAAACATTTTTGAGTAAAGTTAAGGATACTAGAAAATTATATTTTCCGAAAGTAACCAGTCTTTATTTAAAGTTTTATTTTTCCGCAACGAGTTCGTCATGTAATGCCCAAGGGGGGTGTTGCAGTCACAGACATTCTTTAAAGCTGGAGCAAAAGTTTTCACATTCAAAGAAGTTGGAAGAGGCGTTGAATGGTCAGATGGGTGCGATGAAGAAGGAGGAGGAAGGGTCGGAGAGGAAGAAGGGAGGGATGGGGGAACGTACAGCTTCAGGGAAGAGATCCTTCCAGGAACTCATGATGCAAAGGATGCATCAACAGCAAGATTTGGAATCTTTGAGCATCACGGGAAAATATCAAAGAAAACCAGAATTTATTTCAACCTATTCATGATAATAACGTTAAGCGGATAAGCGTAAAACATCGAAGATATAAAAACTTTAAATATAAATTAACAGCAATAGATAAACATCACACACACACTCACGCACACACCCACACACACACATATATATATATATATATATATATATATATACATATATATATATATATATATATATATATAATACATCATCCCAACATATTGTCTTTGTCAAATCAGAATGGGTAGCCCATCAGTAGGGTCCCATATAAGATACAAACTGTCAAAATATAAAATATATCAATAGACTAATAAAAGATGCCTCACTGTCACTCTACCCCCAGCCCCTCTCAAAATACATCAAATATTACCTCACAACTTACACCTATATACACCCCAGAGTACGCACTGGCCTGTCCGACTACAGACTGCTACTGCTACCCTGGCTCTCTCATCGGGCTCCTCTATGTCGCTGATGAGGTCTAGAGGGTCCTGACACTCCTCTACTACTACTAAATGTAGTCCTCCTCGGACGTTGTTGAAAATGGCATCGATATACAGAACTGTGTCGAGATGACTCCTGCCTAGCATGTCGAACATCAGGCACCTCGGGAATCTTTGGTGCGGGAATGGGATCTATATCAGGTACCACCTGATCTAATCCATGGTCATCCGGTGCAGGAACTGGCATCGTTACGGGCATATGTACATGTACAGGATCTGGGACTGGAATTATCTGAGGCATAGACAACATTGTCGGAAAAGGCGACTCAGGGAAACCGAAAGGAAAAGGGAAGGTTTGACCGAGACGAAAAGTCCCGACAAAACCAAAATAGGGTCCCTCGCCCATCCTCGCAGATGCAGAAACTGGACCCATATATACAGTGAAGCTAGTGACGGGATCCACACGCTACCCCTCTAGATCCAAGTACTCAAGCTCTAGGGTCGCCATCAATGGGAACCTCGCCGGCTCCATCATCCATGATGATCGTCTGAGTCTAATAGAAGAAAGATAGAAAGGACATACATAGAAGAAAAGAAAAGGAGTTAAGAAACTATCTATCACCAAATATGGAAAAGGGTGCATAGCATATAACCAATAACAGTACACAGACATGCAACATACAATTATGTACATAAATACAACTATCCTCGATTTATATTGTTATCCTCTACCCATCGCGCTCATGCAACTTATGCTGACGTGGCCACCACCATCCTGTCACATATCCCTCGTCTGATCAGGGATGTTAGTCAGTCGTCCAAGCGGCTCGTCCCTAAACGGCAGTGCACACCCCCAATCCTAGGTAGGGCGCTCATGCAAAGTAATGACACTATAGTTGCACAGTACACGTCGGTGCACACCCGATTCCATCTAGGGTGCTCATGCAAAGCAATGACACTATAGCTGCACGATCTCACTCTAAGTGGGACGATTCAGTCAGGATGTCAAATATATTACGGTAGTATCCCTCACACTCTACGTAAGGAAACTCACCCGTGACTCCGGTATCCATAATTGGATACGCTGACCTCGTGTGTTCCACTCACACGGCTATGATCGACACCATGCATCTATACGGTTCTTATCGATTCGTATCTGGTCATAACCTAATGCTTCAACCTTCCGTCATGATCTCAAATATTACCTCAAGTCTCATGATAATAAAATATCAATTAATTATTTAGGTCAGGCACGACTAAGTCTTACGTCATACGCTCCCCAACATGCATCACTCCGAAATATCATATATGGCTGCCTAGGAGAAATTGGCGTAGGTTTTAGGAGCGTTTGTTCAATAGCTATTAAGACGAAATTGATTACAGACATGTTTCTATGCATTGAATGTTGAATATCTGGTTTTCTTGTAGAGAGTTTATTATACTTCCATAAGTTCCGGGAACTGTGCCAATGCCCAATGACTACAGGCAGAGAGCTGGTCACTTATAAAATGTAGTATTAATTCGAGGAAAAGATAGCATTTTTTCATTCAAGTGTTATGATAGTTACCACATCCATAGCGTTTGTCCAAATAAACGCTATTAAAATTGTATATTATGATAGCGCTTCCACGGTTATGCTCAATTAATGATGTTAGGGGTACAAAGCATTTTATTTTTTAAAATTGGTTAATGGGTAAAGATAGCTTTTCTAGATGAACCACTATTAAAGGTTTATAATTTAGTAACGTTTTTATTGGGCAGCGCTATTAAACACTTTCGCAAATTTTTTTAACTGCTATTAAGTTTGCGGTATTAAATCTCAAATCTGGCGTAGTGTATGTTAGGCATGTGTTATCAATGTTTTGGCATTTTAATTGATTGGACAATTTTCTACTGGTGGGATATATTTAATTTTGAGAAACAAACCTAAGAAAAGATTTTCATATATTGGTTGAGCTACGAAAATAAATAACTTGAGGCCTTAAATTTACCTAAACAGCCTATAGTGGGATGTGTACCCACTAGTTTTTACACCCGCCACTAAAACTCCCCGTGACTTAATGGTATTTTTGTTATAGCTTGGATGTTATATGTAGGGCATATTTTTGGTTGAATTTCATAAGATTCAAATATTTAAGATTTTAAATTATATTTACGGTGAATATGTTATTACATGTCAGATTCACTGTTAATTCAAATTTATATTATTACGTAAATTGAAATGTATTGTATATATTATGTTTTGCAAACACAACACATAATAAATAATTTTAATTTTCACTTTTAGGATAGGGTTTTAGCACTGCGGTTAACTTATTCATACTTCCTTTTAATTATTTAAAATTAAACTTTCATTAACTATAATATATCATTTGTTAATTTAACTATTTTTTTTTTTGGGTATATTTTATCTATTTGATAGTTCAAACTCTCTACTACTTGTACTTAAACATGTGTTTTTTTTAATAAATCAAATTGAATTAAAAATGAGTATAGAAGGTAGTCTAACTCATATATATCAAAGTCCTACGAACCAAAACAACACAAGAACACTAACAGTACCAAAAAAACAAAACCCACCCTTAAAAAAAAAAAAACATGAACCTAAAAGTTACTATTAAACTACTTGTCACCACCTATTGTGCAACCGCAGAAACAAAAGCAACAAGACAACAACAGCATACAAAACAATCAGTTCACACTCCCTTCACCAATCAAAGAGATAAACACTCAGCAGAGATAATCCTCTACTATGTTCTCACTATCTAACACAGGTATTTATTTCATTAATTATTTTGTTTAAAAAAACTTTTTAATTCAAACATCTTACTATTTATAAGTTTAATTTATATTTAAAATTTATAAATTAAATATATTCTTATTTTATTATTTTATTTTTGTTTTAAAATAATTACAATATACATTTAAAAGAAAACAACTATTCCAAAAGAAATTAAAAGTAAATAACATATAAAAAATACAAAAGAAAATATAAAAAGATATTTGGAATATCAAATTATTTATTTGGGACATGAGAAATTTTTTAAAATGTATTTCAAGAAAAAAGTGTTAATAGCAAATTTTTAAACTTAATTAATAGCATTTATTTTAGCATTGTAAGTTACACCAATGATTATTTTATAATTGTTTTTAATCTCTTGAAGCACATTTTATATTTTATCCCCATAAAGTTAAACTTGATACATACAAAATCTATTTTCTCATAAATAATATTAAATGAAAACTTGACAATGAAATTAAAGAAAAAGTTTAATATCTATATATTGTTAGTGTAAAAGATTTTTACACAGACATCTAATAATATCTCGACAAATCAACTTCATTGTTATTTCTCCTTCTTAGTTATTAAAATAAACGCACACGTGTCAAAATATTAGTGGATGTCAGTGTAAAACTTTTTACACTGATAATGCATACTATTTTAATCTTTAAAGAAAACGATAAGTGAAAGATAATCATGTTCCGCTATTTATATTCATGTATAATATAATAAAACTTAATGTTGTTGCTAGCTCAGTCAATACGTTAAAGCATTTTCGAAGTTATTTTCTAATTAAAGTAATTAAGAATAAAAATAATTACGTGTATATTAAATTTATAAACTCTAAATAAAAAATTAAAAAATGAATATTAAAATGCTTTAATATTGAAACATTTTTAAAAACAAATTATATTCATATATTAAAAAATTGTTAAATTATCATCAATTAGATCAATTCAAGATTTTTTATGTAATTAAATTATGAAGAATTAAATATTAATCTCTCGTGATGCACTGCACTCATTTAATTATATTTTCATAATGAATAGTAAATGTGGTCACATTTAGGTATTTTTGACCCTGGTCTTCAAACGTAGGAGTATTTATATTAAAATTATATAAAAAAATGTGATATGTATAGCAATGATTTGACTCTAATAATTAATAAAGCTAGCAATTTAAGAGGGGGAAATTTGGTAAAAAAAAGAGTGACAACAAACAAATAGGGCTGACAATAGAGATTTCCTTAATTGGAAGGTCATTATTTTGTTTTTTCTTTTGAGACCCTCTGTGTCCGGAAATCATATTGGGTTCCGACTAGTCGATCCGAGCCGACTTGGGAAATCCTATTCAAGGGGGCAAAACTCTCTTAACGTCTGTTTTTTTTTCCATTCACATAACTCAAATACGAGACCTTACTTAAGGGAAACTAAGCTACTTACTATTTGGAATAATATGCATTGGTGAAGATTGTTTGGATGATTTCACCGCTTTTGACTAGGTTAGCATATGAAGTTGGACCCCCCAACTAACTCATAGGAATAGTAGAAATATACTATAAATAAAAATCACAAGAAATGAATATATATATATATATATATATATATATATATATATATATATATATATATACACACACACACACACACATGGAAGGGGATCGAATTACGTTAGGGGTAAGTCTTGGATACTTATTCCATTTAATATGTTACAAAATATAATATGAATTTAACAAATTTAAATTTTGAATCAGATGATATTATCTTAACGATCATGCTTACCAAATTTCAATAAGTTAGATATTGATAGGTATGGATCTTTTAGTTGAAATTTACTTTTGTTTTAAATTTTATATTAAAATAAAGTTGTGTTACGAAGTTTTAAAAAAAGCCTTAAATTTTAAGAAATTTTGTAGACATAATCTACTTAATGAGAGATTTTGATTCAAATATTGCTGAACTAGAGTGAAATTCAATGTGCATATATATAAGAAATAACTAAACAAAATAAGCATGACCAGACTAATGTCAAAGTTCGGGTGCATGTGTGTGGAAGTTCTAGTAAGGTCGGCTTTAATCAAATAATAAAAATTATACAAAAAATAAAGTAATGTATAAATGTGTGTGAGTAGTATTATTTATTTATAAATCATTCGTAAAACAACTTGTTGATCCTATAGTAAGTTTTGCACCTGTGATAAAATTTATTTTTGGAACTATGAGTGATGTTATGCTGTCTAACTTTTCCTAAGCTATATATCAATAGCTTTGTAAAATTTGTATAATCTTTATACCATAAAAATTTGTACATTTAACACTTTTGTTGAAGCTATTTGTTCTTAGATTATATATAATTATACAATCTAGACCCTATATTCACGCGACTTCTTAACTACGGATATGTTTTTTCTCTCCAATTCCATCAATCCCAAGAAGTGATGAAGGACATGGAATGGGGTTTTCATATGAATTTTTGAACTTCACACTTTGGATGATATGACACAAAATGGTTGCTTATATAAGCCAAACCATGATAGTGCTAAGAATATATAGCTAATGTGTTTTGCAATTTAGCATAATGGAAATGAAGGGTTGAAGTTACAACATAAAAATAGCTAGCTTAGGTTTTTATTCAATTAACGAGCCATAATTTACAACCAATGTTAAAAAAATATATAAAATGTTAGTGGAATCAGTGGAAACGTGAATTAGTTATGTTTTCAGTTCACACATTATCTGATTTAATTAAGATTCAATCACTCTTCAACTAAATTTAATTAATATTTGAACTAATCGAACAATGATATGAAGATATTAGCAATTCTATATTCAGAATGATTTTTAGAAGACATATACAACTTACTTCAAGGTACAAGCCACCAAAAATCAAATATAAATTTCTTTTTTGTGAAAAATGAGTGGAGCAATTTATTTCGATCTACGCAAGCTGCAAACACTATAATCCAATTGATAAGGTAAACATATATAAGAACAACCTAAGAATAATAATAGCTAAATAATAGATGACATTAACAAGATGGAAATTATTAGAAAGGCCACTTAATTAGAACAACATTGTCTTACAATACCTTTTGCCATATATAACTCGGATCAAAGAGAAAAAGAAAAGAAAAAAAAGAAAAACAAAAAATGACAATTATTATCATATTTGGCCTAACAAAGGTATTTAAGTTTAAGACAAGTCTGGCCTTAGCATTGTGATTTCACTCGAGACCTCCAAGATTAGCACGAGCACGAGCACGGGCACGAGCAATAGCAGCTCTAGTAGCTGCAAGTGAAGGAAACGGATCGAGTTCATGATAACCAAGTCCCACATTTCTGTGATTCAATATTGGATCAGTTTCAGCACTTTCACCCAAAAAGTTGGATGCCATCCCAAATTGGTGCCCCGAGAGGGATCTCCTGTGCAACCCTTGGTTGCCATAGCCATATCCAGGTCCAGAATGACGCCAAGGCATGGCAGACATTGGAGCCTCGGGCTGCATGCGAGCTCCATGATAAAGGGGTAGTGACCCATGGAAGGGAACATGATTTGCCATGCCCATGGATGGGTAAGGATACAATCGAGCATTGAGTGACGAGTTAGTCATATTAGTATTTTCTGGGTAAGGATATAATCGAGCACCAAGTGATGAATCAGTGATACTGATATTTTCTTTTTTCATCTTCGCGAGGATCCTTTCACGCCTATGAGCATTTTGGTGTCCACCCAAAGCTTGAGTGGTAGGAAACTTCATGTCACAGAACTTGCAGGGGAATCGAGGTCGTTGGAACTGCATCACTTCTCGACAATTGGAGTTTTCAGCAGATTTTGGATCAGCAACACTGGAATCGTCATCAGCATTCAAGGATTCACGTACCATGTTGTTGTTTTCGTTGCTATTGCTGCTGCTGTTGTTGTTGCTGTTTTTGCTTAGACTTAGAGACAATGACAAATCTAAATTTAGCTCCATGGTAGGTGTCTCCTTAAGCATTTGGTTCATCCTTCTGTGCTCAACACCTCCAACAATGAGTCTGTCTGACATTATCAGGAACTAGCTCCAAATTATACGGAATATTTGCAAGCAAATTTTTATGGGTTATGTGAGTGCTGAAGATGGGGTATTTATTAAGAAATAAATATATATTACATCCTCCATAAAAGGAAACATGTATTAGGTAGAAACATCATAGTTATTATCTAGACAGTAATTACCTAGACAATAAAAACTTAAAGGGAAAAGATAGATTTCATGAGGGGTAAGATGCACCAATTTTTTTGGATAAAGTTCCTCTAAAATAAGCAAAAGTGTAAAATAAAGAAGATAGAGGTTTGAATGTATTTTAATTAATCAAATATGATTTTACATTTTTACTTATTCTAGAGGAGTATAAACTACAAACTTTACTATACATGAATGAAAACTTTATAAGATGCTGCAAATTATTACTTCTACTATCACACCCAATAATTTTTCAATTTATGACTTTTTATATTTATCTTCCTTTATAATTCATTTTACTTTTATCTTTCAGTGCATTGTATTTTTTTTACCAAGGTTTGGTTGATCCAAGTGATAAGGGACTTTGACATCTTAAGTAAATAGTCAGGGATTCGAATCCTGATAGTTGTATATAGAGAAAATCCGGTTGAGAGGGGAGAACCCACCTTCTGTGCCTAACAAGTTTCTTGATGGAGATTTGTCACTGCTAATAATGATGGATACTCCGTACTTATGTCATGATTACAAAAAAAAACACGTGTTTTTTTATAAACATTTAGACACGAGCTTTGACATTCATTAAATGAAATTTTGGGAGTAATTAATTAATTCTAATCATTTTATTTTCATTTATGAGAGTGAACTTGCTCTACTAAAAAATTACTATTTTACTTATGGTCAAAAACATTAATCAATATACTTTGACTAGGTTGGCCCTATGATTAATGAGTCGTATTTCTTATCTTGACTACTTAATTTCTTCATTTGTGCCCTATGTTGATATGGAAGAAGTACACCCTTTATTAATATCACTCATGATATAGTCTCAATTGATGCAAAGAAATACCTGAAGATACACTTACCGTGAAAAACAAATATGCTAGTGTTTGTAAGCAATGCACGAGTTTTTCTGTAAGCAAAACCATCATAGGACTTAAGTTGAACTAGGGTTTGGTCACTACAAACGAAATTCAAAGTTCCTAAAATTCTTTCTAATATGATTCTATATCTCGTTTTGTGGTTAGCGATGAAATTTAGATGTACTAAACAACCGTTTTAATATCATGAATTAAAATCTTCAAAATTATATTTAAACTGGTTTGGTTAATAATTTATCTGAAGTTACGTTGTTTGGAATTTTTGGTGCAAACATCTATTTTTTTAAACATTTTCTGGACTGCAAAATATGGTTCTCACTTAAACATATTAAATATGGCTAAATATGATATTTGTTTTTATTTTTTATTTTACTGAATGAAATCGTATTAACGTCAATTATAGGATAATTAATGATTGAATTTGATACAAAAAACGTTCGAACGGAAATTCATAGCATAGGGTGCATGGATGCTATTTGCTTACCTACTAAGTACTAATAGTCACTTTTAATTTTTATAAAAAAAAAAGTCACTTTTAATTAATTGCTTAAAAAATTGATTATTTAAATTGACCTCCGTTAATTTTACTTTCTCCTTCATTAACTTTTAGTTTTAATTTATTTTAGTTAAATATGTTTTTCCTATTTAATGGGTTCGAAGTTTTTTGTAAAAAATGTAAGGGATCGTTTGCACGGCTCAGAGAGATTCAGGATTGTTAACACAAAAAATAGTCGAATACAATATTAGCTTACTTGAAATGCGATTTGGCAAGGAAATCAGATGAGTTGATTAGTTCCCATGCAGTTAAGAGTCAATATTATCCATTATTTCCTAAAATTTAGCAGGAGGCTGTGGTGCAGTTTGGATATACAAGAAAAGAAGATAAAGTTGAGGACAACATTATTCGGTATATATATCCTGCTCCTTCACTCTAATCTGATGATATCCAGATCTCCGTTCAATCTTGGAAAACACAGTTGCTCCCCACAATTGATCCATCAGGCCATCTATCCTTGGCAACGAGTATTTATTCTCTATTGTAACCTTATTGATTTGTTGGTAATCCACACACAACCTTGAACAACCATCCTTCTTCTTAACAAACAAGACCGACACTCCCCACGACGAAACACTTGGTCTGATGAACTCCTTCTTCAACATATCATCCAATTGTTTCTTAAGCTTTGCCAACTCCGTTGGGAACATTCAATAGGGTGCTAGCTATCGATATCGGTCTGGCCCCTGGTACGAGATCTATTGTGAACTCTATCTCCCGCTTGGATGGTGGTCCTGTAACATCATTAGGGAAAACTTTTGGGAATTCACACATGACAATAGTGCAGCCATCTTTGTAGACTCATTGCCTTCTAGAGAAAACAACACCATGCAGTCTCTGGACCGTCCTTCTCCAGAAACACTGCCATTGACCAGAAATAATCTAGATTGCTCCGAAAAGTGAATGGTTTTCTTTGTATAGTCCAAAACAACATGGCTAGCCAAACGTCAATCCATGTCCAAGATAATATCAATCTACTGCATAGGAAGATAGACAAGGTCCACAATGAATTGCCTATTTTCTAAAATAATAGGGCAATTTCGGCAATCAAACAAGGTCGTCAATGAATCACCCATAAGGGTAGAAACTGTATGATCATATGGTAAAGAAGAAACAGGTAATTTCAGATGATCTATGCACTTCAAATATATAAAAGAATGAGTATCCCCCGAATCAAATAAAACCGATAAGAGTTTCTCTAACATTAAACACTTACCTTGTATTAGATCAGGATCTCGAGAAGAGTCAATCATCTCACGACAAACACTCTTCCACTGGCTTGAGGTATGCCTCCTTGTTGATTCTCAGCTTCGGATCACTTTATTGCATTCTTATTCCTACCACCTTGCTGTGATTTCTTCCTGTATTGCCTTGTAGACAATCTCGAGAAATGTGACCTACATTGCCATAGTTAGAACATGTTAAAGTTTGTAATTGAGGGCATTCTCTCCTCAGATTTGGTCATCCACACCAAAAACAAGTCCAACTCCTTTGTTGTGTCTGACTGGAACTTTCTCCCCTTGCATTAACTAGTTGCTGAGTAGGGCAATTGTAAGGTTTCGCCCTAGACTGGAATCTGCCACCTCTGCCTCTCTTATTATTTCCTCTGATTGGCCTGCCACTCCTTTGTTGTGGCTGGACCTCCCTTGCACGACCATGACCTACTAGAACTGTACATTTATCCACTAGAGCTGGAAGCTGGTTCAACTCCAATGGAAGCATCATTCGCTTCAGCTCGGGTCTCAACCTATCCTTAAACCGTCTATAAACCCATTCTTCATCCGGTTGAACTTGGTAAAACTTGGAAAACTTCAACAATGCCTCGAACTGGATGGCATATTCACCCACTAACGTGTTTCCCTGTCGGAGACTCATAAATTCTCTCTATTTTTCCTTCTTGATGCTCTTGGGGAAGAACTTCTTCAGGAAGCACTTTTGAAAAAGTTCCCGAGTAACCGCTTGACCCTCTGCCTCTAGTAGCCTTTGCTTGTTCTGCCACCATGCTTCTGCTCCCCCGACTAGCATAAAAGTAGCATAAGTAACCTTCCTAGCTATCTTCTTTTCTGCAGTACATTGCTACAAACACCTTCTCCACATCTTGCATCCATTTCTCTCTTACCTCAAGATCATACTCGCCATGAAATTGCATTGGATTGCCTTTCATAAAGGCATTCAGACCCGTCTCGTTTTTATCTTCTTCACTAGCAGTGTTTAGTGTTGTTGCCTTTCTTCCCTTTCCTTTTGTCACTGCGTGAGCATTCTGTTGGGTTTGCTGTAACATTGCAGTGGCCAAGTCTCTCCTCACCCTCAATGCATCATTCGTATCTCCTCCATTTCTAGTTCCATAAGAATTTCCAGTCGAGCCATTGTGTCTGACTTCTCTATTCCTACCACCTCTACCTTTTCTCCCGTTTCCACAAGCCACTTTAATTTCCTGTAAAAGAATTGATTAGCTATCCTTCATAAGACATATAATTACTCATATATAAACTCATATATAATTACTTATATGTCTCGTGAATATTTAAATAGTCATTCTCATATACTAAGAATAACCCACGTATCGGACACTCTACCCATTTCTATGCACAGCTGTCGTTCGATGAGGATCCAACTAACATAGCCAGTACACACCCTAACCTCACAATCTGATTAGAATGCAACTGCTCTGATATCACCAAATGAGACACCCCGATGTCCCATTAAAGAAGAACCTAATTAACTAAACCTTAATATGTTATTAACGTTAGCGTGCTTTATTACAGTCGAAAATAATAGAACATTAAAGCTGAAATTTGAAAACATTTAAAACAAGGGGACTACCAAAACCTACTAACAACTATACATACTCGAAATAGAAACATAGATACATGAATACTGAACACAGAAAGGGTCCTACCCTCAGTGGTATGGGCGTCTAGAGCTACCCTCACCTTCACCATAGCCCCATATGTACATCCTAGGCTCCCAAACTGACTCGTCACTATTAATTACCCCACGGCGATGCCTACTGGCCTCTAAGTATTACCTGCTCTTCAACTTGAGACCTTTGTACACCATCCTGAGTCTGCTATGAGCATTCTCGACGTTATTCCACATATCGTCGGGAAACTCACGTTGTCTGGGCGGATACCACATCTCTGAAAAAGGTAGTCTTTGTGCGATCTGAAATTGGCCTATCACTGAGAAGAACAAGCCTCTACCATACCTCATGTACAAGATTACTGGGCCGACGTAGACCATATAGAACAGTGAGTGGTTGACCTACCACCCATCAAGGTAATCGTAAACGATCTCAAGGTCTCCTAGGACCTGGATCCTGGGTGGCTGCATCTGTAGAAAGTGCCTAGGATGATAATCATGCCATCCCGTCATCGTTGTCCGACTGGAGTTGCTCATCTACCAAACTGATACATATATAGAATGATAGAAAAGAAGGGAGATAAGCAACACATACAAAGTCATAAAAAATGGATGGAGACACATAGAGCATCATGTTACACACAACATATTCAATACAAACAACAATCATCTTCCGAGTCAAACCAACACAATTTATCCCTAAGACTTAGATTATCTGATTGATTCTCCAAGGAGTCACACTCCTATGCATGTCGGCTGATATCTCACACGGGGCTCACTCTCCAGGACATTCTCCCTCACGAGCCTCACTTACTCAGAGAACGTCAGTTAGTTTGTCCAGGTAACCATTTTGCTAGCTGTGACCAATAAGAGTGAATCCCCCTCCGAGCTCAACTCCAATAAGGGTGTCTTGGTCGCCTCAGAACGTCCACCTTCAACGTGGATACTCAAGGTAAAGTCGGGAAAACCGGGTTTCAATGGGTAACACGACATAAAACGAGCTACCTAGTGGTCACCATGAACATCTCAAGTCCGATTCAAACATCCCCAAGGTCTCTCACTTTTGCCTTACAAATAGGTGTAATCAAATGTGCAATTGTACACAATCACAACAATTAGTAAAGAGTAAGTAAGATATCGTTCCCATAAGGAATAGAATGGTATGAAAATAGTCAAAACTCAAATCAATGGTTCTATTAAGCTAAGATAAAAAGGTAACCAAATAGTATGTGAAAGTGTGTGGTTTTAATAATTAAAAAAAAGACAATAATAAAGAGCATATTTAAAATAGCAAGATAATAAAAATGGTATGTGAATAGAGGTGATAAAACAACTACAAGTATGATCCCTTGTAGTTTTAATTTAGCTTCAATTATGCTCTGCGATGCTACAACATATAGCTCCAGATATGAAAGTTGTGTTTTCCAACACTTCAAAGATAAGGTTCATTAAATGCGTTCTATTCCTAGATTCATATTAATTACACCCTCTTATTAATGAGCATGTTCCATCTAGCTTAAGGACTCGAATGTTTATCCCTTATCCATTCAACATCTACTAATTTTCCAATTAGAGACTTAACCCTTATCTCTTAACCAAATCAACTTAACTTTTCCAAGTTCAGCAGCTCTATTCAACTCCTCAAATAAATAGCCTTGCATTGCTCATTACCACCAGAACTAGATGGTTTTAGGGTCTCAGTAGAGGCAGGCAAGGTACCACCTGGTCTTGAATTCGAAGCTTTTGCCAGCTGGCCTATTTGATTTTCCAAGCTTCTAATATAAACTCCATGATTTTGAATCTGTGCCTTTGTTTGAGATATGAGGGCCTTCAACACAGCCTCCAAAGACATATCCTGGTTGCTAGATTGGGCTGTTGGTTGTTGTTGAGGTTGATGTTGCCTCAGTTGTTGAGGTGAGAATCCAGGTGGAGTATTCAAAGTATTGTTGTTACTCCATGAGTTTTGGATGTTGCCTCCACCCTTGATTGTAAGTGTTCGAGAATGCATTATTGTAACAGCCCGATTTTCCGATACGCTGTATTAACAGTAAATATATATTTATTTATATTTTTATTTGTGACCTAGGAAATGATTTTAAAGAAAAAAATCATATCTAGATCCTACTCTATGGTAGGAAGCTTTGGTTAAACTTTGGGTTTAAAACTTAGACGGAATCTGGTCTGTGTTTTTACTGACAGTATAATTTTATATCGGCAGAAAACCCTAATTTGACCCGAAACTGAAAATTTGTAGATTTTGAGGAATTCTACTTTCCAAATTTCTTATCAAAATAAAATATTATGTTTATTCGGACGAATTTTGGTGAAAGTTCAAATGGAAAACGGTTTACGTTTTCACTGACAGTAAGATTTTACTGATCAGAAAACCTAATTTTGACTCGTGAACGAAATGGTTTATGTTTAAATCATATTTCCAACGAGTTTGGTTATTTTGAAAATTTTAGATCGAAAACGATATATTATGTTTTTATACGGGCGTAAAACCCTAATCGGGAAACCGACGGAATCGGGAATGGAACTGCAGAGATGGGACCGGACATTTGAGAAGCTGAGTTATGGGATGACTCACCAAGCATTGATGAAGTGATTAATGCAAGTAATCATGTATTTTAGGTGAAATGACCAAAATGCCCTTAATCTTAAGTTAACCTATCCTAGTTAGTTTTTAACCATGGTTAAGGCAAGTCATGGCCAAATTGGCTTCCTCCTCCTCATTTGTGGACTAAAACCAGCCACACCTCCCTTCATTCTCAACCACATATTCTAACCTAACCATGATTACTATTAACTATAGTTAGGTTATTATAACCATAGTTAAGCTATTATATTATTTTCTAAACTTAACCTTGGTTACATTTTAACATTAAACAAAGCATTTTTCACTTACTCATCCTCTCATTTTCGTGGCTACCCATTTCTCCCCACACTTAGCACATTTCTTTCTTCCTATTACACTTGTTCTTCGCAAAACACTAAGAACATCATAGTGTTCTTGCTAAGTTCTTCACAGTTCTTCATTTATTCTTCAAGTTCTTGATCAAACTTCTTCATTCCAAGGTTAACCATTAACCGTGGTAGAGTAACGAGGATCAGAAGTTCAGGACTTCGGTGATAAGTTCAGGTGGGGGAAAGATTCAACCTATCGTCGGAATGGATAAGTAGTTTATAATATAATAATTGTGTAGGGCAGCCTAAACCCTACTAGTGGTCGAGTAATCGACAAGACCAAAATTGCATTGGAATCTTTTTCGTAATACCAATGATGATTTGGGGTTTGTAGGTTTATCGACGTTAGGATAATCTTATAATATTTGAGGATGTTTGACTTTATGATTATTGACTGTTTGTGATACGTTGGTTGAGGTATTCTACTGCATGTGACATTTTATTTGGTTGTTTGAATATTTTATGATTATTGTATTATGCATGATCTGCTTGGTTTGGTAATGTGCTTAGTTGACTTTTAAGTAAAGATATATGTTGTTCGGGAGATGTTCATGTGGGTGAGAGAATGAATGTGACTTAGAGGTGCCTAGCTTAATTAAATTATCTAAGGGATGAGATGGGACGTAGAATGCGAGTTGAGGCTAGGATGGTAGCTTGAGGCACTAGGTTGTTATGGATACGAGGCAGTGAGATTCATATAGAGGCATTGATGCATACACTCTTTAGTGCTTGACGCATTGATCTGATATATCCTATCGAAAGATAGAGGTGCTATATCGAGTGCTATCCTATCGAAATATAGGGGTGCTATATCGAGTGGTATCCTATCAAAAGATAGAGGTGCTATACAGGGTTCTTGACATCGAACTGTTTTGGACTACTGACTAACATGATAGGAATAGAAATGGCCAAGTCGGCATAAAGGTTTAGTTGCATAAGCTTGCGGGCAGATGAAGATATCATGATTTAAGAATGATTGCTAGTTATGCGTGTCTTTGATTGTTATTATATTATGTGCTATGTATTCCTTTCCGTTTTTTATGATGGAACTGTTTCTTATCCCCTATATTTTCTGTATGTTGTACTTTATTTTTATCATGTGATCGTATGAGAAGATCCGATGGAGGAACCAGTTGCTGAGGAGCTGATGGGATTCCGTATGAACCAGATGCGAGAGGAAGAGTCGTGGATTCCACCAATGTAGTTTAGTGTCTAGGGCCAATGCGTCTTATAAGACGTTTATTTTCCACTGACTATAATAGTTTGTGTAAGTATGTACCTGCAAGGGATCCTACTGATAGGATACCCTAGACACTGTTTTAATACTCTGATGCATAAACATATGGTGTGTATGTATGTTTTATATATATAGTGTGATGATATAATTTTCATACGCTGTATGTGTATACTTATGTTTTAAATTTTTATGTATTTAATGTTAAGTACGTGATTAAAAGTAATAAATAATTAATGGCACAACGGGGTGTCTCGATTATTACCCCTGTTGTTGTTCCCAACATAATTCACAGATGCAGGATTCTTTGAACAGTTTTCAAGTAAGTGCTCCCCTCCACGGTACACACAAGATACAACATCAGTCTGACAAACTTGCTCATGTACTATGGCCTCATTCATCACAGCTTGATTCGCAGAGTTGATATGATTGGCCATGGTTAAATTCTTCACCATATTTGTCAATGATGTCAATTGAGCAAACAAAGCAGAAACCTCATTCACTTCATGCACTCCTACTGCAACACTTGACTTGATGGCAATAACTCTAGCTATTGGCCAACGATAACTGTTTGTTGCTATACTTTCTATCAAAGCATATGCCTCATTGTAGGATTTAGTTAGCAGGCTACCACCCGCTGAAGCATCCAGCATTATTCTAGCACATGGAAACACTCCATTGTAGAACTGCTCCATTTGAATACAAATAGGAATACCATGATGATAACACTTCTTCAGTAGTTCTTTGAATCTTTCCCAAGCTTCAAATAACGGTTCATCTTCCAGTTGCTTGAATAAGGATATTTCATTCCTCATCCGAGCATTCTTAATAGGGGAAAGAATTTGATTAGAAATTTTTCAGCTAACGTGTTCCATGTATCAATGGAGTTGGGTTCAAGAGAATTCGTCCAGTTTTTAGCTTTGCGACCCAAGGAAATTGGGAACAGTCTCAACCTAGAGGCATCTTCAGTGACGCCTGGGCTTAGGGGTGGGAATAGGCCTGACCGCTCGTCGGGACCCTATGGCCTAGCCTATTTAAGGCCTAGTTCGGCCTAGTATATTTAATGAAAGGGCTGGATCAATGCTTTTTTTAAAAGTCTGGCCTAAGGCTTTAAAATAAGCCTACTGGACCTATCAAGCTGCCTATTTAATACATACGCGCATAAATATATATGTATGATATAATATATTATAATCTATAATAATATAATTTATAATATTTGAATGTAAAGGCCTATTGGCCCATTTCAATGTAATGACCAACTTGCCTATTTATTTGTGAAGGTCTAGTGGCCTATTTATCAATATAGGTTTATCGACTAATTTATCATTAGAGGTCTAGAGCCTATTTGTCAGACACCCTAATGTCCTATTAAAAAACAATCCTAATTAATTATTCCTTAAGACGTTTATTAGCGTTAGCACGGATATACAGACACAAATATTATAAGTTTGCGGAAGCGATAAAAACCAAAATTTAAAACATACACAACGAAGAAAAGATAAACGACATATATATACATAGTATGTACACGATAACCATCAAGTGCCATCGACCCAAACAGAAGGGTCGTAAATCTTGTATCTATACAAACTAGGTAAAGAGTAAAAGATAACATAAACACTGGACACAGAAAGGATAAAACTTAAAATAGACAACATATACCCACCCACCTTTCATAAATACATCAAAAATCAAAATAAAGTTATTCTCATAGAGGCACTCCCCTAACAGACGTTATCGACGAACCATGTCAAAGACGATATAGGTGTCTGGAACTATCCTCGCCCTCAAAAAAAGCATGACGATAGTCTTTGGCTTCTTAGGTCCTAATCCAGGGCTCCCACACTAACTCATCGCTACTCATTATGACTCTATGGTGATGATAGTGATGCAACATCTGTGTACTCCTCCTTCTCCCGCCTCTGTAGACTATGCTGACTCCATCGTGAACCATAGACTGGCCTCTGATGTTCCATTTGTCATCTGGGAACTCACACTTACGTGACGGATACCACATCTCCATGAAAGGAAGTCACTGAGAGATCTGATAAGAGCTGAGAAAAGTAAAGAAAGGTCCTTCTCCTAGGCGAACGTAGATGCTGACCGGACCGACGTAACACATGAAGAGCTGTGAGTGGTCGATATGCTACCCACATGTGTCATGGTATACGATCTCTATGTCCCACAGGGTCTG
Organism: Sophora flavescens; assembly: GCA_030762895.1. Lineage (NCBI taxonomy): Eukaryota > Viridiplantae > Streptophyta > Magnoliopsida > Fabales > Fabaceae > Sophora > Sophora flavescens. Next base: position 64,694,361 of record CM061062.1, on the reverse strand, counting down.
GACCCTCTGCGGAATCATCTACAGGTGATGCATCGGACGATGCTCTAGTCTGATCGTCATCGACATATGGCTACTGCTCATCTGACGAACCAATACAGACACAAAGAGAAGAAGAAAAGAAGGGAGATAAGAATCTCAGCAGTACCATAAAAACAGGGATGGGGAAACACAATAAAGCATATTATCAAACAACAATCAACACATACAACAAACATCTCTCGAATCATACAGTCAAAATCAATCTCGATTATCCAACTAGGATCAATCCTCTAAGGAGTCACACTTTTATGCATGTCGGCCGATCTCTTACACTAAGGATACTGATCCCCCGGACATTCTCTATATCAATAGGGCCTATCCATCGCCCAAAGAATGTCAGTTGGTTTGTCCTAGTATCAGTTCTGATCGCCGTGACCAATAAGGGTGTTTCCCCATATGATCTCAACTACAATAGGGGTATATTGGTCTCCTCGGAAGGTCCACCATAGACTGGAAACCTCCAGGTCCAGACGTCGAGATAGTCGAGTACCAGTGGAGACCACGACACAATGAGTGCAAACCATTGGCCACTGGTTGTCAATCTGAACCCGGCTACATCCCCAAGGTTTCTTGAACCAGCCTGCTTGCATTCCGTATCCGCACCCGGGTACACCAACCTTGCATGACTCCTAGTCACACGACTCACCACTTTGGCAATATGCAATGCAACACAAACCTAAGTTGACACCAGTACCATTACTTATGTACACGCATTACGATCCACTAGGCATCTACACATCCTCTCGGTACCCATACTCACAACAGCGTACCCTCAGGTGTCAACTAGGGTTCTAATAGCACAACAGATAGTCAACCTCAACAACATCAACACATATATCATAAGATCATTATCCTCAACATAATATTATATATCATCATCAATATCAACATCAGTATCATATCAGGCATATAACAAACATCACACATCAAGCAGCATCACAACCATAAACCATATAAAGCAGTAAAAATCATAGAAACTGAACTTTCTCTTTCTAACCAAGCTCTAACATCTCTCTACTCTATTCTGGTTGAAGATGATGAATAGTGGAAATGCATGCAAGGTTGGAAGTAAAAAGGAAGTGGGGTAGTTGGGGCCAGTGCTGGGCCCTCGAGCTCCCAACCTCCCAGTACTTGAGCGCTACAGAGCTGGCTCTGCCACACTTGAGCATTGCATGCTACTCAGCCACGTGTCCATGCATTTGACACTTGGTGCCACGTGTCTGAGACCCCAGAACGCTTGAGCGCCTCCATGCAACGCTTGAGTGTTCTGACTTTTGCCGGTTGTCAGATTTCGCCTGTTTGGGTGCACTTTGAGTCCGTTTTAAATCCGATTGACTTCAAACTTGACACACCGACTCATTAATACCTAAAAAATAAGATTCAGATATCAAGTGCACTTAACTCTTGTTCGGTTCCTTAATCTAGAAAATGCGGTGTTACAATTTGCAAGGGAAGGACTATGACCGATTTATAAGTGGATGCATATTTAAAGGTTTTGTTGATAAGTAGGCTTTTAAATAGGCTTTCAGGCTGAGACACCCCACTGTGCCCCTTTGTGCCATTAGATTAAAACCTCATTTTTTTAATTACTTAACCGCACGCTTAACGTGAAAATACGTAAAAAAAATTAATAACTTAACTTATAAAGTATACAACTTCATATAGAATAACATATCACAATATAAGTATATTATGCATATTACAAAACACTGTTGAGGATATCCTATCAGTAGGATCCCTCACAGGCATATACTTAGAAAAAAAGTTAAACAGCGGAAAATATAATAAAAATACACCTCACGAGACGCACTGACCATAACTAACTAGACCCTAATCACCATGAGTCACAGCTCGTCCTCTAGCCTTCGGTTCATAGGGAGTTCCATCCAACTCCTCCTGGTTACGCTTATCCACAGGGTCTTCTCGTATGATTCCACAAGGAGATAAAATACAACATACATAAATATACATGGGATAAGAAACAGTTCTTCATCAAAAAGCGGAAAAGAGTCATAGTAAATTATACAGTAATTGTCACAGACAAGCAATACACATAACTAACAGATCATCCTCTACCCCCAATCTCATGCTATTCAAAGACACCATAGCTGCACACCTATTTCCTAAGGTGGAAGTGGTCTCGCGAGAACTCTTGATTTTACGTGTATTATATTACCAATACACGGTGTATTATATTACCAATACACAAGTGTTTTACATGTATTATATTATATTACCAATACACAATGTATTATATTACCAATACACAGAAGTCATAGTGTATTATATTACCAGTACACTTTTGTTCTTGTGTATTATATTACCAATACACTGTTTTGGACAACAGCACCTATAGTTGAATCTCACCAACCCGTTTTAACAACATCCTAGTGCCTTAACCTTCCATTAGAACTTGACACATATTCTATGCCATAACACCTCTTTAACATACATCATCTAGGTTAGGCACTTCTAAATCATCATTATCCTCACACCCAAAACAATCATCTCTTAGACAGCATATATATCTTTGCTTAAAATCCACTAAGCATAATAATAAAACCAGGCAGATCATGCATAACACAATATCAATCAAAATATTCCCATATCACCAACATAGCTCAAAATCAATTCAATATAGGTAATAAAATCAAATCAATCATCAACAATATAAAATCAACTTAATATCGATAAACCTACAATTCCCGAATCACCATTGGTTTTTCAGAAAAGGTTTCCAATGTTATTTTGGTCTTGTCGATTACTCGACTACTAGTAGGGTTTAGGTCGCCCTACACAATTATTATATAATCTACTACTTATCCATTTCGATGATAGGTTGGTTCTTTCCCCCACCTGGGTTATCACCGAACTCCCGAACTCGAAGCTCCTCATTGTCACACCACAAAGTACTAACTCCACCTTCAACCAATCAACTAATAACCAATACATCAAACAAACTCATCTATGTTCTCTTTAGGCTAGGTTTGGCCATTTAATTCAAATTAGAGTTAGGATTCATTTCTCAACATAAGCCTTTGGATACTTATCACTTAGATTCTAGGTAACTTAGATAAATTGCTATAACTTGAAAATATGGAATAAAAATCATCCAACCACTTAGGGTAGGTTTCGACCTTGTATTACAAAATAGGCTAGGGTTTTTAAAACAACACAATTTCTTAGATCAATGATCATAGAAGAGTATGAATCAATCATTAGATTTCACAAATCAATCAAAAACCTTTCCCCCCCTTTTATGTTAGGGTTTCGGCCTCTTTAGTATAAGTAGGCTAGAAATTTCCAAATTTACAATCTCTTAGTGATGACAACCAAATGGTGAGGTTGCCTTTGATGATCTTTTTTGGTTGAATTCTTAACAAGTTACAAAACCAAGTCAGAATTGTGTTGTAACATAAAAGGAAGAAAATATGAAAATGGGTGAAGATTAGAGATGGTATGGCACCACAAACAAAGAGTTTGATAAGCCAAGGAAGTTCGCCACAAGAATCTTGGATTCTTGATAAGAACAATAGTTGGCTCAACCAAGAACCAAAGAGAACAAAGTCTCACAAATGGATTTCAATCCAAATTCAACATCCAAGTTATCATTTCATGTGTTTGTCACCAATTACATATAGTTGGGCAGCCAACTTTTGGCTTCCAAAAACAAACCATAACCCCCACTTAATTGGCCTAATTCATGGCCTTAAACACTCACTTATTCCCACTTAACTCAGCCATCAAAACATGAGTTAATTAGCCTAAAAACCCCTCATAATGTAGCCAACAAATCATTCAACTCAGCCATAAAACTATGAAGGTTACGCCCCCCCCCCCCCCCTTTGAATGACAATAACACTCATAAAAGCTAACTTAACTCACAAATGACTCAGTAAAAAAAAAGAGTGGTTACGCCCCCCCCCCCCTCTTCTTGACTCTTTATCCCCTAATTATGTGGTGGTTACACTTGCTTTTCACATTAAAAGTGTAACCCCCCATAATTAATACAATTTATTCAAAATACCAACACACTAGTTTAGGAGTTCTTATAGCATGCAAGCTAAAGATTCCTCCCACTAAGACACATACAAATTCGTTTTCCATCATGGATTACAAGTGGGCTGCCCCAAAAACATCACTTAGTAATTGGGCTCACTCATAAAACCCATTTACACTTATTGAATTAAAATAAACAACTAAAATTGGACTCTTCTTCATGTTGCACGCCCCTCTTGTCATGGATCCTTTAGTTGGATAATGTAAGTTAATAATTTGGGCTTCATTCCATCCAATCTTGCATTTGGGCTTGCTTCCATGATGAGAACCATAGTTTGAATTAACACTTGTTGGGCTTTCTTGGTTGTAACATTTGTCATTGGCCCACCAAGTCCTTGGCTAGATTCTTGAACCATACTCCAAATTGGGCTCATATCACTTAGACTTAGCATCCAAATGTATTAAGGAACTCAAGTCCATGATCATATTGGAAAATGAAAACAAAACATCCTAGGTTCATAACCATCATAGGAGAAATAGGCTAGAAATCTTTAAACTTTCCAATCTCTTAGACGTTACATCCAAATGTATTAAGGAGCTCAAGTCCATGATCATATTGGAAAATGAAAACAAAACATCCTAGATTCACAACCATCATAGGTTCGGCCATCATAGGATAAATAGGCTAGAAATCTTTAAACTTTCTAATCTCTTAGACTTAGCATCCAAATGTGTTAAGGAGCTCAAGTCCATGATCATATTGGAAAATGAAAACAAAACATCCTAGGTTCACAACCAACATAGGTTTGGCCATCATAGGAGAAATAGGCTAGAAATCTTTAAACTTTCCAATCTCTTAGACTTAGCCTCCAAATGTATTAAGGATCTTAAGTCCATGTTCATATTGGAAAATGAAAGCAAAAAATCCTAGGTTCACAACCATCATAGGATAAATAGGCTAGAAATCTTTAAACTTTCCAATCTCTTAGACTTAGCATCCAAATGTATTAAGGAGCTCAAGTCCATGATCATATTGGAAAATGAAAACAAAACATCCTAGGTTCACAACCATTATAGGTTCGGCCATCATAGGAGAAATAGGCTAGAAATCTTTAAACTTTTCAATACTTTAGATTTAAGATCAAGTGGTATCTAGAAGCTCAAATACATGATCATCTTTCAAAAAGTTGAAACAAAACTTCCTAGGCCACTAATACATAGTTTCGGCCATCCTAGGAAAAATAGGTTAGAGATGTTTGTTTGATACAAGCTCTTAGAATATGAAAGTAGAGATTAATAGAAGTCCATAGAAACTAGTTTCAACTCAAACAGAGTTTTCTTCCATTTTCTAGAGATTTTAGAAGTTAAAAGAGCTTTAAGAACATTTTAAGAAGACATAAAATAAACTCATGAATAAGTGTAAAACTTGAAATAGAAGAGTATGAGAGGGTTACCCTTGAAACTAGAAAGAAAAAGTATGAAGAACTTGAAGCTTGAAACTAAATAAAAATGGAAACTTTAAGTGTTAGAAACTTAAAAATGAGAAAGTAAAGAAGTAGGAAAGTGATGAGGAGAAATTGAAATGGGTATTTATAGAGGGGGAGGTGAGATGGGCGTGAAAGAGAAAGGGAGAAGCAAGTCTTGATGGCCAAGTTTTGGCTTATGCCTTGTTTGGTTGAAGAAGAGAGAAAAATGAGTTTTTAACATATAATATGTTATAATTCAAAAAGTGTCATCATGACCACTTTTTAGGATGTGACTTAGGCCATCCCCCTAGTAAGTCACCTCACTCTCACATGTCACTTCATCACTTTTGTGCTCCATACTCTGCTCCGTTACGTATCCGGTTCAAGTTTCCGATCGTATTTCTCCTGGAATAAATATTATATTTTATTTCCGAACTCAAATTTTCGAAAATTTCCAATATCATGCAAAGCATCACAAAAACACTAACCGTTTCTTTCACGGTTCAAAATTAGGTTTTCTGCTTAGTAAACGCAGACCGGGTTTCGTCTGAATTTTCAACCCAAAATTTTACCGTAACCTTCTACCATAAAGTATACTATGAATAAGATTTTATTTTATTCAAAAACACTTTCTAACTTTTAGATTAAAATATAATTAATTATATTTTAACCGGTTGAACAGCATAATTAAAATTAGGTTGTTACGCATGCCAGGCCAGGCTTTGAAGTAGGCCAGGCTCAAGCCTTATAAATCAGCCTATCTCATGCTAATAGGCCAGAATCAACCCTCAAGATTGGAACGCAGGCGAAGCATAGGCCTGTCAGGGCCTAGCTCGGCATAATCTATTCCCACCCCTACCTGGGCTTGGCTTTTAAAGTTACTAGCCATATCTTGAAAATACTTTTGGTGCAAGTAAGGGACTTCATTGGCAGCACCACTGAACTTCCCCATTGCTTGCAGCATCTGAAACACGACAAGCTTGAAATCAAAGTGAAGGGCTGTGATTTCAATTATCACAATCCATGTGTACAAAGTTGCTAGATCAAATAGTGCATATCCACCGGATAGAACTGTTCCTGTCATTAGCCAATGCCATTCTATCTGGTCGTTTGTCCTCAGCCATCCCAAAATTGGAAGGAGGATTCTATTTTCGTGGCTGTTGATATGGATGTAGATGGACTTAAGAGCACAAGTTCTGTATCAAGCAAATTAGCTTGTTCCCTTCTAAGTCTTCTGAAAGTCCTTTAAAACTCAACGTCTACTATGAATTCAGGTGTGAGAAGGCTGTGCATACAGATCACAAGTACCTATTGCTATAGTAATTCACTTCAAATATTAGTTATCCTAACTAACAGAACTACTAATCTGAAAATTGGAATTTAATTGACAACGACACCAAAAACTTGTTGCCTTACAAATAGGTGTAATAAAATGTGTAAGTGTACACGATCGCAACAAGTAGTAAATAGTAAGTAAGAGACCGTTCCCACGAGGATTAGAATGGTATGAAAATAGACAAAACTCAAATCAATGGTTCTATTAAGCTAAGATAAAAAGATAACGAAATAGTGTGTGAAAGTGTTTGATTTTCAATATTAAAAAAAATACAGTAATAAAGAGTAGATTTAAAAGTGCAAGATAGTAAAATGGTTTGTGAACAAAGGTGATAAAGCAACTACATGTATGATCCCTTGTAATTTCAGTTTAGCTTCAGTTATGCTTTGTGATGCTACAACATATAGCTCCACGAAATGAAAGTTGTGTTTTCCAACACTTAAAAGATAAGGTTCATTAAATGCGTTCTATTCCTATATTCATATTAATTACACCCTCTTATTAATGGGTATGTTCCGTCTAGCTTAAGGACTTGAATGATTATTCTTAATCCATTCAGCATCTACTAATTTTTCAATTAGAGACTTAGCCCTTATCTCTTAACGAAATCCAACTTAACTTTCCAAGTTCAGCAAGCTCAAGTTTTACATAAGGTGATCATGCTCAAATAAAATAGCAATAAAACACAGATTCAAAGAAAATGTAGTATCAAAACATCACTTAACATTAACTAAACATCCATTACAAGTTCACATACCAATAGCTACAACAAGTTTAGCTCATAATGAGCATATAAAAACTAAAACTAAAATAAAAAATGGGAGAAGAAACCATTACAATGGAGGAAAATGGAAATGAAGACTATGGAGAGGAGAAAAAGATGATATTGTTGCTCAGTCTTTAGTCTGGAATTATGAATTGAGGATCACTAAAGTGTAAGGAATATGTCTCTTATTTAGGGTTTCTACAAGGGTCTTTTTCTCTCTCCCACTTTTGGGCCAACCAAAATAATCTTAAATAAACGCCTTGACCCATTTCCCTGAGTGTAGCAACACGAAGCCCTAGGCATGTGCTTAGGACACGTCCTCGTCTTTTAGGGTACCCCGACATGAGAGAGAAAGTGATCAGTTTTTTCTGAAGAGGAGTTCACGTCCAGATGCTGCAGCATGTCCAGAGCATTTCCCAGCAGCTTGTCTAAACTTCAACAGAATCCGAACAAAAAGCAAGAAACACATTAAGCATATTCCTAGACACTCAAAAATAGAAAATTACATTAAATTTATACAATGACACATATTACACTAAACTATCATAAAACACCTAAAACATCCACATAAAATACTCAAAGATTACAAAAACTCAAGCTAAGAGTAGATAACTCTCATTTATAAGAGTTATCACTTATAGACCAGTCATTCCGTAATCCGTACTCGCACTCGAGTACAACTAACCTTGTATGACTCTTAGTTAGACGGCCCGCCACTTGGAAATTATGCAATGCAACAAACTTCGCTAGTTAACACCAGAACCTTTTTACTCATCCATAACCTTAAACACAAGATGCTCATACATCCACAGTCTCAAAGCCATATTCTCAAGGCATTACCATGGTGTTAACCCTAATCTCACAACAGATCCACGCATCCATTACATCATCAACAAGGTATAACTATAATCATAACATCATATCAAATATATCAAACAACATATCTCATCATGTAACAACAAAGTAACATAGCAACAAGCATCTCAGACAACCCCAGTCACATAGTTCATCTAACCTAAGGTTTCAGTACTAACATCGATAAACCTACAACAACAAAACCCTAACAAGTAACACAAAACCATTTTCACGAGGGTTTAGCCATTGTCGATTATTCGTCCACCAGTAGGGTCTGGGGAACCCTACACACACAGATAACTGTTGGAACCAAAGTGATTTGGATTTAATTAATCTCTAAGTTTTGATGTTAACAAAAGGATTAAATTTGCTTGGCAAAGTGTTAGTTGAGATCTAACAAGGTTATCTAGTTTTGTAGGATCACTTGAATCTTATAACTAATGGAAACTTAGAAAAAGTTTTCATATATTTTCTTGGACTTTAAATAAGAAATCCACGTCCACCCGTATAGACAGGCTGCTCAAAAGCTTGGTAAAGTTATTTATTTATTTGAGTAGACTGAAACTTAAGTAGACGAGGCATGAGAATTTCTAAGTAGACGAAATATTAAAATATTTCTATTAGACAGAATCTAAGTTTCAAATTGAATAGATGAGCTTAACTTACCACGTCATCAGACGAGATCTTTTTAAGTTAATAGACGGACTTTAATGCCACGTCACTAGACGGAGATCAAAATAACTCATTGAGATATAGCAAGTCCAAAGGCTCGAGTAGACGAGAGGATATGCCACGTCAGTGGATGAGCAAAATGAAAGAGTGAATAGACTTAGTATCACATATAACTAAGTAGACGCGGTTTTTAAGTAGACGAGCTCATGTTTATGATAAGCCTTGTTAAATAATTTCAATCCGGTCCACAATGAATCATATTTATTTCAAATGATTGATATTTATTTCAAGAGAATTTTTGTTCTTCTCATTTGTTTTATATGCTTAATGCTATGTTTCCTTGTGAGAAAATCATAGTACCATCAAGGAAATACAAAAATCAACAATTACTCTTTTATATTTGTGGGTCCCGTGCTTAATTTATTTTGTTGCCAAATATTATCATGCAAGATGCCAATTGGTTCAAGACCATTTGCTCACTTTCAAATTGACGTTATCATCACGTGGCCCCTGCCATTCTTGTTTCACTATGTTTGCTTCAATTTGGCAAAGTCAGATTTATTTCTTCCATTTTCAATAGAATTCACGCGGGCCCTTGTCAATCCATGGAGCAGTTAGTCAATTAAGTCTTCAATTACAATCTTTCCTTATTTTTTCCTTACATTGCCGTTGGACTTTTGTCAATTGTCATCAAGCTCCAACTTAATCCAGGCTCCATTATGGCTCATTTTGGGCATTTTACTTTTAATTTATGCAAAACAACACCACGAGACCACCTTACCCGTTCCAAGATAAAAACTAATAAAATCAAATCAAATATGCCTAAACTATATGAAGAATGCATGCAAAAGTGTACAGGAAACATCATGTAAAATCACACTATCAATCACATATAACTAAGTAGACGCGGTTTTTAAGTAGACGAGCTCATGTTTATGATAAGCCTTGTTAAATAATTTCAATCCGGTCCACAATGAATCATATTTATTTCAAATGATTGATATTTATTTCAAGAGAATTTTTGTTCTTCTCATTTGTTTTATATGCTTAATGCTATGTTTCCTTGTGAGAAAATCATAGTACCATCAAGGAAATACAAAAAGCAACATAGTACAATGGGAAATGTAAAATGATCTGTACAATAGCACCTTTATGACTGGAAAAAGCTGGAAGTTACATAAAGGAGGAAAAAATGTTTTCAAGCTGTAAATGCTCAGAGCAGTGAGCCTCCATTTTGTACTACCCTGATAACCAAGAATACATTTCTGCATGCCCATAATCAAGCTATCAGTCACGACGGATATTGTGCATTCAATGCTATCTCTAAACGGGAAATTCAAAATGACCGTTGAAGCTTTTCAAGAGTAAGAGAAGGTCACTATAAATAGAGGACCTCAAGCGATGAAGAACAACTTTTGCTAATCCAATATTTGCGAGAACAAGTTCTTATTCCTTTCATTCTTTCAAAATCAAAAGTCTCTATTCTTTAGTTTGAATATTGTGAAAATATTCAACAGATCTTAAACTTTTATGTCCTCACATATAGTGAGTTAAGAAGATCTTAGGTTAAAATCTCTTTGTTAGAGTTAGAGACTGAAGAGCCTTGATAAGAAAGGAATACTTGTAGCCTGGAGAGGTGTTGAATACTTGGTTGTAATATATTTGGAGAAACAATGGATAAAACCTTCAATTCGAAGGGACTGGACGTAGCTCTTGGTTGGAAGAGAGTGAACCAGGATAAAATCATCTGCGTGAATCTTCTATCCTTAAACTCTTACAACTTTATTTGTTTATACTAACTGTGGGGTTTTGATATTGCTTTTGTTAAGTCTCAAAAGTTCTTTTTCAGTGTGTGCATCTGCTTTATATATCCTCGTTTGAGAAAAATGATTTTAAAAGGTTGTTTTAGAAAAACTATTAACAAACACAATTCAACCCCCCTTCTTGTGTTTGCCTGTGTCAACTTCAGTTGGTATTAGAGCTCAGCCTCGAAAGGGTTAAGCATCTAACAAGTGCTGAGGGAGTACGATCCAACAACCATGGATACAGAAGGACAAGCTATCAACAGACCTCCTCTCTTCAATGGAACTGACTATGACTACTGGAAGAAGATGATGAGGACATTTTGGTATGCACAAAGTCTAGATATCTGGGAGCTCATAGAAACTGGTTATACTGAGCCCAAAAATGAAGATGGAGCTACTGTTGCTAGAGCAGATTGGACTGCAGATCAAAAGGCAAAACATCAACTTAATCTCAAAGCTAAACATTATTTGATGTGTGCCATCACCAGACCTGAATATGACAAGGTTCACAGCTGCAACACTGCCAAAGAAATCTGGGATACTCTTGCCCTAGCTCATGAAGGTTCCTCACAAGTGAAAGAATCAAAGATAACTATGATGGTTCACCAGTATGAGCTATTCAAGATGGGTGAACATGGAACAATAGATAAAATGTTTGGTAGATTCCAAACTATCACCAACAGTCTCAGATCTCTTGGTAAAGTCTATGAAAATAGAGGCAATGTTAGGAAAATTTTGAGAAGCTTATCCAAGCAATGGGGACCCAAAGTTACTTCTATTCAGGAAGCTAAAAACATGAATACTCATTCTCTAGAAGAGCTCCTTGGATCACTCAAAGTTCATGAACTTGAACTCAATGAAGAAGAAAGTTCCAGAAAAGGGAAATCTATTGCCCTAAAGGCAAAGAAAGCAAGTTCATCAAAAGTCCTCAAAGCTGCAGAATCATCAGATGATACCGGACCTTCGGATAGTGATGAAGGATCAGATGAGGATGAACTATCTTTCATCTCCATAAAGATTCAACATCTGTGAAGAAAGAAAGGTGGTTTCAGAAGGAAGCAGTTTAACAGAAAGTTTTCCAATGAGAAGTCAGACTCCAAGGAAAAATGTCTACCCTTGTGTTTTGAATGCAAGAAGCCTGGCCATTTCAAAGCTGATTGTCATGAGCTAAAGGATAAAAAGAAATTCTTCAAAAAGAAAAAAGGTTTAATGGCTACGTGGGAGGATCTGGATATATCTTCATCAGATGAAGAAGATAATGCTGAGGAAGAGGCAAATATCCATCTCATGGCAGACACTACATCAGAAAGTGAATACATTGATGCTGAGGTAATGGACTCTGACCCATCCACTCTTCAAATTGCTTTTGATGAATTGTTGCATGAGTCGTCCATACTGTCTCGAGAGTATAGGAGTCTCAAAAAGAAATTTTCTAAATTGTCTTGAGAATATGATAGGGTTTGCATTGAGAAACAAAACCTTAAAGATGAAAATGACATACTAAAATCGGTGAATGTCAGTCTAGCTGACAAAATGGAGTGTGAGCCTGATGTTTCTTGTGAAGTTGCAAAACTGAAACAAGATGTAACATATTTTACGGACTCTCTATCAAAGCTTGTAGGTGGCTCAGATAAACTTAGTCTCATTTTAAGGTACTCTAGGTCACCACATGATAAATCTGGCATTGGTTATGACAAAGAGATGCAAGAAGCATCTCACCAAAAGTCAACACCACATACAAAGCATAGAGCTTCAAAAGCGCAAGCTAAACATGCTAAAACCAAGTCAGGCCCGTCCAACATGTAACAACCCGTTTTTAATTATGCTGTTTACCCGATTAAAATATCATTATTTATATTTTAATCTAAGATCAAGAAAATGATTTTGGATATAACAAAATCATATTTGTGCTCTATCTTATGGTAGAATGTTACCGTGAAATTTTGGGTTGAAAATTCAGACGGAAATCGGTCTGCGTTTTCACTGACAGTACAACTTTACTGGTCAGAAAATTCTGATTTAACCCGAAACTGAAAAATCATAGATTGTATTATTTTAATGATATTTTCTATTTTTTTAGGAAAAAAGGTCTTTCTTACTAAAAGAATAAAATAATATATTTTATTCGGGTGCTGAGCACGAAGCTGCAGAGATAGACCTGATAGATAAAATAAAATGTGAGATCAACAAAAACTCACTACTAGTGACCTTGATTGAAATATTTTGATAAAATATCTACACTAGTTAATGTCCCTAATGCTCTTAAGATCCTAATTAACTACCTCATTATAAAACTTCTTGGAGAAGCTGAGTTCTTCTCTCTCTTCTTTTCCTCTATTTTCACGACACCCTTCCTTATCTCTTTCCTATTCACGTCTTTTTTTTCCTGCTTCATGTAAACTACATCCCACCTCACTTCTCTCAAAACTTTGAAAGCCTTCTCCTCCTCCTCTCTAAAGACCAATTGCACTGCCACCCCCAGAGCCGCCTCCAGCCGCCGCTCGCCGACGCAAGGGAGAAGGACCACATTCGGCACGTCCTGCTCAGACCATGCCGCTGTCCTGTGTTTCGTTCGAACTCCACCGTGCGAAGACGCGCTTCGTAGCGGTAATCACCACGTGCCACCACCTCCATGGTGGTTTCCACCATGTGAGCTTACCTTAAGCTTCCTTCTTCTTCTTCTTCCCTTGAACTTACCTTTTGTTCTTTGGTCTTGGTTGACGTTTCGTCTGCCGCCGTGTCTCCGCCGCGCCGGACCTCTTTGCAGCCACCACCAAGTCTTCTTCTTCATTTGGGTGAGTGAAATCTCACCTATTGTGTTCATATTCAAAAAGCCCCAAATTGATTTTGAAACCCTAACCCTAGGTTTTGCAATCAGTTTTCAAAATATAAATTTAATTAGTGTTTTATGAAATTGGGGTCATGGTTAAGTGTTTCCCTATATCAATTTTGTCAATCTTTTGTTAAATTGATTTTCCTCAATTTTCATCTTGAGCCTAAAAACCCCCAAATCTGTTTTGATTTAAATCAATGAGGTTTTTGAGAAATTAAATATGTTAGTAAGTTATATTTATAGTGTTGATGTTGAGAAATTAATTTGGTGATTTGTATGGCTTTTTCTATGTTTGGATCGACTCTCTGGGTCGTCAATCATGTTCGTGCTTGCTTTGAGGAAGCATAAATTACTCTCTAGGAACTCTGATGGGAATTGATTGCGTAACTGACAAGTGCCTGGAAATTTTTGAACATCTTTAAGGTAGGGGAAAAAACCAATCTACCGTCGGAATGGTTAACTAGTGTATAATATAATAATTGTGTAGGGAGACCTAAACCCTACTAGTGGTCGAGTAATCGATAAGACCAAAATCATATTGAATGCTTTTCTTAAAAAATCAATGATGATTTGGGAATTGTGGATTTATGGATGTTAAGATTTTTGAGGTTGATTGACTTTACTATTATTGGATTGCTATGATGTGCAGATGGTGATAAATTACTGTATGTGATATTTTGTGATATTTGAATAGTTATGGTTGTCTCTGTTATGCATGATCTGCCTGGTTTATTTCTATGCTTAGTTGACTTTAAGTGAGGATATATGTTGTTTGGAGGATTTTGGTTTGGGTGAGAAAGTATCTCTGACTTAGAAGTGCCTAGCTTAAATTGATTATTTTAAGGATGAGATGTGTCATAGAATGCGAGTCTAGACTGTGATGGAAGCTTGAGGCACTAGGTTGTTATTGATGTATTTCAGTGAGATATATACATATGCATTATTGTTCACACCCGTGCGAGTGGAACACACGAGGTCAGGATATCCTATTTTGGATACAGGATATTGCGGGTGAGTGACATACGGATTTTGATGCCGAGGTAGAATACCGTAATACTCTTTTAGTCCTTAACACGTTGTTCTAATTATCCTATCGAGGATAGAGACACTATGTATGTTATGCTTACGCGCTATTTCCAATGGAGAAAATAGTGGCACACCGTGCTTAAAGCACTATTCCTATTAGAGATTAGGGAATAGGGGCGCACTGAGTTAATAAGTAATTTGTGCTTATGTGCTATTTCCAATGGGGGATTAGTGACGCACACTGTGCTTAATGTAATATTCCCTACAAGAGATAATGGAATAGGGACGCACTGAATTCTTGACCTCATACCGTTCTGGACTACCGACTAACGTAACAGGAGTAGAGATGGTGATAACCTCCTTGATGTAGGAATGGGCTATTTCTTGATCTTCTGGATAGAACCTGGTTGTGACTTATGTTTTTGTATTTTTTGAAATAAAGTGAAAGAAGAATGGTTAAGGATTGAGATGAATTTCGTGGTTTTGGTGGTAGTGATTTAAGGGAGCAGATTGGGAAAACTCCAATGCGTGAAACCAACAAAAAAGGATTCAAGGAGCTGTTTAAGGAATAAATGAAGAAGATGGATAAATGGGAGGTAGGGGCGCCACCTTGGTCTAATCCAAGACAAGGATAAGCCTATGAGTGTGGGTGAGACACCCCGCTGTGCCCCATTGTATTAATAAATTAGAACCTTATTATTTATTTACTTAATAATACGTAAAAATTAAAACTTAATTAATAATCATATAACTTCTACAAATATAAAACACACCAAACTATATTACATAAATACACACATGTTTATTTATTACATTACCAAAACACTGTTGAGGGTACCCTCTCAGTAGGATCCCTCACAGGCATAAACTGCACTACAGACATACTTAGCGGAAATATAAATACTCCTTAGACACACTGGCCATAATGTCTATAATCTAATCGCCATGGATCACAGCTCGACCTCCAGCATCCGGTTCATACGGAGTTCCATCTAACTCCTCAGCAATTGGCTCCTCCATCGGGTCTTCTCGTACGATCACATAAGAAATAAAATACAACACACAAAGATATAGGGAATAAGAAACAGTTCTATCATCAAAAAGCGGAAAAGAGTAATAGTAAATTATACAGTAATTGTCACAGACACGCATCACTCAAAATCAACAATCATCCTCAATTCACTATATCATCCTCTACCCTCAGCCCATGCAACTAAAACTTTATACTGATGTGGCCATCTTCACTCCTGTCACATTAGTCAGTAGTCCATAACTATTTAGGATCAAAACTCAGTGCGCCACTATTCCCTAATCTCTTATAGGAAACAGTGCATCAGCACAATATGCGTCACTATTGCCCCCATTGGAAATAACACATAAGCACATAATAAATAATAACTCGGTGCGCCCCTATTCCCTAATCTCTCATAGGAAATAGTGCATCAGCACAATATGCGTCACTATTGCCCCCATTGGAAATAGCACATAAGCACATAATAAATAATAACTCGGTGCGCCCCTATTCCCTAGTCTCTCATAGGAAATAGTGCATAAGCACGATATGCGTCACTATTTCCCCCATTTGAAATAGCACATAAGCATAAAAGACCTTATAATTCGGTGCGCCACTATCCCCTATTCTCTGATAGGAAATAGTGCATAAGCACGGTATGATTCTCACTGACTTTTATCAATAGCAACCTAGTACCTCAAGCTTTTCCTCACAACCTCCACTTACATTCTATGTCACATCTTAAATTATCTAAGCACCTCTAAGTCAATTCGAAACTCTCACCCAAACAATCATCTCCCGAACAACACATATCCTTACTTAAAATCAGCTAAGCACGATATTAAAAACCAGGCAGATCATGCATAACACAATATCAGAAAATAATTCAAATACCACAAAATATCACATAAATATTCAAACACCGAAATAATACGTCACATGCAGATGGAATACCTCAACCAGCGTATCACAGTAAATTTGATAACATAAAATCAAACATCCTCAAATACTTAAAATCAACTTAATGTCGATAAACCTACAATCCCCGAATCACCATTTGTTTTACAGAAAAGGTTTCTAATGGGATTTTGGTCTTGTCGATTACTCGACTACTAGTAGGGTTTAGGTCGCCCAACAGAATTATCATATAATCTACTACTTATCGATTCCGACGATAGGTTGATTCTTTTCCCCACCTGAGTTATCACCGGAAACACGTACACGACGATCCTCGTTATCCCGCCACGAGTTAACACAACCACCTTCATTCAAACAACATAACTATAATTAATCAATTAACAACCATCTATGACACTTTAGGGCTAGGTTCGGCCAAGACTTAGAAAATAGGTTTAGGATTATCTTCTTAATGCCATCTTTTGGATCCTAGTTACTAGAGTCTTAACTAATATAGATTACTTATTACAAGACTAAAATTTGAAACAAAATCCTCTAACCTTTAGGGTTAGGGTTTTGGCCCATATTAGGAATTTAAGCTAGGGAGTTTTTGTTGGACCTAAGCTCTTGGATTTAAGCTATATATGTATTATAGAACTTAAGTCAAGTACTAACTTTCAAAACAAACAACAAAACACCAAACCCGTTTTCCTACCTAGGTTCGGTCCTTAATGGTTAATAGGGAAGGAAAAATGATTTTGATCACATGCTCTTGGATAAATAAAGTAGGGATTATAACTAGATCATAGAAATTGGTTTCACATTTTTATGATTTTTCTACAATTTTCTAGAATTAATTGAAGTTCTAGATCTAAGAAATGAAAATTTATGAAAACTTGATGATCATGGCTTGATCTTACAAAATAAGTGAAGGAGAAGACTTAGATGATTAAGGAGAAGAGCTTTTACCTCTTGAAGATTGAAGGAATGAAGAAAATGATCAACCTTCACTAAGTTAAAAACTGGACAGCTTGAGGGTGTGATGGTATTGTGAGTGTATCTCACAATATACTCATCCAAAAATCACGAACTTTGTCTTTTTATAAATATAAGAAGGAAAGGAACAACTTTGGTGTTGAAGGTTTCATTTGGTTCGGATCATAACAGGGGTTAAAAGGGACTTATTTCTGCTGTTTCGTGGGTTACTGAGAATTCTGGGCAGTTTCGGTATTTTGATCCTATCTCCCAATACACTTATCCGTTTTTGATGATCTTTAGCTTGTTGGAAAGAAGAGAGAAAGAGGAACAACTTTTATGTTGAGTGTTTTCCGAGTTTCAGAAAGGAAGAGGGTCATATGTTTGGTGGGGATTCGGTGTTCTTAGGGTTTTGTAACTTAGCTGGTGAGGAAGATGAAGAGAATGAAGAAGATGAGTGAAATGGTGAGGGAGGCCACGGTTTTGAAGAGTATTTATAGGCTATATTTAGGCTTTGTTTGGTTATAAGGAATTGATTTAATGGGTTTTGTGATTATTTAATTAATATAAGTTTAACCATAGTTAATAATTAACCTAACTAGGGTTACTTTGCTTAACTATGGTTATTAAATATGTGGCTCACATTTGATGGAGGTGTGGATGATTTTGGGCCATACAAAGTGACTCACTAATGAGTCACCGATCTTATCCGATAGCGGTTCCCGGAAATTCCGTACGCAGCTCCGTCGTTTACCCGATTTCGGTTTTCGAGAGGAAAATAATGAAACGAAAGCAAAATAAAATAGGTAAGATTTATTGGAGGTGGATGCACGAAATTGGAGAGAGGTGGGAGGTTTTCAACCACGTAAAATGAGTGGTTAAGAGTGCGTAGATGCGTCTTGTTAATACCCGCGAAAGCTTGGGGGTATTTTGGTCTTTTTACCTAAATGTCATGATTACTTGCATTTAATGCTCATAAATGCTTGGTGAATCATCCTCCCTGTGTCATCATGTATGACTCGTTTTCCCGATCCCTTGACGGGTCTTTGTAGTTCCGTTTTCGACTCCGTCGGTTTCCTGATTAGGGTTTTACGCCTGCTAAAAGCGTAATATTTCGTTTTCGACTGAAAATTTTCAAACTAACCAAACTCGTTGGAAAAATGATTTAAATATAAACCATTTAGTTCACGAGTCAAAATTAGGCTTTCTGATCATTAAAATCTTACTGTCGGTGAAAACACCGACTGTTTTCCGTCCGAACTTTTACCAAAATTCATCCGAATAAACATAATATTTTATTTCTGATCAGAAATTTGGAAAGTAGACTTCCTCACAGACAAAATATAAAAAATCTACAAATTTCAGTTTTCAGGCCAAATTAGGGTTTTCTGTCAGTATAAAATTATACTGTCAGTAAAAAAATGCAGATCGGGCTCCGTCTGAATTTTCAACCCAAAATTTCGCCGTAGCCTTCTACCATAAGAGAGACTATGAATATGATTTTATTTTATTTAAAATCACTTTCTAACTCTCAGATTAAAATATAATTAATTATATTTTAACCGGTTAAACAGCGTAATTAAAAAATCAGGCTGTTACAGTGAGGATCACCACAAGAAGAGAATTTCTTGATAAGATCAATAAGCTGGTGCAATCCAGAACCAAAGAGTATGAACTCAATATTTTTCCGAAATCTTTGTTAAAAATCTATTGAAACTTGCGCCCCCTATATATAATGAGGGAGGTTCTTGCTGTTACAAAGAGTAAAGAGACAAAGTCCTTCCTTTCTAGGGTTACAGAAAAAAAATAAAGTAAATTAAAAATAATTGTTGCTGTTTTGATTGCTCTTCATGACCAGGGGAAGGTTTCACAACCACTCATTAAATGCAATTAAGTGGATGGCTGTGCTTTTATTGTGCTGTTGGAGCATTCATCACCTTGTCTTGTGTAACTCATTTTTGCCTTGATTGTTTTGATTCTCTTTGTCTTTCTTTGGAAGTGTAACTCCTTTTTGCCTTGATTGCTTTGATTCTCTTTGTCTTTCTTTGGAAGCAAGTTTATTGATTCATTCAAACTACACAAAGAGCTGTTGAGAGGTGTGGGACCCCTTGCTCTTTGCGCCACACAGCCACTTGAAGTCGATTAAACACACCAAAAGACATAAAATAACTTAGTGCCTTGGTCCCAAATAAATCAATTGGTCACTTTCACTTTTATTCAATTAAAATAAAATAACTTGACTGCCTTTTTTTTATGCAAGTTGCGCCTCCTCCATGGCTTGGATGACCAGCATGGTTTTTGGTGCAATTACATTTTTTCCTCTGTTTGCAATCGACTTAGTCATGAATTGGACTAAGCTTTCTTGGACCCTCCTTGACATTGCCCTAGTCATTGGTCCTCCGAAGCTTTGAATGACCTCTTGGTGCTCCATGTCCTCATCATTCCCTCCCTCTTGAGGAGAATTCGACTTCGAATTGAAGTCCTCATCACCAACATCAAAAGGAGACAAGTCAGCAACGTTGAAAGTGGCACTAACACCATACTCACCTGGAAGGTCAACTTTATAAGCATTATCATTGACTTTGGCAATCACTTGAAAAGGGCCATCGCCCCTAGGCATTAACTTAGATTTCCTTTGTGACGGAAACCTTTCTTTCCTCATATGGATCTAGAGCCAATCTCCGGGTTCAAAAGTAACCCGCTTGAGCTCTTTATTGGCACTTTTGTCATAGCTTTCATTCTTCTTTTCAATTTGCAGTTTAATTTTCTCATGCAAATTTTTCACAAATTCAGCCTTCGCTTTGCCATCTTTATGCTTCAACAGAGATGTGTTAGGTAATGGTAATAGATCAAGAGGAGTTAAAGGATTATAACCATACACAATCTGAAATGGGGAATGATTTGTGGTACTATGGACAGCTCTATTATAAGCAAATTCAACATGTGGCAGCCATGTTTCCCACATTTTCAAATTCCTTGAAAGTACAGTCCATAAAAGAGTAGAGAGGGTTCTGTTTACTACCTCAGTTTGCCCATCAGTTTGGGGATGACTAGTTGTAGAGAATAGTGACTTAGTTCCCACCTTACCCCACAAAGCTCTCCAGAAGTGGCTTAGAAATTTAGTGTCACGATCAGACACTATACTTTTTGGTAGACCATGTAGGCGCACCACTTCTTTAAAAAACAAATCAGCAATGTGGCAAGCATCATCCACCTTTTTGCATGGAATGAAATGTGCCATCTTTGAGAACCTGTCCACAACAACAAAAATAGAATCTTTCCCGTTCTTTGTTCTAGGTAACCCTAAGACAAAGTCCATGGAAAGGTCAATCCAAGGGTATTCAGGAACAGGAAATGGAGTGTATAAACCATGGGGCATAACTTTGGATTTGGCCTTTTTGCATACAATGCATCTTTCACAATATTTTTGCACATCAATTCTCATATGGGGCCAATAGAAATGTTCTTGAAGAAATTCCAAAGTCTTAGGAACACCAAAATGTCCCATTAAGCCCCCTCATGCGCCTCTTTGACTAAGAGTTCTCTAATGGATCCTTTTGGCACACACAACCTTTTTTCTTTAAACAAATAATCATTGTGCCTAAAAAATCCATTATGGGCAGCATGCACACATTCAACATATTTATCAGAAAAATCAAGATCATGCTCATACACATCCTTAATGTGCTCAAGACCAAAAATTTTAGTTTCAAGGGTGGAGAGTAATGCGTACCTTCTCGATAATGCATCAGCCCCAACATTGGCTTTACCCTTCTTATGCTTAACCACATAAGGAAATTGCTCCAAAAATTCAACCCATTTAGCATGCCTCTTGTTCAACTTACCTTGTCCTTTTAAATACTTTAAGGACTCATGATCACTGTGAATGACAAATTCCTTTGGAAGCAAGTAATGTTGCCACGTTTGCAATGCCCTTACCAAGGCATACAATTCCTTATCATAAGTTGAGTAATTTAAGTAAGCCCCCTTTAATTTCTCACTAAAATAAGCAATTGGATGACTTTCTTGCATCAAAACAGCCCCAATTCCAACATTGGAAGCATCACACTCAATTTCAAAAGATTTTGAGAAATTAGGCAATGCTAGAATTGGTGCTTGGGTGAGCTTTTCTTTAAGAATAGAAAAAGCTTGTTCTTGTTTCTCACCCCATTTAAAGCCAACTTCCTTTTTAACAATTTCATTAAGAGGTGCAACAATAGTACTAAAATCCTTAACAAACCTCCTATAGAAACTGGCTAAACCATGGAAACTTCTTACCTCAGACACATTTTTAGGTGCTGGCCACTCTTGGATTGCTTTCACCTTTGCTTCATCCACGTGTACTCCTTGAGAGCTTATGACAAAACCTATAAAAATAACTTGTTCCGTGCAAAACACACATTTTTCTAAGTTTGCATACAAGTTTTCTTTCCTTAGTACTTTTAAAACAGACCTTAGATGAATGCAATGGTCCTCTAAGTTTTTGCTATATATCAAGATATCATCAAAATATGCAACAACAAATTTACCCAAGAATTCCCTCAAAACATGGTTCATTAATCTCATGAAAGTGCTAGGTGCATTAGTTAATCCAAAAAGCCATAACTAGCCACTCATATAAACCATATTTTGTTTTGAAAGCAGTTTTCCATTCATCCCCTTCCCTTATCCTAATTTGATGGTATCCACTTTTTAAATCAATTTTGGAAAACAAGCATGCACCAAATAGTTCATCAAGCAAGTCATCTAACCTAGGTATTGGATGCCTATACTTAACAATGATATTATTAATAGTCCTACAATCAGTGCACATTCTCCAACTACCATCTTTCTTAGGGACTAAAATAACAGGGACAACACATGGACTTAAACTTTCTCTTACCCAACCTTTACTTACCAATTCAGTCACTTGTTTTTGTATCTCTTGCGTTTGTTGTGGGTTGCTCCGGTAGGCTGGCCTATTAGGCAAAGTAGCACCTGGGATGAGGTCAATGTGGTGTTTAATCCCTCTCAAGGGCGGCAGCCCACTTGGTACCTCTTTAGGGAACAAATCCTCAAATTCCCGCAAAAGGAAATTTATGCAATTTGGCAATTCTTGAGTGTTAGGTAAATTTTCCAGCAAGGCCACCTCTTTGCTAAAAAGCAAATATAAGGGCTGATTGGAGGAAATAGCTTTTTAAACCTCCCCTTTTGTCGCCATCAAAATTTCTTTCTTTTTTTCATCAATTTTTTTTGTCACTCTTTTTCCTCTCTTCTTCTTTGGTGATCTTTTCTTTTTCTTCTTTATTTCTTTTCTTTTTCTTTTTCACATTTTGATCTCAATTTTTTTTTATCATCTCTCACCTCACTTAGGCTCAAAGGAACCAATACAATTCGTTTTCCATGATGAACAAAAAAGTACTTGTTGGCATGCCCTTCATGGCTTGCCTTTTTGTCAAATTGCCAAGGCCTTCCCAACAAGACATGGTTGGCCTCCATAGGAACTACATCACAAACAGTCACATCTTCATATTTTCCAATTGAAAAAGAGATTTCTACTTGTTCATTAACAACCATCTCAACATCATTAAAAAACCATTGAAGCTTATATGGCTTGGGATGTGGTTTAGTTTCTAGTTGGAGTTTGGAAACTAACCTTGTGCTAGCATCATTAGTGCAACTCACACCATCAATAATCAGGGAACATACCTTGCCTTGTATGAGGCACCTTGAGTGAAATATGTTCTCCCTTTGAGTCACATCTTCCTCCTTTACCACGGCTTCCAACAACCTTTTATCATAAGTAGCTCTCCACTAGGTATTTGGGTCTCCTCCTCAACACAATCCTCATCACACTCTTCAGCCCCTTCATCTTCCTCCTCAACCTCCCCTACAATCATAATTCTCTTGGTAGGACATTGAGATGCAATGTGTCCTAAGCCTTGGCACTTAAAACACTTAACAGCCCGGTTAGTTGAAAAAACTTGAGAAGGACTAGTTGTAGTGTTTTTACCTTTTGTGTCAGCCGCGACTTCTTTGGATGAAGAAGTAACTTCGTTCTTAATATTGCTCTTCCAATTTTGAGGATTAGAAGTGGTAGTGCTTCTCCTTATTTGACCCTTCCTCTTGAGTTGTTGTTCTACCCTTGTGGCTTGATGTACCAAATCATCTAATTGAACATAGTGTTGTAGTTCCACTATGTCACTTATATCACGATTTAGGCCATGCAAGAACCTGGCCATGGTTGCTTCATCATCTTCCTCCACATTTGCTCTAACCTTCGCCATCTCCATCTCCTTGTAGTACTCATCAACACTTTTGTTGCCTTGTGTGAGTCACTGTAATTTGTTGTGCAACTCTCTGTTGTAGTAAGATGGGGTGAATCTCCTTCTCATGAGCCTCTTCATCTCCGCCCATGTGGCAATGGCTGGCTCATTGTGATTTCTCCTATCCTTTGTCAATTGATCCCACCACACCAAGGCGTAATCTGTAAATTCAATAGAAGCAACCTGCACCTTTTGAAGTTCAGTGTAATTGTAACAGGAAAAAATTTGTTCAATTTTAGTTTCCCATTCCAAATACGTTTCTGGGTCATTTTTCCCAACAAATTGTGGTACTTTTATTTTTATACCACCCAACCTATCTTCTCTAGTTTCATCACGTCTCCTTCTCCTCCGTTCCTCCTCTTCACTATTATTCTGTTTATTTTCTAACTGGTCAATTCTTTCATTTATACTTTCCACTTCCTCTTTCAAAAGTTCTCTCATTTTTGCCGTGAGGACATCGAATAGCAAACGATTTTGAGCATCCATAACTCTGTCAGTTCTTTAGAGAAACCAGCAAATGTTCAATACAAGAAACCAATTCAAATAATAATCCACACACCCAATCAGCTTGGAAAGGAAAGGTAAGAAACAAAAATTGAACACAAAGTTTGTGAGACTAGAACAAGAAAGAACTCACTCAAACGAAAGAAATAAAATTCAGAGTGTTGCAGCAAGGAAGAAACACAACCAGAATTCAAGATATATATATATATATATATATATATACATATTTTGCGTTTTTTTTTGTTTTTCATTTTTCGGTTTTTGTTTTTTGTTTTTTTAAGAATTCAGAACTCAAAGATAAGAATAGAGAAACCTGGGATTCTTTTGAACAAAGTCGAAACCTTGCTCTGATTACAAAATGATGACCTCCTTGATGTAGGAATGGACTATTTCTTGATCTTCTGGATAGAACCTGGTTGTGACTTATGTTTTTGTATTTTTTGAAATAAAGTGAAAGAAGAATGGTTAAGGATTGAGATGAATTTCGTGGTTTTGGTGGTAGTGATTTAAGGGAGCAGATTGGGAAAACTCCAATGCGTGAAACCAACAAAAAAGGATTCAAGGAGTTGTTTAAGGAATAAATGAAGAAGATGGATAAATGGGAGGTAGGGGCGCCACCTTGGTCTAATCCAAGACAAGGATAAGCCTATGAGTGTGAGGATCACCACAAGAAGAGAAATTCTTGATAAGATCAATAAGCTGGTCCAATCCAGAACCAAAGAGTATGAACTCAATATTTTGCTGAAATCTTTGTTAAAAATCTATTGAAACTTGCGCCCCCTATATATAATGAGGGAGGTTCTTGCTGTTACAAAGAGTAAAGAGACAAAGTCCTTCCTTTCTAGGGTTACAAAAAAAAACTAAAGGAAATTAAAAATAATTGTTGCTGTTTTGATTGCTCTTCATGACCAGGGGAAGGTTTCACAACCACTCATTAAATGCAATTAAGTGGATGGTTGCGCTTTTATTGTGTTGTTGGAGCATTCATCACCTTGTCTTGTGTAACTCCTTTTTGCCTTGATTGCTTTGATTCTCTTTGTCTTTCTTTGGAAGTGTAACTCCTTTTTGCCATGATTGCTTTGATTCTCTTTGTCTTTCTTTGGAAGCAAGTTTATTGATTCATTCAAACTACACAAAGAGCTGTTGAGAGGTGTGGGACCCCTTGCTCTTTGCGCCACACAGCCACTTGAAGTGGATTAAACACACCAAAAGACATAAAATCACTTAGTGCCTTGGTCCCAAATAAATCAATTGGTCACTTGCACTTTCATTCAATTAAAATAAAATAACTTGGCTGCCTTTTTTTTTTATGCAAGTTGCACCTCCTCCATGGCTTAGATGACCAGCATGGTTTTTGGTGCAATTACATTTTTTCCTCTGTTTGCAATCGTCTTAGTCATGAATTGGACTAAGCTTTCTTGGACCCTCCTTGACATTGCCCTAGTCATTGGTCCTCCTAAGCTTTGAATGACCTCTTGGTGCTCCATGTCCTCATCAGATGGCCACGTCATCATAAAGGTTTAGATTGCATGAGTTGAGGGTAGAGAATGATATTGTTAAATTGAGGATTTAGGTGGTTTTGAAGTGATGTTTGTCTGTGACATTTGTTATATTATATACTATGGTTCATTTCCGCTTTTGATGATAGAACTGTTTCTTATCCCCTGTATTTTTCTTGATATTGTATTCTTGTTTTATTATGGGATCATACAAGAAGACCCGGTGGATGAGCTTAATGATGAGGAGTTGGATGGAACTCTTTATGAACCAGAGGCTGGAGGACGAGCTGTGAACCACGGTGATAGAGTTTAGGATGTATAGCCAGTGCGTCTTGTGAGACGTTTTATATTTTCCGCTTAAGTTAGTTGTATAATTATATACTTGTTAGGGGTCCTACTGATGAGATACCCTAAACAGTGTTTTTGTTAATTTTGATGCAAGACATATGTGTGTATGTACAACATAACCATGGTGTGATGTTTTACTTATCTAAAGTTGTATGTTGATTAACTTCGAGTTTTATTTTTTTTACGTATTTCCACGTTAAGTACGTGATTAAGAAATCAATTAATAAGGTTTTTAATTTAATAACACAATGAGGCACAACGGGTTGTCTCATTTAGTGGTATCAGAGCAGTTTGATTCTGATCGGACTGCGAGGTTTAGGATGTTGTTACTGGCCGTGTTTTGTTGAATCCACATCTGATATTGACTATGCTTAGAAGTTGGGTAGAAAGTTCGTCGCTTCGTCATTTTAAGTTCCTAAGTAGAGTAGGGAACTGGAATGATTAATATTCTTACTCATGATAAATACAATATGTTTGGGATAAGTTACTTGGGTAAGTTCTTGTATAAAAGAGAGTATCTTGGTTGATTGTGCCTTGAAAGTTAGAAAGTAAGAATTTGAATAAGTGTTAGACAATGAGTTTTTTGGAAGAATTAATTCTAGTTGATAAAGGTTTAGTGAGCAATTAGTGGTAGAATGAAATTACGGGAATTTATTTTAAGTACTAGATATATTTGGATAATGTGGGTAGTTGTTGAAGATGATAAAGAGACAACAAAATTAGTTTGGGTCTAATTAGTATAGGATTGAATTAGTTGAAGCCTTGTAGCCTTTTATGGTTGAGATGATGGTTATAGTTGTGGATTTGATTGGAAATCTAGGCTTATAAGTTGGATACTTGGTCCCGAATCTAGTGTTTAAAGATGAGAAAGGAATTAGACTCAAGTTTATGAAATTAATACTTGGATGTGAAGATGAACTTATTTTTCTAATGATGATAAGTTTGTTTAAATAAAAGGAGGTTTAAGCATACGGTGTTTATAAGAGGTGTTGATTTGAGTGTGGCTTGTACATGATTAGTATTTAAGTCTTTATGTTGAGAATAGAATTAGTTTCTAATCACTTTGAGGTTATTGGAGTTTATTAAGATAAAGTGTAAACCTTAGCTTGTGATGGGATTATTCTTTAAAGTGAGATTTGATTTATGAAAATAGTATTAACTCGAATTTGGTTTGAGACACAAGGTTATAAGGTAAATTTAGGGTTTTTTGAAATGATTTGGAAAATAATGAAGAAGTTTGGGTATATAGAAATGATATATTTGGTTAAATCAAAGTTATTTGGAAATGTTGTGTGGACACATGACAATTAGTAGTAGTTCAAACTAAGAGAGGATGTTAAGTTAAGATTTTGATATAAAGAAGTATAGTAGGTATGGAAATAGTGTGCTAGTATTAAGGTACATTACTAGGATATGATCTTTGAAGAAGATTGTTAATAATGATGAATGTGATTCTAAGGGAAGGATATGTAGGTAAGTGCAAGTACGTTTCAAGTTCATATCTAAGGATTTAATTTGTGATTTGGGCTTTGTTATTATTAAAGGAGGGCTAAGAGCAGAATGGCGATACTTTAGATGAGTAATATTATGGTGATTTCGGATTTGAGAAGGGATGTTTTACCTAGGCATGGTATTCTTGTTAAAATGATGAGTTTGAGCTTCTAGTAAAACCTTAAGTGTTATAGAATATATTTTGTTTGGTTTAATATGGCAGTTAATGTAGTTAAGGGATTAGAGTCATGTTTTATATTTCAAATAAGATGTAAGTCTTCATATTTCTTTTTGTAAAGTTTTGGTGTGCGATAATTGAATAGGTAATTGTAGTTATAAGGTTTGATGATCAATAGTTGAATTATAAAGATAGTTTTGTTGCTTATATTTTGATATATTGAAGTTAAGATGTGGATTAAGGAGATATTTTTTTTTTATATGTTAAATTTTGGTCACTAAGTTAGTGTTTGGACAGAAAGGTAGATTCTTAAACTAAGGGACTTACTTATGGTGACTTTGTCATTGTTGATCATGCCTAGAGATATTGAAAATTGTGGGACATGCAGTAGTAGGAATTTTGTTGAGGTGTAGTTATGAATGGTAAGATTAAGAGTAATATCAGCAAGTAAGGCAAATTACTATAGATCGAAAGATCAAATGTTGACTAAGGCAGAGAATAGTTAAGGAGATTTAGGATAATGATCAAATGCTTATGGTTATGATTGAATGTAGGAAATTGGAAGATCAAAAGGAAAGTGCCTACTGTAGTTTCACCTAAGTTGGATGTGAATGAAAAGGATGATTTCTTGAGTAAAACTAAGTTTTCTAGAGTAGTTCAAGGTTGTGGAGTTAGATAATCTTAACTGACATGGTTTCTGTTGATTTTAGTGTAGAGATGTTTTACTTGGACACTAGAAAGGTGTGATTTTGATGTAATCCGAAATAGTGGAATACGTGCAAGGGATCTAAGACTATGATTGGATACATTGAGTAGGAAGTTAAGATAGTATTGATTGTGGTATTAATTGTGGGAGTTGGATATTGAAATAAGGTTTTCAAGTGGACTGGTATTGAGAAGAGAAAATAATTTAGTTGTGATTATGCCCTTCACAGATGATAGATTAAGTTGAAAATTTAAGGACAATGAATAGAATGTAGTGATGGATAAGTTCGAGGATAAATAGAATGATATAAGAATGAATTCTATTACAAAGTTATCGCTGTCACTTAAAGGAAAGACATCGATTAGAAATATGATGGGGGATCTTTATATTAAGGCACGTGTGCAAGATTTTACCCAGTTGAGTCACGAAATTCCGAGGACGAAATTTTTTTTCTAAGAGGGGTAGTAATGTAACGGCCCGTTATTAATTATGCTGTTTACCCGGCTAAAACATAACTATTTATATTTTAATCTGAGATCAAGAAAATGATTTTGGATAAAACAAAATCATATTCGTGCTCTATCTTATGGTAGAAGGTTACTGTGAAATTTTGGGTTGAAAATTCAAACGGAAATGACAAGAGCACGAATTACTGGGTTGAAGCAGTTTAACAGAAAGTTTTCCAATGAGAAGTCAGACTCCAAGGAAAAAGGTCCACCCTTGTGTTAGAAATGCAAGAAGCCTGGCCATTTCAAAGATGATTGTCATGAGCTAAAGGATAAAAAGAAATTATTCAAAAAGAAAAAAGGTTTAATGGCTACGTGGGAGGATCTGGATATATCTTCATCAGATGAAGAAGATAATGCTGAGGAAGAGGCAAATATCCGTCTCATGGCAGACACTACATCAGAAAGTGAATACATTGATGCTGAGGTAATGGACTCTGACCCGTCCACTCTTCAAATTGCTTTTGATGAATTGTTGCATGAGTCGTCCATACTGTCTCGAGAGTATAGGAGTCTCAAAAAGAAATTTTCTAAATTGTCTTGAGAATATGATAGGGTTTGCATTGAGAAACAAAACCTTAAAGATGAAAATGTCATACTAAAATCGGTGAATGTCAGTCTAGATGAAAAAATGGAGTGTGAGCCTGATGTTTCTTGTGAAGTTGCAAAACTGAAACAAGATGTAACATATTTGACAGACTCTCTGTCAAAGCTTGTAGGTGGCTCAGATAAACTTAGTCTCATTTTAAGGTACTCTAGGTCACCACATGATAAATCTGGCATTGGTTATGACAAAGAGATGCAAGAAGCATCTCACCAAAAGTCAACACCACATACAAAGCATAGAGCTTCAAAAGCGCAAGCTAAACATGCTAAAACCAAGTTTGGCCCGTCCAACTTGTGACAACCCGTTTTTAATTATGTTGTTTACCCGATTAAAATATCATTATTTATATTTTAATCTAAGATCAAGAAAATGATTTTGGATAAAACAAAATCATATTTGTGCTCTATCTTATGGTAGAAGGTTACCGTGAAATTTTGGGTTGAAAATTCAGACGGAAACCGGTCTGCGTTTTCACTGACAGTACAACTTTACTGGTCATAAAATTCTGATTTAACCCGAAACTAAAAAATCATAGATTGTATCATTTTAATGATATTTTTTTATTTAAAAAAAGATCATTCTTGATAAAAGAATAAAATATATATTTTATTCGAGTGCTGAGCATGAAGCTGCAGAGATAGACCTGATAGATAAAATAAAATATCAGATCAACAAAAACTCACAACTAGTGATCTTGATTAAATATTTTAATAAAATATCTACATTAATTAATATCCGTAATGCTCTTAAGATCCTAATTAACTACCTCTTTATAAAACTTCTTGGAGAAGCTAAGTTCTTCTCTCTCTTCTTTTCCTCTATTCTCACAACACCCTTCCTTAACTCCTTCCTATTCACGTCTTTTTTTTCCTGGTTCATCTAAACTACATCCCACCTCACTTCTCGCAAAACTTTGAAAGCCTTTTCCTCCCCCTCTCTAAAGACCAGTCGCGCTGCCACCCCTAGAGCCGCCTCCGACCGCCGCTCGTCGGCGCAAGGGAGAAATACCACATTCGGTTTGTCCTGCTCAGACCACGCCGCTGTCCCGTGTCTGCTTTGAGCTCCACCGTGTGAAGACGCGCTCACCGCGGTAAGCACCACGAGTCGCGGCCTCCATGGTGGTTTCCACCATGTGAGCTTACCTTAAGCTTCCCTCTTCTTCATTTGGGTGAGTGAAATCTCACCTATTGTGTTCATATTCAAAAAGCCCCAAATTAATTTTGAAACCCTAACCCTAGGTTTTTTAATCAGTTTTCAAAATATGAAATTAATTAGTGATTTATGAAATTGGGGTCATGGTTAAGTGTTTCCCTAAATCAATTTTGTCAATCTTTTGTTAAATTGATTTTCCTTAATTTTCATCTTGAGCCTAAACCCCCCCCCCCCCCAGTCTGTTTTGATTTAAATCAATGAGGTTTTTGAGAAATTAAATATGTTAGTAAGTTATATTTATAATGTTGATGTTGAGAAATTAATTTGGTGATTTGTCTGGCTGTTTCTATGTTTGGATCCACTCTTTGGGTCGTCTTTCATGTTTGTGCTTGCTTTGAGGAAGCACAAATTACTCTCTGGGAACTCTGACGGGAATTGACTGCGTAACTGACAAGAGCCTGGAAAATTTTGAACATCTTTAAGGTGAGGGAAAGAACCAACCTACCGTCGGAATGGTTAAGTAGTGTATAATATAATAATTGTGTAGGGCGACCTAAACCTTACTAGTGGTCGAGTAATCGACAAGACCAAAATCATATTGAATGCTTTTCTAAAAAAATCAATGATGATGTGGGAATTGTGGATTTATCGATGTTAAGATATTTATAAAGTATTTTTGAGGTTGATTGACTTTACTATTATTGGATTGCTATGATGTGCTGATGGTGATAAATTATTGTATGTGATATTTTGTGATATTTGAATAGTTATGGTTGTCTGTGTTATGCATGATCTGTCTGGTTTATTTTTATGCTTATTTGACTTTAAGCGAGGATAGATGTTGTTCGGAGGATTTTGGTTTGGGTGAGAAGGTATCTGTGACTTGGAAATGCCTAGCTTAAATTGATTATTGTAACACCCCAGTTTTCCATGTATATGTTTAATTATTTTATTGAAATAATTAATCATCTGAATGCTTATTTTTGGTTATTTTTATGGTGTTGAGTTTGAGTAATTTTATTTACCTATTTAAATTATTTTATTGGGTGCGTTAGCGCTGCATTAATGCAGTGTATACACGCTTACAAGACAATAGTATTACGTTATTGTCACTATTATTCTTTGTTTAGAAAATTATTTTAAATAATATGATTCAAATGAATTGATTTTCAGATGTTACTCTATTTAATTTTAGATTTGAAAATAAATTAGTTTAGTGTTAACTGGAGATTAATTTTGGATCACTGATTTTCTTGGTTGACCAGTTCAACTATCAATCTTTACTCTAATTTGAATTTTGAAGTCATATATTTGTCACTCATTGTTTTTAGATCCAAGAGCCAACATTATTTATTTTTTTTAGACTCAATTTTAATCACTGAAATTTAACCTTTATCACAATAAAGACAAAAATAAATCTTTTACTCTCTTGGTCCCAATGTGTCCACGACAGTTCCACTCTCTTCCTTTCTTTTTATATTTTTTTTCCTTCTTTCTTTCTTATTTCCACGGACCCTTCTTCTTTCTTGCTATTTCCTTTTTCTTCTTCATTTCAAATCTTCTCTCCCATCTCTCTACATCGCCTGCCACCGGTCGCCGTTCAGCCCCACACCGCCAGCCTCCGCGAAGCTGCACCGTCGTCCAGCTCCATCCAACCAGCCGGGCGCACCGCCACTCTACGTGGAGGAAGACCGCGTGTGTCCTGTCCTTCTTCCCCTCCGTTCAATGCCGTCGACCACCGGCTGGAGTATCGTCAACCATCGCCCGGGGTGGAAAGGAAGACGATCGCGCGAAGCAGCATCATGTTTGGATCTCTTGCTCCTCCGTTCAACTTGTCTCCGCCGTGGGAACTGTTCTTCGCTTCCAAACCATCGTGCCGCCGCCGTCTCCACCACAGCTGCTATGTTCTTCTTTCCTCTTCATCTTGGGTAAGTGTTTACCCCTAATCTCATCTATTTTGCTCAGTTTCAAAAATCCCCAAATTGATTTTTCAAACCCTAACCCTTTGATTTCAGATTATAATATTGAAATTGAACATTGTTTTATTCTATTGGGACTATGAATTAGTGTTTCCCTAAATCAATTTCACCATTCTTTAAGTAGATTGACTTTTCCCCAAATTATGTTATGAACCCTAGAGCCCCAAATTTGTTTCTCTTGGAATTAGTTTATAATTATGAAATTAATTATGTCTTTATGCAATTGAGATTGTTAATTAACAAATTCTAAGCTTAATTTCATGTTCCTATGATCAAAGTTCATTTTCCCCAATTTTGATGATGAATCTTAATTTTCCTAAATCTGAGTTGTATTGAAATTGGTTTTATTTTGTGAAATTAAGTATTTAAAACAACTTAGAGTGAACCGGTTATAGTGGGTACCTATTTGTTTGATTTGTCTGATTGTTGAAAATGTTTTTACTCCCTCTCCGGGATGTCGTCGTGGTTGTGTTTGCTTGGGGAAGCAGGTTTCACATGTTTCGGGAGTTGACAAGAGTTGTTTAGAGGAAACTGAAACGTCGAGATGGAGTTTAGCTTTGTGCTGCTTCGCTCAGAAGGAAGCTGACTGTTGAAGCACCAATGAAATGATCATTTCTTGTCTACAAGAGGTAAGGCGGGAGTGAACCACATCACACCATATTGGTGGATGTGAAGATGGCTTTATTTATCTGGTTGTCGAAAAATCCTAAATAAGGGATTTTCCACTTTGTTTAATTAGTCCTTTATGAGGACATGATTGCAGTGGTTAATTGTTGTTTGATTTATGTTTATTGGTGTGATTGCTTGGTTGGAAAATGATTTCTCGCATGTTGAAAACCATCACTTTGATCATTGGATCAAAGTGAGGGTTTAATACTTGGTTATTGCAAATAACTTGATTATTGTGGTTATTCGATATAACATGATATGTTGATGCGTATGAATAATTTTGAGATTGTTGGTGAAGTGTAACCTTCACTTTGGTTGTGATTGGCTTTTGGCCTAGTGTGAATGGAAATGGGAATTTAACTCCAATCCTTGAAACTTAAGCGACTTTAATATCCTTAAGTGAGAAAATGAATGTTAAATCCATAGTAAAAGGAATATGTTTTGAACAATTATTTCGAAACTTTGATTTTTGATTAAAGTTTTGGAAATAGATTGAGAATTATTTTGATTGTATGTTATATTTTGAATTACCAAAATGATGCTTTAGTAACTAAAGAAATAAATGTTTTAAGGATAAATGAAAACAAAAAGGAGGTGTTGTTTTCCAAAACTGTTTTTACAATGTTTAAAACCATCTTAAAGAGTTCAATTGATTTCAAAAATGACTTTAATAGTTGTTTAGGTCAAGATTTAGGACTTTTGAGTGAAATAATATTCAAGACCTTACTTTGGCATTTTAATACCTGAAAATGAGTATTAGAACCAAGATAATTGATGATTTTGAGTAAATGAAGCTTATTTTGAAAGTTTAGGGGTTTCGGCCCTAAATCAAGTAAAAAGGGGAAAATCGTCTTTCAATAATTTTACGGGATTTGAAATACTGTTTTGAAATATTTGCTATCAATATACCTATTTGTCAATCTTATTTCCTAATGGTTTGATTTTAACCAAAGAGTGTTGATTTTGAACCAAAAGGATTGTAGTTGTTACGACTAGGGGTGTAATCGGGTCGGTTCGGATCGGGTTTGAGGGGTTTCATCATTCGAACCGATCAAATTTGATCGGTTCGGATTTGTCCAATTTTCAACTACGAATCCGAACCGAATCGATCACAATCGGATCGGATCAGTTCGGATCATCGAGTTACCTATTAATTTTTTATTTTTTATTTACACTTAAAAGATTAATAAAAAATCAGAAAAATAAAATAAAATATACATATTTAATTATTAATTATATTAAATATCTATATAATAATATATTAACATTATAAAAAATAATTTAAAAATAAATTTGTACAGGGTTCGGATCGGATTAGATTTCTCAGATCCGAGACCCGAACTGAATTTGTTCGGGTTGGCGTTTTGGAATCCGATCTGATCCGATGATCCAAACCAATCCACCAAAATCGGTTTGGATCGGTTCGGATCCGCCAGGTTCGCGGATCGGATCGGATCTGCTTACACC
The DNA here is from genome assembly GCA_030762895.1 of Sophora flavescens. Lineage (NCBI taxonomy): Eukaryota > Viridiplantae > Streptophyta > Magnoliopsida > Fabales > Fabaceae > Sophora > Sophora flavescens. Next base: position 64,659,269 of record CM061062.1, on the reverse strand, counting down.
CCTAGTTACGACTAGTATTTCAAGTTAAATTGAAAACCTAAGTCGAGGATGGCATAGTGAAAACAAAGACTTAATGATTATGACTCATGGTGGAGCAAGACCATATGTCATATAGTAAGGACAATTCCCTTATCCTTACCTCCATATTACTTAATAACAAATAGTATTTTAAGGTTACCTGCTTGACAAGTAATCCCGTTCGGGAATGGACTTAAAGAGGCATAATTGAGTTGGTGATGAATGACCAACCTTCATAATGTACTAAAGCGTTGAAACATGGATAGTCAAACGAGGGGTGATTCCCAAGAGGTTGGTACTATCTGCTTTGCCTCTAGCATGGCTTTTGGTTTCCGTAAGGAACCCCGAAATTTATCCGGTGGATAAATATGAATGCACACGCCATTAACGGCATTATTGCCTAAACACATAGCTGATACTATGTTCCGTAAGGCCTTTGTGCCTAGGAAGTTGAGCCGACATGCATGTGCGCATGAGGACGTGCTAGTGACGATCTTAAATGGTCTTGGGGATGGTCAGGGTAGGAGGGTCACGAATGGCCAGTTGGTGATTCTTCTTGGTCGTGGCATTCGATGCATTGCACTGACATCAACGACTAGATGCTAGCCGGTCCAAGTTAATGAGAGTGTTTCACAATCAGTTATAGTACCACTATGGCTATTACTATTGAACGCACAAGATGCCTAATATTGGCAGTTGTGAAACATGTTCTCTAATCACTCCTTCCAAATGTTCTCTTAGCTCTGAAGTTAGGGTCAAATCTTCCTCGAGGCTGTGTAGTATGGGACTATGCAGTTTCAATCAGTTACCTCTGTTCTCGTGTCTTTATGAACTAACAGTGTCATGCTTGATGAGATTATGGTTACATTTATTTTGTGTACTGTTGACTATATGTGCATGTTTTATCTGTTACTTGTATATACTGGACTGTTTGAGTGAGATATATGTTTACATGGATATGAAAATATGCTATGTGGTGTCGTGCCATTTTCATATCTGCCATATGCTATGATGTTTGGGAATCTCACCTCCTTATTTTATATTGCCTATGTCGACTAGCTATGTGCCTTGTGTTAATTTGAGAAGATTGAGATGTCAAGATGTCGCTTGGCTGATTCATCATAGAGGTTGAGGTTCGAGCTTGCAGACGATATGTTGGGGTTCTAATGGACGTCTTCCATCTTTAAGATGGTCCAAGACGAAGGCGTTGTGTTTCTGTCATGCCTGATCTTCCTTTTATTGAGATAGGAATGATTGTCGTTGGTCTGTAGGCTATGATGGTCCAAGACGAAGGCGTTGTGTTTCTGTCATGCCTGATCTTCCTTTTCTTGAGACAGGCATGATTGTCGTTGGTCTGTAGGCTATGAATTTTTCCTTGGTAAGGGAAAGGGCTTGGTCAAAGAGCTACTTAGGTAGTGGCTCTATTAATGTTGTTTGTGACAATGTCGATAGTTGACTCAAGTAGAGTTTCCATTAGATCTCGTCAATTGGGTTTGTCCGTCTCACGATGTATGAGAGATGATCTTTTATATTTTAGTTTGTCCAGTTTGTGAATTTGGGAGTTAATGTTATCGTTTATGGAGTTGCGACTCCAAGTATCTTATATTAGGATCTGCGTCACCATATCTTTATATTGTGTTTGTGTATCTTTATGTTTTCAGTTTTTTAGTCGGGTTGGGTTTTATGTAAATAATTTTGGAACTTCCAAACTTAATTATGATTAGTAAATGTTTTAGTGCATTGTTTATCTTCTGAGTAACTCTGTACTGTATTATGTAAATATTTGATGAGGTTAGATGTTTTATTTCTTACTATCTCCCTTCAGAAAAAGAAAAATATTTGATGTTATAAAATGTTTTATCAGGTGTTCCGACTTCATCCAAACTCCATTTTTCAAAGGTGACATTTCGAAATGTTTTCTTTCAAACTTTGAGAAATCTTACCTTGATCCATTCTACTGATCTTAAAATAAAAAAAATTACCCCATTTTATTGCAGATAATTTAATTAAACTACTTCTTAGCCTTAAAATGTCACAAAAAATGTAGCACCCGAGAAGGGTGTTACAATTATTTTAAGGATGAGATGTGTCATCGAATGTGAGTCTAGACTATGATGGAAGCTTGAGGCACTAGGTTGTTGTTGATGTAATTCAGTGAGATATATACATATGCATTATTGTTCACAATCGTGTGACTGGAACACACGAGGTCAGGATATCCTATTTTGGATACCGAATATTGCGGGTGAGTGACCTACGGATTTTGATGCCGAGGTAGACTATCGTAATACTCTTTTAGTCCTTAACACGTTGTTCTAATTATCCTATCGAGCATAGAGACACTATGTATGTTGTGCTTACGCACTATTTCCAATGGAGAAAATAGTGGCGCACCGTGCTTAAAGCACTATTCCTATTAGAGATTAGGGAATAGGGGCGCACTGAGTTAATAGGTAATTTATGCTTATGTGCTATTTCCAAAGGGGGATTAGTGACGCACACTGTGCTTAATGTACTATTCCCTACGAGAGATAATGGAATATGGGCGCACTGAGTTCTTGACCTCAGACCATTGTGGACTACCGACTAACGTGACAGGAGTAGAGATGGCCACGTCATCATAAAGGTTTAGATTGCATGAGTTGAGGGTAGATAATGATATTGTTAAATTGAGGATTTAGGTGGTTTTGAAGTGATGTTTGTCTGTGACATTTGTTATATTATATACTATGATTCTTTTCCGCTTTTGATGATAGAACTGTTTCTTATCCCCTGTATTTTTCTTGATATTGTATTCTTGTTTTATTATGGGATCGTACAAGAAGACCCGGTGGATGAGCTTAATGATGAGGAGTTGGATGGAACTATTTATGAACCAGAGACCGGAGGACGAGCTGTGAACCACGGTGATAGAGTTTAGGATGTATAGCCAGTGCGTCTTGTGAGAAGTTTTATATTTTCCGCTTAAGTTAGTTGTATAATTATATACTTGTTATGGGTCCTACTGATGAGATACCCTAAACAGTGTTTTTGTTAATTTTGATGCAAGACATATGTGTGTATGTACAACATAACCATGGTGTGATGTTTTATTTATCTAAAGTTGTATGTTGATTAACTTCGAGTTTTAATTTTTTACGTATTTCCACGTTAAGTGCGTGATTAAGAAATCAATTAATAAGGTTTTTAATTTAATAACACAATGGGGTACAACGGGGTGTCTCACAACACCTTTTACAAAGTGTGTGGAAAGAATGAGCATACTACATCTAGATGCATACATAATAAGCACAGAAAGCATTCTCATTCAGTGACTACTAACAAGAAAGGACCCAAGTCAGTTTGGGTACCTAAAGATAAGATAATACCTATTGCAGATTTGCTTAATAACAGGAAAGAAACAAACATCTTGGTACTTGGACAGTGGGTGCTCACGACACATAACAGGAGAAAGGTATATGTTCCAAGACCTTAGAGCCAAAGATGGTGGCTGGGTCACATTTGGAGGAAATCAGAAAGGGAAGATCATTGGTATAGGTAAAATTGGTAAACATCATTTTCCCTCCATTGACAATGTTCTCTTGGTTAATGGTCTTAAACATAATCTGCTAAGTATAAGTCAATTATGTGATAGTGAATATGATGTTTCTTTTGATAAGAACATGTGTAATGTCAAGAAAAATGATGGATCACTTCTATTCACTGCTAAGAGGTAAAACAGTCTGTATAAGATTGACTTGGAGGACCTCTCAAATCAGAGTGTCTCATGTCTAGTGTCCATTGAAGATGAACGATGGATTTGGCACAAAAGGCTAGGTCATGCAAGCTTTAAATTAATTTCAAAGATAAATAAGCATAACCTGGTGAGAGGGCTACCAAACCTCAAGTACAAATCTGATGCTCTCTGTGATGCATGTCAAAAGGGAAAACAAGTCGAGTTCTTTTGAATCTAAAACTGTTGTTAGTACCAATAGACCACTAGAGTTGCTACACCTTGATCTTTTTGGTCCAACAAGGACTCATTCTGTCAGCGGTAAGAATTATGGTATTGTTATTGTATACGACTACACAAGATGGACATGGGTTATGTTCTTAACTCACAAGGATGAGTCCTTCAAGGTCTATTCTATATTCTGTTAACGTGTACAGAATGAAAAAGGTATGTGTATCACTTCTATCAGAAGTGACCATGGGGGAGAGTTTGAGAATGAGCTATTTCATAAGTTATGTGAAGAAAGTAGTATACACTTCTCAATACAAAGAACACCACGGCAAAATGATGTGGTAGAGAGAAAGAACAGATCTCTTCAAGAAATTACTAGGACTATGCTCAATGATCATTCTGTCCTTAGACACTTTTGGGCTGAAGCTATTAACACTGCCTGTTACATTCAGAACAGAATATACATTAGACCTATCCTGAACAAGACTCCTTATGAATTGTGGAAAGGACGAAAAACCCTACATTTCATATTTTCATCCCTTTGGTTGTAAATGCTATATACTTAATACAAAAGATCAACTTAGTAAATTTGATGCAAAAGTAGATAATGAAATTCTGTTAGGATATTCTGAAACTTCAAAAGGTTTTCCAGTTTATAATTCTAGAACTTTAGTTGTAGAAGAATGTATTCATGTCAAGTTTGATGACAAGCAGCCTGATAAGAAATTATCAGAGCTAGATGAAGCTTTTACAGATCTTGATCTAAATATCTCAGGAGATACAACACAGATTAAAACTAATGATCAAGTAGACGACCCTCCTCAACAACCAGAACCAGAAACATCCACTTCTCAATAAGAAAATGTTCAAAGATCTTGGTACTTCAAGAATTATCATCCACAAGATCAAATCATTGGAAATCCCAATGATAGGCTAAGAACCAGATAAACCTTCAGAGAGCAAGATGATTCTTCACTTGTCTCTGAGTTGGAACTGATAGTGTGATTTTACATGATGTTTGCTGTACATTTTTGCATGCATATTTCATATAGATTAGGCATTATTTATCTGATTTTGTTAGATTTTCCCTTGGAACGGGTGAAGGTGGTTTTGTGTGTTGTTTTGCAGGAATCACTGAAAAATCTGGTTAACTTAGAGCCAAGGGAATGAAGAAAGAGTGGAGAATGAAATTCTGGGAACACTCGCCTCGCGAGAGGATACTCGCCCCGCGACTGCAGACAGCCAGAAACAGCAGAATGTCATCCTTTCTGTCTCGCCCCGCGAATCACAGATCGCCTCGCGACCCTGAAAGATGACTGTGCCAGGAAAATGCAACCTGTTCTGTCTCGCCACGCGAACAGTGTCTCGCCTCACGAGAGATCCAATCACTGAAGACCAGAAGTTTAATATTCGCCTCGCGAGATACATCTCGCCCCGCGAGTGCGCGAAAACCAGAACCACTGTTATAAGCTGTTTAAGGCAGAATGGGAAGAGACACCTTGGAGACATTGAAGGCTACGAGTTTGGAAACCCAAAAGGCTTTTGGAACCGTGAGGCGCTTTCCGGAGGATTGCCCCCATGGACTCCCTTCTCTCCTTCATCTATGTTTCTGTGGTTGTGGATCTCATTATGAGTAGCTAAACCTCCATTGTTGGGGTTAGGGTAGCTATTTCTGAATTCTCATGTATTTGATTTAATCTTGCAATACAGTTTCTGCTTTGTTATTGAGTGGTTGATTTCTGTACTTAATGCTTGTTGTGGCTAGCACCTCCATGACTTGATTTGTGTTTTGATATGCAATTGGAAAATTCGTGTTAAAACCGGAGCTGAAATTAATCACCTAGTAAGCCTTGTATCTAGGAATGGAACTGGGTTTATTAGCAATCGCATGATCCCTAATCTTAATGCGAATTCACTAATCTAGGCCACCTAAGGAATTAGGGTCTATTAGTGGGTTCAGGCTCTTGTCATCCGAGGGATCGGGACTTGAGTAATTTAGTGGATTGATTGTCATAATTGAAGTAGAAACTGTTTGTTAGTTGTTTCATTGCATGAGGATGAAGATTAATGAACCTAATCCCAACATCTTTAATCATATTTGAAAACCTTCTTTTATTGCTTTCCATGTATTTGAGAAAATTACAAAAAGAGTTTGTCTTTCTTATTTTGTTAATTTTAACTTTTGTTAGCATAGAACTCTCTTCAATCCATGAATCGCTTAGATAGTAGTTGAATTGGTACGTGCTAGTACTTGTTGCAGTCCTCGTGGGAATGATAAAACGGTCTCACCACCGTATTACTTGCACGACTCGGTATACTTGCCCAGATTCGTCAACAAGTTTTTGGCGCCGTTGCCGGGGACTGCGTCTCAATATTAGCATATCCATTTTGGTTACTAATTTGAGCACAAAATTTTTCTGTTTTAAAATTTTTCTTTTCTGTTTTAAACTGTTTGCTGTCATTTTTTTTCTATTTTGTTTTTGCTGTCATTTTTCTAGTGTGTTTGCTGTTGTGTGCTAACCTTTACTACTAACACTCTTGTTTGTTAGACTGTTTGTGTATGCGAGGTACTATTCCAGCTGACCAACTCCTATACGATCCAGAAATTGAAAGAACAGCTTGGAAGAATAGGAAGCAAGCAAGACAACAGAATTTGTTAAGACAACAAGGAGAAGAACAAGAGACTTCCATCTCTCAAGTTTGTCAAGAAGAACTCAAGATGGCAAGCAATGGTGAAGATACTCCACCACCACGGAGGACACTTGGTGATTATGCTAATACAAATGTCAACCAGCATGTCACTAGCATAGTGAGACCTCCGGTGAACTCCAACAATTTTGAAATCAAGCCAAATCTCATCAATATGGTTTCACAAAATCAGTTTGCTGGGTTGGAGAAGGAAGATCCTAACAGTCATATTTCTACTTTCCTAGAGTTGTGTGATACGGTGAAGATAAATGGTGCCTCCGATGATGCAATTCACCTGAGATTGTTCCCTTTTTCTCTAAGAGATAGAGCCAAGTCTTGGCTCCAATCACAACCAAGGGGGAGCTTCACTACATGGGACAACTTAGAGGCAAAATTTCTAGCAAGGTTCTTCCCCACCTCAAGATTTGTAAAGGCAAGGGGTGACATCATGAGCTTTGCTCAACAAGAAGGCGAGACGCTGCATGACGCCTGGGAAAGGTTCAAGGAATTGCTTCGGAGATGCCCAAATCATGGTTTTGATGATCTTACTCAGATGCAAACATTCTGTAATGGATTGAGGCCATCAACCAGGTACATGTTGGATGCCTCAGCTGGAGGTTCAATGAATACGAAGACAGCAGAGGAAGCCCTGACTTTGATAGAGACTATGGCCTCTAATGATTATTTGATGCATCATGATCGGGGTCCCACACAAAGAAGGGGAGTCTTGGAGTTAGATTCACAAACTGCATTGTTGGCTCAGAACATGCTCATGACACAACAATTGGAGTCTCTTACTAAGCAACTAGCTCAACTCCCACAACAACTCCAAACTGTTCAAGGGACGACCATGCCACCATAACATGTAATGAGATGTGATTTTTGTGGAGGTGATCATGAGAATGGAAGATGTGAGGCACCACCTAGTTCCCATGAGGAAGCCAATTATATGGGGAACTATGGGCGACAAGGCAACAACCAAGGGTGGAGGAATCAACCAAATTTTGGTTGGAATCAAGATGCCGGGCAAACAAGCAAGCCTCCTCATATACAACCGCTTCAAGACCGGGTTTCTATTTTGGAGAACACACTCAATAAGTTCATGCAATTGACCATGGCAAACCAGAAAAATACCGATGCTTCTATAAAAAATTTGGAGGTTCAAGTTGGCCAAATTGCAAAGCACCTAGCGGAGCAAACTAGCAGCGGTTTTTCTGGTAACACTTAAACTAATCCGAAGGAGAATTGCAATGCTGTTGTTTTGAGGAGTGGTAAAAGTCTTGAGAATGTGGGCGGTGAGCCTTTGGTGAAGAATCAGAAAGTTGATGGGAAAACAGAATTGAGTGCTGAGGAAAAAGAAGAAAAAGGTAAAGATGTTATAGTTGAGGAAGAAGAAAAGGTCAGTGAACAAGACAAAAGGGAGAAGCTAGTAGATGAGAATTCAATTTTGAGGAGAACTAAGAGTCAGATTTTGAAGGATGGAAACAAACCTCAAGTGATCCCCTATTACGTGAAGTTGCCCTATCCGCCCTTGAGCAAGAAAAAAGAGAAAGAAGAACAGTTTGCCAAGTTCCTTGACATTTTCAAGAGGCTACAGATTAACATACCCTTTGCTGAAGCACTAGAGCAGATGCCCAATTATGCAAAATTCATGAAGGAACTGCTCATGAAGAAAAGAAAGTTTAAAGAAGGTGAGACTGTTGCCTTAACTGAAGAGTGCAGTGCAATACTTCAAAGGAAGCTACCTCCAAAGCTCAAAGATCCGGGTAGTTTTACAATTCCTTGCACTATTGGGAGTGTTGCTATTGGAAAGGCCTTATGTGACTTGGGAGCGAGTATCAACTTGATGCCGCTTTCAATTTTGAACAAGCTTGGAGGTGGAGAGGTAAAGCCAACAAGGATGGCATTGCAACTAGCTGATAGATCCATTAAGCATCCTTATGGCATTTTAGAAGATGTCTTGGTTAAAGTGGACAGGTTTATCTTCCCAGCAGATTTTGTGATCTTAGACATGGATGAGGATGCAGAAGTTCCACTTATATTGGGGAGACCTTTTCTAGCAACTGGTCGGGCCTTGATAGACGTACAAAAAGGCCAACTGCAATTCAGAGTGCAAGATGAAACAGTCACTTTCAATGTGTTTGAAGCTATGCATCGCCCGAGCGATGAAGAAGATTGTTTCCGCATGGACATTGTGGATACAGTAGCTAAAGAAGTTGTTGCACATCAGCACCAGCCCTTTAGTCCTGAGAAGAAGGAAAATCCCAACATGAAAGCAAATCTAAAGCTCTGCAAGACAAATGATGTATCAGTTGGTGATGAAGTTGGATCTGCTCATCTTGTGAAAACAGAACCTCCGCCGGGAAGGAGTAAGAAAAAGGGCAAGAGGCCCAGAGTGAAAGGGGCAAAGGGGAAGCACAAATGTTGGCCCTATAAGCAAAATCAGCTCTTTAAAGGAGTTCCATGGAAGAAAAGTGCTCTTGCACTTCTATGCCCAGCCAAATCCGGTTAATTGAAAGAAGCCCGTCAAGCTAGTGACGTTAAAGAAGCGCTTATTGGGAGGCAACCCAAGTTTCTTCACCCTTCTCTTTAGTCGTTTTCATTTTCTTAATAATTTTGTTTTTGATTTTAACCTCTTGAATAATTTGAGAAGCTCAAGAGGAAAAATAATAAATTGAGAATTGCCAAGTGTTTGAAGGGTAATAAGGAAGGAGGGAAGAGCAAGAAGATAAGAAAAAGCAAAGTCAACACCCGCTACCGCCTCGGTAAGCCGTTCCAATTTTTTTGTTTTATCTTATTTTTCTTCTCCTCTCTCCAACTTGATTGTTTATATTGGGGACAATGTAAATTTTTAATCTTGGGGTAGGGGTATTTTATTTTTGCATTTGTTCATATTGCATTCATATAGTTTTGCATGATAGTTTGCATGATCACATGATTAGATTGCCCCTTGCCTGAATTTTGCATCCAATTGTGAAAACTGAGTGCCCAATAATTTGTGATAGTGAATTGTTGAACCCAATTTGTTATTCTTGTGATATGGCTACAAATAAAAATGTTTGAGATAATCTTGGATAGTTGATAATTAGCATATGGTTCTGTGGATTTGTGTTTTTCATTGATTCTTGAACTACTAAAATGTGAGATTTTGAGCCAAAGGGGTACTCACAAAATTTTACCCCATTCCTTGTGTTAGAGTGTTATTCCTCTTGGTTTGCTTTCTCTAGAACTTGACTTGAAACCATTTTGAAGCTTAAAAAAAATTTTGAAAACATTTTTGAAAATGATCGAGGCAATAGGTATTTTTTCGGGCCTTCTGAGCTTTGAATGATGAAATGCTACCCCTTAGTTGCCCAATTTTGAGCCTAAATGAATAAAATGCTTTTCTTGGTACCCTGAAATGTTTTGATAAATATTCTTGATAAGGGACCTTCTAAAGTATTACAAAAGGGTGAAAAAGGTAGTCAAAAAAGTTTGGGATGAAAGAATCAGAAAAAAAAAATTCTCTTGAGTTGAAAAAATCTCCCCTTCTCCAAATAAAAGAAAAAGAAAAGAAAAAAATAAAAATAAATAGAGAAGGGGATGACAAAAAGAAAAGTGAGAAATAAAAAGAAAAAGAAAGAAAAGAAAGGTGGAAAGTGAATTGAAACCCAAAAGGTATTTTAGAAGGTCATGCTTTGCCAATGTTGATATGTTGTTTAGCCTTTTGAAATGTCCTTTTATTGATTTCCCCAACTAACGATTAATCCCATGGCCACGTTACAACCAAGTGAAATACCTCTTGATTCTAAATTGTTTTCATTAATAAAGTAGAGATTTGGTTGATAGTCAAGCCTATGGTAGGATTCATTCCTTGAGGAAAATTGAGTGAAATGTCTTATCCCCTAAACACTTGAGTGAGGGAGAAAAGAGAGCCAAGCAAATGAACAAGCTTGGGGTGAGCTTCAGGTGAGAAAGAGTGCCCAAATCAGTGAGGATATGAGTCTAAGGAACCTAAGCCTCTAATTGGACTTGAATTGATTGTCTCTTGCTGAATTGTTTGAAATGCCTGTTACTTGAATTATTTGCTCGGGTTCTTAGTTCACTATCCATGTTCTGTTTATTCTACTGGCCTTAGTGATTGCTTGAGGACAAGCAATTGAATAAGCTTGGGGTGATTTGATAGTGTGATTTTACATGATGTTTGCTCTACACTTTTGCATGCATATTTCATATAGATTAGGCATTATTTATCTGATTTTGTTAGATTTTCCCTTGGAACGGGTGAAGGTGGTTTTGTGTGTTGTTTTGCAGGAATCACTGAAAAATCTGGTTAACTTAGAGCCAAAGAAATGAAGAAACAGTGGAGAATGAAATTCTGGGAACGCTCGCCTCTCGAGAGGATACTCGCCCCGCGACTGCAGACAGCCAGAAACAGCAGAATGTCATCCTTTGTCTCGCCCCGCGAATCACAAATCGCCTCGCGACCCTGAAAGATGACTGTGCCAGGAAAATGCAACCTGTTCTGTCTCGCCACGCGAACAGTGTCTCGCCTCGCGAGAGATCCAATCACTGAAGACCAGAAGTTTAATATTCGCCTCGCGAGATACATCTCGCCCCGCGAGTGCGCGAAAACCAGAACCACTGTTATAAGCTGTTTAAGGCAGAATGGGAAGAGACACCTTGGAGACATTGAAGGCTACGAGTTTGGAAACCCAAAAGGCTTTTGGAACCAGAGGCAGCTTCTGGAGGATTGCCCCCATGGAATCCCTTCTCTCCTTCATCTATGTTTCTTTGGTTGTGGATATCATTATGAGTAGCTAAACCTCCATTGTTGGGGTTAGGGTAGCTATTTCTGAATTCTCATGTATTTGATTTAATCTTGCAATACAGTTTCTGCTTTGTTATTGAGTGGTTGATTTCTGTACTTAATGCTTGTTGTGGCTAGCACCCCCATGACTTGATTTGTGTTTTGATATGCAATTGGAAAATTCGTGTTAAAACCGGAGCTGAAATTAATCACCTAGTAAGCCTTGTATCTAGGAATGGAACTGGGTTTATTAGCAATCGCATGATCCCTAATCTTAATGCGAATTCACTAATCTAAGCCACCTAAGGAATTAGGGTCTATTAGTGGGTTTAGGCTCTTGTCATCCGAGGGATCGGGACTTGAGTAATTTAGTGGATTGATTGTCATAATTGAAGTAGAAACTGTTTGTTAGTTGTTTCATTGCATGAGGATGAATATTAGTGAACCTAATCCCAACATCTTTTATCATATTTGAATACCTTCTTTTATTGCTTTCCAAGTATTTGAGAAAATTACAAAAAGAGTTTGCCTTTCTTATTTTGCTAATTTTAACTTTTGTTAGCATAGAACTCTCTTCAATCCATGAATCACTTAGATAGTAGTTGAATTGGTACGTGCTAGTACTTGTTGCAGTCCTCGTGGGAACGATAAAATGGTCTCACCACCGTATTACTTGCACGACTGGGTATACTTGCCCAGATTCGTCAACAGGAACCAAATACAGTAGACGAGGCTCTGCTGGACGATGACTGGATTCTGGCAATGCAAGAAGAACTGAATCAGTTTGAAAGAAGTAATGTTTGGACTTTGGTACCCTTGACTAAAGATAAATCAGTTATTGGAACAAAATGGGTTTACAGAAACAAGCTTGATGAAAATGGTAAAGTGGTAAGAAATAAAGCAAGACTTGTTGCACAAGGATACTCACAAGAAGAAGGTATAGATTACACTGAAACTTTTGCACCTGTTGCTAGATTATAAGCAATTAGGATTTTACTTTCTTTTGCTGCACATTATAGCATTATGCTTTTTCAAATGGATGTTAAAAGTGCTTTTCTAAATGGCTTTATTAATGAAGCGGTATATGTTATGCATCCTTCAGGTTTTGAAAGTGAAACCCAACATGAACATGTATATAAGCTTAAGAAAGCTTTATACGGCCTCAAGAAAGCTCCTAGAGCTTGGCATGATAGACTAAGTTCATTTCTAATGGAAAACGACTTTAATAGAGGAAAGGTTGATACAACCCTGTTTAGAATATCCATAAAATCTATTTTTTTTTACTTGTGCAAATATATGTCGATGATATTATATTTAGTGCTACTAATGAATCTATATGCCAAGAGTTTTCTAAGCTGATGCAGAAAGAGTTTGAAATGAGCATGATGGGAGAACTCAAATTCTTCCTTGGACTTCAAGTTAAACAAATTGTGGACGAGGTGTACATCCATCAAACTAAATATACAAAGGAACTACTAAAGAAGTTTAAGATGGATGATTGCAACCCAATCAATACCCCTATGTACCCCACGTCCATACTGAACAAAGATGATAAAGAGCAAAAGGTAGACCAAAAGGTATATAGAGGTATGATAGGATCTCTCTTATACCTTACTGCGTCTAGGCCTGATATTATGTTCGGTGTATGCTCATGCGCTCGATTTCAATCTGATCCTAGAGAATCTCACTTATCAGCAATTAAAAGAATATTTATATATTTAAAAGGTACTACTAATATGGGTTTGTGCTTTAAGAAAAATGAAGATTACAGATTAGTTGGTTTTTGTGATGCTGACTATGTTGGAGATAGAATTGGATGTCACATTGTTGGAGCTAATCTTGTTTCATGGTCAAGCAAAAGACAAAGTACCATTGTCTTATCAACTGCTGAAGCTGAATATATTTTAGCTGCAAGTTGCTGCTCACAACTTCTATGGATCAAACATCAATTGGAGGATTACAATATGTTTGTAAGTAGTATTCCACTTATGTGTGATAATACTGCTACAATAAATCTATCTAAGAATCTAACACTGCATTCAAGAGCTAAGCATATAGAGATTAAACATCATTTTATAAGGGATTATGTGTAAAAAGGTGTGATTGATATACAATTTGTAGATACTGACCATCAATGGGCAGATATCTTTACTAAACCTATTGCTGATGCCATCTTATACGTTCAGGAAGGAATGGTTTTTACTGAGTCATGGGAGACTGAACTAGGTGGTACTGAGATCATTGAAGTATTCTTAATGAGAGAGGATACCGTAAGGAATCACTCATGGATATCTGTAGAAATGAAGGACAATGTTCGCATCCTTCATCAACTGATGAACAAAGTGGTTCTTCACAAAGCTGGGTCCAAGGACAACTTGTCTGCCTTGTACAAGTTCTACCTCTGCCATCTCTTTACTGAGACAAAGATCAACCCTCCCATAATTTTGTATGGAAGATTCAAGGATGTTGTGATTAATAGGAAGAAACTATATGCATTTCCCTATTGTCATCTCCTTTCCAAGATCTTCAAAGCTCAAGGAATCCATGCATTCATTGCTGCCAGGTCATCTGAAGAGCAAGCACGAATTTTAACTGAAAAACCAATGTCTGCTGCTGATTTTGGCAAGACAAACATTGCAAATATGAATCTCAGCACCTATACTACTGCTGCCATGGCCAAGACCGAGGAATTGATGAAAGTCAAGGAAGAAATGGTTGAACAAAACAATGCCGATGTTCTGGGGCTGAAGAGGAATGTTAAGAAGAAAACCACTGCTGCAAGGAAGCCAATGCCTAAAAGGCCTACTGGTGGAATTGTCTTCAGAGAACCCATTGCTACTGCTCCTAATCCTGCTCCCACACAGAAAAGGACAAGAGACTTGATTCTGTCTTATGATAAGGATGAAGATGATGAGGACATGGCTCCCATCAGCTTTGTACTGAAGAAACAGAAAATTGCTCCTTCTGCTGATGTTGTTGTTGCCTCTATTCCAACTAGGAGGAGACAACCTCAGAGAGGAGCTAAAGCTACCATGGGAACTGAGGTAACCCTTCCTGCTAATGACCCTGCCAAGTTAGCAGTAGATTGTGTACATGCATCCTCTGTGAATCAAAGTCTAAACATGGATGATGTGTATATTCCCACACCCCTTTCACCACAAACAAACTCACCTGATCAACCACAAACTAGATTCCCCTACACTCATCCCTCTGTTCTTTATGATGGCAAAGCTGAAAGCTTAGCCAAGATAAAGATAGACTGGAGAATCTTATTTCACACCCACCAAACTGAACCTGAACCTATTCTAACCAGATGGTATCCTCTACCAGAATATGAGTATGAACCTGAAAACATCTACTCATAGTGGATTAACCCTGAACCACATACACCTACTGGACCATTTCCATCTGAGTTATTCAATTCCCTTGGACTTCTTCTCACCCATCTATCACAAAAGAGATTCCCTCCTAAGAAGATCTACCCAAACTTCATCAAATCCCCATGCTTTAAACCTTTCAATGATGGTGTAGAAAGGCACATCATATCTGACTGGACTCAGGATCCACGAAATAAAAATCTTAAAAATGTTCTTGAAAAGAGATCAAGTTCATTCAGACATGTTCCATTCATCATGGATGCCAACACCAAATGGAAGTCCTTTGTTCATCCCAGTGAATATGGCAGAGCTGTTGACTTCATTGATCAACTCCCGTATGCTTTTTGGAAAATGGAGTTGGAAATGCCAAGATATGTTAGGGCCGCAAATTTTGTGCCTCCAACATGGCTGCATCATTCTCTAGAGAGAACAAGAATAGGATTCAGACCCTACATGATATGTCCTAGGCTACCATTGATTGAGATGAATAAAGACAAAGATATGAAGAAGCAGAGAAACGCTGGCAAGATGCCTTTTCCTGACAGCTGCATAATCAATCTAGCAACAATCAATCTCACTGATCAAAATGTGGTTGACTACTGGTTGGCTCAACCAACTGAAGATGTTCAAGAGGATGTTGCTGTGGACATCTGGAGGACTCACATGGTGGAATGTGCATAGGAAGCTTCCTCCTCTGGACTGACTATTGAAGAGAAGAAATCTATTCCTTAAGTCAGAGGGAAGTGTGGCCTTTCTTACTACAGATTCCTCATATATAAGGACATCATTGGCATTCCTGTCATAAGTCCTGTCTTTGAGAGGACTCTATTCATTGGGCCAAATAGCTACCTGAACCAGTGGTGCAATATACTACCTCATCTCCTCAATCACCACCATCAGAGCACACAGATGAATAGATCATCATTGAGGACAAGGAAGTTAAATAAGTGTTGTCTGTTCCTCAAGTGGAAGTGGTTCAACCTGTTGTTGGGGTTGAAGAAATTGCTGAGTCTATTCCTAGGCAAAGCACGTCTGAGAAATACTCTTCTCAACCACTGGCTCTTACTGTCATCCACCCTCAAGAGCAACCTCAACAGTCTAGAGCAATAAGCACCTTTCAAGCTCAAGAGAATGTCCATGACTCTGCTGAAAGCTCAAGACCCCCAGCTTTACCCCAGAACATTGAAGAAATTCTTGAAAAACTTGTTGATGATAAAGTGGAAAAGATGACTGTGACTATCAAAGAAGAAGTTCAACATCAAATTCAAGAATCAATGGCCCCCACCTTAGCTGTGGTGAACAAGATGTTGGAGTTCTTAACAACTTCAAGAAAAGCCAAACTCAAAACCCTCCACCTCCGCCACCTCCTACTGCCTAATTTTTTTTCTTACTGACAATGATGGTCCACTACCTTTTGCCTTTTTGTCTGGTGACAAAAAATGGGGAGAAAGGAAGAGAAATTAATTTTTTAAATGAAAGGTCAGTTTTTGAAAAGTATATACTTGTCTGCATATGCATGTCTCTTTCTGTTTACACTTTGACATGATTTGCTATGCTAATATAAATATTGCTCTGATATATCTATTTTGATTGCTCTGATACTGTTTGATATGATACATTTTATTTGCTCTGAAACTTGTTTAAGTTTGATAAAGACTTTAAAGCTCTGATACTATACTTAACTGACAAATAGTTGCACTGATATGATAAGTTATATATACATGTGCTGCTGAATTTTTGTCTTATGCTTTTCCTGCTAAAGCTTGTATGCTTTGTCTTAGGGGGAGCTTTGTAAGCTCTCTTAGACTTTGCTACTCAAATTTAATTAGTTTTTGTCATCATAAAAAGGGGGAGATTGTTAGAACTAAAGTGATTTGGAAAAATGTTAGTTGAGATCTAACAATGTTATCTAGTTTTGAAGGATCACTTGAATCTTATAAGTTATGGAAACTTAGAACAAGTTTTCATATATCTGCTTGGACTTTAAATAAGAAATCTACGTCCACCCGTGTAGACAGGCTGCTTAAATGCTTGGTAAAGTTATTTATTTATTTATTTATTTGAGTAGACTTAAACTTAAGTAGACGAGGCATTAGAATTTCTAAGTAGACGAAATATTAAAATATTTCAACTAGACAGAATCTAAGTTTCAAATTGACCACGTCATCAGACGAGATCTTTTTAAGTTAATAGACGGACTTTAATGCCACGTCACTAGACGGAGATCAAAATAACTCATTGAGATATTGCAAGTCCAAAGACTTGAGTAGACGAGAGGAAATGCCACGTCAGTGGATGAGCAAAATGAAAGAGTGAATAGACTTAGTATCACATATAATTAAGTAGACGCAGTTTTTAAGTAGACGAGCTCATCTTTATGATAAGGCTTGATAAATAATTTCAATCCGGTCCAAGGAATCATATTTATTTCAAATGATTATTATTTACTTCAAGAGAATTTTTGTTCTTCTCATTTGTTTTATATGCTTAATGCTTTGTTTCCTTGTGAGAAAATCATAGTACCATCGAGGAAATACAAAAAGCAACACAGTACAATGTGAAATGTAAAATGATCTGTACTATAGCACCTTTATGGCTGGAAAAAGCTGGAAGTTACGTAAAGGAGGGGAAATAGTTTTCAAGATGCAAATGTTCAGAGCAGTGAGCCTCCATTTTGTACTATCTTGATAACCAAGAATACATTTCAGCATGACTGTTGAAGCTTTTCAAGTGTAGAAGAAGGTCGCTATAAATAGAGGACCTCAAGCGATGAAGAACAACTTTTACCAATCCAATATTTACGAGAACAAGCTCTCATTTCTTTCATTCTTTCAAAAGCAAAAGTCTGTATTCTTTATTTTGAATATTGTGAAAACATTCAATAGATCTTAGACTTTCATATCCTCACATATAGTGAGTTAAGAAGATCTTAAGTTAAAATCTCTTTGTTAGAGTTAGAGCCTGAAGAGGCTTGGTAAGAAAGGAATACTTGTAGCCTGTAGAGGTGTTGAATACTTGGTTGTAATCTATTTGGAGAAATAGTGGATAAAACCTTCAACTCGAAGGGACTGGACGTAGCTCTTGGATGGAAGAGAGTAGACCAGGATAAAATCATCTGCGTGAATCTTGTATCCTTAAACTCTTACAGCTTTATTTGTTTATACTGACTGTGGGGTTTTGATATTGCTTTTTTTAAGTCTCAAAAGTTCTTTTTCAGTGTGTGCATCTGCTTTATATATCATCGTGTGAGAAAAACAACTTTAAAAGGTTGATTTAGAAAAATTATTAACAAACACAATTCAACCCCCCTTCTTGTGTTTGCCTGTGTCAACTTTAATAACAAACTACACTATGCTTGCCTTCCCGATGTGACACCTTCTACCTCGCATGTATTTAAAGATATAGAAAATAAAATAAAACATGCATATTCATTTATTGAAATAATAAAGGTCCACGTGTAGAAAGGTACCACATGAACTAGTCTTAACAACACCGAAAATATAACAAGGTTTTAATAAAATAAAACATAACATCAAAGAAACCCAACCCCGATGTCTCAAACAGAGCTGGTATAACCAATCCAGAAAAATATGGAATACAAACTAAACTGAAACTGAAACAAACTATAACAACTGGAAATCCTAACTAGAGTCGTGGCTCTTCAGAGTCACTCCTCAACTGGCTGCTCGTCATCCTCTGCATAAAAGATACAAGCCAACAAAACAATAGAAGAGAAACGAGGAGTAAGAAAACATATGAAACACATCGGCATGGAGATAGGAAGCAAGATGAACATACAACATGTAACATAGCATAAAACAACATACATTATATTAGCCTCAACATATAAGTATATCAACATGTTAAATCAACCAACATATGCTATGCGGTGCAACAATACTCCACTACTCCATTATGCATGTGGATCCAAACTATCTCAGGAAGGCAACTTTGGAGTTACATATCCACATTGGCGAATAAGTACCAACACCGGCAGTTCACCAAACCATCGGTGAACCCCTTGGGTAGCCGACGCACCATACTCTAGGATGCGCCACCACGGGGGGCCAGATTCACCAAACCATGGGTGAATCACCGCGGACGGCCAGATCGCCGTACTCTAGAACGACCTCCCCTATGTTGAACTTCCCCCACTAACAACTCCAATGCGTGAATGCATGAGCACAACAATAAACAAGCGGGTAACCACCACCTCCGTTTGGGCCAATCAACACCCAAGTTCATCATCATCGACACCTTGACTCATATGAGTCAAGACCCCTTGGCCAAAAAGCACTAAGGTTCAACTTCAACAACATCTCGACCTAAAAGCATTGAGGCCTCTTTGGCCAAAAAGCACCAAAGCATACACTACAACAGAAAAGACTTTAGATAGCATTTCCGTATGCCTTTTAATAGCGTTTTTAAATGCTATCTATTCCCCTGTAATTAAAGCTTCTGAACTAAGATAACACTTCCGAAACGCTATCTTAGGATATATCTAAGATAGCGTTTCCAAAAATAAATGCTATCTTAGGTCCTTTTTTGTTAGATGTTCACCCTGATTTTTTCAAATTATCTCTTCATTCATCAAAACACAGTAAAGATAAAAACACAATATTAAAACACAGTAAAACTAAAAATAATGCTATTCAATATATCAAATTAAAACAATTGTGTGTAAAAGATGAAGGCCCACAACATAAACAAAAAAAAATTACACAATCCTCAAATCCCCTCTAATTTTGAAACCCTAAGCTTACATAAACAAAAATGCAAGACTCGTAGATCTAGACGAAGGGACGATACATTGGAGATGGCAGGCGCGGCGGTCTTGTTCGTGATGGGTGGAGCTAGGTGGTGTTGTAGGATTATGGGCGGCGTTGCAGATGGACTGGATGTAGAGGTGGTGTCACGTAGATCTGGTTTCGACGATGGCGGCGAGAGGTCTTTCGTGGTGGTACGAGGAGGTGGCATTGTAGGATCCAAGATTCTTGTGGCGAACATCATTTGGCTTATCAAACTACATGTTTGTGGGTCCATCCATCTCTCACCTTCTTCCATTTTTGTTTTCTTTCGTCATTTGATTTTGGTTACAAATTGGTTACACTAAGTTCTTGACTAAAATTCAACCAAATAGATCGTTCCAAAGGCAACTATCCATTTGGTTGTCATCAAGTGGTATCAGAGCTTAGGCTTTGGTTGAATTTCTGAGTTTTGTTCTTCATCTTCTACCTTTCTTCTTTTCTTCTTTTAAACCCAAAATCAATATATATATATATATATATATATATATATATATATATATATATATATATATATATATATATACATCACTTTGATTCTGTTGTGAAGGGAATTTTCCGTAGTTGTTGTTCTTGCTCAAAAACAAGTTTTCAAGTGTGATTCTCTTTTGGGAAAAAAACAGAGAAAAAAAATGCGCAAATTATAAGAGAAAAAAATGTGCATGAAATCTTGAGGAAAAAAAAAGAAGAGAAGAGAAAAGTCTATTTGAGCAATTTGTGTTCTTAAAAAAAATATTTCGCTTCTTCCTTGTTCTTATTCACAAATAGAATCAAAGTGTAATTTTTTGTGTTTTTGGGTTTAAAAGAATAAAAGAAGAAAGGTAGAAGATGAAGAACAAAACTCAGAAATTCAACCAAAGCCTAAGCTTTGTACCACTTGCATTTTTCTTCCTCTCAAATTAAGTTGATCCACACTCATTTCTCGTGGGGACAAAGGTGCAAGATTGATCTTGTGATCTTGGTGTATAAAAGAGAACTTGTTGGAATATCCACCATGGTTTTTGGTACTAGGAGAGGGTTCCATAGGTTTTTTCCATGAGCACTTGCCACGACCTCCTTAGAGGTTGAAGTGTTGCCCTCATTCGTTGATTTGTTGTGAAGAACTCTATGGCAATGGTATGGAGCATATCTTCTCCTCATGATTTTTTCATCTCCTCCCAAGTGTCTATGGGCTCTCCTCCATGTCTCCTCCTTTCTTTTTGTAATTGGTCCCACCACACAAGGGCATATTGCTTTCATTGTAAGAATTACAATAAAAAACTTGTTCTATTTTTAACTCCCACTCCAAGTAAGCCTCCGGATCATTCTCCCCAATAAAGGGAGGAACTTGGATGTTGAATTTGGATTGAAATCCATTTGTGAGACTTTGTTCTCCTAGGTTCTTGGTTGAGCCAACCTTAGTTCTTATCAAGAATCCAAGATTCTTGTGGCGAACATCATAGGCTTATCAAACTCTCTAGTTTGTGGCGCCATCATCATCTCTTTCTCATCCATTTTGTTTCTTTCTTCTTATTTTTGTTCCAAAATTGATTTCACATTAACTTGTTAAGAATTCAACCAAAAAGATCATCAACAAGGCAACCTCACCATTTGGTTGTCATCAAGTGGTATCAGAGCTTAGGCTTTGGTTGAATTTTTGAGTTTTTGTTTTTCATTTTTGAGCCAAGGAGGGGCAAGTCAACTTTTCAACAAGAATGATTTGAGCCCAATGAAGACCATGGATCAAGAAGTACTACAAGGACTTGGTGGGCCTAAGACAAAAACTAAAGCCAAGAAAGACCAAGAAGTTATAAACCAAATAGTGTCAACCTTGATGGAAATAAGCCCAAGTTCAAGTTTTAATGGAGTGGGGGTCAAAATGCTTACTTACCTCATCCAACTTGA
This sequence comes from Sophora flavescens, assembly GCA_030762895.1. Classification (NCBI taxonomy): domain Eukaryota; kingdom Viridiplantae; phylum Streptophyta; class Magnoliopsida; order Fabales; family Fabaceae; genus Sophora; species Sophora flavescens. The sequence continues at coordinate 64,637,765 of CM061062.1, read as the reverse complement.
AGACTCGTGATGGGCTTGGACGTCCACCTCTTAAAAATGGCATTTTCTAGTTTATTTCTTTTAAATAAAGTGTAATGAGCTTGGTTTCATGAAGAATTTCGAATTCTAGGCTTAGTTGGAGGTATCTTTTGGTTTGCATACCACAAGTAACTCCTTTTTTTGAGTTATTAGTCTTTTATGGATTTTGTGTAAATTATGGGGGGTTACACTTTTAATTTGAGAAGCAAGTGTAACCACCCCATAATGAGTATGGGAGAGTCATAAAGGGGGGGGGGGGGGGGGGTGAATTTTAATATGGTGGTTGAGTTAAGGTGTTTTAGTGAGTGTTTTTAGTGCCACGATTAGGTTAATTAAGTGAGGGGTTATGTATTTTCGTTTTTATTTTGGTGGCTGATTTAAGTTAGGCTTTTAGTGTGCTTAAGGTCGTGAATTAGGCCAATTAAGTGGGGGTTATGGTTTGTTTTAGTGATTGTATTAAAATGGTGTTAAGTTAGTCTTGATTAGGCTAGTTATGAGGGGGTTTTGGAATCTTGGAAGACTAAGTGTGAGCCAAATGAAATCAGCCACACTTCTATATGTATGAGGCCTAAAACACATGAATAATAACTTTGATGCTGATTTTGGATTGAATCCATATTGTGAGAATTTGTTCTCCTAGGTTCTTGGTTGAATCAAGCTAAGTTCTTATCAAGAATCCAAGATTCTTGTGGCGAACATCATTTGGCTTATCAAACTACATGTTTGTGGTGCCATGCTTGATGAATTGGATGACTCTTATCATCTTCCTAAGATTGATTTGAGAGTTATGAACCAAGACTTGAATGAATTCCTTGATAAAAGTGTTGTTGTGCTTTCTAATGTTCATTTGATTTATCACAACAATTTTGAGGAATGTGTTGGATTACTTAAAGAAAGTTTGTTTGCCAATTTCATAAATTTTTGCTTTCTTCTTTTCTGATATCAAATGATATGATCCTAAGAAAGAAGCATGTAAATTTTCGGATATATCCTTGAGTGACTACCAAAATTGAAGAAGAAAATAAGTAAATGGATGAAGGTAAGAGATGGGTATGGCGCCACAATTCCAAGGAGAATTGATAAGCCAGGGTGAGGTTCGCCACAAGAATCTTGGATTCTTGATAAGAACAATGGTGGTTCAACCAAGAACCAAAGAGAGACAATTCCCTCACAATTGGTAAAAACCAAATTGAACATCAAAGTTGTATTTCATCATGTAATAGGTGTGTACATATAGCATGGGAAAAGAAAAACCAAAGGTCATCATAAGATGACATAACTCCTAACATAACTAAATATAACTATTACACTAATGGACTAATAAAAACATTTACTAACCACTAAGTGGCTAATAAAAGACTTAACTCTCCACTAATTGGAGTTACTATCATACTTAAGCAAAATAATAAAAATGATCCATAACATCTAAAAAGGAGTTACTTAGGCATGCAAGCCAAAAGTCACCCTCCTTTGAAGCTCAATCATGTCCAAAATTTGTCAGAAACTTTCAGCCCGTTTTTCACCATGATAGAAGCTGAATCAGGTCAAGAGGATTGAGCTATGATTTGTAGATAATTTCCTAAGCTTTCCAACGAACCAAATAATGCATCAATCGGAGATCTGTAGCTCAAGATACAACCAAAACAAGTATACGAGTTCATCATATTGAAAATAAAATTTTCATCAAAAATTAATTTGGCCTTAAATTGGACATCATTCTTGGTTTGTATCATCATACAACATATTAACATAAACATATCGCATAACACAATATATAACATATAAATCTCATCATAACATATCCAACAATGTATGTTATGCGGTGCAATACTACTCCACTATTCAGTTATGCATGTGATTCCATAACTATCTCAAGAAGACAACATCGAAGTTACATACCCACTTTGGCCATTAAGCACCAACCCCGACAGTTCACCAAACCATGGGTGAACCCTTTGGATAGCTGATGCACCTTACTCTCGGACGACCTCCCCCATGTTACAGCTTCCCCCACTAACATCTTCAATGCGTGAATGCATGTACAACAACGTCAAACAAACATAGCCACCACCTCCGCTTTGACCCTTTAGGCATCAAAGTTTAACACCAGTGACACCTTGATAAATAACCATAACGGTTTAACAACAACAACACATTGGCCAATAAGCATTAAGGAAACTTTGATAGTTAAGCATCAAAGTTAACATCATGCGGTAACTCATCGTTACCATCTTAATCCTCTCATCATCCTTAATTATTTTTATTAAGACTTAATTTAGATTATCCATCTTATCTTTAATTTACTTGGTGTATTATTTCATCATAGGAGATAGTTTGGGTGAAGCGACCCTCGTCTCCACTTAACAATCTATTTTGTCTGGGGAGCATGGTCGTGCTGACCCCCAGCACGGGCGTGCTTGGTGGCATTTGAGAACGGTCGTGCTGTTTATCGAGCATGACCGTGCTTACTGGAGCATAGCCATACAGTCTGGGTAAAAGGTTTTAGGAACCCTCGCAACTCCCTAGAGCACTCATTGATCAATCCTATTGTCTTTAGACTACACCATCAAGTATTAATCTCGTTCCTCTTATTTTAATCTCCATGTCTTATTATTGTTGGGAATTAATCATTTAATTCTTGTTTTATTACCAACATCCCTAAAGCACTCATAACTTTCTAAGGTTTTAACTATGCCATTGAGCATTATTCTCACCCCTCTTTACTAAGATTCATGTCTTATAAGCATTGAGAAATTAACCTTTAATCATTGCTTGGTTACTAACGCCCTTATGTCTTTAATTAGTGTAATTATAGTAACAACGTCATTCATCTCATAATATCAATCATCAGAAAAAATACATTCAATCATGGCATAACATCTCATTATTAACAATAACTCATAATTAAAACAGCCAATCGTATAGGAAACATAGCCATTCATATAGCAAACAAAATCAATAAAGCATTTAGCACATAACAGGGTCATGGTTTAACCCTTCATCTTACGCTATCCCAAGACCTACATGTTCATAGTAATCCCTTCTCCCTATACCTGGTATGAAGATCTAACTACTATAGGGCGTCAGCAATTCTTCCTTTGGCTCCCTCGAACGGCTCGACGAATTCCTCAAGCCTTGGCCAAAACATCAAGGGAAATCCATTAATTTCTATTCCAATAATAACAACAAGGAAATAGACTAACAAAGGATAACTACTTTACCTTAATTGACACTAGTACTCGTGACTTCTTCCCAAACAAAAGCAAGAACGCCAAGAACTTGTAAGGGTTCAAAGAAAAGAGAAAAGGAGAGGTTTCTCTCGCACAAGGATTGTGAAAAGTATTAAAATGAGGGTTATGACATGAAACCCTTTGAAACTCTCTTATATATAGCATCATACCCCGAGCACGACCGTGCTTACCATGAGCACAGGCTCACCTTGAGCACGGGCATGCTTAAAGAAGCACAGGGTTTGCACTAAATCCGTCATTTGCTCCATTTTCCAACACGGCGGTGCTCCCCTTAAGCATGGTCGTGCTCGTGGCTCGCGGCTCGCGCAACCACTGGAGCACACCTGAGAGCACGGAGTCGTGCTGCACATGAGCACAGTAATGATCATGCACCAGAAAAGGACTTTTCTTCAGAAAATCCCACTTAACCCTATTTTAACTTCCCTAAGGCATATTTCTAATAAACTAGCATAACAACAACCATATAAAACACATATAAACGTGTCAAAGCTTATATACGAAAAACGGGGTGTTACACCAATGCTCAAGCATAGGGAATAATTTTGTTTCATTTTAACATTTAAACCATAACTTTCATCTTCTTCACCTGAAAATGCAGTGATAGGCCAGAGACACCATTGAAGAACTTCAAAGCTTGGTACGACTAAGTTCGAGCATCAGAACCCTAATCTGACTACATTGTTACAATTTTATCTTCATCTGCTTCGAGTCCGACCAATTATTTCTTTGTTACGTCGAAGTTAAGCCAAAATTTCATTGACGTCGACATTATTTGTATTCTCTTCATGTTCTTCATTCATTCTTAGCGTGGATCCTTGTTTCAATTCATTTTAGGGTTACCAATTTAGATTACGTGATCAGGGTGAATTTTGGAGTAACGAGGGTACTCGTACATATTGTGGCAGATTCGTGAGGATAGAGGAATGTTGGTGTTGTGATCTTCATGTATTCGAGAAGCATACACGTAGTCCCATCAGGTGAAGGAAAGAACCACTATCATTGGGGAAGGCAATAGTATAGTAGTATATATTGATACACGTAGGAAGGGGCGGACCAAATGTAAGTGAGGGTGTGCACATGCACCCCTCATTTAAAAAAAAAATTATAACTACTTTAAATGTTTTTATTTTACACCCCCCCCCCCCCCCAACTAACCATTGTAAATTTATTTGCACCCATGATGCTCTACCTTCTTCCTTACTTTGTTCATCTCTCACTTTCAGACCACTTATCTAGTGACTTATATTGACATAAATATGTTCAAATAACATTGACAATGAGCTGATCAATCAACAATTTCAAAACATAAAATCGAGTAGAGGACAATTATGAGGTATGTAATTTATTTGATGTATTAAAGTTGGTTAAATTAATATGAAGGTCCCTGAACTATTTGAGAATTTTCAAATATATCCTTATACTTTCATATTTTGTAATTGAGTCCTGAACACATAAAATTTGTAATTAGTTTCCTTATACACTTTTCTGTTAGAGTTTTGTCAAATAGCTCTTAAGTGATCTATCCACTCATCTTTGTGGCTCCTTGAACATTTTAAAAAAATCAAATAGGTCCTTATTCTCTATAAAAAAAAAAAACAAAAACAAATAGGTCATTGTACTTTTTGGAACCCTAACGAAACTTAACAGAAAAGTGTACGAGGGACCTATTTATAAATCTTTATGTGTTCAATGACCCGATTACATACTTTTAAAGTGAAGGAACCTATTTGAATATTCTCAAATAATTCAGGGACCTACAAATTAAATAAATCATTAAAGTTTAATGTTTTTAACATTTATGTCTTTATCTGCATATGTATGGCAATAATTGTTATTAAAGTGTTTGGAAATAAGTTGTCCCCACTTACTTAGGGTCTTGGATCCACCACCACGCGTAGGGAATCCTAAACCTTGCAAGAAATTGAGTAACCGACAACACCTAAGTCACATTAGAAACCACAGTGGAGTAGTATCGATGATGATTTAGGCATTGTAGGTTTATCGATAATAGGTTAATTTACTTTTGGTTGAGTTTGTATGCCTGTTGTTGATATGATATGCTTGATGGTATGTTGTACATGCTATTGATAATATGCTTATAAGACTATGTGATAACATGCTTGATTGATAAAATGCATACTTGTTTCTGTATGATGGATGATATTAGTATGGTGTGGTATGATGAGATTTGGTGGCATGATAAGAGATAGGTGATGATCACTACTGATCGAGGGATGCTTGTTATGAGACAAATTGATATGCTAAGTACCTCACAATTAAGTATGTTGCTTTGAGCTGTGATGAGTCGTGGTACACTCTTCTTGCATTGGTATGGAGTTTTACCTTTCCCTTAAGAGAAATTAAGATATTGGTGAGCGAGGTATTAAGCAATGAGTCAAAGGTACTTAAACTCTCTACTACTTGTACTTAAACATGCACACTTTTTTTTTATATAAATCAAATTGAATTAAAAATGAGTATAGGAGGTATCTAACTCATATATATATATATATATATATATATATATATATATATATATATATGAATAAAGTCCTATAAACCAAAACAACAAAAGAATACCAACAGTACCACACAAACAATACCCCACCCTTTAAAGGGTAAACAAATCCTGAACCTGAAAGTTACTATCAAACTACTTGTCACCACCTACTCTGCAACTGCAGAAACAAAAGCAACCAGACGATATTAAAAACATACAAAACAATTAGTTCATAATCCTTCATCAATCAAAGAGATAAACACTCAATAGAATACACCAATCATAAAATAAATAATGCATGTGAATCCCCTACGTACTATGTTCTCACTAACTAACATAGTTATTTATTTCATTATTTAATTTTTGTACAAAAACTATTCCAACTTCTTACTATTTATAAGTTTAATTTATATTTACAATTATAAATTAAATATATACTTATTTTATTATTATTTTTAAATAATATAGAATATATTTTGAAAAGGAAACAGCTATTCCAGAAGAAATTAAAAATAAATAAAATATAAACAAATACGAAAGAATACATAAAAATTATCGGGAATATCAAATTATTTATTTGGGAAATGAGAAATTTTTTAAATGTCTTTTTTTTAGGTACAAATTTTTTTAAACGTCTTTAACAAAACAGTGTTATTAAGAATTTTTTAAATTTAATTAATAACATTTATTTCAGAATAATAAGTTACACTAATGATTATTTATTTTGGTCCTTTTGTTATTGATTAAAACATAAGTGATTTTTACATTCAATAATTTAGAGATTTTAAAGAAAAACATAAATTATTTTGTGTCTGTTTACAATTGTAAAAATATTTCTTTTAAAAGTGATAAGTTATAAAAATGATTTTTTGTCCAAAAGCTAATGAAAGTAGTTTTTCATTTTAACCCTAAAAATGATTTTTTTTTTTTTGTTTTTCATTATTTTCAAAAACAAAAACAAACACACTAAAAGTTTTAAAAATGATTATTTAGTTAAAAAATGATTTTTTAATAAAATAAGGAATAACAAACACACTCATAATAAAAGTTAAACTTGATATATACAGAATATGTTTTCTTATATAATAAAGAATATAAAAGAAAACTTGTTCTTAGAAGGGATAAACATGTTGGTCATTATGCTAAATCCTCAATTTGGCCAAGAGTGAGGCAGTTCTTCAACACTATTATAAATGGTAGTTCCTGGTTGCTTGATTCAGGAAGTAAAATTTTATTTTGGGCCTCTAAATGGATTTCTAAACCGATCTCAGTTTGGCTTGATATTCCTGATGCTGTGGGTTCTTCTCTTAAAGCCACTGTACATGATTTTATTCATAATCATGCTTGGTCAATTCCTGATTCCTTTGCAGCTAATTTCCCATCAGTTTATGATGAAATTGTCCTTACTATCATTCCAGCAGAGCCAGCAGATGATCATCTGATTTGGTCTTTTTCATAGGATGTCTGTCTGAGTTTTAAGGATGCTTACACATTCCTGAACCCTTGCAGCCAAGTTATTTCATGGGGCAAACAGGTTTGGAATGCTGCAGTTCCTCCCTCTAAATCATTTGTTCTTTGGAGATTGCTTCAAAACAAATTACCTACAAATGAGGATCTGCAACTTAGGGCCTGTACATTGGCATCAGTTGTAACACCCCATTTTCTCTCGTCTTAACCTGTAATTATATTCTATATTTTTACCGGCAATCCAACAAATGATTTTGAGGGGAAAAAAAAATCATATTTGAGACCTTCTATATCGAACGAAGTTATAACGAAATTTTGGGTTTAAAACTCAGACGGAAACCGGTCTACGTTTTTACTTACAATATAGTTTTATACCAGCAAAAACCCTAATTTGACCTGAAACTGAAAAATTATAGATTTTATCATAATTTCATTGATAAATTCTATTTCTAAAATTTTCTCACAAAAATAAAATATTATATTTTATTCGGACGAATTTTGGCGAAAAACCATCGAGAAACCCTAATCGGGTAAACGACGGAACCGGATACAGAACTGTAGAGATATGTCAGAGGATAGGGGTGATGAGTCATCTTGGACAACTCACCTAGTGAGTCACCATGATGACTCACCATGTCATGATGGCTTCCTTGAAAAATATATAAGTTTTCATGCGAAATGACCAAAATACCGTTGGACCTCCTTGTTAATTCCTTTTGTGTTCAACATGTGTTTTGACATTTTTGCCCTTCCTCCCTTTGATGTAGGATTCGACCAAGCTCTTAAGTGGCCACCCTTCTATGTCATTTCCACCTTATCATCATGACATTCTTGGAAAATATCCGAAAACCAATACGAAACAACCTTTTTGCCCCTAAGTTCTTTTATGACTTATGGTGAAGCAAGACCTTTTGCCATAAAGTATGGATAATTTATTATCCACACATCCATAATACTTATTGACAAAGAGTATTTTAATTTTACTTGCTCGACAAGTAATCCTGTTCGAGAATGGACTTAAAGAGGTATAATGAGTTGGTGACGAACGACCAACCTTAATAATATACTAAATCGTTGAAATAAGAATAGTCCAATGAGGGGTAATTCCCAATAAGTTGGTATTGTCTACTTTACCTCTAGAATGGCTCTTGGTTTCTACAAGGAACCCCAAAATTTATCTGGTGGATAAATATGAACGCACACGTCGTTATCAGCTTGATCCAAATGAAATTGTCATAAAGGCCTTTGTGCCTAGGAAGCGGGCTTACATGTTGGTGCGCATGCGGACGTTCTAGTGACGATCTTCAATGATCTCGGGGATGGTCAGGGTACACTACAAAAAAAAGCTCATTTAGCGACCGAAAATAGTGACCGAATTTGGTGGTTGTTGTTTGCGACCGAAATGGCGACCGATTATAGGATCTAAATCAAACACTGATTAGAGTTGATATTGCAACCGAAATAGCGACCGAAATATAGCGTAGCAGAGGTATCGGACTCTATTTCGGTCGCAAAATGAAGGAAAATAAAAGGCAAAAATTTATGATTTTTTAGCGACCGAAATGGCGAGCGAATTAAATGCAACGGTTTAAATTTATTTTATAGTTACGACCGATATTAAATCGGTCGCTAAATGGAGCGTAAAAAATTTAAGATAGAGCGTGTTAGCGACCGAATTTTAAATTGGTCGCTGAATTTATGAATTCAAAATTCAAAGTAACCCATTTAGCGACCGATATAGCGACCGAATAATTCGGTCGCTAAAACTAAAATCCCTAAATCGCGAGCCCTTCCCCTTTCTTCCCCATTTCTCTCATTCCTTCTCTTTTCTTCTCTCTCTTGCACGCTCTGCTCCTCCCTGCCACCATGCGACGTCTGTGCTCCGGTCACCGCTAGGCCACCTCCGGTGAGTGATTCCACCTTCCCTCTCTCTCTCTCTCTCTCTCTCTCTCTCTCTCTCTCTCTCTCTCTCTCTCTTTCTGATGTCTCTCTGTCTCTGTCTCTGTAGCGCACCTGAGCCGCCTCCCTTGAGCCACCATTGTCCGCAGCTCCGGTGACACCACCACCACCAAGGGTAAGCTACCTTGTCTTCTCTCCTCTTCTCTCATTCTCTGTTTCTCTAACATAATGGATATTTGGTAGCAAGGGTAAGGGAGATTCAGCTAAGGAGATTCTGGGGGTAATGGCCATGTAAACTCGGGAATCGAGTCTTTGAGTTAATTAGAGATTGGACATTCAGCTAATTAGGAGGTTGTTTTCAAAGTAGAATGGCAGTAAGTTTCATAGGGACAGTGTGTCTATAAGTAGTTTGGAGCAGTCTGATGTGGAAGTATCATGTGCATCTACCATGGAGGTTTTAGCTGCTTCATATCTTTATTTGTTATATTTCCGTAATATCATGTAGCATTGTGATAAATTTTCAATCAGGCCCATTGTGTATTATGATAGACTTGGCTTGATTTGTTCGTCTTGTCTTTTCTTTTTCTTCTGACAGGGGGGCTTATTGTTACTCGGTTTGTGGTTTCTAGAGCACAGTAGTGGGTAGTATGTGCAGTTTTAGGTTTAAGTTGGATTCCCGTGTTCCTTTACTATTATCATACAAAAGCATGGGATTGGTTGTCCAGACTCCATATCTACCTTTATAGGTAAAACACGTCCAAATTGAAGTAGCATTGTGGGGTGCACCAATTTAACCTGTCGACAAGGTGGCATGCATGACAAGCTTTTCTGAACAGTAGATGGATGGCATGCCTAAGTTTTAAACCTTGTTTCACGGTGTTATGATTTTAGTTTCTTCTTCTGACTGTTCCCTTGGTGTAGTTTTGTATCATCTCTTGTTTCTCAGTTGATTGGACTGTGGGTTTATTTTTCTTGTCTCCACGTTGGGTTGTCTTGATTTTCATGTTTAGCTCCTATGATTTTGGCTTGTTGCTGTTGCACTTGCTAACAATATATTGAATTTTGTGTCATTAAAATAAAGCAAATGTAATTTTGATAACTTTATGGTCGGTTTTCTCAATCGTGTTTGATTTCTGGACTTAAATGGTTCATGGATTTGGTTGCCAAACCATGCTAACTGTGCAAGGCTTGTCTCCTCCCGGGTCTCCTTGTCAATCTTTTATTGCATCAGCTGAAGCTTGTTCGAGCAAATGAATTACTATTTCAATGATATTGTATATGTCACATGTATATATTTATGTACGCTTTGATCATTTTTAAGCTGTGAAGTTTCTGAATCTTTTAGACTTGATCCATCGGCATGTGCTTGGTAGCAATGACTTGGGTGTGCTTTTGAGTTATAGTTTTGGTGTTTGATGAGCCTCTGGTTGACTGGTTTTATAACTGGTAAAAACCTTGGCTTTGTGCTAATTTTATATCATTTTCACCCAAATTAGACTTGATTGTCCTTAAGTAGTATTTTGAGTCTGTAAAGTGTTTTTAGGTTAATTTAGTTGATTTAGAGTTAAATAAAGTACTTATGTTATTTTCTGTTTTTCAGGTTAATAAAATAAAATAAATCTGGAGCCACTCGCCCCGCGAGTCACCAAGCCCAGAAAGTCAGAGACGTTTACCCGTGTTGAAGATCACGGCTGTGGCAGTTTTGAAGTTGAAGCGTTCGCCTCGCGAGCATCCATTCGCCTCGCGAGCCTTGGAAGACCATAAGCCATCACGGTTTGCGCATGTTGAAGGTCACGGGCGTTACAGTTTGGGATCTGAAGAGATTCTCCTCGCGAAGGATATGCTCGCCCCGCGAGAAGATCAAAAGTCGCAGACTGTTCACAATTTCCGCGTCGCGAGAGAGGCTTCGCCTCGCGAGTCCTCTGATTCCAGAAACGTGTATATAAGACAGTCTTAGGCAGAACTGAAGAGGGAGTCAGAGTTAGCCAGTTTTGGCTAGTCTTTGATAGATAGTAGTAGTAGTTTCCAATAGTTTATTTTCTTTTCTTTCGTGCTTATGTTTGTAATGGAGAACTAGTCTCCTAGATTAATCCACTGGGATTGGTTTCAATTACACTTGAGGTTCTGGATTTCCTATTTGCATTGCTATTCCTTTTCAGTACTGTTCTATATGTTTCTGTTTGCTTAATTCAGATATGTATAGGATTAGTATTGATTTATTTCGATGATTGTATGTTCCTATATATAATCGCGTTTGCTTAATTCGCGTGTGTTCAATCATGTTCGCTTAGTTCATGAGTGCCTCACCCCGTTTGCTTAATTCGGGAATAGGAATATATGTCTCGTAGTATTGATTTCGCTTGTAAATTGATGCTACAATCGGAAAGGGTTTAGAATCTGCTTAGGGCTTGGATTTGCATGAACCAATGATAGTGGGAAACCGAGAACAGTAGGTTAATCGTCTTTAGTTTATTTGCTATTCTCTTTAACTGCTTTGTTTTCATTGTTTTGTTTTCTTTATTTTATTTCAATCTCAAAACCCCCCAAAAAAACTAACTTTTGATTTTCTGTTAATAATAACAACACTAAAGAGTCCTTGAGAGACGATACTCGAGTTGTCGCTTCCCTATCTGCATTAATTTTGTAAACGCTCGTTCTTTTTGGCGCGTGGCGACAGCGCGGTCAAAAATTGGCGCCGTTGTCGGGGACTCTTGTTGTGTTATTAGCAGAAGAAAAAAAAATCTCTTTGCTGAATTAGTTTTGTCTGCTTTGTCTGGTTGTGAATTTTAGTGCTGCCCCATGGATAATTATATGCGAAATTATGTGCCTAATGTTTATTATGAACCACCACCATGCATATCTTATCCTGATTTTGCTGTTTTAAGGCACTGGTTGCCAAGGTTTAGTGGTCTTGCAGGTGAAAATCCCCAGGAGCATCTGAAGAAATTCCAGGCTGTTTGTTATATAATGTTGAGACCTGAAGAACTAAAAGAAGATCACATCAAGATGGGAGCTTTCCGTCTCTCACTTGAAGGCGCTGCAAGGGATTGGTTGTATAATCTTGAGGCGAATTCCATCTTCAGCTGGTTTGATTTGAAGGAAGCCTTCCTGAGGAGATATTCTCCTGTTTTCAGAGCTGCATCAATTAGGCACAACATTCCTGACCCTTACTCTTATGAGTACCACCCGAGCTGGGGAACCCATCCAAACCCTTGGTATGGGGACTCACAACTGATGTTACCACTGGCACCACCCCAGAATCCTCCCCAAGCGACCACCTCTGCACCTTCCGAACCTTCACTAGAGGACCTGTTCAAACAGATAACTGCACAAATGGAAGAGAACAATCAACGGTTGGCACAACAAAATCTTGAATTCCAACAGAGGATGGAGGCTGAATACCAGAGGGGAGAGGCTGAATCTCAGAAGTTGGCCATTCTAATTGATCAAATTGTCGCCAATTCGGCTGCACCGCTAACTCCACAGCCCCTTGAAGAACATACAGAGTCACAAGTTATTCTTGAAGATACTTCTGATGATAATTGTGATAAGACTTCTATTGATGAACTGTGTGTTGAATCCCCTGATTCTAATGCATGTGCTGATTGTTATTGTTCTGGCACTGCTTTGTGTATAGACTGTTATGCAGGTTTATTTTGTTCAGGAAACATAGAAAATGAGGATCAGGAGGATCAGGAGGACATCTGCTTCACCGTGCTTAAGGATGATGAAGAACCTCTGGAAGTAGATGATTCAATTAAATCAAATGCATGTGTTGAGAGTAATGGGATGGATGAACCGTGCGCAGGAAGTCCAGACATTCAGACCGTTACTAATTCAGTTTCTTTTACTACATGTACTGACTGTACTGATACTAACCCGTGTGCTGTTTGTGCTGAGTTTCTTGACTCTATTTTGCAGGGTGATAGTGAGAGTGATACTGATTGTTCAGCCGAAGTTCCAAATACACCCTCCTTAGAGCTCAAGCCACTTCCAGACATTCAGAACTTTTCTGATTTAGTTTATTGTAACATATCTACTAATTGTATTAACTCTAACCTTTCTGTGGTGTGTGCTGAGATTTCTGCAGGTTTAACAGGTGATGGACTTGTCAGTGCAGTGAATGAAGAACGTGCAGAAAATGAAGCAGCACCAGTAACCCCATCTACCTGTTTGCCACCTCCCACTGTGGAACCACCGGTGATGGAGTTCCAGCCTTTGGATTTGTCACTGTGGCCATTTCAAGAGGTTGAACCCCACTTCTATTGGGAGGACTTTATGGACAAAGTTGAGAAAGAGGTCATCTGTGACCCAAGAGGGAGTGAGAAGTCCGCCGTACTGGGCGAGGTCACTGTAATTGTCAAGCACCCACTTCCATATAAAGGCTGCAAGTTAGGGGACCATGGAACAAGCTTCCGTCCCTTGTTTATCACGTTGGCTTTATGCTGTAGGCCATGGGATCCGGGAGGATCACTTTGCAATTTGAGCATCCCGTGGCCACTGTATCACAGACAATGGGATCCTGGTGGAACCGGCCCCAATGAGTTTTTCTTAACCTTGCTCTTTTAATTTTCTTTGCTTGCTTTATTTCTGTTTTGTTTTCAATAAAGCTCCTGAATAATTTGAGAAGCTCAGGAGTATTTGTGTGTTGAGTCTGGTATTGGCACGTTTATTGGATTTTATTGATTTTGCATAGATTGATTGCATGATAGTGTTGACTGTTTTCCCCCTAGGATATGAAACTTTTTTGAAAAATGATCCCCATGTGATTGAAAACTGAACTTTGAGATTTTGTTATGATGGCATGATTTATGATAAGTTTGGGGTGATAGGAAGCACACACTAGGGATAGAATCTCTGTCAAACAATTTGCAAATAATGTCCAGGTGAGGTTTTGGGCCTCCAACATGTTTTTGACTGTGAGAAATCATTTTTGATTGCACTTTCCTGAATTTGCTTGAATCTCTTTATGGTTTGCATGATTATATGTTTGCTTCAGATGATTTAGGCATTTTCTTTGTAAATAACTACTTAGCCTAAAAATAACCAATTCCTAATGCATGTTCCCTAGTTAGCCCCATTGAGCCTATTAGCCTATTAATTCTTGATAACCTAATGTTATAAACCCAAAAATCTGGAAAACCATGCTAACCCGATCTTAGGATTAGGAGAGCATGGAATCTTAGAATGGGTGCAAGAAACTAAGTTTGGGGTGGCTGCAAGGTGTAATATGTTGTTTGGGATTGAGAAAAAAATTTGTGAAAAAAAAATTAAAAATAGAAAAAAAAGAGAGAAAAGCAGAAATTAAAAAAAAAATTTGAAAAAAAATAATATAAAAGTGCAAAAATGCCAAAAAGAAATAAAAAGGTTGTAGTCACCCAAGGCAAAATGAAAAATGAGAAAAGGAACTTGAGTGGAATTTCAAAGTGTAAATAATGTTCATGCTCTCTTAGTTCCTAGGGTCTTCAGCCTAGTTCCTTTGTATATCCTACCCTTAGCTAGGCCCCATTACAACCCATAAAAGTCCTTTTGATGTTGCTTGCATGTTTTCTGTGGGAATCATTTTGAGATGAAAACCAAATTTATGGGAAGTGCTCTTAAAAGTGAAACTGGGTGAAATGTTGATAGCCTGACACAAACTGAGCGAATGAGTGAACACCAAATTTCCCTTGTGAGGAAGGCAGTTGTTTGAATTTGGTGATCTCTTTTTTGTGTGTAACTTGGATCCCCTGCTTAGATTAATGATTGTTTGAATGATGAAATTCTCAACTGTTTAGAATGAATGTGGGGATTGCTTTGTTTGAAAGGGGAGAACATTGAAGGAAAAATTGTTTTGATAAATTGCTTGAAATTTGTGCAAAGTTGATTGATCCTTAAGCTTGCCATGTTTTGCCAGGTCTTGAGTTTTTTTAAGTTTTTAAGTTTTAGTTTGCTTGGGGACAAGCAAAGTTTAAGTTTGGGGTATTTTGATGAGCCTCTGGTTGACTGGTTTTATAACTGGTAAAGACCTTGGCTTTGTGCTAATTTTATATCATTTTCACCCAAATTAGACTTGATTGTCCTTAAGTAGTATTTTGAGTCTGTAAAGTGTTTTTAGGTTAATTTAGTTGATTTAGAGTGAAATAAAGTACTTATGTTATTTTCTGTTTTTTAGGTTAATAAAATAAAATAAATCTGGAGCCACTCGCCCCGCGAAGGATATCTCGCCCCGCGAGTCACCAAGCCCAGAAAGTCAGAGACGTTTACCCGTGTTGAAGATCACGACTGTGGCAGTTTTGAAGTTGAAGCGTTCGCCTCGCGAGCATCCATTCGCCTCGCGAGCCTTGGAAGACCAGAAGCCATCACGGTTTGCGCATGTTGAAGGTCACGGGCGTTACAGTTTGGGATCTGAAGAGATTCGCCTCGCGAAGGATATGCTCGCCCCGCGAGAAGATCAAAAGTCGCAGACTGTTCACAATTTCCGCGTCGCGAGAAAGGCTTCGCCTCGCGAGTCCTCTGATTCCAGAAACGTCTATATAAGACAGTCTTAGGCAGAACTGAAGAGGGAGTCAGAGTTAGCCAGTTTTGGCTAGTCTTTGATAGATAGTAGTAGTAGTTTCCAGTAGTTTATTTTCTTTTCTTTTCTTTCGTGCTTATGTTTGTAATGGAGAACTAGTCTCCTAGATTAATCCACTGGGATTGGTTTTAATTACACTTGAGGTTCTGGATTTCCTATTTGAATTGCTATTCCTTTTCAGTACTGTTCTATATGTTTCTGTTTGCTTAATTCAGATATGTATAGGATTAGTATTGATTTATTTCGATGATTGTATGTTCCTATATATAATCGCGTTTGCTTAATTCGCGTGTGTTCAATCATGTTCGCTTAGTTCATGAGTGCCTCACCCCGTTTGCTTAATTCGGGAATAGGAATATATGTATCGTAGTATTGATTTCGCTTGTAAATTGATGCTACAATTGGAAAGGGTTTAGAATCTGCTTAGGGCTTGGATTTGCATGAACCAATGATAGTGGGAAACCGAGAACAGTAGGTTAATCGTCTTTATTTTATTTGCTATTCTCTTTAACTGCTTTGTTTTCATTGTTTTGTTTTCTTTATTTTATTTCAATCTCAAAACCCCCCCAAAAAACTAACTTTTGATTTTCTGTTAATAATAACAACACTAAAGAGTCCTTGAGAGACGATACTCGAGTTGTCGCTTCCCTATCTGCATTAATTTTGTAAACGCTCGTTATTTTTGGCGCGTGGTACAGCGCGGTCAGTGTTTTTTTCATAATTTTCTTAGATGGTTTCTGATATATGTTCTATTTGATGTATATTAGTCTTGGCTTTGTTTTGTAAGTCGTGTGGAGTTTCTCCTGCTGGTCCTAGTTTGCTTCTATATGTTGTGTGTGGCTAGCAGATATTTGGTAATTGTGGCCTTGCTGTGTTCACGGGCACTACAACTTGATAGAAAAGCTGATTTTCTAATGTCTTGTCCTTTTTTTTTTGTGCTTCTCTACCTTGGTGTTTGTTGGGTATAAGATTTGGTAATGCGCGTCACGGCCGTGATGGCCATCACTGCCAGGCCGTGACGGATTCTGCCTTGGAACTTCTTCACTGGTTGGTTTCTCACGGTCGTGATGGCCATCACAGCCAGGCCGTGACGGATTCTGCCTTGGAACTTCTTCACTGGTTGGTCTGTCACGGTCGTGATGGCCATCACGGTCAGGCCGTGACGGATTCTGCATTGGAAATTCTTCACTGGTTGGTCTCCCAACTCTGCATGGATCCAAAATTAAATTATAACTCTTTTAAGTGAAAATCTCAAAATGAAATTTGGTTTATAAAAATATATATGAAATTAGTATAAGGTTAAAGTAATATTATCAAATGTTGTCATTTCAGCTCTGACACGATTATTTTTATTTATGCATTATAGGTCCTTGTCTGATCTTCGTTGTCCGCGGCTCCTCCCTTATCCTTACTTGGTATTGCTTTGTCGAATAGGTAAGTTCTCTCAATACTCTCTTTTACGGGTTTTGCTTTGTCTAATAGGTACTGATATGTGTGGTGCTTCTAATGTATTATGTGAATTATCGTGTTGTTTGGTGTGACACCCTAAACTCGGGTCATCACATGGTTACCCGTTTGCGGAAATAAAACTTAATTTGTTGGTTACTTTCGAAAAATAATGTTTTATCAACGTTTATCCTTTCAAAATATGGTGATAAATTTTTTTCTTTTCTTTCTTTATTTTAACCTCACAACCACAACAACATAATCAAATCACACTTAAATACATAATGTATATAAGTCATACAACTATACTGCCTCATATATCTTCACACCTAGATCCTTACCAGTTTAATTTATTCTTAAAAACATAATATAATACAATAGGACCTAAGCTGGTCGTAACTATCTGACACTACCACCCATAGAAGCAGCAACAGTAAGCCCCGAACTAGACAGCCTTCTCCTTCTTGTAGAGGTCATACCCCTTGTGAGACTCTGATATGTTTGTAAGGGTGAGACGCCAATATATGGATTTAACACGATAACTAAATGCTCGCACAAAAGAATACACATACACATATACATAAACATCTCAATTATAGCATACAGTTTATCAGTGAGTTTCACACCCCAAACATCAACATTGAAAAACTATGCATGAACACTTCTATCCATCATCTAAACATTCACACTTAATCTCATGAGATATCTCCAACATGGTGATGAGTTGATCAGACTCGATAGTTACAGGCCCACAGCCACAGACACGCAGTCACGGATGCATAGTCACAGATGCACACTCACAGATGCTCAGTCACAGACACGCAGTCACAGACGCACAGTCACAGACACGCACGATCACGAGACGCTCGATCACAGACGCTCGATCCACAGACGCTCGATCACGACGCCACGATCACGGGCGCTCGATCCACAGACGCACAGTGAGAACACCAGGCACGTCTGCCAAATGCATGGAAAACACTCTGTTCTTAACGCTTTTCTTTGTGTTCAATCTTTCTTTGCCGAAGCTCAAAATGGCTTACGACTCACACAGTTTTAACCATCTTTAAAACTTTTATTAAAACACAGGACCTCACAGTCCGAGTGCTCAATCTTGACACCTCTCGACCTTGCAATCAGTCTTAGGTTCTTGGTAGTAGAAAACATCTTCAATGTTTCAATACGGTATACATCACGTATACGGTACAGGACCTCAAAGTCCAAAGGACCTCATGTCCATAACAACACAGAACCTTAGTACCCCGACGTCTCGGTTACTAAGTTCCACACCACTTTTAACACTGTTGAATTAACTTTTGATTTCCAGAAATTCTTTTCCAAATTGGAAATTCATTGATAAAATCCTTAAATAATAAAACTTAGTTTTCACAAAGGTGAGTCACTTGAGGTTTTAACTTTCTTAAAATATGTAATGCCGTTTCAAAACACTTGCCTTCTACACTTTTCCAAATATGTCATCAATTATCACTTTTAAAGATTTTTAAGCCAAAACTTAGCTTTTTCCACTTAAACAATTTTCTAAAATCATCATTAACTTCTTTTCAACAATTAATTTCATAAAATAACTTTGTATAATATTGCAAACTTTCTTACATAAAGATTAGCAGTACAGAAACACTTTCACGATTTCGCTCTCATTGTGACTCATAAATTACTTTTACACTAATAAATCATCAAAAATAATAATATTTCTCAAAACTCATTAATTTTCCAAAATAATATGTTCCACCGCTATTATATTCCAACATTTCCCATAAAACATTGAATATAATTTACACAACTTATTAAAGCTTTTATCTGATTAATCGGTTGTGCACTGACCACTGTCAGGCCTCTCAAACAACACTCACAAACAACATTCAACAACAGTTATCAATATTATATCACCAGGCAGATCATGCATCATAGCAATATAATATCCAACTACAAATAACCAAATAATTCAAAAACAGATCAATCACCAATACACAGATAAACAACACAACATAAACCACATAACACTACTACAGAAAAGGGCTTCAGTAGCGCTTTTTTTGCCTTTAGTAGCGCTTCGAAGCGCTATCTATTCACCCGCTACTGAAGGTGGGAGAGATTCAGTAGCGCTTAAAAAAGCGCTACTGAAATTAGGAATAGGTAGCGCTTCCTTGAGAAAGCGCTGTCTAAAGACAATCTATTACATACTTTAGACAGCGCTTTCTCAAGAAAGTGTTGTCTATTTGTCACTTTAGGCAGCGTTTTTTCAAGAAAGCGCTACTGAAAGTAGGAATAGGTAGCGCTTCCTTGAGAAAGCGCTGTCCAAAGACAATCTATTACATACTTTAGGTAGCGCTTCCTTGAGAAAGCGCTACCTATACCCCCCTTTTTTTTTCCTTCATTATTCACTGTTTTTCTACATTTCCCACCTGTACCATCCCTCATCAATTCACAGTAACACTACATTTAGGTACATCACACGCATACACATATATAATTAATGTACAAAGCTTACATATTGGAATATATATGTATATATATATATATATATATATAAAAAAAAAAAAAAAAAAAACCAAACCAAATATCAAAATCATGCATATATAACCAATTAATTAAGTAATATACTTTAACACAATTCACAGTAACAAATTGAATGAGCCCCACCAAAAAAAAAAGCAAGAGCTCTCTTTTTTCTATATTCTGCAGCTCTACAATACAATGGCCAAGTCCAAGAATAATGCTAAGAAGCTAATACATTGGCTACATAATATTGCTGTCATTCCTCAAGTAGAGTTTTTGTCATTGCTGGAATTGCTGGAGAACGGTAGTCCTCATTGTTTCGGTTCATTGCCCGGACTGGCTCCGGGATGTTGACAGGCCCTGGAACAATGAGATGGTTTCTTTCGGGTCCATAAACATAATCCATCTTCACCTGCTTGAAATTTCAATCTCTAAGTTGAAGCTGTTCTTGCCTTTTCCCGTCAATGAATCACCTATATAAAATCAATTGTAAAGCAAGGTGTTAATAATTTTTTGAATCGTTGGTCACTAAAACCAAAAAACTTAAGCTGCACGCATGAAAGTAAATCATAACTTACTGTTTGGTGGACTCAGGTTTGTTCTGTTTGCTGTGTGTTTCCTGCCTTGTTTTCACTTTCGGGTAGGACTTTTGGTTGGCTATGTTATTATGGTTGTGCACTTTCTACTTTGTTCTGCAACTAAGAACATGTTGGTCCTGCATTCATGTTGTTGGGGCTGCATTCATGTTGTTGTTTGGCAACTCACCTGAAAGCCCCAGCAAATGCCAGAGTAGTATATTCTCCCAGGCCTAAACCACATGTAACATCAACATCAACACCATTAAAGGAAGAAACTGATCCCTTCACACAATGTAACTGGAGTGTATTATTATGCCTCACATTACATATATACATGCAAAATGGTAGTACATATAAAGGGTATTGGACAGTAATGCATTATAAGATAGAACTTTGATAAGTGGAATAAAATTAATCCAAGTATGGCAACTCAATCCACACCTTTTATTTGACAAAGACTTAGTGTTAATCTAGTGTTCATTTCTGAATATGTCCTCACATGAAAATATATACTATTGGTTGAAGAAAGCTAGTAGAAAACGCCAACCAAAATAAGTATAGACCATATCAGATGAGAAGGTAGAACAACTTTCTGTGGCCAACTGATTCAATAATGCAAAATAATAAACCAAGGATAGATACAGCCAAAGATGCAGCATACCTTCAATTTTTGACAAGAAATGCAAATGCAAAATAAATAAATGAATTTCAGTTTTAGGTTTGAAGTATAACACTATCTATTTTCTGAATATTATGTCAATACCTTAACAAGTTGAGGCCCCACCCGTTACTCAACTGACTTGGCAAAATCATTTCAGTGAGTAAGAAAGGAATTTGAACTTTTTATTATACTACTGATGCCCTACTAATAAGTTCTTAGTGCCACCACTTCCTTGCAAAATAACTTAGATTGACAGAGACCTTAGTATGGTGTAATTTTGGTTTAATTGTTGGGGGGGAAATTTTAAGCAATGTATAAAGGGTATATATATGGGTTACAAATCAAGTATACAAGTACTACCAAGGAAGATCTCAAAGATACAAAAGGCTCAAATAAATAAAAATAAAAAAAAGGAATACAATGTTGGATATTACCCTTTGATAAGCCCGTTCCTGCCATTGTAAAAATGCTTCTCTTTCTGATCCTAGAAACAGAAAAGTAACACATCCATCAGTCAGCTGAGAAAATCATACAATTTTTCTTTTTAATATCTCATTTAGACTTGAAGTAATTGAGCCCTTCATATATAACCTTCTTAGGATTTGATAAGTGATTTGTAGAAATAGCTACCTAAATGCACTAACCTTAAAAATCACTACATTGCATATATAAAATAAGTGTAGTGATTTCTACTCTATTCAGCAAGCAATAAAAAGATATATATAATAAAATTGGGAGGGGAAAATGACTAATCAAAATAACAATAGAATCAAGATAAATTTAAATAGTTGGTCTCTCAAACATCAATTATTGTAATATTGCCTTGTTTTTGAAAATAAAATCGTCTAACAAGACTAAGTTATCAATTGAAACTCTAATGCTTTCACATTTATCTCTAACAGTGTATGAGAAACTTTGTTCAAATCAACTGATTGTTGTGAAAGTAAAATTGAAGAGTGTTACTTGGGTGAGTAAGCCATGAGGAAAGTAAGAACTTGAAACATTGATGCACGATTCTAGGATGATTCAGGTTCTGCTATGCTACACCAAATGAGGGAGAAGGCGGGGAAAGCCATCTGTTTTTACTCAAATGGGATGCCTCCTTCTACTTCCTTTGTTACCTAATCCTCTTGATTGGAAAGGTACATGCATGACAATGAATTAATTAATAGATTGGAAAGAAATTACACCTTTTTTAATAGGCATTTCATTTGCCTGTTGTTGTGAACTGCCAAATCTACTTGGTGGGCCCATTAATTGCGATGTTGGTTTCTTTGCAGATATTTCCAGTTGAGAAATTTTTGAAAGTGATGAGACAGGCTGCTGCATGGAGTGCACATCAGCAGAATGTTTCTCTTGATGATGCCAAGAAACATCTGCAATAAGGAAGTATCACAAAGGTTTTCAGTTCAAAGCTTCAACTTGTCTCCAACTTTGATAGAAACGGACATTTTCTACTCTGTCTCCAACTTTGATCTACCAAAAAAAAAAAACAAGAAGAGGAAAACAGGACAATCAAAATCATTACTGAGAAATAATAGTTCTTAGTATACATTTGTAGACAACAAAAAAGCTACCTCCACCATCACACTAGTGTCCCAAGCATCTTGGTATTGGTCATAACGCGGTGACACTGTCATAACACGGTGCCCATTTCCCTAAATGAATTTGCATAAACCTATGTCAAGATATATAACAATGATGAAAGTAAAAATGTGTTTGGGTCTTTAGCATCTTAATTTTGGGTCCAAAATATTATTGAACTATTTAACCTAAACAAAATAAGCATATGGATCACTTATACCAATTAGTTACTTACAACCAATCATTGTAAGCATATGGATCACTTATACCAATTAGTCACTTATAAGCATATGGATCACTTATACCAATTAGCATCTAGATTTGAAAAACTAAGTCAACATATATACCAAGTGAATAGAAAAACCAAATTGTCTTGGCTAGTAACACTAAATAATATAATGGTTAGAATGCAAAGCTAACAACAACATTTAAAGCAAAGTTGGTAAGAACTAAATTAATAAATGGACATTCTAAGGGAACATCAACACACAAAATACGCAGAAGTAAAAATATTATGTACATACCCAAAAAAATCTAAGAGGAGATTGATAGTCATAACATGTAGCAGATTTTTACCTGCAAGCAGTAAGAAAATAGCCACAAAAAAAAAAAAAAAAGTAAAAGAGGAGATTGATAGTCATAACATGTAGCAGATTTGTATGTCATTGTTGAACTTCTATTAAAGCTTTTCTTCATGTAGCCTACTCCCAGGTTTCTTAACACAACAAAACCACTCCAAAAGGGTACTCAAAAAACAGATAAATATTTCAACTATTACCCAAAAGCATACACTTACTCACACACATAGAAAACAACAGTTTCTCAGCTGAAAACCAAAAGGGTATCCACAAAACTGAATCATGTTTCAAATGGGTCACTCTATACACAATTTCACATACATACCCACATACATGCATACCCAGAATACCCAGAAGAAATTAACATTGAATAATCACAAGAACAATGAAACAAAGTTGAGGAATGAACCTGCAAGGACGAAATCAGTGCAGTGTCCAGAATTTGTTCACATTCTTCTCAAACCAGAGGTGAAATCAGAGTTTATTCATGAACTTCTCCAAAACTGCGTAAGAAAACAGGGTGAAGAAGAGCATGAAATCGTAATGAAGAAATAAAAGAAGAAATAAGCATTGAATAATCACAAGAACAATGAAACAAGTTCAATAATCATAGAATGAACCTGCATGGAATAATGAGAAGAAGAAGAGAAGAGAGAACAACAAAAAATGTTATGAGAGAAGAAGAGAGATACGCTATACAAAGGAGAAATTTCCGAATTAGAAGAACAAAGGGTTTGTTCCCAGCCCCAGCCGTCGCGTGCCGCCGTCTCACTCAGAACAAAACCGACTTCCCGAGCCACCGCCGCCGTACCCCCTACCACGACACCGCGAGAGAGACACAGCCGTCCCGAGCCAGCACCGCCGTGTGTTTGTAGTGGCTTACTCCGAAAGATAGATCCACGCGAGTTTAGATTCGCATCACAGATCCAGATCTGGTTTCCCCATCCGCCAGTACCTCCGTCGCTAGCAGCACTGCCGTTCTGAGCCAAGACCGCCGCGTCGAACTCGAACCGCCGCTGTCCCTACCCCTGGTCGACAACAACCTTCGTGCAAAAGTCGAAGAGGGAAGGAGCGAGGGAGTCACAGAGTGAGAGAAGAGGGAAGGGTCTGAGAAAGAGTCGCGCGAGGGTTTGAGTAGAGTCCCGCGAGAAGATGTGAGGGAAATATTTAGTAAAAGGGAATAGATAGCGCTTCTTTGAAAAAGCGCTATCTATTCACTTACCTATAGTAGCGTTTTTTTGAGGAAACGCTATCTATTCCTATCAATCTACATTCAATAGCGCTTCCTTAAAGAAGCGCTGTCTTAGAATAAGGAATAGATAGCGCTCTCTTAAGGAAGCGCTATTAAAAACCTTCCGCCTATTTTTCAGTAGCGTTTTTCATTGAAGCGCTACTGAAAGTGCGCTACTTAAACCCTTTTTTGTAGTAGTGTAAACAGATAACCACAACCACATAAATTATACAGACTACACTACAAGCAAATGGTTATTGAGGAAAATCCCTCAGGCAAGCTCCCCTTACCTCTTGAAGACTCGAACTAACGGTTTCAAATAATCTCCCGATTTGATCCGGCTTCCTCCGTCGGCTTTAGGTCAAACCAACCCGATCGATTCCTTCATAACGAATTGCAACCAAAATAAATCAAATCAAACAAAAACATACTTGACTCATGGAGGTTAAGGTTCGGCCTCAACAACTTTTCTAGGTTAGGAAAGTTAAAATTTTGTTAACTTAGGGATTTATGATCCATAAGTAACTTAAACATGATTAAGCACTTAAACCAAGATTATGAACCAAGAACATGAACTAAAACTCATCTAGTTCCAAGAACTAGGGTTTCGGTCAAGGGCTGAGTTTGGGGTTAGAAATCTCTAAAATTTCTAAACTCTTGGTTTTAATCAACATACAAAACCTAGAGTTGGATTCAAGTGTCATGAACAACTTTTGAATCACAAAACCATTAAGTGCTCATACCTAGGGTTTCGGTTTTGATGAGATCAAATAGGCTTAAGTTTGATTTTTGATCTTCTACATACTTGAATACAAGAGCTATCAAGATACAAAAGGATTGAATCATGAAACAAAACCTAAGAACACAAATTTGACCTAGGTTCGGCCATAACCAGAAATTAGGGAAAGAAATTTCTCATGATCTTATGCTTCTAGATTATGAAAATAGAGATGATTATAAGATCATAGCAATTGGTTTCATGTCAAAAGGATTTTTCTAGAATTAGTTATGAATTGTTGAATCTAACTCCAAGAACTTTAAACAAATGAAGAACATGTTGATCTAAGCCATGAATCTACAAAAGTTGTGAAGAGAAAGGATTTAAATGAAAATAGAAGAGGTTTTTACCTCTTTATGATCCAAGTAAATCAAGATTTGGATGATGTTCTTCAAAGTTTTCTTATGGTGTTCTTAAGAAACTTAAGGAAGAAGATGAACATAGTTAGGGTTTAGAACAGTTTTAGTATTTTGGGTATATCTCTCAACATACTTGTCCGTTTTGGATGATCTTTATGTCGTTGGAAATAAGAGATAAAGATGAACAACTTTCATGTTGAAAGTTTTTCGAGATTCAAAATAGAAAATGGTCAGAATTGCTAGCCAAAATCTGACGAATTATGAACACTTTTGAATGTTCTTGAAGTTCTTAAGGCAAACTAATAACTTGGAGAAATGGACAATGGAAGAAAATGCCCAAATGATGAAGACAAGTTGGAGCCGTGTAATTTGGGTAAGGTTTGGTCAACTTTTCCAATGGCATTTGCTTGCAATTGTCATAAAAAGACAAGGGCAAAATGGTCATTTCATAGCAAAATTTCACTTTGTCATAAATGTGCCATTATGGCCATTATGACACGGATAAGCTCGTCATAAATGCTCGTCAAGTCAGTCAAATCCATCATCTCTGCTACGTTGCCGACTCCTTAGTTCATCTGGCACAAGCTCTTCCTAGAGATATCTCGATGTATACGCCTGCAACAAATATAATATTTTAATTTTTTTACCAAAATTTTCAAACCTTCCAGTATCGTAGTAAATACGATAAAAACATTTTTCATCTCGTTCACGAATTACAATTAGGTCTTCTGAGCAGTAAACTTTTACTGTCAGTGAAAACGCAAACCGGGTTCCGTCTGAATTTTCAACCCAAAACCTCATCGTAACCCTAAGATATAAAACATGACAGGAAAATAACATTATTTCGTCCAAAACAATTTTCTAAGTCTCGGATAAATATATATATTTATATATTTATTACCGATATTACGAAGCAGCGAAAATCGGGGTGTTACATTACTACCCCTCTTAAAAAAAATTCGTCCTCGAAATTTCGAGACTCGAAGCTAAACAGTATTTTGTAACCTCATCTTAACGTTAAGATTTTACCTTGCCCTTCACATTGCTTCATTCTCCTCATTCCATATTCCATAACACAGTTCATTCTTATGTGATTTCTACTTATCCTTACTATCCTCAAAATTTCACCAGAGTCTATCACACTCGAAAAACAAAATCAAAACTTAATCACTTCTCTTATCAACATGGTTCCACCAGAAACCTTATTCAAATCATCTAATTCTGAATATTATCACTAGTACCAACAATATCTTCACGGCACCACACATCAACTCCTTACTCAAAATATTTCATCATAGTCTTAGTTTCTCTTGATTATAATTCACCACTCCAATTTAACATCACCTCACACATCTTATCCTCAAAATAACTTCATTGCATATCTTAATGCAATTAAACCAAAAGGGATTATAGAATAGAATTATCTAATCCTTAACTTTCGAACTTTTCTAACAACTTAATTTTACTCAAGAACTTCTCTTTTCCGTTCACATTCAACTTAGGTAAAACTACCATAGACACCTTTCTGTAATTCCTTCCAATCATACGATTAAATCTTAGCGATGATCATTTTATCATTATCCTAGAGTTCCTTAGCAAACTCTACCTTGATCATAACAAAATCGGCCAAAATCATCTTATTTACTGATGTTAATTCTAGAAATTCTCAGCTTACTAGTCACATCTACACCTCCATAAAAATCCACTCACCTTTTGTCGTACTTAGATATTACACTTACTCTCAACTAACCTTATAAGGATCAATTCCTTATCACATTGGATCAGTCCTCTGATACATACCTCTGTTGGTTTTTCCACTACACAGTGAACCTAAGCAGTAAAAAGATGTTGACTTCGTCAATCTACTCACAATAATTTGAAAAGAGATTTTCAAGACAAGAAATTTCTTGATTTTACTTTCACAAGAAAGCACAAAGAATAATTTGACCAATCTGAAAGATACAAGTGTCCAATATGTAAAAAGATTCTTCAATAGGTTCGTGAGTGTAAAAATGCATAGCTAATACAAGTTTACAAACATGAGTCTAATAAAGTTTCTTCCTTCACAAGAACTTTACTACAACGATTTAAAAGAACATCAGTCCGACAAAATTTAGACTGGATCACTTCCACCAAAAGTAAAAGTGAATCGACTAAGTCTCATCAAGAAACTTCTATCATCAAGAATTCACATCTGTCGCATAACTCAAGAAATACTCATAATACATTCCCAAAGAATTATGAAAATATCCAGACTGTCAGAACCAAAGTCAGGATAGATTTTAAATCAAGGTCAGAAAAATGAATTTGGCCTGTACAAAATGTACCGCTATGATTGTCTAATACAACCATAGGAATTTGAAAAGCAATTTGTCCATGAGGAACAATTTTTCTGAATCCCGAGACCCTCATCTAAGGTTGAAGATTTAAATCTATTCGCTTTGGTTTCTCACAAGCACAATGATCTTTTATGACTCGCTTAGTATGGTCACCCTGAATCGGTACGATTTCTGATAACTTGGTCAATCTCTCAGATACACGAACAGTTGATCTTGCCTCATAAGCTGAGTTTATAGTACAAAATCTTTAATAAGTCCTAACTCCAATCTGGTGGTAATTTGTTCTCAAGTCGATCCTTGAATATATAACAACTCCTTGCGAGGGATCTATAACACTTGGTATAGAGGTCTCTCATACTCCTCGTGACTCTTAGAGTAAACGAGAACATCATCGATGAAGATGATGACCAACTTATAGATAAATGGACCAAAATTCCATTTCTTGAAGTCTAACCCAACTAAATTCATTGGCGATATCCTACACAAAGCGGTTGAGATATGGCTAAATCTAGAAACTAGATCAACCAGAAACTCAACATCCGTCCGTCCGTACAAACTTGGGACATTCTCAGAAAATTTTCCCAAAAGCATTCAATAACAGGTACCTTATTCAAATGTCTGATACTGTCCTAAGGGATAAACGAATGTATCAACATGAACATGAGTACCCTTTACTAAACATGAGTTCTCACAAGGTCTCAACCCAATCAGAACCCACCAAAACATACTTACTTGTGTGTCAACACACATTGTTTCAACCAAGAAAAAATTAAAAAAAAGTTTCGACCAGAGATCACACAACAAAAACCAAACATACCTATTTCCCAACATTCCCGAAAGACTCGACCAGCTCTGATACCACTAATGTGACACCCTAAACTCGGGTCATCACATGGTTACCCGTTTGCGGAAATAAAACTTAATTTGCTGGTTACTTTCGAAAAATAATGTTTTCTAAACGTTTATCCTTTCAAAATATGGAAATAAATTTTTTTCTTTTCTTTCTTTCTTTTAACCTCACAACCACAACAACATAATCAAATCACACTTAAATACATAATGTATATAAGTCATACAACTATACTGCCTCATATGTCTTCACACCTAGATCCTTACCAGTTTAATTTATTCTTAAAAACATAATATAATACAATAGGACCTAAGCTGGTCGTAACTATCTGACACTACCACCCATAGAAGCAGCAACAGTAAGCCCCGAACTAGACAGCCTTCTCCTTCTTGTAGAGGTCATACCCCTTGTGTGACTCTGATATGTTTGTAAGGGTGAGACGCCAATATATGGATTTAACACGATAACTAAATGCTCGCACAAAAGAATACACATACACATATACATAAACATCTCAATTATAGCATACAGTTTATCAGTGGGTTTCACACCCCAAACATCAACATTGAAAAACTATGCATGAACACTTCTATCCATCATCTAAACATTCACACTTAATCTCATGAGATATCTCCAACATGGTGATGAGTTGATCAGACTCGATAGTTACAGGCCCACAGCCACAGACACGCAGTCAACGCACAGTCACAGACGCTCAGTCACAGACACGCAGTCACAGACGCACAGTCACAGACACGCAGTCACAGACACGCAGTCACAGACGCTCAGTCACAGACGCTCAGTCACAGACGCACAGTCACGGACGCTCAGTCACAGACGCACAGTCAGAACACCAGGCACGTCTGCCAAATGCATGGAAAACACTCTATTCTTAACGCTTTTCTTTGTGTTCAATCTTTCTTTGCCGAAGCTCAAAATGGCTTACGACTCACACAGTTTTAACCATCTTTAAAACTTTTATTAAAACACAGGACCTCACAGTCCGAGTGCTCAATCTTGACACCTCTCGACCTTGCAATCAGTCTTAGGTTCTTGGTAGTAGAAAACATCTTCAATGTTTCAATACGGTATACATCACGTATACGGTACAGGACCTCAAAGTCCAAAGGACCTCATGTCCATAACAACACAGAACCTTAGTACCCCGACGTCTCGGTTACTAAGTTCCACACCACTTTTAACACTGTTGAATTAACTTTTGATTTCCAGAAATTCTTTTCCAAATTGGAAATTCATTGATAAAATCCTTAAATAATAAAACTTAGTTTTCACAAAGGTGAGTCACTTGAGGTTTTAACTTTCTTAAAATATGTACTGCCGTTTCAAAACACTTGCCTTCTACACTTTTCCAAATATGTCATCAATTATCACTTTTAAAGATTTTTAAGCCAAAACTTAGCTTTTTCCACTTAAACAATTTTCTAAAATCATCATTAACTTCTTTTCAACAATTAATTTCATAAAATAACTTTGTATAATATTGCAAACTTTCTTACATAAAGATTAGCAGTACAGAAACACTTTCACGGTTTCGCTCTCATTGTGACTCATAAATTACTTTTACACTAATAAATCATCAAAAATAATAATATTTCTCAAAACTCATTATTTTTCCAAAATAATATGTTCCACCACTATTATATTCCAACATTTCCCATAAAACATTGAATATAATTTACACAACTTATTAAAGCTTTTATCTGATTAATCGGTTGTGCACTGACCACTATCAGGCCTCTCAAACAACACTCACAAACAACATTCAACAACAGTTATCAAAATTATATCACCAGGCAGATCATGCATCATAGCAATATAATATCCAACTACAAATAACCAAATAATTCAAAAACAGATCAATCACCAATACACAGATAAACAACACAACATAAACCACATAAACAGATAACCACAACCACATAAATTATACAGACTACACTACAAGCAAATGGTTATTGAGGAAAATCCCTCAGGCAAGCTCCCCTTACCTCTTGAAGACTCGAACTAACGGTTTCAAATAATCTCCCGATTTGATCCGGCTTCCTCCGTCGGCTTTAGGTCAAACCAACCTGATCGATTCCTTCATAACAAATTGCAACCAAAATAAATCAAATCAAACAAAAACATACTTGACTCATGGAGGTTAAGGTTCGGCCTCAACAACTTTTCTAGGTTAGGAAAGTTAAAATTTTGTTAACTTAGGGATTTATGATCCATAAGTAACTTAAACATGATTAAGCACTTAAACCAAGATTATGAACCAAGAACATGAACTAAAACTCATCTAGTTCCAAGAACTAGGGTTTATTCCGAGGGCTGATTTTGGGGTTAGAAATCTCTAAAATTTCTAAACTCTTGGATTTAATCAACATACAAAACCTAGAGTTGGATTCAAGTGTCACGAACAACTTTTGAATCACAAAACCATTAAGTGCTCATACCTAGGGTTTCGGTTTTGATGAGATCAAATAGGCTTAAGTTTGATTTTTGATCTTTTACATAATTGAATACAAGAACTATCAATATACAAAAGGATTGAATCATGAATCAAGACATGAAAATGAAACAAAACCTAAGAACACAAATTTGACCTAGGTTCGGCCATAACCAGAAATTAGGGAAAGAAATTTCTCATGATCTTATGCTTATAGATGATGAAAATAGAGATGATTATAAGATCATAGAAATTGGTTTCATGTCAAAAGGATTTTTCTAGAATTAGTTATGAATTTTTGAATCTAACTCCAAGAACTTTAAACAAATGAAGAACATGTTGATCTAAGCCATGAATCTACAAAAGTTGTGAAGAGAAAGGATTTAAATGACAAGAGAAGAGGATGTTACCTCTTGATGATCCAAGTAAAGCAAGAATTGGATGATGTTATTCAAAGTTTTCTTATGGTGTTCTTAAGAAACTTAAGGAAGAAGATGAACATAGTTAGGGTTTAGAACAGTTTTAGTATTTTGGGTAGATCTCTCAACATATTTGTCCGTTTTGGATGATCGTTATGTTGTTGGAAAGAAGAGAGAAAGATGAACAACTTTCATGTAAAGTTTTTCTAGATTCAAAATAGAAAATGGTCAGAATTGCTAGGCAAAATCTGACGAATTATGAACACTTTTGAATGTTCTTGAAGTTCTTAAGGCAAACTAATAACTTGGAGAAATGGACTTTGGAAGAAAATGCCCAAATGATGAAGACAAGTTGGAGCCGTGTAATTTGGGTAAGGTTTGGTCAACTTTTCCAATGGCATTTGCTTGCAATTGTCATAAAAAGACAAGGGCAAAATGGTCATTTCATAGCAAAATTTCACTTTGCCATAAATGTGTCATTATGGCCATTATGACACGGATAAGCTCGTCATAAATGCTTGTAAAGTCGGTCAAATCCATCATCTCTGCTACGTTGCCGACTCCTTAGTTCATCTGGCGCAAGCTCTTCCTAGAGATATCTCGACGTATACGTCCGCAACAAATATAATATTTTAATTTTTTTACCAAAATTTTCAAACCTTCCAGTATCGTAGTAAATACGATAAAAACATTTTTCATCTCGTTCACGAATTACAATTAGGTCTTCTGAGCAGTAAACTTTTACTGTCAGTGAAAACGCAGACCGGGTTCCGTCTGAATTTTCAACCCAAAACCTCATCGTAACCCTAAGATATAAAACATGACAGGAAAATAACATTATTTCGTCCAAAACAATTTTCTAAGTCTCGGATAAATATATATATTTATATATTTATTACCGATATAACGAAGCAGTGAAAATCGGGGTGTTACATTTGGTAGTGGAGAGCTGAGCTCAATAGGATGTGATCTTGTCTGATTGTATGCTGATAATTTAATGTTTATGCATGTGTTTGTCAATATGTGTTGTTTGTTAGTGGAGAGCGGAGCTCAATAGGATGTGATCCTGTCCGAAAGGCGGGATGCTGGTTGTGTGCTGATAATTTAGAAATTATGCATGTGATTGACAATTAACTGCTACTTGTTAGTGGAGAGCGGAGCTCAATAGGATGTTTGCTACAATATTTAATCTAAGTTTGTATTGATTTACGCTGCAATTTATATAAGCTCAACAATGTTGCAATATTTATAGGTTAATGGTTTTATTTTGTTAGAGTTAATAATTAATTTAAGAAAGCCTTAGTTTCCTACTTGAGATTCAATATTAATGAGCATGCGTAACTTATCAAGGTATGCATGCTCATTGTATTGAATCTTGAATTGTCCAAGTGGGACAGTTTGGGAAAAAACCTTTTTCACACTCGTACAATAGTCATTTCAATGTTCAAATGCCTTATATACTTGTTGAAATCTCGGTCTGATGCATTTCCTTTTGTTCTCTTGGTGCATACTTGATCGCGATGATTCTCACCGTACTCGAGTCGTGTACTTGGAGACCGATGGGAAATGCTGCCAAAATTTTGTCAAGTATAAGGTATTTGAATATGGGAATAACTATTATTAGCCGAGTGCGGCAAAGGTTTCTTCTCGAATGGGATAGGTTCATACCTTGTCATAAGAACGAGATTGATGGAGTTATTGGAAAGCACCGTAATATATAAGTGTTATTGTAGGATTGGTCAGGCTATTTAATTGCCAGCAATGGATATTCCGGAGAATCGGAAATGGATGTATCGTAGGTTGGATCGGAATAAACGTCTTAGGGGAGAGTATAGAGTTGGAGTGGGTGAGTTTATAGAGTTTGTTGTTAGCCAGGAGATATGTATACGGTTGGGCGGTGATCAATTGAGGTGTCCTTGCAAAAGATGCAAGTGTCAATCTTTCAAAAGCGTGGATGGAGTTGTAGCCGATCTTTATGAGAAGGGCTTCATGCCTGATTACTATTGGTGGAGTAACAATGGTGAGACGTTGCCTGATTTAAACCCGATTGTGTTTGAAGGTTCGTACTATGGAAGTCGTGACCGGGGGGAAGAATTGAATCCATACGAGCAGATGATAATGGATCATGCTGGACCATCGGTTGGTGTTGTACTAGAATTAGATGGGGGACAAGATGGTGGAATGGGTTCCCAATACATAGAGGAGAATCCGAATCCCGAAGCTCAAAGATTCTATGATATGCTGAGTGCTGCACGATCTCCATTGTGGGAAGGATGTCGGGAGTACACGGAGTTGTCGATGTGCATGGAATGGTTGAGTATCAAATCTGACTACAATATACAAGAAGGCTATTTTAATCGCCTCACCAGGTCAGTGTCCAAGGCATTGCCAGAAGACAATCAGATGCTTACTAGTTTTTATCATGCTAAGAAGTCTGTGGAAAATTTGGGTATGTGGTGTTTGAAAATTGATTGTTGCCCGAATGGATGTATGTTGTACTATAAGGATGATTCAGCGGAAAGCATGGCATGTTGTCGATTTTGTGGTGCGGATTGGTATAAGACAACCACTAGGATGGGCATTGAGAAGAAGAGGTCGCTAAAAAAGATGTGGTACTTTCTGCTCGTGCCAAGACTTACAAGATTGTACTCTTCGATGGCCACTGCAGCGCACATGAGGTGGCATAGTGAGCATGAGAGGGAGCAAGATGTCTTGTGTCATCCATCTAATGGAGAAGCTTGGAAGCATTTTGATAGGGTTCATATGGCATTTTCGCAGGACCCTCGCAATGTCCGATTGGGGTTATCTACTGATGGATTTAATCCTTTTGGGCAGTCTGGAAAAGCATACTCTTGTTGGCCGGTTATCCTGACTCCGTACAATCTTCCCCCGGGGATGTGCATGAAGCGGGAGTTTATGTTCCTAACAGTCATAATTCCGGGTCCGTCTAATCCAAAAGATAAAATTAATGTGTACTTGCAGCCGCTGATAGATGAGTCGACAATGCTGTGGAATGATGGTGTGTTGACATATGACGTATCTTTGAGGCAAAATTTCATCGTGAAAGCAGCTTTGATGTGGACGATCAACGACTTTCCCGCTTATGGGATGATGTCGGGTTGGATGACCGCGGGGAAGCTTGGATGCCCAATATGTATGGAGCGATCGAAGGCATTCACGCTTAAAAACAGTTGAAAGATCTCATATTTTGATTGTCATCGTCAATTCCTTCCATAAGATCATCCTTATAGGCGGAACAAGAATGCATTCAAGAAGCGTTGTGCCCGCCTCCACCACGTTTGACTGGTCCTAATGTATGGCGCAAAGTACAGTACTTACCGCTCGTCCATGAATCCCAAGGAGAAAATATTCCTGATTATGGCGTCAACCATAATTGGACAAAACAAAGTATATTTTGGAGGTTGCCGTATTGGAGGACGCAGCTACTCCGTCACAACATTGATGTCATCCATACTGAGAGGAATGTGTTTTTGAATGTGTTTGACACTGTGATGGACATCAAGGGGAGGACAAAGGATACAAATAAAGCCCGATTGGATCTGGCTGACATTTGTAATCGGAAGGAGCTTGAGTTGCAGGACGGTGGTCGTGGCAGACTTATCAAACCGAAGGCAAGTTATACACTAAGCAAAACACAGAAAGTGGTCGATGCAGTAAGTGGGTTAAAGAACTAAAGTTACCAGATGGGTATGCTTCCAATCTGGGTAGATGTGTTGACATTAAGGAAGCAAAGTTACATGGAATGAAGAGTCATGATTGCCACGTGTTCATGCAACGGTTGCTTTCAATTGCGTTCGACGCATTATCGAAGCAAATTTGGAACCCACTTATTGAGCTTAGCCACTTTTTCAGGGAGCTTACATCGACAACACTAAATGTGAATCAATTAAAGGATATGGAAGTCAAGATACTCGTTTTGTTATGTAAGATGGAGCAAATCTTCCCGTCGAGTTTCTTTGATTCCATGGAACACCTGCCAGTTCATCTACCTTACGAAGCAAGAGTTGGTGGCCCAGTCCAATACCGCTGGATGTATCCATTTGAGAGGTAAACAACATCAACTGTTTTACTTAATACATATGAAATTCATGAACACGAGAGCGTAGTTTAGCTTTCCCTAAAACTAGTAATTATTTATATGTATCCCTCTTTAATAGGTTTCTGCACTCCCTTAAACACAAAGTCAAGAACAAGGCACGAGTGGAGGGTTCCATTTGTGAAGCATACTTAGTAGAGGAGACTTCCACTTTTGCCTCTTATTTCTATCCGGACGAAGTTAACACGAGAAGGACAAGGATGCCTAGAAACATTGATTCGGGCGAAGGAAGTTCAACTAGTCCTCCTATATCAATATTCAACTATCCGGGCAGATTTAGTGGCAAACCAAAAGGATATTTCTTGGAGCAGCGTGACATTAATGCTGCTCATCTGTATATCCTTCAAAATTGTGAAGAGGTGGCGCCATATTTAGAGTAAGTTTGTACAATGTCTTTTATAAGTTCAATTGACATTTATGATTATTAATCGTCCTGCTGTTAATCTCCAATATGTAGGATGTACGGGAATTTTCTAAGGGATCTCCAACCTGACATTTCAAACGATCAGGTTGATCGAGAAATTACTTCTCACTTTGCTACGTGGTTCAGTAAATATGTAGGTTAAGCATATTCATTTGTTGAAATACATTTTATCTCCTTAAATATATAGCATGTATAAAAATAATATAATATTTGATTTTTTTGGTACTAGATCCAGAAAACAATGTTCAAAATCCATTGTTGACAAATTTGGCATGGGGGCCTAACAGATGGGTTACATCATGGAATACTTATATTGTAAATGGATATAAATTTAACACAAAAACATGGAATGAAGGAATGCAGACGTGTAACTATGGTGTTTGTGTGCGAGCCACTGATGGCAATGTAGAGGATGATTTCTATGGGGTTCTAACTGACATCCTTGAACTAGATTATACCGGTTTCCCCGTGATGAAGTTAGTTATCTTCAAGTGTGATTGGTTTGATCCTACTCTTGACGTAGGGACAAAAATAGATAAAAATTATGGTATTGTTCAAGTTAGGCTGTCTCGAAGGTATAATAAAGCGTACAACCCATTCATTTTTCACAACAGGCAGAGCAGGTTTATTACTCGCCATATCCCGAAGGACATCATGACTGGTTGGGTGTTATTAAGATAAAGGCTCGCAGTATAATTACTAATAATGTAATCAACTAGCCTGAAAAAGATGCTCCGTACCAAGATGATGAGTTTTCAAGACCCCACGTACCGTTGCAAATTACGTCGGACATTATTGTTAATTCTCTGGCCAACATTTCCGGAAATGGGGAAGAAGTTGAAAGAGAGTTAATGGATCAATCCGAGTTGGACGCATCTAGCGAAGGTACATTCCGATCAAGTGATACTGATGAGAGTGAGGGTGACTTTAGTGACGGAGATTCTACTTAGGTAATTTATTTATGTCATAATTCATTGTGTAAATGTCATTCTACTTAGGTAATTTATTTTTGTATTATTTACACTGTTGTGTAATCATCTTTTCATTTTTTTCACAGATGGCAGATTCCTCTAGAGGTAGGGGTCGTCGTGGAGGTCGTTTTGCGAGAGTCCCTTCGCCGGCCGACCCACAGCCTTCAGATCGAGACCACCCTATCAGCACCTCTGTGGACGGGAAACCTCAAGGTGATGGAGTTGCACCCCTACCCAGCCTCATGTGGTCGGGACACAGGCTGCACCCTCATCATCCACACCTACGACAGGACCATCATCATCATCGGGACAGGAGAGTCGTGGTCCATCCGACAGGAGGATTCTTCTTATCCCCGGGGGGGATAACGAGTAAGCTGATTTAATTTTTTAATCGTTAATTTCTATTTACTTGTTTTTTAAATTTATTTATAACATTTATTAATGCTCTAATTTTGCTGCAGCTTTCTTCCCGCGAAAGGCCCTTCTGATTCAATATCGAAGATCCTGCGACGCAAGTTTGATGGTCCACGACCTACATGGAAGGCCATCACAGGGGGCCATAGGGATCATTGTTTCTAGAGTTTAAGGTAACAATTTATTAAGTTATTTAAATTAA
Source organism: Sophora flavescens (assembly GCA_030762895.1). Taxonomy (NCBI): domain Eukaryota; kingdom Viridiplantae; phylum Streptophyta; class Magnoliopsida; order Fabales; family Fabaceae; genus Sophora; species Sophora flavescens. Next base: position 64,600,151 of record CM061062.1, on the reverse strand, counting down.
ATTTACATTATATATATATATATACACACACACGAATTGCCTAACAACTGTACGTTGCAGAAAGAGTATAGGTGGGACGTATCTTTAGAGGCTCTCGTTAGGGACATATTTGAGCATAAAGGCTCACTGGTCATGAAGAATCTGACGAACAAGCTGAGGAAGGGTCAGAATAAGGGGAAGTGGGTGGATCCTGAGATCAGGAGGCAGCTGGACCAGTACTGGGCTACTGAGAAGTTCCAGGAGATCCAGGTCACAGCTCGGCATAATCGAGCTTCTGATGGTGGCGCATGTGCTTGGACCGGCGGGTCTAAATCAGCCATCGCCCACTACGACGAGCTGGTAATACATTAAACTTTTGACTTATTATACTATTTAATTAATTAGTTTCCATTTTTAATTATTCTTATATATTTAAGATTATATTTTTCTGTGCAGAAAGCACAGAAACAGTGGGCCCCCACTACTATGGAGTTGGTGGAGAGGACGACGAAGTTGAAGTCTGGGACATGGGTCAACGACAAGGCCCGTAACTATGCTGTAAGCAAAAAAACAATTTAGTGTTTACTTGTAATTTATTATAAATGATTTGTTAATATTGGATATAATTTTAACTAAATCTCTTCAACTATACTTTGTAGGTGGGCTTCAACAAGAAGAAGGACGATGCCATATCACGTGCCTCACAGTCACAAGATGAGGCTTTGACTGGTGATGGGCCCAGCTCTCCTACTCCGTCGACGATAATGTCATTTATTTGGAGGTCGTCGGGGGCAGGAACAAGAAGGGCCACGTGTATGGCCTCGGACACCTGGGAGGCGAGTTTATCGCTTCATCATCCGGCATGCTTGCTCCTTCCTATGCCGATACCGTCCCTCAAGAGCAGTTCAACCAAATGCAGGACACCATCACGCAGCTGAACGCGGAGCTTCGGGAGAAGAGCAAGAGAGAGCAGTAGATGGCGAACCAGATTGCATAGTTGACTCAGGCACAGCAGCAGCTGATGCAGGCGAGCATCGAGCAGGGCCAGACACTGCGGCTGGTGTTGGAGCAGATGAGGATCCAGACTCCAGTTGCTCAGGGTGATGCTCTGACGGTTGTGCCGCCTGGTGTCGCTCCTCCAGTTCCGCCGCCAGCTACTAATGCTGCTACTGCAGAGGACGATCAGCTAGCAGACGCCGGTGATACGAACGCTGAGGATGAGTGGATTCCTCCAACTCCCCCTCATCATGACTGATTTTTTCCCCATATTTTTGAATTTAAACGATTCTTGTACGACACTTTGGATTATTTTTTTATATATATTTATTATTTCTTATGACTGTATATTTCATTAGTAATTTGGTGTGTTTTATTAGTAACTTTGCTAACGTTTAAAGAAAAATAGAAAACAAATTTTATTTTAAAAATTAAATTTTAATTTTTTTTTAATAATAACCAGTTTAGCGACCGAATTAGAAACCAATAATTCGGTCGCTAAACTTTATTTAACATTAACAGATGTGGTATGGCGACCGAAAATCCGTCGCTAATATAGGGTAATAGTGACCAAAATTAGCGACCAGAATAGCAACCGATTATCGGTCGCTAAAAATGGTTACCTAAACAATGCGACCAATCGAATAACGACCGTTTTTATTATTTAGCGACCGAAATATTAATCCGGTCGCTAAAAGCTTAGCGACCAGGTATTCAGCTACCACCATTAATCGGTCGCTAATTCGGTCGCTAAAATAAATAGCGACCGATTTATATAGTTTAGCAACCGAATATGCCGGTCGCTAAACAGGTGTTTTTTTGTAGTGGTAGGAAGGTCACGGATGACCAGTTGGTGATTCTTCTTGGTTGTGGCGTTCCATGAAATACACTGACATCTACTACTAGATGCTAGCCGGTCCAGGTTATTGAGAGTGTTTCACAATCAGTTCTAATTTCACATGTAGCTATTATTATTGATTCACACAAGATGCCTAATATTGGCAGTTGTGATACATGTTCTCTAACCATTCATTCCGAACGTTCTCTTAGCTCTGGAGTTAGGGTCAGATCTTCCTTGAGGTTGTATAGGTATGAGACTATGCAGTCTCAATCAGTTACCTCCATTCTCGTGTCTCTATGAATTGACAATGTCTGTCATGTTTTGTTAAGCTTGCTGTTAAAGAGATATTGTTTACCTTCGGGTATTTGTGGAATTTCTGATAATTATACTGTGATATGTATGTTGTCATATGTTTGTGTGTCGTACCACTGCATGCATGCCTTATGTTGTATGATGAATGGGGATCTCACCTCATTTTCCATTTTTCTGGCTATGGCTCTATCTTATATTATGCGAAGGCAACAGTAGCACCACCGAACCATCGGGCCCAATTTGAGTATGAGACGGTCCGCTTACATGGACACATCCTTCGAAACTGAGGAACGGAAGACTATAAAGTCAGGATTTTATGAGAGCTTCTGGATCACCTATAGACAATCAAGTAGATCGAGACGATGGAGTCGTGCCTTGGTCATGCCCAAGTTTTCATCTCCTTGAGTCAGGTATGACTGTCGGTAGTTCACGGGCCATGACTTTTCTTTCGGATAGGAAAAGAGGCTTAGCTTTAGGAAGCTACACCTGTAATGGCTACAAGAGTATTATTTACGGCGACGTCTGTAGTGGTCTCAAATAGAGCTTCCACTAGACTTCATCAGTTGTTTCATCCTTCTCGCGCTGTGCGAGAAAGGATAGTTTTTATTTTTATGTTTTAGTTTGGCCAACTTGATTTGATTGGGAGAAGTGGTATCGTTTATGGAGCCGCGACTCCAAGTATCTGATATTTTAGGAGCTACGTCTCCATATCTTTATACTAGATATGTATATTTCTATGTTTTCTATTGATGAGTCTGGTTGGGTCTTATGGAGATGATTTTCAAACTTATAATCTTAATTATGATTATGAAATATTTTATTTTACATTTACTTGAATCAAAGCATTATATTTATGTCTTCCGAAAAAGAAAAACAATTACCTCGCTATTTAAAAGTGATATCTTAATTAACCCACTTTTCGGCTTTAAAATGTCACGGACAATGTAGCACTCGAGAAGGGTGTTACATTATTTGATATCAGAGCTGGCCGAGTCTTTTGGGCTTGGGGTTCAAGTATGTTGTTGTTTTTGTTGTTTTTTCTCTGGTTGTGTCTTGTGTTGTTTTGCGTTCTTGGTTCTATGAGGAACCAATGTTTGGAAGGATAATGACTTTGGTCTATCCTTAATCGAGTTCATGCTCTTCATGAAGTTGTTCTGAAAGGATACAACATTGTTTGTTGATCTTTTCATTATTGTTTCTAAGGGGAAATAATATTGGACAGATTTTGATGTATTGTTTTCTCGCTAGTTCTGACTACCGTGCTTTATAGAAAATCATGATTTGTCCGGGAACGAGTATATTTGGTTCTGTAATCAAGGATCCTGAAGATATGGTTGTAGTTGTACAAGCCTTGAGGGAGCTAACAACAATTATGGCATGTAATAATGGGGAAATGGCAAGAGGCGAGGACTAGCTGAGTTCTACCGTAGAAATCCACCTCAGTTTGATGGTGGACATGACCTGGAGGAGGCTAAGTTTTGGATAAAGGAAGTAGAGAAGATCTTTAGAACTATTGAATACCCTGCTAATTGGAAAGTGGTTTGTGCAACATTCATGTTGGTAGGAGATGTTGGAGTATGGTGGGGAGAAACTCGCCAGCTGATAGTGGCATAACAGAAAGCGATCACCTGGATTGCGTTTCGGAGTATATTTCTAGAGAAATATGTTCCTACTAAAGTGGGTCATGTAGAGGAGACTGAGCAGCTGAGTTTGAAGAACTGATTAAGTTTAAGGAGTTATATTTGAAGGATTCCGGTGATGAACGAAAATATAAAAAGATAGAGGAGGATCTAAAGTTCGAAATAAGGAAATCAATATTGTCATGGAAACTCCTTTAGTTTCTAGCTTTGAGGGATAAGTGTCGATCTCCTCAAGATATGGTTTCGGGTCAAATCGAAAAACAGAATTTTGGACCTTTGAGGTTCAAAGACAACCAACTGTTAGAGGAGAAACCATACGCAAGGCCAATATGGATACCGCCAAAAGGTAATCTGTTTGATGGTAGCAGTAAAGGTTATGGATCATCTATGAATTCTCCACAGAAATGCATGAAGTGTGGCATGGGTCATGCTACAAGGGACTGCAAGATTAAGGTCATTATTTATTTTAAATGTGGACAGCATGGGCATGTCGCTAGGGAGTCCGAAAAGCCTAAGGATGTACGGCAGACAACATGTAGGCCACAGACGAGGATTCTATTAAAGAACAATGTGCAAAAGGAGGTAGTTCACCAATGTTTAAAGTGTGAATCCGCAGCTAGTTGTTAACAGGTGGAACTTTTGTAACACCCCATTTTTCGTTAAGTGCTTTTGTGTTACTTGTTTGCTAGGAAGGTTGAGAGTGGTCTAAGTGGGATTTTAGGTGGAAAATCCCTTTCTTAGGCTTGTGTCTTGTGACTGTCTGTGTAACAGCCTGATTTTTAATTACGATGTTTAAGCGGTTAAAATATAATTAATTATATTTTAATCTGAGAGTTAGAAAGTGATTTTAAATAAAATAAAATCATATTTATAGTCTATGGTGAAGGCTATGGTGAAATTTTGGGTTGAAAATTCAGACGAAGCCCAGTCTGCGTTTTTTTAACTGACAGTATAATTTTATACTGACAGAAACCCTAATTTGGCCCGAAAACTGAATTTTGAAGATTTTTTATAATTTTTCCGTGAGGAAGTCTACTTTCCAAATTTCTGATCAGAAATAAAATATTATGTTTATTCGAGACGAATTTTAGTAAAAGTTCGGACGGAAAACAGTCGGTGTTTTCACGGACAGTAAGATTTTAATGATCAGAAAACCTAATTTTGACTCGTGAACAAAATGGTTTATATTTAAATCATATTTCTAACGAGTTTGGTTGTTTTGAAAATTTTCAACTGAAAATGAAATTTTACGCTTTTACACGGACGTAAAACCCTAATCGGAAAACCGACGGAGTCGAAAACGGAACTGCAGAGACCCATCAAGAGATCGGGACAATGAATCATACATGATGACTCATGGAGGATGAGTCACCAAGCATCTATGAGCATTAAATGCTAGTAATCATGACTTTTATGTGAGAATGACCAAAATATCCCCAAGTTTCGCGGGTATTAACCAGACACATCTACGCACTCTTAACCACTCATTTTACATGGTTGTAAACCTCCCACATCTCCTCAATTTCGTGCATCCATATATACTCAACCATACCTATTTCATTTTGCTTTCTTTTCATTATTTTCCTCTCAAAAGCCGAAATCAGGTAAACGACGGAGCTGCGTACGGAATTTCCGGAAACCGCTAACGGATAGGATTGGTGACTCATTGGTGAGTCACTTTGTGTGGCCCAAAATCAGCCATACCTCCATCAAATGTGAGCCACATATTTATTAACCATAGTTAAGCAAAGTAACCCTAGTTAAGTTAATTATTAACTATGGTTAAATTTATATTAATTAAATAATCACAAAACCCATTAATCTAAAAGTTAAAAACCAAACAAGGACTAATATTTTTCCTATAAAATCCCTCCAAACCTTGGCCTCCCTCACCATTTCACTCATCTTCTTCATTCTCTTCATCTTCCTCACCAACTAAGTTACAAAACCATAAGAACACCGAATCCCCACCAAAAATATGACCATCTTCCTTTCTAAAACTCGTAAAACTCTCAACATAAAAGTTGTTCCTATTTCTCTCTTCTTTCCAACAAGATAAAGACTATAAAAACGGATAAGTTTTTGGGAGATAGGCTCAAAATACCGAAACTGCCCAGAATTCTCAGCAACCCACGAAACAGCAGAAATAAGGCCCTTTTCACCCCTGTTATGATCCGAACAAAATGAAACCTTCAACACAAAAGTTGTTAATTTTCTTCTTATCTTTCTATAAAGCCAAAGTTCGTGATTTTTTGATGAGTACATTGTGAGATACACTCACAATACCATCACACCCTCAAGCTGTCCAGTTTTCAACTTAGTGAAGATTGATCATTTTCTTCATTTCTTCAATCTTCAAGAGGTAAAAACTCTTCTCCTTAATCATATAAGTCTTATCCTACATTTATTTTTTAATATCAAGCCATGATCATCAAGTTTTCATAAATTTCCATTCCTAGATCTAGAACTTCAAATAATTCTAGAAAATTGTAGAAAAATCCTTTTAATGTGAAACCAATTTCTATGATCTTGTGATGTCTTCTACTTTCATTATCCAAGAGCATGTAATCAAAAACATTTTCATTCCCTATTTTCTTTAAGTGGCCGAATCTCACTCAAAGGAGGATTTGATGATTTTGTTTTCATTTTTGAAATCTAATGCTTGATTTGAGCTTTCTAGTACCTATATGATCTAAATCCAAGAGCTTGAATCCAACTAAATTTCCTATCCTATTTTTCTAATATAGGCCGAAACCCTAACCTTTTGGGTTGGAGGATTTTGTTTCATTTCCTTTAGTTATAATCATTGGTTTTATAATTATAAATGCATAAGGATCATTGATCTAAGAGTTTGTGAAGTTTTGAAATCCCAAGCCTTATTTTGGGCTGTCATAGCCGAACCTAGCCTTTTGTGGTCAATGATGAATTTTGTTTGATTAATTCATTCTTATGTTGATTGGTTGAAGGTTGATTTAATAACCGTAGGGTCGTGACGAGGAATGGGAAGTTCGTGTTTCCGGAGATAAGCTCACGCGGGAGAAAGAACCATTCCATCGTCGGAACCGATAAGTAGTATATTATTTATAATAATGGTGTAGGGCGACCTAAACCCTACTAGTGGTCGAGTAATCGACAATACCAAAATCGTATTGGAAACTTTTCTGTAATACCAATGACGATTTGGGAATTGTAGGTTTATCGCCTTAGGTTAATTTTTCATATTAGAGGATGTCATGAATTATTTACTTTTGACTGTTTGTGATTCGCTGGTTGAGGTATTCTACTGCATGTGACGTATTATTGCGGTGTTTGAATATTTATGATATTGAGGATGTTCAGTGTCTGTCACGGCCGTGATGGTTGTCATGGCCAGGCCGTGACAGGTTCTGTTTTGTAGAATTCTTGCATTTGATGTCTGTCACGGTCGTGATGGCTATCACGGCCAGGCCGTGGTAGAGTCTGACTTTGTTATTTATTTGGTTGGATTATTATGAGTTGGTTGTGATAAATTGCCTTATATGATATTGAGATATTTGAATATTCTGTTGATTAATGTGTTATGCATGATCTGTCTGGGTTTAATACTGTGCTTAGTTGATTTTTAAGCAAAGATATATGTTGTTCAAGAGATGATTTTTGGGTGAGAGTTTTGAATATGAATTAGAGGTGCCTCGCTATTATTTTATAGAAGTGGTGTGATATAGAATGTCAGTGGAGTTTATGAGGAAAAGCTTGAGGTACTAGGTTGTTATTGATAAAAGTCAGTGAGAATCATATGTTGCATTGTTGTTCATAACAGTGTATTTGAGATACACGAGGTCCGAAGTTCTCGTGAACCGTTCCAAATTAGAAGTTAAGTTGTGCAACTATAGTGTCATTGCTATGCATGAGCACCCTTGACAGAGTTGAGAGAGAAAATCAGGGTGTGCACCGACGGTACTGTGCAGCTATAGTGTCATTGCTTTGCATGAGCATTCTCACCATGGATGAGAATGTGCACCAGCTTTGGGAACGTGTCACTTGGACAACTGACTGACATTCCTAATGAGGGATGTGTGACAGGATTAGCAGTGGTCACGTCAGTATAAAGGTTTAGTTGCATGAGTTGGAGGGTAGAGGATGATGTTATAAAGTATGGATGATTTTAAATTATGAGTGATGCATGTTTGTGACTATTATTGTGTTATATGATATGAATCTTTTCCGCTTATGATGATAGAATTGTTTCTTATCTCCCTATTTCTGTATTTTTGTGTATGTCTACTTTGTTACGTTAGAAGACCAGATGGACGACTATGTTACTGAGGAGATGGATGGAACCCTATACGAGACGGAGGTTGTTGAGGAGTTGAATGACGTTCCGTATGAAGCTGACACCGGAGAACAACCTACTGATCCTAATAATATAATGTAGTGAGTTTAGGGCCAGTGAGTCATATAATACGTTTTTATTTTCCATTAGTTATAAGTAGTTTGTATAAATAAGTACCTGGGTGGGATCCTACTGAGAGAATACCCTAAACAGTGTTGTGTAAAATAAAGGATAATTATGTGTGTATTTAGGTAATATATTTTTGGTGTGTATTATATTTGCAGAAGTTATATAATTATTATTTAATTTTTAATTTTTACGTATTTTCAACAGAAAGCGCGCGATTAAGTAAATAAATATTAAGGTTTTAATATAATAATACAATGGGGCACAACGGGGTGTCTCATTTGGTGGTATCAGAGCAGTTCGATTCTAATCGGACTGTGAGGTTTAGGAAGTTGTTAATGGCCGTGTCTAGTTGAGTCCACATCGGATTTTAACTATGGTTAGAAGTTGGGTAGTGAGTCTCGACCCGATAGCTAACATTTATATGGCATATATATACCAGTTTTATGTAGCATCATATGTTGTATATTAGTGTTCAGAGAGGTGGAGCTGGAAAAGGAGTTCCAGCAGCAGGACAGCAGATGGTCAGACCTCAGGCCACTGAAAGAGTGTTTACCGTGAGGGGAGCTGAATTCTCAATCTGGGATCTTATACAAGGTATGTATTTGATATCTGGTAGACTTTGTTTGTTTGTCTAAGTAGCATGATAGACAAGAAAGTGATGAGAGTTTTGTTGAGGTATAGTTGTGACTGGTAAGATGTGAACCCTTAAGATCAATATCAGTGAGTAAGACAATTACTATAAGTCAAATGTTGATCGAGGCATAGTATCATTATGAAATCTAGGGCAATGATTAAGGATCGTAGTTAAGATGGATTATATGAGTTTGGGAAGAGTAAACGAAAGTGTATATAGTAATTTTACCTAAGTTGAATATGAGCTTTCACCTAAGTTGAATATGAGCAGAAAAGATGATTTTTGATGTAAATTGAGGTTACTAGAGAAATTCAAATTTGTTAAGTTAGATAATCCTAACAGGTGTTGTTCTTTTGATTGCAATTTATCTTACGGTGTGTTGAGATGTTTATTTGGAGACTTTAAAGGTGTGATTTTGATATAATCTAGAATAGTGAAATACATTCTAAGGAACTAAGACTGTGATTGGATACATGAAGTAGGAAGTTAGGGTAGTTTTGATTGTGGTGTTAATTACGGGTGTTAGATGTTGAAATAAGGTTCTCTAGTGGATCAGTAGTAAGAAGAGGAAGGGATTAAGTTTTGATTATGTCCTTTAAGGATGTTAGATCTAGTTGGAAAGGTTAAGAACAATGAATAGAATATAGTGATGGATAAATTCGAGGATAAATAGAATGATATAAGAATGAATTCTATTATGAAGTTATCGCTGTCACCTAGAGGAAAAACAACGATGAGAAATATAATGTTGGATCTTTAGATTAAGATACGATTACAAGATGATGTCTAGTTTTGAGTTAAGAAATTCCGAGGACGGAATTTTTTTTCTAAGAGGGGTAGTAATGTAACAGCCTGATTTTTAATTACGATGTTTAACATGTTAAAATATAATTAATTATATTTTAATCTGAGAGTTAGAAAGTGATTTTAAATAAAATAAAATCATATTTGTAGTCTCTCTTATGGTAGAAGGCTATGCTGAAAATTTGGGTTGAAAATTCAGACGGAGCCCGGTCTGCGTTTTTTTAACTGACAGTATAATTTTATACTGACAAAAACCCTAATTTGGCCCGAAAACTGAATTTTGAAGATTTTTTATATTTTGTCCTTGAGGAAGTCTACTTTCCAAATTTCTGATCAGAAATAAAATATTATGTTTATTCGGACGAATTTTGGTAAAAGTTCGGATGGAAAACAGTCGGTGTTTTCACGAACAGTAAGATTTTAATGATCAGAAAACCTTATTTTGACTCGTGAACGAAATGGTTTATATTTAAATCATATTTCTAACGAGTTTGGTTGTTTTGAAAATTTTCAACCGAAAATGAAATATTACGCTTTTACACGGGCGTAAAACCCTAATCGAAAAATCGACGGAGTCGAAAACGGAATTGAAGAGACCCATCAAGAGATCGGGACAACGAGTCATACACGATGACTCATGGAGGATGAGTCACCAAGCATTTATGAGCATTAAATGCTAGTAATCATGACTTTTAGGTGAGAATGACCAAAATACCCCCAAGCTTTCGCGGGTATTAACCAGACACATCTACGCACTCTTAACCACTCATTTTACATGGTTGTAAACCTCCCACATCTCCTCAATTTCGTGCATCCATATATACTCAACCATACCTATTTCATTTTGCTTTCGTTTCATTATTTTCCTCTCAAAAACCGAAATCGGGTAAACGACGGAGCTGCTTACGGAATTTACGGGAAACGCTAACGGATAGGATCGGTGACTCATTGGTGAGTCACTTTGTGTGGCCCAAAATCAGTCATACCTCCATCAAATGTGAGCCACATATTTATTAACCATAGTTAAGCAAAGTAACCCTAGTTAAGATAACTATTAACTATGGTTAAACTTATATTAATTAAATAATCACAAAACCCATTAATCTAAAAGTTAGAAACCAAACAAGGCCTAATATTTTTCCTATAAAAGCCCTCCAAACCGTGGCCTCCCTCACCATTTCACTCATTGACACTACTTTTCTATAGTATCGGCAAGTGCACCTAGTCGTTCAAGTAATACGGTGGTAAGACCAGATATCGTCCTCAGGGATCGGTTTCCAATTACCAATTCACAAACTCAACAACTATCTAGACTAAACTATGGTATGAAGATATCAAAATACAAAATAAAGAAACGAAGCAATACAATATTTTTTGATCTTTTTGGACTTTTAACAAACACTTGGAAGGCAAAAGAATTGTGGTTAAAGTTGTCATGGCTAGACTACACTAATCCTCCCTTAATTGCAATGAAATGGTTAGCAACACAAGTCCTAATTCAATTTTGACAATCAAGTCTTTTCAAATACTTAAACCCTAATTTCTTAGGTGGAATGAGCCTAAAATCCCAAATTAAGCCCTAATGTCTTAGGTGGAATAACCTGAGATTTTGCATTAAGAGTCAAGACTTATAAGATTGCAAGCACCCCAAGACCTATGTCTAGGTTCATGAACTACTTGGCATTTGATTCATGAGCATGCCCTAACATCAATCTTTCAATTGTCTATCAAAGAAACAAATCATTCCATGGGTAGCTAAGCCAAGAAAAGCATTAAGCATAGAATCAAACACTCATAAAGAAATAGAAACTTGTATTGAAACAAAATCAAATAACAATCAAGTTCAGAAAAGCTACATTTAACCCCAACAAGAAGGGGATTTATCTACTCATAATTACAGAGAAAAACAAAACCAGAGAAATAGGAGAAGAGGAGAGAAGAACTCCATGGGAGCTTTCCATAGCCGTCACTGCAGCCCCTCTCAGTCGCTCCCTTATAGGGTTGGAACCCCCCTTTTGTAACCATCCAACTCTCAGTCCCAGGCTCCAGTCCTAGGGTTCCAAGCCTCTGCAAAAAGTCCCCTAATATTGTTCAGTGTGGCTCTTTTTATAGATCAGTCGTGCGTCACGGCCGTGATGGCCGTGACGGCTTCTACCCTGGGCGCGTCTTTACTTTTTGGTCTGTCACGGTCGTGATGGGCATCACGGCCAGGCCGTGACAGCTTCTGACTTTTGCCTTCTGTCTTTTCAGCTCTGCTTGATCACGACCGTGATGGTCATCACGGCCAGGCCGTGATGGGCTCTGTTTGGCTCATTTCTTCACTTTTCAAGCTCTATCTTCAACCAAGCTCCATCAAGGCTAATTCTTAGCATTTTCTCCTTATTTTCTGCAAAACAACACCACAAGACCGCCTTACCCGTTCCAAGGGAAAAACTAACAAAAATCAAACTAATTATGCCTAAACTATATGAAAATGCATGCAGATATGTACATGAAATATAAGGTAAAATCACACTCATCAAATCACCCCAAGATTAAGACTTTGCTTGTCCTCAAGCAAAACTAAGGCCAGAAGATATAAACAATCAGAGCATGGATAGTGAACCAAGAACCCGAGTAACTAATCCAAGTGACATGCATTTTCAAATAATTCACCAAGAGACAATCAATTTCAAGTCCAATTAGACGCTTAGGTTTCCTAGACTCATATTCTCACTGATTCGGGCACTCTTTCTCACCTCACTCTCGTGTTTAGGGGTATATGATAATTCGCTCAATTTCCTCAAGGAATGAATTCTACCATAAGCTTGACTATCAACCAAATCTCTACTTTATTAATGAAAACAATTAAGAATCAAGAGGTCTTTTGATTTGGTTGTAATGGGGCCATGGGATTTATTGTTAGGTGGGGAAATCAAGAAAAATAAATTTCAAAAGGCTAGCAAAATATCAGATATTGCGAAGTGTGACACCTTCTAAAATACCTTTTTGGGTTTTCAATTCATTTTTCCACCTTTCTTTCTTTTCTTTTTATTTTATTTCAAACTTCTTTTGTCATCCTCTTATATATATATATATATCTTTTATTTTTCTTTTATTTGGAGAAGGGGAGATTTTCAGCTCAAGAGAAATATTTTTCTGATTTTCTCATCCCATACGTTTTCAACTACCTTTTTACCCTTTTTGTACAATACTTTAGAAGGTCACTCATCAAGCATCATTCATCAAAAAATTTCAAGGGACCAAGAAAAGTATTTTATTCTTTCAGGCTCAAAATTGGGCAACTAAGGGGTAGCATTTCATCAATCAAAGCTTAGAAGGCCGAAAAAATACCTAGTGCCTCAATCATTTTCAAAAATGTTTTCAAAAATTTTTAAGCTTCAAAATGGTTTCAAGTCAAGTTCTAGAGAAATACAATCCAAGAGGAATAACACTCTATCACAAAGAATAGGGTGAATTTAGTGAATACCCCTTTTGGCTCAAAATCTCACATTTTAGTAGTTCAAAAATCAATAAGAAACATAAATCTACGAAACCATATGCTAATTATCAACTGCCAAAGATCATCTCAAGCAGTTTTATTTGTAGCCTTATCACAAGAATAAAAAAATTGGGTCCACAATTCACTATCACAATTTATTTCGCCCTCAGTTCTCACAATCGGATGCATCATCTACGCAAGGGGGCAATCGAATCATGTGATCATGCAAACTATGCCTATATGAATGCAACATGCAAAGTATGAAATTTTTTTTTTAAAAATATTTGCAAAAATACCCCTACCCCAAGCTTAAAAACTTACATTGTCTCCAATGTAAATAATCAAGTCGGAGAGAGGAGAAAAATTGGAATAACTCACCGGGGCGGTAGCGGGTGCTGGATCACATGCCTAGTCAAAACTTGTTGGAAAATGCATCACGACCGTGATGCTCATCACGGGAAGGCCGTGATCAATTCTGGTCCTCAGCAGTTGGCCTGTCACGGCCGTGACCTCCATCACGGCTAGGCCGTGATCCTTTCTGATCTCTCTGTTTAGCACATCACGGCCGTGACCAGTGTCACGGCTAGGGCGTGATGGCTGCTGACTTTGTTTTTTCTTGCTCTTCCTTCCTCATTTCCCTGAAAACACTTGGCAAATTTATTAGTAAAAGAAAACTCTTGATCTTCTCAAATTATTCAAGAGTCAAATTCAAAAATAAAAACTAACAAGAAAATGAAAATAACTAAGAGAAAGATAATAAAAAAACTTGGGTTGCCTCCCAATAAGCGCTTCTTTAACGTCACTAGCTTGACGGGTTAGGATCCTCCTCCCGGATCCCATGGTCTGTGGAGTGGCAATTGCCGAAGCAATATGACTTTATCCTTACTTCCTCCTAGCAAGTGTGTGAAAATTCCATTGACCTCTACAACACTGAACTCACTTCCTCTCGGGTCAGATGGTGTTCTCACGAGGAAGTTTAACAGACAAGTGGAAGGGACTAACTTTCTAGTGTCCACACATGCATGTAGCCCAACATATTTTTCCAATGCAGCAGATGCAGGTTGCTGGGCAGGCATGGTGAAATCCACTACCACTTCATCTGGACTTTGAACTATCCCACAAACCAGATTTTGCTCAAACAATGCTTCATGTGGGTATTGTACTAACTGTTTGCAAATCTCCCCCACTTTCATTTTGAAGCATTGCATTAGAGCATCGATACAATCATAATTGGCTCTTGCCTTGGCCTCAGAGATGGATAGTTCTTGGGAATGTTGTTCTAGAGCAACTTTCAGAGGTGTTTGCTCATTCCATTCCCATTCCTCCTCATGCTTCATGATTACACTATAAGCTTGCGCATGAGGGCATTGATATCCCCAAAGCTCGTAGTCTCCCAAGACTACATTGGGCCCAAAGGAATATTTTGTGACTCCATCCAAGGTTGGAAAATAATAAGTCTCCATGATTTGTAGTCCACCTTGTACAAACAGAACTCAAAGAAAAAAAATCAAATATACACAAAATATAAAAAATAAAAATGTCTAAATTAGTTGCCTCCTTTGTTACTAATGATATTGGCAAAACCAATCCCCGGCAATGGTGCCAAAAACTTGACACGACTTTTCTATAATATAGGCAAGTGCACCTAGTCGTTCAAGTAATACGGTGGTAAGACCGGATATCGTCCTCAGGGATCGGTTGCCAATTACCAATTCACAAACTCAACAACTATCTAGACTAAACTATGGTATGAAAAGATCAAAACATAAAATAAAGAAACGAAGCAATACAATATTTTTTGGTCTTTTTGGACTTTTAACAAACACTTGGAAGGCAAAAGAATTGTGGTTAAAGTTGTCAGGGCTAGACTACACTAATCCTCCCTTAATTGCAATGAAATGGTTAGCAACACAAGTCCTAATTCAATTATGACAATCAAGTCTTTTCAAATACTCAAACCCTAATGTCTTAGGTGAAATGAGCATAAAATCCCAAATTAAGCCCTAATGTCTTAGGTGGAATAACCTGAGATTTTGCATTAAGAGTCAAGACTTATAAGATTGCAATCACCCCAAGACCTATGTCTAGGTTCATGAACTACTTGTCATTTGATTCATGAGCATGCCCTAACATCAATCTTTCAATTGTCTATCAAAGCAACAAATCATTCCATGGGTAGCTAAGCCAATAAAATCAATAAGCATAGAATCAAACACTCATAAAGAAATAGAAACTTGTATTGAAACCAAATCAAATAACAATCAAGTTCAGAAAAGCTACATCTAACCCCAACAAGAAGGGGATTTATCTATTCATAATTACAGAGAAAAACAAAACCAGAGAAATAGGAGAAGAGGAGAGAAGAACTCCATGGGAGCTTTCCACAGCCGTCACTGCAGCCCCTCTCAGCCGCTCCCTTCTAGGGTTGGAACCCCCCTTTTGTAACCATCCAACTCTCAGTCCCAGACTCCAGTCCTAGGTTTCCAAGCCTCTACAAAAAGTCCCCTAATTCTTTTTCGTGTGGCTCTTTTTAAAGATCAGTCGCGCATCACGGCCGTGATGGCCATCACGGCCAGGCCATGACGGCTTCTGGTCTGGGCGCGTCTTTACTTTTTGGTCTGTCATGGCCGTGATGGGCATCACGGCCAGGCCGTGACAGCTACTGACTTTTGCCTTCTGTCTTTTCAGCTCTACTTGATCACGGTCGTGATGGTCATCACGGCCAGGCCGTGATGGGCTCTGTTTGGCTCATTTCTTCACTTTTCAAGCTTTATCTTCAACCAAGCCCCATCAAGGCTAATTCTGAGCATTTTCTCCTTATTTTCTGCAAAACAACACCACAAGACCGCCTTACCCATTCCAAGGGAAAAACTAACAAAAATCAAACTAATTATGACTAAACTATATGAAAATGCATGCAGATATGTACATGAAATATAAGGTAAAATCACACTCATCACTCATCTTCTTCATTCTCTTCATCTTCCTCACCAACTAAGTTACAAAACCATACGAACATCGAATCCCCACCAAAAATATGACCATCTTCCTTTCTTAAACTCGTAAAACTCTCAACATAAAAGTTGTTCCTCTTTCTCTCTTGTTTCGAACAAGATAAATATCATCAAAAACGGATAAGTTTATTGGGAGATAGGCTCAAAATACCGAAACTACCCAGAATTCTCAGCAACCCACGAAACAGCAGAAATAAGGCCCTTTTCACCCCTGTTATGATCCAAACCAAATGAAACCTTCAACACAAAAGTTGTTAATTTTCTTCTTACCTTTCTATAAAGCCAAAGTTCGTGATTTTTTTATGAGTACATTGTGAGATACACTCACAATACCATCACACCCTCAAGCTGTCCAGTTTTCAACTTAGTGAAGGTTGATCATTTTCTTCATTTCTTCAATCTTCAAGAGGTAAAATCTCTTCTCCTTAATCATCTAAGTCTTCTCCTTCATTTATTTTGTAATATCAAGCCATTATCATCAAGTTTTCATAAATTTCCATTCCTAGATCTAGAACTTCAAATAATTCTAGAAAATTGTAGAAAAATCCTTTTAATGTGAAACCAATTTCTATGATCTTGTGATGTCTTCTACTTTCATTATCCAAGAGTATGTAATCAAAAACATTTTCATTCCCTATTTTATTTAAGTGGCTGAATCTCACTAAAATGAGGGTTTGATGATTTTGTTTTCATTTTTGAAATCTGATGCTTGATTTGAGCTTTCTAGTACCTATATGATCTAAATCCAAGAGCTTGAATCCAACTAAATTTCCAAGCCTATTTTTCTAATATAGGCCGAAACCCTAACCTTTGGGTTAGAGGATTTTGTTTCAGTTCCTTTAGTTATAATCATTGGTTTTATAATTATAAATGCTTAAGGATCATTGATATAAGAGTTTGTGAAGTTTTGAAATCCCTAGCCTTATTTTGGGCTGTCATAGCCGAACCTAGCCTTTTGTTGTCAAGGATGAATTTTGTTTGATTAATTCATTCTTATGTTGATTGTTTGAAGGTTGATTTAATAATCGTAGGGTCGTGACGAGGAGTGGGAAGTTCGTGTTTCCGAAGATAAGCTCAGGTGGGAGAAAGAACCATTCCATCATCGGAACCGATAAGTAGTATATAATTTATAATAATGGTGTAGGGCGACCTAAACCCTACTAGTGGTCGAGTAATCGACAATACCAAAATCGTATTGGAAAGTTTTTCGTAATACCAATGACGATTTGGAAATTGTAGGTTTATCTCCTTAGATTAATTATTCATATTTGAGGATGTCATGAATTATTTACTTTTAAATGTTTGTGATCCGTTGGTTGAGGTATTCTACTGCATGTGATGTATTATTGCGGTGTTTGAATATTTATGATATTGAGGATGTTCAGTGTCTGTCACGGCCGTGACGGTTGTCATGTCCAGGCCGTGACAGGTTCTGTTTTGTAGAATTCTTGCATTTGATCTCTGTCGCGGCCGTGATGGCTATCACGGCCAGGCCGTGAGAGAGTCTGACTTTGTTATTTATTTGGTTGGATTATTATGAGTTGGTTGTGATAAATTGCCTTATATGTTATTGAGATATTTGAATATTCTGTTGATTAATGTGTTATGCATGATCTGTCTGGGTTTAATACTGTGCTTAGATGATTTTTAAGCAAAGATATATGTTGTTCAGGAGATGATTTTTGGGTGAGAGTTTTGAATATGAATTAGAGGTGCCTCGCTATTATTTTATAGAAGTGGTGTGATATAGAATGTCAGTGGAGTTTATGAGGAAAAGCTTGAGGTACTAGGTTGTTATTGATAAAAGTCAGTGAGAATCATATGTTGCATTGTTGTTCATAACCGTGTATTTGAGATACACGAGGTCCGAAGTTCTCATGGACCGTTCCAAATTATAAATTAAGTTGTGCAACTATAGTGTCATTGCTATGCATGAGCACCCTTGACAGGGTTGAGAGAGAAAATCAGGGTGTGCATCGACGTTACTGTGCATCTATAGTGTCATTGCTTTGCATGAGCATTCTCACCATGGATAAGAATGTGCACCGGCGTTGGGAATGTGTCACTTGGACAACTGACTGACATTCCTAACGAGGGATGTGTGATAGGATTAGTGTTGGTGTAAGCCCTAGAGACCAGTGTATTTCTTAGACTTACATTTGTATCTTGCTATTATATATATATGATATGAGGCATTCCAGTTTATTGTGTTACTTGTTTAAACATAATAAAGTCCTTAGAATAGAAATTTCAGTTTAATAGAATATCAAGTATATGACTTGATCGTGAGACACTATTGAAGAATGGAATCATATTCTTAAATATCCGTAGTCAAGTATTTTATTAATAAGGACAATAATAATACAATTGAGACTATTATGTGTGCAGACTGATGACCATATATCACGGGTCATGGATATGAGATATCGAGTCGCCACATAGGTACACATTAGAGTAATGATGTACTGGATTGACCCACCATGAGAACACTACATGGAGCGTTATGTGAGTGTCATAAGTAGTTCTCATAGTGACAATGGTGTATGCAATCCTTCGACCTGAAATCGCTACGATCCCTACATGAGGAGTCGTGTGCTTTAATATCGTCAAACGTCATCTGTAATAGGATGATTATAAAGACGGTCATTGGGCATACCACGAGCCATGCAGAGGGATGTGAGTGACCTAGATGGAATTTGTCCCTCCTACATAACAAGAGTAATATCTGTGGGCCCCCTGATAGAGTGAGACTGTAAAATGCATGGCCGTGCTGAAATGAGTCAATATGAGATATTGACCTCATTTGTTGTTAAGTCTACTCGGGTATCAGGGAACATGATATTGAACCATACAAGGGTGACACATTCTATATCTTGTGTTCAATATAGATATATGGACAAAGGGATAATAATGCACATGAATATTTGTCACAGAAAGGTTTCGTCAAATCATTGACTTTCTCATTACTTAGGTGGCAGTGATGTATTGCTAGATACCGCTCACTGTTTTTAATATTAAATGGGATTTAATATTACTACTAACGTTTTGGGAACCTATAGGGTCACACACATAAGAGCGGATCAAAAGAAGCATTAAAAGGAGAGTTGGACTCTTCTATTGGGCCTAGCGCATAGTACATGGGGCTTAGGTCAAATGTTGCTCACTAACTCACTTAAGGAGGTGCTACTATAAGTAGACCACTTAAGCTATTATGCCTACATGGTTTTTACCCTAGCCGCACATAGAGAGTGACAGTGAGCAGCAGGTCTCGGATTTCGAAGCTAGCACTGTGAGGCAGAGACGCTTCGTGTTCGTGATGTTGGACGTTCACGGGATCTGCTCGTGTGGATACCTTAGAGACACCGTTCGTGCGGTGTTCGTGATAGACGATTTCAATCAATTCTCATCACTTCAAGAGGTAAAACTTCTAACCATGAATCATGACCATTCGCAAGGATCCTTCGATGGGAATTTTTTCCGCTGTGTTATTTTGTTTTATACGCAAATTCCCAATAGTGGTATCAGAGCCGTTTGCGAAACCATGATTCTGTTACGTGGTTTACCTGTTATGTATGATAACATGTTAATAATGTGAATCATTTTTCTGAAAATTGATTTCTGAAAATCGTTTGCATCCGTTTTTGCGAAACCTTGTTTCTGTAATTTTCGTATGTATATGATATATGCGTCTATAGCATGTTTATGTATATATATGCGATATGTACATTGGTTCTGGAATCCTTATTATGTTCTGCGATGGCGTCAAGTGTTGATGTTAAACATTATCGGTTTCAGTTCTCTGTTGGCGGCGTTAAAGGGTGGCAGACATGAAAAGTTCATGTTCTTGCGGCTGAGGTTCCAAGGGTTGAAACCCTAGCCGCCGTTCCTTGCAGCGTGAAGTGTTCACGGGCCTTGCGGTTTTAGGGTTGAGAGGTTGAAGCCCTAGCCGCCAAGGAAGCGGGAACCCCGTGCTACCTCTGCGTAGTGTGTTATTTCGAAATTCAATTTTTGAAATCTTTTATGTCACCATTTAATAACAACATCAATTACAATAAATGTGATTTATAGTAACATCGATTACAATAAATGTGATTTATAGTAACATCAATTACAATAAATGTGATTTATTATATATATATGTTATGTTTTCAAAATTCAGATTTTGAAATCTCTAATTAATAATAATAATAATAATAATTGTGTATTATTATTAGTTGTTACTATTTATTTGGTAATGTATGGTGAATGGTTATGGCCTTAGTCCTTTAATCTTTTGGTTTATATTTTGAAATATGGCCTGCGTGCCGTGCCTTTCTCTTATATTCCATATGTATATTCTTTTCTCATCTCACTCCCCTCATATGTAAAATGAGGTTTCTGTTTATGTAATGTAATGATGGAGACAAGAAGACGTTATCCTGTGGGAGATCATGCTTGGAGAAGCCTGGACGCTCCTAGGTTTCAGTTTAGATTCTCTCATTGGCTTGGGAGAATCAATGTGTTAGGGGCCATAACCATATCATATTTATTTGCCTTACATATGTATGAGATGCATGTATGTATATAGTATGTTAAAAGCGGTTTAACTAATATATGTATGAGATGCATGTATGTAAATAGTAAGTTGAAGAGTTTAACAAATGATGAGATCAAATTTTAATCAAATCCCTCAAAAGGAAATATTAAATCACATTTAAAGGCCTTCCAATGCATGGCACTCGTCAAGACTATGATCGATTAAGTGTGGGTCCGCCAAAGCGGGGTACCTTTATCTATAATAGTAAGACGTGATGGGACAAATGTAATGTTCAACTGCTATCCATTGGGTCTGACTTAACTAAGCCAACTTCAATAGGATTGAAAGGCTTAGAGGCTTAAAAGTTGGGCTTTAGTCCATGTGATGGATTAGAATAAGAGTTATTCACCCAATTGTCCAAGAGTTGCATGAGATGCAATCGGAAAGTGTTTCCTACCTATATAACCGAATTTTGAGTGATCAGCCAAAGCTGACTTAAAGCTAGGTGAAACATGGATCTTGGCCCACTAGAAAATCTTCCAACAGGATTTTTCGAATCAATGATGAGGATCATTGTTTTGAGTAAAATAGTGGGAGGCGTATTTAATTAAAGACCTTATTAAATAACTTCATGGCATGATACTTATATTTTGCATATTTATCTCTGTAGATTACCATGGCATCAAACACATCAAGTAACCTGTCATTGCGATCCGTCCTTGAGAAGGACAAACTATCCGAACAAATTTTCTGGACTGGTACAGAAACTTGAGGATTGTCCTCAAACATGAGAAAAAGCTGTATGTTCTTGAGGAGCCTATTCTTGAGGAGCCACCGGCTTCAAGTGCTCTTAGGGCTTATAAGAAGCATCAGGATGATGCCTTAGACGTCGGCTGTCTTATGCTTGCTACCATGACCTCTGAGCTGCAAAAGTAACATGAGACCATGGAGGCGTACGATATGATCGTGCACCTCAAGCTGCTCTACCAAGAGCAGGCAAGGCATGAGCGGTTCGAAGTTTCCAGAGCCATTTTCCAGTGTAAATTGGCAGAAGGAAGCCCTATGAGTCCTCATGTACTCCAGATGATCGGGTACATTGAGAATCTTGAGAGACTGGGATTTCCTTTAGGCCAAGAGTTGGCCACCGACTTAGTTCTGCAATCGTTGCCTGAGAGCTATAGTCAGTTTGTCATGAACTATAATATGAATGATCTTGACAAACCTTTGCCAGAATTGTTGAGAATGTTGAGAACTGCTGAACAAAATATTAACAAAGGAAAGGGGAAGGCCATTTTGATGGTCCAGGCTGGAAAAAGCAAGAAGCAGCCCAAGAAGCCCACGCACAAACAAAAGGGCAAGGGCAAGGGCAAGGGCAAGGCCATCAACAAGATCAAGCCCAGTGCTTCTGGCTTGAAGCCTGTGGGTGGTGTGGCTAAGGAAGGCAATTGCTTCCATTGTGGTCGGACCGGACATTGGAAGAGGAACTGCCCAAAATACCTGGAAGAAATCAAGAAGAAGAAGGGAAGTGAGACTTCCACTTCAGGTGTGTTTGTTATAGAAGTCAATTTATCTACTTCTGCATCATGGGTATTAGATACTGGATGTGGTTCTCACATTTGTACAAATGTGCAAGATCTAAACAGGAGTAGACCATTGGCAAAGGGCAAAGTCGACCTACGAGTTGGAAATGGAGCAAAGGTTGTTGCTTTAGCTGTAGGGACTTATGTATTCACTTTGGCCACTGGGCTTACTATTCAGTTAGAGAACTGTTATTTTGTGCCTGCAATTAGCAGGAATATCATTTCCGTTTCTTGTTTGGACAAGATTGGTTTTTCTTTTAAAATAAAGAACAAAAGTTGTTCTATTTATTTGGATGATATTTTCTATGCTAGTGCACACATGAGTAATGGGATTTATGTCCTTGATCTTGAAATGCCCATCTATAACATAAATACTAAGAGGTTCAAACCAAATGAGTTGAACCCGTCTTATCTTTGGCATTATCGTTTAGGCCATATAAATGAGAAGCGCATTTCAAAGCTCCATAAAGATGGACTCTTGGACTCATTTGATTATGAATCGTATGAGATATGTGAGTCTTGTTTATTGGGAAAGTTGACTAAAGCTCCATTCACCGGAAAAGGTGAAAGAGCTAATGATCTTTTGGATCTTATACATAGCGATGTATGTGGACCCCTAAACACATTAGCTAGAGGTGGTTTTCAGTACTTCATCACATTCACTGATGATTTCAGTAGATATGGATTTGTGTATCTTATGAAACATAAATCGGAATCCTTTGAAAAGTTCAAGGAATTCAAAAATGAGGTACAAAACCAACTTGGTAAAAATATTAAAACTCTTCGATCAGATCGAGGTGGTGAATATTTGAGCCTAGAGTTTGATGATCATCTGAGAGAGTGTGGAATTTTATCTCAACTCACTCCACCTGGAACACCACAATGGAATGGTGTTTCTGAGAGGAGAAATCGAACCTTGTTGGACATGGTTCGATCTATGATGAGTCATGCAAACCTTCCAAACTCTTTCTGGGGACATGCTCTATTAACAGCAGCTTTTACACTTAACCGTGTTCCATCCAAAGCGGTAGAAAAGATACCATATGAGATATGGACTGGTAGACGACCCAGCATGTCTTTTATGAAGATTTGGGGTTGTGAAGCATATGTAAAACGTCAAGTTTCTAATAAGCTTGATCCCAAATCTGATAAAGTGTTTGTCGCACGGACTGGTGATTCCTAGAAAAGGAGTTTATCTCCATAGGAACCAGTGGGAGGAAGATAGAACTTGAAGAAATTCAAGAATCACAGAGTAGTGACCTACCATTGGTGGAACAGGAGCAACCTTCACAAAATGTTGTGGATGAACAACCTGCTCCATTAGCACAAGACCAGCATAGGTCTAACAGGATACGTCACCAGCCTGAGAGATATGGATTTCTCATGACTCCACAAGGTGATGTATTGCTCATGGATCAAGATGAGCCTGTGACTTACCAGGAGGCCACCACTGGCCCAGAATCTGAGAAGTGGCTTGAGGCCATGAAATCTTAGATGGATTCCATGTACACCAACCAGGTATAGACCTTGGTAGAGCCACCTGAAGGGGTGAAACCCATAGGGTGCAAGTGGGTTTTCAAAAAGAAATCTGACATGGATGGTAAGGTACACACCTTTAAGGCGCGATTGGTCGCTAAGGGTTTCAAGCAAATTCATGGTGTCGACTATGATGAGACCTTTTCGCCTGTTGCGATGCTCAAATCCGTCCGGATCTTACTTGCTATCGCTGCATACCATGATTATGAGATATGGCAGATGGATGTCAAAACTGCTTTCCTTAATGGAAAGCTTCTTGAGGATGTGTACATGACACAACCTGAAGGCTTTGGCATTTCAGAGAATGCCGGAAAGGTATGTAAATTGCAGCGATCAATCTATGGATTGAAGCAGGCTTCCAGAAGTTGGAACCTTCATTTTGATGATGTTGTAAGACAGTACGGATTCATCAAAAATGAAGACGAACCTTGTGTCTACAAGAAGGTTAGTGGGAGCATTGTTGTTTTTCTGGTGTTATATGTAGATGACATATTACTCATTGGAAATGACATCCCTACACTACAAAATGTAAAGACATGGTTAGGGAATTGCTTCTCTATGAAACATTTGGGTGAAGCTACCTATGTATTAGGAATCAGGATCTATAGGGATAGATCGCTGAAATTTCTTGGCCTAAGTCAGAGTACATACATAGACAAAGTGTTGAGACGCTTTAACATGCATGAATCCAAGAAAGGACTCTTGCCTATGTCACATGGTATATGCCTATCAAAGGCACAATCCCCTTCCACTCAAGAAGAAAGGGATCGCATGAGTAAGATTCCATATGCATCCGCAATTGGATCTATCATGTATGCCATGTTATGTACTCGACCAGATGTATCGTATGCTTTAAGCATAACGAGCAGTACCGATCGATCCCGGTGAAAGTCACTGGTCTGCTATCAAGAACATCCTTAAGTACTTGAGAAGAACTAAGGATTCGTTCTTGGTATATGGAGGCGAGGAAGAGCTTGCTATAAAAGGTTACACCGATGCTAGCTTCCAAACCGATAAGGATGATTCCAGATCGCAATCTGGTTATGTGTTCTGCCTGAATGGCGAGGCGGTGAGCTGGAAGAGTTCAAAGCAAGAGACAGTCGCCGATTCTACTACAGAGGCTAAGTATATTGCTGCCTCCAATGCAGCAAAGGAGGCTGTTTGGATCAGGAAGTTCATTGCTGAACTTGGTACAGTTCCTAGTATTGTGGACCCCATTGATCTCTATTGTGATAAAAATGGGGCCATTGCACAAGCTAAGGAACCTAGATCTCATCAGCGATCCAAACATATACTTAGGCGCTTCCATCTCATTCGAGAGATTATCGATAGAGGAGATGTGAAAATATGCAGAGTACCAACACTTGATAACGTTTTTGACCCACTTACGAAACCACTTGCTCAACAGAAGCACGAAGGTCACACTAGATCGATGGGCATTAGATTTATGCCTGATTGGCTCTAGTGGTAGTGGGAGATTGTTGGTGTAAGCCCTAGAGACCAGTGTATTTCTTAGACTTACATCTGTATCTTGCTATTATATATATATATATATATATATATATATATATATATATATATATATATATATATGAGGCATTCCAGTTTATTGTGTTACTTGTTTAAACATAATAAAGTCCTTAGAATAGAAATTTCAGTTTAATAGAATATCAAGTATATGACTTGATCGTGAGACACTATTGAACAATGGAATCCTATTCTTAAATATCCGTAGTCAAGTATTTTATTAATAAAGACAATAATAATACAATTGAGACTATTATGTGTGCAAACTGATGACCATATCTCACGGGTCATGGATAAGAGATATCGAGTCGCCACATAGGTACACATTAGAGTAATGATGTACGGGATTGACCCACCATGAGAACACTACATGGAGCGTTATGTGAGTGTCATAAGTAGTTCTCATAGTGACAATGGTCTATGCAATCCTTCGACCTGAAATCGCTACGATCCCTACATGAGGAGTCGTGTGCTTTAATATCGTCAAACATCATCTGTAATAGGATGATTATAAAGACGGTCATTGGGCATACCACGAGCCATGCAGAGGGATGTGAGTGACCTAGATGGAATTTGTCCCTCCTACATAACAGGAGTAATATCTGTGAGCCCCCTGATAAAGTGAGATTGTAAAATGTATGGCCGTGCTGAAATGAGTCAATATGAGATATTGACCTCATTTGTTGTTAAGTCTACTCGGGTATCAGGGAACATGATATTGAACCATACAAGGGTGACACATTCTATGTCTTGTGTTCAATATAGATATATGGACAAAGGGATAATAATGCACATGAATATTTGTCACAGAAAGGTTTCGTCAAATCACTGACTTTCTCACTACTTAGGTGGCAGTGATGTATTGCTAGATACCGCTCACTGTTTGTAATATTAAATGGGATTTAATATTACTACTAACGTTTTGGGAACCTATAGGGTCACACACATAAGAGCGGATCAAAAGAAGCATTAAAAGGAGAGTTGGGCTCTTCTATTGGGCCTAGCGCATAGTACATGGGGCTTAGGTCAAACGCTGCTCACTAACTCACTTAAGGAGGTGCTACTATAAGTAGACCACTTAAGCTATTGTGCCTACATGGTTTTTACCCTAGCCGCAAATAGAGAGTGACAGTGAGCAGCATGTCTCGGTTTTCGAAGCTAGCACTGTGAGGCTGAGATGCTTCGTGTTCGTGATGTTGGACGTTCACGGGATCTGCTCGTGTGGATACCTTAGATACACCGTTCGTGCGGTGTTCGTGATAAACGATTTCAATCAATTCTCATCGCTTCAAGAGGTAAATCTTCTAACCATGAATCATGACCATTCGCAAGGATCCTTCGATGGGATTTTTTTCCGCTGCGTTATTTTGTTTTATACGCAAATTCCCAACAATTAGCAGTGGCCACGTCAGCATAAAGGTTTAGTTGCATGAGTTGGAGGGTAGAGGATGATGTTATAAAGTATGGATGATTGTAAATTATGAGTGATGCATGTTTGTGACTATTATTGTGTTATATGCTATGAATCTTTTCCGCTTATGATGATAGAACTATTTCTTTTCTCCCTATTTCTGTATTTTTGTGTATGTCTACTTTGTTACGTTAGAAGACCAGATGGACGACTATGTTACTGAGGATATTGATGGAACCCTATACGAGACGGAGGTTGTTGAGGAGTTGAATGACGTTCCGTATGAAGCTGAAACCGGAGAACAACCTACTGATCCTAATAATATAGTGTAGTGAGTTTAGGGCCAGTGAGTCATATAATACGTTTTTGTTTTCCGTTAGTTATAAGCAGTTTGTATAAATAAGTACCTGGGTGGGATCCTACTGAGAGGATACCCTAAACAGTGTTGTGTAAAATAAAGGATAATTATGTGTGTATTTAGGTAATATATTTTTGGTGTGTATTATATTTGCAGAAGTTATATAATTATTAAGTTTTAATTTTTACGTATTTTCAACAGAAAGCGCACGATTAAATAAATAAATATTAAGGTTTTAATGTAATAATACAATGGGGCACAACGAGGTGTATCAGTCTGAGTCACAAGCACGACCGTGCTCAACAGAGAGCACGACGGTACTCGTTGGGCTAGCGCGTCTTGTTGACGCTAAGTTGAGCCCATTCTCAAAGGCAAACCGTGCCTCATAGGTGCTAAGTTGAGCAAAGTCGTGCTCAAGGAGGAGCACGACTGTGCTTGGGTCTGTGCCTTTAAAAAGAGAATAGTAACCGAGGGTTTTCTCATAAACCCTAGTTTCACGTCAGCCATCCTAGTGCGGCTACACCTTGTTTCTTACCTACTTTCTCTAAATCCATCGCTTTCTTGGAGTTTTTTAGGTTCCTTGGGAAGCTTAGTTGGTTTGTGTCAATCTTAGAAGGTAACAGTTTCTCCTCTTTTGGTTCCCTTTCTGTTGTTTAAGTTTGGGAACTAATTGGTTAACTTTCCTCGTTTGACCAAGGCTTTGAAGCTGGTCGAGCCTCTTAGAGGATCGCGTTGGTTGTCGTTTGGTCTCCCGTTTGGCATTCTACTATCGGATTCTTCATACCAGGTATGGGGAGAAGGATAGTGTATGCATTAGGCAATGGGGTAGTGTAAGATGAGGGTTCCCATAGCCCCGTTGTATGTTGTTAATTGTTATTATTAATTGTTGAGTATGCCATGTTCTGTTTGACTATAAGGTTAATTGCTATAATTGCTAGTTGATTAATGGTATGCCTATTGTTTATAATTACTATGTTGTATGCCAATGATGTATAAATAGTTGAATCTGTTCATGATATGAATATGACTGTTATGTTGTTGTTGTTATGCATTGATTGACTGAATGTTGATTGGCTGAGATATGTTGTTTTTGTTGAACATGTTAATAAGACCCTAATTGGCTAAATAGGACTCATAATTAACATAAGAATTAATGGGTTAATCCCCATAAAGTTTCATAAGACATGAACTATTAGTGAAAGGTGAGGTTTGGTGCCAACTGGATTAGTCAAAGGATCCTAGGATCTGATTTGAGAGTGTTAGGGAGTTTTTGGCTCCAAGAACATAGGTTGAATCTGCCCAGAACAGTACGGCTGGCCCAGGAGCACGGTCGTGCTGAACAACGTGCTCCCAGTTGAATTCTGGAAGATGGTCGCGCATTGAGCATGGTCGTACAGGTCAGTGAGCACGACCGTGCTCCCCCTACTGCTCAGAATCTGAGATTAAAGGAATTAAGGGGTGTTTCACCCCAAATGTCCCCAATAATGTAATAACACACCAATTGAACAAAGAAGTAATAGATAACTTGATTAAAAAATTAATTAAGATAACAAGACTATTATGTTGGTTAAGCCGGTGCCCTTTGGGTTGTCGTACGTTGATACGCTTTGGTGCTTTTTGGCCAAAGTTGCCTTTGAGACACCCCGTTGTGCCCCGGTGTTTTATTAGACTAAAACCTCATTGATTAATTTCTTACTTGTGCGCTTAATATGAAAATACGTAGAAATTAAAAACTTCACTTATGACGTATACAACTTCATATAGAATACACATCACAATATAAATATATTAAACATATTACAAAACACTGTTGAGGTATCCTTTCAGTGAGATCCCTCACAAGCATATACTTCAACAAAAGTTAAACAAAGGGGACACATATAAAAACGCCTAATGAGACGCACTGACCATAACTAACTAGACCCTAATCACCATGGGTCACAACTCGTCCTCCGGCCTCCGGTTTGTTGGGAGTTTCATCCAATTCCTCCTGGTCACATTCATCCACAGGGTCTTCTCGTACGATTCCACGAGGAGATAAAATACAACATACAGAAATATACAGGGGATAAGAAACAGTTCTATCATCAAAAGTAGAAAAGAGTCATAGTACATTATACAGTAATTTTCACAGACAATCAATACACCTAACTAATAAATCATCCTCTACCCTCAATCTCATGCTACTCAAGGACACCATAGCTGCACACCTATTTCTAAGGTGAAAGTGGTCTCGCGAGAACTCTTGATTTTACGTCTACTATATTACCAATACACGGTGTATTATATTACCAATACACAGATGTGTTTTACATGTATTATATTACCAATACACAGTGTATTATATTACCAATACACAGATGTGTTCTACGTGTATTATATTACCAATACACGGTGTATTATATTACCAATACACAAATGTCCTTGTGTATTATATTGCCAATACACTTTTTTCTTTGTGTATTACATTACCAATACACTTTTGTCCTTGTGTATTATATAACCAATACACGGTTGTGGACAACAACACCTATACTTGAATCTCACCAACCCGTTTTAACAACATATTAATGCCTTAACCTTCCATTAGAACTTGACACATATTCTATGTCATAACACCTCTTTAACATTCCTCATCGAAGTTAGACACTTCTAAATCATCATTATCCTCACACCCAAAACAATCATCTCTTACACAGCATATATATCTTTGCTTAAAATCCACTAAGCATAATAATAAAAACCAGGTAGATCATGCATAACACAATATCAATCAAAATATTCCAATGTCACCAACATAGCACAAAATCAATTCAATCAAGGTAATAAGCTCAAATCAACCATCAACAATATAAAATCAACCTAATGTCGATAAACCTACAAACCCCGAATCGCCATTGGTTTTTCAGAAAAGGTTTCCAATGTGATTTTGGTCTTGTAGATTACTCGACTACTAGTAGGGGTTTAGGTCGCCCTACACAATTACGATATAATCTACTACTTTACCATTCCGACGATAGGTTGGTTCTTTCCCACACCTGGGCTAACACCGGATTCACGAACTTCCCGATCTTCGTAACTACGTCACGAATATCCGATATCCTTTAACCAACATCACATAACAACGATTAATCAAACAATTCCCATTAGGTTCACTTTAATACTAGGTTCGGCCTCTGATTCAAAATGAAGCTAGAATTATTTTGTCACTCTAATCTTTTGGATTCTAGGTGCTTAGGTCTTAGATAACTAGAATAAATTGTTAGAAGTTGAAAATATGAAACAAAATCCTCTAACCTCTAAGGTTAGGGCTTTGGCCTTGAACATAAAAATATGTTAGAAAATTTATTTGGATTCAAACCCTTGGATCATAAAAGTTTAAGTATCTAAAAGCATAAAAACCATAATCTTAACTCGTCAAACACTTTTAAACATTTTTACATAATCTTTGAAGAAATAGATCTAAGACTTGAAATAGATAAAACTTGATGAAACTTAAGATTAGTTGAGCATTAGGAACATAGAAACCCTAAATAGTTTAGATCTAAACTCATTTAAGTTAAAAATTGAACAAAACCTCATTTGTCCATTGAGACATAGGTTCGGCCCTGTTTAGATCTATAGGAAGGAAAACGATTTTGCTCACATGCTCTTAGATAATGAAAATAGAGATCATAACTAGATCATAGAAATTAGTTTCACATTTTTAGGATTTTTCTACAATTTTCTAGTGATTTTGGAAGTTATGGATCTAAGAATGATAAATGGAAGAAAATGACATTAACTCAACAAATAAGTGAATGAAATAACATAGATGAGTAGGATAAAGAAATGTTACCCTTGAAGCTTGGAGAAAAAGGAGGAAGAAGATGAGCTCTTGAAGAAATCCAATGAAGTTTGAAGTAAGAAAATGAGGTTTTTGAGAGTGTAAACCATGAATGAAGAAAATGAATGAATATATAGATATAAGAGAGAGAGAGAGAGAGAGAGAGAGAGAGAGAGAGAGAGAGAGAGAGAGAGAGAGAGAGAGAGAGAGGCGTGTGGGAGAAGGAGAGGAGAGAACTTGGAGGCCAAGTTTGGGTTAGGACATGTTTGGTTGGTTAGGAGAGAGATTAATAGGTTTTAGGATTAAAATACTATTACTTTCCAAAACATCATGATTACTTTCTTGGATATGACATGTGACTTTAGTCCATCAAGTCACTTCAACTCTATCAAGTCACTTCAGTCACCTCACCTCTCCATTCTGCTCCGTTGTTTACCCGATTAAAGTTTCCGATCGTAATCCTCGAAGTTTTCGCCCGGATAAAATATTATATTTTAATTCCGAACGTAAAATTTCTAAAATTAGTAAAGTCATTGGAAACACGAAAAAAACACTAACCATTTTGTTCACGGGTCAAAATTAGGTTTCCTGCTCAGTAAACTTTTACTGTCAGTGAAAAGGCAGACCGGGTTTCGTCTGAATTTTAAACCCAAAATTTTACCGTAACCTTCTACCATAAAGTAGACTATGAATATGATTTTATTTATTTTCAAAAAACACTTTCTAACTTTCAGATTAAAATATAATTAATTATATTTTAACCGGTTGAACAACATAATTAAAATCAGGCTGTTACATCACTACCCTTCTTAAAAGAAAATTTCGTCATTGGAATTTACGTACCTTAGAAAAGATGTGGATATTGTTGTTGCATATCCTCCTCGCGTTCCCAAGTAGCATCTTCAGTAGTTTCATCTGATACGACCTTAACCAAAAGAATTTGTCTACCGCGAAGCTCCTTAATCCGTCTATCTGCTATCCTTACAGGTAAAGCCTCATACTCTAGATTCTCTCGCAGTTGTATAGACTCAGACTCAATGACATGTGAAGTATTAGGATAATACTTTATCAACTGAGGAACATGAAAGACATCACGAAGGTTGGAAAGATTGGGTGGTAAGGCAATTTGGTAAGCTAGTGGACCAATTCGTCGAAGAATCTGAAAAGGTCCAATGAATCGAGGAGTATGTTTTCTGGATTTTATAGCTCTGCCGATTCCATTTTTCCGAATAACTCTCAAAAACACGTGATCGCCTTCCTGGAATTCTATTGGTCTCCTCCTCTTGTCACTTTAGCTCCTTTGCTTATCCTGTGCTTCCTTCATCTTTTCCCGTATCTTCCTGACTTGCTCCGTAGTTTGTTGCACCACATCTGGACCCAAAATTTTGTTCTCACCAGTCTGATACCAACATAACGGGGTCCTACACTTTCTGCCAAACAAAGCCTCATATGGTGCTTCCGATGCTACTATGGAAACTATTGTTATAAGTAAATCCAATCAATGGTAAGAACTCATCCCAACTGCCAGTGTGCTCCAACACACAAGCTCTTAATAGATCCTCCAATGACTGAATTGTCCTTTCTGACTGTCCATCAGTTTGGGGATGACACTACAACAGAATAGACTTTTAATAACGCACCTTTAATAGCATTTCCGTGTGGAAATGCTATTAAAAGTGATGGGGGACTTTTAATAGCGTTTCCCTAAGGAAACGCTATCTTAGGTATCACCTAAGATAGCGTTTCCGTGTGGAACCGCTATTAAAAGTGCCACTTAGGAAAAGATAGCGGTTCCACACGGAAACGCTATCTTAGGTGATACCTAAGATAGCGTTTCCTTAGAAACACTATTTAGGTATCACTAAGATAGCGTTCTGGAACGCTATCTTAGGTCTTCAGCAAAATTAAACGCGCTCTCCTTCCCTCTGTTTCTTCCTCATTTTCATTCTCTTGTTTCCTTCCCTCTCGTTGCATGCCATCTCTTTTTTCTTCCCTCACCTTCGCCATTGCTCGCCCGCTGCTACTCCGAAAGAGAAAGAACCCACTCGAACCCAAACCCCGTGTCGCCGCTGCTCCTACTGCCACCGCGAGTTCTCTCCATACCCGCCGCTGCTCCTACTGCCACCGCGAGTTCTCTCCATACCCCCATCGGTTATAGAAGAGCCATCAACATCAACCTCTATTTTACACGAGTCTCATACTAAGAGCTTCACACTCTGGCTCAGGGTCTGTGACACAGTCACAGGGGCGCATTCCCGGTTGAACCCAGTTCCAAGTTTGCAGCTTTATTGGAACCCACTTCCAAGTTCACAGTCTGTGTTCAGGTGATTTTCTATCATTTACAAATTTTATTTCCGGACATTCTTAATATTTGTGGGAGTGTGTTTTTATCCCTTGTACTAAACGTGAAAAATATTTATTCCCACCTCATTTTTCCGGGAATATTCAGACATCTTTGGTACCAAACACTACATTTGGATAGTGGAATCCACAACTGGGTTCGTTTGTTAATCTCATGTTTATATGCAATTGAGATTTAAAAACTGGTGGAATTAAGCTATTTGTGCAAGCATTCCAGTGTGTTGTTTTGTTTCTATGGCATTGACTTCTTATTTTGAGAGTTCTTTTTGCTTTCTATTGTCATGGTATTTTGGGGACAAGCTGACACTGGGATGTCCAAACACATTGTAGGGCTGTGAATTATAATGGTCTCAATTTTAAAGTTCTTACTTGTACTGTTATTTGCTAAATGGATGAAATTAGATTACCTAGTGATGTTGTAATGTGTTCTTTTTACAACTTCTATTGGAACTTGATATAGCTATGATTTTCCAATGAAGATGGGGTACCTGATATATTTATGTCATGACATTGTATTTTTACTATCCTCTTGTGTGTTCATAATTTATTCAGATCTTTTAGCTTTTGTTAGAGTAGTTTACTGGTTGCATACAAATTACAAAGGTGTTGAAGGTAAAGGAGTGGTTATTCCTGGCTATTTTTAAGATTTGTTTTTGGAGTTAGGATGTGATAGGGGTTCTGCGATCCATCCTTTTGGGAATTTATGCTTTAGCCTTATTAATTCATAGTATTATGGTTGGTAGTAAAACATGATTGTAGATGTAGATAAGTAGTAATATTGTTAACCTAAAAAAAAATAAGTAGGAATATTGACTGGCAAGATGGTTTGGTTGCTTTGTTTTCAATTTATCGTCAATGAGTGCAACCATCTTTAACAAGAAGGCCTCTAACAGTTCAAGCTACATATAGGTATTCTATCTGGTGTTAATTTGTTATGAGATCTATGTAGTTTGTCCGCATGAGTGCATTGAATTAGTTACACAAGAATGATATATGAATAGCTGATAAGAGTCTTAATTATGTTAATTGCTTAGTTATAGAAACTTAAGGGTTTCTGGGTTTCATTTTATACTTGTGCCACACTTTTTGTTAGACATGTGAGCAGTAGTGATTAACTTGGAGCCGAGAAGTTTTTATCTCTCATTATTTAGTGAGAACATTGGGGAGAAAAATCTAAACATGGTAAAGAACCATTTTGGGATGTTTTGATATGTCAGTTTGATATGCCCCAGCTCGTTCAACCTATCTAGTAGCTGCCTTGCCATTGGATGCCAAGATTGAAATCGAGTGCATAGCTGCACTATAAGCACCGGTTGGTTCCTTCAGCAAACTCAGGTTAATAATGAACGTGGAATCTTAACCTAGTATTGGAGTTTAATTTTGGTTTGTCCTCCTTGAATCATGGTGCTCTTGTCATTACTATTATTGCTCTAGTATCCTGATAGGAAGGAATTTAATCATCGGATTCTCTCTCAAGATTATGTGCCCCATTAAAAGGGAAAGAAACTAAGTCAGCGACAATGTGTTTTGTTTGCAGCCTTTCATTCCTTTAATCTGTATACATTGCATGTAGACCTCAACCACTCTAAACTCAAAGTAAATATGTTTAATAAATATTTTTGTAGATCGGAAAAGCATGGATCGGAAATGGATGTCTGCCAATCGTTTAACGAAAGAGTATGAGGATGGGGTGAAAGAGTTCATTAGTTTTGCAGTTCGGCATGCGGAAAACCCTAATACAATCATATGTCCTTGTTTAGATTGTTGTTATGCAAGGCGAGTTAGTGCAGCCGATTTGGAAGAACGTTTAGTGTGTAATGGAATCGATCAAAGTTATACATGTTGGACAAAACATGGTGAGACAAGAGCTGAGTCTAGTGAAATGAGGAATCGTGTGAGATATTCATCATATGATACCGACACAAATACTTATGAGGGCGATCGTTTTGAAGACATTGCAAATGCTGTTGAAGAGGATCTTCGGGATTGTCCTCAAATGTTTGGGAGGTTGGTAAGTGATGCAGAGCAACCATTGTATGATGGATGTACTAAATTCACAAGATTGTCGGCGATGTTAAAGTTGTATAACTTGAAATCGGGCAACGGATGGACTGATAAGAGCTTTACGGACTTACTCGCACTATTGAAAGACATGTTGCCAGATGATAATGTGCTTCCTAGTCGGACATACGAGGCTAAACAAATGTTACGCTCTATTGGCATGAGCTACGAGAGGATACATGCTTGTCCTAACGATTGCATTTTATTTCGGAATGAATATGCATCGTTACAGATGTGTCCTAAATGTAATGCCTCATGATATAAGAAGAAAGAATCAGATCCAGAGAAGGTTGTGTGGTATTTTCCCATAATACCCAGATTTAGGCGCATGTACCGTAGTTCTGAAGATTCAAAGCACTTGACATGGCATGAGGATGAAAGGATCAAAGATGGCAAGCTGCGGCACCCGGCAGATTCTCCGCAATGGAAGAAATTTGATCATGATTATCCTGATTTTGGGCAAGATTCAAGAAACCTACGACTTGCATTGGCTACTGACGGATTTAACCCGCATGGTGTTCAAAGTAGCTCTCACAGTACATGGCCTGTGATTTTGGTGATTTATAACCTATCCCCATGGCTATGCATGAAGCGCAAATTTATGATGTTATCTATGTTAATTTCTGGGCCCAAACAACCAAGAAATGATATAGACGTCTATTTGACTCCTTTGATTGAAGACTTGAAACAACTGTGGGAGACAGGTGTGGAGGTGTATGATGGGTATAAGGAAGAAAGTTTCAATTTGAGAGCTATGTTGTTTGGGACAATTAATGATTTTCCAGCCTACGGTAATCTGTCAGGATATAGCATCAAGGGTCAGTGTGCATGCCCTATATGTGAAGAGGGTACAGATTGGATGCGGTTAGAACATTGTAAGAAGAATGTCTTTCTTGGGCATCGTAGATTTTTGCATCCAAGTCATCATTACCGGTGGTGGAGAAAGGCGTTCAATGGGAACTCGGAAGAAGGTAGAGCTCCTTCACCTTTGACGGGTGATCAACTTTTTGAAAAGGTAAAGGATTTGAATATCCAATTCGGTAAACCTTTTGCGAGAGATATTGTCACAAGAGGGTGGAAGAAAAGGTCGATTTTCTTTGAGTTGCCATAGTGGAAATCATTATATGTAAGACATTTCCTCGATGTGATGCACGTTGAAAAAGATATCTGTGATAGTGTCATTGGTACGTTACTCAATGTGCCAGGGAAGACTAAAGATGGCATCATTGCAAGGTTGGACTTGGTTAGTATGGGAATAAGAAGAGAATTGGGACCGACGAAGAAGGGTAAAAGTACATATCTTCCTCTGGCTGCTTACACTCTATCTAGAAAAGAAAAAATTGTTTTTTGTAAGTTTCTTGAAGGAGTTAAGGTTCCGGAAGGGTACTCTTCAAACATTAGGAACCTCGTATCGATGAAAGATCTCAAGTTAAAAGGTCTAAAGTCCCACGATTGTCATGTTCTCATGGAGCAGTTGATACCCATTGGTATACGGTCTATTTTACCTAACAAAGTGCGGGGGGCCTTAACTAAACTTTGTTTCTTCTTCAAGGCAATTTGCAGCAAAGTGATTGACCCTGGGTAGTTGCCATCATTGCAAAGAGAAATTGTTGTGACTTTATGCGAGCTTGAGATGTACTTTCCACCTTTATTCTTTGACATAATGGTTCATCTAACCATTCACCTTGTTAGAGAGACACAACTGTGTGGGCCAGCTTATATGAGATGGATGTACCCGATTGACCATTATATGAAGATATTAAAAGGGTATGTGAAAAACCGATCACGACCAGAAGGTTGTATTGTTGAACGGTATATTGTCGAAGAAGCTGTTGAATTCTGTACCGAATACCTATCCAATGCTGATTCTATAGGGCTGCCAAAGTCTCGTCACACATGGAGAATGATGGGGCAAGGAATTACTGGAAATGAAATAGTGACTATAACAAGGACAAAATGGGAGCAAGCACACTTATATGTTCTGCACAATGCCGATGAGGTTGAGCCATATGTTGAAAAACACAAGGACATGCTTAAGAGTTTGTATCCAAATAAGAATCAAAATTGTCTAACTAGAGAACACAATCGTTGTTTTATAACGTGGCTAAGAGATCACATTTATGCAGAGTTGACTGAAAATGCTACTTCAGTTTCAAATAGATTGAGATGGTTAGCCAAAGGTCCAAGTTTGCATGTATTCTCTTACCACGGTTATCAAATTAATGGGTACACATTCTATACAAAAGAACAAGATGGTCGGAGTACAATGCAAAACAGTGGTGTGACTCTAGTAGCTCAATCGATGCATATCTCAAGTGCCAAAGACAGAAACCCGATATATGCAAATATGTCATACTTCGGCGTCATTGAACGCATATGGGAGTTGGATTACACAAAGTTTAAGGTTGGTGTGTTTGGTTGCAAGTGGGTTGACAATAATAACGGTGTTGCGATTGATGAGTCGGGGTTCATGCGGGTGGATCTTAATAGGGTGGGGTATAAAGATGAGCCTTTTATATTAGCATCTCAAGCTCAACAAGTGTTCTATGTCACTGATCCAGCTGATATGAAAAGGTCCATTGTTCTTTTGACTAACAAAATAATTACTAATGTTGATGATCAAGACCATCGAGATGTTGATATTGAAGATGATCCTTTCGTCGGGACATTACAATCACTTGAGATTGATCCAACTAGGGATGATGGTATGTATATGAGAGATGATCATGATGAGGGGCTTTTGGTCAATCCACCATTTCGTACTAATAAAGGACAAACAAATCTCAATCCAATGAAGAAAAGAAAAAGGTTGACTTAAACATGTATGTAGTGTTTGTGTTTAAATGAACTTTCCCGATCCTTTTATATTATAGTTAGCATCTTCCTTAATGCTAGTGTTGATTTTGTTATTCATAGTTGTTTTATATTTTGCATCAATTAATGTTATATTAATGTCCATTGATGTTTTACTTGTATCTAATATTTTTGTAGGTAAATGGCATCTTCAAGTAATTCTAGTGATGCCAAAGCGGCGAGACGTGGGCCAACAGTATGAAGGCGGTCATCCGCGCTAGGAGTAAAGGACAAAAATTTGATGTAATTTACTTACTAATCTAAGGATTTCATAATGTTGTTTGATATCTAGATTTAATTACTTTATTATTTTTATTAGGTTGAATGGAATTCTTTGGACCAACCTATTCGTGCTAATGGTAAAATATTGAAGAGTTACATTGGGGCCGTTGTTCGGCAAACGGTCCCAATTATTTGTTCTAATTGGAAGGATGAAGCTTTGGATGGTTTCAAAGAGAGCATATGGGCTGATGTACAGGTAATTGTTAAAATTTATAAATTATATTGTAAACTATGTAAACATACTTACTTTGACACGTTGTTTATATTGTTTTGCGATGTCTTTTAATGTTGATGAATCTCGGAAAAAATTTGTACTTCGGAAGTCTGGTAACCTACATAGGGCATTCAGAACTAGATTGACCAAAAAATTTCTAAGAGATGCCAACGGGAATATCAATGAGGAACCTCCATCAAAATATCCACACATATCAAGGGATGAGTGGACAGATTTTATAGCAATACGCATACGGGAGATGCTCAATTCCTGGTATGTTTAATATCACGTTAGTCCTTATAATTTTATAGCAATACG
This sequence comes from Sophora flavescens, assembly GCA_030762895.1. NCBI lineage: Eukaryota > Viridiplantae > Streptophyta > Magnoliopsida > Fabales > Fabaceae > Sophora > Sophora flavescens. Next base: position 64,561,166 of record CM061062.1, on the reverse strand, counting down.
TACATATGACATTAACCATGTATTAATATTACTTATATGTGTCTGAATAGAAATTAAGCAATGAAAATCGCAACAGGGCGTTAGATCCTGCATGCCCTTACAAAGCATCACGTAAGGGGTATGCTGACATTGAGGATGAATTGGTATGTATATATATATATATATTTAACTGCATGTGTGGTAAATATGACTTTTAAACTGTTTGGTTAATATATATTATCTCAATATACAGATGCAGGGAGGCGGGGCCGAAGTTAAGAAAATTAAATGCCATATTGTGTGGAGGAAAGCCCGCGAGAACAAGGCGGGTGTAATTGACAACAAAAATACGCAGATCGTGTGGAATAAATGTGTTAGTAGACTAACGTTTACATTATCATTTGTTATTTTCTTATGATAATATATAATAATTTTAACATTTGCATTTCACCAATAACTATGTGTCAGGAGGAACTGTCACAGTCTGCGGTAGAGGGAGAGATACAAGACTTTGGTCGCCAGGATATTCTTGCCAAAGCCCTAGGTGTGCCAGAGAACCCTGGTCGTGTTAGGGGTGTGGGTTTTAGCGTCTCACAAAAAGACTACTTCCCACCCGAAGGTCGTGCAAGAAATAACTCGGAAACGAAAAAGTGGGAGACATTGGTGTCTCAACTCTCTGAAAGATTGAACATTTTGGAAGAAAAGCTGAAACAAAAGGATGATGAGGAGAGGCGGGCTAATTTCACAGCCCAAGCAAGCGTCAAAGATAGTTGCACTCTACCATCTGCCAGCAGGCTTCCAGAGGTAATGCATGCCTTTTTTTTTTTACTAGTATTGCATTCGCAGTTAAATACATTCAATTGGATGCCTTAATTCACAGCTTATTCATCTATCATTGGATTAGGGCGTCAACTCATGTCAGCTATATTTATCGACCCCAAACTATCGTATGGTTGCTATGGGTAAAGTATACAATGAGCCGGGTGTTACACTGCACACTGGACCAGTACCCCTTAACCATGTGAAAGTTGGAGTTGATGTTGCAACTGAGGGGGATGAGCCATTGCCGGTACCTATTGATCGTGCAGATGTGATGACAGTAGGAGATGCAATAGGTACTTATGTGGCATGGCCAATTGATCTCGTGGTTGTAATTAATATGGTATGTAATTGCATTTTTCCACCTTTTCATATACGACATATATGCATTACATTAGTTGATCACTAACTGGCATATTGAAATGCAAAATTTCTAGGCACCTGCAAAAGCTAAAGGCAAGGGCAGAGTGTCTGGATATACAAAGGAGTCAATTACAACCCCAGAAAATAAAGGAGGCAACTCTGAGGCCAACCCTCCTACAGCTGGTTCAACTACAACTTCTCTGGAATATTTGAATTTCCTTAAAATACATGAACGAAAGAATATGAAAAATGCTGACCAATTGTACGTAGAGATGGAACAAAATATTTTTGGTCACCATTTCATTGAGATGCTCAATACTGAAAATATCAGAGAAGTTGTAAATCATGAATGGGTATCTGCCTCCGTTATTTCCGCATATATCAGGTAATAAATCAGGCTTAAAGTGTACAATATTTTTTTAGTCTTTCCATTTAAATATTGATGTCATTGGTGTAATCCATTTTTATATTTTAATTGAAGGTATTTGTATGAAGAATTGTTGCTTCCAAAGGAAATAACGAGGAGGTTTCTGTTCTTGTCCCCACACCAAACAAATACATACGGCTACTTCGGGAGGGATTCACAGACAACGTATCTAGCTGACCGGTTTGCAACTAAAGAAAGAGAATATCAGCCCTTGTTTTTAGCGCCGTGCAATGTTGGGTGAGTCGCTTATCCTATAGGACTTAATTCACAATAATGAATTACATAAAAGTTGAGGTGCTTAGGATTTGTTATCTCAACATTTTTGTAGGAATCATTGGGTGCTGTGCGTGATAAATATTGTTGAAGAGATTATTTATTATCTGGATCCCTTGTATGTTGATCCTAGGGATCGCCCAGAATTAAAGAATCTGTTCGATACGTAAGCATGTTTTTATATTTCTGATTTTCTATGATTCTGTTCGATCAGTAAGTATGCGTGTGTTTGTGATGATTGAAAATATGTTTCTTAATGAAGTCTGTTTGATTTTGTGATTAGTGCTTTGCAAGTTTATCGCGCAAATATCGGAGCTAAGGTGCCGCGTTTAAAGGCAACCAACATTAAATGGATTCAGATACATGTATATTTGCAAAAACTTAATGCGCAATTAGATAAAAAAAACTATATTGATTTACTATTTTATTTTTTATAGTGCCCAAGACAACCCAACAGTACAGATTGTGGGTACTATGTCATGTGTTTCATGAAGGAGACTATCTTGCAGAACCAAGTTAAAATACCAATGGCGGTATGTTGTTTACTTAGCTTTTAACTGTGACTGTTCAAATGTTTTAGCAATTGTAACTTAATTTATTTAATTTTTATGTCGCGGTACTTCCCTGACTTCAAATGCTCCACATACTCCACTGCTCAACTATCTGAAGTCAAGGAAGAGTGGTGTCGCTATATTGTTGAAAAGTTCGTTTGATTATGTCAAATTGATCACAGTAGTTGCAGCAATACTCATTGGTATGTGAATAATGCTTTATATTTATCAACCCCAAACTATCTATGTATTTGTTTTTCATTGGTACATGCCTTCGAGTTGATGTGCATGGAAAGGAGAAAATAAGTTCAAACTTGCAATTTTTGGTTCACACAAATTCAATCAACATCTATGTATTTCGCTCAACTGATTACTATTTTCTTCTCCAGTGAGTGCTCTGCTGCTTTCGATTTCTCTTTCTCTCCCAAACTAAATGTGTTGTTTAGGTTCTTATTTAATATGTTTAGGATCTATTGAAATTTAAGCATGACTTGGTAATTTAAGCTTGATTTCGTAATCTGTTTATTTGAATTCCTTTGTATCAGTAATTTAGTTATCTTTTATTTAAGTGGTACATTAATATCATTTTTCTTCTATGTATCAGATTACTGAACACATAATCTGGAAAATAATCAGATTATCAACCACCGCAACATGGAATTACTTGGAGCTGATTCTCTTGAGATGGTATGATCATATTTAATTATTTATACATACATGATTTGTTTCTTGCTATTATTTTTGTTAGACTTTGTTAATGCTTGATTTGAATTCTGTTTCTTGCTACAGTAGTATTTACCTAATTAGTCTGCTGTATCCCAATGTAACAGGTTAGTCTTTGTGGTGGAAATGCAGTATGTATGCTACAGAGGCTTTGGATCACATTTTGACACATTACTTTGGTGTTGTCTTGGTCTCATGAAAAACAAACAGAAGCTGTAAATGTAGATTAATTGTAGATGTATGTTGGTTTTCTGATTTTGGTTTCTTAAGGATTGAGATCTGGTATAGTTGCTGCACTTTGATTTTGTCTTACTCGTGTGAATTTGAATACTTTAGAAACAGAGTGGTGTACTTATATCTGGTTATATTTGAACACTTAACTGCAGTGCTGAACACTTATATTTGAACACTTATATTTTGAACACATTTTGAACAATTGTGTTGACTGCAACAATTGTGGTTTTTTTGTGTAGTTCAATATGCAGGAATAATGGATGTAAAAGTTAAGAAATAAAATTTAAAAAAAAAAGGGGCTTTAGATAGCGTTTCCTTGTACAAACGCTATCTAAAGTCACCTATTAATAGCACTTCCTAAATGCTATCTTTGCTAACGAGTTTTAATAGCGGTAGCATAGATAGCGGTTACAAACGCTATTAAAAGGCATACGGAAACGCTATCTAAAGTCTAATCTGTTGTAGTGTGATAAGCAGAATTCATCCTCAACTTTGTTCCCAAGGCATTTTGCAATTGTCTCCAAAATCTATATGTGAATCTAGGATCTCGATCTGAAACAATACTCGATGGCACACCATGTAATCTAACAATTTCTTTGATGTAAATCTGAGTCAACCTTTCCAAATTATAACTTTCACCAATAGATAAGAAGTGAGCACACTTCATGAACCTATCAATGATAACCCAAATCGCATCATGCTTCTTAGAAGTTCGTGGTAATCCGACCGAAAATCCATAGCTATGCTATCCCATTTCCAGTCTGGGATATCTAAAGACTGTAATAATCCTGTTGGCTTCTGATGTTCAATATTAGCTTTCTGACACACCAAACAAGATAAAACATACTTCGCTACTTCTTTCTTCATCCTTGTCCACCAAATAATTTTCTTCAAATCTTGATACATCTTTGTGGATCCAGGACGGAAACTCAAATTACTCTTATGTGCCTCCTCTAAAATCATCTTCCTAAGTTTTGCATCCTCTGGAACACATATTCTATCTCTAAACCTTAACACACCATCTGTTCCTCTACTACACTCATAAATTTTACCTTCATTGATTCCTCTACTTGCTTCCTAGAGGTATAGATCCTGAACTTGTTTATCTTTAAGATCTTTCATAAAATCACTACTAATAGTGGTCATACTTAAGCAAATATTGGTCTCAACCAATTCCATTCCTAAGTTCAAATCCCTGAACTATTCAAGCAATTCTAACTCCTTAACCATCATCGCAGACACGTGCAATGACTTCCTGCTTAAAGCATCCACTACCACATTTGCCTTCCCATGATGGTACATTAATTCAAAATCATAATCTTTGATAAACTCCATCCATCTTCGCTGTCTCATACTTTATTCTTTTTGATCGAATAGATACTTCAGGCTCTTGTGGTCACTGAAGACATTAAACTTTGCTCCATACAAAAAGTGTCGTCATATCGTTAATGCGAACACTATTGCTGCTAACTCCAAATCACGAGTCGGATAATTTCTCTCGTGAATTATCAATTGTCGGGAAGCATAAGCCACAACTCTTCCCTCTTGCATCAGGACACAGCCTAAACCTTGGTATGACGCATCACAGTATACGTCAAACTATCCTAGTGGGTCTGGTAAGATCAACACAGGTGATGTAGTCAACCTGTCCTTTAGCTTTTGAAAACTTTGTTCACACTTGTCCGTCCATACAAAAGTAATATTTTTCCTCGTTAACTGCGTCATAGGCAACCCAATATTCTAGAATCCCTCTATGAACCTCCGGTAATATCCAGCTAGTCCTAGGAAACAACATACTTCACTTACTGACGTAGACCGTTCCCACTAAAGAACCGACTCAGCCTTAGCTGGATCTATGACTATTCCTTCTTTATTAATCACATGACCTAGGAATTGTACTTCTTCCAGCCAAAACTCACACTCGGAAAGTTTGGCATAAAGCTACCTATCCTTCAAAACTCGCAACACCAATCTGAAATGTTCCTCATGCTCTTCCCGCGTACGCGAATAGATAAGAATATTGTCGTTGAACACAACAACAAACTTATCGAGGAAAGGTCTGAAAATTCTATTCATATAATCCATGAGTACGACTGGCGCATTAGTTACACCGAAAGGCATAACTAAATACTCATAGTGCCCGTACCTCGTCCTAAAAGCCGTCTTGGGTATATCTTCATTTCTTACTCTGATCTGATGGTACCCAGATCTTAAATCAATCTTAGAGAACACTGCTCCTCATTTCAACTGATCCATCAAATCATCTATCCTAGGCAACGGATACTTATTCTTAACCGTCACCTTATTCAACTGCCTGTAATCCGTGCACAACCTCGCACTTCCATCCTTCTTCTTAACAAATAACACCGGTGCTCCCCAAGGTGAAACACTCGGTCTGATAAACGCTTTTCCTAACGCATCATCCAATTGTTCCTTCAAATCTGCCAACTCAACCGGTGACATCCGATAAGGTGCTATAGATATAGGCAATGCCCCTGTTACGAGATCTATAGTGAATTCCACTTCTCTTTCCGGTGGCAAACCTGGAACGTCTGGAGGGAAAACTTCAGGAAACTCTCTCACAATAGGCATAGAATCTATGCTGGGAGTCTCATTAGCCTCCACTGTGAAAAGCATCACAAACTGTTGAGAGTTGTCACTCCTCATAGAAACTCCTTCATTGGCAGATGCTATACTATAAGGTTCAAGAAATGATAAAGTCTTGCTAGAACAATCTATCACTACATGGTTAGCCGAAAGCCAATCCATGCCAAGAATAACATATATCTGTTGCATAGGCAAACAGATAAGGTCTACAATAAATGTCATATTCTCAACAACAATAGGACATTATAAACAAACAGACATAGTAGTCAAAGGATTAATGGTTGGAGAAGATACCGTAAGGGTATACAATAATTTGGAAACAATTAAGTTCAAATGATCCATACACTCATGCGATATAAAAGAATGCGTAGCGCCTGAGTCAAACAATACATTCGAGAGTCTACCAGCTATCAAACACATACCTTGGATAAGATCAGCAGATTGAGAGGATTCAGCTCCCCTCACGGTAAACACTCATCCAGTGGCTTGAGGTCTGGTCATTTGTAGTCTTGCTGCTGGGACTCCTCTTCCAACTCCACCTCTATTGTCTCCAGTTCCTCTTCCGGCAGCTGTCGACTGTTGCATAACCCTTTGTCTACAATCTCGTGCCACATGACCTGGTTTCCCATAGTTGTAAAAGCTAGGCCTATTTGTACAGTCTCTAGCATAATGCGATCCTCCACATCTAAAGGAAACTAAGCCTTGCGGTTGTTGACCCGCTCTAGCCACTGGTGCTGGTGCTGGCATTTGCCCGGGTCAAGCATATGGTTTGTGTCTCCACTGAGAACCACTTCCTCCGTACCTCTGGAAACTTGATCGGTTAGGACCTCCACTCCTCATTTGTTTCTACTCATTGGCCATCCTTAGGTCTATACTTTCAATGGCACTGCATCTCTCAACTAGTTCTGGGAAATAATGTATGTCAAGACACACTACAGCCCTCTGCAGCTCATCTCTGAGTCCTTCCTCAAATCTTCTACATTTCCAGTCCTCACTTGGAAACCTCTGATAGAATTCCGAAAACTTGATCAAAGACTCAAAACGTAATGCATACTCACCAACAGACATGTTGCCTTGTTTGAGGTTTGTGAATTCCTTTTCCTTTTCACGTCTAACTATATGCGGAAAATACTTCTCGAAGAAGCAGTCATTAAATAATTGCCAGGTAATTATTCTGCCTTCAGCCTCCAACAACCTTTTCTTGCCTCTCCACCAGAACTCTGCTCCTTCAGTCAACATGAAAGCAGCATAAGTCACTATCTTCTCCTCGCTGCAGTGCATAGTAGCAAATATCTTTTCGATCTCTTGTATCCACCATTCTGCCTTCTCTGGGTCATACTCTCCTCGAAATTGAGGTGACTTTCCATTCATAAAATTACTCAATCCGGTATCTTCAGCTGCTACCGCCCTTCACTGATACCAAATGAGACACCCCGTTGTGCCCTGGTGTTTTATTAGACTAAAACCTCATTGATTAATTTCTTACTTGTGCGCTTAATATGAAAATACATAGAAATTAAAAACTTCACTTATGACGTATACAGCTTCATATAGAATACACATCACAATATAAGTATATTAAACATATTACAAAACATTGTTGAGGGTATCCTTTCAGTAAGATCCCTCACAAGCATATACTTAAACAAAAGTTAAACAAAGCGGACACATATAAAAACGCCTCACGAGACGCACTGGCCATAACTAACTAGACCCTAATCACCATGGGTCATAGCTCGTCCTCCGGCCTCCGGTTCGTTTCGTAGGGAGTTTCATCCAACTCCTCCTGGTCATGCTCATCCACAGGGTCTTCTCGTACGATTCCACAGGGAGATAAAATACAACATACAAAAATATACAGGGGATAAGAAATAGTTTGATCATCAAAAGCGGAAAAGAGTCATAGCACAAAATCCACTAAGCATAATAATAAAAACCAGGCACATCATGCATAACACAATATCAATCAAAATATTCCAATATCACCAACATAGCACAAAATCAATTCAATCAAGGTAATAAGCTCAAATCAACCATCAACAATATAAAATCAGTCTAATGTCGAAAAACCTACAAACCCCAAATTGCCATTGGTTTTTCAGAAAAGGTTTCCAATGTGATTTTGGTCTTATCGATTACTCGACTACTAGTAGGGTTTAGGTCGCCCTACACAATTATTATATAATCTACTACTTATCCATTCCGATGAAAGGTTGGTTCTTTCCCCCACCCGAGCTAACACCGGATTCACGAACTTCCCGATCTTCGTAACTACGTCACGAATATATGATATCCTTCAACCAACATCACATTACAACGATTAATCAAACAATTCCCATTAGGTTCACTTTAATACTAGGTTCGGCCTCTAATTCAAAATGAAGCTAGGATTATTTTCTCACTCTAATCTTTTGGATTCTAAGTGCTAAGGTCTTAGATAACTAGAATAAATTGTTAGAAGTTGAAAATATGAAACAAAATCATCTAACCTCTAAGGTTAGGGTTTCGGCATTGAACATAAAAATAGGTTTGAGAATTTATTTGGATTCAAACCCTTGGATCATAAAAGTTTAAATATCTAAAAGCATGAAAACCATAATCTTAACTCATCAAACACTTTTAAACATTTTTACATAATCTTGAAGAAATAGATCTAAGACTTGAAATAGATAAAACTTGATGAAACTTAAGATTAGTTGAGGATTAGGAACATAGAAACCCTAAATAGTTTAGATCTAACCTCATTTAAGTTATAAATTGAACAAAACCTCATTTGCCCATTTAGACATAGGTTCGGCCCTGTTTAGATATATAGGAAGGAAAACGATTTTGCTCACATGCTCATAGATGATGAAAATAGAGATCATAACTAGATCATAGAAATTGGTTTCACATTTTTAGGATTTTTCTACAATTTTCTAGAGATTTTAGAAGTTATGGATCTAAGAATGATAAATGGAAGAAAATGACATTAACTCAACAAGTAAGTGAATGAAATAACATAGATGAGTGGGATAAAGAAATTTTACCCTTGAAGCTTGAAGAAAAAGGAGGAAGCAGATGAGCTCTTGAAGAAATCCAATGAATTTTGAAGTAAGAAAATGAGGTTTTTGAGAGTGTAAACCATGAATGAAGAAAATGAATGAATATATAGAGATGGGAGAGAGAGAGAGGCGTGTGGGAGAAGGAGAGGAGAGAACTTGGAGGCCAAGTTTGGGTTAGGACATGTTTGGTTGGTTAGGAGAGAGATTAATAGGTTTTAGGATTAAAATACTATTACTTTCCAAAACATCATGATTACTTTCTTGGATATGACATGTGACTTTAGTCCATCAAGTCACTTCAACTCCATCAAGTCACTTCAGTCACCTCGGCTCTCCATTCTGCTTCGTTGTTTACCCGATTAAAGTTTCCGATCGTAATCCTCGAAGTTTTTACCCCGATAAAATATTATAATTTAATTTCGAACGTAAAATTTCCAAAATTAGTAAAGTCATTGGAAAAACGTCAAAAACACTAACCATTTCATTCACGGGTCAAAATTAGGTTTTCTGCTCAGTAAACTTTTACTGCCAGTGAAAATAAAGACTAGGTTTCGTCTGAATTTTCAACCCAAAATTTTACTGTAACCTTCTACCATAAAGTAGACTATGAATATGATTTTATTTATTTTCAAAAAACACTTTCTAACTTTCAGAGTAAAATATAATTAATTATATTTTAACTGGTTGAACAGCATAATTAAAATTAGGCTGTTACAGCCTCGATGCTTTTTGGTCGAGGTGGTGATGAGTTGAACCTTGGTGCTTTTTGGTCAAGGGGGCCTTGACCTAAGGGTGAGGTTGTTGATGTTGATGTTGGTGATAAGCATTGGGTGCTTATTGGCCCAAGCAAAGGTGGTGGTTGCCCTGTCTGTCGTTGTGCTCATGCATTCATACGTTGAAGTTGTTAGTGGGGGAAGTTCAACATAGGGGAGGTCATCTTAGAGTACGACGATCTGGCCAAGTCTCAGTGGTTCATCGAAGGATTGGTGGACCGTTCGCTCCCGCGGTGGCGTATCCTCGTTATGATTCATTGGATATCCAAGGGGTTCATCCATGGTTTGGTGGACTGCCGATGTTGGTGCTTTTATGGCCAATGTGGATATGAAACTCCGAAGTTGCCTTCCTGAGATAGTTTGGATCCACATACATAATGGAGTAGCGGAGTAGTGTTGCACCGCATAGCATACGTTGGCTGAGATGATATGTTGATGTGATTATTTATATGTTGATGTTATATGTTGTGTATTGCTATGTCATGCTATGATGTATGTTCATATTGCTTACTACTTCCATGCCAGTGTGTTTACATGTTTTCTTACTCCCCGTTTTCTCTGTTTCTGTTGTTGGCATGTATCTCCTTTTGCAAAGGACGGTGAGCAGCCAGTGGAGGAGTGACTCTGAGGAGCCGCGACTCTAGTTATGATGCTTAGTTTTACAGTTGTTAGTTTGTTGTTAGTTTAGTTTCAGCTCTATATGTGACATCGGGGTTGGATTATGTTTATGCTATGTTTACGTCTATGGTTATGTTTTATCTTTTTAAAACTATGTTTCTTTCCAGTTGAGATGTTACAATGTGGTATCTTATATCTAGTTTTTATTTTAAGAAATAAATGCATGTTTTTATATTACCTCCTTTATGTAAATGTTTTATTTTAACGTGCAGGGTAGAGGGTGTCACAACTTTCCCAACTAGTTGGAGTGAAGCATCACAAATCAGATGAATACCTTTAAGTGGAGTGTGTCATAGAAAGTAGACTTTGGACTGTACTGTTAATTCACATGGAAAATATGTTGCCTTAAAAACAGTTGTCTTTAAGCTTGTGCAAGTATACACAATCACAACAAGTAGTATAGAAAGTAAGTCAGATATCGTTCCCACGAGGATTATAATGCTGTAGCAAAACTCCAATTTAGACTATATGCTCTAGCAGTTAGGTTGGTAATAAAATTTGGTTGTGTGTGCAAATAAATGTAAATTAAGCTTGAAAAAGTTAAAGCTTAAGGAAACAAGATTTAAAAGAGTTGAGTTGTCAAATATGGTAAAAATAGCTCTAGGTATGCTCTTTCATAAATCCTGCTTAGCCTATATTATGTTCTGCCTATGCTCCAGCACTTAACTCCAGGAATTAAACATGTGTTTTCCAACACTTAAGGACTAGGTTCATTAACTGTCTTCTATTCCTAGATTCAGATAAATTACACCATCCTCTTAATAGGCATGTTCCAGCAAGTTTAGAGACTTCAATAACTATTCCTAGTCTATTCAACACCAATTAATTTTCCAATTAATGTTTTAATCCCTATCTTTATCTCTTTCCACTTTACTTAGTTCTTCCAAACCAAGTAAGCTTTATATTTAATTAAGTTTATCAATCTTAACCAAACACATTCCATGCATAACAAAGGAAAATGCAGAACATAACATTGCATAAAAACAGCTAAGCATTCATTACAATAGCATACCTAAAGATCAAGAAGTTTAGCTCATGTTGAGCTTACAAAAATCAAAATGATAAAATGATAAAAAAAAAAGTCATTACAATGGTGAAGAAAAAGAAAAGAGCAGCAGCTGGAGGTTGAAGAAGCTCAGCGCAGCTCTCTAGGTTAAGACAAGAGTGAGTGTGTCATAAATGTGTCCAAGATACCCTTTTTTGGGTTACCTTAATTGGTTATATACCCCAACTCTCTTTCATTCCCTTTTAGGCCAACAAATAATATTATTTAATGGAGTCCTGGCCCATTTCCAAAAAAGCTGGAGGGCTGATCCCTAGGCACGTGGGCTCCACATTATCAGAGGCATCAGCGCATGTGAGGAGAGAGAAAAGGTGTCCATGTCAGCTATTGTCTTCTAATGCAGAGCTACTGAAGTTTGGCTTTGATGTAGCAGTCAAGAAGTCCATTTTCCATGCTTCAATCATGCTCCAGCACCTCTCTGCTTAAGCATGTAGAAAAATATGAGATAATGATGAAGCACAGAAGAGCATATAACTGGCATTCGCGTGTTTCAGCACCAACATTTACCACATATCAAATTATTCACATAAATGCAAACTTAAACTTAGAAGGCAACACTAATTCAAGGTATAAAGGTTGTCGCGACCGAGATCGCGGTGCAACGGCGAACAAAAAGAAAACTTGGTTTTCTTTTAGAAAATAAACATGGAGTCGCCACCAATTTTATTTAATTTCGGGAAAATTGGAAAACCCTTTTAAAAGAACTTTGGGTTCGAGAGTCGATTACGTCTAGGGAAGGCATGGAGACTTAACCCCACGGCACCCTAGAACATCCATAAAAATGGTTACCCAAAATTAGTTGTGTAAATTATTAGTAACTTTGGAAATATTTGTTTTACCCCGAAAATCATTTAAAGTAAAAAAAATCATTTTTAATTTTAAGACATTTTGTATTTTTTATCGGTTTTATATTTGTGAATTTTTTTTGATTAAACCTAAACGAGGTTGAACATGGCACGTAAGTCCACAGCGCAACCTCAAAACCTAAAGGGTTGAGCATGACACTTGTCATAAAGCAACCCAAAAATAACATTGATTTAATTAAGTATTTTAGAAAAATGCCACATGGGAACTAGGAAGAAAAATGTTATTTCATGATCTCATTTTTTATTTTATTCTACCTTTTTTATTAGATGTTGAAAAGTCCTAAATATGTTGAACATGGCACATAAGTCCATAGGGCAACCTTTATTCTAAGGGATTGAATATGGCAACCAAGTCCATAGGCAATCCCTAAATAAAACAAGTTCAATCATTTATTTATCAAAAGCCAATTTTCTTTGTTTTGTAAAAAGGGAACAAACAGGTTGAAGGGGATTTAAGTGATCATCTTTTATTTTTATGTGAAAAAATAGTTTTGCCCTATGAAAATAGAACAAAAATGAAACATTTTAAGTGTTTAGTAACAGTATAGCCATATGAAGATTAGTAGTGTATCATGCATTTCCGCATATGACGGCAAACAATGAAATAGGAACCCTACGATACACCATTTCTGAAACAGACATAAGAACTCATATAGCAAAACATCATACTAACTCATTCAGTTTCAATATCCATGGATTTTCTTTTCGTCATAAATAAAGACACAGAAAATTAAGAATGTTAAGAGAAACTCATGAATAATATCAATAAAGAGAACAAGGATTACCAAATGAGAGCAGAATAACAATGATTTTGATTTCTCCCAATAGTAAAATTTTAATATCAAAACCCTCACATTTCAGTTTCACTGACTCTTTTAACTCTCTCTTCTTATGAAAATTTTGGAACCACTCTAATGACAGAGAAGAGAAAAAAAACTCAAATCACTAACCCAAAAATTCCCTCTTTCCATTTAAAAAATGAAGATCCCCTCTATTACTACCTCAAACCCAATCTCTTTTTCTTCACAAAGAAAACATTAGATAGAAAAATCTCTCTCCCTCCATGTCTTGGTATCCTTCCTCCGTATTTCCCCCTGTCTCCCGATTTTTTCTCTCCCCCCTTTCAATCTTCGCGTCTCAATTTATAGATGGAGGAGAGGGCTTCATGCTTCTCCCTACCCAGCAGCTTCAAGGTTGGTCCCACGAAATCCGGAGCTTGGGCAGTTCTGAGCAGAGATCATGTGTGTCCAGATGAAGGTGGCGCGAGCAGAGGAAAGGTGGCGATTTGATGTGAAGGTTGCGTGTTTGAAGAGAGAAGGAAGTATGGTGCGGTTAAGAGAGTGGAGGAGATGAGGGAGAAGAAGGACCAATGGGTACAGGAGGTGTAAGGGCGGTTGGAGAGTGGAGGAGATGAGGGAGAAGAAGGACCAATGGGTAGAGGAGGTGTAGGGGTAGTTGGAGAATGGGAGGTGGAAGAGAGGTCTTGTCTGATATGTAAAATGGGGTTTTTTAGGGTAAGGAGAAATAACTCAATCTCCTTTCTTCTTGTTTTGCTGATTGTTCTTTTCTCCTTCTTTTCTTCCTCCTTTCTTGATTATTTTCTTTTTCTTCTTTCTTTATTTTTTAGTCTCCAGTCTGAAAATAAAATTGCAGTGGACGGAACCTCCCCGTCCAACAGAAAATTAAGTATGCAATGGACAGAACCTCCTCGCCCAACAGAAAATTAGATAATTGCAGTGGACGGAACCGCCTCGTCCAACATAAAATTAAATAAGCAATGGACGGAACCTCCTCGTCCAACAGAAAATTAGATATGCAATGGATGGAACCTCCTCATCCAACAAAAAATTAGATATGCAATGAATGGGACCTCCCCGTCCAACAGAAACTTAGATATACAATGGACGAGACCTCCCCGTCCAATAGAAAATTAGAAATGCAATGGACGGGGAGGACCTCCCCATCCAACAAAAAATTAGATATGCAATGGACGGGACCTCCCCATCCAATAGAAAATTAGATATGCAATGGATGGAACCTCCCCGTCCAACAGAAAATTAGATATGCAATGGATGGAACCTCCTCGTCCAACAGAAAATTTGATATGCAATGGACGGGAAAATTTGATATGCAATGGACGGGACCTCCTCCTTTCTTCATTATTATCTTCTTTTTCTTCCTTCTTTCTTCATTATTTTTTAGCCTCCTTGAAATATAATAACATAATAGAATAAAATAAAATGAAGACCGACAAAAATGGGTGTTCACAGTTGTCCCTCTTTATTTGTTTCATACTAGAAGACATGATTAGTCATGACTTTTCATGTATTGTAGTAATGAACAAGTAAAGAAAATGAACACATATTTTGTTCGACAAAACGTGAGGAGCTCAAAAGAAAACCTCACAGTTTGAAAATAAAATTGCAATGGACGGAACCTCTTCATCCAACAGGAAAGTTATATGCAGCGAGCCTCAGAGCTCGAAAATAAACTTGCAGTGAGCCTCAGAGTTCGAAAATAAAATTGCAGTGAGCCTCGGAGCTCAAAAATAAAATTGCAATGGACGGAACCTCCCCGTCCAACAGGAAAGTAAATATACAGCGAGCCTCAGAGCTCGAAAATAAACTTGCAGTGAGCCTCAGAACTCGAAAATAAAATTGCAGTGGACGAAACCTCCTCATCCAACAGGAAAGTAAATATACAGCGAGCCTCAGAGCTTGAAAATAAACTTGCAGTGAGCCTCAGAGCTCGAAAATAAAATTGCAGTGGATGGAACCTCCTCGTCCAATAGGAAAGTAAATATGCAGTGAGCCTCGGCTCGAAAATAAACTTGCAGTGAGTTTCAGAGCTCAAAAATAAAATTACAGTTAGCCTCAGAACTCGAAAATAAATTTGCAGTGGACGGAACCTCCTCATCCAACAGGAAAGTAAATATGCAGCGAGCCTCAGAGCTCGAAAATAAACTTGCAGTCAGCCTCAGATCTCGAAAATAAAATTGCAGTGAGCCTCAGAGCTCGACAAAATTCAATCAGTAATCTGAAACTAATGAGAATCCCTTCCTTTTGAAGACAGCCGAACCAAATTCTCCATGGAAAAACTTCCACTGACCAAACCCTTGTTCACCGACCACTCTGGGACGAGGCATCATTCATTCTTTTAACAACATTGGTCACCCAAGAATCTGATAACATATGTGGTGGATGTTTTGTTTATTCTCCCAAGCTTGTTTGCATCATTCTTTTGTTGTCCAGTGCATGCTATCTCTTCCATTGAATTTGAAATGTTGAGTCCTTTCGGTTCAAACCATTCCTTGGTGCTACCATTAGAATTATCAAATCATACCATTAAACTTATATTTACTTTTAATGAGACATGACCATGATGAGAGTGAACATGACAGGGGAGTATGAAGGAAAAGCCTCTTGCCTTAATACGAGAATTTAGTTTGTTAAGAGAAAATAACAATATGAGAACAAAATTACAAAAGGGATCATTCAAATTAAAAGCAAAGATAAACAAAGAAAATTACGAGAATCACATAAAATTTGCCCCAGTGTTGGTCCTTTGATTTTCATTTAATTGATTCCCCACAGTCTTTTGATGACACAGATCCTGGCTTCTGTTTCTGATTCTTCAAACACACCTTCTTCAATCATTCCTTAACAAGTTTGCCCCAGTATACTCAGTCGGATAAAATTGCCCCAGTGTGGTGAGTGCTTGCAGAAGTGTTGGACCATATCCTCCCCCTAGGCCGCCTTTACAGGGTTTCAGTCTAAGGTTTCTTTACCCTAACTTTTGCCTAGGTTGCCCTTTCGGGTTTTCAACCTAGCAGGCCTTTTCTTTTCTTTTGTTTTCATTGTTCTTTGCCCTAACTTTTGCCTAGGCTGCCCTTTCGGGTTTTCAACCTAACGTGCTTTTTTTTTTCAAGCATAGAACTTTTTCACAGCAACAGAGTTTACTGGCCTTGGTAATTCTTCCCCGTCCATGTTTTACAGAATCAAAGCTTCTCCTGAGAATGCTTGTTTGACAATATAAGGACCTTCATAATTCGGTGCCTATTTTCCTCGAGCGTCCTCCTGATTAGGGAGGATTTTCTTTAAAACCAGGTCTCCCGCGCAAAATTCTCTAGAACGAACCTTCTTATTGAAAGCTCTTGCCATTCTGCTTTGGTACAATTGCCCGTGACAGATAGCTGCCAGTCTTTTCTCTTCTATCATGTTCAACTGCTCATATCGAGAAAACCCACTCAGATTCTTCTAAATCTGCTTCCATCAAGACTCTTAGCGAAGGGAGTTCTACTTCGATAGGTGAGACAACCTCCATCCCGTACACCAAAGAGAAAGGGGTTACCCCAGTGTTTAATCGTATATTAGTCCGATAAGCATGTAGAGCATATGGCAGCATTTTGTGCCAGTCTTTATAATTTACAACCATCTTGGCAACGATCTTCTTGATATTTTTGTTTGCTGCTTCAACTGCACCATTCATTTCAGGTCTATAAGGAGCTGAATTGTAGTGTTTGATTTTGAAACCATCGCAAAAATTTTGAATCTCGGCACCATTAAGATTAGCAGCAATCCTCTCTAGGATCCCGTATCTACAGATGATGTCCTTCTTGAGGAATTTGAGAAACACCTTTTGAGTTATGCTGGCATATGAAGCAGCTTCTACCCATTTAGATAAATAGTCTATTGCCACCAAAATGAAACGATGACCATTGGAAGTCTTGGGATTAATGGGACCGATGACATCTACTCCCCACATCGAAAAAGGCCATGGGGATGCTAAATTGTGCAGTGGAAATGGAGGTGCATTGACCCGGTCCGCATACATCTGACATTTTTGGCATTTACGAACATGCTCTATACAATCTGACTCCATAGTAGACCAATAATAACCACTTATCAAGATTTTACGAGCCATCATGTGGCCATTGGCATGAGTCCCACAGATTCCTTCATGAACTTCAATCATGATCAACTTAGCTTCAAGAGTATCCACACATCTGAGTAGGGTACCATCATATCCTCTTTTATACAGGACTTCCTTGCTTAAGAAAAAGGCCATAGCTAGTCTTCGGATGGTCTTTCTATTTGCTTCGCTGGCTTCTGCCGGGTATTTCTTGTTCCGGATATATTGCTTGATATCATGATACCAAGGCTTACCATCAGGTTCTCCTTCCACATGGGCACAGTATGCCAGTTCATCTTGCACTCTAACTTGGATGGGTTGGACATTGGTATGGATGTCCAGTTTGGTCATGGCAGCTAGTGTGGCTAAAGCATCAGCAAACCGATTCTTGTCTCGAGTTAAATGCGAGAAAGTAATCTCGTCAAACTTCGCAATCAACTGAGTCAAGTATTTCTAATACGGAATCAACTTGGAGTCTTTGGTTTAACATTCACCATTGACTTGGTAAATAACTAGAGTCGCATCCCCGAAGACTTTTAGCTGTTTTATACCAAGTTCAAGTGCCATTTGTAATCCATTAGCACATGCCTGGTATTCTGCAATATTATTCATACATTCAAATTTCAGCTTTACGACCACCGGGTATTGCTTGCCGTTTGGTGAGATAAGCACTGCTCCTATACCACTGCCATGCATATTGACTGCTCCATCAAAATATATCTTCCACACATCTTCCTGTTCTTCATCTTCCTCGAGGGACATTATCTCTCCATCTGGGAACTCGGAGTTGACAGGCCATCCATCCTCAAAATGATTCTCTGCTAAATGATCAGCAATCGCACTTCCTTTGATGGACTTCTGAGTCACATATTTGATGTCAAATTCTGAAAATATCACTTGCCACTTCGAAACTCTTAAGGAGATATAAGGACTTTCGAAGATATACTTTAAAGGATCCAGTCGAGAAATTAGCCAAGTAGTGTGATATAACATGTACTGTCTGAGTCTTCTAGAGGTCCACACTAGCGCACAACAAGTCTTCTCGATTGCCATATAACGAGCCTTATAGGCATTAAACTTCTACTCAGATAGTAAATCGCCTGCTCCTTCCTGCCAGATTCATCATGTTGTCCCAGCATTGCACCCATTGAGGTTGGCAATATAGTAAGATAGAGTAACAGTGGACTACCTTGGGTAGGTGGTACCAATACTGGGGGATTCAGTAAATATGCCTTTATCTTGTCAAAGGCTTATTGACAGTTATCATCCCATCTTCCCGGGTTATTCTTCCTGAGGAGTTTGAATATTGGCTCGCATGTGCTAGTCAGATCTGCAATGAAGCGTGCAATATAGTTCAACCTTCAACGAAAACCCCTTACTTCTCGCTCGTTCTTAGGTGTTGCCATGTCACGTATTGCTTTTACCTTGTTAGGGTCCACCTTTATTCCTTCTCTACTGACAACAAAGCCAAGTAAATTCCCTACGGATGCACCAAAAGTACATTTTGCAGGATTGAGCCGCAATTTATACTTCCTTAGCCGCTCGAACAACTTCCGTAAAACTTCTACATGGCTTTCTTCTTCCTTGAACTTACCCACTATATCATCAACATATACCTCTACCTCCTTATGCATCATATCATGGAACCACGCTACCATAGCACGTTGGTAAGTGGCCCCAGCATTCTTCAACCCAAAAGGCATCACTTTGTAACAAAAAGTTCCCCAAGGAGTGATAAAAGTTGTCTTTTCTTTATCATCATCATCCATGAGGATCTGATTGTACCCAGAATACCCATCCATGAAAGAGAACCTATGACTTTTGGCTGTACTGTCTACAAGGACATCAATATGAGGTAGCGGGAAATCATCCTTTGGACTGGCTTTATTCAGATCTCGGTAGTCCACGCACATTCTGACCCTTCCATCCTTCTTTGGTACTGGAACAATATTAGCTACCCATTCCGGGTGTCTAGCTACTTCCAGAAAGCCAGCCTCTAACTGCTTGGTCACTTCTTCCTTGATCTTCAGTGACATCTCGGGATGCATCCTCCTTAATTTTTGCTTCTTTGGAACCACATCTGGGTATAAGGGAATTTTATGTGATGCTATTTCAGGATCTAAACCTGGCATATCTCTGTAGGACCATGCAAAAACGTCCTGATACTCTTTGAATAGTGCAACCATTTCTTCACGCTCTGGGTTATCCACTATTTTCAACTCCTTTTTGTCTTCCTTGGTTCCCATATCGATCACTTATGCAACCTCATCATTTGAGTTAATCCCTTCTTCTGACCATTTCACCATCTTCATGAATTCTTCAATGTCTTCTTCTTCCACATCGGATTCAAGGTTGTATTCATCAACGGACGCGAGGGAATCAATAAATGAGTTTTCGAAGTTCCTCTCCTGAGGTAAATCTTTAGTGGAAGAAGTATTCCTGGAAGAAAAAGTCGGGAATAGGAGAATTATAGGCAAGAGTCTTATTCATGAAAGAAAAGCTTAAACAAAGTAAAGAAATGAAAGAGAGAGAAAAAAAACGATGGAACCAAAAGGAAAACACCAGACAAAGTGCTACATTCTCATTCATGTCTCAAAAAAAGTAAACATCAGTTCATTTTTAGTACAATAAGATAATTACTTCATGGAAATAACATCAACAAACGGTTCAGATCGTCAATTATTGAGAACTTCATTGCTAGCAGGGAGATAGATGACATGGTTCTCGTCCAGCTCCTCTTCCAGTGTGCTGACAGTGAAGTGAGGGGAAAATAACTTTTCAGGACTGATAACTTCAGCAGCTACTGGGAAAGTCTCTGTCAAAAGGGGAAGATACTTTCTCTCATCATCTTCTCCTTTCTTGTTTTCGAGAGTCATGAATTTCATCTTTTCTGCCAAGTAGGGTTGATACCCCAATCCATGCCTTCCTTCTCTCATAGCTGCTTCAATTGGTTGAGAGATCCCTTGAAGCTTAGGCCCTATGCCTTTTCCTCTTTGATACCCATTCTTTTCCATGATGTGGATTGCCACTTCATTCACATTCTTCATTGGCAGCTCCCTTTTCTTGTTCTCTGGCTTTAATACCTCAAAACTATGTAGTGAATCATCTTCCATTTGCTCTGCACTTTCTACATAAGGTATTGCAGCGGGCTTTGTCAGCATAATTTCTTCTTCACCACGGACAGTAATTACGGACCCATCTTGAATATACTTCAAACACTGATGCAAAGTTAATGGAATAACTCCTGCTTCATGAATCCAAGGTCTTCCCACAAGCATAATATAAGCTGGTTGGATCTCCATGACCTGAAAGAGGACAGAAAAACAACTAGGTCCTATTTCAAGGGACATAGTTATCTCCCTTAAGATTCCTCTTGTTGTCCCATCAAAGGCTCGTACAATCATTTCATGTGGTGTCAAATCCGTCATGCTTATGTTTAGTTGCTCGAGAGTGGACATTGGAACCACATTCAACGCCAAACCACCATCTACAAGCACCTTTGCAATCACAAACCCTTTACACTTTAGGGTAATGTGTATGGCTTTGGTACTGCTGAGGGATTTTGAAACCACTTCATCTTCCGATAAAGTAATCATGTTGACACGCCTTATTGGGTCCACCATATTTATCACATTCTTCGGAGAGACGTCAGGCTTGACATACGCTTCTTTCAACACCTTCAATAATGCCTTACCATGCGACTCTGATGTCAAGACAAGCGATAAAAGTGATATCCTTGGCGGAGTTTTCTTTACTGTTCTACCACATCATATTCACCTTGCTTCATGATCTTCAGAAACTCTTCTTCTTCTTTTCCTTTTCCTTCATCTATGCTTCCTTTTCTTTGGATTCCTTCATCATTTCTTCTTCAATAGGGTTGTATCATCTTCCGCTCCTTCTAATGCCTCCAATTCTCACAATATTAGTAATTTGGGCCTTCGAGATCTCTCCCACAGCTCCAGCTAGTTCAACCTTCTGTTCATAATTCTGGTACAGCATGTGTATCATCATAAGTAAAAGGAGTTAGCTTCTTCACCCTTACAATGACTCTTTTTGGGGCTGAAGCTTTGTTCATGGGTGGTACTCGAAGTACAACTTTTTCAACTACATTGACTTCCTCTGCAGTACCTCGTCTAGCTTGAATTACCCCCAAGGTGAGTAGTCCCTAAACCCGGACTTTGAAATCCCAACAAGTTTCGATGTCGTGCCCCACTTGCCCATGATGATAGTCACACCTTAGATCTTCAGCATACCTCATTTCTTCTCTTCGAATTCTTACTGGTGCAACAATGTTGTATCCCACCTTCTTTAGTTCTTCGAAGATCGTTTGCATTGGTACTCGCAATTCCAGTACCTTCCTGATTGGGGACCCTCTTACCTCCAAATTGTTCACCCGATTTCCATCATTCTAATTCGGGATCGGATTTTTAACAATATTAGGCCCGACCTCTTCTTCAAACCCTAGCTTCCCACAAGCAATCAACTTTCTCACTACCATCTTAAAAGCATCGTAATCCTCAATGGAATGTCCTGTGACATCCATGTGATACTTGCAAGTCTGATTTGGATTGTACCAAGAAGGAAATGGTGGTTCTAGGAGACGTACAGGGTTCCCCGTAATTAAGTGGCGGTCAAACAATTGTTGGAATAAATCCGCATTAGAGATGGACAATCTCGGGAAGGGTGGCAGATTTGGATTTGGAAACGTCCTTGGTTTTGGAAATTTGGGTGAGGCGGAGGATAGTTTGGGCGGTTTTGTGGGGATGCAGGTGGATAACGGGCGTATGACGGGCGAGCAAGGTTATATGGTTGGGGGGTAGGAATATTGTTGATTTGGTTTTGTGGGTAAGTGTTGGCTTGTGAGGATGATTGTAACGGGTAAAGTGGGGTTTGTGCCTGGTATGGAATATGTGGATTAGGGTCTTATGGTGCTTGGTACTGGGGGTTAAAGTTCTGTTGGCGTTTACATAATTCGCCTCAACTTCTTTCTTCTTTGGTTGGAATCCTTTCCGGGATGCACTTCCTTCAACATCATTCATGGGAAGCTTTCCAGCTCTTGCTAAAAATTCAATCCTTTCACCGGCGGCGATCAAGTCGGAGAAATATTTATAGGCTGCCCCAGCCATGGCCCCTATAAAAGGTGCTCCGAGGGTTCCTAAAAAGTATGACCACATTTCAGATAAAGTCAACGGGGGTTGAACTTGTGCAGCCAAACTCCTCCTCCTTTGGGCATATTGCTTGAAGGACTCCTTATTTCTTTTTTGCATTGTAGTCAACTGTTCACGACTCGGAGCTTCATCCAAGTTGAACTTGTACTGGTCCATGAATAAGTCATCCAATTCCGTCCATCACGAGATCTTGGAATGGTCTAATTGGAGATACCATTCCAAGGCGAGGCCAGACAAACTTTCGTGGAAAAAGCTGATAAGGAATTTGTCATCCTTGGACCAAATTGCCATCTTGGTGGCATAACTGATGAGGTGAAATCGTGGATTCCCAATTCCATCATATTTCGAAAATCAGGAATGTTGAAGTCCTTGGGGATCACTACATCTGTGGCGGGACAGAGTTCTTCTATTTGAAGAGGGCTGTAGGTATTCAAACCTTTTATTGCTTTTATCTGGTCTTCCATTTTCTCCGCCCATTCATGTTATCCTTACCATCCTGAACTCCCGCTGACTGACTGTGAGTACATACATGAGGTTGCTCCCATGTCGGTGAGGTATAGCCCGGAACTTCATGATAGACATTTTCAAAAGGGGGATATCCTTCTCCAATGGTAAGTGTTATTGGTGCCTTGTGGTGTGTCTGTTCGGGGCCAGATATTCCCTGAATGAGACCCGTGTAAATGTTTGAAAACATCGGTGCTGTTACCACGGAAGAAATCCGTTGCCTACGAGGTTCATTTGCATCTCTGTTCGCACTAAGCATGCTAAGAGATTCCCTCATATCCTGCATTATGGCTTCTAATCTTGCTTGGGTTTAAGTCATTTCATTTATCCTTCCCCTCACTTCATCTATTTCAAAGCTTAAGTTTCTTCCTTCCTTAGGTCTGTTGGCAGCCATCCTGGTCCAAGATCTGGTACTGTGAACTCAGGTATGATTGGTGTCACCCTTCCTAGGTCGTGCAATGGTTCCCTGATTCTCAGAAGTATGTGACTCTATAAAGCATCCAAGAATCTCATTAGTAAACCCTAAATTTTGTGTATCTGTGCATGCATGTGCAAGTTAACACCCTTTGTTTGATTGTGAGAGTGCTCTTAGGAAGACTGTCGTATACACCTATAGCAAGAATACTCATCCTGCAATCAAATCTAGTGGTATGGTTCCCTCTAGCTTGAATGCAGTTGGTGTCAAGTCCAAGGGAGAATCCACTCCTCGATAAACCACACCCGTACTAGCAACGTTCTTATTTTTACGCAGAAAACACGTTGTTTTTAGGGTAAAAATATAGTTGATGACATATCTAAGGGAGAATGCACTCCTCGATAGATGTCATCTAAAAAAACGCTCGAGAGACATTGATGAAAACTTCCATTCCAACATTTCGATACAAATCATGAGTCTTTGATCAAAATAAAAGAAATACATTGATAGTTTCCATCTCTTTCCGAGGTCCACAAAGCACTATGTTAAGAGTCTCATTTTCTTTTTCATGAACCCTTTGGCAAGTTTCCCAAAACGATTGAAGAACTCGGTCACCTTTGGCGGTATCTGAAGGAAATGGTTCATATGAATGTGGATGGATGCTTCTTCAAATCGCTCCACCAGCTGGGAAGTGTGATATTGGAGCTTATCCATCATGTCCTCGTATTTTCTTTTCCATTCTTCCTTTTCATTCATTACATCCTTCACTACCAATTTCCATCCCTTTACCCATTCTGCGTGATGTTGAGCTTCAACTCTTGCAGTGTCTTTTATTTTGGCTGAGCCAATTTTCTTTCATGTTGGCTTCCGCTAGTAGCTCGCGATACTTGGCTGCTACATTCCATCCTCGATCAGAGTACAGTTCTGTTTGGGCCAAGGATTCTTGTAGGGATTCAACTCTCTCTTCTAGTATATATATCGTTTCAACATGAACCCCTACATTTGTCTTGAGCTCTTTATTCTTCCTTTGAAGTTTGACAAGCATCTTCTCTTGATATTCTATCTTTGCCAACAGCTCTTGAATTTTTGCTTCTTTTTCTTTTCTTGCCCTTTTTGCACGACTCGGAGCTTCGTAGGCATTAGCACATTCGCCTTTCAAATGCTCAATATGTAAACTTGGCTTCGGAGCGTGACAATAGTTACTTCGGCGGCTTGGTCCTTCTCATCCAAAACCCTCATCTGAGCTTTTAAAATTTCGATTTCCTTCAACATTTGATCTTCGGTAAGAGGATTATTTTCACTACGGAGAGGGGATGCCGGTCTTGGGGGGTAACATCTTCTCGCTTTTCTCCATACTTCATATCTTTTTGTGTGAGCTATGATTCACCTTCCTAAGTCATCAGGTCCTTTCATATGAACATCATTCCATGCTGACCTAACTGCTATTGTTTGACTCTTGATGCTTTCACTTTCTTGGTATAGGAAGAATACCCCACCGAGCATCTCTTCGGGGGGTTCATCCTGTGTCCACTTGAGCTGACGCATCACCAAAGATGGTGAATATGATACACAACCTCTGGGGCCCATCAATGGAACATTTGAAAAACTTCAACAACTAAATACAGCTGAATACAACTGAATCTCCATTGTACCATGGACACATCCAACTAAATGACCGCGGGTCGATCTGATCAAACTCTTGTTTCCATTCATATAGCTTACGTGGCTTTAGTTGCATGCGAGCGAATCCTTTTAATGGGTCATCTGTTCTATCAATTTTATTGCGAGCGTACAAGTGAGTCATGATCTAGACATACAATATTGATGCACAACATCGCAGTTTCCCTTGTTGATTCTGATGACAAACTTTTAGGGAGAGGAAGGTTTCAGCCAAGATAGCAGGAACCGGGTTCACACCATATTCTTCAACCCTATAGAAAACATCAATGGCTGACTGATCAATCAGATCTAGTACAAAAGGAAAGAGCACAAACCCATATATCATGAGGACTAGTACTTGTTGAAAGTAACCCATCGTTGTTGCTGGGCCAGCTTGTTAAGATACGCTTCCAAAAATCGCCTCTTCAATCCTTTGGTGGTTCCTTTTTCCGCTTTCTCTAGCTGTTCCGGTTGAAGCTCCAATAGACTTGCTATCTTCCAATCTGTTACATATTGGCCATAATACATGTAGACACGGGTCTTCTTTTGAATTGCCAATCTTAGCATATAAGCATACTCTTATATGGTCGAAGTAATGTCTAAGTCAGGCAATTCAAAACACCTCAAAGTTGAATTCCAATATTGGGCCAACGCACTCAGAGGGGGGGCTTCCACCGGAACACGCAATAGGTCCAATATTCTACCATACTTGCTGACAAAGTCTGAGCGTGCTTTTTCTGGCATTTGCTGGCTAAGTTCACATAAACTCTTCACAACATTGAGTGTCACATCGATCTTGATACTTTTCTTGGAATAGCTCGTATTGCTAGTACTCTTTTCGGAACCAAACTTTTCCATTTTCTTGCTATTAGATGAATACCAAAGTCTTCCCACAAAGAGGCACAAGCGAAAAAACAAAAATGAGTATAGTGAAACCAATATATCTTGCATGATTCATGTTGTATGAGACCCAATGGGGTTGAAAACCCTGACGGGTATGCTGCCAATGCATCACCTTCATTATGACATATTGCCTATTAGATGTGCAATAATATTCGAATATGTCATTCAGGTTTGAGGCGGCAATGTGACGCCCCTAGTTTTGTGAATATTCACAATGAACATGCATGACAATTTATGCTTATGATGACAGAGAGAGAAAAGAAAAGTACGCCCCCTTTTGTCCTAAGCCAGGTAAAACCTAAGGATGGACACACCCTAAGTTAGGACTCTAAGTAGGTCAGCCTCTAGGTTTGCTCTATTAGTGAAAATTCGGATGGATCTAGACCTCTAAAAGTCATGGTCCCCAGATTGCCTTTATAAGGATCTGATTCATGGATCTAGCCACAAGTAGGGATAAACCCTCTCAATATGACTATTCCATGATCTCATGTACAATCTGAGTGGTGAACCGACAAGTGTCAAGGAGGTACAAGGCCTCTTCAATGTCAATGTCGGAGCACGGCCTAATCCTTGGGTTTTGAGCAAGCTCTGGTATAGAGCCAAAAGTGTGTGTAATATGTGATAGTGATGTGTGTGAAGGTGGCATACAAACCTGTAACACTTTAAAAAATAAAAAGAAAAGAAAAGACAAGAAAAACCTGCAAAACAAAAACATAGGTATATATAAAAATGGTTATAAGTCCTCCACCCTATTGTTAAAATATGAGAAAAAAGAAAAGAAAGGAGTAGGAAACAAAAACATTATTAGTGAAACATATACAAAAATAAAATGAGTTAAAAAGTATATACAACTAATTTTTCTCACTTCTATTTTGTTTTTAATATTTAATTATTGTAAGAAAAAAACAGCAAGATATAGCAATAAAAAAAAGGGATAAAACAAATAAGCTACAAGTTATTAAAAATTTGCAAAACGAAATTTTATGGGCTTGACTCTCTTAAAAGTAACCCCAGTGGAGTCGCCATCTGTCACGACCGAGATCGCGGCACAACGGCAAACAAAAAGAAAACCTGGTTTTCTTTTAGAAAATAAACATGGAGTCGCCACCAATTTTATTTAATTTCGGGAAAATTGGAAAACCCTTTTAAAAGAACTTTGGGTTCGGGAGTCAATTAAGTCTAGGGAAGGCATGGAGACTTAACCCCACGGCACCCTAGAACATCCATAAAAATGGTTACCCAAAATTAGTTGTGTAAATTATTAGTAACTTTGGAAATATTTGTTTTACCCCGAAAATCATTTAAAGGAAAAAAAATCATTTTTAATTTTAAGACATTTTGTATTTTTTATCGATTTTATATTTGTGAATTTTTTTTAATTAAACCTAAATGAGGTTGAACATGGCACGTAAGTCCACAGGGCAACCTCAAAACCTAAATGGTTGAGCATGACACTTGTCATAGAGCAACCCAAAAATAACATTGATTTAAGTAAGTATTTTAGAAAAATGCCACATAGGAACTAGGAAGAAAGATGTTATTTCATGATCTCATTTTTTTTTATTCTACCTTTTTGATTAAATGTTGAAAAGTCCTAAATAGGTTGAACATGGCACATAAGTCCATAGGGCAACCTTTGTTCTAAGGGATTGAATATGGCAACCAAGTCCATAGGCCATCCCTAAATAAAACAAGTTCAATCATTTATTTATCAAAAGGCAATTTTCTTTGTTTGGTAAAAAAGGAACAAACCGGTTGAAGGGGATTTAAGTGATCATCTTTTATTTTTTATGTGAAAAAATAGTTTTGCCTTATGAAAATAGAACAAAAATGAAACATTTTAAGTGTTTAGTAACAATATAGCCATATGAAGATTACTAGTGTATCATGCATTTCCGTATATGACAGCAAACAATGAAATAGGAACCCTACGATACACCATTTCTGAAACAGACATAAGAACTCATATAGCAAACAGCATACTAACTCATTCAGTTTCAATATCCATGGATTTTCTTTTCGTCATAAATAAAGACACAAAAATAAGAATGTTAAGAGAAACTCATGAATAATATCAATAAAGAGAACAAGGATTACCAAATGAGAGCAGAATAACAATGATTTTGCTTTCTCCCAGTAGTAAAATTTTAAGATCAAAACCCTCACATTTCAGTTTCACTGACTCTTTTAACTCTCTCTTCTTCTGAAAATTTTGGAACCAATCTAATGACAGAGAAGAGAAAAAAAATTCAAATCACTAACCCAAAAATCCCCTCTTTCCATTTAAAAAACAAAGATCCCCTATATTACTACCTAAACCCCAATCTCTTTTTCTTCACAAAGAAAACAACATATAGAAAAATCTCTCTCCCTCCCTGTCATCGTATCCTTCCTCCGTATTTCCCCCTATATCCTGATCCCCCCCCCCCCTCTCCCTTTCTATCTTCGCGTCTCAATTTATAGATGGAGGAGAGGGCTTCATGCGGTTGGTCCCAGGGCGGTCTGAGTAGGGATTGCGTGTGTACAGATGAAGGTGGCGCGAGCAGAGGAAAGGAGGTGATTTGATGTGAAGGTTGCGTGTTTGAAGAGAGAAGGAAGTGTGGTGCGGTTAAGAGAATGGAGGAGATGAGGGAGAAGAAGGGCCAATGGGTATAGGAGGTGTAGGGGCTGTTGGAGAGTGGAGGAGATGAGGGAGAAGAAGAACCAATGGGTAGAGGAGGTGTAGGGGCGGTTTGGAGAGTGAGAGGAGAAAGAGCGGTCTTGTCTGATATGTAAAATAGGGTTTTTTAGGGTTAGGAGAAGTAACACAATCTCCTTTCTTCTCTTATTGCTGATTGTTCTTTTCTCCTTCTTTTATTCCTCCTTTCTTGATTATTTTATTTTTCTTCTTTCTTTATTTTTTAGTCTCCATACTGAAAATAAAATTGCAGTGGACGGAACCTCCCCGTCCAATAGAAAATTAAGTATGCAATGGACGGAACCTCCTCATCCAACAGAAAATTAGATAATTGCAGTGGACGGAACCGTCTCGTCCAACAGAAAATTAAATAAGCAATGGATGGGACCTCCTCATCCAACAGAAAATTAGATATGCAATGGACGGGACCTCCCTATCCAACAGAAAATTAGATATTCAATGGACGGGACCTCCTCATCCAATGGACGGAACCTCCTCGTCCAACATAAAATTAGATATGCAATGGACGGGACCTCCCCGTCCAACATAAAATTAGATATGCAATGGACAGATTCTCCTCCTTTCTTCACTATTATCTTCTTTTTCTTCCTTCTTTCTTCATTATTTTTTAGCCTCCCTGAAATATAATAACATAATAATAAAATTAGAATAAAATAAAATGAAGACGGACAAAAATGGGTGTTCACAAAGGTAATAAATAACTCTTCTTACAAAGAGTTATCAAAATCATTTGTGATTTCCTATGGATGTGTCAAGTACTCTGTGTATTTATCTATGTATTAGCTATGTTTGTGACCAATCTGTTTTGAGTTGGTTTAGTTTAATCATCGCACCTTTTGTTGTCTAGGTTTTATGTGGAACAATCAAAATTGTATTCCTCTTTTAGCCCTTAATACTTACAGTTTCTTGTTAACTTACCCTTGTTGCGGAAATCTGTTTGGATATTCCCTTACTGTCGAGATTTGTAAACTTGACCATTTGTTTTTTCCACAAATGATTACAATTGAGAAATGGTGTGATCTCTGACAGATCATATATTGTTAGCTATCGTAGGCAAAAAGTTGTAAATTCTCCGGCAGATGAAATTTTTTTCAATTCACATCACATTTTTTTAAGCCAAGTGAGTCAGAGTTACTCCAAGTGAGGAAACCCATAAAAATGAAATCCTACACTCTTGGAAAGAAATAAAATACCATCTTCAAAGATTTTTCTTTCGAAGGAAGTTCTCATGGGAAGAGGAACCTTATTAGAGTCATGTTTGTAAATCTGTATCGGCCGGGCACTTTACATTCAGAAATCTATTAAGGAGTATTTTTCATATAGAATATCCTCTGTCTTTCTATTTATTCTAATTTATTTTTTTCTTGTGAGAGTAAATCCTAGAGATTTATTTTTTCTCTCTCTGAAAATTTCTGGTGCAAATTTTAAGTTCATGTTTTATCACTGGTGTGTTAGAACTGCCATCGAGGATAGAGTCAAAGTTCTATATCATTCAGGTGTCAGAATCTATCTGATATCTATATACTTGATTCAATGAAATGTTCGAATTATCCGAATGTACTTCGAGTCTTGAGAATCAAAAAGGATTTGCCTTGATTATCCTTCTCGTATAGTTTCGCTAATATAGTACTAGTCTGGAAGATAGTCTAATCTATGAAGTACTTCACGTCACGCTCCGAGAAATGACAATGATTCGCAGATGGAGCATGATATAGAGGAATGGTATCCGTATTTGTTTTCCTTAGATAAGCGAATTTTGGGGAAGAAATTCTTTTTAGTGGGGTAATGTTGTAAGTTGTAACACCCCGTTTTCTTGTGTCTTAACCAGTAATTATATTCTATATTTTTATCGGTGATCCCGAAAATTATTTTGAGGAAAATAAAATCATATTTGAGACCTTCTATATAGAAGGAAGTTACGGTGAAATTTTGGGTTTAAAACTCAGACGGAAACTAGTCTATGTTTTTACTGACAGTATAGTTTTATATCGACAGAAACCCTAATTTGACCCGAAACTGAAAAATTCTAGATTTTATCATAATTTCATTGGTAAAGTCTATTTCTAAAATTTTCTCACAAAAATAAAATATTATATTTTATTCGAGGGAATTTTGACGAAAAACCATCGAAAAACCCTAATCGGGTAAATGACGGAGTCGGATACGGAACTGCAGAGATATGTCAGAGGATAGGGGTTATGACTCATATTGGACAACTCACCTAGTGATTCACCATGATGAATCACCATGACATAATGGCTTCCTTGAAAAATATCTATGATTTCATGCGAAATGACCAAAATACCCTTGGACCTCCTTGTTAATTCCTTTTATGTTCAACATGTGTTTTGACATTTTTGCCATTCCTCCCTTTGATGTAGGATTCGACCAAGCTCTTAAGTGGCCACCCTTTTATGTCATTTCCACCTTATCATCATGACATTATTGGAAAATATCTGAAAACCCATGCGAAACGACCTTTTTGCCCCTAAGTTCTTTTACTATTACCAAATGACCAAATTCCAAAGTTGAAATATCTCATCATCTCCTCCCTTAAGGTGACACATGGACACACACACCTCCATCACACATTTCTTTCATTCTCATGCTATCACTGACACAACTTTTCTGTATAGGCAAGTGTACCTAGTCGTTCAAGTAATACGGTTGTAAGACCGGATATCGTCCTCAGGGATCGGTTGCCAATTACCAATTCACAAACTCAACAACTATCTAGACTAAACTATGGTATGAAGTAAGATCAAAACATAAAATAAAGAAAAGCAATTAAAATATTTTTTGTCTTTTGGGAATTTTATCGAGCACTTGGTATGCAAACAGAGATGCGGCTAAAATTGTCAGGGTTAGACTACACTAATCCTCCCTTAATTGCAATGAAATGGTTATCAACACAAGTCCTAATTCAAATATGACAATCAAGCCTTTTTAAATACTCAAACCCTAATGTCTTAGGTGGAATGAGCCTAAAACCCCAAACTTAAACCCTAATGTCTTAGGTGGATTAACTTGAGATTTTGTATTAAGAGTCAAGACTTATAAGATTGCAAGCACCCCAAGACCTATGTCTAGGTTCATGAACTACTTGGCATTTTATTCATGAGCATGCCTTAACATCAATCTTTCAATTGTCTATCAAAGCAACAAATCATCCCAAGGGTGATCAAACCAAGGAAAGCATTAAGCATAGAATCAAACACTCATAAAGAAATAGAAACTTGCATTGAAATCAAATCAAATACAACCAAGTTCAGAAAAGCTACATCTAACCCCAACAACAAGGGGATTTAACTACTCATGATAAATGAGAATACAAAAGAGAAGGAGAGAAGAGATGAAGAAAACTCATAAAAGAATCCTCCAATCTTCTTCCAGTCCCAGAGCAAGGAAAACATCCCTTTTTAGGGTTGGAACCCTAGTCCAGCCGCCAGCCTCTCAGTCTGCCTCCCAAAAACACCCATTGCAAAAGTCTGATGTTCTATTTATATATGAGAGAATTCTAGACCTAAAAAGTGCACGTCACGGCCGTGATGGCCATCACGGCCAGGCCATGACGCGTTCTGCCAAGGGTGCTTATTCAAATTCTGGTCTGTCACGACCGTGATGCTCATCACGGGCAGGCCGTGATCAATTCTGTCCATAGGAGTTGGCATGTCACGGCCGTGACCTCCATCACGGCTAGGCCGTGATGCTCTCTGTTCTTCAGGGTCCTTCTCATCACGCCCGTGATGGATATCACGGCTGGGCCGTGATGACTTCTGATCTTCCCATTATGCTAATCACGGCCGTGACCAGTGTCACAGCAAGGGCGTGATGGCTTCTGTTTCATTGTCCTTCCCTTTGATCTTCATTCCCTTTTTAACCTGAAATTACAAGATAGCATTAGATGCTTTATTTGACTCAAAATTAGCTAAATTAACCTAAAAACTACTTAAGAGACTCAAGTGTTGCTTGAGGACAATTAAATCTAATTTGGGCGAAAACGAGATATAATTAGCACAAAACCATGGTTTTTCTAGTTATAAAACTAGATGAGCCAGAGGCTATCAAAATACCCCAAACTTAACTTTGCTTGTCCCCAAGCAAACTAAAGCTCAAAAAGACTCAAACTTGCAAGCTTAAAGGATTCAATCAATTTCGCACAAATTTCATTCAATTTTATCAATACGATTTCTCTTCAATGTTTCCCCCCTTCACAACAATGTGATCCCCACATTCATTTACTTTAAACAAAGAGAATCCCATCATTCATGCAATAATCAATCTAAGCAAAGGATCCAAGCTACACACAAAAGGGAGATCACCAATTTCAAACAATTGCCTTCCTCACAAGGGCATTTAATAGTTCACTCATTCGCTCAATTGTCTAGGTTATCAACTTTCACTCAATTTCAATTTCAAGAGCACTTCCCATGAATTTGATTTTCATCTCAAAAATGGTTCCCACGAAAACATGCATGCAACGTCAAAAGGTCTTTTAAAGGTTGTGATGGGGCCTGGCTAAAGGTAGGATATTCAAAGGTTATTACAACCCTAGGAATTAAGAGAGCATGAAGCTTTGTACACCATTATTATCACTCTAATTCCTTTTTCCATTTTTCTTTTTGACGCTTTGGGTGGCTACAGCCTTTTTCCTTTGACACCCTTTTATTTTGCCCCTTTTCTTTTGGCATTTTTTTTTTCATTTTTCTTCTTTTTATCTTTTTGCCTTTGGCTACAACCTTTTTTTTTTTCTCAACCCAAAATAACATATCAAACCCTTGTAGCCACTCCAAACTTAGTTTCTTTCGATCCTTCTCTTTCTAAGCATCCATGCTCTAATCCTAAGATTGGGTTAACATGGTTTTTCCGGATTTTTGGCTTATCACTTAAGGTCATCAAGAAACAATAGGCTCATTAGGCTCAATGTGGCTAACTAGGGAACATTCATTAGGGATTGGTTCAATTTAGGCCAAGTAGTTATTTCAAAGAAAATTGCCTAAACCATTTGATGCAACACATAAGCATGCAAACCATGAAGAGATTCAAGCAAATCCGGGAAAGTGCAACTTAAAAGTGATTCACACAATTAAAAACATGTTGTAGGCTCAAATTCCTCACCTGGACATTTTTCACAAATTGTTTGGCCAGGATTCAATCCCTAGTGTATGCTTCCTTTCACCCCAAACTTATCATAATTTATGCAATCGCAATAGAATATCTCAAAGTTCAATTTTCAATTTTTCACATGGGGATCAATTTTCAATTTTTCAAAACCTAGGGGGAAATCATCAACAGTCAACAAATATCATGCAATCAATCTATGCTAAACTTAATAAAATCCATCAAGCTCACCGACACAACAGTCAACACACATAAAACTTGAAGCAAAGAAAACAAAACAAAGATAATTAAAAAGAAAAAGGTTTAGAAAAACTCATGACGGCGGTTCCACCGGGATCCCACTGCCTGTGATATAGCGGCCAAGGAATGCTCAAAGTGTAATATGATCCTGCCGGATCCCATGGCCTGTAGCATAAATATGGAAGTGAGCGCTTGACAATCAGGTGACCTCGCCAAGTGTGGTGAACTTCTCACTCCCTCTTGGGTCAAAGATGACCTCCTTGTCAACAAAGTCTTCCCGATAAAAATGGGGTTCAACCTCTTGGACTGGCCATAGTGCCTTCATATTTAAAAATGCAAAATCCAGTTTCTCAGGCAGAGGCTTGAACTCCATCGTTGGTTGCTTCACAGTGTGAGGTGGCAAACAAGTGGAGAGGATCACTGGCGCTGCTTCGACTTCTGCACAATTTTCACTCACTGCATTACCAAATCCATCACCTTCTATACATGCAGTAATCTCAGCACACACCACACAACTATTTTTCCCATCACAATCAACACATGCATAGGAATCAATAGAATCATCTAATTTCAAACTTTCTTCATCATCCTCTAGCATGGCAAAATAGATGTCCTCAAAATGCCTTTTCCTCTCAATCTCTTCAGTCAAGAGTTCACTGGGAGATGGTGCAACTATGTTCTCCAAAACAGGGTCTTCACTTCTTAATTCAGCTGCTCCCACTTCTTCATCTTCCTTTTCAGCCATTATTGCATCATCTTCATCATCATCCATCATTGCATCATTTTCATCATCATCCATCAAGTTCCCAATTGGCATTCCGGATAGTTGGTTAGAGAGTTTCTCAATACGTACCCCGAGACTTCGAATGGTATCTTCTTGATTTTTTAAACTTTCCATTGTTGTTACCATGAAGTCCTCCAAAATATCCTCTAAGTGAGACCGACTATCCGGAATAGGTTGCTCAAAATTGACTGCGAATTCGGATTTGAAGTTCTCCCAAGCAACTTCCAATGGTGATGGCTCATCATACCATTGAGATGGTTGTGGTTGATATGAAGGTGCAGAAGATTCCCAATGTTCCTCTTGATCAATCCAAGCATTATTTAGAGGATTCCCCCACCATGGAGTGGAAGTGCTGGGATATTGATTTCCCATTCAGAATAGCCTACCACTGGAGGAGGAGAGGCTGTTGCCCTTGACAACATATTGCTCACTTGTTGGATGTTTATGGACAATTCTAGCATATCTGCCCGCAGCTGTAGCTCAGATATCTCAATTTCTTCATCAGCTGGATGATAATAATTGTAGTCCATTATCCTGTCAATTCAAAGTCCACCTCACAGACAATTAAAGCTCAAGATTGAAGAAGCACAAGTTCAAAATTTCAAAAAAATTAATTAAAACAAAACTAACAAAAGAAAGCTATCAAATATATACAAAAATAATAAAAATAAAAATGTCTAGATTAGTTGCCTTCTTTGTTACTACTGATATTGGCAAAGCCAATCCCCGGCAACGGCGCCAAAAACTTGACACGACTTTTCTGTATAGGCAAGTGTACATAGTCGTTCAAGTAATACGGTGGTAAGACCGGATATCGTCCTCAGGAATCGGTTGCCAATTCAATTACCAATTCACAAACTCAACAACTATCTAGACTAAACTATGGTATGAAGTAAGATCAAAACATAAAATAAAGAAAAGCAATTAAAATATTTTTTGTCTTTTGGGAATTTTATCGAGCACTTGGTATGCAAACAAAGATGCGGCTAAAATTGTCAGGGTTAGACTACACTAATCCTCCCTTAATTGCAATGAAATGGTTATCAACACAAGTCCTAATTCAAATATGACAATCAAACCTTTTTAAATACTCAAACCCTAATGTCTAAGGTGGAATGAGCCTAAAACCCCAAACTTAAACCCTAATTTCTTAGGTTGATTAACCTGAGATTTTGCATTAAGAGTCAAGACTTATAAGATTGCAAGCACCCCAAGACCAATGTCTAGGTTCATGAACTACTTGGCATTTTATTCATGAGCATGCCTTAACATCAATCTTTCAATTGTCTATCAAAGCAACAAATCATCCCAAGGGTGATCAAACCAAGGAAAGCATTAAGCATAGAATCAAACACTCATAAAGAAATAGAAACTTGCATTGAAATCAAATCAAATACAACCAAGTTCAGAAAAGCTACATCTAACCCCAACAACAAGGGGATTTAACTACTCATGATAAATGAGAATACAAAAGAGAAGGAGAGAAGAGATGAAGAAAACTCATAGAAGAATCCTCCAATCTTCTTCCAGTCCCAGAGCAAGGAAAACATCCCTTTTTAGGGTTGGAACCCTAGTCCAGCCGCCAGCCTCTCAGTCTGCCTCCCAAAAACACCCATTGCAAAAGTCTAATGTTCTATTTATATATGAGAGAATTCTAGACCTAAAAAGTGCACGTCACGGCCGTGATGGCCATCACGGCCAGGCCATGACGCGTTCTGCCAAGGGTGCTTATTCAAATTCTGTGCATCACGGCCGTGATGCTCATCACGGGCAGGCCGTGATCAATTCTGTCCATAGGAGTTGGCATGTCACGGCCGTGACCTCCATCACGGCTAGGCCGTGATGCTCTCTGTTCTTCAGGGTCCTTCTCATCACGCCCGTGATGGATATCACGGCTGGGCCGTGATGACTTCTGATCTTCCCATTATGCTAATCACGGCCGTGACCAGTGTCACAGCAAGGGCGTGATGGCTTCTGTTTCATTGTCCTTCCCTTTGATCTTC
Organism: Sophora flavescens; assembly: GCA_030762895.1. Taxonomy (NCBI): domain Eukaryota; kingdom Viridiplantae; phylum Streptophyta; class Magnoliopsida; order Fabales; family Fabaceae; genus Sophora; species Sophora flavescens. The sequence continues at coordinate 64,524,360 of CM061062.1, read as the reverse complement.
CTTCCCTTTTTAACCTGAAATTACAAGATAGCATTAGATGCTTTATTTGACTCAAAATTAGCTAAATTAACCTAAAAACTACTTAAGAGACTCAAAATTAGCTTCCCTATTCTCATGCCGTTGTGTTTACATGATTTCTTACTCCCTGTTTTCCTGTTTGTGCTGTTGAATGCAGAGGACGGTGAGCAGCCAGCGAAGGAGTGACTCTGAGGAGCCGCGACTCTAGTCAGAATGCTGAGTTATAGTTGTTAGTTTTGTTAGTTGTTTAGTTTGTTTTCGTGATGTGTCGGGATTTTAGTTATATCGACTCTGTATAGGACTTCGGGGTTGGGTTTTTCTTTATTTGTCTTGTTTATGTTTTACTGTTATAAAACTATGTTTTTTCCGTGTTGTTTTTGTTGAGATGTGAAACCTTTTTATTCAAGTTTTTACTTTTTTCAAATAAATGCATGTTTTATAATTACCCCTTTTATGTAAATGTTTTACATTAACATGCAGGGTAGAAGGGTGTCACATTTAGTAGTATTAGAGCAGTTTGGCCCTGTCCGGACGTGGTATGAGCCTGTCGTGAGTCTGTTGTGTGACTCTTGTTTGAATTGTCTATATTTATATAAACAAAGTTACGTGGTACTATGTACATATAGCTTTGCTTTGGCTTGACTTACTGCATTTGGCGGTTTGTCTTGAACGATCCAATAAGCCTTCGGGGTGCTTCTTGTGTTTAGGAAGGTTGTTCTATTATCTCTTGATAATATGAACTCTGCAGCTGATCTTGTGCGCTTACTTTTTTTAAAATCGCTCGATGTTATTCTTTGAATGAACTGGTTATCTTCCAACAATGTTCCCTTAGATTGCATCGATAGAACCATAGTTTTTGGAATTGTAACGAAGTCTAAGAATCCGACCTTTCTCTCTGCCAACCAAGTGAAAGCTTCGACGAAAAACGAAGCCCAAGTATTCATGATGTTGTCTTCCCTGGAAGTTGAGAGCCCTCCTAATGTCGGAAGTGTGCCTGTTGTACGGGAGTTTCCTGAAGTGTTCCCGGGGGACGTTTACGAACTACCCCCAGAAATGGATGTGGAGTTCACCATAGATTTAGTACCTGGTACCGGGCCTATTTCCATAGCGCCCTATAGAATGTCTACTCTAGAGCTAGCCAAGTTGAAGGTACAATTAGAGGACCTTATCCAAAAGCAGTTCATTAGGCCTAGCGTGTCCCCAAGGGGAGCGCCAGTGTTGCTAGTAAAGAAGAATGATGGTAGTATGAGGTTGTGCGTCGACTATTGACAACTCAACAAGGTGATCATAAAGAATCAGTATCCCTTCCCTAGGATTGATGATCTCATGGACTAGTTGATAGGCGCTTGCCTCTTCTCTAAGATAGACTTGAGGTCAGGGTACCATCAGATTCGGGTTATGTCTGAGGACATCCCGAAGGCAGTGTTCAGAATGCGATATGGTCACTATAAGTACTTGGTGCCCTTCGGTGTGACCAATGCTCCTGCGGTCTTCGTGGATTACATGAACAAGACCTTTCACCCTTACTTGGATAAGTTTGTGGTGGTGTTCATAGATAACATCTTAGTGTACTCCAGGAGCAAGGAGGAACATGAGGAACATCTGAGGGTTGTCTTGCAGACCCTTAAGGAAAAGCAGTTGTATGCTAAGTTGTCTAAGTGTGAGTTCTGGTTAGAGGAAGTGAGCTTCTTAGGACATGTCATCTCTAAGGATGGCATAGCTGTGGACCCAGCTAAGGTTGAGACGGTGCTCCAGTGGGAAGCGCCGAAGTCTGTGACCGAGATTAGGCATTTCTTGGGGTTAGCCGGGTATTGTAGGCAGTTCATATAAGGTTTCTCTAAGATAGCTTTACCCTTAACCTGTCTCACCAAGAAAGGACAATTGTTTGTGTGGGACTCTAGATATGAAGAGAGTTTCCAAACCCTTAAGGATAGGTTGACATCAGCACCAATGTTAGTTTTGCCAGATCCTAGTGAACCCTTCGTGGTTTATTGCGATGCTTCTAAGCAAGGGTTAGGTGGAGTGTTAATGCAGAATGGCAAGGTAGTTGCTTATGCTTCTAGGCAGTTGAAACCCCATGAGAAGAACTACCCTACCCATGACCTAGAGTTAGGGGTTGTGGTATTTGCCTTAAAGATTTAGAGGCATTACCTATATGGAGCGAAGTTCGAGGTCTTTAGTGATCATAAGAGTCTGAGGTATCTCTTTGATCAAAAGGAGCTGAATATGAGGCAGCGTAGGTGGATGAAATTTTTAAAGGATTATGAGTTTGATCTAACCTACCACCCAGGAAAGGCCAATGTAGTGGTCGATTCCTTAAGTAGAAAACCTTGCACATCTCCGCTTTGAGGGTTGGGGAGATGGATCTAATTGAGGAGTTTAGAGACATGAGTTTAGCTTTGGAGGTTACCCCTAAAAGCATTAGGCTTGGAACCTTGAAGGTTACCAACAGTTTGATGGATCACATTAGAGAGGGTCAGAAGTTAGACAAGTTTCTCTTAGATCAGTAAGAGTTGCTTGCACAGGGTAGAGACCTTAGTTTTAAGGAATGAAGCGATGGAGTCTTGAGGTTCAAAGATAGAGTCTGTATACCAGACGTCCCAGAGCTTAGAAAGTTGATCCTTGAAGAAGGACATAGGAGTGGACTGAGTGTGCACCCAGGTGCCACTAAGATGTATCAGGACTTAAAACGCATGTTTTGGTGGCCTAGGATAAAGAAAGATGTGGCTGAGTTTGTGTATGCTTGTTTAGTGTGTCAAAAGGCTAAGATAGAACACCATAAGCCATCGGGAAAGTTACAACCGTTAAGTATCCCAGAATGGAAGTGGGACAGTATTTCCATGGATTTTGTATCTGGACTCCCTAGGACTCCAGCTGGTTTTGAGGCTATATGGGTTGTCATGGATAGACTGACTAAGTCCACCCATTTCACCCCGATGAACATGGAATACTCTTTGGAAAAGTTGGCTAAGCTATACATCAGGGAGATAGTTAGGCTACATGGTGTACCTTCTAGAATAGTTTCAGATAGAGACCTAATGTTTACCTCTAGGTTTTGGAACAGTTTGCAAGAGGCTTTAGGAACCAAGCTTAGTCTAAGTTCAGCTTATCACCCTCAGAATGATAGTCAGTCTGAGAGAACCATCCAGTCCTTAGAGGACTTGCTTACAGCTTGTGTGTTAGAATGGTCTGGTAGTTGGGACAAGTTTTTGCCCCTGATAGAGTTTACCTACAACAACAGTTTCAATTCCATTATTGGGATCGCACCTTATGAAGCTCTTTATGGGAGGAGATGTAAGACACCCTTGTGTTGGAGTGAACCTGGTGATACTGTTGTACTAGGACCTGAAGTGAAGCAAGAAACCACTGAAAAAGTGAGGATGATTCAGGAAAAGATGAAAGTGGCACAAAATAGGCATAAGAGCTACCATGACAAAAGAAGGAAGGCGCTCAAATTCCAGGAAGGTGATCATGTGTCCTTGAGAGTTACTCCAACGTCTGCGGTTGGTAGAGGGATGAAAGCAAGCAAGCCATCTGTTATCAGGAGATTCGAGTCTTTTCTACCTTGGTGAACAAGTGCAAAATCTTCGAGGATGCTTACGAGGCCAGGATCACAAGCCGCAAAAGTTCAGAGATCCATAACAGTAAGGACGAAGATTAGAAGAACGAGGTGAGACAATGTCATCGGTATAGACTTCAAGCATAATGGCAAGGAATCACAGTTCTCAGCAGGTAAGCCCAAGGATTGGGATTCTCCTAAACATGTCAAATTTGGAAAATGTGGAGAAGGTCACTATACCCATCAATGCAAGGAGCCGAACATCATCTATTTCAAGTGTGGCAAATATGGTCACCTCGGCGAGGACTGTAAAGGAGAAAAGTCAGAACCACAGAGTGATAGCAGGAATCAAATTGCGCAGCGGAAGCATAGTGAAGCTGGAGCCTTCAAGTCCGTGGACTCAACCCAACCTATGCGCCTAATTGATGAAAGTTTAACCAGTTAAGGTGATAGAAATTTCGAGGACGAAATTTTTATAAGGAGGGGGTGGAATTGTAACACCTCAAGATTCACCCTTATGTTTATATGTGTTAGTTCTAGCATATATATGTTTGATATTTATATATATGTGTATATATTATTGCATATGATAATATATATATATATATATATATATATATTAATATATGATTATATGCATTAATATGAGATTGTGTATCTTAATGTTTGATTTTATATGTTAATATATGATATTTGATTTTGTTAATAATAAGCAATTAAGAATGATATGATAAGATATCGTGTGATTTAGGATTTAAATAGAGATAGTGTTATTCTTATATTTTAGCCCCTCAACCAATCAGATTTGAGTCCTTATCAATACAGGATCATCCTCTTTTTGTTTATATCTTAATATATTATCATAATCTCCTAAGGATCCTATCTGGGAATAACTACCAAATATGTCGCTAAACTTCCATCAAACTTGTTACCATATTAGAGTCCGATTTAGGATTCAATCATTAAGTATTATTTTGTAGATATTTCTCTGGGCTTTCTAACGATACCAAAAACGCCTCAATAGGAAACGTGTAGCTCAAGTTATGGTCAAAATACCGAACTGTATACAGTTTGGGCTGAAATAGGAACCCGTTATGACCCAAACTCATATATATACCATTAGACTCGACCTAAGCCTAGTTTACACAACCCCAACACTCAGAAATCTGCCTCCCTCCTTCCTCTTTGAATCCTTATGGTTTTTCTCCCTAAAACTCTCTCTAGGGAACCCGTTCTTGCACCGTTCTTCACTGCTTCTTGATAGGAGAACATCGCTACGAATAGGGCTTCATTGTGCTTGCTGTTTGGGACTTTAGAAAAGGTAAAATTCGTGCACCTTGTCCCTTGTGTTGTTTCTTTCAAGTTCTTGATCTCTTCCTTTTGATTTCTTGATCTTAGAGTTGAACCAAAGTGTCTCTTTGGTGTCCTTGAGGTCGTAGACAAGTGCTAGTGAGACAAGACCCTAGTGGATCGTTTTTATTCTTTTGAAACGCGAACCTCGTACCAGGTATGGGAGAATAATAGTGTATACACTAGGCTAGGGAGTAGCGTAAGATGAGGGGTTCCCATAGCCCCGTTTATTGTCGTTATAATGTATTGATGCCATGATCTGCCTGGTTGTATGACTGAATTGTTTATATGTTTAATTGGATTAATTAGTATGCCTATTTGTTATAACTATTGAGTCGTTCATGATGTGGAATGCCCATTTGAATTGTCTTATGCCACGAGTTTTGGTTGAATTGGTATGAATACCCATGATTATGAATGTTGTTGTTATGACATGGATTATGTTGAACACATTGACTGGAAATGTTGTTGATGATGATGTTACCGTTATGTTGAATATGTTAATAAGACTCTAATTGACTTAATTAGGACTCTCAGTTGACATAGGAATTCAGGGATTAATTCCCCAAGCTTCATAAGACAAGAACTGTGTTAGTGATGGGTGAAATTTCAAGCCGAATGTTTTAGTTAAGACCCGAGGATCTGATTTGAGAGAATTAGGGAGCCTAAACACCAAGAACACGTTAAATTCTGCCCAGAACAATATGGCCCTACCCAAGAGCATGGTCGTGCTGAACACGGAGCATGACCGCGCTCCCAGTTAAATTCTGGAAAACATGCCGTGCATTGAGCACGATCGTGCAGGACAGTGAGCACGACCGTGCTCCACTTAAGTGGCAGCACGACCGTGCTGGGGGTTTAGTATGCCCTTGCTTCCCCCCACTGGTCAGAACTTAAGATTAATGAATTAAATGGTGTTTACCCCAATTATCCCCATATGATGTAATAATACACTAATCAAATGATAACAAGTTAGATACATTAATTAAATATTAATTAAGATAACAAACTCTAATAAGCTGGTTAAGCCAGTACCCGATAGGTTACCTCACGTTGTCACGCTTTGGTGCTTTTTGGCCAAAGTGTTCTCGATGCTTTTTGGTCGAGATGTTGTTATGTTGGACCTTGGTGCTTTTTGGCCAAGGGGACCTTGACCCCACGGTGTGGGTCTAAGGTGTTAATGTTGATGTTGGTGATAAGTCTTGGGTGCTTTTAGGCCCAAGCAAAGGAGGTGGTTGCCTTATGTGTTGTTGCGCCATTTGCATAGAGCATTGGAGTTGATGTTGAGGGGGATGTTCAACATAGGGGAGGTCGTCCTAGTTATAATTATCTCTGGCCCAAGTCTCGTGTGGTTCACTTATGGTTTGGTGAACGGTGCACCCCCGAGGTGGCGTATCCAGTTATGATACGTCGGTTATCCAAGGGGTTCCTCCATGTTTTTGGGAACTGCCGGTGTTGGTGCTTTTTGGCCAATACAAATATGTAACTCCGAAATTGACTTCCTGAGTTAGTTGGATCCACATGCATTGATGGAGTAGTGGAGTAGGGTTGCGTTGTACCGCATAGCATATGTTGGATGATTAACATGTTGTTATGGTATTATATGATGATGTATAAATATTGTATGTTGTTATATTGCTATGTCATGCTATGATGTATGTTCATCTTATTCCCTATTCCTATGCCGTTGTGTTTACACGATTTCTTACTCCTTGTTTTCCTGTTTCTGTTGTTGCATGTATTTCCTTATGCAGAGGATGGTGAGCAGCCAGCGGAGGAGTGACTCTGAGGAGCCGCGACTCTAGTTAGAATGCTGAGTTATAGTTGTTAGTTTTGTTAGTTGTTTAGTTTTTTTTCTGTGATGTATCCAGATTTTGGTTATACCAGCTCTGTATATGACATCGGGGTTGTGTTTTTCTTTATCTGTCTTGTTTATGTTTTACTGTTTTAAAACTATGTTATTTCCGCATTGTTTTTGTTGAGATGTGAAACCTTTTTATCCAAGTTTTTACTTTTTTCAAATAAATGCATGTTTTATAATTACCTCTTTTAAGTAAATGTTTTATATTAACATGCGGGGTAGAAGGGTGTCACATGGACTGCCTCTAGCCGAACCATCCACATTGCACTTTGTCCAGCTTGCAAGAGGGGGGCACCAATCTACTTGCTTAATTACAACATCTGTCAATGGTTTTTAAAAGAGTGACTGGCCAAGCATATATCTTAAAACTGTAAAGCAGCATTCCATTTATTGCTACTACCATGCCAAGAAGAAAGGTCTCTGGCACTCCGAAATTCTTCCTGACAATAGAAACAACAAGCATACATCGTCGGTAATCCTAATACGTAAAAGAAACGATAACTGAATAGAGAAACGGAAGATAAACATCAATACCGACATCGTTGGCATGTTGACATTCTTATGAGCTTAGGCTTACCTTAGATGTGAAGCAGACAAAGTTACGAACTCGTCGGGACGATCGATTTTTTGAGCTCACAAAGCTCCAGAACCTCCAACCCTCTCTCTGGTTTCTCCCCCTAATCTCCGATGTGTTTGTCGAAGAGGTGATAGTGTTTTTACTTTCACTTACTTCCTTTTTATTTTTCACTTTTCTGCTGTGCACGCTCTGGCGGGGAAGTCTCCATGCTCGAGCGTTTCAATGCTCTGGCAAGGGCTTCCTCCACGCTTGAGTGTGGACACGCGTCCACTAAACCCTACTAGTTAGATAGTAATCGACAACACCAATATCACATTGGCTACTACCCCGTGGTACCAATGATGATATGGGGATTGTTGGTTTATCGTTGTTAGGTTAAATTTGTGATATTCGAGGATGTTTTATTTTACCATGTTTGAGCTGCTTGATGTGTTAAGGTGTGATAACATGCTTTATGTGCCTTTTTGTGATACTTGAATATTTTAATATTATTTTAATATGTGTAACATGCTTTTCCTGATAACATGCTATTTTTTATGATATATGCTTAGTTGACTTCGAGGCAATAATATATGCTGTTTTGGAGATATGCATGTTTGGGGAGAGTGTGAATTATGATTTAGATGTGCCTAGCCTAATAAAATATTATTTTATATGTGATGAGCAATGTGATGTGATTAGAGATATGATATGGGTTGGTGATGAAAGGTTGAGGCACTAGGTTATGACCCGATGAGAGTCGGTGAGACTCATATAGATGCATTGTGCTGTTCACAGTCGTGTGGGTGGAACACACGAGGTCAGAGTATCCGATTGCGGATATAGGATATCACGGTTCAGTTCACTAACGGGAATGGGGGAGACTACCGTGGTACTCTCGTAGTCCTTGCCGAGCTGCTCCGTGTACCATATCTAGAATAGGGATATTATGTATTTGTGATTGTGTAACTTTTCCCTAACGGGAATAGGGGAATAGTATCATTCTTTGAATGAGCACCCTAACGGGAATAGGGGTGTGCACCGAGGTTTGTGTGGATGCACCGCTTGGAAGACTGACTAATATCCCTGATCAGACGAGAGATATGGGGCAGGATTGTAGGTGACCACGTCAGCATACAGGCTTAGTTGTATTAGAGTAAGGGTAGAAGATGGTTTACTAAACTCGAGGATGATTGTTATCTATATGTGTTTGATATGTATTATATGTGTTTGTGATGTTATTGTATTTATGGTATGCATTATTTTCCGTATATGATGATAGAATAGTTTCTTATCTCCCTATGCCTTTGTGTATGTTTTGTTCTCGTTACTTGAAGCGGAGCCAGTTGATCCAGATGCAACACATGTACCACCCGTGGATGGTGGATCCTACGGGGTTCCTAGTAATAGGAACCATTGAGTTGGAGTTTCATGAGGAGAGAGGGTGGAGAGTGGGCCCAGCTACATTTTTGTGTACACGGGTCCAGTTTCATTGTACATGAGGTTCGGAGAAACACCTTACTTATGTTTCATCGGGATGTTTCGTCTTGGACAGACCCTTCTACTTCCGGTGTTTTGGTATCCACTCTTACAATTTCGGCAAGTATATCGAGTCGTACAAGTAATAAAGTGGTGAGAGGGATATCGTTCCCACGAGGACTGAGACAAGTACTAGCACGTACCGAATCAACTACTATCTAAGCGGATCTTTGGATGGAAGGGAGTTCTATACTAAACACCAAGCCCAAGAGTTAAAACAAACAAAATAAAAAGAAAAAGTTCTTTTAGGAATTTTGTCAAACACTTGGAATGAGGAAAAAGGGATTCTTCAAATAAATGAAAGATGTTGGGACTATACTTCACTAAACCTTAGTCTCATGCAATACCAAGAACATCAATCCAGTTTATGCTTCAAATATCAAAATCAATCCACAAGATTACTCAAGCCCTAATTCCTTAGATGACAAGAGCCTAAATTCCCTAATTAAACCCTAAATCCTTAGGTGGCCTAATTAGTGAATTTGCATTAAGAGTAAGGATTACACGATTACTAATAAACCAAAATCCATTCCTGGATACAAGGTTTACTAGGTGATTAATTCCATATCAAGAATTGATAAGAACGTCCCCCTTGCAAATCAAATCTCAAACATTTCATGGGTGATCAAACCACAAAAAGCATTAAGCATAGGAATCAAACACTAATACAGAGGCATAAACATAGATTAATCAATCAAGGTAGTCAGATAAGGTCAGTTTAGCTACATCTAATCCCAAAAAAAAGGGATTTAGCTACTCATGGTAATAGAGAAAGCCAAAACAAAAACAATAGAGACAAAGGGAAGAAGGAACTCCATGGAAGCTTTCCACATGCAGTCCCAGCAGCTCCTTCGCTTAGAGAGAACGTTTTCTTTCTAGGGTAAAGGTGTGCTCCATAAAGATATCCCTTTTTGTTCTGCCTTTAATGCATTTTTATAGATTAGGTGTGCGTCACGGACGTGATGGCCATCACGGTCAGGCCGTGACGGGTTCTGTTCTGGGCACGCTTTCAATTTTTGATTCATCACGGCCGTGATACTCATCACGGCTAGGCCATGATCGCTTCTGCCTTCACCAAATGGTCTGTCAAGGCCGTGACACTCATCACGGCTAGGCCGTGATCGGTTCTGTCTGGTTCAGCTAACATGTCACGGCCGTGATGGGCATCATGGCTAGGCCGTGACAGCTTATGACTTTTGCCTTCTTTCTTTTCAGCTCTGGTTGATCACAGCCGTGATGGTCATCACGGCTAGGACGTGATGGTCATCAGATGGGCTCTGCTTGGCTCATTTTCTTCACTTTTCAAGCTCTATCTTCATCCAAGCTCCATCATGGCTAATCTTGAGCATTTAATCCTTAATTTCTGCAAAACAACACCACAAAACCGCCTTACCCGTTCCAAGGTAAAAACTAATAAAAATCAATTTAAATATGCCTAAACTATATGAAAATGCATGCAAAAATGTACATGAAATATGAGGTGAAATCACACTCATCAAATCACCCCAAGCTTGTTCATTTGCTTGTCCTCAAGAAATCACTAAGGCCAGAAGAGATAAATACTCAGAACATGGATAGTGAACCAAGAACCCGAGTAACTAATCCAAGTAACAGGCATTTTCAAATAATTCACCCAGAGAAAATCAATTTCAAGTCCAATTAGACGCTTAGGTTCCCTAGACTCATATTCTCATTGATTCAGGCACTCTTTCTCACCTCACTCAAGTGTTTAAGGATATATGACAATTCGCTCAATTTGCTCAAGGAATGAATTCAACCATAAGCTTGACTATTAACCAAATCTCTACTTTACTAATGAAAACACGTAAGAATCAAGAGGTCTTTTACTTTGGTTGTAACGGGGCCATGGGATTAATCGTTAGGTGGGGAAATCAAGAAAAAGGAATTTCACGAAGGCTAAACAAAATATCAAGCATTGTGTTGTTACGCCGGCAAGTGTACCGGGTCGTCGCAAGTAATAAAACACGGTAAGAGTCTACCGAGGTCGAACACAAGGATTGGGCTACCAATTCGACTAATTTCACGAAAAATCCGATAAGTTGGTTAAGTAGAGAAAGTGGTTGGAGGGAAACTAGGATCACAATTCAAATTAACGAATCAAATCAAATCAATTAAGATATGGTGATGAAATCTGGAATTAAAGGCATCTAAGGTTTCGAATCCACCTACCCAATCATGCAAAGTACCCAAGTGATATTGATCTCCTCCCTAGGTTCAATTTTAATGTCAACGTGACCCCTAAATTCTCCTATATCCACTGTCGTGCTCAATAGGACGTATTCGATGATTGGAGTTAATTACTTACTAGGTCTCTTAACCCTAATCTCGAATTCTATTAATTCTTGTTCCCTAAGAGTTGCATCGATCTCCTATTCACTCTCGTGCAACACTCGATCGATGTTCCCAATTCAAGTTCTAAAACGCGAATCGCCTCTCAGCCTCATACACGTTTAACTAGTTGATCACGCAAGCATATAACCAACACAATGAAATCAGAATTGGAAAACAATAATTGAATTAAGAGAGAGAGAGTTACATCACATGAATACTATGCCGCCATAGGTGGCTTCATCGATCCCTTAGACAAGGGGATTAGTTCCTCGTGTCCGTAACAACGACACACGTACAATCGGAAATCATCCTAAGACTAAGAATTAAGAGAAGAGAAGAGGAGACGCAGCCCCAGAATAAGGATTACAAAAGATCTCCAATCAGTTCTGATCCAAAAAGTTCTCTTTTTCTGTTCTGATCTGCTCTATTTATAAGGAGGTCACGCGTCACGGCCGTGATGATCATCACGGCTAGGCCGTGACGGTTTCTGTTTCTGGCGCACTGCTGGAATTTAAACCCTCGCGACGCGAAGGATGTCTCGCGACGCGAGTCTTCTTGTCACGGTCCGTGATGTGAATCACGGCTAGGCCGTGATGGTCTCTGGCTCTGGCGCTTTTCTGGAGTTCAAACACTCGCGACGCGAAGGACGTCTCGCGACGCGAACCTTCTTTTCACGGCCCGTGATGTGAATCACGGCTAGGCCGTGATGGTCTCTGACTTGTGTGGATTTTAGGTCACGGCCGTGATATACATCACGGCTAGGCCGTGATGGTCTCTGTCTTCCCGGGTCTTCAAACTCTCGCGGGGCGAGCTTCCTCTCGCGGGGCGAGAATCTCCAGAATGGCAATATCCACTATTTCTTGACTTTCCTTAATTCTCAGAGCTTCACTCATTGACCTGAAAACAACACAAGCAACCACAAGCGTAATTCTATCCAAAAGAAACTAAAAACTACACAAAAGACGCAAAACGAGTCAAAGTCCAACTTAGGAACAAAACAAGGCAAATTTGGGCGAAAACGAGATTGAACTCGACTAATTAGCACGTAAACCACCGTCTTACTAGTTATAAAACTAGATAAGCCAGAGGCTTATCAAACACCCCAAACTTAAACCTTGTTTGTCCCCAAGCAAGCTAAAACTCAAAAACGACTCAAGACTTGGCAAGCTTAAGGGATTCAATCGATTTCGCACAAATTTCATGCGACTTTACAAAATAGTTTTTCTTCTTTGATTTCCCCCCCTTTTTCAACAATGTAATCCCCACATTCATCTACTTTAAACAATTGAGAAGTTATCATTCATGCCATCATTACTCTAAGTTGAGGCTCAAAGATACAAACAAAGGAAGATCACCTATTTCAAACAATTGCCTTCCTCACAAGGGCATTTAGTATTTCACTCATTCGCTCAAGTTTGTCTAGGCTATCAACTTTTCACTCACTTTCACATTCTAAGAGCACTTCCCATGAATTTGATTTTCATCTCAAACATAGTTCCCACGAAAACATGCATGCAACATCAATAGGTCTTTCAAAGGTTGTAATGGGGCCTGGTTAAGGGTAGGATAATCAAAGGATAGAGGCTAAGTCCCTAGGATCAATGAGAGCATGAAACTAATATCACAACAATTGAATTCACTCTCATATTATTCTCTTCCTTGCAGTTGGTGGCTACACACCTCTTCCTTTTTATATTTATTTTTCTTTGCCCTTTTTGGCACATATTCAATGCTTTTTATCACCCTTTTTTTTTTTTTCTTTCAAGCCTTCGTCCCTTACTTCCATTTTTCTTTTTCTCAACTATGATTCATGAACTTGTAGCCACCCCAAACTTAGTTCCACAACAACACTCACAAAGCTAAAATTCCATACTCTCCTAAATCCTAGGATAGGGGAAAATCATGGTTTTTCTGAGATAATTGATTTGCGTGCGCTGCGGCGCGCGCGTACGTTTCCGGCAAGTGTACCGGACTGCCGTCAAGTAATAAAAGATATCGAACCCACAGAGACTGTGTTCTCGAATCGCAATCGGTTTTCGAATCGATTAGATCTGGACAGTTTTTAAAAAGGATTTTTATGTTTTGAGTGAAAAGGATTTTGAATTCGAAATTAAGAGATAGATGAGCAGAGAACAATTAAAACAGAAATGTTTTTGGGATTTTCGATTTAAACGGATTCCTAGGGATTTGGGTTACCTTTGAGGCTGTTTATGTTGCTAATCTGATTTACCTTTGTTGATTACCGAAATTGCCTTGAAGGCGAGTTTATCCTCTGATAGCTTAAGCTCCCTCTCGGGTTACAAAAGCCGTGCCCAATTGACCCGACCCCTACTCTCGTGGTAGTCGATCCCAGATTGGACCCTTTGCGTTCCGTGACAACTCGTTACTCCTCGAGGGACGGCTTCTAACTCTCGTGATTTCAGTCCCAAGTCTGACTTCTATAGGTCCGACACCTAAGTTCACCGCTAGGTTCCTCCTTATAATGTCTAAGTCATGCAAATAACCTAAGTTCACCGCTAGGTTCCTCCTTGGATCATCCACATCTCACAAACCAGTGGCCACCGAATTTTACGAGTGAAATACCCTAGAAATCCTAAGTTCACCGCTAGGTTCCTCCTTAGAACGTCTACGTCACGCAAATAAGCGGTTGCCGAATTTACGAGTGGTTAACACACTAGAAATCAGATCTAAAACAATAACGAAATCAACAACGATTTTACATCAAATCAACATCATTTACAAACCTCGGGCAGAGCCCTAGTCCCTAGAAACAAACTACTACTCCAGTCTTGCCATGGAGATGACAAGCTGGGTTGACAACATAGTGAAAATCAGAAAAGAGAAGAGAGGAGAAGAGGAGAAGAGAGAATATGCCTAGAGTCCTAGTTGTTATAGATCATCCAATGTGTCCAATCCTCTGTATCTGATGCCTTGATCCTTATTTATAGAAATTGGGAAGTTAGAGTCCCAAACCAACTCAAAATCTGATCTATTTCGGTTTCTTCAGGTCCAAGTAATGCGCGTCACGGCCGTGATGGCCATCACGGCCAGGCCGTGACGGTCTCTGCTTCTGGTACTTCTGGAAAATCCATTAGTTCGCGACGCGAACATATTTCTCGCGACGCGAGTGCTCCTTTTGTGGCCGTGTTCTGAATTACGGCTGGGCCGTGATGTGCTCTGACTTGTGGTGGTTTTGGGTCACGGCCGTGATGGCTATCACGGCCAGGCCGTGACAGACTCTGACTTCAGCCTTTCTTCTTTTTCAGTTTTGCTCGATCATGGCCGTGATGGGCATCACGGCTAGGCCGTGATAGGCTCTGTTTGGCTCATTTTCTTCAGTTTTAAAGCTCCATCTTCATCCAAACTTCATCATGGTTGATCTTGAGCAATTTACCCTTGATATCTGCAAAACAACACACGAAAACCGCCTTACCCGTTCCAAAGGAAAATTAACCTAAAATCTAATAAAAATATGCCTAAACTACATGAAAATGCATGCAAAATGATAGACAAAGATGATGTGGAATCACACTCATCAAATCACCCCAAGCTTAAAACTTTGCTTGTCCTCAAGCAATTACTCAGGCCATAAGATATATCAATCAAAACATGGATAGTGAACCAAGAACCCTAGAAGCTAATCCAAGTAATAGGCATTTTTAATAAGCACTCAAGAGATAATCAAGTTCAAGTCCAATTAGAAGCTTAGGTTCTTCAAGTTCATATCCTCACTGATTTGGGCACTCATCTCACCTCACTCAAGTGTTTTAGGGTATATGACAATTCACTCAATTTCCTCAAGGAAAATATTTTACCATAGGCTTGACTATTAACCAAATCTCTACTTTATTTATGAAAACACTTAAGAATCAAGAGGTCTTTTCCTTTGGTTGTAATGTGGCCATGGGATTTATTGTAAGGTGGGAAAATCAAGGAAAGGGAATTTCAAGAAGGCTAGACAAATCATCAAACATTGCAAAGCATGACACCTTCTAAAATACCTTTTAGGGGACTTTGATTTACTTTTCCACCTTTCTTACTTCTATTTTTTTTTTTCTTTTTCTTTTTCTTTTCATTTCTCACTTTCTTTGTCATCCCCTTCTCCATTTTTTTTTCTCGTTTATTTCATGTTATTTGTTTGGAGAAGGGGAGCTTTTTAGCATCAAGAGAAATATTTTCATCCCATTCTTTTTCCAACTACCATTTTGCCCTTTTTGTAATACTTTAAAAGGTGCCATACCAAGCATTATTTATCAAAGTAATTCAAGGTACCAAGAAAAGTATTTTATCTTTAGGCTCAAAATTGGGCAACTAAGGGGTAGCATTTATCATTCAAAGCTCGGGAGGCCAGAAAAATACCTAGTGCCTCAATCATTTCCAAAAATGTTTTCAGAAATTTTTTTAAGTTTCAAAATGGTTTCAAGTCAAGTTCTAGAAAATACAGTCCAAGAGGAATTACAACACTCTATCACAAGAAATGGGGTAGATTTAGTGAATACCCCATTTTGGCTCAAAATCTTACATTTAGTAGTTCAAAAATCGGTGAGGTACACAAGTCTAAGGAACCACATGCTAATTATCAACTATCAATTGACTATCTCAAGAATTTTTTTTATTTTTAGCCATATCACAAGAATAATGAAAAATTGGGTTCAAAATTCACTATCTCAATTCATTTGGCTCCAAGTTCTCACAATCGGATGCATGTTCTAAGTGAGGGGCAATCTAGAGAATGTGATCATACCAATCTATGCCTATGTGAATGCAATATGAATGCAACAATGCAAATGCAAAAATAAATACCCCTACCCCAAGCTTGATTACTTACATTGTCTCCAATGTAAATAATCAAGTCGGAGAGAGGAAAAAAATGGAACAACTTACCGAATCGGTAGCGGGTGTTGGCTTCACATTCCAGTCAAAACTTGGGTGGAAATAGTATCACGGCCGTGAGGCTCATCACGGGCAGGCCGTGATCGTTTCTGGTCCTTAGGAGTTGCCCTGTCACGGCCGTGATCTACATCACGGCTAGGCCGTGATGCTCTCTGATCTTGGCATCCTACTCATCACGCCCGTGATGGTTGTCACGGCTAGGCCGTGATCCTTACTGTGCTCTTGTTTAGTTCATCACGGCCGTGACCACTGTCACGGCCAGGGCGTGATGGCCTCTGACTTTATCCCTTTTTTATGCTCTTCTTCTCTTTCTCAACCTGAAAACACTAGACAAACCTATTAATGATATTTTTGCCTCTTGATCTTCTCAAATTATTCAAGAGGTTAATTCAAAAACAAAAGGAAAAGGGGAAAGAAAACTTGGGTTGCCTCTCAAGAAGCGCTTATTTATGGTCTTAAGCTTGACCATACTTCCTTCAGTCAACCGGGGTCGGCTGGGCGTAGAAGTGCAGGCACACTTCTTTTCCAAGGAACTCCTTCAAAAAGCCGTCTCTGCTCATACAGCCAATAATGCTTCCGCTTCGCTCTTTTCTCTCGGAGCTTCCTAGCCTTCCTTCCTTCCGGCGGAAGTTTTGTTTCCGCATGGACAGCAAGTCCAACTTCACCACTGGGTGCATCTTCAACCATGCATATCTTCGGGGTTGCTTCCATGCTAAGTTCTTTCTCTACCGCTGGAGACGTTACATCAATTCTGCACACATGGCTCTCAAAAGGAGGGTTGTTACAAGAGTTAGTCAACTGAAAATTTACCCTACTTTCCTCTACATTTAGAGAGAGTTTACCATTCCTTACGTCTATTACTGCTCCAGCGGTTGCCAAGAATGGCCTTCCTAAAATGATGGGGAATTTACGATTCCCTTTCATATCCAATACCAGGAAGTCGGTAGGGATGAGAATTTTCCCTACCTTTACAGGAACATTCTCTAGTATGCCTAGAGGAGTCCTAGTTGAGCCATCCGCAATTTGTAAGGGGAATTTGAATGGTCTCAACTCTTTGCTTCCCAACCTTTCCATGATAGTGAGGGACATCAAGCTCGTGCTAGCCCCTAGGTCACATAAGGCTTGGTCAATTTGCAGTTGTTCGATCGAGCAAGAGATGGAGAAACTACCTGGGTCTTTCAGTTTAGTAGGCATTTTAGTCTCTACATCTACTTGCTTTTTCCTGACCAACCTTTGTGGGAAAGGTATCGGGGGTTGGTACGGTGGTGGAGGGACATACTTCGGTTCTGGCTCTTCTTTTTCGCTTGTGTCCTCCTCCGGTTCCACCTCCATTTCAGCTACCCCCACCCCAAGCTTATCATCCCTCAAGTGTATGACATTGCAATGCTCATTGGGATTTGCTTCGGGTTGCCCCGGGAATGCACCCTTAGGTCTCGAGTACGTGCTGGCTTGTTGGGCAATCTGGGTTTCTAGCATCTTGTTATGAGTTGCTAAGTTGTCTACCTTAGATGCTAGATCCTTTATTGCCTCACTCACTGCCCTTCCTTGTTGTCTAAACTCCTCATTCTGTTTTGTCTGAGTTTCAACAAAACTTTCAAATAAAGTCTCGAGTTTAGATCTTTGTACCTGAGGATACCCCGGTGTTGTTCTCTTATTACCTTGACCCTCTTGGAACTCATGGTTGAGCGTGTTGCTGTAGTTGTCGTAGGAGAGGTAAGGGTTGTTCCTTCTTTGGTTGTAGGGATTTGGGGGAGCATAGTTGGGCAGCTTCGGGTTCGTATCGTAGTAGTTGTTACAAGAGTTCACTTGCTCACCCGAAGCGCCGGATCCATGTGGGCATCCCATCATGTCATGTCCCTGCATTCCACAAATCTCACAAATAGTGTTAGTAGCACCTATTGCACTCACATTAGCTCTTTCAAGCCGATCAAAACGTTTGTTAAGTGAGTCTATCTTTGACATAATAAGATCTGTGCTATTTACCTCAAACTTACCCCCCGAAATCTTGTTCGGGTTATTACCTCTTTCGGATCCCCATTGGTGGTAGTTGGTGGCGACATTCTCGATGATGTTGAATGCCTCAGTGAGAGGCCTATTCATAAATGCTCCACCGGCTGCAGAATCTAGTGACACCTTCGAAGAGTAGTCTAATCCGTTATAGAAGGTGTGCACTATTAACCACCTCTCGAGTCCGTGATGTGGGCACGACTCCAGCAGTCCCTTGTAACGATCCCAGGCTTCCGATAATGATTCTCCGTCTTTTTGGAAGAAGCCGGTGATCTGGGTTCTTATGTAGGCCGTCTTGGATGGAGGGAAGAATTTCTCCAAGAACGCCTGCTCCAGTTGGTCCCAAGTAGTCAAGGTGTTAGCGGGGATTTGCTTAAGCCAGGCCTTCGCCTTTCCAGTGAGAGATGAGGGGAACAATCTCAAACGCACAACATCGACTGAGGCTCCATTAATCCTGATTGCGTCGGTGAACTCTAAGAATGTTTCTATATGATCGGTCGGGTCCTCCGAAGGCAATCCTCCGAATTGATGTTGCCTAATCATGTTGATTAGCATAGGTGGTATGGTATAGTTTTCCGCCTCAATCTCTGGCCTTGCAATCCCAGTTCGCAAGCCTCTCGCATTTGGGGCTGCGTAGTCCTTCAAAGGTTTTGTATCCGGTTGATTCGCCATGAGTGGAACGGGACTCAACCTTTCTCCCTCTCTTTGTAGTCTTCTACGTCTGTGGAAGGTCCTCTCGATCTCCGGATCAATCTCACTAAGGCTCCCAAGACTTAGGGATCTTTGCATATAACACACAGAGAGATGGATACAATAGAAGGAAAAGAATTTTTTTGATTTTTTTTTTTTAAATATTTCAGAAATAAAAATCAAACAAAAAGAAAAGGTCCAGAAAAATCAATTCAAAATTTGAATTGAAATTCGAAAAGGCACAGTCCCCGGCAACGGCGCCAAAAACTTGATGTGCGTGCGCTGCGGTGCGCGCGTGCGTTTCCGGCAAGTGTACCGGACTGCCGTCAAGTAATAAAAGATATCGAACCCACAAAGACTGTGTTCTCGAATCGCAATCGGTTTTCGAATCGATTAGATCTGGACAGTTTTTAAAAAGGATTTTTATGTTTTGAGTGTAAAGGATTTTGAATTCGAAATTAAGAGATAGATGAGCAGAGAACAATTAAAACAGAAATGTTTTTGGGATTTTCGATTTAAACGGATTCCTAGGGATTTGGGTTACCTTTGAGGCTGTTTATGTTGCTAATCTGATTTACCTTTGTTGATTATCGAAATTGCCTTGAAGGCGAGTTTATCCTCTGATAGCTTAAGCTCCCTCTCGGGTTACAAAAGCCGTGCCCAATTGACCCGACCCCTACTCTCGTGGTAGTCGATCCCAGATTGGACCCTTTGCGTTCCGTGACAACTCGTTGCTCCTCGAGGGACGGCTTCTAACTCTCGTGATTTCAGTCCCAAGTCTGACTTCTATAGGTCCGACACCTAAGTTCACCGCTAGGTTCCTCCTTATAATGTCTAAGTCATGCAAATAACCTAAGTTCACCGCAAGGTTCCTCCTTGGATCATCCACATCTCACAAACCAGTGGCCGCCGAATTTTACGAGTGAAATACCCTAGAAATCCTAAGTTCACCGCTAGGTTCCTCCTTAGAACGTCTACGTCACACAAATAAGCGGTTGGCGAATTTACGAGTGGTTAACACACTAGAAATCAGATCTAAAACAATAACAAAATCAACAACGATTTTACATCAAATCAACATCATTTACAAACCTCGGGCAGAGCCCTAGTCCCTAGAAACAAACTACTACTCCAGTCTTGCCATGGAGATGACAAGCTGGGTTGACAACATAGTGAAAATCAGAAAAGAGAAGAGAGGAGAAGAGGAGAAGAAAGAATATGCCTAGAGTCCTAGTTGTTATAGATCATCCAATGTGTCCAATCCTCTGTATCTGATGCCTTGATCCTTATTTATAGAAATTGGGAAGTTAGAGTCCCAAACCAACTCAAAATCTGATCTATTTCGGTTTCTTCAGGTCCAAGTAATGCGCGTCACGGCCGTGATGGCCATCACGGCCAGGCCGTGACGGTCTCTGCTTCTGGTACTTCTGGAAAATCCATTAGTTCGCGACGCGAACATATTTCTCGCGACGCGAGTGCTCCTTTTGTGGCCGTGTTCTGAATTACGGCTGGGCCGTGATGTGCTCTGACTTGTGGTGGTTTTGGGTCACGGTCGTGATGGCTATCACGGCCAGGCCGTGACAGACTACGACTTGACCTTTCTTCTTTTTCAGTTTTGCTCGATCATGGCCGTGATGGGCATCACGGCTAGGCCGTGATGGGCTCTGTTTGGCTCATTTTCTTCAGTTTTAAAGCTCCATCTTCATCCAAACTTCATCATGGTTGATCTTGAGCAATTTACCCTTGATATCTGCAAAACAACACACGAAAACCGCCTTACCCATTCCAAAGGAAAATTAACCTAAAATCTAATAAAAATATGCCTAAACTACATGAAAATGCATGCAAAATGATAGACAAAGATGATGTGGAATCACACTCATCATTAATGGCTTGTAATGTAAGGTCATCAAGAACAATAGGCTTCAAGGCTCAATGTGGCTAACTAGGGATCATTCATCAAGGTTGGTTCAATTTATGGCCAAGTAGTTAATTCAAAGAAAATTGCCTAAATCATTTGATGCAACATATAAACATGCAAACCATATAGAGATTCAAGAAAATTCGGGAAAGTGCAACTTACAGTGATTCACACATTCAAAAACAGAGTTGGAGGCTCAAATCCTCACCTGGACATTTTGCAAACTGTTTGACCGAGATACGATTCCTAGTGTGTGCACCCCCTCACCCCAAACTTATCATAAATCAAGCAATCATAATAAATCTCAAAGTTCAATTTTCAATTTTTAAGTGGGGATCAACTTTTCTATTATTAGAACCTAGGGGAAAATCATCAATGGTCAATATAATTCATGCAATCCATCTATGCTCCAATTAATCAAAATCCAAAAAAACTTGCCGACACATCATTCATACAACAACTCTTGATCTTCTCAAATTATTCAAGAGTGACAAACAAAAACATAAACAAAAAATCAAAAACAGAACAAAAGTTAGGAGAAGAGAGAGATACCTAGCTTGGGTTGCCTCCCAAGTAGCGCTTGTTTAACGTCCCGAGCCTGACTCAAGTCACCCCTAAGGGTTAATCCAGAAGAAACACTTGCTTTCCAGTTGGGATTGACTCCCCATGATAATGCTTTAACCTGTGCCCGTTCACCTTGAAGTTGCCAGAGGCCCCTTCTAATTCCACTGCCCCATGGGGGAAGACTTGTAGGATCTTGTATGGTCCCGACCATCTTGATTTCAGCTTCCCAGGAAAGAGCCTCAACCTTGAATTATACAGAAGCACCAATTGCCCGGGCTCGAACCTCCTAGGCAAGATGTGCTTGTCATGCCATGCCTTCGTCCACTCCTTGTAGATTCTTGCGTTCTCATAAGCTTGCATGCGGATCTCAGACAGCTCATTCAAGTCCAACAACCTCTTCTCTCCGGCCTTTGTCAAGTCAAAGTTGAGCTCCCTAATTGCCCAATAAGATTTCTCCTCCAACTCCACCGGTAGGTGGCATGCCTTTCCGAACACCAAATTGTAGGGAGACCTTCCAATTGGAGTCTTGAAGGCGGTCCTATAAGCCCATAGAGCATCATCCAATTTCCTTGACCAATCCTTCCGTGAGGAGTTGACGGTTTTCTCGAGAATGCGCTTCAACTCACGGTTGGATACCTCTGCTTGCCCATTTGTTTGGGGATGATAGGGAGTAGAGACTCTGTGCTTGACCCCATACCTCTCAAGAAGCTTGTGCATTTGATTGTTACAGAAGTGGGATCCCCCATCACTGATCAACACTCTTGGGACCCCAAACCTCGAGAAAATATTGCGCCTCAAGAAATCCATGACTACCCGCGCATCATCTGTGGTTGTTGGGATTGCCTCCACCCACTTCGACACGTAGTCCACAGCCACCAAAATGTATTGGTAAGAGAAAGAGGGTGGGAATGGTCCCATGAAATCTATCCCCCATACATCAAAGAGCTCTACTTCGAGCATGCAATTCAAGGGGAGTTCATGCCGCTTAGAAATATTGCCAACTCTTTGGCAACGATCACAGTTTTCAACAAAGGTGTAGGCATCCTTGAAGAGCGTCGGCCAAAAGAAACCACTTTGGAGGATCTTTTCTGCAGTCTTCTTTCCCCCATAGTGCCCACCATAATCCGAGCTATGACAATGCCACAACACGTTTCCAATTTGGTCATGGGGAATACACCTCCTGAGGATCCCATCCGAGCACTGCTTGAAGAGATAGGGGTCCTCCCACACATAATATTTTGCATCCGAGAAGAATTTCTTTCTCTGTTGATTAGTCCAACCTTGCGGAACCACATTTGAAGACTTGAAGTTGGCCATATCCGTGAACCAAGGAGGGGAATTTTCAATGAGTGCGAACAGCTTTTCATCAGGAAACTCTTCCTTGATGTCTAACAATTCCTCCTCGGTGTCGGGATTGACCAACCTAGATAAGTGGTCCGCCACCCCATTGTCGGATCCCTTCCTGTCCTTAATCTCGAGATCAAATTCCTGCAAAAGAAGAATCCATCGAATTAATCTAGGTTTGGCCTCTTGTTTTGTCATCAAGTGTTTTATGGCCGCATGATCAGTGAAAACCACAATCTTAGACCCCACGATGTAGGATCTAAACTTATCCAAAGCAAACACCACAGCAAGTAGTTCTTTTTCAGTGGTGGAATCATTAGCTTGTGCCTCATTCAAAACCTTACTTGCATAATAAATGACATGAGCTAATTTTTCCACCCTCTGCCCCAAAACAGCCCCCACCGCATAATCACTAGCATCACACATGATTTCAAATGGCAAATTCCAATTAGGTGCAGTGATTATGGGTGTGGTGACAAGCATATTTTTCAAAACAGTGAACGCATTTAAACAAGAATCATTAAAATCAAAGGATACATCCTTCACAAGAAGGTCGCAAAGCGGCCTTGCGATTTTGGAGAAGTCTTTGATGAATCTCCGGTAGAACCCGGCATGCCCTAAAAAACTCCTCACCCCCTTCACATTGGTTGGTGGGGGCAGCTTCTCAATCAACTCAATCTTCGCCCTATCAACCTCAATCCCCCTTTGGGAGACTTTGTGCCCTAAGACTATACCTTCCTTGACCATGAAGTGGCATTTCTCCCAGTTGAGCACAAGGTTAGTCTCTTGGCACCTTTTAAGCACCAAGGTCAAGTTCTTCAAACAGTTGTCATAGGAGGTCCCAAAGACCGAGAAGTCATCCATGAACACCTCAATGCATCTCTCCACCATGTCCGAGAAAATAGAGAGCATGCACCTTTGGAAAGTAGCGGGGGCGTTGCACAATCCAAAGGGCATCCTCCTGTAGGCAAAGACTCCATACGGACAAGTGAAAGCCATCTTCTCTTGGTCTTGAGGATCCACCACAATCTGGTTATAGCCGGAGTAACCATCCAAGAAACAATAGAGTACTCATATCCTGGCTAACCTCTCAAGCATTTGATCTATGAAGGGGAGAGGGAAGTGATCCTTCCTTGTTGCTTCATTTAATCTTCTGTAGTCGATGCACACTCTCCACCCCGTGATGGTTCTTGTTGGGATCAATTCATTGTTTTCATTGACCACCACGGTTGTTCCACCCTTCTTTGGGACCACATGAATCGAACTAACCCAGTTGCTATCCGAGATTGGGTAGATGATTCCGGCATCTAAAAGCTTAATCACTTCCTTACGCACAGCTTCTTTCATGATGGGGTTTAGCCGTCTCTGTGGTTGAACCACCGGCTTATAACCATCCTCCATCAAGATTTTATGCATGCATAGGGAAGGGCTTATACCTTTTAGGTCCGAAATCTTCCACCCAATGGCGGATTTGTGTTCCCTAAGAACTCTCAACAGCTTCTCCTCTTCATCCTTTTTCAAGGCATTGCTAATGATCACCGGATGTTGTCCCTCCTCCCCCAAGAATGCATACCTCAAGTGATTTGGGAGTTGCTTCAACTCCGGTGTCTTTCCATCTTCCTCATTGCCTTCCTTATTGAGCTTCTCCTTTGCATATTCATCCCTTGGGAGACTCGGTAAGGCTTCCATCTGTTTCAAGCATTCAAGATAGTCCTCATCCCCCAAGGGGTCTTCTTCCTCACTATCATCACCATGGGATTTTACCAACACTTGTGCAAGTGCAGAACCATGGGCTCCTCTAGTGGTCTTTTCCTTGACAATACCATCCACAACATCCACCCGGTACACTTCCGACCTCTCCACAGGGTGCTTCATTGCTTCAAAGACATTGAAGACTACATTCTCATCTTGCACGCGGAGGGTGAGCTTCCCTTGTTGCACATCAATCAAAGCACGCCCTATGGCCAAGAAAGGCCTCCCCAATATGAGAGGGATCTCGGCGTCTTCATCCATATCAAGCACCACAAAATCTGCCGGAAATATGAATTTGTCCACCTTCACTAGCAAGTCTTCGACAACCCCATAAGGGTATTTGATGGAGCGATCGGCCAGTTGGAGTGACATCCGTGTATCCTTGGCTTCCTTAATTCCCAACTTCTTCATCATGGAGAGGGGCATCAAGTTGATGCTTGCCCCTAGATCACATAATGCCTTTCCTATATTCATCTCCCCAATAGTACACGGTATCGAAAAGGAACCGGGATCCTTCAACTTTGGAGGGAGTTTTCTCTGAAGAATGGCACTACACTCCTCGGTCAAAGCAATCGTCTCCTCATCCACAATTCTCCGCTTCTTGGTGAGAAGCTCCTTCGTAAACCGGGCATACGATGGCATTTGTTCCAGGGCTACCGCAAATGGGATGTTAATTTGAAGCTTGCGGAAGACATCAAGGAATCTGTTGAACTGTTTATCCTGTTGAGGCTTCTTCAATCTTTCCGGATAGGGTACCTTCATGTAGGACGGGAGGTCCTTGGGCTCTACCCACTTCTTTCTACGGAACTCTTCATCTACAAGCTTTAACCTCCCTCCTTGCTCCGGTGCCTTACCTCTTTCTAACTCCTCTTCTTTCTCAGGTTGTTATTCCTCAACATGTGGATGGTTCGAGACCTCAACTTCCGGAGAACTAGGTGCGCCCCTGTTAGATTCCAGCACTCTACCGCTTCTAGTGGTCACGGCATTGCACTGGCTCTTAGGGTTGTTCTCAGTGTCACCTGGGAGAGTGCCTGGAAGACGCTCATTCAGTTGCTTCGCGAGCTGTGCTATTTGTGTCTCAAGATTCTGAATTGCTGAACCTGTATGAGTCGCCAACTTGTCAATGGCAGTGTTCGTGTTAATTGACAATTTCTCCACTGCTGTACTCATCTTCTCAAAAGCCAGCTCCCACGGTTGTCTTCCACTATCTGTTGTTTGCACTTGATTAGTCCTTGGAGGACCCTGCTGAGTATTGCGCTGCTGAATCCCTATGTGTGGCCTCAGACCCTGTTGAGGTTGCTGCCCGGCTAGACCACCACTAGCATTACTCCATGCGAAACCCGGATGGTCTCTCCTCATGTACCCCCTATTCTGATTCTGATTGTAGTCATTCTGTCTGTTTCTCTGATAATTGTTCTGGGGCACAGTGTCATAGAAGTTGTGGCATGAATCCACATGTTCCTGAGAGAAGTTCAGTGGGCAAATCTGAGTGTCATGATCCCCATTGCAGTTGTCACAACCCGGAGGCATCCCCTCGTGTATCACATTAACTTTTTTGTTCCCCGATAGTGCCGCATTCTGCATCTTCAACAATCTGTTTTGCTCTAAAATGGCTTCCATTGTCGCAGAATTGACTCCACTCGAGGTTTCCACCTTGCGGTTGTAATCATTATATGACATCTTTTCTAACAGTGCCCATCCATCCTCAGCCGATAAATATACAAAAGAACCGCCAGCTGCGGCATCACAGTTCATCTGATAGCGTCCCCTCAACCCATTAAAGAAGTGCTGCACTTTGGAAACCGGGTCAAAGAACGCAGAGGGACATCTTCTCAATAAACCATTGTACCTCTCCCACGCTTCATTGTAAGTTTCATCCTCCGTCTGCCTGAATGATGTGACTGCTATTCTTGCTTGTGCCGCCTTCTGAGGAGGAAAGTATTTGGTTAGGAACTTATGTGCCATTTGCTCCTAAGTTCGATCTTTGTTCCCTATCCAAGCTGTCAACCCAATCGCGAGCGACATCCCTAAGAGAGAGAGGGAAAAGTCGCAAGCGAAACTCATCCTGTGAGACTCCTCTTATCTTCTGTAAGTCACAGGCTTCAAGGAAGCGAGTGATGTGTCTATGCGGGTCTTGCTTGCCACTGCCGTCGAACTGATTCTCACGGATCTGGGCTGTGACACATCCTTCCACTCTGAAGGAGTCTGTGTTCAGGTTGCCCCTCACTATAGATGAAGCACAATCCTCCAAGTTTGGTAGATCGTACTCGAATAAAGGCTTGTAACGAGGAGGAGGAGGAGGAGGATTTTCTTCAGCCATGCCCTCTATTTTAATTCCTTCAATTCTTTTCCGTTCCCTGGCTTCTTTCCTTAATTGCCGCTCGGTCCTGGTGATCTCGGAATCACATAGTAAGTCCTCTTGTAGGAGGGTACCTCGCATACAAAAACAGGCCAAGACCAAGTGGAATCAAAGAAGCAGAGAAAAATAATAGCAATTAAATAAAAGAAAATAAAACTAAAAGTCAGCTTAACCAACAGCCGAATTTCCTAAAAATTAGGAAAATTGGTCGTGCCAATCCCCGGCAACGGCGCCAAAAACTTGTTGTTACGCCGGCAAGTGTACCGGGTCGTCGCAAGTAATAAAACACGGTAAGAGTCTACCGAGGTCAAACACAAGGATTGGGCTACCAATTCGACTAATTTCACGAAAAATCCGATAAGTTGGTTAAGTAGAGAAAGTGGTTGGAGGGAAACTAGGATCACAATTCAAATTAACGAATCAAATCAAATCAATTAAGATATGGTGATGAAATCTGGAATTAAAGGCATCTAAGGTTTCGAATCCACCTACCCAATCATGCAAAGTACCCAAGTGATATTGATCTCCTCCCTAGGTTCAATTTTAATGTCAACGGGACCCCTAAATTCTCCTATATCCACTGTCGTGCTCAATAGGACGTATTCGATGATTGGAGTTAATTACTTACTAGGTCTCTTAACCCTAATCTCGAATTCTATTAATTCTTGTTCCCTAAGAGTTGCATCGATCTCCTATTCACTCTCGTGCAACACTCGATCGATGTTCCCAATTCAAGTTCTAAAACGCGAATCGCCTCTCGGCCTCATACACGTTTAACTAGTTGATCACGCAAGCATATAACCAACACAATGAAATCAGAATTGGAAAACAATAATTGAATTAAGAGAGAGAGAGTTACATCACATGAATACTATGCCGCCATAGGTGGCTTCATCGATCCCTTAGACAAGGGGATTAGTTCCTCATGTCCGTAACAACGACACGCGTACAATCGGAAATCATCCTAAGACTAAGAATTAAGAGAAGAGAAGAGGAGACGCAGCCCCAGAATAAGGATTACAAAAGATCTCCAATCAGTTCTGATCCAAAAAGTTCTCTTTTTCTGTTCTGATCTGCTCTATTTATAAGGAGGCCACGCGTCACGGCCGTGATGATCATCACGGCTAGGCCGTGACGGTTTCTGTTTCTGGCGCACTGCTGGAATTTAAACCCTCGCGACGCGAAGGATGTCTCGCGACGCGAGTCTTCTTGTCACGGCCCGTGATGTGAATCACGGCTAGGCCGTGATGGTCTCTGGCTCTGGCGCTTTTCTGGAGTTCAAACACTCGCGACGCGAAGGACGTCTCGCGACGCGAACCTTCTTTTCACGACCCGTGATGTGAATCACGGCTAGGCCGTGATGGTCTCTGACTTGTGTGGATTTTAGGTCACGGCCGTGATATACATCACGGCTAGGCCGTGATGGTCTCTGTCTTCCCGGGTCTTCAAACTCTCGCAGGGCGAGAATCTCCAGAATGGCAATCTCCACTATTTCTTGACTTTCCTTAATTCTCAGAGCTTCACTCATTGACCTGAAAACAACACAAGCAACCACAAGCGTAATTCTATCCAAAAGAAACTAAAAACTACACAAAAGACGCAAAACAAGTCAAAGTCCAACTTAGGAACAAAACAAGGCAAATTTGGGCGAAAACGAGATTGAACTCGACTAATTAGCACGTAAACCACCGTCTTACTAGTTATAAAACTAGATAAGCCAGAGGCTTATCACATTGCAAAGCATGACATCTTCTAAAATAACTTTTTTTGGATTTTGATCCATTTTTCCACCTTTCCTTCTTTCTTTTTATTTTATTTCTCACTTCCTTTTGTTATCCCCTTCTCTTTCTTTTCTCTCCTTTTTTTTATGTTTGGAGAAGGGGAGATTTTCAATTCAAGAGAAATATCTTTCTAACTTTCTCATCCTATACTTTTTTAAACTACCTTTTTACCCTTTTTGTAATACCTTAAAAGGTGCCATACCAAGCATATTCATCAAAGTATTTCAAGGTACCAAGAAAAGTATTTTATTCTTTCAGGCTCAAAATTGGGCAACTAAGGGGTAGCATTTAGGCAATCAAAGCTCTGAAGGCCAGAAAAATACCTAGTGCCTCAATCATTTTCAAAAATGTTTTTAAAAATTTTTAAGCTTCAAAGCGGTTTCAAGTCAAGTTCTAGAGAATACAATCCAAGAGGAATAACACTCTATCAAAAAGAATGGGGTAGATTTAGTGAGTACCCCTTTTTGGCTCAAAACTTCACATTTTGTAGTTCAAAAATCAGTGAGAAACACAAATCTACGGAACCACATGCTAATTATCAGCTATCAAAGATCATCTCAAGAATTTTTATTTGTAGCCTTATCACAAGAATAAAAAATTGGGTTCAAAAATTCACTATCTCAATTTATTTGGCACTAAGTTCTCACAATTGGAAGCATAATCTAAGCAAGGGGGCAACCGAATCATGTGATCATGCAAAGCTATGCCTATATAATGCAACATGCAAAATGTAAAAATTCAAAAATATGCAAAAGTACCCCTACCCCAAGCTTAAAAACTTACATTGTCCCCAATGTAAATAATCAAGTTGGAGAGAGGAGAAAAATGGAACAACTCACTGAGGCGGTAGCGGGTGATGGCTCACATTCCTAGTCAAAAGGAGGTTGGAAATGTGTCACTGTTGTGATGCTCATCACGGGCAGGCCATGATCAATTCTGGTCCATAGGGGCTGGCCTGTCATGGCCGTGACCTTCATCACGGCTAGGCCGTGATGCTCTTTGATCTTCAGGGTCCTCTCATCACGCCCGTGATGGGTATCACGGCTGGGCCGTGATCCTTTCTGATCTTCATGGTTAGCTCATCACGACCGTGACCACTGTCATGGCCTGGGTGTGATGGCTGCTGACTTTGTTTGTCCTTGCCCTTCTTGCTCTCCTTCCTTCTTACCCTGAAAACACTTAACAAATCTATTAGTTTATGATCCTTTTCCTCTTGATCTTATCAAATTATTCAAGAGTTAAAATCAAAAACAAATGGAAAAGGAAAAGAAAACTTGGGTTGCCTTCCAAATAAGCGCTTCTTTAACGTCACTAGCTTGACGGGTCAGTGATCTCAAGGATCACGAAGGCGCACAGCTGTGGTCAATCTCTCGATGTCACCACCCAAGTAGGCCTTGAGCCTTTGGCCATTGACCTTGAAGATCATTTTTGAAGTAGGATCCTCCACTTCTATAGCTCCATGAGATGAGACTTCTTTGACAATGAACGGTCCCGACCACTTAGACTTCAACTTGCCCGGAAACAATCTTAGCCGGGAATTGAATAATAAAACCTATTGTCCCGGCTGAAATGCTTTCATCACGATCTTCTTGTCATGATAAGTCTTGACTCGCTTCTTGTAAATAGCTGCATTCTCATATGCATTAAGGCGCATCTCCTCTAATTCATGCAGCTGATGGACACTTTTCTCACCCGCCAAGGTGGCATCAAAATTCAAGAACTTCATTGCCCAAAAGGCTCGATGCTCCAACTCTACGGGCAGATGCCTTCCCATAGACCATCTGAAATGGAGATAACCCCACATAAGTTTTTAATGCAGTCTGGTAAGCCCACAAGGCATCGTCAAGCTTTTTTGCCCAATCTTTTCTTGAAGCGGCCATAGTTTTTTCCAGAATTCGCTTAATCTCCCGGTTAGAGACCTCCGCTTGCCCATTTTTTTGCGGATGATATGGGGATGCCACCTTATGCCTCACATCATACTTGGTCAACACATTTTTTAGTTGTGAGTTGTAAAAGTGATATCCCCCATCACTTATAAGGACCCTTGGGACACCGAACCGGGCAAAAATGTTCTTTTTTATGAACTTAATCACTGTCTGTGCATCATTCTTCGGTGCTGCAACGGTCTCCACCCATTTGGAAACATAGTCCACCGCCACCAAGATATATTGATTGGAGAATGAAGGTGGAAGTGGACCCATAAAATCTATGCCCCAGCAATCAAATACTTCAACCTCCAATATGTTTTTCAGTGGCATCTCATCCCTTTTAGATATGTTCCCGGTCCTTTGGCAATTGTCACAACTCTTCACATGATTGTAAGAGTCCTTGAAGATTGAGGGCCAAAAGAGCCCAGATTGGAGGACCTTTGCAGCTGTCATATCCCCATTGTAATGTCCACCATATGGAGAGTTATGGCAATGCCACAAAATACTCCTCGCTTCCTCGTGACTCACACACCTCCTCCATAAGCCATCTGGTCCAACCTTGAACAGAAATGGGTCATCCCACATGAAATGGTTGGCATCCCGGAAGAATTTTTTCTTTTGTTGCCAAGTGAGGTGCTCTGGAACAATGTTGGCTGCCTTGAAGTTTGCCATGTCGGTAAACCATGGTCTTTCATGCACTAGAAATAAGGCCTCATCCGGGAACTCATCCCGAATGTCCTTTTCTTTTGCAGCAACCTCTTCATTCACCAACCGAGATAAGTGGTCAGCCACCACATTTTCGTTGCCCTTTTTGTCCTTAATGACTAAGTCAAATTCCTGCAACAATAGAATCCACCTTATGAGTCTTGGTTTTGAATCTAACTTAGTCAACAAATATTTAATTGCAGCATGATCAGTAAAAATAGTGACTTGTGACCCAATCAAGTTTGAATGAAATTTTTCCAATGCAAACACTATGGCTAGCAACTCTTTTTCAGTTATTGCATAATTTATTTGGTTCTCATTGAGAACCTTGCTAGCATAGTGAATGGCATGGAAAAACTTTTCCCTCCGCTATCCTAAAACTGCCCCAACTGCCTAGTCACTGGCATCACACATTAATTCAAATGGTGGCTCCCAGTTGGGTGCAACAAGAATGGGAGCAGTGATCAACTTTTCTTTCAAAATCTGAAAAGAGGTGAGACAATCAGTGTCAATCACAAATGGAGTGTCCTTGTTCAAA
Organism: Sophora flavescens; assembly: GCA_030762895.1. Taxonomy (NCBI): domain Eukaryota; kingdom Viridiplantae; phylum Streptophyta; class Magnoliopsida; order Fabales; family Fabaceae; genus Sophora; species Sophora flavescens. The sequence continues at coordinate 64,492,643 of CM061062.1, read as the reverse complement.
AGGCTACACAACGGCTTGGCTATCTTTGAGAAGTCTTTGTTGAACCGCCGGTAGAAGCCTGCATGACCAAGAAAACTCCTCACACCCTTGACATTCACTGGTGGAGGTAGTTTCTCAATTACATCAATCTTGGATTTATCCACCTCGATCCCCTTGGCTGAAATCTTGTGTCCAAGCACAATGCCTTCCAGCACCATAAAATGACACTTCTCCCAATTTAAGACTAAATTGGTGTCCATGCACCTTTTTAACACAGCAGCAAGGTTAGACAAACAATTATCATAAGAGGAACCGAAAATAGAAAAATCAACCATGAAAAATTCAATGTATTTTTCTACCATATCAGAGAAAATGGAAAGCATGCACCTTTGAAATGTTGCAGGCGCATTACAAAGACCGAAAGGCATCTTCCGATAGGCAAAAACTCCAAAAGGACATGTGAAGGCAGTTTTCTCTTGGTCTTCCGGGTTAACCACAATTTGGTTATAACCCGAATAACCATCCAAGAAACAATAATAAGCTTGCCCGGCCAATCCCTCCAACATTTGGTCCATAAATGGAAGCGGGAAGTGATCTTTCCTAGTAGCTTGATTTAGCTTCTGGTAATCTATACACATTCGTCAACCGGTGACCGTTCTAGTTGGGATCAACTTATTCTTCTCGTTGTTCATGACGGTCATGCCACCTTTCTTGGGAACCACTTGTACCGGACTCACCCAAGCACTATCAGAAATTGGATATATCATTCCAGCTTCAAGGAGTTTCAGCACCTCCTTCCTTACCACTTCTTTCATTGTAGGATTGAGCCTCCTTTGCAGTTGGACCACCGGTTTAAATTCAGCCTCCATCATAATCTTGTGCATACAAAATGCAGGGCTAATACCTTTCAAATCTAAAATGGACCATCCAATAGCTGTCTTATGCACTCTAAGCACCTTTACAAGTTTCTCCTCTTCCAATTTGGACAATACATTGCTCCCTATGACAGGATTTTCATCATTCTCACCAAGAAACACATATTTCAAGTGGGGAGGTAGAGGTTTAAGCTCTAACTTGAGCTTCTCTTGGACTTCATCCTTTTTGAGCTCTTATTTCTTAGTATTGACAGCAAGTTGATTGGGTTGAGCTTCCAAATCACACAAACACTCCTCTATTTCCTTCTCCTCTTCCTCAAGATTTTCAATAGAATTCATAATTACCTTCTCAAGAGTAGAGGAATGGTGTTGATGTGCAAAGACTTCATTAGCCACTATATCCACAATATCCATGTGGAAACAATTCTCTTCATCACTCGGGCGATACATAGCTTCAAACACATTGAAAGTAACCTCTTCATCTTGCACTCTGAGTCGAAGTTGGCATTTTTGTACATCTATCAAAGCACGACCAGTTGCTAGAAAAGGTCTCCCCAATATAAGTGGAACTTCTGCATCCTCCTCCATGTCTAATATCACAAAATCCGCTGGGAAGATAAACTTATCCACTTTCACCAAAACATCTTCCAAAATACCAAAAGGACGCTTGATTGATCTATCGGCTAGTTGCAATGCCATCCTTGTTGGTTTCACTTCACCACCTCCAAGCTTGTTCAAGATTGAAAGCGGCATCAAATTGATACTCGCCCCAAGTCACACAAGGCCTTCCCAATAGCAACACTCCCAATTGTGCAGGGGATTATAAAACTACCAGGATCTTTAAGCTTTGGAGGTAGCTTCCTTTGAAGTATCGCACTACATTCTTCTGTCAAGGCAATAGTCTCATCTTCTTTAAATCTTCTTTTCTTCGTAAGTAGCTCCTTCATGAACTTTTCATAAGTCGGCATTTGCTCTAGTGCTTCAGCAAAGGGTATGTTGATCTGTAACCTCTTGAAGATGTCAAGAAATTTGGCAAATTGCTCTTCTTCCTCCTTCTTCTTTCTTAAGTGCAGATATGGCAACTTTACATAAGAAGGGATCTCTTGAGGCTTGTCTCTATCTTTCAAAATCTGACTTTTACTCCTCCTCAAAATTGAATTTTCATCCACTAACTTTTCTCTCTTGTCTTTTTCTTCTTCCTCTATTACAACCTCTTTGCCTTTTTCCTCATTTCTCTCTCTTTTTCCAGCACTCAACTCTTTTTTTCAGTAACTCTCTGATTTTTCAACAAGGGCTCACCGCTCACATTTTCAAGACTTTTACCACTCCTCAAAACAACAGCCTTACAATGCTCTTTAGGATTTATTTGAGTATTACCTGAAAAACTGTTGCTGGATTGTTCCGCTAGGTGCTTTGCAATTTGCCAACTTGAACCTCCAAGTTCTTTATGGCAGCATCGGTATTTTTCTGGTTTGACATGGACATTTGCATGATTCAATTGAGGGTGTTCTCCAAGATTGAAGTCCGGTCTTGAGGCGGTTGTGTGGGAAGAGGCTTGCTTGCTTGTCCGGCATCTTGTTTCCAACCAAAACTTGCTTGATTCCTCCACCCTTGGTTGTAATTGTTGGAGTATTGGTTGTTACCTTGCCGCCCATAGTTCCCCATATAATTAGCTTCCTCATGGAAACTAGGTGTGGCCTCACAATTTCCATTGTCATGATCTCCTCCACAAAAATCACATCTCATTACCTGTTGAGGTGGCATGGTTGTCCCTTGAATGGTCTGGAGTTGTTGTGGGAGTTGAGCTAGTTGCTTGGTAATGGACTCAAGTTGTTGTGTCATAAGCTTATTTTGAGCCAAAAGTGCAGTTTGTGAGTCTAACTCCAACACTCCATTTCTTGATGTGGTACCTCGATCATGATGCATTAGATAGTCATTAGATGCCATGGCTTCTATCAAGGTCAATGCTTCCTCCGGTGTCTTTGTGTTCGTGGAACCTCCAGCTGAGGCATCCAACATAAACTTGGTTGACGGCCTCAATCCATTGCAAAATGTTTGCATTTGGACAAGATCATCAAACCCATGATTTGGACATCTTCGGAGCAAGTCTTTGAACCTTTCCCATGTGTCATGAAGAGTCTCTCACTCTTGTTGAGCAAAGCTTGTGATATCACCCCGTGTCTTCACAAATCTTGAGGCGGGAAAGAACCTTGCAAGAAATTTAGCCTCTAAGTCATCCCATGTAGTGATGATCCCCCTTGGTTGAGATTGGAGCCAAGCCTTGGATCGATCTCTTAGAGAGAAAGGGAACAACCTTAGGCGAATTGCATCATCGCTAGCACCATTTATCTTCACTGTATCACACAGCTCAATGAAGTTGGAGACATGACTATTAGGATCCTCCTTCTCCATCCCGGCAAATTGATTTTGTGTAATCATATTCAAGAGAGTCGGCTTGATCTCAAAATTGTTGGAATTCACTGGAGGCCTCACTATGCTCGTGACATGCCGATTGACATTTGTATTGGCATAATCTCCAAGTGTCCTCCGTGGAGCACCCTCACCATTGCCTGCCATCTCAAGTGGTTCTTGATGAACTTGTGCAGTGGAAGTCTCTTGTTCTTTTTCTTGTTGCTCTACTAACTTCTGCTGTCTTGCTTGTCTCCGATTCTCCCTAGTTGTTCTTTATATTTCAGGATCGTAGAGAAGTTGGTCAGATGGGACAGTACCTCGCATACAAAAAAGTCTAGAGACCAAAACTGTTAGCACTAAATGACAGCAAAAAGAAACAGATAATAAAACAGAAAAATAAAATTGTGCTTAAATTAGTAATCGAAATGGGTATGCTAATATTGAAACTCAGTCCCTGGCAACGGTGCCAAAACTTGTTACAATTTCGGCAAGTATACCGAGTCGTACAAGTAATAAAGAGGTGAGAGGGATATCGTTCCCTCGAGGACTGAGACATGTACTAGCACGTACCGAATCAACTACTATCTAAGCGGATCTTTGGATGGAAGGGAGATCTATACTAAATACCAAGCCCGAGAGTTAAAACAAACAAAATAAAAAGAAAAAGTTCTTTTAGGAATTTTGTCAAAATTTTGGAATGCGGAAAAAGGGATTCTTCAAATAAATGAAAGATGTTGGGACTAGACTTCACTAAACCTTAGTCTCATGCAATACCAAGAACACCAATCTAGTTTATGCTTCAAATATCAAAATCAATCCACAAGATTACTCAAGCCCTAATTCCTTAGATGACAAGAGCCTAAATTCCCTAATTAAACCCTAATTCCTTAGGTGTCCAAATTAGTGAATTTGCATTAAGAGTAAGGATTACACGATTACAAATAAACCAAAATCCATTCCTAGATACAAGGTTTACTAGGTGATTAATTCCAGATGAAGAATTGATAAGAACGTCCCCATTGCAAATCAAATCTCAGAAACATTTCATGGGTGATCAAACCACAAAAAGCATTAAGCATAGGAATCAAACACTAATACATAGGCATAAACATAGATTAATAAATCAAGGTAATCACATAAGGTTCAGTTTAGCTACATCTAATCCCAACAAAAAGGGATTTAGCTACTCATGGTAATAGAGAAAGCCAAAACAAAAACAATAGAGACAAGGGGAAGAAGGAACTCCATGGAACCTTTCCACATGCAGTCCCAGCAGCTCCTTGGCTCAGAGAGAACGTTTTCTTTCTAGGGTAAAGGTCTGCTCCAGAAAGAGATCCCTTTTGTTCTGCCCCAGATGCCTTTTTTTATAGATTAGGTGCGCGTCACGACCGTGATGGCCGTCACGGCCAGGCCGTGACGGGTTATGTTCTGGGCGCGCTTTCAATTTTTGATTCATCACGGCTAGGCCGTGATCGCTTCTGCCTTCGCCAAATGGTCTGTCACGGCCGTGACACTCATCACGGCTAGGCCGTGATCGATTCTGTCTGGTTCAGCTAACATGTCACGGCCGTGATAGGCATCACGGCGAGGCCGTGACAACTTCTGACTTTTGTCTTCTTTCTTTTCAGCTCTGGTTGATCACGGCCGTAATGGTCATCACGGCTAGGCTGTGATAGGCTCTGCTTGGCTCATTTTCTTCACTTTTCAAGCTCTATATTCATCCAATCTCCATCATGGCTAATCTTGAGCATTTAATCCTTAATTTCTGCAAAATAACACCACAAAACCGCCTTACCCGTTCCAAGGTAAAAACTAATAAAAATCAATTTAAATATGCCTAAACTATATGAAAATGCATGCAAAAATGTACATGAAATATGAGGTGAAATCACACTCATCATCCACCACCCAGACCACAGCCGCATCTGTGGGTAGCCCAGAGCTTAGAGGTTATAGGGGCTGCTGGAGTAGTTCCGAGAGGCAGTGCCCGATGGAGCTTATTGTACTAGAGGATGCACCAGTGTCGCCGTGTCATCATCTCCGATAGTAGTGAGACGACAGCATCGGGACCACCACCGAAGAGACCACGTTGGCAGGTTTACAAGCATACGTGTGGCAAGAGTCAGGGTAGTACTCAATATCCTTGGTAGATATTGTGGAGGCCAGAGCGTCTTTTGATATAGGCTGTGTGTGGTGAGCCAATTTTTGTTGTATTTTGGGCAGGGCTGGGTTTGTGTGGAGTGTGTGGTGAGGTGTGTCTCTTTTCAGATATCTATATGTATTTTCTTTTCTCGGTTTGTACCTGCATAGGACCCTACTGATGGGGTACCCTAGACAGTGTTTTGTATCTTATGTTCATATATATATATATATATATATATATATATATGGTGTGATGTTTACGTTTATATCTTCTATGTTTAATTTTTTGGCTAAATTACATTTTTTGTCCCTAAATTATTATTAAATGTTCAATTTGGTCCCCAATTTTTTAAACGGTTCATTTTGGTCCCCTAATTCCTAAAATGTGTTCAAATAGGTCCTTCCGTCAAGTTGACTAACTACGACGTCCTACCTAATGCCACATGGCATTAAATTTAATATTTTAATGTTCATTTTGGTCCCCAAATTATTTTAAAATGTTCATTTTGGTCCCAATATTGTTTTAAAATGTTCAATTTGGTCCTCAAGTTTTTAAAATGTTCATTTTCGTCTCTTAGTCAACTTGACGTTGCCCTTAGTCAACTTGACAGAAGGACCTATTTGAACATGTTTTAGGAATTAGGGGACCAAAATGAGCCATTTACAAACTTGGGGACCAAATTGAACATTTAATAATAATTTGGGGACCAAAAGTGTAATTTAGCCTAATTTTTTTTAATATCTCCATTTTCTATTATGTATGTGTAACGTCCATATCGCAATTAAGGTTAGTTAATTAGGTTTTTCTTTAATGGACATCGGGTTATTTCAATATGGCGATTAACGCTTATGGGTCTAAGTCGAAAGTTGATTTAGGGAATGGTTAAGAATTATATAAATTCTAGAGAGTAAATAGCCAAAATGGTCCCTGAAACTGTGAGGTCGTGTCAAGTTGGTCCCTCAAATTAACGAAATTTCAAAAAGGTCCCTGAAACTGTCAAACGTTGATCAAGTTAGTCCCTCCGTTAGTCAAGGTTTGTTGACGCCGTTAACGGCGCTTATGTGACACGTTACACGCATATTTGAGGGACCAAATTGATACAGGGACCAAATTGACACTCAATTTTTTTCAAAATCCCTAACTTCATCTTCTTCTTCCCCAATTTTTTTTCAAAAACCCTAACTTCTTCTCTCCTTCTTCCCTCCACAGGCTGCATGGTGAGTCTGTTGGATCACTGACCCATCAGTATTGATTTTAATCCAGTCCAAAGGGGGAGGACTCCAACCCACCTGGGCAACTGTCAAACTACCCTGCCGAGCTCTGTCGGCAGTCTCAAGCCCAAAAACTGACTTGCATTGCTTAACCCTATCATGGATATTCATGCACAGGTCAGAATGCCCATTATGAACATCATCTAAAACTATTTTATTTCTATCAAACCAGAACGCATCTAGCAAAACTAAGACTCCAGGTTCTATTCTAAACTCTACCATGGTTCTGAGTCATTGTTTACTATCCAATCTTCATGATCCCAAGTGTTGAATTCCACCCATCTTCTCGGGTCCACCAACCTACGCCAGACTTCATTAACTCTCTTACAATCACGAAGAGCATGAAGAATATTTTCCGGCCTAGAGCTGCCGATGGGACAAAGATTGCACTGAGCCAAGTGACGACGCTGCCTTTCCTGGTTAGTAAGAAGAGCTTTATGAGCGACCAGCCAAAGCAAGGAACGAACACGTTGGGGCCCCTTCCACTTCCAAATGAGTTTAAACATAGGGTTAAGGCAACCAACTAAATTACCAGAAATGGCTTTATAGGAAGATTTCAAGGAAAAATCTCCATCCTCAGAAGGGTTCCACACAACAACATCATTAAATGAGTTATCTGAGGGGATATGCAGGGCTAAGATCTTGTCACAAACCGCGGCTGGGAGGATGGATTGAAGCTTGTTAATATCCCACCCTCCAGAGGGATGAAAGAAGTCTTGAATAGAATTATTAAGCTCCGATTCGGGCATCTGGAGAGAGATACAAGAGATCAGAGATTCTTCATTTGGTACCCATCTATCCAGCCAAAGGTTAGAAGCATCACGTTTCTTATCAATTTTAGGGATTAAATCACTGCCACACCCATACTTGGATCTTAGGACTTGCACCCAAAGATCGTCACTCCTATTTTTTCCGATCCTCTCCGTGCCTGTTCAGATACTCTCCTTCTGCTGACACTTCCACTCTCGCTATACTCTACTGCAACCTTCTCATCAGAAGGAGAGAAGAAGTTAGGGATTTTGAAAAAAACTGGGGAAGAAGAAGATGAAATTAGGGATTTTGAAAAAAATTGAGTGTCAATTTGGTCCTTGTATCAATTTGGTCCCTCAAATATGCGTGTAACGTGCCACATAAGCGCCGTTAACGGCATCAACGAACCCTGGCTAACGGAGGGACTAACTTGATCAACGTTTGACAGTTTCAGGGACCTTTTTGAAATTTCGTTAATTTGAGGGATCAACTTGACACGACCTCACAGTTTCAGGGACCATTTTGGTTATTTACTCAAATTCTAGAGGAAGTAGGTTTATCTTGGATTAAAGTGGTATGATGAGCTTAAAGAATCAATGAAATGAACTATGTGGGACTAGGTTGAAGAGGAATTATGACTAGTGTTTGAGTCCGAAAAAATTAGTATGGTTATGTAGAGAACTAGGATGAGTGTTTAACGAAAGTCGACATATGAGTTAAGCTTATAAGGTTACAACCTATGATATAGTGATGGATTACTATGAGAAAATAGGATTAGAAATGAGGTGCAAGTGAAAGGATGAGGATGTAAATGTTAATGCATAAGGGATGGTAGCTTCTTTGATTAAGGAGTCTTAGTATGATGTTACTATATAAGTGCAAGTAAACAAGATGATGTAATGTGCATAGCAGACGTTACATGTAACAGCCTGATTTTCATTATACTGTTTAATCAATTAAAATATAAGTAATTATATTTTAATATGAAAGTAGAAAATATTTTGTTTTAATAAAATAAAATCATATTCCTAATCCACCTTATCATATGAAGTCGCGGTAAAATTTTCGGTTGAAAATTCAGACGAAAGTTGGTCTGCGTTTTCATTGCCAGTATAAGTTTACTGAGCAGAAAACCTAATTTGGACCCGTGAACGAGAGGGTTAGTGTTTTTATCATGTGTTCCTTCAACTTTGGTTATTTTAAAAATTTTCGTTCAAAAATAAAATAAAATAAAATATTTTATTCGGGTGAACACATCGGGAATATACGATCGGAACTGTAACCGAGTACGAAATGGAGCAGACTAGAGGACACAAAAGAGATGAGGTGACTTGTTATGGAAAGGAGGCATGGTTGTAGAAGCTTTATGTCACATCCATAAAAGTACCATCATTACTTTTTTTCAAAATTCACTATTTTATAATCAATTAAGCCATTCCTTTCAACTTTTGTCAACCAAACGTGACATAACTCAAAACTTGGCCTCCAAGAACTCATTTCTCTCCCTCAAAACCGTGGCCCTCTCTCTCTCCCTATATATCACATTTTCATTTTCTTCAACTCACTTTTTCTTCTCCAAAAACACTATTTCTTCATCTTCTTCCTTTCTCTTCAAACTTCATACTCATAAAGCTTGCATTTTTATTCATCTTTTCAACTCAAGTTCTTCACAAAAGTTGATCCTTGTATCAAGGGTAATACTCTTATGTCAATCTTTTTGCAAGTTTCTTCTTTTACCTTATGGTTTACTCTACTTTTTCTTTAAGTGTTTTTAATGGGTTTTCAATTTCTAAAATCTCTGGAAAATTGTAGAAAAATCCTTTTGAGTTGAAACCACTTTCTATAGTCTTGTATTAACTTATATTTTCACATACTAAGAGTTTGTATAAAACAAAAATTTCTACCTCTTATTTCTAAGGATGGTCGAAACCTATACATGGTGGCCTAGGGAGTTTTGTTTCAACTTTTTGAAAAATGATCATGTATTTGAGCTTCTAGATCCCTCTTGATCTTAAATATAAAGTCTTGAAAGGTTTGAAAATCTCTAGCTTATTTATCCAAGGATGGCCAAACCTATATGGTTTTGGACATAGGATGCTTGAGTTCAACTTTCTAACTATGATCATGGATTTAGACCTCTTAATACTTTGTGATGCCAAACCTAAGAGTTTTCATCAAACAAAAGGCTTTTCCTCATTCTCCTAGGCTAGGCCGAAACTCAATGTTTTGGAGCTAGGATGTTTGAGTTTTCATTTTCCAAAATGATCAAGGACTTGAAGATCGTTAAGACATTAGGATGCTAAGTCTAAAAGATTGGAAAGTTTAGAGATTTCTAACCTAGTTATCTTATGATGGCCGAACCTATGAGGTTTAAGGACCTAGGATATTTTGTTTTCTTTTATTTTCAATATGATCATGGATTTGAGCTCCTAAATACATTGGGATGCAAAATCTAAGAGAATGGAAGGTTTAAAGTTTTCTAACCTATTTTACTATACAAGGCCGAAACCTGACCTAAGAGTTTGGATGATTTTATTCAATATTTTCAAGTTATAACAAATTATCTAAGTCGCCTAGAACCTAAGAGTTAAGTATCTAAAATCTTAGAGTGTGAAATGAAACCTAACTCTCATTAGATTTAAATGGTTGAACCTACCTAATGAGAACATAGATGAGTTTATTTGCTAGTCTACTGACGTGGCATATCCTCTCGTCTATCAAGACTTTGGACTTGCTATATCTCAGTGAGTAATTTTGATTTCCGTCTAGTGACGAGGCAATTAGAGCTTGTCTACTTATTATTTTAATTTTCCGTCTGTTTTATTCTATTAAGAACTTATGTCTACTGACGTAGCAAACTGAACACGTCTACTTAGAAAAAAAATTTAAGCCTTGTCTACTTAAACTCTTGTCTATTGAAATAAATAGAAAGCAATTTTAACAAACGTTATTGATCAGCTCGTCTACACGATTGGACGTGAATTCTCTTTCTCAGTCCAAGCAGATTAATAACTTTATACAAGATTTCTCATGACTTATATGATTCAAGTAATCCTGCCAATACTGAATAACATTGTTAGATCTCAACTAACACTTTGCCAAGCAAATTTAATCATTTTGTTAACATAAAAAATCAGAGATTAAATAAATCCAAATCACTTTCGTTCCAACAACTCGGTCTTAGATCCACCCAAAGTTCGGCTACCTCGGTTGTCCCTGACCAGCCGAACTCTTCTCAGACGAATCCTCCCGTATGGGGATATGCTGGGTATGGAATCCACAAGTTCAAGCAGGACCTTCAAAAGCGGTTCAGCCGAATGTAGTGCCACAGGTACCATCTCCTACATATTTTAACATGAAAATGCCTAATGCCAACCCTGTGAGTTATCACACGGGGCGTTATGATTTCCATTCTAATGTGTTGTATGGATAGGTTTTGTTGGCCATGAGGCCACCAGGAGCCGTCAGAACGTTGGGCATGCCATACTTGGGACCGCAGGCTTCGGCTATCGGGACCAGTATTCAGGTAGTCGCGCCCGTCCAAACTTTGTATCCACCCACGGGCTGTGGAGGAACACAGATAAGGCCGTTCGACAATTATGCGGGGGAGCAGCCATGGAACACGGTTCCACCTCCCGCAAGTAACTTGCCATTTGGACAAACTGTGCGGAAACGGCCCCCTTACGGTCATTTGGGTTCGGCTCCTCAACGAGGGGTTTTGTGCAAAACACCGGGGGAATACTCGAGTGAGCGGGACATGGAATTATATTCCACCTTATGCGGGAATTTTCCAACTATCCAAGGGATACAATACAAAGTCCCGAAAAGTTACACCAGTGAGCAGCAATGGGTTAATAACCCACCTCATGCAAGTAACCTGCCCAGGAATACACACTTGCCAGGATACGGCTATCAAAGCTCATACCCGGGGGCACCTGTATCTTTCGGGCAGCCAGCTGTTGGGGCAACACCACCTCAAGTGGACCTCAGTTAATTGATCCCAATATGATTGCTAAGACTATTAAGAAGTATTTTGGCGTTCAACTGAAGCCATTAGACAGACCTATATATAAGAAGACATACCCATAATGGGTTGGTAAGATGATGTCCTTGCCGAGGGGTTTCAAGACTCCAGACTTTACAACCTTCTCAGGTGATGATGGAAAGTCTACGATGGAGCATATTGGTCGATTCAGGGCTCGGTGTGGGGAAGAAAACCAGAATGAGTACTTTAAATTGCAGTTATTCCCTCATTCCTTGATTGGGACTGCATTCACGTGGTACTCTTTCTTGCCACCCAATTCAGTCCAGAATTGGGCTAATATGGAGAGATGTTTCCATGATAGGTTCCACAAACCTATGCCGGAGATGACCGAGCTGACGTGATGAACTTGAAACAGTTAGTCGATGAACCAGTTGCATAGTTCATTGAAAGATTGAGAAAATTGGGAAGCCGTTGTAGTGTGCAGTTCCTAGAATCGGAGTATGCGTCGATGGCTATAAGCAACATGCACCCTCATCTGAGGGAAAAATTGGTAGCACAACAATTCCTGGATTTAGGCCAATTAGCGTCTGTATCCACTCAGGTAGAACAGTTCATTATTGAGAAGGAATAGAGGAGGTCAAGTAGGAACAGGGGTACTCATTTAGTGTCTACGTGGACACTGAGGGCTTGGATAACATAATGGGGAATTTAGCTGAATCCACGGTTGACATTATGGCAGCCGAGATACTCAGAGGAAAGCCTAATTCTTGTCTAGCTTTAAGGGCTACTAAAGGAAAGGAGATGCATACCTAAGAAAAAACAGAGTATTCCTACGACATATCGAAAGCCGATCAGATGTTTGGCTACTTGCTCAAGGACAAACAGATTCGATTAGTCGAGGGCCATAAAATTCCATCGGCTGATGAGTTAAAAGGAAAGAAATATTTCAAATGACACAACTCGTATAGTCATGCTACTGTGAATTGTGTGGTATTCAGGAAGGTCATCCAGAAGGTAGTAAGAGATGGCAGGTTCAAATTGTCCGATAAGGCAGTAGCCGAAATGGGGGTAGATGTTAATCCATTCCATGACATAGTGATCGGCATGGTCTCTTTCTCTGGTGGGTCTGGCTCACCACATAAGAAATGGAAACAGACAACTCAACAGCAATGGAGAGTCAAGGATACGACTGAGGTACCAAGGAGTTCCAACGATGCAGTTGGAGTAGGAAACTAGAAGCCATCTGTGTTTGAAAGGTTAGGGGCGCCCAATGTGGTATGTAACACCCCCACTAGGTATTACTACGTAACACATGCGGAATTTAAATAAAAAATATAATTTGCTGGTTGCTTTCGGAAAATAATTTATATAAGTACGTAAGCGTCTGAAATTGGGTATAAAAATTTGTCACGACTCCAAACCTAAGCCTTGATCGGCACACAAGCTTATAATCCTAGCCTGGCAAGCCTGTTTAATTTAGAGATATACTTGACTAAAAGCTAGTATTTTTACAAAAATTTCGACAGAGTCTCCTCTGTAATTCGAACATCCCAAGTAAAAGAACACCTGCTAAAATAATTACATTTTCATTTCCAGAATTCAAGTTACACCAAATACAGCCAGGAAATAATATGCTAAAAAATAGTTACATCAATAACCTATACATGACCCAAAAGGAAAAACTTAGGTTTTCATTCAAAAGAGATGCTCTCCGAGCCATAAACATTCCATTTTAAAATAAAGACTCTCTGATCCATACTCATACATACTATCAAAAATCTAGGTCTCAAACCCTAAGCTAGTCGTTCTAAAAGTTATTTCTGAGGAAAACTCACGTGGTCATTCCAAAATCAAATACTTCATCAAACAACTAGATCTAAGTCTGAGTGACTTAGGAAAACTCCTCTGCACCATCTATACTAAAGTAGCCAGGGTACAGTAGCGATCCAGAAGAAACCTGATATATCTGTAAGGGTGAGATACCGACAAATGGATATATCACACAACAGCCATATACATGATACATACAACATGTTGGCATATTAGCATTTAAGCATTATTCATAGATAAAACAACAAGTGTTATATCAGTGGGTCTCATACCCGAATCAATCAGTTTTATAAAGATAATGCATGACACTTCAATCATCAGGCTCTAAACTTAATCTCATGAGATACCATCACCGTTTTAGAATTAAGAAAGAAAGAGTTAATCAGGCTCGCATGCCGCATTGGTAAGTTGTCACCATCACCTCATGCACCCGGATCAACATCATCACGAATCCCTTATAACGACCATTCGGATGTATACATCATCGAATACCACATCTTAAGCGGGTATTCGGTAACTCAAGCACCTCTGCTAAGGGGAAATGCATATGAATAAAAGACTTTTCATTATCGAAACTTTTCTTTATGTTCACTCTTTTCCGTTGCCGAAGCCCAAAGCTAATGACTATTCACAATTTTCATTACTTGAAAATCAATAACACAGGACGCGCAGTCCGAGTGCTCAATCACAACACCTTAGACCGATGCTGCAGTCCAAGGTTGTGGTCGTAGAAACAATTATAATTTTATCCATGTTTTATTTTAACATGATAAGGACTCCTAGCCCATAACAATGAAATTAGGACACGCAGTCCTCAATTCCAAGATTAGGACTCCTAGCCCATAATATCACGATAAGGACCCCTGGTCTATAATTCTTGACACGGATCTCAGATCGCGTGCATATAACTGAATTCTAGAGGTGACGTCTCGCGAACTAGATTCTCTTTCACATGTGCTTACTTTTCGCTCATTGAAAATCAAAAACCAAAATAAAACCTCGGTCACTTCTCCAAGTAACCGGAACGTTTCTAAATCATTTAGGAGAAAATCTTTTCCTTTACAAATTCTTTTATAAAACATTTAGGAAATTCGTTTGCTTTTGAAATCCTTGATGGAATAAAGTCAAATATTTTCAAAGGGTCTTTCCTTCATAAAACACACCGTTCGAAAAGGTTTTCTCTCGTACAAAACTTTTGATCATAAAAAGGTGGTTTCCTTCAACTTAAAATCACTTCAACATTTTTCTAAAAACAAAGATCTTATTCTTCTGAAGTAAGCACTTTAAACAATGAACTTTTATAAATGAACCCAAAACTTTCAAAGTTCTATTAAAGGCTTACTAAGGCTTTTAATCCTTATAATCATTGGGCACAGACTCAAGTCCGGCTTCTCAAACTTCAATCAACAGTAATATATTCACAACAATAATAATATCACAGTTAATGACAATTAATCACAAATATATAATTCATAACACTTTAAAACAAGAAATGTTCAACTTCAAGTAATAACCACAATAGTTCAAGTAAACAAGTTATTCAAGTATTGGCTCACTATCACAATATTATTCACAACACTCAATTACACACATACACACATGCATATAGTTATTGAATATCCATAGGCAAGCTCCCCTTACCTTTGAAGACAAGTAAAGGATCCTCGTCTTAATGTTCACGTTAGCCCCAAGAGTGTAACTATATACTCCATCAAGCAAGCATAGCCGTGTTCAACGTCCCAGAGACACAATTCAAGCATGATAACTAATAGACAATTCACCAAATCAATTTTCATCCTCAAAACATAAAATCAAAAGAACCATCTAATTAATTTAACAAAATAGACTTGGTTTCTCAATAAAATCAATTTGGGTCCATCGTTAAAATTGGGTAAATTTGACTCAATTAGAGAATCATGAAATTAACCTTAGAAGTTATCAATTACCAGTCCTAGTTACACTAAAACCGAACCAATTTTATGATTGAAGTAAAATGAAAAGTTGGGGTTTTCGAGTGAAATTAGGGGAAATGAGATTAGGTCATAGGAATATGAAATTGGCATTGGAATTTATCAATTAACCGTCCCAATGGTTCTAAAACATAGTCAATTTCACACTTAAAAACTGAAATTAAAATCTTAGGGTTAGGGTTTGAAATTCAGTTTTGGGGCTTTTTGAAATTGAAACAAAATAGGTGGATTTCACTCACCCATAGAAGAAGATGAAACTGGATGGTGGCTAAGAAGACTCTGGCGCAGCGGCTGCGACGCGATGGAGACGGCGACCTTCGTACTCTGTATCAGAAAAGCCCAAATGAAGGTGGGTTCCATAAATAGGTAGAAGAGGTTCGAAGAAACAGGAGGGTGGGAACCACCATAGCAATGGCCGGGAAACTTATCGTGGCGATGACGGCGGCCAAGAGTGGTGTCGAACAGAACAGCACCGCTGGACGACGAGTGGCGGTGCGCGACCATCTTCTTCCTGCTGCGTGGTGGTCGGACAGAGCTCCAAGGAGGTGGTCGACGTGGCTGAGGGCGGAAGGTGCGTGACAAGAGAAGAGGAAGTTTTTGAGTGGAGTTTGTGGGGCAGATTTCAAATGAAGAAAAAAAGAGGAATAAGAATGAGATATAGAAAGAAAAGATGGAGAGGGAGGTCGTGTACACTGCAGCAGAAGGAAGAAAAATTAAGTTTCTTTTTCTTTTTCTTTTTACTTTTCTTTAATTAGTATTTAATGGTAGGTACGAAAATGAGTGGTAAATATTGAGCCTAAAAATAAACACGTTTTTAGTTTCTGAATCTAAAAATAAAAGGTAATAAATATATACTTTCAAAATTTGAAATAAAGTAGAGATTGATAGTTGAATTGATCAACTAAGAAAATCCACAGTCCAACATTTAATCTCCGATTATAGTCAAACCAGTTTATTTTTAAATCTAAAATAAAATAGCGTAAAACATGAAAATACTTTTCGCCCAATCATATTATTTAAAACATTTTTCTATACAGATAATAATAGTGACAATAACATAAATTATTGTCTAGTATGCGTGCATACACTGAAATAAGTTAGTGCTAACGCACCCAATAAAATATTTTAAAAAGAGTAATTAAATTACTCAAACTAAACCACATAAACAAAAAATAACCATAAACATCCAAATAAAATAATTTCATCATATGCGGAAAAAAAATTGGGTTGTTACATTACTATCCCTCTTAAAAAAAAAGTCGTCCTTGAAATTTCGTTGCTCGAAACTAAACAGGATCTTGTAATCACACCTTGACCCTAAGATCCTACTTTGTATTTCTCGTCACTCCATTCCTTTCATCTATAATTCTATAACAGGATCGATTCCTATGTCATTCTATTTATCCTTAAAACTATTTACCACAATATTATTCCCACTAACCTCGACATTTCACCTTAGTTTATCACACTCGAAAGACATAATCAAAACTTAATCACTTCTCGCCTCAATATTGGTCCACTAGAAAACCTTCTTCAACATCTAATCCTCACGACGAACACCAAGTTCAACACTAACTTTACCCCATCATACATCAACTTTCAACTCAAAGTATACAATTGTACTCTTAGTTTCCTTTGAACATATTCCACCACTCCAAATTATATCATAGTCATTCATTTCAATCTTAAAGAATACAATTACACTCCTTCATGCAACTACAACGAAAAGGAATCACTTCAGTTTGCATTATCCAAAATCATAATTCTTAAACTTTTCTAACAACTTAGTTCCACTCAAGAACTCCTCTTTACTGCTCCCCTTCGGCTTAGGGAAAAACTACTATAAACACTTTCCTGTCAATCTTCAAACTCAAAATAAATCTTAACTACAAACATTTGATCATTACTTTAGATTCCTCTAGCGACATTTTGCCTCATTCATGATAAGGTCTATTGTAATCGTCTTACTCACTGACGTTGAGCTTAAGGGTTTTCGTATTACCAGTCACATCAACACCTCAACAAAATTCTTATCACCTCCTATTTATTCTGCTATAGGGATAACGATACTTAGGTACTATATTTACTCTCAGCTAACCTCACCTTTTAAGAATTAGATCATTTCTTATTTGTCCATCAAACTCAGGGTGATAACCTGAACTTGACTTCAACTTAGTTCTTAACGCCCGATGTAGACTTTGCCCAACACTTGACGTAAGTTTTTCGGCTTCATTTAGAACGATTCTGGAAGATGCTTCATGAAGTTTAATTAGTCTTCTACTACATACTTCGGTTAACTTCTTCGTGATATACCGGATATTAACAGGTAAGAAAGGTGTCTTCCTCATAAGTCTGTTGTCGATCGCCCAAAACGAATGAAAACTCTTAGAGATCTTCGGTAAATCCACGATAAAACATTGCGACTCTATCATCTTAACAAGGGATGTCTCAATTGTCAATCACATTCTTGCTATACTCAACAAACTCTGACATCGTGATATGGATTAGGTAACCATCCTCATGACTTATGAGATAGGTCACACATCAAAGACGTTTGGAAAAGATATAGGTTGAAATTGATCTAAAAGGAACAAGTTCTATCGACTACAACAAGACTTGGCCTAAAGGATTACGAAAAGAAATTTTCAAGAAAAGAAATCTTTCTTGATTTCACTTTCACAAGAAAGCATAGAGAAGAATTTCATAAATTTGAAAGATTCAGGAACATCCAGTATGGAAAAAGATCCTTCCATCAGGTTCATGGGTGTAAAAATGCATGATCAATACACATTTACAAACACGAATCTAATAAAGTTCATTCTTCCATAAGAATCTTCCAGCGGATTTAAGGAATCAAGGGTGAATAATTTCTAATCCAAAGAGGATTAATTCTTATTCTTAGTACAAAGAATTTACAAAATGATGACTTTCACCTCTACCAAAAATAGAAGCAACGAAACTAAGTTTCACCAAGAAACTTCTGCTATCACGAAATTATCTGTGTTGTAACTCAAGAAATAGTCATAACCACTTCTCTCAGCAAAATATGAACATATCCAGACCGATGGATTCTGTTAAATCAATTCACTCAAATGTCTAATACATCGAGGATTATTTAGAAGTGTGAGTACGAATTCTCACAAACAAAGAAATGAATAACTTGAAATTTATGAATTAGCATAACTAATTCATGAGTCCTGATAGATTTCAAATTAAAATCAGAAAATTTGTCTGACACATACGAACTTCACCGTTGTGATTATCTAATACAATCATAGGACTTGAGAAATAAATGTCAACTAACAAACACAAGAGAATCAAGGGGTGCAGTGAAGAGTTCCTTAATCACGAGACACTCACCCAAGATCGAAAATCCACACGATTCGTCTTGGTTCCAACCAACATACAAGTCTTTCTAGCCATGCTTAGTATGACCACCTTGAATTGGGTACGATCCCGGACAACTTAACCAATCGACCAAATATACAAAGGGTTGATCTTTCTTCATAAACTGAGTTGACGATGCAAAATCTTAGGTCATCACTCCAATATGGTAATAACTCGTCTCCAAGTCGATCTTTGAGTAGACGACAACTCCTCGCAATTGATTTACCAAATCAACTACGCGAGTCAGAGAATACTTGTTCATAATTCGTCCTTTTACTTAGTTGTCAGAAATCCACACGGTGACACGAGCCTTCACACAACATTGGTGCTTCACAAGGAAAACACTCGGTCTAACAAACGGTTCAGACCACCGATCTTCCAGTTGAATCTAGTCGTCCAACTCGTTTTAACTTTGTAGGCAACATCCTACGCAAAGCGGCGACAGAGATCCTGATCGAATCCAGAAACTAGATCAATCTAAAATCAATGTCCTTTGCTAACCATAAACCTAGAATATCTCCAGGGAACACTCCCGGAAAAACCCTTTACACAAGCACCTTGTTTCGAATGTCTGACACGATTCGTAAGGATAATCGTATGTCATATCCGAACCCAAGTAACATTCAAGATCTACGGTCTCCTAGGACATAAAACCCTTGGAAAACCATCAAGAAAACATATACTTGTGCGTCAACACACATTGCTTCAACAAGAAACAATTCAAACAAAAGCCAACCAGAGATCACACAACAAAAACATAACAGACCTATTCCCCAAGGTTCCCGAAAGACTCGACCAGCTCTAATACCACTTGAAACACCCCCACTGGGTATTACTACGTAACACATGCGGAATTTAAATAAAAAAAACATAATTTGCTGATTGCTTTCAAAAAATAATTTATATAAGTAGGTAAGCATCTGAAATTGGGTATAAAGATTTGTCACGACTCAAAACCTAATCCTTGATCGGCACACAAGCTTACAATCCTAGCCTGGCAAACCTATTTAATTTAGAGATATACTTGAATAAAAGCTAGTATTTTTACAAAAATTTCGATAGAGTATCCTCTGTAATTCGAACATCCCAGGTAAAAGAACACCTGCTAAAATAATTACATTTTCATTTCCAGAATTCCAGTTACACCAAATACAACCAGGAAGTAATATGCTAAAAAATAGTTACATCAATAAGTTATACGTGGCCCAAAAGGAAAAACTTAGGTTTTCATTCAAAAGAGATGCTCTCCGAGCCATAAACATTCCATTTTAAAATAAAGATTCTGATCCATACTCATACATACTATCAAAAAACTAAGTCTCAAACCCTAAGCTGGTCGTTCTAAAAGTTATTTCTGAGGAAAACTCACGTGGTCATTCCACAATCAAATACTTCATCAAACAACTAGATATAAGTCTCTGAGTGACTTAGGAAGACTCCTATGCACCATCTGTACTAAAGTACCCAGGGTACAGTAGCGAACCAGAAGAAACCTGATATATCTGTAAGGGTGAGAAACCGACAAATGGATATATCACACAACAACCATATACATGATACATACAACACGTTGGCATATTAGCATTTAAGCATTATTCATAGATAAAACAACAAGTGTTATATCAGTGGGTCTAAAACCCGAATCAATCAGTTTTATAAAAATAATGCATGACACTTCAATCATAAGGCTCTAAACTTAATCTCATGAGATACCATCATCGTTTTAGCATTAAGAAAGAAATAGTTAATCAGGCTCGCATGCTGCATTGGTAAGTTGTCACCGTCACCTCATGCACCCGGATCAACATCATCATGAATCCCTTATAACGGCCATTCGGATGTATACATCATCGAATACCACATCCTAAGCGGGTATTCGGTAACTCAAGCACGTCTGCTAAGGGGAAATGCATATGAATAAAAGACTCTTCATTATCGAGACTTTTCTTTGTGTTCACTCTTTTCCGTTGCCGAAGCCCAAAGCTAACGACTATTCACAATTTTCATTACTTGAAAATCAATAACACAGGACGTGCAGTCCGAGTGCTCAATCACAACACCTTAGACCGATGCCGCAGTCCAAGGTTGTGGTCGTAGAAACAATTATAATTTTATCCATGTTTTATTTCAACATGATAAGGACTCCTAGCCCATAACAATGAAATTAGGACACACAGTCCTCAATTCCAAGATTAGGACTCCTAGCCCATAATATCACGATAAGGACCCTTGGTCCATAATTCTTGACACGGATCCCAGATCGCGTGCATATAATCGAATCTTTGGAGGCGACGTCTCGCGAACTAGATTCTCTT
The DNA here is from genome assembly GCA_030762895.1 of Sophora flavescens. NCBI lineage: Eukaryota > Viridiplantae > Streptophyta > Magnoliopsida > Fabales > Fabaceae > Sophora > Sophora flavescens. Next base: position 64,471,726 of record CM061062.1, on the reverse strand, counting down.
TCAGATGTGCTTACTTTTCGGTCAGTGAAAATCAAAACCAAAATAAAACCTCGGTCACTTATCCAAGTAACCGGAATGTTTCTAAATCATTTAGGAGAAAATCTTTTCCTTTACAAATTCTTTTATAAAACATTTAACAAATTCGTTTGCTTTTGAAATCCTTGATGGAATAAAGTAAAACATTTTCAAAGGGTCTTTCCTTCATAAAACACACCGTTCGAAAAGGTTTTCTCTCGTACAAAACTTTTGATCATAAAAAGGTGGTTTCCTTCAACTTAAAATCACTTCAACATTTTTCTAAAAAAAAAGATCTTATTCTTTTGAAGTAAGCACTTTAAACAATGAACTTTTATAAATGAACCCAAAACTTTCAAAGTTCTATTCAAGGCTTATTAAGGCTTTTAATCCTTATAGTCATTGGGCATAGACTCAAGTCCGGCTTCTCAAACTTCAATCAACAGAAATATGTTCACAACAATAATAATATCACAGTTAATGACAGTTCATCACAAATATATAATTCATAACACTTTAAAGCAAGAAATGTTCAACTTCAAGTAATAACCACAATAGTTCAAGTAAACAAGTTATTCAAGTATTGGCTCACTATCACAATAATATTCACAACACTCAATTACACACATACACACTTGCATATAGTTATTGAATATCCGTAGGCAAGCTCCCCTTACCTTTGAAGACAAGTAAAGGATCCTCGTCTTAATGCTCACGTTAGCCCCAAGATATACTCCATCGAGCTAGCATAGCCATGTTCAACGTCCCAGAGACACAAATCAAGCACGATAACAATCAGACAAATCACCAAATCAATTTTCATCCTCAAAACATAAAATCAAAAGAACCATATTTTTAATTTAACAAAATAGACTTGGTTTCTCAATAAAATCAATTTGGGTCCATCGTTAAAATTGGGGAAATTTGACTCAATTAGAGAATCATGAAATTAACCTTAGAAGTTATCAATTACCAGTCCTAATTACACTAAAATTGAACCAATTTCATGATTGAAGTAAAATGAAAAGTTGGGGTTTTCGAGTGAAATTGGGGGAAATGAGATTGGGTCATAGGAATATGAAATTGGCATTCGAATTTATCAATTAACTGTCCCAATGGTTCTAAAACATAGTCAATTTCACACTTAAAAACTGAAATTAAAATCTTAGGGTTAGGGTTTGAAATTCAGTTTTGGGGCTTTTTGAAATTGAAACAAAATAGGTGGATTTCACTCACCCATAGAAGAAGATGAAACTGGATGGTGGCTGAGAAGACTCCGGCGCGGCAGCGACAACGCGACGGAGACGGCGACCTTCGTACTCTGTATCTAAAAAGCCCAAATGAAGATGGGTTCCATATAATAGGTAGAAGAGGTTCAAAGAAACAAGAGGGTGGGAACCACCATGGCAATGGTCGGGAAACTCATCGTGGCGGTGACGGCGGCCAAGAGTGGTGTCGTACAGAACAGCACCGCAGGGCGACGAGTGGCGGTGCACGACCATCTTCTTCCTATTGCGTGGTGGTCGGACAGCGCTCCAAGGTGGTGGTCGACGTGGCTGAGGGCGGAAGGTGCGTGAGAAGAGAAGAGGAAGTTTTTGAGTGGAGTTTTTAGGGCAGATTTCAAATGAAGAAAAAAAAAAAGGAATAAGAATGAGATATAGAAATAAAATATGGAGAGAGAGGTCGTGTATGCTGCAGCAGAAGGAAGAAAAATAAAGTTTTATTTTCTTTTTCTTTTTACTTTTCTTTAATTAGTATTTAATGGTAGGTACGAAAATGAGTGGTAAATATTGAGCCTAAAAATAAACACGTTTTTAGTTTCTGAATCTAAAAATAAAGGGTAATAAATAAATACTTTCAAAATTTGAAATAAAGCAGAGATTGATTGTTGAATTGATCAACTAAGAAAATCCACAGTCCAACATTTAATCTTCGATTATAGTCAAATCAGTTTATTTTAAAATCTAAAATAAAATAGAGTAAAATATGAAAATACTTTTCGCTCAATCATATTATTTAAAACATTTTTCTATACAGATAATAATAGTGACAATAACGTAAATTATTGTCTAGTAAGTGTGCATACACTAAAATAAGTTAGTGCTAACATACCCAATAAAATAATTTAAAAAGTGTAATTAAATTACTCAAACTAAACCACATAAACAAAAATAACCATAAACATCCAAATAAAATAATTTAATCATATGCGAAAAAAAAAAAGTAGGGTGTTACATGGTAGCTATTAGGAAGTCGGTTCCTCAGAAAGTTTCAGGAAATGCATTATCCCATAGGCCCAGTGTCTTCAATAGGTTGATGCTTTCAAGGGGGAATAATGAGGTTGAAGGTTTGAATAGGCAACTCGAAACACATACTATACGCCCTAGGGGGTATCATCAACCTAGGTCCAGGGGCAATGTGCCTAATCAAGGGGAATCACTTAAAACTATGAAGTTGCCGATAGTGGATGAGAGTCCCCTTCCGGAAAGGAAAACAACATGTGGCTGAAGTAAGCATGAAGGGTGGAATGTCATCCCTGTGGATTGTGGTAAGAATCGAGGAAAAGATGAGACCCCAAAGAATGATCAAACCGTCGGCTAAGGTGGAAGAAGGGAAATGGCATGTGAATAAACAGGATGAAGGAGATAAGGCTGCTAGTGTTATCCTTCAATAGTTGACACGTATGCAAAAGAGAAGGCAGCAAAGAAAGAAGTCTATACAAACAATGAGGATGACTTTGCAGTTGTTAGCCGAGGCCAAAGCCAAAGATAAGAAGGAGATTCCATACAGCTAGGTTAACAAAGCACTTGAAGAAGCTTTTTGTTGTCCTCCAGTTGAAGAATTACCAAAACCAGGCTTGGAGGAACATAAAGTTGAAGAAAAGGAGCCAGAGATTCCGCCGTTAGATGAGCAGGATAGACAGAGTGAGCATGATGAAACCATGGAGTCCTTCAATGAAGTGAGATTAATGCAGGGTCCTAAGCAAACAGGGGATACCATCTGTTCAGAAGAAAATGGAAAAGCAGGGGATGCTATGGCTAAGGAAGAGATTGACATGATGTCATTCTTTGAAGAGTCATTGCTTGATACACTTCTGGCTGAGGAGGTTTCACCATCAGCCGAAGTGGACGTTGTGAACATTTTGCCTAGTGAATTTTGGGCAGAAGGGGAACAGCCGAACATGCTGGAAGGTGACGTATGTGCAGAAGAGTTAGAATGGGTTGTTTTATCTAATGAAACTTTCTTGAGACCGGTAGGTATGACATTCGACAAGCCAACTGAAGAAATGACTAAACATCTAAAACCCCTGTATATTAAGGCACGGTTGAATGGAAAAGAAATCAACCGAGTTTTTGTGGACGGCGGAGCAGTGTTAAATGTGATGCCCGTCAGCACTCTGTGGAAGCTTGGGAAGACCAAGGAAGACTTGGTGTCGACCAACATGAAGATGACCAACTTCACTGGGGAAGCAACGACTGCTTTAGGAGTTTTGGTAGCCGATGTAACAGTTAGGTCAAAGACTGTTAGTTCTGCTTTCTTTGTGGTGGAAGCAAAAACTACTAATTCGATACTACTAAGAAGAGATTGGATCCATTCAAGTAAGTACGTTCCCTCAACTTTACATCAACGGCTGATCATGTGGAATGATAATGGAGTGGAGACGGTGGTGGCAGACAAGAATCCGTTTACAGTCGAGGTAAGAGCGACTGAAGCTCTGTTTTATTCACCTTATATGGAACCTATTGTAATCGATGAAAATTATGAAGAAAGGGCTTGGGAATCTTGTGATCTAACTTCAAAGGGTTTTGAGGTAAAAATGTTGGCCGACTCACGGCCTTTGGACATTTTTATTGATAGATAAACCCCAAGTCATAAGAGATCTTCTCCATCGGCTGACCAGGTTCGCAACTGAAAGTAAGATCGTGGAAGCAGGGTTGGCCATAGGAGAAATGTAGAATGAGGTAGAAAAACAGACCAGGGGCAAGATTCGGATGAAAGAGAAATACGAGGCCCCTATGCACAAGAAGCTACCAATATTCGAAGCACAAGATCCAATGATTGCAGTGAACTTAGGTTCAGATGATGAGTCAAGAATGACTAAGGTCAGTGGTTTGTTAGCCGAATCTGACAGAATCAGGTTGGTCAAGCTCATTCGGCGGTACAAAGACTGCCTGTCATGGGATTATAGTGAAATGTCTGGTTTGTCTAGGCAGTTAGTGGAGCATCGACTGCCGATTAAGGAAGGATTCAAGCCATACAAGAAGTCAGTCAGGAGGTTTAATCCATATTTACTTCCTAAAATCAAAGCAGAAATGGAAAGATTACTCCAGGCTGGGTTTATCAGAACAGTAAGATATACTGAATAGTTATCTAATATTGTTCCAGTGTTCATGGAAAATGGTAAATTAAGGATCTGCACTGATTACCGGAATCTGAACTTGGCAACACCCAAAGATGAATATGTCATGCCTATAGCCGACATGCATGTTGATGTTGTAGCCAGTAATGGGATTCTTATAGTAATGGACGGATACTCGGGCTATAATCAAATTTATATAGCCGAAGAAGACGTTCATAAGACTGCTTTCAGATGCCCAGGGTCAATTGGAATATTTGAATAGGTGGTTATGTCATTTGGACAGAAGAATGTTGGAGCCACATATCAGAGAGCCATGAACGCCATATTCCATTATTTAATCAGAAAGAATATGGAGGTGTACATAGATGATGTGATGGTTAAATCCATTAATTTTGAAGAACACCTTCGTGATTTGGAAATGGCATTTCAGAGAATGAGAATTCACAGATTGAAGATGAATCCAAAGAAGTGTTCATTCGAGGTCTCGGCTGGTAATTTCTTGGGTTTTTTGGTACATCAACATGGCATTGAGATAGACCAGAACAAGGCAAAGGCAGTGTTAGAGGCATCATCCCCCATAAATAAGAAGGAGTTGCAGAGCCTGATAGGGTAAATAAATTTCCTTAGAAGATTTATAGCTAATTAATTTGGGAAGATGAAGGCCTTTTCTCCATTACTTAAAATGAAGAATGCTTGAGGAATTTGTGTGGGGACCGAGCATCGGGATGCATTTGATCGAGATCAAGCTGGCTTTGGCAAGTCCTCCGATGTTGATGCCTCCCGTATCGGGGAAAGTCTTTAAAGCTGTACATATCGACTGCGGAAGGATCAATCGGCTGCCTTTTGGCACAGGAAGCCGAGGATGGCACAGAAAGAGCTATCTATTATCTTAGTTGTTTGTTAAATTCAACAGAATCTATATATACTCCTATTGAAAAATTATGTTTGTCTTTATTCCATGCTTGTATAAAACTTGAATATTATTTGTTACCCAAAGAAGTGTTAGTTTTGTGAAAATTGATATTATTAAATTTCTACATAATAGGCCCGTCTTGCAAGGTAGATTAATGAAGTGGGCCATTAAGTTAAGTGCATGTGCTTTGACATATGTGTCATTGAAGGCCGTGAAGGGACAAGTTGTAGCCGATTTTGTAGCTCAACACCCCTCAATCGAGGTAGTTGATCCTTTTGAAGAAATTAACCAATCCATCAATCTTAAGCCGTGGGTTTTGACATTCGATGGGTCAAAGACCAAAAAGGGGGCAGAGGCTGGAGTTACACTAATGGGACCAACTGGACAAAATTGGAAATTCATGTGCCAGTTGCATTCTAATTGCTCAAATAATCAAGCCGAATATGAGGCTTTGATTATGGGACTTAGAATCCTGGCATCTATGAAAGCCCAATATATCCAAATCATGGGTGATTCTCAGTTAGTAATTAAGTAACTAACATGAGAATACAAGTGTAGTAGCCATAAAGTGCTGGAATACTACGAAACGGCTAATCATTATTAAAAGAGTTTGCCGATGTGTTAATAATGCATGTTCCCGGAGGAGAAAACGATGTGGCTAATGACCTCGCCCAACACGCATCTGGTTATAAAGAGATAAAATCCTTGAGTGACCTTATGAAGAATACGATAGAGGTAATGGCTATTGAGGTACATCCAGCGAAGGATAGGAGGATTGAGCTTATAAAATACTTAAATGATCCCTCGACTAAGGTGGACTACAAAATAAAACAGAGAGCACTGAAATATTCAATGCTTGATGGAGAATTAGTAAGAAAAGGGATCGATGGAGTATATATTAGGTGCGTAGGAAACGAAGAGGCTCTAAGAGTAATGGGGGAAGTTCACGAGGGAATTTGTGGAGCTCACAGGGCCGGACAAGTTATGAAATGGACATTACATCGGATGGATATTATTGGCCTACTATGACGGCTGATTGTTACAAATATGCCAAAGGATGTGAAGCTTGCCAGAGACACGGTCCCATTCAAAGAGTGTCAGCCGAGGAATTGCATGTTATAGTCAAACCATGGCCTTTCAGGGGTTGGGCAATGGATTTAATTGGGAAGGTATATCCTGCGTCGAGTAAACGGCATGCCTTCATCATTGTGGTGACTGACTATTTTGCAAAATGGGTAAAGGCACAGCCGATGGTCAATGTGACTCAGCAGGATGTTATTACTTTTATCAAACAACATATCATTCATAGATATGGTATTCCTGAAACCATTATGACCGATCTAGGAACTATGCTTACAGGTGAAAATATTGTGGCCTTTTCTCGGGAGTATGGTATAAAGTTAATTCATTCATCCCCATATTATGCCCAAGTCAATTGGCAAGCAGAGGCTACCAATAAAGTATTAATTGCCATGATTAGGAAAACCTTGGAAGACAATCCAAGAAAATGGCATGAGGCACTCTCTGAAGTGTTGTGGGCCTATAGGAATTCGAAGTCAACGGCTACAGGCTTGACACCTTATCGACTGACTTTTGGGTAGGATGTTGTGCTACCTTAGGAGATCAATGTGAAGTCCTTAAGGGTGGCCAGGCAGCATGGCTTGATACTGGATGATTATCAACAAGCCATGTTGATGGAGTTAGAATCGGTCGATGAGGACAGATTGATGGCCCTAGATAATATTCGGTGAAACAAGTAGAAGGTTGCTAAAGCTTATAACAAACACGTTAAGAATAAGCAATTTGCCGAAGGAGACTTGGTTTGGAAAACCATTCTTCCAGTTGGGAGTAAAGATCCTAAATATGGAAAATGGTCACCAAATTGGGAAGGATCCTTTATTATTAGTCAAGTTGTTAGTGGAGATACTTATCGGCTAGTTAGTATGCAAGGAGAGGAATTGAGTAGAAGCATCAATGGAAAATACTTAAAATCATATTATCCTTTAATTTTGGAGGGGTAATTGCAAAATAATGACCACAACCCGGTCAAGCAGCTTCATGAAATAAAAAATTAAAAAAGGGGGAGAAGGAGAACTACTTAAAAATTACATCGGTTACTGTTATCCCTAAGTTAGGAAGCTGGGTCAGCCGATGGGTTTTGGAGGGTTGCAGGAGACTCCTCAGGTTGTGCAGTTGGAGGAATATCATCTGAAACATTGGTAACAACATCTTCAGCCATGATATAGCCTTCGGTTGCGTTCTCTTCATCAATTGTCTTTGTTGCTTCTTCGATCATGAGAGTTGATTCACAAGCTGCCAAAGCTTCATTTGTTACAACTTCATTCGCAGTGTAGGTGATGATGGTGTCAACCGAGATAGACGTGGAAGTCGCAGGTTCTGAAGCCAGAGTCTCAAGCATGGGGGCAGAAATAGTTGGTATAATGGCTGGAGGAGCGATAGCAGTCTTGGCTTCCATAAACAATGTCCTTAAAGCTGCCCAAGAAGACTTGGCTGTCGTAATAGCATTTTCTGCGGTGGCCAAGTCCCCTTCCAAGGTGATTCGTTGTTGAACAAGAGGAATGATTTCCTTGTCAAGTACGGTGGATTGATGGTATAAGTGGACTCTGACCTTAGCATTCGACTTGAGCTTGTCTTCAATTGCTTTTAATCGGGCTCAGTCTCAGCTATCTCCTTGTTTATCCTTTCTCGTTCAGACGTGAGATAGGTAAGTTTATCAATTAGCCTTTTGTTCTCTATCGTGTCAGATTCTCTCTCGGATTGGACTGAGCGGAATGTGGTCAATAGGTGGAGTTTTTGGGCTTCCAGTTCAAAGAGGTGTTGAAGACTGTTGACGGCTTTTTCATGACGGTGGGAATGGACAGAGTATTCATAGTGAACATCCCCGATCCTTGCCGATATGCTGTGAAGAATGGCTTTGAGTTTCTGAGAATCTGGGACTTTGGATGATTTTCGACAGAGACAGACGCACTGGTGGGTGACGGTGGAAGAAGCGTGATGGCCGATGAGGCAGATGCTTCAAAATACTGGAGGAGAATGTCATCTGGGATCTCGCACTCTGGAGAGGCAATTGGAGTAGAAGGATGAGGGATTGCTTCGATTGGGTCTTGGGCCGGTTGAACGACTGACGCCACTGGTGTGGTTGGGACGTTGGTCGTCCTTTCATTAATCGGTGATATGAAATCTGTGTCTGGAAGAGTGGACTAAAAACAAAAGAAATAAATGTTAGACGAAACAAGTTTAGAGGAAATATAGAGAAAAATGAACAATGGATAAAAGAAGACTCACTTCAATGACTTGTCGAGGAGTTCGTTTCTTCGGCTGGCGATGTACTGAAGGGGAAACCTCAAGAGTTTGTTTCTTGAGTTTCTGGAAAGAAAAAGAAATAAATACTTAGGTATTGGCTTGGTAAAAGTTTTGGTCCCAGAATTAAGTAAAGAAGATACCTTAGCCGATTCTCTAGGTCCTTTCCTAGCTTTCTTGGGGGCAGCTTCTGAAGGTTCCCTGATGACTCTCCCTTGAGACCTTGTTCTTTTCTTAACAGATGAAATGGGGGTATCATCATCACGATCTTCAACTAGGTCAATAATCCCTTTTTCGGTATTCAAGCATTTGAACAAAAAGGATTAAGATTAGGAAGAATATGAAGGTCGTTCAGAATCATGAAATCCGTATCGATTTACCTCGTGCTTGCAAAGAGGAAGATGGTGGTCGAGAGGAAACAGGTTGAACGTTGAGTGGAGGAGAGGAAGATCTATCATCTGCCCTGCCTTCAACCAAACGGTTGACCCAATCAGAAGTTGAGTTGTTGAAGATTCTGTCAACAACTGATGGCCACCAGTTAAGGAAGCCCGAAGTGGTGCTTGGTTGCCATTGGAAGCTTTTAAATCGGAAAGCATACAATCTTTCCACAGTGGCAGAAAATTGGTCTTTGACTTCACATTCATCAAAAGTGGGTCGATAATAAGGGGATGCAGGTTCAAAGAAAGATATTGGAATTTGTGGAAGCAATCCAAATTGTCTAGCAAAGCACTAGGGATTGTAATATTCCTTTGAGAACTTGTTATTTCTGGATTTGGCCTTGATGCCAGTGATGAGGTTCCGAGCTATCAAAACACAAACCCAGCCAAGTACAATTGCGCGGTGAGTGGCTTGACAGGCAGTGCTTTCATATGGAGTGAAGATCTAAAGTGGTCCGATCCCTGCAGAAATGGTGGGGTGAAATTCTGAGGGCAGCGGTTGAAGAGAGAGGAGGGTGTTTACCACTTCAACAGTTGAGTCGTAGGAAGGGGTGATTGCAATCAATCTCTCGGCTAAGATGGAAGGATTGCGAGGAGGTGGAACTGAACTCTCAGTTTGAGTTACAAACTCAGGGAAATAATGCAGGATCCAAAGATGTAAGAACCATAGCGGGCCAGGGATGTTGTCAGTCTTCTCTTGGTTCTTCCGCCGTTCCACGTATATGAATAAGCTCCGGTAAAGGAGGCCGAGGAAAAGAGGGCCAAGAGCCAATTCTTGTCCAGAAGTGATGAGTTGGACATAATTAAGAACTTCGGCCACTATTTGTACTAAATTGGTGCAAATAAAATACCTACACATCTAGTACAGCAACAAGGCATGGTGTTCAAGATCGGTTACCTCCCCTAAAGAAATGGAGTTGGCCGAGATAAAATTGGTGTAATAGCGATGGGGTTTCGAGCTCTTAACTCCTGAAATCGGCTCGATTGCCTCATAAAAAGCAGGAACTTCGTTGCCATGGAGGGGGAGCCCAGTGATAGCCGCGACATCGAGCAAGGTAGGGCACATCATACCACAGGGAAAGACGAAGTCGTTAATGGAAGTGTTCCAAAAGCCGCAGAAGCCGAAGATAAGGTCGGTATTGAGGGGGGATTTCGTGGTGCGATAGCATTATCAAGTGATAAATTCCCCAAGTTTTCCAAGCTTTACTCTTGGCCGCAGCTATTCGGTCGAGCCATGCGATGTAGGAAGGAGGATTGCTGGGCCAAGTCCGAAAGCTAGAAGTTTTCTTATCCATGGTAAACCAGCTGGACGCAATAGGCAGGGTGAACAAACTGGGATAAAGGATATTGTCCGAAAATAGTTTGCCTTCGTCTTGGTCTTTGGTAGAAGGGTTCAGGGTCATGGAATGCTCGACATGATAAAAAGTACCCATTGTTTGTTCCTAAGATGAAGTCGCAGAAGAAGATTGTTGATGGGCAATTGAGGCCGAATCATCGGAAACATTATGGTCGTAAGATACATTTTCAGGGTTTTGAGAATCGGATGCAGAAGACATGTTTGAAGAAGGGTTCAAGAGAATATGGCAGAAGAGAGAAAGCAGAGAGATAGTAAGAAGGTGGTCGCAAGAAGGTAAAGCAAAAGGGAGAGAAGCGCTCGTTTAAATATATAAGAAAAGACAAGAGGTTGAAGGAAACTAGCCGTTGGAAAGAAGTGAGGTGGTTTGCAGGTGCGGATTAAATGCTGGTGTGGCGCTCAATGTGGGAGTAGTTATATCATTCTATCTTCCTTTCAATCAGATAGAAGATATAAGGGGGCAAATGCTATCACCAGAATTTAAATTAATTATAGCCGTTGGAAAGTTCAGTCGTTTGGCCATATTGATTCGGATGCCAGTCGAATAATGTATTGGTTGTCGATTGGAATATAAGGAAGCGGTTGAGAGAATTGTGGAGAATAAAGGGTTGACACGATGATAAAAGGGAGTTGCATTAAGCTCGTTCGTTGAGGTGGTGATTTTGGTAGCCGATTGCATGTGCTAACGGAATTCCTAAAAACAAGGGGCAAGGTTTCAAGTTTGTTAGCTTAAGTTTAGGAGGGAAAGAGCCGTGGAAGACAGAAGATAACAAGTTGGCGGTTATTGGCAGATGATCATGGAAGGTGGTCCGAAATAATAGGGATGTTGGCTGGATGTGGTTAGTCGTTGTAACCTAAATTGGCCACTAAGTAAGCAGGCAGAAATGTAGGAGTTAGTGGTCGTAGGGACATTTTGCATAGATTGTTTGTATATAAATGCCCATTGTACATCAATACAAAGACACACATCAATACAATCAAACATTTTTATGCACAAACTTTATCATTCCGTTCATTTATTGTTTATGTGAATTTAGTTTTATTAACTTCATCTTCCACACTAAACACTTTTTGGAGTAGTTTAGGAACCCACAAGCTAGAAGGCAGAATCCCCCTTCTAACACTTTCGACTGATTGAGGGAATCATTGTTATTTAGAATTAGCCGAGACTACGGCTAATTTTAATTCATCCGATACCATATAGTTAAAGAATTAAGAAGTTGAACAACTAAATTGATTAATTTTTTATTAAGTAAACGAAACCAATAAATCGTTAAGATTAAATTGAAGATCGTTTTCATTTTATTGCGGACAAGTAAAATCCAAGTATATTAGAGACGTCACTAACGATTTATTTACAAGAAGTAAAAACACAAATCTATACTAACATATAATGGCAAACTTCAAAAAAATTCAAATTGTTCAACTCTTAATTTCAATTATTCCAAAATTACCCTCAAACCTTATTCTATTTCTGATTCAGCGTATTTTTATTTTAAAATTTAACAAAATGTTTGAAATGTGGATTCAAAACTGGTAATTTCAAAGTACCAAAAACTGCACAATTTAAAAAATGTGTTTTTTAGCCAAAAAAAAATGCATTTTAAATCAGATGGCAGTTTATACTCAAAGATTTGTAACCGCACGGCACAACTCACCCACACTTTTACACTTGCAGAAGCCTCAGTTTTCCACTTTCACGGTCACCACAGCCATATTACAAGGAAAGGTATGGTTAATTACTTAATTCCACCACGACCATCCTTCATATTAAGTTCACTTTTACTTTTTTGTTCCACAAATAATAATTGAATTCTTTTTTCCAAAAAATCTCAAATTTTAGAAAAAATGCAGAAGATAAGACGAATGCCTTTCCTTTTAATTTTTTGTTTAAAATTTCCTATTTTCTATCTCAGATTTTATCATCTGATGAACATTTTTTGTTTCCATTTTTTCGTTTTGAATTTAGTTTTCTTCTTAAAATGTAATTATAAATTGTGACGGTATGATGATGTGATCATGTGTGTTTTTGGTTCACGAAGGGAAAGAAAGAGCAACGAATGAATACTTGACTCTGCTTCGCATTGGTTCTTTCAATCAAAGGATTGGTTCTCTGCTTCGGATTAATCTTCAAATCTAGAGGTGTAAAACTAATTTTTATTCAGGATATTAAGCAAAGGATGTTCACATTTTTATGTGTTTTTTTTAATATTATATTTTCTATTGAGGATATTTGACATTTTAAACTTCCTGTATAAAGATATATTTTAATTTACATGGTTAATTTTTTAATAAAACAACATTAATTATCAATAGCTTTGTTTTTCTCTCTAGGTTCTTGAATCCAACAAAGGTAGAAAGCTCAGGCTCTCAGTTTTGATTTTGTTTTCTCTATCAACTTTATGTTGAGTTTTTTGATTTCTTCTTTGATTCCTATTTAGCAAATTAGCACAACCAGACGGGGGAATCAATGCTTTGATAATCTCTTGGAAATATGCAAATTAGCACGTGCTAATCTATGTATTTATTTTTCATTTTTCAGTTATAACATGTGAGCATTTGCAAATTTATTCTGAATATAACTTTCTGTTTACAGCAATGCTCTGAGGACCCTCTTTCACCCTATATACTTAATAAATTTGCTTTGTCTACTGAACAATTTCTTGGTGAAAGTCACAAGACATGGTGGGAATGCGGGTGACATGAAGCCTGCTAAAGATAACGTGCAATTATATTTAGCTAAGGATTCTGAGGAATTGAAATCAAGGCTGAGTCTAATGGGTTCAAAGATATCAGAGGTCAGAGCTTCTGAATCTATATTAAACTTTATTGTCACAGCAGTAATTTTTATCACTTTTCTAGCCCATATGCCAGTTATACTTTAATATAATTCTCTCACAATGTCTGTATGCACTTCATTTATACTACTATTTTTAAAGGGACTCGATGGAGCAAGTGCATTACGTTTATTTTCAAGCTATCTACTTTTTGAATCCAACAAGTGCAAGTGCTTGGGTTGCAATTTTGACATTGTCTTTCTTTATCAGTACTGATAATGTTGCTATGCATGTCACTGGATGAATTTTTAGTTTTTATTCATCAAGAAGATGGGGATGATTTTGGTTACCTTTTATGCTTTGGTCATTTGTATTAGCTTGCAGAATTTACTGTAATTAATTTTATGTATTGTGTGATTTCTTGCAGATCAATAGTTAGAGGTTAGCATATGAACTCTACTTTGATTTCATCATGGAAAATAGAGTTAGTGGAGACAAAAGAAGGTATTTCTCAGTCTGATGGGAACACTGGTGTGTATTTAAAGGGAACAAATTCATGTTTTCTTTGATATAAAAGCAATGTGAATATATAAAATTTAAAAATATATGTTGCATTCCATTTTAATTGGACTTATCTGTCCTGATATACTATTGTCTCATGTTCTTCAGCTATCAGTAATATATTTCAGTTTCGGTAATGAAAAGATCAAATAGGCATTTATTTTTTACAATATATAAAATCTAACAGGAACATGTTGAAAGTGTCACTTTTTACTAGATTTACCAAAGCTGCTGGACCTACAAATTCTAGAACTAAAATGTACATCATTATTGCAAAGCATTATCATAAGACCATACTGGACATCAGGTTTAATTATAGTCTCAGCAGAACATTCTCGCATGACATATAATTGTTATCTATGCTAATAGATAAAGAGCATGGAATATATAATTGTTCCTGACATTAGACTATGAAGTTACTCCTATTGAGCTTTTTTCCCTCTTATTTCTTTGCTATCATATTCAATATCGTTACTGAGATTGTTATAAAGCCTTATAAGTTATATTTTTCTGCAAATACCTTTAAAATATTAAGCGGGACAATAGAATTATATTTCATCCTTCTTTACTTATCTAGCATTATGATATAATCTGGTTTACTTTATTTTCAATTTTACTTTGGAACTTAATGCCAGACATGATGCTAAAATCATAGTCTGTTTTTTAATTAAACAATTGGACTATTCTAATATATCTCCATGATGCAGTGATACTGCATAGAATTAAGAGAAGGCTTCTTTCGAATAGTGAAAAGATGAATGTTGTGGAAGGCTGCAGTTTATTGTCCATTGATCTTCTAAGTTTTCTATCTGTGTATCTCCCACTTTTTCAATTCCACCTTTAGTATTCACTACAACGAGACTAACTAATACTTCTGCTCCACACATGCAGGGCTTGACCTCTATTCTTCTTCTTATGATTATTCTGTAACTATAGATGCAAGAACAACTCCTCATGCTTAGTTTCACTCACCAATTTAATGCTGTTACATTTGTATTTATAGGAGGATTAAAGAGTCTTTTAATTATGTGGTGACCTCAAAAATAAACAATCAGAAATTTAAGATCATGCCAATGAATAACACAAGTAATTTGTTTTGAATATATAGACTCAAAATGTAAGTATATATTTGGCAATGAATAATATAAATTGCCATATAACATCTTAGATGGATAATTGGGTCTTTTCCGTTGCGAGATCTTTGGAATTGTGAACTACGATTCATCACCATTACAAAAATAAAGTGGTTGGAATATGAGGTCAACTGAAGTTTTTTTCTTGCATTATGAGAAAAGGGGAATCATCTCATTTTTTTCTTCTATGATCTCATTGTGTGTATTATGTGATAGTGAGCGAGTTTTTTTATTCAATGTAGCTTTCCTATTATTATATCAAAAAAAAAACGTACCTTTCCTATTTTTTATTTCGCTAAATAGAAAGAAAAAAATCTCCATACCATCTAATTGTAATGTATATGTATGGGTCTTAGTTGATATCACTTTCTCAATGGCCCAAAACCTATGCCTGGATTGCTATTTGGGTTAATAGAAGATAATTTATGGCTTAAATTATATATGCAGCATTTTCTAGAGGTAATACGTCACTGGGTTTGAAAACAATTAAATCACTTTTTCAATTGCTCCTAATTGTAAGATTAATGCTCTTTCTTCATGATACAATTTTTATATACAGGTGTCATACTGAAACTTGAACTTGCATTTTTGTAAAGATGAATTATTTAGTCCACCACCGTATGCGTGCAATAAGCTGAATCATGTAAATTATATTTCCATTTTACTACCCGTTTTCCAAATAGAGGGACATCCTTCTTGAAAATTTTCATTACAAAATTCAAAGCAAAGCTTTTGAACTGTGAATGACTTGCTCAACCTATTACCTTTCCTCCATGTTTGTGAGTGACAATCCATGGTCCTTATTTAAACAAAAAGGACGACATTGAAACTTAAAATAAAGGTAAAAGACCAAAACAAAACAAAAAATAAAAGGACCAAATAAAAACATAAAATAAAGACATGAGACCAAATGTATAATTTATCACATTTATTTTTGACTTGTTTTGTTATCAAGATCTCAAAAATTCAACACCAAAATAATAAAAGGGATACTTTGAAAACGTATTAAAAATATGAAACAATGATCAATCAATTACAAATGGCAAAAATATATTATACAACAACAAAAAAATGCATAAAATTGAAAGAAATAAAAAATACCAAAAATATCAAGAACGTGGATAAAGACGAGTAAAAGCATTAGCATTAGAAATACAGTCAGACAGGCACGAGTGCTTCTCTTGCCGTTAGTTAATTTTTAAAGGTAAAAAAGGACAGAGAGATTTAGCTCTTCCTTTTTAATTTTGGACTCCCTGTTTTATTCTCATAGTCAATCGATATTAATCAACATTAATAGAACGAATAAATAACAATAATTATAGCAATATTTTACTTTTAAGCAACATGGCAGATTTGTGAATATCATGAACAACATTTCACTAATATCTCGTCTCTGTCTTTTAACAAATTGAAAGCAAGTGATTCAATGGGCAAATTTTCCAGCATTAAAAGCTAATTTATATGCCAATTATGATACAAGATCATTGAAAAGATCTATATCCACAGGGGATAAAAATTAGAATGGCACTGGTCAGTTGGTAATCAAACACTCATCCAAGACTTTCATACATTAAATATTGCTTAAGAAAATTGCTGATAACTACAAAATTGATCATGATAACTAAACATGTAGTCCACAAAATAACTTATTGTCACCTTGAAATTTCAAACAGCAACCAAGTTCAATAGCCGTCAACAAGTATAACAACAAATCATCATAGTGCTTTATTCTTATAACTAAAACTAAACAATAAGATAACAAAATTCACCAGTTAGCATTTACAGATTCAGTGACCCGTCAACCTTCACAACCAAATGGAAAATGTCAAGAAGCATTTTATCAAGCAAGCAAGTTATGTACAGTTTAGACAAGACAAACAACATCAGAATGAAGATTATTCATAGCAACAATGCATAATAAAATTGATAGTATATCAATAACAGGGATGATGAATAGTACCGAATGGAACTCTTGATTACTGATATAACCGAAAACTGAAAGCCCCTTTTGATTTCTTCATCTGCCTTTTATGGGTTCTTTCTTCTAATTACAAACCGAAATGCTTCCCAGAAATCACAAAAAAGAGGGAGATAGGGAAGCTAAATACTACCCAGCAAAACGAAAATTCCCAAAAGAAAAGGGACACCCAATTTCGAACCCTAACCCGGAGATGAACCAAGAATTTTTCCTCTTTTACATATTTAAAAAAACAGAGATCTCTAACCAAAGAACCCTGAACCGAAATATTTTCCCTCCTCCTCTCTCCCAATTTCGCACCCTTTGCTCTCCCACTTGCACCACGAATTTAATGCGTTTGGCATATGGAATAAAATATCATTCATTAATTTTATTTTTAAAAATATTTTGTTTGAAAACATATTTTTAAACTTATAATAAATATAAAAAAACTTTATTATCATATCAATATTTTTTATAATATCTTTTTAAAATTTATATCAAACTCTATTTAAGATGTTTCTGAACTGTATGTCAGAAACGCACATGGGAGAAGGAATGAGAGGCGCGCAGAGGATAAGGGAGAGAGGAGGGGTTTTCGTGTGGCAGTGGAGGACAAAAAATAATTCAGGAATATGAAAGAAAGGAAGTGTTAGATGATTTTTAATTAGGTTTTTTTAATCGATTAACATATAATTAATTATATTTTAATTTGAGTTCAATAAAATGATTTTATATAAAATAAAATCATATCCATACTTTATTATTTTATGGTGGAAGGTTACAATGAAGGTTTGGGTTGAAAATTCAGACGGAACTTGATTTGTGTTTTCACTGATAGTAAGATTTTACTGAGCAAAAACCCTAATTTCGACTCGTAAACGAAACGATTAAGTTTTATATTTCGCTCCCAATGATTTTCTGCATTTCGGAAAAATTACTTTAGGAGTAAAATAAGATTATTTTTATTTGGGCATAATTAATAAGGAAAACGCGTATAACCTCAGTCGAGGAATAAGTCGAGTAAAGGACGGAGTCGAGTATGGAGTTGAGGTATTAAAAGTGATTAATGTAGTCGAGGGAACAAGGGGACAAGCATTAAATGCTAGTAATCATGAATTTTCAAGTGAAATGACCAAAATACCCTTAAGCTTAATCGAACCAATGTTTAGTTAAATTTTAACCATGGTTAAGGAACCAAGGTTAGTTCTTGTGGCCAAGAATGAGCCACGCCCTTCCTAAAATGTGAGTCACATGATTTTAATCATGGTTATCTAATTAACCCTAGTTATTAAGTTACTAATTAACTATAGTTAAGTTATTATATTATTTTCTAACTTAACATTGCTCAATTTAACTCAACCATGGTTATCTTTTAAGATTAAACAACTCACTCTCTCACTTATTCTCTCATTTGGCCGTAGCCCCCGTCCCCACTCTTAAGCATCATTTTGTTCATTTTGCTTCATCTTTTCTTCATAAACACCAAGACACTTTCAAGAGCTCAAGTTCATGCCTTAGTAAAAACTTGTCAAGATCATCATTTTTTTTTCATTTCTTCCACACACTTGAGGTAATATGATCATCCATGATCATCTCATCTTTTGATCTTGTTCTTCATGTTTCATGGTTTTTCTATTCTTAGATCTAGAAATTTAAATAATTCTAGAAAATTGTAGAAAAATCATTTTAATGTGAAACCAATTTCTATGATCTTCATATGACTTCTACTTTCCTAATCTAAGAACATGCAAACAAAATCATTTTTCCTTCCTATATTTCTTGTTGAGGCCGAACCTATGTAGTTTTAGGTAAATGAAGTTTTGTTCAAATTTTTAAAGTATGACACTTGATCTTAACTCCTTAAAACCTATAGTTGTTATATCTAGAAGCTTGAAATCAAAATAAATTCCTAACCCTATTTTCCTTGGTTGACTGGAATTTGTATGAGAAAGATTTTGTTGATTTTATTTTTCTTTTTAAAACCTAATGCTTGATTTAAGCTCACTAATACTTGTATTATCTAAATCCAAGAGCTTGAATCCAACTAAATTTTCTAAACTAATTTCTCTATGTTGGCTGAAACCTACCCTAAGAGGTTGGATGTCTTTTTATTTCATATTTTCAAAGTATAGCAATTTATCCTAACTATCTAAGACCTAGGTAATTAGTATCCAAAAGATTAGAATGAGAAAATGATCCTAGCCCTAATTTGAATTAGATAGCCGAACCTAGCATAAAGTGGACCTAGTTGGATTTGTTGATTAATTGTTGTTATGTGGTGTTGGTTGAAGGTTAACGGATATTCGTGGTGTAGTCACGAGGATCGGGAAGTTCGTGTTTTCGGTACTAACTCAGGTGGGGGAAAGAATCACTCTGTCGTCAGAGTCGATAAGTAGTATATTATATAATAATTGTGTAGGGCGATCTAAACCCTATTAGTATTCGAGTAATCGACAAGACCAAAATTGCATTGGAAACCTTTTCTGTAAAACTAATGGTGATTTGGGGATTGTAGGTTTATCGACATTAGGTTGATTTTAAGTATTTGATGATGTCTGACTTTATGTTATTGAATTTATTGTGATATGCTGGTTGAGGTATTACATTGCAAGTGACGTATTATTTTTGGTGTTTGAATATTTCCTGATATTGTATTATGCATGATCTGTTTGGTTTTTAATATGGTGCTTAGTTGATTGTTAAGCGAAGATATGTATAGTTCGGGTGTTGTTGGTTTGGTGTGAAAATAATGGCGACTTAGAGGTGCCTAACTTAATTAAGCTGTTTCATAGATGAGATTATGAGATATGATTTAAGGATTTATACGAGTTTCTAGTAAGAGGTCGAGGAACTAGGTTATGACCCGTAAGAGTCGGTGACGTTTATATACTGTTGGGTGTAGCAATTGGGCTACTAGAGATATAATGGTGTGTGTAGCAATTGGACTACTAGTGATATAGTTCATGTATAGCAATTGGGCTACTAGAGATATAATTTTATGTGTAGCAATTGGTTTATGTGTAGCAATTGGGCTACTAGAGATACAAGTTTATGTGTAGCAATTGGGCTACTATAGATACAATTTGATAGAGGGGAGTGATCGCTCGGACAAAGGACTAACATTCCTATTTGGATGAAGATGGTGTGACAGGATTGTAGTGGTCACGTTAGCATAAAGGTTTAATTGTATGAGAGTAAGGGTAGATGATGATATCGTAATTTGAAGATGATTGTTAGTTATGTGTAATATGTGTCTTTGACTGTTGTTATATTATATGCTATGGTTTCTTTTCCTCTTTGAATGATAGAACTGTTTCTTATCCCCTATATTTTATGTATGTTGTATTTTATTTATTATGTGGTAGTACGAGAATAACCTATTGAGGAGCTGTTCTTTGAGGAGTTGGATGTAACTCCGTATGAACCAGATGCAGGAGGACGAACTGTGGTAGTTTAGTGTATAGGGCCAGTGAGTCTTATAAGACGTTTTATATTTTTCCGCTAAGTATAACTTCTGTTTAAGTATATTCCTGTGAGGGATCCTGTTGAAAGGATACCCTCAACAGTGTTTTGTACTATGTTTACAAGACTTAAGTGTGTATGTATAACATAAATATGGTGTGTTGTCTTAATCATCCAAAGTTATATGCTCATTAACTTAAGTTTTAAATTTTTATGTATTTTCACGTTAAGCATGCGATTAAGAAATTAATTAAGAAGGCTTTAATCTAATAAAACAACGGGGCACAACGGGGTGTCTCAGGTAGGGCGGTGATGTCAGAAAAGTAGAGAGGAGATAAAAGTATAAGAAAAATAATGAAGATGGAGGGTAAAGGGGGTGGGGCTGCTTGCTGTTGAAGAGGAGAATAAGTTTTTTTTTTTGTGTGTGCTTACTGATGGTGAAGGCCTGTCCAAGTCAGGAGAAAAAGGAAGTGGTGGGTGTGGGTCGCGGATCGGGTCAGGTGCGACCCGGTTCGGTTTCGCGGGTTTGGTTCGTTTTTTTGGTGTAATAGGGTTGGGCTGGGCTGTGTATATTTTTTTCTATTTGAAGCTGATGGGTTTGGGTGTAGTAGAGCCCAATCTTCTTTTATTTTTTTCTTCTATTCTTTTCCTTCTTTCTTTTCTTCTCCTTGCTTTACTTTTATTTTCCTGTTATAAAATAAAAATAATAATTAGGCCAACTAAATATAGGACAAAATTTGGTGTTCACAACTCTTTATGCTCTACAAATAGTAAGAGTTTAATGAAGCAGCAGTTTCACAAATTACAACTTTGCAAGTCAACCGAATAACACTCAAATAGTGAATAAGTATTTAAGGTGAGTATAACCACAATAAAGACTTCTCAATAAATACAAATGATTGAGCAGAGAAGTTTTCTAAGAAGAACTTAAGAGAGCTTTGAATGTGAAAAGAGTATTGAATGCTTGAGTGAGTTATTCAGGTGTGTGTCTTCATCAGTCTTCAAAGTCTTCTATTTATACTTATTAGTAATAAATCCGTTGAGTAGATTCTTCATATGAGTAAACTTTTGTTCTTCATTCATTAATGCCAATGAGTCGTTCTGAACTTGCATTTAATGTTTATGGTCGTTGGAGAACTTCAAGAGAAGTTGAATATATATTGGCATTGCTTTATCAGAGTGCAGCTTGATTCAGAGCAGTGTTTGTTGCTTTTCAGACTTGGACAACGCAACTTTCCTCATTTGTGCAACGCGGATCTGCTGTGACCGAGTAAAGGCCATTTTGCCTTTTACAACAAAAAGAATTTTAAGCACGGGTTGATGCTTTAAACTTCTGAATTTGAATTTCTTGATTTGAAAATACAAAGGAATATTCTTTACGATTGAGTAGAAGTGAAGCGAAGGGCTTCCGGTCATTCTGAAAAATACGACACATTTTCATGGTTTGTAGGAACCGAGTCTTACTTCAGACGCATCGTAACACAGACACATCTTTAAGACTTGTATGCCCTTGCTTTATGATCTGCACATTTAATACACATATTAGTGAATTTCAAAAGGTTCACTTAAAATCATCATTTTGTTTGAATTCATCAATATTAGATATGTCAAAAACTTAGTCTTAACAATTCCACGTTCAAGCGTGGCCTTACTGTGGTACCCGTTTTTCGCGCGTTCTGAGCTCGTCTGAAGTTCGACTGACCTCAAATTTAAAACATAAGCTCGTCAACACCCAATGAATAAGATTAAGCCTTTAAACATACATAATCCCTTTCTTAAACATAAATTGACAAAACGGGGCATTACAAAAATTCTTCATCCCTCTTCATCTCTTTTCCTCATGAGCCAAATCCGTGAGCGAGGAAGATAGGAGAATATAGAAAGAGAAGAAAGAAAGGAACGAGAAGAAAAACAATTGTATAGTTTTTTTTTACCACTTTTTCCAATTTCTAGCAACATAGTCTCTCTCTCACTCATGTTAACGTAAACATACATTATTAAATTTTTTTATCAGTACTTACGTTATTAATTATTATAATATAAATAATATATATATATATATATATATATATATATATAATATAAATACTCATATATTATATTTATAATACTTTTATTTATATAATATAATTTATATTTTTATATATATATATATACATGTTATAATATCATGTCATAATATATAATGTTATATAATATATATTACACTATAATATATATTATATAAAATAAATTTATATTATATATATATATATATATATATATATATATATATATATATTATATGTTATAAATGGTATTTAAGTAAATTTCATATTATTTATTTTGTGTTGTCCATCATTGTCAAACAATGTATGCAGGGACAATGACTTGTGTTGTGCCTCAAACATTTGTTGTGCTGTTCTCCTTGTCATATACCTCTTGCGAATCAAACGTACCATAACGGACATAATAAGATATTAATTAACCTGAAACTTTGTCAACTTAGGGCTCGTTTGGTAGTCAGGATAGGATATGGGCGGATATGATAAGAGAGCAGGATAGGAGTATGATATGATATATGACCAGGATAAGCTATTATCTTATCCGACGTTTGGTGTCCACCAGATAACCAACCGGATAGCATTATAATTTTATTATGAAATTTATTTATTTTTGTTTTTATTCTAAATGTTTTCATATTTTATAAGAATTTTTTTATAATTTTCATTTTTTTAAATTATATAAAAAGACAAAATTATCCTTGTGATAAAATTATATATAATTTTTAAATATTGCCTAAATTCAATTACTTTTTTTATAATTTTAAATATTCATTTTGAGTTTTTACTTTACATATAGTTAAATTATCAGAATAATTTTTTTAAAAATATTTTCCAGTTTTTTAAAATAATATAAAATAACAAAATTAGCCTTGTGATAAAATAAAAATCATTCTAAAATTAATTATTAATATTTTTATTATTTTATATTTCACTATAATTTTTTTAATCATGTTATATTTTATTATACTTTAAAATGTTATTTTATTATATTTTAATTATTTTATATATAAAATATTTTTATAATTTATTATGCTTTAAATCATCCTATCATATCTGTTGAGTTCTAACCCAGCTCCTCCTCAGGATAAAATTTTAACTAGATGGACAGGATATGATAGGTGAGATGATTGATTTATCATATCCTGCTGGCTATCTCGTCCCTCTTATCATGACCACCAAACGAGCCCTCAAGGAATCAAAGTGAAAAAAAAGGAGGATAATAAGAGCATTTTAGAAAGAATAAAAAAAGGTTAAAGTAATACTTTGGTGCCTATACGTGACATGAATTCTCGATTTGGTCCTTATATATTAAAAATTATTAAAATTGTTCCTATACGTATAAAAAGTCTCCATCTGGTCCCGACCATACAAAATTTTAGGGACTGATTTGATAATTTTTTGCTTGTATAGGGATCAAACGGGTAATGTATATAGACCAAATTGAGATTTTTTGTACATATAGAAACCATTTTAATAATTTTTTATATATAAGGACCAAATCGAAAATTCATATCACATAGGGACGAAAGTATTTACCTTAAAAAAAAAAAGGCTTGAGATGTATACTTAACGACGTTAATCATATAGGTACTAGAGTCTTCAATCTTTACCGAAACTAGAAGACGGCGGTAATAGCGGTCGCTCAAGTCATACGCTGTATTGCTTATTGACCCTGACCCGACAACTTCGTCTCTTTCTTCCCCATTCTCTCTCTTTCTTCCTCGCAACCTCGCATGTGTTGTGACATTTCAACATTACTTCCATCAAACATTACTTCCGTTCATTTTGGACCAAGAAAGAAAAGTCACATTCTTATTATTATATAAGATATATATATATATATATATATATATATATATATATATATATATATGTATTTTACTTTTCATAAAACTGTACCATAATAATGTTGATTTTTGTCACATTTTTTAAATTTTTATACCCTTAATTCTCCCTTCCCTCTTATTCCATCTAATCCTTGATCCTGTTCTACCCAACCACCCCATCCTCAAAGTTTTCAATTTTTTCTGTTTCAATTTCAACCACAAGAGAAGAGGGAATTGATTGTTTCTCAAGTTATCAAGGTATTTTTTTTTGTCATACCATTACTTAAAATACATTATTGGGTGATCATCCCTCCCTTTTTCCACCCTGTTTTTGCAATGATTTTGTTTCTTTAGTTGCACCCATTGAGTTGGATCGGTCTTATGGGTACCATTTTTCTTGTAAACCCAGCAGATCTGGGTTTTTCAAGGAAGAATGTTGGGTTAGGAGCTACCTCTTTTTTGGTTTTTCTGTTGGGTTTTGTTGTTTGGATTTTATTTTTGTATCTTCAAATGTTGAAAGATCACAAGAGCATCATTTTATTGTCTTTCCCCAATTGATTAGTTTTTCGTGTCCTTCAATGATTGAATTATGTATTTTTGCTCAATGCGCAAATCAATCTCATTTTTTTATGGGTTGAACCGATTTTGTGTTTTTATATGGAATTAGCTACTTCTTGGTGGGCCTAATGTCTTTAAATTTTACCCCCTTTTATCAGATTCATTGATTTTACACATAGAATCATAGATCTCCTAAGTTTTCATTTGACAATTATTACGACTTAAACTACATTATTGAAGTTGTGAATTTTGACTTATTGGTTTGGTTTATGTTTGCAGGTGACACAAGACTATTGTTGTTCGGAATCTGGTCTACTTGGTGCATAAAAGAAAGGCTATCTCCCTTTCTATCCTTGTATTTCCTTGTGTGCAGAATTTGAAAACTAACATCTGTTAGATATAGTCCCCAAATTGTGTGCTGCATGTGCGGTCTCCTCCACGGTGCCACATCGATTATACATGGGGGAGTGGATTGTTGGAGCTTTCATCAACCTCGTTGGTAGCATTCTTATAAACTTTGGGACCAATCTTCTCAAATTAGGTCATAATGAGGTATGACACAAATTTGTTCTGGTTGGAACTGTTTGTGATGTAATTTTTTGTATATATGTTTCTCTCATTAGTGTAATTAGGTACAAAAGTTCACTTTGCTAATGTATTTCTTTTCAGATTTCATCTGACAGGATAATTCTTTACATAATTACTTGGTTAATACATCATTTTTAACCTCATCTGTATTCACGTAAACATTATTGCTTTGAGTTGTTATGATAGATAGGATGGATTCAGCATGAGTTTTGGATTCGGGACTAATAGGACCTTGAATATTTGTGATATATATATATATATATATATATATATATATATATATATATATATATAATTAAAGTGGAGAACTGAAGCTTACTTAGGGCCCGATTGGTTTGCATTTTCATTTTCTGTTTCTATTTTCTGAAAATTGTTTTCATTTTCAAATTTTGAAAAATTTGAAAACATGTTTTCTGGCTTCCTGTTTTCTATTTTCATTTCCTATTTTTAAAAAATTGGGAAAGAAACACTGAAAAAAAAACTTTTTCCTGTTTTCAGATTTGGGCCCAATTCAAGAACTCATTAAACTCCACCAAACACATTTTGAAGGCCATTTTTTATTTTCACTGAAAATGAAAACAGAAAATCACAGGAAATGGCCAAAGCAAACAGGCCCTTATATTTCAATTCCAACCAATTCTTTGTTTCAGAATTGTTAAGGTTCATGACACATGACTTATTTGAATGTCATTATTAATCTGCATTCTGCACCATCTGTGTCAATGATCACAGAACTCTATCACTATTTCTCGAAAGTTGCAATATCAAATTATTCTGAAACATGAAGAGGTTGTGCTATATTTTTAATGTTTTGCAGAGAGAACGACATTTACTTGGAAGTGATGGATTAAATGGAAAGATGCCTCTGAAGCCTATTATATCCTTCCAGAGTTGGAGAGTTGGTATAGTCTAGTTGCATTTATATATGGATTTTGTTCATTTCACTTAGAATGCTGATTAGTGATTCCTAATCTTGTGTTTCTTGCATAATTCTTGATATGCAGGTATTTTATTATTCTTTCTCGGAAATTGCCTTAATTTCATTTCCTTTGGATATGCAGCTCAGGTATGTTTTTGATATTATTGAAATTTTTAGTTTAATATATAATGTAATTTTATGATAGAATTTACTAGTTTTACATTTTTGCTTGGTTGGCATATAATAGTGAAATAAGTAATTTCCTTTTCATTTGATTTGATGGATGTATTTCATTTCTTTCTAATTACCTATCCTTCTGTGTTGTGCAGTCACTTCTTGCAGCTCTGGGATCTGTTCAGTTTGTATCAAACATTGCCTTTGCTTACTTTGTCTTGAACAAAATGGTGGCAGTCAAGTATGCCAGATCTGATTTGAGATACTGTTTCCTTTTGATTTTTTCCCCAATTTTATTCTGGTGATGTGAATTTTTATGGCTTAATCTTTGTTTTTTTATCAGGGTACTGGTTGCCACAGCTTTCATTGTTCTTGGAAACATTTTTTTAGTTGCTTTTGGCAATCACCAATCACCTGGTATGTAGCGTTTTGCCTAGTGCAATTTAATCTCTGTTTGAATGTTTTCTGAGGAAAATAACATTAATTAGGATGATAGTTAGATAGTGCTTTAGACAGTATCGAATATTATCTGCACTTGAATAGTTGACTCTACCAAAATACACAATTCAGCAAACTGGTAACCAAAATATACTAGGCTTTCTTATGTGAGAGATAGGAAGGAGCATTTATAATTCTTCTGCTAGAAACATCATTTGAAATAATGTTATCTATGCTTACTGAATGTTAAGATTTCATTTCTGCTAAACAGTTCAATCATATGATAAAGCGATTACTGATTTCAATGGTACAGACTAATTTGTGGTGAACTACTTGCATTTCAGTTTATACACCAGAACAATTGGCAGAGAAATATACCAATGTTGCGTTCCTTCTGTACCTTCTAGCTTTGATCTTGATTGTTGTCTTGCATCACTCCATTTACAAGTAAGGAGTGGTATTTAATTATTCGTTGTTAGCTTAATCAAACAATTTTTCTTCTTTATGATTAACATGTGGAATATACAGGAGGGGAGAACATCTACTCACAGTATCAGGACATGACCTCAGACCCTATTGGAACATGGCACTACCCTTTTCATATGCTGTAGTTTCAGGTGCTGTAGGCTCATGCTCAGTGTTGTTTGCCAAATCTCTGTAAGTCAGCTGCTACATGTTGTCATGCTTTGTAGCACAATAGCGATTATGCCTAATGTCAACTTCTTTTTGGCAGTTCTAATCTACTACGACTGGCCATGTCCAATGGTTATCAGTTGCACAGCTGGTTCACTTATTCCATGCTTCTTTTATTTCTTAGTACAGCTGGATTTTGGGTAAGGCTTTTTTAATTTTTTTAGGGGGGGGGGGGGGGGGGGTGGGGGGGGGGGGGTGAAGGATTTGGTGATAGCTTTATCAATGTCTGCTGCTATTTTGATCATATAAATGTTTTGGATTTAATTACTTAATTTGTGATTAGTATGAATGCTTACCTAATCTATTCCTATGTGTGCAGATGACCAGGTTGAATGAAGGACTGTCCTTATTTGATGCAATTCTTATTGTTCCCATGTTTCAGATAACATGGACTTTCTTCTCAATATGTACAGGAATTATATATTTTCAAGAATATCAGGTACTTTTCCTTTCACTCGCAATGGTGATTTGCATGTGTGGATGTGGGTTTATACTTTGATTGTCCTTATCATATTATTGATGATGCCTAATGAAACATCAACTCCTAATTTGATAAAATGGAGTTAATTATAATATCTTTCAAAAAAATAAACTCGTACCATAAAACAGGTGATTTGCATGTGCGGATGTGAGTTTATACTTTGCCCTTATCATACTAGTTTCTGGATTGAGCCTTACACGGGCTCTGTAAGAAATTTTAAGCATATATTATTGATGATATATAATGAAATACCAACTCCTAATTTGATGAAATGGAGTCACTTAATATATCTTTCAGAAAATCAAATACATAACATAACATAGAAACACCACAAGGACAGCATTCAACATACAAAATCATGTCTATGTTAGTTTACAAAACTCAGACGGTTGACTCCCGTCTTGCTTCTTTGTACATTTCCTTGGTTGTCTGGAACATAGTAGTTACTAGTGGCAAACACTGCAGTGTCGGCATCACCACCCACAAACGTTTGTTTGCAGCTAAGAGACATGGTAGATAACTCTGATATCAATTGATAGGAATCGTGGGAGAACCACACCACAAAAGCTAGCCGTTGTAGTTGGAGAGCCTAGGTCATACAAACTCCATTATGGAATCTCATTCTTTCGATGTGGGACTCAAGTCTCATACCTTGCAATTGGATTCTAACATCCCAACATCCCACTACCTCTGTAGCCCCAACGCCCATGTGTGCTAGTTGTGCACTGGCCCTTTGTCTAGTCTTGGGAGAACATTGCAATGCCGACATCACCACCCACGCCACTCGTTTTCAGCCAAGAGATATGGTAGAAAGCTCTGATACTAATTGATACGAGTCGTGGGAGAACCACACCACAATAGCTAGTTGTTTTAGTTGGAGAGTCCCAAGGACATATAAAACTTCTGATGTGGGACTCAAGTCTCGTACCTTGCAATTGGATTGTAACAAACTCTCTCAAGGTTTTCTATTCTGAAGCAAAGACGACAAAAACTTATTGATTTTAGCTTTAATGAGGCTATTTATAGGCTTAACAATAAACCTTATTAATAAAAAGTCAAGGCCCTTTTAAAAATAATAACATAAATGGTATGAAACAACAACACTAATGGCCAAAAAATAATTATTTCCTAATTTGTCCAAAGGCTGATTATTCACTATGGTAAACTCTTGCCCTCTAAGTTGGATCATGTTGAGGAGCATGGGATCTTCTTTTAGTGTTTCTTTGGTGAAGCCCTTGTTTGTCTGATCTTCCCAAAGTTCTTGCACAAGCCCAATTGATGCCTCTTTGATCCCCTTAGTCTGTGCTCTGGTAATTGGTCCAACTGGCAATGTCAAGGAGTCATTTTTAGCAGTCCAGATTGCATAAAGTGGCTAGAGGCCGCTATAGATCTGTCATCCCATTGCAATTCTCTATCATGTGGATTGAGGATGATATTGCGGCCAATTGTGGCTGTAGCGACCACTACTCTGAACATGGATGATATCACTGTTTTGCCCACCCATATTTTCAACTGCCCATCCATTCTTTTAGCATGAGATGGTTGCTTTGAATTATTCACTTGGTTTGGCTCACATATCTTTCTCCTAAAATCAAGTTTGAATTTAATATTGTAAGTTTTATCGGCCATGATACAATTGAAAATGGTTCCCCTTTCTTTCAATGGAATGGGGGTAGAAATTGAAACTGGATATTGTTAGATGTGGGCCTTAATGGGCCTTTGTTGTTAATAAAGCAGTTAGTAGCAGTTTAATAGAGCAGTTAGTAGCAGTTAATTAGAGTTAGTTACTTAGTTTGTCTATAAATACGAGAAGAGAATGAGAGAGAGGGTATCGGGTGAATTGAATAAGAATTGGGGCCTTAGCGCATTTGGGGGAGGTGCAGACCCTCGAAGTTCTGCTATATTGTACTGTAATCAAGGGATCATCCCTATTTCCTTAGTAATATCTTGTAATCAAATACCGATTTCTATCAACTGGTATCAAAGCTCTCAGATCTTGGGAAAAGATTCATGGTTTCGACGAGAGGAATGGAAACCAGAGTTGAGTTTCTCGAGCGCAGGTACGAGGCGTTCATGGCGACGCGCCAAGAATTGCAAGAACTGAGAATAGTCGTAGATGAAGAACGACTCGAGAGAATCGAAACGAGAAGGCAACTCGGAGAACTTCTCGAGATGGTGCGCGGATTGACAAGTCGCAACGCTAGGAGTGGAAACGGAGGAGGATCCTCCGGCGAATCTCAGATCCGAGATGAACGATGGAGGAAATTGGAGGTGCCGGTGTTCGACGACGGCGACACGGTGGTTGGAAAGGAGACGAGTCACAGAGGAGACAAATGGAGGAAACCTAAAATTCCATTGTTTTCGGGTGAGGAGGCATGCGGGTGGGTTAGTCGAGTCGAGAAGTGCTTCGATTTGAAGGGAATAACCGACCAAGAAAAGATTCAAACCTCCAAGACAGCCATGGAAGGCGAGGCGTTACGGTGGTTTAAATGGTGGGAGATGTGTGCTCTAAATCCAATATGGGAGGATTTCCGATCCGCCATGTTACGGAGGTTTCTGCCTTCACAACAGACACAAGCATTGGGGTCAAATAATGAAGAGAAGGAAGATGGTGATGCATCCAACATCCATAAATTCCAGAACCCAGATATAGTTGCAATAACTAGGAAGGAGGAGGATCTCCAGGAAGAGTTCGGTACAGAGAGAAGGAAAGGGAAACCGCCGCCACCCCAACAAAATCTTGATGACGAAGAGAAGAGGGCGGGTGAGACCAAGATGGGGATCGATAAAAAGAGAACGGCGGCACTGCCAACCCAAGATAACCTCACTCAAAAGAAGGGAGCGACGTCGGACGGGGAATCTCCTGTCGAGGCCACCACCGTAAATCGCCGGATCGAGATGTTCGAGCGCAACCGAGGGTGCACTAGGGATTAAGAAAAGGGAGGAGATGACGATCTCAGTGCAACCCCAAACGAGTGGTCCAATCAGGCCATTGCCACCGAAGCCACCGGACACGAACCCATTAACGATGGTTGGAGCGTCGTTTTCAGACGAGATGGGTGAGGAACGGCCGGTCAAACCACTGCCAGAACCGCCGGACCGAGATCTCCATGCGGCGTCCTGTGGTACGTTGCTCAAGGGCCGGGTATGGCTGAACGTGGGAGGAGAAGAAAGTCACTGGTTGCTACGAGTTGGTATCATGGAAGGGAAGATGAAGGGAGGGGCAATTTTGGAAGACGCCAGAAAAATTGCAAGGGCTGACCTAATGGGCCAGGCCCAATTACTTCAAGAGAAACATTGGATTCTCAACAGGTCTCTTGGGTGTGCACTGATGGACCAAAGTTCATGCCATATTAAACCCAATTATCAGAATTATTTTCATATTGGGCTTCAGCCCAATATCTTGAAGAACATTGCTCTTGGTGATAAGGCAACACTAAATCAAAAGGGGCAGAAGCAACATACAAGTATAGCATCTGGAGTGACAGGCTTCAAACAGTGGGACCCGGGAAAACTTGCTATTCACCTTGAGGACAAGGTGAATGTTTAGGGGGGGGGAGTATTGTTAGATGTGGGCCTTAATGGGCCTTTGTTGTTAATAAAGCAGTTAGTAGCAGTTTAATAGAGTAGTTAGTAGCAGTTAATTAGAGTTATTTGTCTATAAATACGAGAAGAGAATGAGAGAGAGGGTATCGGGTGAATTGAATAAGAATTGGGGCCTTAGGGCATTTGGGGGAGGTGCAGACCCTCGAAGTTCTGCTATATTGTACTGTAATCAAGGGATCATCCCTATTTCCTTAGTAATATCTTGTAATCAAATACCGGTTTCTATCAGATATCTTCCCATTATTGTTTTTACTTTTATTTTTCAATTGAATAGGAGTAAATTTATAGAGTATAAACTTGGCTACTTGTCTGCAAAACTTTCCACCAAATGGTGAGATATGCAGCTAGTAAGTGTCGCCTTCCTCCATTTATTTATCTAATATATAAAAAGTAGACAATGGTCTGACATCTTAAAGAAGTAAATGTTTCTAAAGTTTTGATGCTTGTATCACAACTTTTTTCTTTCTTGAGGTGAATGCTAGTATTATTTCTTTGATGAATGCTGAATGTGTTCCGATAATGAATATAGGTGTCATGCAAAACTTATCTTCCTGAAAGCAGGTACTTGACGCGCTAAGGACTACAATGTTTATACTTGGAATGATGTGTGTATTCATTGGCATTTCTTTGCTGGCACCTGATGAATCAAGAGGTATTATAGAATTATAATTATTATTTATGGTTTTACTATAATTCAAGGGATGCAGAGGATAATATGTGACTTGCTCTGAAAAGTTTCAGGTGCTGATACTAAGGATGGTTCTTCAGATTCCTTGGTGTCTCCTGCCATTTCAACAGAAGTGAACAGGTACAATATTAGCTCTCTATAAGACGTGGAAACTGAGAACTGGTAGTCCCTACATTTTCCCATATTTATGAGGTTGAAAGGCAGCTAAATGAATGAAGTAATAGTAAATTGTATCATCTTACATTTATGATGTTGGTTTGTTTCAACTTAGTGATATCAAACATAAAAATGTGTCTTTTAAGATGTTTCTAGTATATTCTTTTAACTAAGATGATTAGATCTTCCAAACCAGAAAAGGGTCCCTTGAAATTTGTTGACAAACCTGTGTGGACAGTGTATTTCCTGTTTTTTTTTTTTTTTCTTTTCTTTTCTTTTCCTTAGCTTGAGTTCTTCATGATTGTTACACATATGTTGGTTCTATTTATCGTTGACATTCACTAATGCTAATCTTGTTCATCTTAAATAGGCTGGTAGTGTCTTCTGAAGACGCACAAAACAAAGACACAAGATCATTTGTCAAAGGAATGCTGATGAAGATAACACATATGTTGGTGAAGGCAAAGGTATTACTAGTTGCATTAACATGATGATTGCTGGATGGCAACAAATAAGGCTTGATAAGTAACAATTAGAGCTTCTATTTCCTTGCAGAGTTCTTTTGCATTATCTCTTGGTTTTGGGGAAGATACAATTAATGCATCTTCAGTCCTTGTGATGCCAATGATGTCATCAAGAATAACTGGATTCAGAGGTACCGGGCTTGAAAGAGCAAGGATTTTGTCCATGAGAAATTCTGGATGGAGTAAGATCCCTGTGGATGAAGATGCTGGGAAATTGATTGAAACTAATCCATTGGTCCCTCCGAGCCCTTGATACTGGTAGGTAGCTATAGGATGTACCACGGTCTGGATTTTTTTTTTTATTTTTTGTTTTCCCATTTTTTTTATTGATTGAATCAGCTAGAGATACAACACCATAATTCAATTACTTGCTTTTTGAGCATTCCTGTAATTCCTCCACATGGGAAAAAGAGTATTGAAAAATTGTTGTATATTGTATATACATATTGTAGATTTTTGTTTGTATAATTGAAAAGAAAAAAAGAAGTTTCTATTCAGATTTTGGAATAACTAATGTGACCGTTGTTTTTTGTTGTCTTGTTTTCGACCCATGAGGTTTACAGTATTCACTCAATGCTGTGCATTCGTGGGATTACGGATTGGTATGTTGGGAATTGGAATTCAAAGCCGTTTCCATATTTATGTTTTCATTTCCTATTTTTAAAATTAATTACAAAATTATCACCTTATTTTCATTTTGTTTCTTATTTTCAAAGATTTGTACGAGAAACAGTAAAAATAGATAAAACAAAATTGTTTTCATTATTTTCTTTACAAATTTCTGAATACAGGAAACAAACAGTTTTGTAATTATTTCTAAAAATATAAAATGAAAATAAGAAACTGGAAACAAAATAAAGACCCTAAATTTTCGGCCATAGCCCACATGTATTCTCCTTTATATTTACGCATGAAATTCAATAGCCTCGTTGGGGGGTATGTGATAGAAATCATAGAATGTGTTCAGTTTACATATAATTATTTATTGGAGAATGTTATCCAGTGTTTTTATGATACTGGTTAAGGAATCAATAATACCAAAATTTCATGGGAAGATGACAAGATGTGTATTTATTAATCTCAAGAGTTATGTATTTATTTTTTCCATAAACTTTTGTTAATTTTGGATTCCTAAGGAAACTAGTCAGCAAGATCCTTATTTATTATATAGAGGCCCTGTTTGGCAAAAATAACTGATAAGCTAGCTAAATAGCTTATGGTTGATAAGCTAATTTTTAGTTGAAAGCTTATAGCTGATAACTAAGAAGTTAGCTTATTGAACTTGAAGTGTTCGATAAAATTAACGGTTGAACTGACTTACAAATATAAAATGACATAAAATAACATATTTATGAGATGCATAATAAAGTGGAAAATACAATAAACTAATAATATTAAAATGAGAAAAAAAAATTAATGCGATAGATCACAAGCTAAATAAAATAGCTTATGAAAAAAAGTAATAAGTTAATGATTAGTATTCAAATACAAATGTAAAATCTTAAACCCTAATATGCAAATGTAAAATCCCATTGCCTAAACCCTAATCTGCAAATGTAAAATCTCGTGGCCTTCTCTATCTCAATTAGTATTCAAATACACTTTAACTCAAATTATCTCGCATTTTTACATTGTATGATTTGTATGTTTTACTTTGTTTTAACTTGGTTCCTTAACTTTAATTTGTGACAAATAAATCACCTATATATTTACAAACATTAATGATGTTAGTCTAAACTAATGATCCTTCGCATTCATTAAGAGTCCAAGAGGCCGTGACATGGTGGATGACATAGCACCCAAGGCCGAGGAGCATGACATCAAGTAACAACACGCTTTGAACCTTTTCATCTCATTCACTCTCTTATGCACACAAAAGCAACTAATTCACTACAGAAGGGAATGTCATGCGCATCAGACGGCGGAGGCAACCAAACCACCCCCTATCCAACATTGCTTTTGTTGACACAAAGAGGCTCACCAGGGATGCTGCTTTGAACCAAGTAGCAACGGATCCACAGAAAACGGTTTTCGACGCCAAGCATTTGATCTAGATTCTCCGACTCGTTGGTTTATAATGACATGAAGGTGTGGCTTTTTAATTTATCCTTGGCGCATGTGACAAATCCATGATCGTGGTCATATATGAGGGTGAAGAGAAGTTTTTTGATGGATTTAATTGATATACATCGAGAGTGTAAAGTTTTTTTGCACCGTCAACCAATCAGAAATTGATATACCATCATAAATGCTTGATTTTTATCCTAACCATCTTAAAAGTCATCAATTCCATGATTTCTGATTGGTTGTCAGTGTAAAAATCTTTATACTGACAGTGCATACAAATTAAACTCTTTTTTGATTATGTCATTGGTGTAATATATATTAAGCATTTATCTTTACTGTTTGAGGAAAAAGAAAAAAAACAAGTAAACCCATATTTTCAACATAATTATTTTATTTCGTTATTCTCAGTCATATAAATGTCACAGACAATATAGAGTCTGAGAAGGGTGTTACAGTAACTGTTAATCAAAATATTTTTTCTTTAGAAACAACAACGAATATGTGATAGGTGGTTAAGATTTAGGTGTAAAACGAGGTGTGATAAAAAAAGTACTAAAACATTTTTATAGTATCTTTCTCTCACATAATATTTGGTTGGAGGGAAATGGAGGTGAGGGGAAGGGAAGGGAAGGGAGGGGAGGGGAGGGGGGAGATTTTCTTAGACCTTTCATGTTTGATTCAATTTTTTGGAGGGGAAAGGAGGAGAATTGAGGGAACAAAATCCCTTCTGATCGGTTTTGGCTCCCTTCCA
This sequence comes from Sophora flavescens, assembly GCA_030762895.1. Lineage (NCBI taxonomy): Eukaryota > Viridiplantae > Streptophyta > Magnoliopsida > Fabales > Fabaceae > Sophora > Sophora flavescens. The sequence continues at coordinate 64,435,919 of CM061062.1, read as the reverse complement.
ATAATGGGAGAATTTGGAGGAGAAGGGGATTTAAAACATTTTAAATGCATCGACTAAAATATTCTTAATTGTGTATTTTAAATTTCAAAATTATAAGGGTACAAACCTAAATTAGCTCTAAAATCTCTCTCCTCCTCACCTCTCCGACTGGTCGGACCGATTGGACCGAAAACCAGTCATTTGGCCGGCCCGAGCACCTCATCAGATCGGATATGTAGTCAACTTGGTATGGACCAGTATGACTTCTTAATCGATTTTTAGAAAAACAAGTGACACGAAGACAGATCAAACCAGATGGGACATGCTATATTTATATTTAAAAAAAACATAGGAGAAGCTACCCGTCCAGATCCAACCACCACATGGCCTAACCACACCAAACGCAGCCAGATCCAATCATCGAATAGGCAAACCGCACCAGAGTCATCCAGATCTGACCACCATGACCTAGCACGTTACGCTATTGTGCTGTCACGTTCTGGAGTTCTAGTTAGCTCCTCCGCATTCTGTTGTTCTAGTTTTGTGGTCTTGGTTGTCTGTTGAAAATAGGCTAATCTAGACAATGGATTTCGAAAAACAAAATAGAAGACTTGAGCTTGATGTAACATCCCAATATTTACATATATGTTTAATTAATTAAAGTGATTAATTAGTCTAATGTTTATTTTTATTAATTTTTGTGTTATTTTGTTTGAGTAATTTTATTTGCTTATTAAACTATTTTTATTGGGTGCGTTAACACTGGGTCATTGCATTGTATGCACGCTTGTAGGATAATAATATTATGCTATCATCAATATTATTATTTGCAAAAAAAAATGAGAAATAAAGAGTCTGTTTGGTTTGCCAAATCCACTAGCATATAGCGGGTGAAAAAGTAGCCATGTTTGATAACCATTTTTAAAATTAGCTTATAGTGTTTTTTCACTAGCGTAAATCATTTTTTCCAGACGCTATAGTGTATAACTTATATTTTTTCTTCTATTTTTATCCCTACCATCTTAATTAAATTTCTCACTTATCCTTAACTAATAAAATAAAATAGTAATCATTTAACATAGTATATAAATAATAGTTAATTTCACTATTTAGATTTATATTTAAGATAAAAAATAGAAAATATATTTTTATCTATAAAAAATAAAATTTGTATAAAAATTGTATCAATATATAATTTATTTTTATTATTCCATTTTATTTATTAAAAAAATTTAAACTAAATTAATATTAAAATTAAAAATTAATATTTTAATTTTTGAAATGAAAAATAATTTAAAATAAACAAAAGTGTTAAAAGTGAAAATTATTTTAAAATAAATAATATAATAATATAAATAATATATATATATATATATATATATATATATATATATATATATATAATATGCAAACACATCCTTTTATGTCATTTTATATTTATCAGCTAGTCCAACCGTTAGTTTGACCAAACACTTCAAATCTAATCCGCTATCAGTTATCAACTATCCATCAGTTTTTACCAAATAGAGCCAAAATAATGAAAAAAATGTATTATAATATTTTCTAAACAAAACCAAAATTATTAATATTATTGATAATAATTTTATTATTAATAATACTAAAAGGTAAAATATAATAATATTATGCTATTGTCAATATTATTATTTCAGATTTTACCCAACTTAATTTTAGTTTTTTTTTAAAATTTGTTGTCATGTGAAATTATGACTCTGCTGAATGATACAGCTAGCCGAGCTGCACGTTTTGATTTCCCTAGTAATCAAGCGATAAGCACCAAGGGGAAAATCTGTCCCTCAGCAAAGGGTTTCCAAACTTGTAACACCCCGATTTTCATATAAATGATTATGTTACTATGGCCGGATGCCTAGGTGCCTAAGTGTTGTTGTTGTTGTTGTTGTTGTTGTTGTTGTTGTTGTTGTTATTATTATTATTATTATTAATGAAGTTAGTATTGTTATTTATATAATTGATAATGTAATTGTTATTAGTGTTGTAGTATTTTTTATACATATATATATATATATATATATATATATATATATATATATATAAGTATATATTATTAAATATGATAATAGATATTTTAATATATGAATATATGCATTAATATGAGATTGTGTCCCTTAATGTGTGATCTTATATGGATATATGATTTTTGTAGGTGATTTTATATGTTAATATATAATATGTGTTTTTATTAATAATAAGTGATTAAGAAAGATATTATGAAATATCGTGTGTTTTAGTATTTAAATTGAGATTGTGTATATCCTAGGTTTTAGTCCCTCAATTAATCATATTTGAGTCCTTATTAATATAGGATAATCCTCTTTTTGATTACCCCTTAAGATCTTATAATAATCTCCTATGGATCCTATCTAGGAATAACCACCAAATCTGTCGCTAAACCTCCATCGAACTTTTGACCATCTTAGAGTCCGATTTAGGATTCGATCATCAGCCATTAATTTGTAGATATGTCTCTTAGCTTTCTAACGACACCAAGAACGCCTCAATCGGAAACTTGTACCTCAAGTTATGGTCAAAATACCGACCTGCATACAGTTTGTGCTGAAATAGAAACCCGTTATGCCCTAACTTGTATTTATACCATAAGACTCGTCCTAAACCCTATTCCTCACTTTGTTAACCTCAGAATAGCTTCCTCTTTTCATCTTTCTTAGTTTTCCCTTGAACCCCTTGAAGTTCTTGGAGTTTGTGAGTCCGTTTGGGAGAGAAGTTACACGTGTTAGCATTGTTTAAGGTAACGTAGTTATCCCTCCTTAATCTCCTTTTCCCTTTCTTTTGAATTGGGGATTAATTGGTTATTCTCTCCCCTTCTTCTTTATACAAGACTTGAGGAACTCGTCGAGCCGCTCGAGGGAATGTGTCTAGTTTGTCAACGTTATCGTTTTGGGAATCTTCATACCAGGTATGGGGAGAAGGGCTAGTATAAACATGTAGGCTATGTGGTAGCGTAAGATGAAGGGTTAACCTATGACCCTGTCGTATGTTGTTTGTCTATTTTTTTGCTATCATGTTCATGATGATATATGCTTAATTGATGATTGGTATGTCTTTTAGTGATTTGTGTTGATGATTGGCATGCCTATTGTTGTTATAATTGATAATGATGTTTATGCCATGATTATGTTTGGATTGATGACGTTATGAATGAATGATCATGATGATGATGATGTTGTTATGATGATGATGATGATGTTGTGCTCTTATGAGTGTTGATTGTTGAGGATGTTAATGCCAACAATGATGATAGTAAGTCTCTAATTAATTAATAGGTCTCGTTAATGATGTTAAGACGTTAAAATACGTTAATAATGATAATGAGAATTAAGGGATGTTTCTCCCAGTTGTTCATAAGACATGAATATAGTGTGAGAGATAAGGTTATGTTCATAGGGCTTAGTTAAAGACCCTAGGATTGATTAATGAGTGTTCTAGGAACCTTAATAACGAAGCTATGATTAAAGGATTAATTCCCCATGATGATAAGACATGAATATTAATGAAGAACAGTTAAGATTAATGAAGTTGATATTCAATGGATTAGTAAAAGCCAATAAGTTTGATCTATGTTTTGCCCCAAGGATTTGGGAAAGGGTTTCTGACCCTTTCTGCCTAGATCAGTACGACCACGCTCCATTGAGCACGACCGTGCTTAACAGGCAGCACGATCGTGCTTGCCTATAGATCCAATACGCTTGTGCTGAGAGTGAGCACACCCGTGCTCACCTGACCAGAACAGAACCGGAAATGCTGAAATAGGGGTTTTCACCCCCAAACGCTTAAAAGGCTTAATAAGACACCAACAGAACTTGAAGATAAAAGGCAAGTGATAAGATGCTGTACCTTGGTGGCCTAGTGTCCGCCCCAAGTGTTAAGATGTTACACCTTGGTAGCCTAGTGTCCGTTCCAAGGGGGGCCTTGATGCTTAATAGTCAAGGTGTTGATGCTCTGGTGCTTTTCGGTCGGAGTGTTGTTTAACGTTTAAAGTTAAAAATTAAAGATGATGTTATCTTTGGTGCTTGTTGGCCAAATACGTTAAGCCATAATAAATGGTGTTGATGGAGGTGGTGGTTAACGGTTGTTTGTTGTGTGCATGCATCATGCATGGAGTTTTAGGGGTTGGTACGGTAGTTAAGGGGAGGTCGTCCGCGTGTAAGACGATCTGGCCATCCACGGTGATTCATCAGAGACTAAGGGGATCATGTACACCCGTGGTGGCACATCTGAGAATAAGGTGCGTCGGCTATCCTAGGGGTCCACCCATGGTAAGGTGAACTGCCCCGGTGTTGGTGCTTATTGAACAATGTGGCGATGTAACTCTAGAGTCGTACGCTTGGTGTAGATGGATCCACATGTATTCGGAGTAGTGTTTGGCATTGCATTGTATGATTGATGTTATATTGTGATATGCTTGTTGTGTTGGTATGATGACTATGTTATGATTTCTATGTGTTGTATGTTCATCTTGCCAACTATCATGTTGCCGTTATGTTTATATGCATGGTTCTTACTCCCCGTCTTTCGTTGTTTGCTTTGCATGTATCCTTTGGTTATACAGAGGGTGGTGAGCAACTTGCTGAGGAGTGACTCCAAGGAGCCGCTAATCGTAGTTTAGTTTATGTTTAGTTTAGTTGTTTATCCAAGTTGTTTATCGGATTGGTTATACCAGCTCTGTAATGTGACATCGGGGTTGAGTTTCGTTTATATGTTTATGTTATGTATTTTTTTTTAAAAATCTTTGTTAAGTTTTATTTTCCGCTTTGAGACCTTGTTACAATGTGGTATCCTTTACTTGTTGGTTTTATTTTGTAAAGAACAAGCATGTGTTTATCTTATTTTGAAAAATTAAATATTTCCTTCTATGTTATCGTTTTATAAATACATGCGGGGTAGAGGGTGTCACAAAACTAGCTAAAGAAAGCGTTTGGTTGAAGGCTGAACTAAAAAGCTACAAATTGAGAAGCTAAGTAACTAAACGACTAAGGTGGCGTTTGGAAGAGCTTATTTAAGCTCCTTTTGACTTATCTGATGGCATAAGCTCTTATGCAGTGTGTTTGACAGAGCTTATAAAAATAACTTATGTCATCCCATAAGGAGTTTTTGACTTATTTTCATAAGTCACTGGGAGAAGCTTATGGAATTGTCATAAGAGCTTATACACTAAACACCCTCTCCGTGTTTTTCACTATTCGAATCCTCTCATGCCCCTTACTTTCTTTTTCTTTCTTTAAGTGCTTATGGCATAAGCTCTCATGCAATAAGATCTTATGTCATAAGCTCTTAATTAAGTTGTTTACCCAAACGCACCCTAAGTGTTTAAACAATGCAAAGTAAAATAAAGAATAACTGAAAGCAAAGCAAAAGGGAAGTAATATTAAAGCAGAAAATATGTTGGAAATCTAAGCATAAAAAGCTTAAGTTGTATTGATTGATTGTCGATCCTTGACAAATTGTTATAGAGGATATTTATAGGCAAAAATCAACCCCCACTCTAGCCAACCTTATTGACTGAAGCTCCTAAATTCATGCAACTACTAACACCTAACCTACCTATGATTCCTAACGGCTTAACCCATAACAGCTACTTTCAAAGAACTGCGTTCCTACTTTCCAGACACATCCCTTGGTATCCGTTAGCAACTGATCTTCAAGCCTGAGTTCTTCAAACGTGTGTTGTAACTGGATTTATCCACTATCAGCAACTTTAGGAAACAAGGAGTAACAGGCCAAGAGTTGACTTTTAACCCTCGACTGAATATTAAGATCTCATTCCTACAGAGATGCTTCTTGTTCAACTTCTCTAACCTCTTCTAGCAATACCCTTTCTTCTATGGACATAGATCAAGATTTTGTTTCTACCGTTCTTGCTCCAATCATGAATTCTCAAAGTATTACTATTTCGGTCCAAAATTGACAAGGCCCAAAACCCTTCTCCCATTTGGCCCAAGAAGGGTTCGACCCGATAGAACACCCTGGTCAGAGACCGGGTGAACTACTCCGACCGACCAAAATCATCCGACCATCTTTTCCCTACTGTACAAAATAGATTTTACCGCTTCGGGAAAGAACCAAATCAAGCCTACCCCATACACATTAGAGAGGGAGAGAAATTACCCCTCTTTTCCTGACACACACAAGAACCTCTCGGGGACTATCATTGTGGACACCCCTCTCTGGCAAAGATTAAAGAGGGAAAACACGCCTCAAAGCATGTGTTACCATACTTAGGGTCATCATGATAAATCCAATAGATAGGTATATAAAGGAACCTCCATCATTAGAAGAAGGTATGCATTTTATCATTACAAGAACACCATATACTATCTGCTAGACCACTGCTGACTTAAGCATCAAAGTGTCTTCGCATACCCTGTTAGAACCAAAGTGGTTTTGGATTAAATAATCTTTTAAGTTTTGATGTTAACAAAAAGGTTAAATTTGTATGGCAAAGTGTTATCAAAGATCTAACTTGTTTGTTATAAGTATGCAGGGACTATTTGATTTATACGAATTAGAGGAACTTAAATTTAAAGTATGGAATCTATCAGATTCTATTTCAATCCTCTAGACGAGTCTACAACTCTTGGTAAAATTCTGAGTCTATTAGATTTATGGCAGACGAGATCGAAAAATTAATTATGATAGACGAGATCTTAGATTCAACTAAGGCAGACAAGTTACTAAGTCCAAATAAAAATCAAGTAGACGAGACAATGAAATATAACAAGTCCAAAGACTTGATAGACGAGTAGTCTCACTAGACGCCACGTCAGTAGACGAGCTCTTAAGTATAGCACGTCCAACTCTCAGAACTAGATGAAAAGTCTGTAGACGCATTAATAGTAGACGAGCCCATCTCACTGATAAGTTATCTTGCACGTCCAAAGACCTGCACGTCCACTAGTTTTAAAACGTGAACCCGTCTAAGCTTAAATATATTTATTTCAAATGATTGCTTATTTAATTCAAAGAATATATGTCTTTTTACCCTTGCCGCTTCTATTGTTTAAATTCTTTATCTCTTGGATAAGAGAACTCCGTACCATCGAAACCAAAAACCTTTGTACTCTGTCAACTACATTGTTGTAAAGATCAAGTCAAGTACAAAGATGGAAAGTCAGAAAGAAACCTTTGATATAACAGAGAAGTGACAGCTCTACTTTGACCATTCCTCTGATAATCAAAAGCACTTTTGAGACACCCCGCTGTGCCCCGGTGTTTTATTAGCTTAAAACTTTATTAATTTATTCCTTAATCGCTCGCTTAACGGGAAAAGACGTAAAAATTAAAACTTATATAATAATCATATAAGTTCTGCAAATTAAACACATCGACATTGTAATATATAAATACACACATGTTTATTTATTACATTCCCAAAACACTGTTGAGGGTATCCTCTCAGTAGGAGCCCTCACAGGCATAAACTTAAAATAGAAATCATACTTAGCGGAAGCATATAAAAAATTACCTCTTAGACACAATGGTCGTACTATCTATACTCTAATCACCATGGATCACAGCTCAACCTCCAGCGTCTGGTTCGTAAGGAGTTCCATCCAATTCCTCCTGGCTTCGCTCATCCACGGGGTCTTCTCGTACAATTCCACAAGGAGATAAAATACAATATACAGAAATACACAGGGGATAAGAAACAATTCTATCATCAAAAGCGGAAAAGAGTCATAGTAAATTATACAGTAATTGTCACAGACAATCAGCACACCTAACTAACAAATCATCGTCAACTTAATATACCATCCTCTACCCTCAATCTCATGCTACTCAAAGACATCATAGCTTCATACCTATTTCTAAGGTGGAAGTGGTCTCGCGAGAACTCTTGATTTTACGTGTATTATATTACCAATACACAGATGTGTTTTACGTGTATTATATTACCAATACTCGGTGTATTATGTTACCAATTCACAGATGTCCTTGTGTATTATATTGCCAATACACTTTTGTCTTTGTGTATAATATTACCAATACACTTTTGTCCTTGTGTATTATATTACCAATACACGGTTGTGGACAACAACACCTATACTTGAATCTCACCAACCCGTTTTAACAACATCCTAGTGCCTTAACCTTCCATTAGAACTTGACACATATATTCTATGCCATAACACTTATTTAACATACATCATCTAGGTTAGGCACTTCTAAATCATCATTATCCTCACACCCAAAACAATCATCTCTTAGACAACATATATATCTTTGCTTAAAAATCCACTAAGCATAATATTAACAACCAGGCAGATCATGCATAATATAACATTAGAAAATATTCAAATCTAGTAAACCATAAAGTCAGACTCTGTCACGGCCTAGCTGTGATAGCCATCACGACCGTGACAGGCATCAAAGGCAAGCATTTCTGCAACACAGAACCTGTCACGATCTGGCCATGACAGCCATCACGGCCGTGATAGACAAACAACCTCCTCAATATCATCAAATATTCAAACACCGAAAACAATACGTCACATGCAGATGGAATACCTCAATCAGCGTATCACAGTAAATTCAATAATATAAATTCAAACATCATCAAATACCTATAATCAACCTAATATCGATAAACCTACAATCCCCCAATCAACATTGGTTTTAAAGAAATAGTTTCCAATGTGATTTTGGTCTTGTTGATTACTCGACTTCTAGTAAGGTTTAGGTCACCCTACATAATTATCATATAATCTACTACTTATCGATTCCGATGATAGGTTGATTCTTTCCCCCACCTGGGTTATCACCGAACTCCCGAACTCGAAGCTCCTCGTTGTCATACCACAAAGTACTAACTCCACCTTCAACCAATCAACATAATAACCAATAAATCAAACAAACTCATCTATGTTCTCTTTAGGCTAGGTTTGGCCATTTAATTCAAATTAGAGTTAGGATTCTTTTCTCAACATAAGCCTTTGGATACTTATCACTTAGGTTCTAGGTAACTTAGATAAATTGCTATAACTTGAAAATATGGAATAAAAATCATCCAACCACTTAAGGTAGGTTTCGGTCTTGTATTACAAAATAGGCTAGGGTTTTCAAAACAACACAATTTCTTAGATCAATGATCTTAGAGTATTAAAGAGTATGAATCAATCATTAGATTTCACAAATCAATCAAAAACCTTCCACCCCTTTTATGTTAGGGTTTCGACCCTATGTAAAAAATATAGGTTAGAAAACTTTGTTGGATTCAAGCTCTTGGATTTAGACAATACAAGTATTAGAGAGTTCAAATCAAGCATTAACTTTCAAAAACAACAACAAAACATTAAATCCTCTTTCTTACATAGGTTCGGCCCACACATGGAATTTAGGATAGAAAACCCTGTTGAAGTTAAGCTTCTAGATTAAGATCATAAAGGTATTAAAGAGTATGAATCAAGTGTTAGGATTTAGAAAAGACACAAAAACATCATACCCATTTTCCTCTCTAGGTTCGGCCAACTAGGGTTCTATAAGAAAGAAAATGTTTTTGACCAAAAGCTCTTGGATAATGAGAATAGAGATCATAACTAGATCATAGTAATTGGTTTCACATTTTTAGGATTTTTCTACAATTTTCTATGAATTTTTGAAGTTCTAGATCTATAAATGAAAAACCATGAAAATGAAGAACAAAAGCTTGGAAAAGAAAGGAGATGATTATGTTACCTAAGATGAGAAAGTAGAATAAGAATTGATGATGATATTGGCAAGTTTTCACTTGAAAGAACTTGAAGCTTTTGAAGCTTCAAAAATGGAGTTTGTGTTTATGAAGAAGAAAGTGAGCAAATGAAGAAGATGAAGTGTTTTTATAGAGGAGAGAGAGAGAGAGAGTAGGCATGAAAGAGAGAGAGAGAGAGGGAGAGAACTTGATGACCAAGTTTTGGGTTATGCCATGTTTGGTTGGCAAAAAGGAGGAAAATGGCTTATTTGATTATAAAATGGTAAAATTTGAAAAAGTGTAATGATGACACTTTTTATGGATGTGACAAAAGGCTTCTATCACCATGCCTACTTTTCCAACAAGTCACTTCAATCCTTTCATGTCTTCTATTATGCTCCATTGTGTATCCGGTTCAAGTTCACGATCGTATTTCACCCGAAATAAATATTATATTTTAATTCCGAACGTAAAATTTCCAAAATTACTAAAGTCATTGGAAACACGACAAAAATACTAACCATTTCGTTCACGGGTCAAAATTAGGGTTTCTGCTCAGTAAACTTTTACTGTCAGTGAAAACACAGACCGACTTTCGTCTGAATTTTTAACCCAAAATCTTACCGTAACCTTCTATCATAAAGTAGACTATGAATATGATTTTATTTTATTCAAAAACACTTTCTAACTTTCATATTAAAATATAATTAATTATATTTTAACCGGTTGAACAACATAATTAAAATCAGGCTGTTACAACTTCTCCAAGAAGCATATAAAGTTATCAGTCTCAACGGATCCAAGTAATTAATGCTATATCTAAACGGATACAATTTGAAGATCGTTGAAGGAAATCAAGACAGAGAAGCACTTCAGCTATATATGCTTGAAGAATTTCAAGAAGAATTTGACACACATATACAAAGATAGAGATACACAAGCATACACACGAAGCTTTGATATCATTGTGCAAAAACTCTGATGATTTTGGAAAAACAAGTTTACATGTAAATCTTGTTGATCTTAAACTTTCAAATCCTCACACATAGTGAGTTCTTAGATCAAATCAGTTAATCTCTTTGTCAGAGTTAAAGCCTGAAGAGGCTTGGTAGAGAAAGATTACTTGTAGCCTGAAGAGGTGTTGAATACTTGTAATCTATTTGGAAAATAGTGGATAAATCCTTTAGGTAGAAGGGACTGGACGCAGCTCTTGGTTGGAAGAGAGTGAACCAGGATAAAACACTTGCATGAATCTTCTAAACCCTTATCTTTTACAGTTTTTGTTTATACTAACTGTGGGGTTCTGTATATGAGTTTATTAACTCTTCAAAAATGTTTTCCTGTTTGTGTGTTGTTTCTATTGTTTTACTTGTAAAAGGTTTGAGAAAAGAATTTTTCGAAAGTCTGTTAAGAAACACAATTCAACCCCCTTCTTGTGTTTCCCTGGGTCAACTTCAGTTGGTATCAGAGCTCAGCCTCGAAAGGGTTGAGCATCTAACAAGTGCTGAGGGAGTATGATCCAACAAGCATGGATAAAGAAGGACAAACAATCAACATACCTCCTTTCTTTGATGGTAGTGATTATGACTACTGGAAAAAGAGAATGATGGCTTTTCTTGATGCACAGAATGTGGAAATCTGTGAGCTGATTGAAACTGGCTACACTGAGCCAAGAGGTGATGTAGGAGCTGCTATTCCTAGAGCTCGTTGGACTCAAGAGAAGAAAACTCAACATCAACTCAATCTGAAAGCTAAGCACTATTTGATGTGTGCTATCACCAGGTCTGAGCATGATAAAGTCCATAGCTGTAATATTGCTAAGGAAATATGGGATACTCTTGCCCTAGCTCATGAAGGGTCATCCTAGGTCAAGGAGTCAAAGATAAGCATGCTGGTTCATCAGTATGAATTATTTAAAATGGCTGAACATGAAACTATAGATCAAATGTTTGGAAGATTCCAAACTATCACCAACAGTCTTAGATCTCTTGGAAAAACCTATGAGAACAGAGATCATGTAAAAAATTTTTTGAGGAGCTTACATAAACAGGGGAGACCTAAGGTCACTGCTATTCAGGAAGCAAAGAACCTCAATACTCTCACTTTGGAGGAACTTCTTGGATCTTTAAAAGTTCATGAGCTCGAGCTCAATGAAGAAGAAAGTTCCAAAAAAGGAAAATCTGTTGCCCTAAAGGAAAAAAGGCTAGCTCTTCCAAAGTTCTTAAAGCTGAGGAATCCTCTGATGAAGCAGACCCTTCTGATAGTGATGAAGGATCTGATGAGGATGAATTGTCTTTCATCTCCAGAAAGATTCAACATATGTGGAGAAAGAAAGGTGGTTTCAGAAGGAAGCGGTTCAACAAAAGTTCATCAAGGAGAAATCAGACTCTAAGGAAAAAGGTCCACCTCTGTGCTTCGAGTGCAAAAAGCCTGGTCATTTCAAAGCTGACTTCCCAAAACTGAAGGACAAAAAGAAGTTCTTCAAAAAGAAGAAGGGCTTGATGGCTACTTGGGAGGATTTGGATCTGTCTTCATCTGATGAAGAAAATGAAGCAGAGGAAGAGGCAAATATCTGTCTCATGGCTGATTCATCATCAGAACGTGAATACACTGATCCGGTAATGGATTCTAACCCATCCATTCTTCAAGATGCATTTGATGAATTATTTCACAACTCATCAATTCTGTCTCATGAATATAGAAGTCTTAAAAGGAAAATTTCCAAACTATCTAAAGAATATGATGTGGTTTGCATGGAGAAAATAAGTCTTGTAAATTAAAATGACAAACTAAAATCAGATAATGTAAGTCTAACTGACAAACTCAAGTGTGAGCCAACTGTCTCTTGTGAAGTTACAAAACTGAAATAAGATGTGACATATCTGACAGACACTCTGTCTAAATTTGTAGGTGGCTTAGATAAGCTAAGTTTAATTTTAAGGCACTCTAGGTCACCACATGATAAGTCTGGCCTTGGTTATGACAAAGAAAAGCATGAAGCATCTTATAAAAAGTCAAAACCACATATGCATAACAAAACCTCAAAAGCTCAAACACAGCATGTCAAAACTAAACTGAGCTCGTCCAATACCTACTGCAAAGTATGTGGAAAAGGTGGTCATATAACATCTAGATGCATACATCACAAGCATATCAAACATGCTAGTCTAGTGACTACTAACAAGAAAGGACACAAGTCAATCTGGGTACCTAAAGATAAGATTGTACCTGTTGCAGACTTGCTTCACGTCACATGACGGGAGAAAGGTGTATGTTCAAATACCTTAAACATAAGGATGGTGACTGGGTTACCTTTGGAGGTAATCATAAAGGAAATGCATTGCAAGAATCCAGCCGTCGCCCAATAGAGCCTTGTCTACTGTCTTCGGTTCTAAATCAGAGACTAATGCAGAATCATCTTGCTCTCTGAATGTAGATCTGGTTCTTGGCTTATCATTAGGATTCCCAATGATTTGATCTTGTGGATGATAATTCCTGAAGTACCAAGATCTCTGAACACTTTCTTGTTGAGAAGTTGAAGTTTCTGACTCATGTTGTAGAGGGTCATCCACTTGATCATCAGTTTTGACCTTTGCTGATTCTCCTGAGATATTGAGATCAAGATCTGTAAAAGCTTCATCTAGCTCTGATAATTTCTTATCAGGCTGCTTGTCATCAAACTTAACATGTATACATTCTTCTACTACCGGAGTTCTAGAATTATATACTCTAAAGCCTTTTGATGATTCAGAATATCCTAATAGAATTCCATTATCTACTTTAGCATCAAACTTATCAAGTTGATCTTTAGTATTCAATATATAGCATTTACAACCAAAAGGATGAAAGTAAGATATGTTGGGTTTTCATCCTTTCCCCAATTCATAAGGAGTCTTATTCAAGATTGGTCTAATGTATATTCTGTTCTGAATGTAGCAGGCAGTATTAACAGCTTCAACCCAGAAGTGTCTAGGGACAGAGTTATCATTGAGCATTGTTCTAGTCATCTCTTGAAGAGATCTGTTCTTTCTCTCTACCATGCCATTTTGCTGTGGTGTTCTAGGTATTGAGAAGTTGTGAAGTATACCACTTTCTTCACAGAACTTATGAAATAGCTCATTTTCAAACTCTCCCCCATGGTCACTTCTGATTGAAGTGATACACATGCCTTTTTCATTCCATACACGTTTACAGAATACAGAGGAGACCTTGAAAGACTCATCCTTGTGAGCTAGGAACATAACCCATGTCCATCTAGTATAGTCGTCTACAATGACTAGACCATCTTTCTTTCCACTAACAGAGGTAGTCCTAGTTGGTCCAAACAGATCAAGGTGTAGCAACTCTAGTGGTCTATTGGTACTAACAATATTCTTTGATTCAAAGGAACCTTTTACTTGTTTTCCCTTTTGACATGCATCATAGAGAGCATCAGATTTGAACTTGAGGTTTGGTAATCCTCTCACGAGGTTATGCTTATTTAGCTTTGAAATTAATTTCAAGCTTGCATGACCTAGCCTTTTGTGCCAAATCCATCGCTCATCTTCAATGGACACTAGACACGAGATACTTTGATTTGTAAGATCCTCCAAGTCAATCTTATACAGATTGTTTTGCCTCTTGGCAGTGAATAAGAGTGATCCACAGGTTTCTTGACATTACACATGTTCTTATCAAAAGAAACAGCAAACCCACTATAACACAATTGACTTATGCTTAGCAGATTGTGTGGACTCTTGTACCTTTACCAAATTTACCAAATTTACCTATTCCAAGAACTGAACCAATTTGAGAGAAGTGAAGTGTGGACTCTTGTACCTTTACCAAAAGAAAATCAATTATTGGAACCAAATGGGTTTACAGAAACAAGCTTGATGAAAACGGTAAGGTGATAAGAAATAAAGCTAGACTTGTTGTTCAAGGTTACTTACAGGAAGAAGGTATTGACTACACTGAAACCTTTGCACCAGTTGCTAGATTAGAGGCAATTTGCATCTTATTATCATTTGCTGCACATCATAGTATAATGCTATATCAAATGGATGTAAAAAGTGCCTTTCTAAATGGTGTTATTAGTGAGGAAGTGTATGTTATGCAACCTCCGGGTTTTGATAGTGAAACCCAACCTGAACACGTATATAAGCTAAAGAAAACTTTATGTGACCTTAAACAAGCTCCTTGAGCTTGGTATGAAAGGTTAAGTTCATTCTTAATGGACAATGGATTTAGTAGAGGAAAGGTTCACACAACCTTGTTTAGAAAGTCCAATAAGTCAAGTTTCATTGTTGTTCAAATATATGTTGATGACATAATTTTTGGTGCTACTAACGAATCTCTCTATAAAGAATTCTCTAAGCTTATGCAGAAAGAGTTTGAAATGAGCATGATGGGAGAACTCAAGTTCTTTCTTGGACTTCAAGTTAAGCAAACAGTGGACGAGGTGTACATCCATCAAACTAAGTATATAAAGGAATTGTTAAATAAATTCAAGATGGATGATTGCAAACCTATGACCACCCCTATGCATCCCACATCCATATTGAACAAAGATGATAAAGATAAAAAGGTAGACCAAAAGCTTTATAGAGGTATGATAGGATCTCTGCTATATCTTACTGCGTTGAGACCTGATATTATGTCCAGTGTATGCTTATGTTCTCGATTTCAATCTGATCCAAGAGAATCTCACTTATCAGCAGTTAAAAGAATATTTAGATATTTAAAAGGTACTAATAATCTAGGTTTGTGCTTTAAGAAAAATGGTGATTACAGATTTTTGGTTTTTGTGATGCTGACTATGCTAGAGATAGAATAGAAAGAAAAAGTATCAGTGGAGGATGCCACTTCATTAGAGCTAATCTAGTCTCATGGTCAAGCAAAACACAAAGTACTATTGCTTTATCAACTGCTGAAGCTGGGTATATTTCAGCTGCTAATTGCTGCTCATAACTTCTATGAATCAAACATCAACTGGAGGACTACAATGTGCTTGTAAGTAGTATTCCACTTATGTGTGATAATACTACTGTAATAAATATATCTAAGAATCCAATATTGCATTCAAGGGCTTAGCATATAGAGATTAAACATCACTTTATTAGAGATTATGTACAAAAAGGCATTATTGATATACAATTTGTAGATACTGACCATCAATGTGCAGATATCTTTACTAAACCTCTTGCAGAGTACAGTTTCATATTTATTATAAAACATCTTAATATGATTGGTGTGGATTAATTGTGAGTCCAATTCTTGCATCTATTATATGTGCGTCTATTGCCTAAATGCGTCCAATGCATGTTGCATGCGTGTCCAGTGGGCATTGCGTCCATTGACTATTTACATAGTTTTATCAGACTCGTCTATGCTATCTATTATTATATTTACATTAATTCATGTCCAAGACATATTTAATAATATCCTTATCCTGAGTCGATTATTTCCATCAATCCCATCAATAGCTTTTTATGGTTTTAAAACCTCGCGCCGCATCGCACTCATTACTCCTTTCCTCACACGTTTTCATTTTTTAAAATTATTTTCTTTGAGAAAAATCTTCAAATTCGAAACCTTTTTAAGTAATACTTTTTCCCTCTGAAAAATCTTTCACAATATTCTCTCTTTGAACCCTCGAGTACTCTATTTTCTTGCTACTAAACCCTAAACTCTCAAACCTCATTAGTGGCTTCCTCTTCTGTTGCTGCAACTTTTAATGTGGATAAGCTGAACCTTGCTGCTGAGCACCACTTCAACTTTGGGATTCTGCAAGAATATAACTTAGATGTGAGTAAGAATGTTACTGCTACGGGTTGGGGTGGATTGTTCTTGGAAAAAGTCTCAATCTACCATAACCTAATTAGGGATTTCTGGAGAAACCCTCGGGTAACAATTACTGAAATCTCTGTTAAGGTTCTCGAAAAAAGAGTAGTGGTCTCTGAAAAGACCATCTTTGATGCTATCATCTGCGCTCAAGAAGGAGTGGTCTTTACTGATACTTGGGAGAAGGACCTTGGTGGTTTCTGAGGTGGTAGCTGCCTTCCTGATGAGAGAAGATAATGTGAGAAGTCATTCTTGGAAGTCAGTAGATATGAAGGATGAGGTTCGCATTCTTCATCAATTGCTGAACAATGTTGTTTTCACTAGTGCAGAAAAGGGATTCCACATCAGTTATTTTTGGCTTTCCACATCGGTTTTCAAACTGATGTGGAAACGACCGATGTGGTTTATTGCCACTTTACACATCGGTTAAAAAACCGACGTGTAAAGTATATTTTAAACATCGGTTTTCTATTAACCGATGTGGAAAATTAATTTATCAATTGATAAGCAGTTGGAAATTTAACTTTCTACATCGGTTTTGCCTAAAACCGATGTGTAAATTTAACTTTCTACATCGGTTTTAAATAGAACCGATGTGTAAAGTGAAATTTACACATCGGTTCTACGGAAAACCGATGTAGAAAGTTAAATTTACACATCGGTTTTTGATGAACCGATGTGTAAAATCTCATTTTTTTTTAATCTGTTATTTACATTTCAATCATTCATTTCCCTGTTTTGATGAATGCGATCAATAAACAAACCAGCAAGACTCTCGATCAAACAAGAAACAACAACAGAACACCAAACCAGTTTTGACACAATCATTCAAAAGCAAAACATACTTCATTCAATTTTCTTAGCACAGACAATCAGCTCTTACACATATGGTTAAAAATACCGACATTTCATCAAATGACTAGTGAGCACAGAATCTGAAAACAGAGGGCATCGTGGCCTAATTAATTTCGAATGAATGAAAACAACACTTTATCAAGGCTACATCAAAACACGAGAGAAGAAGAATTGAACCAGACACGAGCACTAATACATATCATCACCAAAGGTACACTATAGCTAGTACATGATAAGTTTTTAAACTAACTACATATATACAAACTATGGGTGGTACACTTCAAGAAAGAAAGTTTCCCAACGCCTCTTTATGATGTTGATGTCGAAATCGAGATAATGGAGTTGGATTGTTGAATATCTGCAAGTTTAATTGGACAAAAGATTATATCTTTTAAGTAATAAACTAACATAAAACATATAACGAATCTATACTATTACTTCTAATTGTGTCAATTAACATTTACCTCACTCCATCTTTCAGTGATCCCGGAGGAGATAATTTCCAACATCCACTGCATCACATAGTAGCCACATTCCCATGACCCACGTTGTATACGTGACTACGTACAAATGAAACCCAATTAGAATATGAGGAATTAAATAAAATAGAAATCAATTATTGTACCCACTGCATTTGATGCATTTGAACTAATAAATATCTTACGCTGGGAATAATCCATCTGATAGCCCGAGTACGTCTTTCACCACGCAACATGTGGGATGCATTAATAGACCTATCATGACAAAAACATTAATTAAAGTATATATAATAGATTTCAGATAATTAAAACAACTGCACTACTGATTATAAATTATTTTAATGCTTACGTTTCGATGATCGTCTTCAGTTGATTCGCCGGCTTATTTCCCAATGAGCAGAAGAAGACCACGACGTTCATTCTTGGGTACAAGAGCAACAGTTGCCAATGCCTCTGTATTTGCGAATGCTTAGTGACTAAGTCATATATTGTTATACTTAAATAACCGGTACTTACTTATTGAGATAAGGCGCAAGATAGAATTGATGATCGTCTCGGGCAAGTATATCACGTATGGTAGTGGAGGGGTCTTCCGATGCTACGAGAACATCACCCCGAATGAACATGGGGTCAATGAACCCATAAAGGGCGAGGTTACCCTGATCGACTAACATACGATGCAGATACCTAATATATTGGAAAAACATGTTAATTATCATAGTATTTAAAAATTAATTACGTACTTAACTTATAAATAAAATGTACTTACGTTCACCAAAACGATATGTGTGCAGAACTGGCCATTTCTTTATTGAGTGCCATCTCCATAAGTTCCTTCTTTGGTATATACAGTTCACCAGGGCTGGCATCATGTTCCAACGTTACCAAGGCTGCATCATCCTCCATGGTGACAACCTATATAGCCAGAACTTTAAAAACATCACCATGGCCAGGTGCCCCTTTGTCGATCCCCTAAACAACATAGATATATATTAGTAATCACGGATAATTAAGTTATTTAATTCGTCATTAACTAAATGGTCAAATGAATACCTTGGCAGGAGCAGACATCTCTGGTCTTCCTAGATCTGACCTTTTAGGCACAATATCATTTCCAACATCCTATAACGAATACAAATAAAGCATTATCTTTAAACAATAATAAATATATTTCAACTACGAATATAGAAAAACACAACTAACCGAATACCTCAGATGCAACAAGAAAGTTGACCAGTCTTCTTGGCCAGAGGATGAAGTTACCGGGGGCCTGACCCACTGTTTGAACCTCCTCAGTGGGCACAGGGACTCGAGCATCGCATCTCGAATAATCTCAACAGACACCCTCACCGATCATCCTGGAATAACCGATGGTGTATGATATTACCTAACTTATTATATGCCCTACCCAATGCCACTAAGCGGCGATGATGATGATCATCATCAACATACAGCTCACACCCTATCGTGGTCGCCATCATCATCATCATCATCATCGCCAAGAAGATCACCATCATCATCATTTTCGGGATGATGAGGAGGATCACATGAGCCCTTAGTGCTCACATGGACAGAGGGGTTGGACGAGAGGGTTGGACACCTACTGTCATCTCTTTGGGACATAGAAGTCAATATTGCCATCTGCTTGGGCAAACCGCTCGCCCATCTCCTCGTCGAAGCTCACCTGCAATCTCCTGTTTCATCGTGCTCTATCTCGCAACCGAATCCCCGTGGCATTGGTGTGAAGATGAACCATGGTATTGGCGAATGCCGACTCCCCATCCAACACCAATGACACGGCCCGGTGGTCCGGTTTCCGATGGCGAGAGATAAGATATCATTGCGTCCTCTAGGAACAAAGGTTCCTTGGGTTAGCCGATCATCCAAGGCATCCTATCACATAAAAATATCAGGTCACATTACAATTCGAAGAACAATCTTAAAATGACAATTACAACAAACTATACTTACAATCCTCTCAGCTACTTGGCGGGCCTCCTCGGATGTATATTGTCCCGCTTTTCTTTGTTGGCCCCTCTTCCATGAACGATGGCGTGGGGGTGGAGGTGGATCAACAACCTCTGGAAGATTTTCAGCATTAGGATCCGCCCGAGATGTTGCCTCGCCGACGTGCTTTCTTTTCCTCTTCAACCATTTTCTTAACAAGCTTTTTATATCCCCCACGAGACATGACATGGGGGTAGACATTCTTGCTTTGGTTTTCCTGCCCTTTTTCCTCTTCTCTCCTGTTATAAATAAAAGACAATTAAATTACATAAGTAAATGAAATTAATGCAATTACATAAATTTAGAGACAAATCAAATAAGTTAACCTAAAAGCTGGGATCACGTCGGCTCAACAACAAAGCGATCCCACGTCGCCTTGTCAAGAAACGGATACACCTCAAGTGGGTTCTTTTTACTTTTTGGATTGAATATATAGTATTCGCCTGTGTCGGCCTTGAAAGCCCTCCAACGCTCTCCAAAGATACTTCAAAGAACGCTTCTTCATAGCGTATGTATCCTGTGATGTCAAATGTCAACTACATTAAGACCAAAAGAATCAACGAATTACTCGTATGATATTATTAAGATAAAAATAAAGTAGATACAGACAAACACAGGACGTAGAAGTATAGATACCAGAATACTCTCCCATATCTCGCTCCTTCACGTCCGCCGAACATCTCTCCACCTATCAATGAGTATACTAGGCCTGTTCCTAGCAAGGGTCGCCACAAAACTGGTAAACTGATCTTCCATTGGCCCAATAGGTTTGAGGTTATCATCAAAATCTACTCTTATCCTTTGATTTGACCCATGGTTGGCAGTCAAATTCCTCATCCGTGTGGCACGTCTACCCTTTCTACTCTGTGAGATTGGGTCTCGACCACCGCATGAAGGAGGTATATCCTCATGATCAGCCATGTATACCTGTTTAAATACAAAACAAAAAAAAACTTGTTAGTATGTCAGGATAAATATCAAACATAACTTATAAATATCGATCAACGTACATAAACATAACTTATAAATATCAACGTAAACATATAATATGCCAAACTTGATGGTAATATCAAACTAAACTTACTTTGTGGTCAATTAGTAAAGTTCTCCCATAACCCTTCTTGGTGATCATTACGAGTAGCATGTACATCATCCACTTCATTTTCCTCATTGAAATTAGGCACTCGTGTTGAGAAAGAAGGAGTATCAGAAATATCAAGAGTTGAATCGTGATTTCCCTCACTACCATTATACATGTTTTTTCCCTGGAGAACCACTGACCACCTTTTGTTAGAAGGATCACGGATATAAAACACTTGTTTTGCTTGGGATGCCATGATGAAAGGTTCCTCTTTATTACCTACCTTACTAAGGTCCACCAATTTGAATCCTAACTCATCGGTTTGCACACCATTGTTCTTGTCGACCCACCGACATTTAAAAACAGGTACTCTAAACTTCGTAATCAACCTCCCATATCTCTTCAATGATTCCAAAGTATGAAACTGATGCCATAACAGGGTTTTTATCTTTCGAACTAGAGAAATGCATGGACTCAAATGACGACCATAACCCCACTCGCTTTTGCATAGTACTTTTGTCATCCTGGGACTTTGTATAGAAGGAAAACTTATTGATATCGTACCCACTCCAAAGATATGACATCAAAGTTAGGCCCCTGTGCTAGCCATTTTAATGTAGCAGAAGCAGTACCATCCTTTGCAATATTTTCTTTAAACCAGTTCAAGAAAGTCTTGTTATGCTTGTTCAAACACCATTTTTCATTCATTCTAGGGTAAGTTTCATTGATGATGCTTTTATGCTCACATAAGTATGGTTCAACCTCATCAGTGTTATTCAATATATACAAATGTGCTTGAAGCACTTCCTCCCGATCCATGCTCTTAACAATGGATACCTCGTGTACCCTTACCATCATATCTTCCTTCGTGACGAGACTTCTAAGCCCTACAGTTTCCGCTTCGACATGTAGTCCAGACAAAACTCAATAGCTTCTTCTGCAACATACCTTTCAACAATAGATGCTTCGGGACGGTGTGGATTTTTCATATATCCTTTCAGGATCTTCATGTATCGCTCAACCGGGTACATCCACCTTAAATAAACAGGACCGCACAATCTAATCTTCCTCACTAGATGAACAATCAAATGAACCATGATGTCAAAAAATGAAGGTGGAAAATACATCTCCAATTGGCACAATACAATGGCTGCCTCATTTTCCAACTCATCCAAATTTTTAGTGTCAATGACCTTGCTACATTTAGCATTGAAGAATAAGCATAACGTAGTAATGGCATGTCTGACTTTTTTAGGCAATATGTCACGAATGGCCACCGGTAGTAGTTGTTGCATCAAGACATGACAATCATGAGACTTTAAGCCAACTAATTTGAGATCTTTCATTGAGACAAGTCTTCTGATATTTGAAGAGTAACCCTGTGGCACTTTGACTCCCCGTAGACATTCACAAAAACTTCTTTTCTCTTTTTTTGATAAAGTATGACATGCTGGGGGCAAATAAGTCTTCTTATCCCCCACTTTAAGTGGAGCTAACTGCTCTCGTATACCCATCGCAACTAGATCCAGACGAGCATTCACACCATCCTTTGCCTTGCCTTGAATGTTGAGAAGCGTTCCGATTAAACTGTCACACACATTTTTCTCTACATGCATCACATCAATACAATGTCTTACATCAAGCTTGCACCAGTATGGAAGATCAAAGAAGATCGACCTCTTCTTCCATATTTTCTTCTCTGTAGCCTTCTTTTGGGTCTTCCCATAGATAACATTAGTGTTGTTCACCCTTTCATAAACTTGCTCTCCAGTCAAGGCCACCGGAGCAATTTCATTCTCCGGAAGTCCATTGAAAGCTTTCCTTAATCTATGATAAGGATGATTACGTCGGAGAAATCTCCGATGCCCAAGGTAAACCGTCTTCCTTCCATGTTGCAGTTGATGGTAACATGTGCCTTCTTCACATATTGGACATGCTTTATGCCCCTTAACACTATACCCACACAGTTCCCGTGATGCTTGGAAAGTCATTGATGGTGCAAAATAACATGGCACGCAATCTGAATGTCTCACGGCAATACCCGTCGATCACATCAACGCCTTCATCCCACATCATTCTCAAGTCTTCAATCAAGGGACTCAGATAAACATCAATATCATTTCCTGGCTGTTTAGGACCCGAAATCATCATACTTAACATAATGTATTTGCGCTTCATGCACAACCAAGGAGACAGGTTGTAAATTACAAGGAGAACAGGCCATGAACTATGAATACTACTTAAGTTTCCATATGGATTCATTCCATCGGTAGCAAGTCCAAGCCTGAGGTTTCTGGGCTCATTGCCGAAATCCGGAAACAAACTATCAATTCTCTTCCATTGCAAAGAATCGGCCGGATGGCGAATGTGTTGCCTTCTGGAAGCATTTCTTTCAACAACTCAAGCAATTCGGTAAAGCTTTTATCGCTCCACCCATTTCTCGCCTTCACATTGAACAATCTTAACACCGCTGACAACCGTGTGAAATTAGTGCACCCCGGATACAAAGCCACTTGCGCATCACTGCACAAAGTATCATACACATGTGCGCGCCGAAAAGACTCTTGCCCAACATCACGGATCATGTCCTCTAGTCCATCGTCCATTTCCACGTCATCAACTTCCTCTCTATCCGACACCCTCGGCCTGTCTAACGATTCACCATGGCATATCCATGTTGTATAACTCTTGCAAATCCCCTCACAAATAAGATGATCACGTATCTCCTCAGCTTCTAGTCGTCTCTCATTCAAACAGTTAACACAAGGACAATAAAACCTTCCGTTACCACTATCAGGAGCATTTGTTTTTGCAAACTGTAGAAAATCTTCCACTCCATTCTCATACTCATCACTTGTCCGTCTAGCATTCATCCAACCGCGATCCACGACTAAACCAATACCTTCGTACTTAGTCCAACATATTCATCAACCACTTCTTATGACAGGGTATGGCCCTATCCCATTCGAGAAGAAACTTTTTCAACATTCGGTTAACAGTTAGTCCTTAACTCTCATGCTCATACTCGACAAAATTTTGGCAGCATTTCCCTGCGGTCTCCGACGTACACTACTTGAACGCGATGACATCCACCACGATAAAGTATGCACCCAGAGAACGAAAGGAAATGTATCAATCCGAACTTTCATCAAGTATATAACATTAGAATCAATGAATAACTATTTTAACTGAATTAAGAAAAAGTTTTTTCCCAAACTGTCCAACTTTGGACAATTCAAGATCCAACACAATGAGCGGTACATTAAGCACGTACACGTACGCTCATTAGTATTGCATCTCAAACGGGAAACTAAGGCTTTACTAAATAATTAACATTAAGAAAAATAATAAAACACTCCAATCCCCAAGTCCAATGCAAACAAAAACCAAACGATAAAAATGGAGAGGAGAAAGCTTACCGGGTGTGGGAAGAACACTCAGCCGGAAACCGTAATGAATAATTGATGAATATTCTGCTTAATATTCTGCTCGGACTGAGTGTACCTATACAAAAAGTCATATTTCATGAACTGACTTTTCCATTTCTAAAACATAAATAGAAAAACAACTTATTTTTACTAAGGAATCTTTCTATTTTTTTTTAGTCTTGACGATATTTAAAAAAAAATTGTAACAAGATTGCTACATAATATTTATAAAAAGAAAAAAAAATGCATGGTTACTATTTTTTATTTTTTAAAATTTGAGACATTGCAAGTGGTATGGACTCATGGCAATAAGGCGCAACAATTAGAAGAAAATGAGGATCGGGCAGTTGGCAAAATGAAAGACATTGGACTCTATTCCATTCCTATGCTCATTTAGACTCTAAAAACACATTAAATAAATTTTCATCCTTAAAGCAAAATCTTACTAACACTCACCTTTTTATTTGACCCATTCTAATATAATATACTAGAACAAGAAGAACCCGTACAGCAAGCAAAAACACAACAAAACCAAACAATCAGTAGTTGAGAAATTAAGGACGATTAGCACAAGTGTCTTACAAACTTCAACAACTCAGATAATTTCCAATCAACCATACATGATGTTTATTTAAAATCACTTCAACTAACCTCCAAAATTCGCACTTGGATCAAAAGCTTTGTTTAGAGAAAATAATAAAAACAAATCACCAGTCAATACAAACTACAAGATGACTCATGCATTTTGTCAAATATTTGGTAAGCAATCTAGATAAAATACCAAAACATATAACTCCATTTTGTGACAATCAAATTAATTACCCAAGCATATCAACCCATTCAAATGAAACAATCATATGATGACAGTAGAGTGTATTGTTGCTCATTCATTTGAAACTTGATAGTACAAACATCGCAAATGATAGAATAAAAATGAAAACTACTGAGTTACCAAATGACCTCTTCCCAAATAGTGGCGTATGGAAGCTGCATCAAAACGAGATAGTTAGGGAGCTTAAACACAAATCACAGGTTGCGGAAAATCACCAGCCCAACTGATAAATAGAGCAAGCAAGTCAAGTCAGACGTAAACACGAAGAAGGATTTAAACACCACAAAAAGAATGAACACCTATTTTCTGGGGTGATAGCAGCGAAGAGGAGCTCTATGTGAGGGGCAATGGAGGTGAGGAATGGGGTTTTCAGGGAAGGACAATGAGCCGCTCGTTAGCAGAGAAAGAATGGGAGTGTTAGGGAGGCAGCGGTAGGGTTGGAGACAAGGGAGGAGATGACGGAGGAGATGAACGCGCGTTAGCAGAGGGAGGGAGTGTTTTCTGTTTAAGCTATGGTTCATAATCTTAAAAATTGGATAGTGCGCTGAAGAGAAGGATGTAAATATAAAAATTGGGACTATTACACATCGGTTATATGAAAAACCGATGTGTTAAACATCTTATACACATCGGTTATAGCAGAACCGATGTGTAAACATTAAACTTTTAAATTCTGATTTTTTCTTTTAAATTTTATACATCGGTTAATAAAAACCGATGTGTAAAAGTAATATTTTATTTTCTTTTTTTTTTTCTTTATAATTTTCTACATCGGTTATATAGAAACCGATGTGTAAAAGTAAGATATTATTTTCTTTTTTTTTCCTTTATAATTTTCTACATCGGTTACATCGGTTATATAGAAACCGATGTGTAAAAGTAATATTTTATTTTCTTTTTTTTTCTTTATAATTTTCTACATCGGTTATTTAGAAACCAATGTGTAATACTTTGGTTTTAATTTCAAAAATGCCACCGCCTCGTTTTACACATCGATTTCTGAAAAACCGATGTGTAAACTCCGATGTAGAATCCCTTTTCTGCACTAGTGTTTGCACAAAACTGGGTCTAAGGACCACTTGTCAGCTCTGCACAAGTTGTCTCTACCATCTCATCACTGAGACTACAATCAATCTGCCCAGAATTCTCTATGGAAGATTCAGGGATGCAGTTGTTCACAAGAAGAAGCTCTCTGCAATTCCATATTGTCACCTTCTGTCAAAGATCTTCAAGTCTCAAGGAATCTATGACACTCTTGCTGCCGAGTCTCCTGAAGAGCAAGCAAGAATTCTAACTGAGAAGGGTATGTCTGCTGCTGACTTTGGGAAGATGAACATAGCCAACATGAATCTGAGCACCTATGCTCAAGTTACTATGGCAAAAGCAGAAGAGATGATGAAGATTAAGGAGGAACAAATTGAGTTGAACAATGCTGAAGTACTAGGACTGAAAAAGCCCGTAAAGAGAAAAACTACTGCTGCAAGGAAACTAATTGTAAGAAAGCCTGCTGTTGGCATTGTGATCAGGGAACAAGCTGCTGTTGCCCCTCAACCTGCTCCATCTTAGAAAAGGACAAGGAATCTAGTCCTGTCCTATATTGAAGATGAAAATGATGAGATCAGTGTCCCCATTAGTGCTATTTTGAAGAAGCGTAAAATCACTTTGTTGCTGCTGTTGTTCCAACAAGGAGAAGGCAACCTCATAGAAAGGCCAAGTCTGTCATGGCTACTGAGGTAACCATCCCTGCTAATGACCATGTACAATTAGCAGTTGATGCTTTAGTTCAGAGCTTTGATGATACTGCTGCACCTGTATTACCTGAATTACCACACACTGATGTCTACATACCCACACTACCATCACCACTAACCACTTCACCACAAACAGCCTCACCTGCCCACTCACCTGTACAAACCGCACCAAATAGACCACATTTCCAACCTATAATACCTGCAGATGATCCCTGGTTTAATCAACCAGATGATGTAGGAATTAACCCTGGTGCCCCCTTTCCCAAAATGCCAAGAACCAAATTCCCTTACACTAACCCTTCAGTTCTCTATGATGGCAAAGCTGAAAGCTGGGCCAAAGTCAAAAGAGACTGGAAAATACTCTATCACAAACATGAACCAGAACCAGAGTCAACCAGACCTTTCTATCCCCTTCCTTAATATGAATATGATCTTGAACCTACCTACACCTAATGGCATGTACCTATTCCTTATATACGGACTCATACACTCCCATCTACCCTGTACAACCACATTGGACCTGCCCTCACTCACCTTCCACAAAAGAAATTTCCACCCAAAAAGTCTATCCTAACCTAATCAAATCCCCACCCTTCAAACCCTTCACAGATGGTGTCAACAGATACCTGATTGGACTACTGACCCTAGCAAAGCCAAAGCTCCAACAATTTTGCACAATAGGTCAAGAACTGATGGAAGACCAAAATTCATTCTGGACAGAGAGACATCTTGGGTGACCTTTAGGCATCCAAGTGTATATGGCAAAGCTGTTGATATTGTAGACCACGTCATGTATGTTTTCCTGTAAAAAGAGTTTGAGCTTCCTAGGTATGTGAGAGCTGCCAATTTTGTCCCACCAACTTGGATATTCCATACCCTGGAGAAGACAAATATTGGAGTCAGGCCTTACATGATTTGTCTAAGACTACCTATGATAGACTTGAACAGGGATAAGGATCCAAAGAAGCAAAGGAGCACTGCAAAGAAGCCAGAAAAGAACTCTTGCATGATCTCAGCTGATAGTGCAGTTTCAGTTGATCAAAATATAATTGATTTCTGGATGTCACAACCTATTGAAGACATAGATAAAGATGCTGTAGTTGATATCTGGATAAGTCACATGATGACTTGTGGTAAGGAAGCTTCATCCTCTGGACTGACTGAACAAGAAAAGAGAAGCATTCCAAAAGTTAGAGGAAAATGTGGACTCTCTAATGTCAGATTCTACATTCACAAGGACACTCTAGGAATTCCTCTCATAAGTCCTATATATGAGGAAGACCCTGTTCACTGGGCCAAAGAGTTGCCTCCTCCTGTACTCACTCTTGCTTTATCACCACCACCATCTCCTATTTTTGAGCATACTGAAGAAGAAATCATAGTTGAAGAACAGGATTTGAATGCAGATATTGTTGAACCAAAAACTGGGAATGAGGAAGTTGCTGAGTCTGCTCCAAGACCAAGTACTTCTGAAAAGCACTCATCTTAGCCATTGGCTCTGACAGTCATCCATCCATATGATCAACCTCAAAACTCTAGAGCTATAAGCACCTTTCAAACTGAAGCACATGCTCAAGACAGTACTAAAAGCTCAAAACCTACTCGCCTCGAAATTTTTAAGAGATTATTGGCATGATCATAGAGGAGAGAGTCAAAGTGGAAGTCAAAGAACAGGGCAGGGAGCAAGTTGCAGAAGCCTTGGCTCCAACTAATGTGATGATCAATCAGATGATGAGCATTCTACAAAGATTCCAACAAATTCAGAATCTGCCTGTTCAAATTCCTCCACCTCCTCCAAACCATAACACTCCTCCTCCACCTCTATCCTCTTCATAGTTCTCTTTTTATTCCTTAACTGACAATGAGGGTCCACTCCTGTTTCCTTTTTGTCTAATGACAAAAAAGGGGGAGAAAGGATAAAATTAAATTTATATATATATATATATATATATATATATATATATATATATATATATATATATGATAGCTCTAATACTGTGTTTAGCTCTGATACTAGGTTTTTGAATTTGACTAAGTTAAATATGATATGTGCTGCTACTTATCTGTTTTGCCTTTTTAAGTTTGAATGCCTTGTCTTAGGGGGAGCTCTGTAACTCTCTTAGACTTTGCTCACTCAAATTTAATTGGTTTTTGTCATCATCAAAAAGGGGGAGATTGTTAGAACCAAAGTGGTTTTGGATTAAATAATCTCTTAAGTTTTGGTGTTAACAAAAAGGTTAAATTTGTATGGCAAAGTGTTATCAAAGATCTAACTTGTTTGTTATAAGTATGCATGAACTATTTGATTTATACGAGTCAAAGGAACTTAAATTTAAATTATGGAATCTATCAGATTCTATTTCAATCCTCTAGACGAGTCTCCAACTCTTGGTAAAATTCTTAGTCTATTAGCTTTATGGTAGACAAGATCGAAAAATTAATTATGATAGACGAGATCTTAGATTTAACTAAGGTAGAAAAGTTACTAAGTCCAAATAAAAATCAAGTAGACGAGACAATGAAATATAACAAGTCCAAAGACTTGATAGACGAGTAGTCTCACTAGACGTCACGTCAGTAGACAAGCTCTTAAGTATAGCACGTCCAACTCTCGGAACTAGACGAAACGTTTGTAGACGCATTATCAGTAGACGAGCCCATCTCATCGATAAGTTATCTTGCACATCCAAAGACCTGGGCATCCACTAGTTTTAAAACGTGAACCCGTCTAAACTTAAATATATTTATTTCAAATGATTGCTTATTTAATTCAAAGAATATATGTCTTTTTACCCTTGCTGCTTCTATTGTTTAAATTCTTTATCTCTTGGATAAGAGAACTCCGTACCATCGAAACCAAAAACCTTTGTACTCTGTCAACTACATTGTTGTAAAGATCAAGTCAAGTACAAAGATGGAAAGTCAGAAAGTAACCTTTGGTACAACAGAGAAGTGACAGCTCTACTTTGAGCATTCCTCTGATAATCAAAAGCACTTCTCCATGAAGCATACCGAGTTATCAGTGTCAATGGATCCAAGCAATTAATTCTATGTCTAAACGGATACAATTTGAAGACCATTGAAGAAAATCAAGACAGAGAAGCACTTCATCTATATATGCTTGAAGAATTTCAAGAACAAATTGACACACATATACAAAGATAGAGATACACAAGCATACACACGAAGCTCTTATATCATTATGCAAAAACTATGTTGATTTTGTAAAAACAATTTTACTTGTAAAATCTTGTTGATCTTAAACTTTCAAATCCTCACACATAGTGAGTTCTTAGATCAAATCAGTTAATCTCTTTGTTAGAGTTAGAGCCTGAAGAGGCTTGGTAGAGAAATAATACTTGTAGCCCGAAGAGGTGTTGAATACTTGTAATCTATTTGGAAAATAGTGGATAAATCCTTTAGGTAGAAGGGAATGGACGTAGCTCTTGGTTGGAAGAGAGCGAACCAGGATAAAACACTTGCGTGAATCTTCTAAACCCTTATCTTTTACAGTTTTTGTTTATATTAACTGTGGGGTTCTGAATCTGAGTTTATTACCTCTTCAAAAACGTTTTCCTATTTGTGTGTTGTTTCTATTGTTTTGCTTGTAAAAGATTTGATAAAAGACTTTTTTGAAAATCAGTTAAGAAACACCATTCAACCCCCTTTCTTGTGTTTCCCTATGTCGACTTCATCCCCCCCCAATCCCACTTCCGCAACATGAAGGATCGGGAGGAAGAAGGAGAAGCAATAACAATATTGGGCGATTTGGCCAGAACATTGGCGTCGTCTGTGGGGACAAAAAACTTCTATTCCCACCAACATGGTAACAACAACGAGATAGACCGTATCAGAAAGTGGCAGAAGGAAAGAAGACGGAGTTATCCACCCAACTCTCAGGGTGCAGGATTCCTTTACAACAAAGTGGAATGCAATCCTTTCCTCAATAAGAACTATCGAGGAAGCTCCGCAAACAAAAGGAAGCGATTGGGGCTCAGGTGCACCTGCTCGAAGCTTTGAGGCCGGACGCATCCTCAGAGGACGACACCACATATCAAGACTCATCCTTCGAGACGGATCAAACAACCCAAGTAACTCCCATTCGAAATCAAGATCCCCGACGGGCTTGGGGATCAACGGAAGAGTCAGTCGGATATCCATTCACCGTCTGGATCATGCGCATCCGTGTGCCAACTGACCTCAAACCGCCGACTAACCCAGAGATGAACGACGGGACTTCGGACTCGAAAGACCATGTGGGCACAATATCAGACGAAATGATACCCCACGGAGTACACGAGCATCTTATGTCGAGTGCTCCCACCAACCCTCAGAGGGAAGACCTCGCGATGGCTCACCACGCTATCAGAATAATCGATTAGTGGATGGGTCCATGCAATCAGGATGAGAAATCAGCAACAACTCGACCACCACGAAAGGCGGGAAAAAACCCCAGAGAAAAACACGAGTGCTCACGGGCACGACCCCTCCCCTTAGAGGAACAACCGTCAATTCGCTAAGTGGTGCTCACAATCGCGGGAGGTTTTACTCACAAAAAGAATAACCATCGGAAGCAGGGAAAGCCGATCAAGCCGTCATAGGGGGCCCATGGGAAAAAGCCGTCCAAAAGGAAATATGCCAAGGCCCTCCGGATCTCTTTCAGATACAACAATTACGGCCCCGTTATCCCAGATCATGATGACCCAATGGTCATTTCCGAACTCATAGTCGACTGCAAAGTAAGGCGGATATTCGTTGACCAAAGGAGTTCGGCGGATATCATCTTCGAGGATTTATACCAAAAGTTGAAATTACCACTAGAGGAACTCATTCCACATGAAGAGAAGTTTGTAGGATTCACGAGAGAAAGGGTAACACCAAAAGGATGCATAAGGTTGAAACTAACTCTGGGCACGCATCCGATGACAAAAACAATAAAGGCAAAGTTCCTTGTGGTGGACTGTCATCAACATACAACATGATCATTGGGCGCCCGACGTTGAATGCGCTGGGAGCCATAGTTTCCACCCCTCACTTAGCCATGAAATTTACCACAACCCTAGGAAAGATATGCACTGTAAAAAGGAAACGAAGCGACAGCGAGAAGCTGGTACCACGTCAGTATAGACAAGCCTAAAGGGGGAGACGAAGGAATATGAAGGGAAAGCAGTAAAGGTACACTAACCACCATATGGGATGCCAGAGATGAGAGCAGACTCTCTCAACCCGAACCTGGAAGAGAAACATTTCCCTTCCAAATCGGTGTTGAAAAGGACCAAACGGTCAAGATAAGCTGTAACATGGCTTCGGATGAATGAGAGGATCTCATGAACTGTCTCATGAGGAATAAGGACCTGTTCGCATGGTTGCCATTGGACATGCCCGGGATTGACTCGACCTTCCTCTGTCACAAGCTGGTGGTAGACCCCCTAGCCAAACCGATAGCTCAAAAGAGGAGAAAAATAGGGGTTGAAAGACAAGAAGCAGTACTGCAACAAAACCAAGACATGTTGAATGCCCGAATAATTAGGGAAACTACCTACACAACTTGGCTTGCCAACATGGTCCTGGTCAAGAAGTCAAACGATAAGTGGAGGATGTGCATGGACTACACCGACCTAAACAAGGTATGCCCTAAAGACCATTATCCCATTCCAAATAGAGACAAACTTGTAGACAACTCGTCATGGTATCAGTACCTATCACTCATGGATTCTTACTCCAGATACAACCAAATTCCAATGTATCCCGAGGATGAAGAAAAAATGGCTTTCATCACTGAGAGAGGGACATATTGTTACCGGATGATGCCCTTTGGATTGAAGAACGCCGGGGCCACGTATCAAAGATGATGAATCAAGTGTTTTGAGATATCATCGGAAAAGCGATGGAAGTCTATATCGATGATATGATCGCCAAAGCGAAAGACCACCAAGAGCACATTGCCAACCTAGAAGTTATCTTCTAGCGGCTTAGGACACACCGAATGGGCCTTAATCCACAAAAGTTCTAATTCAGCATCCGGGCGGGGAAATTCCTTAGATTGATGCTCATGCACCGAGGATTCAAAGCCAACCCAGACATGTGTCGTGCCATCCTGGAAATGAGAAGTCCAACCTCCGTCAAGGAGGTCCAACGACTAAATGGAAGGATAGCCACTCTCACTAGATTGTTGCCAAAAGCAGCCCAGAAGTGATGTTCAACATATGGTTCTGATGATCTCCAAATGCACACCAAAGGAAGAAACTCCAATTGTTGAAGGGTTTAATATTTTCTTGAGGAATATTTTGTAAAATTGCCTTTAAAATTGAAGTATAAGTTGTAAGTAATGTAATGAGTATTTTAGAGTTAAAAATGTTTTTAAGATTATTTAAATTTGACTCAAGACATTAAAAACGAGTTTTTGGACTTGCCTTTGAAAAGAAAAAAATTTGATTTTTTATGTGAAAAAGGCAAGTAGTCGACTACTTGTGTTAAGCAGTCAACTACTTTGTTCTTCAGCATTCCAGAAACGTGTTTGAATCAAAGTAGCCAACTAATTTGTTGAATAATCGACTACTTCAGTTAGGTAGTCGACTACTCAGCTAAAATTCTTGAATCTTGGTTATGTTACACTAAAGTCGTCGATTACTACTATAAAGTAGTCTACTACTTTAGGTAAAACAGAATTAAAAATTTTCAAAATCTCTTCTAAATTTTTTCTCTATAAATATGGGTTACTTTGGCCCGAAAATTAAGACTTTTCAAGTAAAAAAAACTCTACCAAAATACCTCCACAAAAATCATTAGAGCTTTCATACTTCATCTTGTAAAAGGCAATTATAGTTTCTTTTGTATTTCTTTTTGGAAACAATTTTCTTGTAAGCAATAGGAGAGTTACTTCATTGATTTGGTGGGGCATCCAAATCAATTTCAAGGTGGGGAATCCTTGAGGCTAAGGTGAGGCATCCTTAGGAGGTAAGTATTATTTTGAGTGGGGCATCTCAAAATAATCAAGGTAAAGGTGGGGTATCCTTTAGTTTTTGGTAAATTGTAATCTTGTAAAAAAATTTCAAATAGTGGAATCTCTCAAGGTTCTTGAGAGCTGGATGTAGATCACTCAGGTTGTGATCGAACCGGTAAAATCGTTTGTGTGATCTTCTCTTTCCCCCACTCGTCTAGTTCTTGCAATTATTATTCAATTGTTGTTCTTTATTGTATTTGGTTAATTGTGGTGGATTTAATTCTCTGATTTTTAATTGAGGTCATTCATTCATAATCACTCTCTTCTTCTACTCAATTTCTTTGCATCATACATAGTCTTTCTTGAACAATTTTTTAAAGAAAGCAAATTTTTCAAAGAAAGTGACTTAACTTAAACCCCCCCCCCCCCCCCCCCCTCCCTCTTGAGGTGCCATATTGTTTAACAATTGGTATCTAGAGCTAGGGTCTTGAGTAAGGCTTAATAGCTTTCAAGATTATTTTCGAAAATGACACTTGAATCAAGTAGGAAACATAAACACATTTCTACCACTTCTCCTCCAATCTTTGATGGTGAGGGATATCCTTATTGGAAGACAAGGATGAAAAATTTTATTGAAGGAATAGACATAGATGTAAATCCTCCCTTAGTTCTATATTAAAACTTACTCATCCATAAGGAAGATGAAAACAGAAACAATTTGCCGGTTACTTTCGGAAAATAACTCATGTAATTCTTTTTAAAAATCATAAAAATGGGTGTAAAAATTTTTCTTTTTGAATATAAACAAACAACATCACGGTAAAACAACATTGCACCAAACTTAACAAAAAATCACATTTATTCAAAATATAAGTAAATTCCTGGTCATAATTTAAAATATCCGTAGATGAAATGTCATAGACATAACAAGAATCTAAGAAAGACTCTCGAGCCATGATACGTAAAAATTATGACCTTCTCCAAAATAAAATTTGACTCGACATACTAAGCTTGTAGTACTATGAGACTCTTCATCGGAAAAGACCCCATGGTTATTCCAGCTTAAATCAACTTTCTTCAAAAGTTGGGACCAATCCCACCGAGTGGGGAAGAGAACTCCTCCGCACCATCTGTGCACTCAAACCAAAATACCACAAATAGAAACCAAACAGAAAATAATGCAAAAGTGATATATCGACAAATGAGTTTTATCATGATAACTACATGCGCGACACACAAAACCACAAAGACAAACACATAGATACAAAGATATAAATCCTCAAAATAAACAAAATACTTTAAACAATGTGATTCATACCTACTGCAGCCATCGTGATTTATAAAAAATGCATGACACTTTAATATTCAGGCTTTAACTTTGATATCTAATCTCCGGAGATCCCAACTTCCTTTCGTTTGAGCAGATCAGGCTCTTTACATGACACATTGTCAACGAAAGAAACAATGGTCAACATAATACATGGCACATTGTCCAACTCAAGGCACAATGTTCAACTTTCAACTTTCCATGTTATATTTGTCGGATAATCCACCTCAACCTCATGTGACCATTGCTCAAACAACTATTGCAACTGTTCACACGACCCTTCTATGACAACCACCCAAACAGCTATTGTAGTTGTACACATACATTTCTTGTGCGATAACCACTCAAATAGCTATTGCAGCTATGCATAAGTATTATCCGACCTCGTATGATAGCCACTCAAACCATCTATTGCAGCTAGTCATACGGCACCTTGTGACAACTGTGTTGGAACCAAAGCGGTTTTGGATTTACTAATCTCTAAGTTTTGATGCTAACAAAAGGATTAAATTTGCCTGGCAAAGTGTTAGTTGAGATCTAACATGTGCTTTCAGTTATGCAGGAATATTTACATATAAGTAAAAGAAACATGGGATAAGTTCTAATTGAAAAATACGCGTCCACCTTTGTAGACGGGCTGCTAAAATACTTTGGTAAAGTTACTTAGTTATTTAATTAAGTAGACTGGCTTTCTTGAATAGATGAGGCTCCAAATGTTTGCTAGATGAATACCTAAATAACTTGTTAAGTACAGCAAGTCCAAAGACTTGATAATAAGCGCTTCCATCTTGCCACGTAAGCAGACGGAAGCAATTAGTAGAAGTAAATGAACTGAAACATAAAGTAACTGCAGACGAGCTCTAACTGCCACGTCACTAGACGGAGATCTTTATAACTCATTAAGGAATAGCAAGTCCGAATACTTGAGAGACAAGAAGATATGCCACATCATCAGAGGAGCAATGTAAAATTTTGAACAGACTTGATCTCTCATATAACTAAGTAGACGGAGTTCTTTTTAGATGAGGTCCATCTTATAATGAATTAAATGCAAACCGAATCACTTGAATTTATCTCAAATGATTGATATTTATTTCAATAGAATATTTATTCTTCACATTTGTTTTATCTGCTTTAAATGTTTCACCTTGTTGTAAAAGAAACATAGTACCATCAAGAAATGCTAAAAGAAGCAGAATCGTACAATAAGATACTGCAAAACGATTTGTACGATGACAACTTTATGGCTGAAAAAGCTGGATTATACACGAAAGAGGAACAACAAGTGCTCAAGCTACAATACTCAGAGGAGTGAAACTCCAAATTCATGCTACCTCGATAACCAAGAGTACTATTCAAAGATTGCCACAATCAAGCTATCAGTCACAACGGATATCATGCATTAAATGCTATCTCTAAACGGGATTATTCAAAGTAATCGTTGAAGAAATACAAGTGAAGAAGAAAGTCACTATAAATAGAAGACCTCAAGTTCAGAAGAACTACTTTTTGAACTTTTTCCAATCGATAATCACTCATTCTAATATTCTTTCAAGAGCAAGAGTCTCAGATTCTTTAGTTTGAATATTTTGTAATATTCAACTTATCTTAAATCGTCATATTCTCACATATAGTGAGTTAAGAAGATAAAACATTATATCTCTTTGTAGAGTTAGAGCATGAAGAGGCTTGGTAAGAAAGAAATACTTGTAGCCTGGAGAGGTGTTGAATACTTGCCTGTAATCTATTTAGAGAAATAGTGGATACATCCTTCAAGTCGAAGGGACTGGACGTAGCTCATGGTTGGAAGAGAGTGAACCAGGATAAAATCTCTTGCGTGAATCTTCTATCCCTAAACTCTTCAGTTTTATTTGATTATACTAACCGTGGGGTTTTGATATTGCTTTTGTTAAGCTTCTAAAAGATCTATTTGAATGTGCTTATTTATGTGTTAATCTTTGTGTGTAAGAAATTTGTTTTGGAAAAAGGTTCTTTTCGAAAATTATTAACAAACACAATTCAACCCCCACTTCTTGTGTTTGCCTGTGTCAACTTCAAACTGTCCAACCATTGTTGTAGTCGTACACATGGTACATTGTCCATCAAGGTACAACGTTCAACTCATGTCACTTTTATTTTTTGTTCATTCTTCCCTTGTCGAGGCTTAAAGGCTCACGACCACACTTAATTAAACACTAAGTCTTTTAACTCTCAACTTTAACACGGGACACACAGTCCGAGTTTTCAATCGCAAAGCCCAAGACCGATGCACCAGTCTTAGGTTCGCAGATATGGAATACAAAGATCACCACATCAATTACAGGACACACAGTCGACAACAGCTAACACGGATCCAAGATTCACGTGCTAACAAACCACTTGAATCCCAACATCTCAGTTACTAGGTTCACGTTTCCTCTTTAACTCCATTTTCATTCTGTGAAACACAAATAGAAAACAAAACCTCCACAACTTATCAAAGTTTGTCGGAAATATTTTCGCTGAGTAAAAACTATTTACAGAAAATCTTTTCCGATTGAAAATCGTTTATAAAACGTTAAATCACAGAGAAATCCATTTCTTTTTCTCAACATCAAATCCTCGTAAAAATCATTTCCAACCCATTTCTATCCGAGATAATAAAATTTTTCCTCATAGTTTTCGCTGTAAAATACTTTTCTAAATTATTTTTCGTGGGAAATAAAGTCATTTAAAAATCAAATGATTTTCTCTTTTACAAAAATTTTTTCACCAAAAATATTAAAATATTTTTCACACTTAATTTCTTGTAATAATTTTTCATCTTATTTTTTAATTCATTTTTGAAAGTGATAATGTTATTGAAATATTTTTCACGATTCGCTATTACTCATTAGTCACTCTTTCATCGTGACATCATAAAATGTTATTATTTTTAATATTTTCTTCCACTTCCATAAATCAAAACCCTTAAGTTATTCCTCAAGCTTTTCAAAGTTTTTATATCAATTATAATTGAGCACTGACCACTGTTAGGCCTTCAATCAACCAATCAACCATACAGGTAATCCATACATCATAGATATAATCATGCTTTCACAGAAAACATTAAAAACCATATAACAGTCATATAACAACTTAATTAAATACCACACAACACAACAATTAAAATCACATACGACACATAGATAGCATGTAGCTATCAAAACCCCTCAGGTAAACTTCCTTTACCTTTGTAGACCAGAAAAAGATCATTTCCTTAACGCATTCAACCGTTAGCTTCCAAGAATGAAATTCTGGTTCCCTCAAACTAGCGCAGTCACAAACCATCATCCAGAGAGAGTATTTCAAACACATTTAACAACCAAACAACATAATAATCAATATTTTCAACATCAAACATAAAATCAAAGGAAATTATATATTTAACTTAACAAAACAGATTTGATTTTACCAATAAAATCAATTTGGGTAAAGAGGGGTTTTCACAAAAATTGGGGAAACTTTGTTTCACTTAGAGGATCATGAAATTGAACTTAGAAATGATCAATTACAAGTCCTAATTACACTAAAATTGAACCAATTTCATGATTGAAGTAAAAAAGAAAAGTTATGGTTTTGAATGAAATTGGGGAAAATTAAATCTAACCAAAGAACATTGAAATTAGTTGAGGGAAACGTTAATTCATAGTCCCAATAGCATGAAACAATGTTCAATTTCAAAATCCAAAACCAAAAATTGAAAGCTAGGGTTAGGGTTTCAAAATCAACTTGGGGATTTTGAAAATTGACAAGTAAGGAGAGAAGATCACTCACCCACAACGGAAGGAGAAGACGACGCCGGAGTTGGTACTTTCAGTGCGGAGGGTGGCGGCTCCAGTGGCGATGGATGGCGAGAACATGGATTTGAAGCACCTATGAGCCAAACAAAGAAGATGAGCTTCATAGAAGGAGAGAAGGAAGCTTTAACAGTACAATAATGGTGGAAGCCACCATGGATGACGGTCAGAGCAGCGTCCCACGGAGGAGAGAGGAGCTGAACTTCCAGATGCATGTTGGCTCTTCCTCCTCGTCACGTGGCTGTCGGAGGCGCTCCCGAGGCGGCCCGCGCCACTGGTCTTGTTCCTGCGGATAGTGGCTCGCGGTTGAGGTCCTAGGCGGTGGATGGATGTGGTTGGGTGAAGGTGGAGAAAGATGAGATGAAGAGGGTTTGATAGAGGAAGAAGGAGATAGCAGAATAAAGAAAAGAAAGAAGGGGGGGGGGGGGGGGGGGGCGTCGAGAAGACAAAAAGAACAAATTTTAATTACTTAGTGAGTAGGTACAAAAATGAGTGGTTGATATTGAGTCTAAAAAAAAGAAATAACAGTGACCCCTAGATCTAAAAAAAATGAGTAACAAATATATAATTTCGAAATTCAAATTAGAGTAAAGATTGATGGTTGAATTTATCAACCAAGGAAATCAATGATCCAAAATTAATCTCCGATTACTGGTAAACTAACATATTTTCAAATCTAAAATAAAATAGAGTAAAATATGAAAATAATTTTCTTTCAATCATATGATTTAAAATATTTTTCTGAACAGATAATAATAGTAAATGTGCATATATTGAAATAAAGCAGTGCTAACACACACAATAAAAAGATTTTAAATGAGTAAATAAAATTACTCAAACCAAATCATATAAAAATAAATAAAAATAACCATTAAGAAATTTAATCACTCCAAATAAAATAATATAAACAAATAGGTTTTACTGATATTGAAAAACAGTAAAAATCGGGGTGTTACAATAGACTTATGGGAAACTATTGAAAATGGTCCCTTCGTCCCCATACAAGGTGTTGGAAATGAAGAGAGAAATAAACCCAAAAGTCTATGGACTAAAGAATAAAAGCAAAAAGTTCAACTTGACTTTGAAGCTAAGAATATCCTCACCACCGCTTTGTCAATTGATGAATTCTTTCGTATCTCTAATTGCAAGAGTGCAAAAGAGATTTGGGACACTTTACATGTTACTCATGAAGGAACTAGTGAGGTTATTAGATCAAAGATAAACACCTTGATGCATCAATATGAATTATTTAGAATGAATCATGGTGAATCTATCAATGAGGTTCAAAATCGTTTTCAAGTCATTGTAAATCAATTGCTTTCATTTGAGAAAACTTTAAGAAATGAAGATCTTGTGACTAAGGACTTAGGTGTCTTAGTAGAGAATGGCTACCAAGGGTAACGGCCATCATGGAGTCTAGGGATCTTTCAACCATGTCTCTAGCAACTTTGTTTGGAAAACTCAAGGAGCACGAGTTGGAGCTAACAAGGCTCAAGGAGAATAAAGAAGTGGATAAAAAGGACAAAGGAATATCACTTATGGCTTCTTCCTCCAAGAGAGATAAAAGTGACAAAGGAAGCAATGATTCTAGTGAAGATGACAAGGAAGATGAACAAATCAATCTACTAGTAAGGAGATTTGGGAAGTTTCTCAAGAATAAAAGTAAGTGGAAGAGATTCAACAATTCCAAGAAACCTACCAAGAAAGATGCACCATCATCAACACCTCTATGCTACGAATGAGGAAAGTCCGGGCACATCAAATTCGAATGTCCTACTCTCCAAAAGAAAGATAAAGGTGACAAGAGGCCTAAGAAGGAAAAGAAGGGGCGAAGGGCATATATAGCATAGGAGGACGATGACCTTAGTTCATCAAGTGATGAGAGAAAGGAAGATGAAGTCTCCAATCTTTGCTTGATGGCAAGTCAAAATGATGACCAAGAAGATTGCTTGAGGACCCATGGAAAGGAGTATCTTGATAGCGGGTGCTCCAAGCATATGATGGGAAACATATCAAAGTTCATTCATCTCTCCCCAAAGCAAAGTGGCCATGTAACATATGGTGACAACAATAGAGGTAAAATTCTTGGTATTGGTAAAATAGGAAATTGAGTCTACTACCATTGAAAATGTTCTTTTAGTAGATGGTTGATAGCATAATTTACTTAGCTTAAGCCAACTTTGTGATAAGGGTTATAGGGTTGTGTTTGATTGTAAATGTTGCATGATTGAATGTTTGCATGACAATGAAATTAAATTTGTTGGAAAAAGAATTAACAACATTTATATGCTAGACCTAGATGACATCAATAATAATATTCAATGCTTGTTGAGTAAAAATGACGAGGCTTGGTTATGGCATAGAAGAGTAGCACACATTCACATGGAACAACTTAACAAACTAATTACTAAAGACTTAGTTATAGGTCTCCCTAAAACCAAGTTTCAAAAAGAAGGCTTATGTGATGCTTGTCAAAAAGGTAAGCAAATTAAAACTAGCTTTAAATCCAAGAATATAGTCTCTACTAATAGACCACTACAAATTTTACATATGGACTTATTTGGACCATCAAGAACTGAGTTTAGGTGAAAATTATTATGCACTTGTTATTGTTGATGATTTTTCAAGGTTTACAAAGGACTCTTTTTCTTGCATATAAAAATAATGCTTTTCATGCCTTTAGAAAATTAGCTAAACAAATCCAAAATGAAAATGATCTAAAAATTGCATGTATTAGAAGTGACCATGGAGGTGAATTTGAAAATCATGATTTTGAAAATTTTTATGATAAGCAAAGTATTACTCATAATTTTTCAGCACCTAGGACCCCTCAACAAAATGGTGTTGTTGAGAGGATAAATAGGTCTCTAGAAGAATTAGCTAGAATCATGTTAAGTGAATCGAATTTACCAAAGTATTTTTGGGCCGATGTTGTCAATA
The DNA here is from genome assembly GCA_030762895.1 of Sophora flavescens. NCBI lineage: Eukaryota > Viridiplantae > Streptophyta > Magnoliopsida > Fabales > Fabaceae > Sophora > Sophora flavescens. The sequence goes on along the minus strand of CM061062.1, from coordinate 64,393,936 downwards.
CCGCTTGTTATGTAACTAATAGGGTTCTAATTAGGCAAATAATAAAAAAGACTCCCTATGAGAGAATGAGAGAGTTTGTTGGGGATAAATTAATTATCTAAAACAAATACAAATTAAAGGAAGATAAAAAGAGTTATCTAATCAATTATTTAGATTATGATAGTGAGCTCTAAGTTCACGAATTCACCTACCCTATCAAGCAAATTACCCAGGCCTTTATCTCCTTATCCCCTTATCCCTATGTTCAATTTAATTTCTTTGTCAACCAGAAACCTCAATTATCCTAATGTCACTTCCAATTTTCGAAAGGATTTATCTACAATTGCAAGTTGTCAATTTCCCAATATGTTCAACCCACAATTAGATTTATTAAGTTCTTGGTTCCCTATAACGATGGCACCGCTTTCCTATTCTATCCCTAGCAATATTCAAACGATGTTCTTGATTCAAGTCCTAAGCACGAATAGCCTCCTAGCCTCAACGCACTAGACTAGTTAACCACGGGCCTTTATGATTAACGCAAACAAATCAGAATTAAGAAACAAGAAAAGAGACAAGGGTATAAAAAAATATTACTTGAATTCACTATGACATCAAAGATGGCTTCATCGTTCCCTTAAAGAAAGATGATTAGTTCCTCATCACGTTCATAAAAAAATAAATGAAAAGAAAACAGAAAATAATCATAAACTAAGGAGACGCAACTCCAAGAGAAACGAGGAAAAAGAAAAGAAAAAACTAAAATATGGTACTGGGACTCGCGGTACTGCCCCAAATCGTTACTCAGTTTTGTCTTCGTTCGGTTCTCCGTGCTGTGCTACATACATATATTGAAGTCTCAATCTCCTAATTTAATTAGGATGAAATCTTTCACGTGGACCCTGCGGTTTGCTATTCCAATTAGAATAAAATCCTCCTTCCAATCAAATCACGTGACTATCAGTATCACACATCCAATTTGAAAGTTGATTTCACAAATTATGTGTGCCCAAGGAAGATACTGATCAGGTTAAATTAATTTGCCAAAGCATAATTATTTTCTCTCATCTTCAATGCCATGATTTTCTCCTTTTCTTGTTGATGTACGTGGGACCCTTGCCAATATCTTCGTTCACGTTGACTTGGTCCTTGCTTTGGACTTTCACATTTCAATTCCAACTTCAATTCATCCTTCATTTCGACGTGGGCCCTGCAGCAACACAAAGTGACATTGGCTTTTAGCAAAGCCAAATGCTTCCTTTCGTTTATAATTTACTGGTCCCAAGCCAATTCACCTTGACCATTATTTCCTTTGATATCAAAAGTATGCGTGGTCCCTTGCGGTTCTTGTATCACGTAATTGCTGCACTTTCCAATTGAACTTGTAATCACAAAGTGATCATGTGGACCCTTGCTTTGTGTTGATTGATTAATTGCCAAATCACTATCTCTAAATTAATTGCTAAATCTTATCATACCATTTATTGTTGTGATGAACAATTATTATTTATATCCAATCTTTTCTCTCAAAGCCAATTGAATTATCTTTTAATCACAATAATCCAAATCCAAATTGATTTGGACTTCAAAACCATCGTGTGGGCTTCTGCATTCTTAGTTCTTGTGACTTTGACTGTAAGCAGATTTGAATATTTGCGGGGCGAATAAGATCTCGCAGGGCGAGACAGAAAGATCCTAATGACTTGCGCAACATTAGCTCTGGCTCGCGGGGTGAGCATTGTCTCTCGAGGTGAGACCTTAAAATTTCCCTTTTTCTTATTTTGTTCGATTTTCCAAGTTCTCTTGAGCTTCATTTTTAACCTGAAAATATAAAATAACATTAAATGCTTTATTTGACTCAAAATTAACTAAAATATCCTAAAAACTACTTAAAAGACTCAACATGATACTCGAGGACAATGAAAGCCAAATTTGGGTGAAAACAAGATTAAACTCGAACTTTTAGCACAGAAACCGTGGTCTCACTAGTTATAAAACTAGATAAGCCAGAGGCTTATCAGCTATGCATCATCTAGTAAATCTTTTAGAGTGTTTAATAAAAGAACTATTATTGTTGAAGAGTCTATTCATGTTACTTTTGATGAAACTAACCCCCAAAAGGATGGGAAAGGTTTTATTGATGATTTTGTAGAAATTCCTCATAATCCTTGTGAAGGGCAACAATTCGATGATGATGAAGCACCAAACCAAGAATGAAGAATTGAAGAAACAAATGAAGGACTACCCAAAGAATGGAGATTTTCCAAAGACCATCCAATTGATATTATAATTGGAGATATATCAAAGGGAGTTATAACAAGGTCTTCTTTAAGGGAATTATGTAATTGTATGTCTTTTGTTTCTTAATTTGAGACAAAATCCATAGACGATGCCATTCTAGATGAGCATTGGCTAATAACTATGAATGAAGAATTAAACCAATTCACTAGAAATCAAGTTTAGGAATTAGTCCCAAGACCCAATAATAAGCAAATAATAGGAACTAAATGGGATTTTCACAATAAACTTGATGAAAATGGCATAATAGTTAGAAACAAAGCTAGGTTAGTGGCTAAAGACTACAATCAAGAAGAAGGAATTGACTATGATGAAACCTATGCCCCGGTTGCTAGGTTGGAAGCTATTCGTCTTTTTATTTCATTTGCATGTTTCATGGACTTTCAATTATTTCAATTGGATGTTAAAAACACTTTTTTAAATAGCTTAATTAATGAAGATGTGTATGTTGCTCAACCGCCCGGTTTTGAAAATTTTGAAAACCCAAATCATGTTTATAAACTCAAAAAGGCTTTCTATAGTTTAAAACAAGCTCCAAGAGCTTGGTACGAGAGACTTAGTAATTTTTTACTTGAAAAGGATTTTAATAGAGGGGAGGTTGACAAAACACTCTTCATTAAAGGAAAAACAAAGATATCTTGATTGTACAAATATATGTTGATAATATTATTTTTGGTGTCACTAACGATAGTTTGTGTAGAGAATTTTCCAAGTTAATACAAAGCGAATTCGAAATGTCAATGATGGGGGAGTTAACCTTCTTCCTCGAATTACAAATAAAGTAAACTCCTAGTGGGATATTCATCAATCAAGCAAAATGTTGCAAGGAGTTGCTTAAACGTTTTGGAATGGAAAATGAAAACCATGCTACAACACCAATGGGAACATCTTGCTACCTAGATAAAGATGAAGGTGGTAAGACCGTAGAAATAACCAAATATCGAGGTATGATCGGATCACTTTTATATTTGACCACAAGTAGACCCGATATTATGTTTAGCAGTTGTATGTGTGCACGTTACCAAGCAAACCCCAAGGAATCACATTTAACAGCAATTAAAAGAATTTTAAAATATTTAGCTGGAACAATTAATGTTGGGTTATGGTATCCTAAAGGTTCTAGTTGTACTTTAATTGGATATTCCGATTCCGATTTTCCCGGATGTAAATTAGATAGGAAAAACACAAGTGGCACTTGTCACATTTTTGGTCACTCACTTGTTTCTTGGTTTAGCAAAAACAAGTTATTATAGCCTTATCCAAAGACCGAGGCCGAGTATGTAGCCATCGGTAGTTGTTGCGCCCAAATTCTTTGGATGCAACAACAACTTCTAGACTATGGTAACTAACAAATATACCCATAAGATGTGATAATACAAGTGCAATAAATATTTCTAAAAATCCTATCCAACATTCTAGAACCAAACACATAAAATTCGGCGCCACTTCATTAGAGATCACATACAAAAAGGAGATTGCATAATGGAATTTGTAGAGACTAGTAAACAATTAGCAGATATTTTTACTAAACCCTTAGATAGGGAAATTTTATTTTATATCCATAGAGAACTTGGCATAATTGATGGTCCTAGTCTCCATTGAATTATATGTTCATTTCTTGTGGTTAATATGAAAAATGCATGATTTGTATGTGTTCAATATATGAAATATACTTGATTTGTATGAGTTTTTATATACAAATGATGGTTTTGCTTGTCACGTTATGCTCTTTACTCCCTATGCGCTTCCATTTCATACTTTTATCCTATGCATTTAATGGTTCCTTTTTGATAATGTCAAAGGGGGAGAAAGGTCTTGTATATTTGTTTCAGAAATAATGTACAAATTCAGGGGGAGTGCTAAAGTTTTTGTGACTAAGCGTATTTTGAAAAATATTCCACATCTTCATTCAACAAAGGAGTTAACAAATGATATGTAGAGCTTAAAGCATTTATCATCATAAAAAAGGGGGAGACTGAAGTTCAACATATGGTTTTGATGATCTCCAAATGCACACCAAAGGAAGAAACTCCAATTATTGAAGGGTTTCATATTTTCTTAAGAAATATTTTGTAAAATTGCCTTTAAAATTGAAGTATAAGTTGTAGGTAACGTAATCAGTATTTTAGAGTTAAAAATGTTTATAAGATTATTTCAATTTGATTCAAGACATTAAAAACAAGTTTCTGGACTTGCCTTTGAAAAGAAAAAAATTGATTTTTCATGTGAAAAAGGCAAGTAGTCGACTACTTGTGTTATGCAGTCAACTACTTTGTTCTTCAGCATTCCAGAAACGTGTTTGAATCAAAGTAGTTGACTACTTTGTTGAGTAATTGACTACTTCAGTCATGTAGTCTACTACTTCAGTCAGGTGGTCGACTACTCAGTTAAAATTCTTGAATCTTGGTTGTTACACTAACGTAGTCGATTACTACTATAAAGTAGTCGACTACTTCAAGTAAAACAGAGTTTAAAATTTTTAAATTTTCAAAATCTCTTATCAACTTTTTATTTATAAATAGGGGTTACTTTGGCACGAAAATTAAGACTTTTCAAGTAAAAAAAACTCTGCCAAAATACCTCCACAAAAATCATTAGAGCTTTTGTGACACTCTCTACCCCGCATATTAATATAAAACATTTTAATTAAAGAGGTAATATAAAAACATGCATTTATTTCCTTAAAACAAAACCGGATAGAAGATAACACATCACAACATAACAATATAACCATCAATCATATAATGCAATGCGAAGCACTACTCCGAATTCATGTGGATCCATCTACACCAGACGTACAACTTCGGAGTTATATTTCCATATTGGCCAAAAAGCACCAACACCGGGCCAGACCACCAAACCATGGGTGAACCCCTTGGATAGCCGACACACCTTACTCTCAAATGCACCACCGTGGGGGCGCACGATCGCTTAGATCACCGCGGATGGCCAGATAGCCTAACTCTCGGGTAACCTCCCCTATGTCAATACCTCCCCCTATTAACTTCATGCATGATGCATGCATACAAGCAAACAACCGTTTAACCACCACCTCCATCAACACCATTTATTATGGCTTAACGTCTTTGGCCAACAAGCACCAAAGATAACATCATCTTTAATATTTTAACTTTAAACGTTAAACAACACTCTGGCCGAAAAGCACCAGAGCCTCAACACCTTGACCATTAAGCATCAAGGCCCCCTTGGAGCGGACACTAGACTACCAAGGTACAACATCTTATCACTTGGGGTGAACACTAGGCCACCAAGGTGCAACATCTTATCACTTGCCTTTTATCTTCAAGTTCTGTTGGTGTCTTATTAAGTGTTTTAGAACTCATTGGGGTAAGCCGCCCCTATATTAACTATTTCAGTTTCCTGTTCTGGACAGGGAAGCATGGGCTTGCTCCCTGTTCAGCACGGTCGTGCTCTTGGAGCTAGTCGTGCTTTTCTGGGCAAATTCAACTTGTTCTTGAATCCATAGCTCCCTAAACACTCTCAAATCAATTCCTAGGGTCTCAATTAAACCATTGGGCATCAAACTTCACCTCTTATTATTAATACATGTTCTATGAGAACATTAGGGGAATTATTCCCTTAACCGTTACGTTAATTAAGAGTCCTAAATTAGCCAGTTAGGGTCTTATTAACAATTCAACAATCAACACTCAGCCAATTAACATTCTGCCAACAGATGTATAACAGTAATACATAGCAATTCTCATATCATGATCAGATTCAACCAACTATACATTATTAGGCATATAACATATAAATCATGAGACAAAAGGCATACATAACAGGCACACAATTAACCAACTTAACATTTATAGCAAGTTAACTCATACAACAGGCAGATCATGGCATCATCAACAGTTTAGGCAAAGTTATAATTAAACATATAATGACATAATAACATTTAACAACATATAACGGGGCTATGGGAACCCCTCATCTTACACCACCCCCTTGCCTAATAATTACACTATCCTTCTCCCCATACATGGTATGAAGAAACTGACTGACAACATAACTGGTACACCGTGCTTCCCTCAAGCGGCTCAGTTAGCTTTCCAAGTCTTGGTCAAACAGAAAGGGTTAACCAATTAGTTCCTAAATCTAAAATAATAGAAAAGGAAACAGTATGGAGAGGAACCGTTACCTATAGAGATCAACACCGATGAGCTAAACGTTCCCAAGAGTCTCTAAAGCTCCAATAATGCAATGGGTTTAGAGAAAATAGAGAAGAAAGGGTTAGTAGCCGCACTAGGGTTATTGTTATACCAAAATAGGGTTTAAAAAACGCAAACCCTCAGTTACTGTGCCTTTTTATAGGCTGCAAGCCTAAGCATAGGCGTGCTTAACTCAGCGTCTCCGTGACACCAATCCCCTGCACGATCGTGCTTCCCACTAATCACGGGCATGCTTACCAATCCTTTGTACGGTTGTGCTTCCTATTAAGCACGGCCGTGCTTGTGATCCAAATTGTCACAAGACACAACATTTATGCACGGGTGTGCTGGACATGAGCATGGTTGTGCTCATCTACCAGAAAGGGATTTAAGCCTAAAAATCCCACTTAGCCCTCAACAACAAAATTAAGCTAAGTCCTAAGGCTTAAACAAACAAACATATTGTTGGTAGTGGCTACGGTCTCAAGGGGGGGGGGGGGGTGAATTAAGATATTGAAAACTTTTTCAACAATTTAAAGCAAAACAGTGTTTCTTTAAAGAAAATTGGTTTTCACTCAATTTTAATTCCCAAGAATCAGGTTATGGAACAAGTAATGATGACAAGAAGAATTATAAGTAGTAACAACAGATTTTAACACTGATTGCAGATTAAAGATTCAAGTTAACAAGTATATGGAGTTTAGAGATGAGAAGAACATGAAAACCAATTTATCCTGGTTCGGCTACCTCCTATAGTAAGCCTACATCCAGTCCCACACCTCTGTGGTTTTCTCCACTATAATCAGCAATTATACAGTTCCAATTACAGCAACACAAGGATAACCTCCTTGCTCGAAAAATCACCAGAAAGCACACTAGCTTTTCTATACCCAAGGATCCCTTCTATCCTTGTTAAAGCCTAAGAGATACCCTCTCTTAATCACACTAATTCACGAAAAGAATTGAGTAGATGAAAGACTCTAAAAGTCTGATTATACAAATTGAAGTTCTAACTATTATCACACTTTTCTCAGAGATAATGCACTTTGGATCTTTCGTAGTTTCACAATCAGAATGAGTTGTGTTGTTCTTATTGTATGTGTTGTGTTGAAAAGTGTTCCTTTGATCCCTCTTTATATAGAAGACAAATTATAGCCGTTGGGATTATTTAAAATAGATTTGGATCTGATTTAACAAAATCGCTTTCTTGATTTTTGTTCTTGAAATGAGATTCTCATTGATCTTTTTAGAGTTTGAGTCCTTCTTGAAAAATAACCATTTCCATCTGAAAGGATAGCCAAGTCTCGTTTGAAGAGTAATATATCCGTGTTTATTTGAAGAGAAAATAGCCGCGTCCATTTACCACGTCGTGAGGCGGGAGTACTAGTCGAAGGTAATTGGACGTGCTCCAACTGGTAGACGAGAGTGCTAACACAAGGTAATTGGATGGGATCCAATTGGTAGACGAGCTTTATATGCCATGTTAGTGGACTGAGCTTCTCATTAGGATCTTAGCAAGTCCAAAGCGCGTATCATTAGTAGACGAGCTCCTTTTGCCACTATTAGTAGACGAGCTCTCCTTTTTACTTCAGTAGACGAGCTCCAAGTGCCACGTCAGCAGACGATCTCTTCTGTTTCTTCAGTAGATGAGCTCCAAGTGCCACGTCAGCAGATGAGCTCTTCTATTACTTTCAGTGGACGCACTCTTCTTGTTAGGCGAGCTCTTTTTGTTGAACTTCAGTGGACGTGCTCTTCTTGTTGTACTTCAGTGGACGTGTTTTTGTTGTACTTTAGTGGACACGCTCCAAATGGTACTTTAGTGGACGAGCTCTTTAGTGGTTCATTGGACGTCAATTTTTTTTTTTACTTTGTTGGACGTCTGATAGTGTGATTTTACATCATGTTTTCTGTACCCTTTTGCATGCATTTTGCATATAGATTAGGCATTCTTTAGTTGATTTTAGTTAGATTTTCCTTGGAACTGGTGAAGCGGTTTCTTGGTGTTGTTTTGCAGGAATTCAATGTAAAAATGATCAAAAACAGCCATGGTGGAGCTTGGATGAAATAAAGCTTGAAAAGTGAAGAATATTAGCCAAACAGAGCCCATCACGGCCTGGCCGTGATGACCATCACGGCCGTGATCAAGCGGAAGCGTGAAGGCAAAAGTCGAGATCGTCACGGCCTGCCCGTGATGTGACATCGCGGCCGTGACCTACCAGAAATTCAAGTTTCGCGTCGCGAACAAAGGGCTCGCCTCGCGAGAACCCATTTTGTGCAAATTCGCCCACTCCGTGGAGCCGTCACGGCTTGGCCGTGATGGCCATCACGGCCGTGACGCGCGATCGATCTATAAATAAGGTCACGAACAACGGAAAAGGGGACTGACTTCTAACCTAAAAAAGGGTCCAGCGGGAGGCATTTGGAGGCACTTGGAGGCTATGGCTGGGCTAGGGTTTCAACCCTAGAAGGGAGCCAAGAGAGGTTGCTTTGAAGAAGAAGGAAAGCTCATATGGAGCCTCTCCTCTCCTCTTCTCCTATTTCTCTGGTTTGGTTTTCGTTGTATATGAGTAGTTAAATTCCCCCATTGTTGGGGTTAGATGTATACTTTTCTGAACTTGCTTGTAAATTGATTTGGTTTTAATGCAAGTCTCTATTTCTTTATGAGTATGTGATTCTGTGCTTAATGCTTTCCTTGGATTAGCTACCCATAGGAATGATATGTTGCTTTGATAGATAACTGAAAGGTTGGTGTTAAGGCATGCTCATGAATCATATGCCAAGTAGTTCAAGAATCTAGACATAGGTGTTGACTGCTTGCAATCTTATAAGTCTTGACTTAATGCAAAATCACAGATTAATCCACCTAAGACATTAGGGTTTGATTTGGGGTTTTAGGCTCAATGCACCTAAGACATTAGGCTTGAGTATTTTAGAAAAGGCTTGATTGTCATAATTGAAGTAGTGCTTGTGTTGATAACCATTTCATTGCAATTAAGGGAGGATTAGTGTAGTCTAACCCTAACAATCTTAGCCACATCTCTGTTTGCATACCAAGTGTTCGATAAAATTCCCAAAAGACCAAAAATATTGTTTTGCTTTCTTTATTTTCTATTTTGATATCTCATACCATAGTTTAGTCTAGATAGTTGTTGAGTTTGTGAATTGGTAATTGACAACCGATCCCTGTGGATACGATAACCGGTCTTACCACCGTATTACTTGATTGCGACGAGGTGCACTTGCCTTTATATTCTAAAAATCACGCATCAACGTCTTCTTGGTCACTTCATTGGATGAGCGCTTATATTATCCCTGTGTTGGACGAGCGCTTGCTTTGCTTTGTTGGACGAGTGATCTTGCATGAAACTTAACACGAAATGAGTGCGTAGTCAAAATTAAAAATCTTATGCAAAATACACTTTGTTTGTCATACATCAAAACATGAACGAGGGCTTAGTCTTACAAACTCCCCCTTTTTGATTATGACAAACCTTACCATACTTAACCTTAGTTATTAAGAAATCAGAGTGCAGCTATTCAGTAAGCATGGTTCTTGAGTCATTTTCATCCTCCCCCTGTGTCATTGATATCTTTCAAAAAATCAAGTGTTATTATATCATTATCATGAAAATAAAATCATCTTGAATTTATTATACGTTCATACTTATGTATCAGAGAAAAAAAATGCATATTAGAGAAAAAAAAAATTAATAGTTGTATGGTTCATCTTTTGTATGGTTCATCTTTATGGTTCATCTTTCTGGTTCATCTTTCTCCCCCTTTGTCATTATCAAAAAAAAACTGTGGAGAATATTGAAATCAAACTGAAAAACGGTCTTGCATTCATTGATAATGAATCATTTCAGACACCTAAGGACACTTAGTCTAAACTGAGATTAGATAAAAGCATCTTGCCCATGTCCTTCATAATTTTCAGCAATTTGTGCTGCCTCTATTGCCATCTGTTATCAATTATTTTGAGGAACAATTATGCCAAGTTCCCTTCTTATAAAGAAGAAACTCTCCTTATTTAGTGGTTTGGTGAATATATCAGCTAATTTCTTGGTTGTATCTATATGTTCAATCACAACATCACAACTTTGAATATGATCCCTGATAAAATGATGCCTGATTTCAATATGCTTGGTTCTTGAGTGCATAATTGGGTTATTTGTTAGATTAATTGTTCTAGTGTTATCACACTTTATTGGTATATGATCCAGATAAACACCATAGTCAATTAATTGTTGTTTCATCCATAGGATTTGAGCACAACAACTCCCAGCTGCAACATATTCTGCTTCAGCTGTGGATAAGGCCACACTAGTTTACTTTTTACTAAACTAGGACACTAGGGAATTTCCTAATAAATGGCATGTTCAACTTGTGCTATTCCTAACTAACTTGCATCCAGCAAAGTCGGATTCGGAATATCCTATTAATGTGCAAGTGGATCCCTTGGGATACCACAGCCCCATTTCTTTTGTTCCTAAGAGATACTTCATGATTCCTTTAACTGCAGTAAGATGTGATTCTTTAGGATTAGCTTGATACCTTGCACACATACACACACTAAACATTATATCTGGCCTACTTGCAGTGAGATAAAGTAAGGATCCGATAATACCTCTATACTTGGATACATCTATAGATTTACCATGTTCATCCTTGTCCAAGTAGCAGGCTGGACTCATTGGTGTTGCCATTTCCTTTGCGCTTTCGATTCCAAACTTCTTTAGTAGTTCCTTGTAATACTTTGTTTGGATTATGAAGGTTCCATCTTGGCATTGTTTAATTTGAAGTCCAAGAAAGAAGGTAAGTTCTCCCATCATGGATATTTCAAATTCACTTGGCATTAGTTCACCAAATTCCTTGCATAAAGACTCATTAGTAGCACCAAAAATAATGTCATCAACATATATTTGAACAAGTAAGATATTGTGTGCTTTTGTTTTAGTAAATAGTGTTGTATCAACTTTTCCTCTTTTAAAGCCTTTCTCTAGGAGAAAATTTCTTAACCGCTCATACGAAGCTCTAGGAGCTTGCTTGAGTCCATAGAGTGCTTTAGTCAGTTTATAGACATGATTTGGGAACTCACTATCAACAAATCCAGGGGGTTGGCTTACATATACTTCCTCTTGTATTATTCCATTTAAAAAGGCACTTTTCACATCCATTTGGTACAGTTTAAAGTTCATTATACAAGCATAGGCTAAGAGCATTCTTATGGCTTCTAATCTAGCTACGGGAGCATATGTTTCATCATAATCAATTCCTTCTTCTTGATTGTATCCCTTAGATACTAGTATAGACTTATTTCTTACTATTATTCCATTCTCATCCATTTTGTTTCTAAACACCCATTTAGTTCCGATTATTTGGTTACTTTTGGGTTTTGGAACTAAATCCCAAACTTTGTTCCTTTTAAATTGATTTAACTCCTCTTGCATTGTAATCATCCAATGTTCATCATTAATAGCATCATCAACACATTTTGGTTCTATTTGAGATACAAACGCCATGGTATTGCAAATATTCCTTAAAGAGTTTCTAGTGGTTACCCTTTTGGTGATCTCACCAATGATATTGTCTAGGGGATGATTCTTTGAAGCTTGCCACTCCTTAGGAAGATTTTCTTGTTGAAGTTCTGCTTGAGGTTCTTTATTGATTTCTTCATATTCCTTTTCCTTGTTGCTCTCCTTTCCTTCATCAGATTTCACTTCATCCTCAAGAGTTTCTGCATCATCAAAAATGTCCTTTCCCAACCTTTTGGGGTTAGACTCATCAAATGTTATGTGAACAGATTCTTCCATTGATAAAGTAAGCTTATTAAAAACTCTATATGCTTTGCTAGTTAATGAATAACCTAGGAAAATACCCTCATCAGCTTTGGGATCAAATTTCCTAAGATTATCCTTGCCATTATTTAGCACAAAACATATACAACCAAAGACATGAAAATGAGAAATGTTAGGTTTTCTTCCCTTGTAAAGTTCATATGGAGTTTTCTTCAAAATTGGCCTTATTAGAACTCTATTCAAAACATAACATGCAGTACTCACAGCATCAGCCCAAAAATACTTTGGTAAATTAGAGTCACTTAATATGGTTCTAGCAATTTCTTCAAGTGACCTATTTTTCCTCTCAACTACTCCATTTTTTTGTGGAGTTCTAGGTGCAGAAAAATTGTGTTTTATACCATGTTCATCACAAAATTAAGTTATCAAACTCCTCATTTTGGAATTCTCCTCCATGGTCACTCCTAATTGAAACAATTTTCACTTCTTTCTCATTTTGAGCAACCTTAGCCATTTTCTTAAAAGCTTTAAAAGCTTCATTCTTTTGTGCTAAGAAAAAGGTCCAAGTGAATCTAGAGAAGTCATCAACAATTACAAGAGCATAGAGATTTCTACCAAATCTTTTTGTCCTAGAAGGTCCAAAAAGGTCCATGTGCAGCAATTGTAAGGGTCTACTAGTTAAAACAGTATTTTTAGCCTTAAATGAGGTTTTCACTTGTTTACCCTTTTGGCATGCATCACATAGGCCTTCTTTAACAAACTTTTTATTTGGTAAACCGATTACAAGTTCTTTGGAAATCAATTTATTCAAGTGATCCATATGAATGTGAGCTATTCTCCTATGCCAAAGCCAATTTTCATCTTCTTTGGAAATTAAGCAACGTGCATCATTGGAAATTAAGTTGTCTATGTCTAGCATATAGATGTTATTGATTCTATTTCCAATCAATTTTATGTTATTATCATGAATAGATTCGATCATACACAAATTTGAGTTAAAGTTTACCTTGTAGCCTTTATCACATAATTGGCTTATACTTAGTAGATTGTGTTTGAGTCCTTCCACATAGAGAACATTCTCAGTCTTGATTGCTGGACTTTTTCCTATTGTTCCAACACCAAGAATTTTTCCTTTGTTGTTGTCTCCATAGGTGACATTTCCACCTTCCTTGGGAGTGAAAGATGTAAATTTTGTGATGTCTCCGGTCATGTGTTTGGAGCAGCCACTGTCCAAAAACCAGCTTGAGGTTTTGGCCTTCAAACACACCTACAAAACAGATTTTTTTATACTTTCCCTTTAGGTACCCAAATCTGGTTGGGTCCTTTGGTGTTAGTAGCAACATAAGTTCCTTTTGGAACCCAAATTTGTTTAATGCCAACATGAATGTTCTTTCTAAGTCTACAAGTAGCAGCTGTATGACCTTTCTTTAGACGATAATAACATTTAACAAAAGGACTAGTTGAGGAAATAGGTGGAACCAAAAGCTTCTTAAAAGATTTTTCATGTACCATTGGCTTATATCCAATTCCAGCTTTGTCATACACGCCCTTTTGCTGTCCTAATATGGCATTCAAGTTATCTCTACCCAAAGTAAACTTAGATAGAGTTGTATTCAGTTTTTCAACTTCCTTTTCTAGTGCAGTGCATTTGGTGCAAATTGAACTAGATGCAAGTAATTGTGAATTTTCAGCTTCTAGCTCTTTAAGCTTTATTTGTAAAGATGCATAGTCACTACATTGTTTTGCGATGATCTTCCTAGAAGATATAAGTTGTTTACCAATTTTAACATATTCTTCATGCAATTCATCAAAAGCATCTTGTAACTCATCATAGGTAGGAGAAGAATCATTTACCTCGGTTTCACTATCACTTTGTTGATTTGCCATGAGCCATAGGTTGGCTTCTTCATTTTTAGATTCACTACTAGTGGAATCCATATCATTTTCTTCCCAAGCTATGTATGCTCTTCTAGGCTTTTTTTCCTTTCTTCTCTTTGTTGTCATTCTTCTCATACTTTTCTTTCTTTTGTAGCTTTGGACATTCATTTTTGTAGTGTCCAAGCTTTCCACATTCAAAGCATTTGATTGTTGAGGAAGAGCTTTCACCATTGTTCGTGTTCTTTTTGGTAGGAAAACTGAATTGCTTCTTGTTTCTATTCTTCTTGATGAATCTTCTAAATTTCCTCACAAGCAATCCCATGTCTTCTTCTTCGATTCTTCACTTTCATCAAGGTGTTCATCTTCATAGCTTTCTATTGATTCTTTGGAGATATGAGCCTTGAGTGAGAGTCCTTTCTTCTTTTTCTCCTTATCTTCATGACTTTTCAATCTATTGAGTTCCAATTCGTGTTCTTTCAACTTGCCAAATAGAGTAGCAATCTGCATGGTGTCAAGATCCTTTGCTTCAGCAATTGCAGTAATTTTTGGCTGCCATTCACGACTCAAACATCTCATTATCTTGTTAATCTTTTTCTCATCCGTGATTGTATGTCCGAGTCCTTCTAGCTGGTTCACAATGTGTGTAAACCTCTTTTGCAGTTCATCTATCTCCTCACCATTCTTCATGTGAAAGAGTTCATATTCATGGACTAGTGCATTCATCCTTGCTCTTTTCACATCGTTGGTTCCTTCATGAGTGAGTTGAAGAGCATCCCACATTTGCTTTGCTGTTTTGCAATTGGAGACCCTGAAAAACTCATCATAATTCAAAGCATCTGTTATAATATTTTTTGCCTTAGCATTATAACCAATTCTTCTTTTATCATCATCATTCCAATCATCTTTTGGTTTAGTTTGTTTATTTCCCTTAGCATTGATGAGTGTGATTCCACCTCATCTTTGTCCATCATTTTGCATGCATTTTCATGTAGTTTAGGCATATTTTTATTAGATTTTAGGTTAATTTTCCTTTGGAACGGGTAAGGCGGTTTTCGTGTGTTGTTTTGCAGATATCAAGGGTAAATTGCTCAAGATCAACCATGATGAAGTTTGGATGAAGATGGAGCTTTAAAACTGAAGAAAATGAGCCAAACAGAGCCCATCACGGCCTAGCCGTGATGCCCATCACGGCCATGATCGAGCAAAACTGAAAAAGAAGAAAGGTCAAGTCGAGTTCATCACGGCCTGGCCGTGATAGCTATCACGGCCGTGACCCAAAACCACCACAAGTCAGAGCACATCACGGCCCAGCCATGAAATTCTTCACGGCCACAAAGGAGCACTCGCGTCGCGAGAATTATGTTCGCGTCGCGAACCAATGAATCTTGCAGAACTGGCAGAGGCAGAGACCGTCACGGCCGTGACGCGCATTACTTGGACCTGAAGAAACCGAAATAGATCAGATTTTGAGTTGGTTTGGGACTCTAACTTCCCCATTTCTATAAATATGGATCAAGGCATCAGATACAGAGGACATCACACAAGGGATCATCCATAACAACTAGGACTCTAGGCTTAGATCTCTCTTCTCCTCTTCTCTTCTCTTCTCTGATTTTTGTATTTTCATGTTATTTATAATCATGCTTGTCATCTCCATGGCAAGGCGTGAGTAGTAGCATTGTTTCTAGGGACTAGGGCTCTGCCCGAGGTTTGTAAATGATGTTGATTTGATGTAAAAATCGTTGTTGATTTCATAATTGTTTTAGATCTGATTTCTAGTGTGTTAATCACTCATAAATTTCGGCAACCGTTTATTTACGTGACATAGACGTTCTAAGGAGGAACCTAGCGGTGAACTTAGGATTTCTAGTGTGTTTCACTCGTAAAGTCCAGCGGCCGCTTGTTTGTGAGAAGTGGATGATCTAAGGAGGAACCTAGCGGTGAACTTAGGTTGTTTGCATGACTGAGACATTATAAGGAGGAACCTAGCGGTGAACTTAGGTGTCGGACCTATAGAAGTCAGACTTGGGACTGAAATCACGAGAGTTAGAAGCCGTCCCTCGAGGAGCAACGAGTTGTCACGAAACGCAAAGGGTCCAATCTGGGATCGACTACCACGAGAGTAGGGGTCGGGTCAATTGGGCACGGCTTTTGTAACCCGAGAGGGAGCTTAAGCTATCAGAGGATAAACTCGCCTTCAAGGCAATTTCGGTAATCAACAAAGGTAAATCAGATTAGCAACATAAACAACCTCAAAGGTAACCCAAATCCCTAGGAATCCATTTAAATCGAAAACCCCAAAAACATTTGTTTTCTGCTCATCTATCTCTTAATTCAAAATTCAAAATCCAATTTTAAAACTCTCTAAAAAGTCCAGATCAAATCGATTCGAAAACCGATTGCGATTCGAGAACACAGTCTCTGTGGGTTCGATATCTTTTATTACTTGACGGCAATCCGGTACACTTGCCGGAATCGCACGAGCGCGTGCATCCGCGCACGACATCAAGTTTTTGGCGCCGTTGCCGGGGACTGTGCCTTTTCGAATTTCAATTAGTTTTTAAATTGATTTTCTGGACCCTTTTCTTTTTATTTGATTTTTATTTCTGAGATATAAAAAAAAAAAAATCAAAAAATTCTTTTCCTTCTATTATATCCATCTCTCTGTGTGTTATATGCAAGATCCCTAAGTCTTGGGAGCCTTAGTGAGATTGATCCGGAGATCGAGAGGACCTTCCACAGACGTAGAAGACTACAAAGAGAGGGAGAAAGGTTGAGTCCCGTTCCACTCATGGCGAATCAACCGGATACAAAGCCTTTGAAGGACTACGCAGCCCCAAATGCGAGAGGCTTGCGAACTGGGATTGCAAGGCCAGAGATTGAGGCGGAAAACTATACCATACCGCCCATGCTAATCAACATGATTAGGCAACATCAATTCGGAGGATTGCCTTCGGAGGACCCGACTGATCACATAGAAACATTCTTAGAGTTCACAGACGCAATCAGTATTAATGGAGCCTCAGTCGATGTTGTGCGTTTGAGATTGTTCCCCTCATCTCTCACTGGAAAGGCGAAGGCCTGGCTAAAGCAAATCCCCGCTAACACTTTGACTACTTGGGACCAATTGGAGCAGGCGTTCTTGGAGAAATTCTTCCCTCCATCCAAGACGGCCTACATAAGAACCCAGATCACCGGCTTCTTCCAGAAAGACGGAGAATCATTATCAGAAGCTTGGGATCGTTACAAGGGACTGCTGGAGTCGTGCCCACATCACGGACTCGAGAGGTGGTTAATAGTGCACACCTTCTATAACGGATTGGATTACTCTTCGAAGGTGTCACTAGATTCTGCAGCCGGTGGAGCGTTTATGAATAGGCCTCTCACTGAGGCATTCAACATCATCGAGAATGTCGCCACCAACTACCACCAATGGGGATCCGAAAGAGGTAATAACCCGAACAAGATTTCGGGGGGTAAGTTTGAAGTAAGTAGCATTGATCCGATTATGTCTAAATTTGACTCACTAAATAAAAGATTAGATAAGATTGAAAGAGCTAATGTGAGTGCAATAGGTGCTACTAACCTTGTTTGTGAGATTTGTGGAATGCAGGGACATGACATGATGGGATGCCCACATGGATCCGACGCCGGGGTGAGCAAGTGAACTCTTGTAACAACTACTATGATACGAACCCGAAGCTGCCCAACTATGCTCCCCCAAATCCCTACAACCAAAGAAGAAACAACCCTTACCTCTCCTACGACAACTACAGCAACACGCTTAATCATGAGTTCCAAGAGGGTCAAGGTAATAAGAGAGCAGCACCGGGGTATCCTCAGGTACAAAGATCTAAACTCGAGACTTTATTTGAAAGTTTTGTCGAAACTCAGACAAAACAGAATGAGGAGTTTAGACAACAAGGAAGCGCAGCGAGTGAGGCAATAAAGGATCTAGCATCTAAGGTAGACAACTTAGCAACTCATAACAAGATGTTAGAAAACCAGATTGCCCAACAAGCCAAAGCACGTACTCGAGACCTAAGGGTACATTCCCTGGGCAACGCGATGCAAATCCCAATGAGCATTGCAATGTCATACAGTTGTGGGATGATTAGCTTGGGGTGGGGGTAGCTGAAATGGACGTGGAACCGGAGGAGGAAACGAGCGAAAAGGAAGAGCCTGATCCGAAATATTTCCCTCCACCACCGTACCAACCCCGATACCTTTCCCACAGAGGTTGGTCAAGAAAAAGCAAGTAGATGTAGAGACTAAAATGCCTACTAAACTGAAAGACCCAGGTAGTTTCTCCATCGCTTGCTCGATCGAACAAGTGGAAATAGACCCAGCCTTATGTGACTTAGGGGCTAGCACGAGCTTGATGTCCCTCACTATCATGGAAAGGTTGGGAAGTAAAGAGTTGAGACCATTCAAATTCCCCTTACAATTTGCGGATGGCTCAACTAGGACTCCTCTAGGCATACTAGAGAATGTTCCTGTAAAGGTAGGGAAAATTCTCATCCCTACCGACTTCCTGGTATTGGACATGAAAGGGAATTCTAAATTCCCCATCATTTTAGGAAGGCCATTCTTGGCAACCGCTGGAGCATTAATAGACGTAAGGAATGGCAAACTCTCTCTAAATGTAGAGGAAGGTAGGGTAAATTTTCAGTTGACTAACTCTTGTAACAACCCTCCTTTTGAGAGCCATGTGTGCAGAATTGATGTAACGTCTCCAGCGGTAGAGAAAGAACTTAGCATGGAAGCAACCCCAAAGATACGCATGGTTGAAGATGCAACCAGTGGTGAAGTCGGGATTGCTGTCCATGCAGAAACAATACTTCCGCCGGGAGGAAGGAAGGCTAGGAAGCTCCGAGAGAAAAGAGCAAAGCGGAAGCGTTACTGGCCGTATGAGCAGAAACGGCTTTTTGAAGGAGCTCCTTGGAAAAGAAGTGTTCCTGCACTTCTACGCCCAGCCGACCCCGGTTGATTTAAGGAAGTATGGTCAAGCTTAAGACCATAAATAAGCGCTTCTTGGGAGGCAACCCAAGTTTTCTTTCCCTTTTTCCTTTTGTTTTTGAATTCACCTCTTGAATAATTTGAGAAGATCAAGAGGCAAAAATATCATTAATAGGTTTGTCTAGTGTTTTCAGGTTGAGAAAGAGAAGAAGAGCATAAAAAAGATAAAGTCAGAGGCCATCACGCCCTGGCCGTGACAGTGGTCACGGCCGTGATGAACCAAACAAGAGCACAGAAAGGATCACGGCCTAGCCGTGACAACCATCACGGGCGTGATGAGTAGGATGCCAAGGTCAGAGAGCATCACGTCCTAGCCGTGATGTAAATCACGGCCGTGACAGGGCAACTCCTGAGGACAGAATTGATCACGGCCTAGCCGTGATGAGCCTCACGGCCGTGAGAAAATTTCTACCCAAGTTTTGACTAGAATGTGAGCCAACACCCGCTACCGACTCGGTAAGTTGTTCCAATTTTTCTCCTCTCTCCGACTTGATTATTTACATTGGAGACAATGTAAGTAATCAAGCTTGGGGTAGGGGTATTTATTTTTGCATTTGCATTGTTGCATTCATATTGCATTCTCATAGGCATAGATTGGTATGATCACATTCTCTAGATTGCCCCTCACTTAGAACATGCATCCGATTGTGAGAACTTGGAGCCAAATGAATTGAGATAGTGAATTTTGAACCCAATTTTTCATTATTCTTGTGATATGGCTAAAAATAAAAATTCTTGAGATAGTCATTTGATAGTTGATAATTAGCATGTGGTTCCTTAAACTTGTGTACCTCACTGATTTTTGAACTACTAAATGTAAGATTTTGAGCCAAAAGGGGGGTATTCTCTAAATCTACCCCATTTCTTGTGATAGAGTGATTTAATTCCTCATGGACTGTATTTTCTAGAACTTGACTTGAAACCATTTCAAAACTTAAAAATTTCTGAAAACATTTTTGGAAATGATTGAGGCACTAGGTATTTTTCCGGCCTCCCGAGCTTTGAATGATAAATGCTACCCCTTAGTTGCCCAATTTTGAGCCTAAAGAAAAAAATACTTTTCTTGGTACCATGAATTAATTTGATGAATAATGCTTGGTATGGCACCTTTTAAAGTATTACAAAAAGGGCAAAATGGTAGTTGGAAAAAGAATGGGATGAAAATATTTCTCTTGAGCTAAAAATCTCCCCTTCTCCAAACAAATAAAAATGAAATAAACAGAAAAAAATGGAGAAGGGGATGACAAAGAAAGCGAGAAATGAAAAGAAAAAGAAAAAGAAAAAAAAATAATAGAAGGAAGAAAGGTGGACAAGTAAATCAAAGCCCCCAAAAGGTATTTTAGAAGGTGTCATACTTTGTAATGTTTGATAATCTGTCTAGCCTTCTTGAAATTCCCTTTCCTTGATTTTCCCACCTTACAATAAATCCCATGGCCACATTACAACCAAAGGAAAAGACCTCTTGATTCTTAAGTGTTTTCATTAATAAAGTGGAGATTTGGTTAATAGTCAAGCCTATGGTAAAATACTTTCCTTGAGGAAATGGAGTGAATTGCAATAAACCCTAAAACACTTGAGTGAGGTGAGATGAGTGCCCAAATCAGTGAGGACATGAACTTGAAAAACCTAAGCTTCTAATTGGACTTGAACTTGATTATCTCTTGAGTGCTTATTAAAAATGCCTATTACTTGGATTTGCTTCTAGGGTTCTTGGTTCACTATCCATGCTTTAATTGATTTATCTTATGGCCTGAGTAATTGCTTGAGGACAAGCAAAGTTTTAAGCTTGGGGTGATTTGATGAGTGTGATTCCACCTCATCTTTGTCCATCATTTTGCATGCATTTTCATGTAGTTTAGGCATATTTTTATTAGATTTTAGGTTAATTTTCCTTTGGAACGGGTAAGGCGGTTTTCGTGTGTTGTTTTGCAGATATCAAGGGTAAATTGCTCAAGATCAACCATGATGAAGTTTGGATGAAGATGGAGCTTTAAAACTGAAGAAAATGAGCCAAACAGAGCCCATCACGGCCTAGCCGTGATGCCCATCACGGCCTAGCCGTGATGCCCATCACGGCCTAGCCGTGATGCCCATCACGGCCATGATCGAGCAAAACTGAAAAAGAAGAAAGGCTGAAGTCAGAGTCTGTCACGGCCTGGCCGTGATAGCCATCACGGCCGTGACCCAAAACCACCACAAGTCAGAGCACATCACGGCCCAGCCGTGAAATTCTTCACGGCCACAAAGGAGCACTCGCGTCGCGAGAATTATGTTCGCGTCGCGAACCAATGAATCTTGCAGAACTGGCAGAGGCAGAGACCGTCACGGCCTGGCCGTGATGGCCATCACGGCCGTGACGCGCATTACTTGGACCTGAAGAAACCGAAATAGATCAGATTTTGAGTTGGTTTGGGACTCTAACTTCCCCATTTCTATAAATATGGACCAAGGCATCAGATACAGAGGACATCACACAAGGGATCATCCATAACAACTAGGACTCTAGGCTTAGATCTCTCTTCTCCTCTTCTCTTCTCTTCTCTTCTCTGATTTTTGTATTTTCATGTTATTTATAATCATGCTTGTCATCTCCATGGCAAGGCGTGAGTAGTAGCATTGTTTCTAGGGACTAGGGCTCTGCCCGAGGTTTGTAAATGATGTTGATTTGATGTAAAAATCGTTGTTGATTTCATAATTGTTTTAGATCTGATTTCTAGTGTGTTATTCACTCATAAATTTCGGCAACCGTTTATTTACGTGACATAAACGTTCTAAGGAGGAACCTAGCGGTGAACTTAGGATTTCTAGTGTGTTTCACTCGTAAAGTCCAGCGGCCGCTTGTTTGTGAGAAGTGGATGATCTAAGGAGGAACCTAGCGGTGAACTTAGGTTGTTTGCATGACTGAGACATTATAAGGAGGAACCTAGCGGTGAACTTAGGTGTCGGACCTATAGAAGTCAGACTTGGGACTGAAATCACGAGAGTTAGAAGCCGTCCCTCGAGGAGTAACGAGTTGTCACGAAACGCAAAGGGTCCAATCTGGGATCGACTACCACGAGAGTAGGGGTCGGGTCAATTGGGCACGGCTTTTGTAACCCGAGAGGGAGCTTAAGCTATCAGAGGATAAACTCGCCTTCAAGGCAATTTCGGTAATCAACAAAGGTAAATCAGATTAGCAACATAAACAACCTCAAAGGTAACCCAAATCCCTAGGAATCCATTTAAATCGAAAACCCCAAAAACATTTGTTTTCTGCTCATCTATCTCTTAATTCAAAATTCAAAATCCAATTTCAAAACTCTCTAAAAAGTCCAGATCAAATCGATTCGAAAACCGATTGCGATTCGAGAACACAGTCTCTGTGGGTTCGATATCTTTTATTACTTGACGGCAATACGGTACACTTGCCGGAATCGCACGAGCGCGTGCATCCGCGCACGACATCAAGCATCAAGAATAAATGGAACATAGGGACCATTTTCAACAGCATCTAATACATCTAAACCTGCAGCCTCAAGAAAGATAAGCATTCTCTCTTTCCATTACATGTATTGGGAGCCATTAAAGGCAAGGGGTCTAGTGAGTGAAGCCCCATCACCCAGGATGTCATTTGTAGCCATCTCTTGAAGCTGTTAAGCTTTGTAACAAGAGTTTTAGCCCTGATGCCAATTGTTGGTAGTGGATACAGTCTCGAGGGGAGGGGGGTGAATTGAGATATTGAAAACTTTTTCAATAATTTAAAGCAAAACAATGTTTATTTAAAGAAAATTGGTTTTCACTCAATTTTAATTCCCAAGAATCAGGTTATGGAACAAGTAATGATGACAAGAAGAATTATAATTAGTAACAACAGATTTTAACACAGATTGCAGATCAAAGATTCAATTTAACAAGTATATGGAGTTTAAAGATGAGAAGAACACGCAAACTAATTTATCCTGGTTCGGCTACCTCCTCTGGTAAGCCTACATCCAGTCCCACATCTCTGTGGTTTTCTCCACTATAATCAGCAATTACACAGTTCCAATTACAGCAACACAAGGATAACCTCCTTGCTCGAAAAATCACCAGAAAGCACACTAGCTTTTCTATACCCAAGGATCCATTCTATCCTTGTTAAAGCCTAAGAGATACCCTCTCTAAATCACACTAATTCACTAAAAGAATTGAGTTGAAGAAAGACTCTAAAAGTCTGATTATACAAATTGAAGTTATAACTTCTATCACACCTTTTCTCAGAGATAAAGCACTTTGGATCTTTCGTAGTTTCATAATCAGAATGATTTGTGTTGTTGTTATTGTATGTGTTGTGTTGAAAAGTGTAACTTCGATCCCTATTTATATAGAAGACAAATTATAGCCGTTGGGATTATTTAAAATAGATTTGGATCTGATTTAACAAAATCTGCTTTCTTGATTTTTGTTCTTGAAATGAGATTCTGTTGATCTTTGTAGAGTTTGCGTCCTTCTTGAAAAATAACCGTTTCCATCTGAAAGGATAGCCAAGTATTTTTGAAGAGTAATATATCCGTGTTTATTTGAAGAGAAAAATAGCCGCGTCCATTTGCCACGTCAGCAGACGGGAGTACTAGCTCAAGGTAATTGGACGTGCTCCAACTGGTAGACGAGAGTGCTAACACAAGGTAATTGGATGGGCTCCAATTGGTAGACGAGCTTTATATGCCATGTTAGTGGATGGAGATTCTCATTAAGATCTTAGCAAGTCCAAAGCACGTATCATTAGTAGACGAGCTCCTTTTGCCACTATTAGAAGACGAGCTCTCCTTTTTACTTCAGTAGACGTGTGCTTGTTACTTTCAGTAGACGAGCTCCAAGTGCAACGTCAGTAGAGGAGCTCTTATGTTTCTTCAGTAGATGAGCTCCAAGTGCCACGTCAGCAGATGAGCTCTTCTATTACTTTCAGTGGATGCACTCTTCTTGTTAGACGAGCTCTTTTTGTTGAACTTCAGTGGACGTGCTCTTCTTATTGTACTTCAGTGGACGTATTTTTGTTGTACTTTAGTGGACGTGCTCCAAATGGTACTTTAGTGGACAATCTCTTTAGTGGTTCATTGGACCTCAATTTTTTTTTACTTTGTTGGACGTCTTGTTGGTTCACTTCATTGAATGAGCGCTTATATTATCCCTGTGTTGGACGAGCGCTTGTTTTACTTTGTTGGATGAGTGATCTTGCATGCAACTTAACACGAAATGAGTACGTAGTCAAAATTAAAAATCTTATGCAAAATACACTTTTTTTGTCATACATAAAAACATGAATAAGGGCTTAGTCTTACACATATATGAAAGCACTTAACGAAAAACGGGGTGTTACAGCTTTCATACTTCATCTTGTAAAAGGCAATTATAGTTTCTTTTGTATTTCTTTTTGGAAACAATTTTCTTGAAGCAATAGGATATTTGCTTCATTGATTTGGTGGGGCATCCAAATCAATTTCAAGGTGGGGAATCCTCGAGGCTAAGGTGAGGCATCCTTAGGAGGTAAGGATTATTTTGAGTGGGGCATCTCAAAATAATCAAGGTAAAGGTGGGGTATCCTTTAGTTTTTGGTAAATTGTAATATTGTAAACAATTTTCAAATAGTGGAATCTCTCAAGGTTCTTGAGAGCTGGATGTAGATCACTCAGGTTGTCATCGAACCTGTAAAATTGTTTGTGTGATCGTCTTTTTCCCTCACTCATCTAGTTCTTGCAATTATTGTTAAATTGTTGTTCTTTATTGTATTTAGTTAATTGTGGTGGATTTAATTCTCTGATTTTTAATTGAGGTCATTCATTTATAGTCCCTCTCTTCTTCTACTCAATTTCTTTGCATCATACATAGTCTTTCTTGAATTTTTTTTTTAAAGAAAGATAAGTTTTTAAAGAAAGTGACTTAACCTCAATTCACCCCCCCCCCTCTCTCGAGGTGCCATATTGTTTAACAAGAAGTCCCTACCAATATATGGGGTTTTGCAGAAAGGAAAAAATTTTGAGTTGACGGAACAGTGCGAAGAAGCCTTCAAAACTTTGAAAGCGGCTCTAGCCACGCCACCCATTCTCACCCGACCAGACCCAAGGGAAGCCTTATTTGTTTACCTCGCAGTAGTAGAAGAAGCAATCAGTACAGCACTGGTTAGAGAAGGGGAACAAGGGAAAAAACCAATATACTTCGTAAGCAAGGCCCTCTGGGGAGCAGAGACAAGGTACCAAAAAATAAAGAAAGTAGCCCGAGCCTTGGTTTTCACAGCGAGAACATTGAGACCCTACTGCCAATGCCACCCCATCACGGTACGCACCAATCAACCCATCAAGCAAGTGTTGCACAAGCCGGAGTTAGCTGGAAGAATAATTACATGGTCAATAGAAGTCTCAAAGTAGGGGATAATTTATGAACCAAGAATCGCGATCAAAGCTCAAGCTCTGGCAGACTTTATTGTGGAACTCACCGAGGACGACAAGCCCGGACGACCCAGAGAGTGGTCAATATTTATCCACGAATCAACCAACCCCAAGAGATATGGAGATGGAATCATCCTGGAAAACGATGAAGGAATCACGATCGAGCACTCCATGCGACTAGAGTTCCCTTCATCAAACAACCAGGCTGAGTATGAGGCCTGCATAGGCGGGTTGCTCTTAGAAAAGGAACTGGGAGCCACAAGAGTGAAGGTAATGACCGACTCACAACTGGTGGCCTCACAGATAAATGGACAATACCAGGACAAGGAACCCTTGCTACAAAAATACTTGATAAAGGTACGAGAAGAAATAGCCCACTTCGAGTAAGTAGTTGTGGGGACATGTCCCTCGGGCCATGAATGCAAGGGTCTTAGCAAAGCTGACCAGCACCAGAAAAATCGGAAACTACCAATAAATCATTGAGACAAATCTCCAGCAGCCAAGCATCATAGAAAACATCACCGTCGTTGAAAGGCAACCGGACCCTTCCGAAACTGATTGGAGGAAGCCCATCATGGATTACCTCAATAACCGCCTTCATTAAGAAAATATCACAAAAGTCAAGAAAATGGCTCGAAAGTTGCCATGTATACCATCCGTGAGGGGCAACTATACCGCCGAGAATTCTCTACCCCTGTGCAGAAGTATGTCCCAAATCACCAAACGACGTACATCTTAGTCGGGGTACACGAGGTCAGCTGCCGAAGGCATATTAGGAGGAAAAGCACTATCAAAACAAATTTTTTGGGCCGGATATAATTGACTGACACTGAGAGCTGATGGCGACGTCCAGAAGTGCGATCAATGCCAATGGAACGCAAATCTTCAGCAGGCTCCGTCTGAAGCACTGAACTCTTTAAACTCATCATGACCGTTCTTCCAATGGGGGATGGACATCTTGGGACCATTTCCCGTCGCACTAGGACAATTAAAATTCCTCATTGTGGCTGTAGATTACTTTGACATATGGATCGAGGCCGAGCCATTGGCACAAATAACTTCGACCCGGATCCAGCGATTCACCTTCAAGAACATCATATCTATGTTCGGAGTGCCCACGACCATTATGACTGACAATGGGACGTGGTTCACCGATCGAAGATTTCAAGAACAGTTGTCCGAACTCTCCATTAAGCAACACTTCACTTCAGTAGAACACCTTTAGAATAACGGTCAAGCTGAGGCAGCAAACAAGGTAATGCTCAAAAGAATCAAAAAGAGGCTTGAAAGGGCTAAAGGAATATGGGAGGAAGATATTGACCATGTGCTATGGAGCTAAAGAACCACCCCCCACAACACCACCAAAGAAACTCCTTTTAGTTTAGTCTAAGCGTGCGAAGCAATTATTCTGGTGGAACAGGAAGAACCTTCCTGGTGGTGTGAGAATTTCAGACCCGAAGTAAACGAGCAACTCTTAAGAGATGACTTGGATGAAGTCAAGGAAAGAAGGGAGATGGTGTGTATTCGGGAGGCTGCCCTTAAGCAAAGGGTGGCCTCAAGATACAACACATGGGTAGTCACAAGGAGATTCGAGAAGGGGGATATGGTACTGAGAAGACCAGACGTATGGGACAATAATGCCGCTTAGGGAAGGCTCGTACGGGATAGTAGAGCGAGCTGGAAAATTAGCATATGTACTAGAAACCTTATCTGATGATCCGATCCCAAGATACTGGAACACCGTGAATCTCTAGAAGTATTACAGCAAGGACCATTATTGTAAACCACAAATCTTGAAGTTCGATCAATGACAACAAGACTTAGAGTTTTCACTCAGTCTCATAACGACCTGAGTCCTCCCTGACCAGTTGTCAAAGAAGCGGCCATAGTCTTTACTCAACCCCCGGACTTGAGTCTTCACTCAGTTCTGTAAACAAGACTTAGAGTTTTCACTCAGTCTCATAACGATCCGAATCCTCCTTGATCGGTCTTCAAAGAAGCGGCCAGAGTCTTAACTTGGCCCCTTGACATGAGTCTCCACTCAGCTCCGTAAACAAGACTTCGAGTTCTCACTCAATCTCATAAACAACCCAAGTCCTCCATGAACGATCGTCAAAGAAGCGGCCAGAGTCTTAAGTTAGCCCCCGGACATGAGTCTTCACTCAGCTTCGTAAACAAGACTTAGAGTTTTCACTCAGTCTCATAAACGACCCGAGTCCCCCCTGATCGATCGACAAAGAAGCGACCAGAGTCTTTACTTGGACCCTGGGCTTGAGTCTCCGCTTAGTTACGTAAACAAGACTTGGAGTTTTCGCTCAGTCTCATAACGGCTCGATTCCTCTCTGGCCGATCATCAAAGAAGCGGCTAGAGTCTTAACTTGGCTGTCGGGCTTGAGTCTTCACTCAGTTCCAGGAATAAGATTTAGAATTCTCACCAAGTCTTAAAAACGACCCGAGTCTGTACTGACCAGGCAAAAAGGAGGCGTTCGAATAACCGACCCGAACCCCTGAAGTAAATAGATAAAGAATATAGAAGCAACTGAAATTAAACCAATTTCTTTCATTAAAGAGAAATTGTGAGTACAAACTGGATATATGAAATACAAAAGCAAGCATAAACTATCCTAAGAAAGGGGGTAGCACCAATGACTAAAGTTGTCTATATAAAGGAAACTTTCCAAGCGAAAGCAAACTCGTCTCAAGAGGGATCTCTAGAAATTCTCCCGAGCGAGATGATGGAGAAAAATGGTAGGCGGCCACGACCACGACGAGTCAACTCCAAGTGCCGTATCAACCATAGACCATAGCCCTCCGTCGCACCCATCCTCATGGGTATTACAACTAAGAAGGATGGATACAAAGGAAAAAGGCAGAGGGCACGAGGGACCCACTCCAAGAAGACAAACAACTAAGGGCGGAACCTCGGTTGTCGAAACAACATGAAGGACAGTAACCTATTTCGAGATCACTGTGGTCAAGTGAGAAGGAGGGAACTCTTCAGATTTCAACCTTCCCACCTTCATACAAAGCGAAAGCGGGTAGCCAACACTGACTAGAACACAAGGTCCTGGCCAAGTGTCCAAAAACCCTGCTTCCCTTCCAAGTGAGGGAGGAGCTAGGTTGACCCTGAAACCTTACTTTCACCCTCGAAGATATGGGTGATGAAGAGATGTCGAAACTTCATTGCCATTCACCCCACGCATCGCAAACTTCATCACCACTCAAGGTGTGCACTACCAATAATACATAGTCTCCACAAGAGAACCCATCATTCTAGAATATGGTGAGGAAAAGTAACCTCCATGATAAAAAGAAGAGACAAGGAATTACCCTGCAATGAGTACACTTGCTATTTATAGCGGAAAATCCTCCTTATTGAGAAAAGAGGAGAATCTTAAAAGATCTTAAAAAAGGAGAGTCCCAAAAAAATGATAGTCGCACGTGATTGAAAAGACCATTGGGGAAAAAATACTACTAAAATTAAAGTGTCATTGATAACACCACATCGAGAAGATCAAACGAATAACGAAGCATCTCTGACTGGATTCACACCAGAATCGAGAAGGAAAAAACATGTATCTCTCCCTTCTTTAATGGAACGACCCTACCTGAAATCAGTCAAGGTAGTCCCAAGGGCATCTGTTCTGGTCCAAAATTGACAAGGCCCAAAACACTAGTGGAAAATATACATTAGACGGTAAAGGTTTACGTCAGTTAACCAAAAACTAGACGTTAAAAAGGGGGCGGTGGCAGTTTTGTAAATATCAGACTTCATTAATTCACTGTTAACGTCAGTTGTTTTAAGGACTGACGTTAAAAGTGAGGCGGTGATAGTTTTGTAAATATGAAATCACTATTTGCGTCAGTTGTTTAATGAACTGACGTTAAAAGTGTTTGCAAGAAATTATTAACACTTTTAATGTCAGTTGTTTATAAAATTGGCGTTAGAAGTGTGATTTTTACTTCAGTTAAATAAATAACTGACGTAAATAATCAACTCATTCCTATCTTTCTTTCGTTGTCATCTCCCTGTTGTCACTCTTAACGCAGATCATCACTCCATATAGTGCAGTTTATTTCTAATCTTTTTTTTAAAAAAGTTTATTTTTAATCTTAATTAATTAGCTTGAATTAGTAAATTAACAAATTCTTGTGCAAATTAAAATAAATAAACACTTAACATAAAACAAGTTATATATCTATAATCAAATCGTATCTCATTGAAGCGATTCATAAGTTACAATTACATGTTTAAAAGATAAAAAATTTCCGCAAGATAGCACTAAAATATAAAAAAGTTTCTGCTTCAACATCATTTTCTTCTCAGTCATGTCCTCAGAAACTCCAACATTGAATGCATCCCCTCCCTCATTTGAAGTCCTTGATGCTCCATCTGAATCCACAGTCACTTTGGAGCCGTGGCAGAGTGAAGGGTGCACTCGATCTGTTTCAAAGAATATTCTTGGAACAGCCACTTGGTTCCAAAGTCGAGGTTTTGGAACCGTAGTCGCTGATTCTCCAGAAGGATGATGGTGTGTGCAATTCACATAATGCGATTTACACACCCTTATCACCCATGTAATGCGATTTACACAACCTCAGAAGTTGTTTGACCATTAAGACAGAGACCTTTAAGTCTAGGTATAGGAAGAAAGAGTGATGAAGTTAATCTCCATGGCAGAGCCATATTGTGAGTGCGTAAAAATTAAAGGAAGGAAGGAAGCTATTTATAGGAGTAGCGGATGAAGTTACTAGGCGTCGTAAGTTGCTAAAAAATTAAATTGATCATTAAGAGCATTAGGTTCCAAGGCGCATTGGGAGTTGGCAGTCATATATTATAAACGTGCAGAAAAGAAAATGCCCGAAGGATTAGGAAGAAACTTATACACTTTTAACGTCAGTTGTTGAATAAAACTGATGTTAAAAGTGTTTTTAAATAAAAAAATATTTATTTTTAACGCCGCTTGTTTATACAATCGACGTTAAAAGTGTGATTTTTACTTGATTAAATAAACAATACGTAAATAATCCTATATCCCTATCTCAAATGCCCTGTTGTCACTCTTAACACAGTCTCATTAACGCTCGATTGTTGAATAAAACTGAAGTTAAAAGTGTTTTTAAAATAAAAAATATCTATTTTTAAATTCTGTTGTTTATACAATTGACGTTAAAAGTGTGAATTTTACTTCAGTTAAATAAATAGCTGACGTAAATAATCATATATCCCTAGCTATCTGAAATGCCTTGTTGTCACTCAATTAACACAGGTCTCAGAGCCATTTTGTGAAGGAATAGAAATATAGAGGAAAAGAAGAGGCAGTATTACAGACTGTTACAGAAGAATGTTACTTTATACAGAGACACAACACTTTTAACGTCAATTGTATTCAACAACGGACGTTAAAAGTGTTTTTTTTAAAAAAAATATTAATATTTAACGTCAGTTTGTTAATAAAACTGACGTTAAAAAATTAATTGTAACGTCAGTTGTTTAATACAACTTACGTTAAATGTTGTTTTATATAACGTTTACACCCGCGCGCCTTCTGCACTTCGCTCCTGCACGCGTCGTCTCTTTTCTCTTTTCATCACGCTCAACCCTAAATCACCGTCAACCCTCACTCTCACTCTCACCCAAAGACACGGACCCTAATCGCGAGCTCATCTCCACCGCAACCACCGCGAGGGCTTCTTCGCCACCACCGTGAGGTACACTATTAACCCTAACTCTGTCTTTCCATTCATTCTTTGCAATAACTTGACGTACATCTCTATTTCCCCTTCCCGCGCACTAACTCTCCTTGTCCCTCTGCTCTCAGTAACCACATCGAACGTTGGCCACCACTCGAGCTCCCCTCCCCACCACCATGCGAGCACCTATTTCTGGTGAGTATTTAGGGCACATTTTTTGTATTTTTGGTTTTGAGTGTATGTTGAAACTGTAGTCTCAGTAGTTGAAACTTGAAACCGTGAGTTTGAGTTGTTTGGAATGTACGTCTCTGTTTTTGGTTTTGAGTGCATGTTGCTCTGCTAGTTGATCTATCACGGCCGTGATGCTAATCACGGCTAGGCCGTGATCAGTTCTGCCTGTGATGGCATGGTCTGTTCAGTTGGCACGTTACGGCCATGATGGACATCACTGCCAGGCGGTGACCAGTGCTTGGCAATTAATCTTTAAAAACTATAGTTTTCAATCTCCCGTATTGTTCTTATATTGGATATATATATGTTTTGTATATCTACAGGACCTATCTAGTTATGGATCGTTGTTGGATGGTTTGTAAGCGTACTAGTGCTGAGTATTTGAAGGGGGTGGGAGAATTTATAGAATTTGCTCAAAGGAATGTTCCTAATAGTAATGGAATGTTCTGTTGTCCTTGTCTCAAGTGTTTGAATACGAGGAAATGTACGGTGAAGGATATACGTACTCATTTGATTTGTGAAGGGATTTGCTTGAGTTATACAAGATGGATATGGCATGGTGATATGTTGTTGAGTAGTAATACGGCGAGTGTCTCCCAAAGTGAGGACGTTGACGTAGATATGGAGGATGATCGAGTAGAGGACATGATCCGTGATATTGGACAAGAATCTTTTCATCGAGCGCATGTGTATGATAGGTTGTGCGGTGATGCGGATAAGCCTTTATATCCAGGGTGTACTACTCATACACGGTTGTCGGTGGTGCTAAAATTGGTTTGTGTGAAGGCGAGAAATGGTTGGAGCGATAAAAGCTTCACGGAATTGCTTGAAGTGTTGAAAGACTTGATTCCTGAGGACAACACATTGCCTTACCGTAACTATGAGGCCAAGAAGGTATTGTGTCCTATGGGTATGGAGTATAAGAAGATACACGCATGCCCCAATGATTGTACCCAGTTGAGCGCTACATGAAGATCTTGAAAGGGTACGTGAAGAATCCTCATCGTCCGGAAGCATCTATTGTTCAAAGGTATGTTGTAGAAGAAGCTATTGAGTTTTGTTCGACTGCCTTCATAACACGGATCCTATAGGGGTTCCTAAGCCTCGGCATGATGAGATCGAGATGTCAAGGTAAGGGTACACATGGATTAAGAATTAATAGGAAGGATCGGGAGGAAGTGCTTCAAGCACATTTGTATGTATTGAACAACATCGAATGTGTTCAGCCTTTCTTATTTGAACATAAAAGAAAAGTCAATCAAGAAAACCCTCGAATGAGCGAAAGGTGGTTGTTGAACAAGCATAACAAGACTTTCTTACCATGGTTCAAGGAAGAAATGCTTAAGGATGGTAGTACTTGCTTCGATGACGTAAAATGGCTAGCACGTGGGCCTAACTTCAACGTCATATGTTGGAGCGGATACGACATAAATAACTTTTCCTTTTATACAAAGGAACAAGATAACAAGAGTACCATGCAAAATAGTGGGGTTATGATCGTGGCCGAAGCAATGCACTTCTCTAGTGCAAAGGACACAAAACCCGTTACAGCACCGAGACCTTACTTTGGATATATTAAAGATATTTGGGTGCTCGATTACACTAAGCTTACGGTGCCGGTATTTAAATGTAAGTGGGTTGATAGTAACGGTGGTGTACAAACCGACGAATTGGGGTTCACATTGGTAGACCTCAACAAGTTAGGTCATATAAATGAGCCTTTCATAATGGCTTCCCAAGAAAAACAAGTGTTCTAGATCACTGATCCTTCTAACAAAAGGTTGTCCGTGGTTCTCCAAGGAAAAAGCATGTATAATGGTAGTGATGAAAATGAATATTCAAATCTTGATATTCCTGAGACTCCTTCTTTTTCAACAAACATGCCTACTATAATCGAGGAGACACAGGTGGACGACGTACATGCCACTCGTGATGATCATCACGAAGGGATATTGATATAGGTAGTTTAAACTTAGTATACATTTATAACCTATGTTAATAAATATATATTGTTTTGAACAGGCATACATATGGATCATTGTTCCATTTTTCCTTTGCAATTCTCAGAATGTGTGTGATATTCTGTGTTACTGGGATATTTACTGAATGCAGGGATGGCTTAGGGGAGTGATATTTTAAAACTGAATTTAAAAAAAAAATACTATTAACGTCAGTTGTATCATACAACTGACTTTAAAAGTATTTTATCAAAGTATACAGTACACTATTAACGTCAGTTGTTTATTACAACTGACGTTAAAATTAAGACCTTTAACGTCAGTTCTTGATAACAATTGACGTTAGTTTTAACACAATTTACGTCGGTTTTGTTAAAGAACTGACGTTAATTTTGACAAAATTAACGTCAGTTGTGTTAAAGAACCAACGTTAATAGTGTTATATTTAACGTCAGTTCTCAACTGACGTTAAAAGTTAAACTTTTAACGTCAGCTGTATTTACGCTCGACCGAGATTTTGACGTAAAAAATCAATTTTAACTGACATAAAAAGCACTTATTGCACTAGTGAAACCCTTTTCCCATTTGGCCCAAGAAGGGTTAGACCCGATAGAACACCCTGGTCAGAGACCGGGCGAACAACTCCGGTCGACCAAAATTGCCGGGCCATCTCTGTCCTACTATACAAAATAGATTTACCCGCCTCGGGAAAGAACCAAATCACGTCTACCCCAAAAACATCAAATAGGATGAGAAACCGCCCCTTTTTTCCTGACACATGCAAGCACATCTCACGGACTATCATTACGGACATCCATCTCTGGTAAAGACTAAAGATGGAAAAACACGCTGGATGGGTTACCATACTTAGGATCATCATGGTAAATCGAATAGATAAGTATATAAAGGAACCTCCATCATTAGAGGAAGGTATGCATTTTATCATTGCAAGAACACAATATATTATCTGCTAGACCATTGCTGACTTAAGCATCGAAGTGTTTTCCCAGGTACCCCACCCCAATTCGGTTCAACACGAAGGAGGGTGAGGAAGAAGGAGAAGCAGTCAAAATATTGGGCCAAATCAGGAGAGGCCCAATACTAGGAGAGATTCTTTGTGTTTTGGTTTTTGGCCAGAACAATTACCCTATGCACCTCAGATATATTTGAGGGCAAGATATTCCTAGATCGCCATCTTTACCCTGAACAAATGACCTAGTACGACCTTCATACATGGCCTCATCCTTTAACCCAATACACTGAATTGCTGAAATGAGTTTCAAACAACTGAGGCGAAAGCTGGAAAGAGTAAGGAAAATAGGATATTATCATGCTTTCCCAACAAGACATTCCCCTTAACCTCTAACTATTTTTTAGCTTTCTGGTATTCTGGTCTATCTTTGTTAACGAGTTTATCTTCCCCCTGGCATCATGAGCCCCACTCTTCTAGATGTTGCTACGATCATTGGTCTTCCAATCACTGGAGATGAAGTTCCTTCACTATATCACCTTTCATTTCTAGCTTTAAAGCTTCAATTTTCCAAAAACCACTGCCTCCTACTCTAATTTTATCACAGCTAACGCCAAGACCACCAACAAAATTTCTGATAATGAACAACATGCCTTTCTGCTATAATGGTTATGTAAATACTTTGTTTGCTCCAATTCAGTAGTTATTGTATTGAAAATCTCCCATTATGTCTCTCTAATCACTTCAGACAGGCTCATATCCCTAGGCTCTCTCTTTGTCTCCCTTTTATACAAAGGTCTTTTCACTATGGTTACGTGGCTTTAGAATAGTGAAAAGCTGGACAATGTTGAAGGCCCTCTCTAGGTTTACAGCTTTGGATCATACTGTACTTTCAGAATTCATTCCACTGAGAATTTGAAAATTCAGACGGAAGCTGGTCTGCCATTTTCTGTGTTTTCGCTGACAGTAAAAGTTTACTGCCCAGAAAACCTAATTTTAACTCGTGAACGAGATGAAAAATGTTTTTATTTTATTTACTACGATACTGGAAGTTTTGAAAATTTTAGCATAAAAATTAAAATATTATATTTGTTGCGGGCGTATACGTCGAGATTATCTCTAGGAAAAGCCTGCGCCAGATGAACCAAGGAGTCGGCAACGGGGCTGAGGTGATGGATTTGTGACGCATTTATGACAGAGGAATCTTTTACCTGGAAATGACGATTTTACCCTTGGCTCTTCATGAATATTTCAAGCTATGCCATTGAGAATTTGGACCAAATTAACCCCAATCCACACGGTTTCCTCCTCCATTCCAAGCATTTGGACACCACTTTTTCCAAGCCATAAATGAGTATTGATGTTAAGTGGATGAGTCATAGGCAAAGTCACACTCTCATCATTATCCCGAAACTGCCACGAAATTATGACTCTTATCTGTTCTGAATCTCGGAAAACTTTATGCATGAAAGCTGTTCATCTTTCTCTCTTCTTTCCAACGACATAAAGATCATAAAAAACGGACAAGTATATTGGGAGATATGTCCAAATTACCGAAACTGCTCTAAATCTTCATCATCTTTATCTTTCTCTCTAAACTTCTCAAGAACACTTAGAAAACCAAGCTTAATTAACCATGATTTGCAACACAAAATATCTTCTCTAATATGTGGTGTAGGGGGCAGCCACATCTCTTCAAAATTTAGGACCACATATTTTATTAACCATGATTATACATAAACCCTAGCTAGGCTACTATTAACTATAGTTAAGTTATTATATTATTTTCTAACTTAACCTTGATCAAATAAACTCAACCATGGTTCTTTTATCTCATCAAACCACACATTTTCTCCTCACACCCACCTCTAAACCGTGCCCATCATCCACACTTGGATCATTTTCACTCATTTTCCAACTTCATCATTTTGTCTCTCTCAAAACTTCATGTTCTTCATTTTCTCTCACAAGTTCTTCACTTGTTATTCATTTGTTCTTCATTTGTTCTTCACTTATTCATAATTTATCTCTAACTTAGAAACATAATCTCATGATTCTTCATTCATTAAACTTGTTCCTTAGATCAATAACCATCACTTGATCCATTTTGTTCTTGAATCCATGAACTTTCAAGTTCATCTTTTCTTTCCTTCAAATACGGCCCATACCCATATATAACCATCCAAACCTTGTTTTGATCTTCTAAGATCATATTCTCACTTATCTAGATGATCTAAACAATTTCTATTTCACATCTCAAGTTTTTCCCCACAAAACACAAAGAACTCCTTAGTGTTCTTGCTAAGATCATCTTTGTTCTTCAAGTTCTTGAATAAATCTTTTTATTCCCAAGGTGAGTAATCTCTCTCTTAATCTTGATATTTTAAGCTTTTCTATTCACAACTTTTATGGATTTATGCTTGTGTTCATCATGTTCTTCATATGAGTCAAAGTTCTTGAAGCTTTCTTCAAAAATTCATAACTAATTCTAGAAAAATCCTTTTGACATGAAACCAATTTCTATGATCTAGATATAATCCCTACTTTATTTATCCAAGAGCATGTGATCAAAATAATTTTCCTTCCCTATTAACCATTAAGGGCCGAACCTAGGTAGGAAAACGGGTTTGGTGTTTTGTTGTTTGTTTTGAAAGTTAGTACTTGACTTAAGTTCTATAATACATATATAGCTTAAATCCAAGAGCTTGAATCCAACTAAATTTCCTAGCTTATTTTCCTAATATGGGCCGAAACCCTAACCCTAAAGGTTAGAGGATTTTGTTTCAAATTTTAGTATTGTAATAAGTAATCTATGTTAGTTAAGACTCTAGTAACTAGGATCCAAAAGATGGCATTAAGAAGATAACCCTAAACCTAATTTCTAAGTCTTGACCGAACCTAGCCCTAAAGTGTCATAGATGGTTGTTATTTGATTAATTATAGTTATGTTGTTTGGTTCAAGGTGAAACTATAAAGCTGTGGTGGTGTGATAGCGAGGAACGCCGAGTTCGAGATTTCGGTGCTAGCTCGTGGGGGAAAAGAATCAACCTATCGTCGGAATCGATAAGTAGTAGATTATTTGATAATTGTGTAGGGCGACCTAAACCCTACTAGTAGTCGAGTAATCGACAAGACCAAAATCTCATTGGAAACCTTTTCTGTAAAACCAATGTGATTCGGGGATTGTAGGTTTATCGACATTAAGTTTATTTTAAGTATTTGAGGATGTTTGAATTATTTACTTTCGACTGTTTGTGATACGCTGGTTGAGGTCTTCCATCTGCATGTGACGTATTGTTTCGGTGTTTGAATAATTATGAATGTGAGGATGTTTGTTGTCCTGTCATCACGTGTGATGGATGTCATGGCCAGGCTGTGACATGTTCTGTTTTGTAGACTTCTTGCCTTTGTTGTCTGTCACGGCCGTGACAGAGTCTGACTTTGTTATTTATTTGGTTTGATTATTATGAGTTGGTTGTGATAAATTGATGTATATGATATTGAGATTTGAGATATTTGAATATTCTGTTGATTAATGTGTTATGCATGATCTGTCTGGTTTTTAATCCTATGCTTAGATGATTTTAAGCAAAAATATATGTTGTTCGGGAGATAAGTTTGGGGTGAGAGTTTTGAATATGAATTAGAGGTGACTCGCTATTATTTTATAGAAGTGATGTGATATAGGATATAAGTGGAGGTTGTGAGGAAAAGCTTGAGGTACTAGGTTGCTATTGATAAAAGTCAGTGAGAATCATACCGTGCTTATGCGCTATTTCCTATTAGAGATTAGGGAATAGTGGCGCACCGAATTATAAGGTCTTTTATGCTTATGTGCTATTTCAAATGGGGGAAATAGTGATGCATATTGTGCTGATGCACTATTTCCTATGAGAGATTAGGGAATAGGGGCGCACCGAGTTATTATTTATTATGTGCTTATGTGCTATTTCAAATGGGGGAAATAGTGACGCATATTGTGCTGATGCACTATTTCCTATGAGAGATTAGGGAATAGGGGCGCACCGAGTTATTATTTATTATGTGCTTATGTGCTATTTCCAATGGGGGGAATAGTGACGCATATCGTGCTTATGCACTATTTCCTATGAGAGGCAAGGGAATAGGGGCGCACCGAGTCATTATTTATTATGTGCTTATGTACTATTTCCAATGGGGGCAATAGTGATGCATAATGTGCTTATGCACTATTTCCTATGAGAGATTAGGGAATAGTGGCGCACCGAGTTTTGACCCTAAATAGTTCTGGACTACTGACTAATGTGACAAGAGTGAAGATGGCCACATCAGTATTAAGTTTTAGTTGCATGGGCTGAGGGTAGAGGATGATATGGTGAATTGAGGATGATTGTTGATTTTGAGTGATGCGTGTCTGTGACAATTACTGTATAATTTACTATTACTCTTTTCCTCTTTTTGATGATAGAACTGTTTCTTATTCCCTATATCTTTCTGTGTGTTGTATTTTATTTCTGATGTGATCGTACGAGAAGACCCGATGGAGGAACTAGTTGTTGAGGAGTTAGATGGAACTCCATATGAACTGGATGCTGGAGGTCTTGCTGTGATCCATGGCGATTAGAGTATAGACATTATGGCCAGTGTGTCTAAGGAGTATTTATAATTCCGCTAAGTATGTCTGTAATGAAGTTTATGCCTGTGAGGGATCTTACTGAGAGGATACCCTCAACAGTGTTTTGGTAATGTAATAAATAAACATGTGTGTATTTATGTAATTTAGTTTTGGTGTGTTTTATATCTGCATAAGTTATATAATTATTAATTAAGTTTTAATTTTTACGTATTTTCAACGATAAGCGCGCGATTAAGTAAATAAATATTAAGGTTTTAATGTAATAATACGATGGGGCACATCGGGGTGTCTCATTTGGTGGTATCAGAGAAGTTCGATTCTAATCGGACTGTGAGGTCTAGGATGTTGTTACTGGCCGTGTCTAGTTGAATCCACATCGGATTTGAACTATGCTTAGAAGTTGGGTAGTGAGTCCCGACGCGATAGTTAACAGCTATATGGCATATATATATTTTATGTAGCATTATATGTTGTACACTAGTGCTCAGAGAGGTGGAGCTGGAAAAGGAGTTCCAGCAGAGGGGACAAAGAAATGGCCGGACCTCAGGCACAGAAAGAGTGTTTACCGTGAGGCGAGCTGAATTCTCAATCCGGGATCTTATACAAGGTATGTATTTGATATCTGGTAGACTTTGTTTGTTTGTCTAAGTAGCATGATAGACAAGAAAGTGATGAGAGTTTTGTTGAGGTATAATTGTGACAGGTAGGATGTGCACCCTTAAGATCAATATCAGTGAGTAAGACAATTACTATAAGTCAAATGTTGATCGAGGCATAGTATCATTATGGAACCTAGGGCAATGATTAAGGATCGTAGTTAAGATGGATTGTATGAGTTTGGGAAGAGTAAACGAAAGTGTATATAGTAATTTCACCTAAGTTGAATATGAGCTTTCATCTAAGTTGAATATGAGCAGAAAAGATGATTTTCGATGTAAATTGAGGTTACTAGAGAAATTAAAATTTGTTAAGTTAGATAATCCTAACAGGTGTTGTTCTTTTGATTTTATCTTACGGAATGTTGAGATGTTTATTTGGAGACTTGAAAGGTGTGATTTTGATATAATCTAGAATAGTGAAATACATTCTAAGGAACTAAGACTGTGATTGGATACATGAAGTAGGAAGTTAGGGTAGTTCGATTGCGGTGTTAATTGTAGAAGTTAGATGTTGAAATTGATTGTGGTGTTAATTGCGGGTAATTGTAGAAGTTAGGTGTTGGAATTGATTGTGGTGTTAATTGCGGGAGTTAGATGTTGAAATAAAGTTCTCTAGTGGATCAGTAGTAAGAAGAATGAAATGATTAAGTCTTAATTATGTCCTTCAAGGATGATAGATCAAGGTGAAACGTTAAGGACAATGAATATAATGTAGTGATGGATTGTTTTGAGGATAAATAGAATGATATAAGAATGAATTTTGTTATGAAGTTACCGCTGTCACCTAGGGGAAAAACAGCGATGAGAAATATATTGTTGGAGCTTTAGATTAAGATGAGATTACAAGATGATGTCTAGTGTTGAGTTAAGAAATTCCGAGGACGGAATTTTTTCTAAGAGGGGTAGTAATGTAACACCCCGATTTTGCTGCTTTGTAATATCGGTAATAAATATATAAATATATATTTTTATCCGAGACTTAGAAAATGATTTTGGATAAACCAAGGTCATTTCCTTGTTATACTTATTTTCATAATATTACGGGGAAGTTTTTGGTTGAAAATTCAGACGGAAGCCAGTCTGTCGTTTTCTGTGTTTTCGCTGACAGTAAAAGTTTACTGCTCAAAAAACCTAATTTTAACTCCTGAACGAGATGAAAAATGTTTTTATTGTATTTACTACGATACTGGAAGTTTTGAAAAATTTAGCATAAAAATTAAAATATTATATTTGTTGCGGGCGTATACGTCGAGATTATCTCTAGGAAAAGCCTGCGCCAGATGAACCAAGGAGTCGGCAACGGGGCTGAGGTGATGGATTTGACCGACTTTACGGGCATTTATGATGAGCTTATCCGTGTCATAATGGCCATAATGGCGCATTTATGACAGAGGAATCTTTTGCCTGGAAATGACGATTTTACCCTTGGCTCTTCATGAATATTTCAAGCCATGCCATTGAGAATTTGGACCAAATTAACCCCAATCCACACGGTTTCCTCCTCCATTCCAAGCATTTGGACACCACTTTTTCCAAGCCATAAATGAGTATTGATGTTAAGTGGATGAGTCATAGGCAAAGTCACACTCTCATCGTTATCCCGAAACTGCCACGAAATTATGACTCTTATCTGTTCTGAATCTCGGAAAACTTTCTACATGAAAGTTGTTCAACTTTCTCTCTTCTTTCCAACGACATAAAGATCATCAAAAACTGATAAGTGTATTGGGAGATATGTCCAAATTACCGAAACTGCTCTAAATCTTCATCATCTTTATCTTTCTCTCTAAACTTCTCAAGAA
Organism: Sophora flavescens; assembly: GCA_030762895.1. Lineage (NCBI taxonomy): Eukaryota > Viridiplantae > Streptophyta > Magnoliopsida > Fabales > Fabaceae > Sophora > Sophora flavescens. Next base: position 64,352,459 of record CM061062.1, on the reverse strand, counting down.
CACTTAGAAAACCAAGCTTAATTAACCATGATTTGCAACACAAAATGTCTTCTCCATAATATGTGGTGTAGGAGGCAGCCACATCTCTTCAAAATTTAGGACCACATATTTTATTAACCATGATTATACATAAACCCTAGTTAGGTTACTATTAACTATAGTTAAGTTATTATATTATTTTCTAACTTAACCTTGATCAAATAAACTCAACCATGGTTCTTTTATCTCATAAAACCACACATTTTCTCCTCACACCCACCTCTAAACCGTGCCCATCATCCACACTTGGATCATTTTCACTCATTTTCCAACTTCATCATTTTGTCTCTCTCAAAACTTCATGTTCTTCATTTTCTCACAAGTTCTTCACTTGTTCCTCATTTGTTCTTCATTTTTTCTTCACTTATTCATCATTTATCTCTAACTTAGAAACATAATCTCATGATTCTTCATTCTTGAAACTTGTTCCTTAGATCAATAACCATCACTTGATCCATTTTGTTCTTGAATCCATGAACTTTCAAGTTCATCTTTTCTTTCCTTCAAATACGGCCCATACCCATATATAACCATCCAAACCTTGTTTTGATCTTCTAAGATCATATTCTCACTTATCTATATGATTTAAACAATTTCTATTTCACATCTCAAGTTTTTCCCCACAAAACACAAAGAACTCCTTAGTGTTCTTGCTAAGATCATCTTTGTTCTTCAAGTTCTTGAATAAATCTTTTTATTCCCAAGGTGAGTAATCTCTCTCTTAATATTGATATTTTAAGCTTTTATATTCACAACTTTTATGGATTTATGCTTGTGTTCATCATGTTCTTCATATGAGTCAAAGTTCTTGAAGCTTTCTTCAAAAATTCATAACTAATTCTAGAAAAATCCTTTTGACATGAAACCAATTTCTATGATCTAGATATAATCCCTACTTTATTTATCCAAGAGCATGTGATCAAAATAATTTTCCTTCCCTATTAACCATTAAGGGCCGAACCTAGGTAGGAAAATGGGTTTGGTGTTTTGTTGTTTGTTTTGAAAGTTAGTACTTGACTTAAGTTCTATAATACATATATAGCTTAAATCCAAGAGCTTGAATCCAACTAAATTTCCTAGCTTATTTTCCTAATATGGGCCGAAACCCTAACCCTAAAGGTTAGAGGATTTTGTTTCAAATTTTAGTATTGTAATAAGTAATCTATGTTAGTTAAGACTCTAGTAACTAGGATCCAAAAGATGGCATTAAGAAGATAACCCTAAACCTAATTTCTAAGTCTTGACCGAACCTAGCCCTAAAGTGTCATAGATGGTTGTTATTTGATTAATTATAGTTATGTTGTTTGGTTCAAGGTGAAACTATAAAGCTGTGGTGTGATGGCGAGGAACGTCGAGTTCGAGATTTCGGTGCTAGCTCAGGTGGGGAAAAGAATCAACCTATCGTCGGAATCGATAAGTAGTAGATTATATGATAATTGTGTAGGGCGACCTAAACCCTACTAGTAGTCGAGTAATCGACAAGACCAAAATCCCATTGGAAACCTTTTCTGTAAAACCAATGTGATTCGGGGATTGTAGGTTTATCGACATTAAGTTGATTTTAAGTATTTGAGGATGTTTGAATTATTTACTTTCGACTGTTTGTGATACGCTGGTTGAGGTATTCCATCTGCATGTGACGTTTTGTTTCGGTGTTTGAATAATTATGATTGTGAGGATGTTTGTTGTCTGTCACGGCCGTGATGGTTGTCATGGCCAGGCCGTGACAGGTTCTGTTTTGTAGACTTCTTGCCTTTGTTGTCTGTCACGGTCGTGAGGGCTATCACGGCCTGGCCGTGACAGAGTCTGACTTTGTTATTTATTTGGTTTGATTATTATGAGTTGGTTGTGATAAATTGATGTATGTGATATTGAGATTTGAGATATTTGAATATTCTGTTGATTAATGTGTTATGCATGATATGCCTGGTTTTTAATCCTATGCTTAGATGATTTTAAGCAAAAATATATGTTGTTCGGGAGATAAGTTTTGGGTGAGAGTTTTGAATATGCATTAGAGGTGACTCGCTATTATTTTATAGAAGTGATGTGATATAGAATGTAAGTGGAGGTTGTGAGGAAAAGCTTGAGGTACTAGGTTGCTATTGATAAAAGTCAGTGAGAATCATACCGTGCTTATGCGCTATTTTCTATTAGAGATTAGGGAATAGTGGCGCACCGAATTATAAGGTCTTTTATGCTTATGTGCTATTTCAAATGGGGGAAATAGTGACGCATATTGTGCTGATACACTATTTCCTATGAGAGATTAGGGAATAGGGGAGCACCGAGTTATTATTTATTATGTGCTTATGTGCTATTTCAAATGGGGGAATAGTGACGCATATTGTGCTGATGCACTATTTCCTATGAGAGATTAGGGAATAGGGGCGCACCGAGTTATTATTTATTATGTGCTTATGTGCTATTTCCAATGGGGGGAATAGTGACGCATATCGTGCTTATGCACTATTTCCTATGAGAGGCAAGGGAATAGGGGCGCACCGAGTCATTATTTATTATGTGCTTATGTGCTATTTCCAATGGGGGCAATAGTGACGCATATTGTGCTTATGCACTATTTCCTATGAGAGATTAGGGAATAGTGGTGCACCGAGTTTTGACCCTAAATAGTTCTGGACTACTGACTAATGTGACAAGAGTGAAGATGGCCACATCAGTATTAAGTTTTAGTTGCATGGGCTGAGGGTAGAGGATGATATAGTGAATTGAGGATGATTGTTGATTTTGAGTGATGCGTGTCTGTGACAATTACTGTATAATTTACTATTACTCTTCCGCTTTTTGATGATAGAACTGTTTCTTATTCCCTATATCTTTCTGTGTGTTGTATTTTATTTCTGATGTGATCGTACGAGAAGACCCGATGGAGGAACCAGTTGCTGAGGAGTTAGATGGAACTCCATATGAACCGAATGCTGGAGGTCGAGCTGTGATCCATGGCGATTAGAGTATAGACATTATGGCCAGTGTGTCTAAGAAGTGTTTATAATTCCTCTAAGTATGTCTGTAATGAATTTTATGCCTGTGAGGGATCCTACTGAGAGGATACCCTCAACAGTGTTTTGGTAATGTAATAAATGAACATGTGTGTATTTATGTAATTTAGTTTTGGTGTGTTTTATATCTGCATAAGTTATATAATTATTAATTAAGTTTTAATTTTTACGTATTTTCAACGATAAGCGCGCGATTAAGTAAATAAATATTAAGGTTTTAATGTAATAATACGATGGGGCACATCGGGGTGTCTCATCCTCTACCCTCAACTCATGCTATCTAAATCCTTATGCTAACATAATTGTCTCTATTCCTTTAACATTCATCAAGTGAGTCGATGGTAGTCCGATGCAAAGAACTCTTTATAGTACACTTCTATCTTTTGATAGGATAAGACTCGGCATAGTTAACTTCTATCATTCGATAAGATAGGATCCGGTATAGTACTCTTCTATCTTTTGATAAGATAGGATTCGGTTTAGTGCTCTTCTATCTTTTGAAAGGTTAGAACTCGATATAGGGCACTTCTATCTTTTGATAGGATAAATCAGATCAACGCGTCATGGACTGAAAAAGTATATGAATCAAAGCCTCTATATGAACCTCACTATCTCGCATCAATATCAACCTAGTATCTCAATCTCCCATTATAGTCTCAACTCACATTCGATGTCACATCTCATCCATTAGATAATTAATTAAGCTAGGCACCTCTAAGTCAATTCATTCTCTCACACAAACAATCATCTCCCGAACAACATATATCCTTGCTTAAAATCAACTAAGCATAGTATTAAAAACCAGGCAGATCATGCATAATACAATATCAAGAAATATCCAAACACTAAAAATAATACGTCACATGCAATGGAATGCCTAAACCAGCGTATCACAGTAAATTCAACAACATAAACTTAGACATCATCAAATACTTAAAAACAACCTAATGTCGATAAACCTACAATCCCCAAATCACCATTGGTTTTACCAAAAAGGTTTCCAATGTGAATTGGTCTTGTCGATTACTCAACTACTAGTAGGGTTTAGGTCGCCCTACACAATTATTATACAATATACTACTTATTGATTCCGACCACAGAGTGATCATTTTGCCCACCTGAGTTAGCACCGAAATCCCAAACTCGACGTTCCTCGCTATCACGCCACAGCTTAACAGTTTCACATTGAACAAAACAACATAACTATAATTAATCAAAAAAACCCAACTATACCCACTTTATGCTAGATTCGGCCATTCAATTCAAATTAGGGTTAGGATTATTTTCTCATTCTAATCTTTTTGGTACTAACTACTTCGGTCTTAGATAGCTAAGATAAATTGTTATAGATTGAAAATATGGAATAAAATCATCCAACCACTTAGGGTAGGGTTTTGGCCTCAACTATAAAAATAGGTTAGAAAATTTAGTTGGACTTGAGCTCTTGGATTTAAATCATACAAGTACTAGCGAGCTTTAATCAAGTATTAGACTTTAAAAATTGAACAAAATCATCAAACTCATTTTTGACAGGGTTTCAGCCATCAATAGAACACAGGGAAGGAAAATGTTTTTGACTACATGCTCTTGGATAATAAAAGTAGGGATCATAACTAGATCACAGATATTGCTTTCACATTTTTATGATTTTTCTACAATTTTCTAGAATTATTTAAAGTTCTAGATCTAGAAATGGAAAACTCATGAAATAGGAAGAAAATGAATTCAAGAAGAGAGGAGATGATCATGGATGATCATGTTGCCTCAAGTGTGTGAAGGAAATGAAGAAATGATGATGATCTTGGCAAGTTCTTCAATGAAATCACTTAAAGCTTTTGAAGAAGAAAATCGAGTTTTGTGTGTTTTTTGTGAAGAAAAGAAATGAAATAAATGAAGAGTGAAAATGAGGAGCGGGACTGCGACCTTGGGGTATATATAGGGTAGATCTTAGGCTTTGTTTGGTTTTTAGGAATTGAATTGATGGGTTTTGTGAATATTAAATAATATAATAGTTAACTATGGTTAATAATTAACTTAACTAGGGTTACTTTGCTAACTATGGTTAATAAACATGTGGCTCACATTTTAGGATGGGTGTGGCTGATTCTTGGCCACAAGAATTAACCATGGTTACTTAATCATGGTTACAATTTAACTCAACGTCGGTTAGGTTATGCTTAGGGGTATTTTAGTCATTTCACCTAAAAACTCATAATTCGTAATATTAATTGTCTCATAAATTCTTGATGAGTCATCCCATAGCTCAGCTCCTCTGGTGTCCCGTTCTATCTCTGCAGATCGGTTACCGATTTCGTCGGTTTCCCGATTAGGGTTTTATACCCGAATAAAAGCGTAATATTTCATTTTCGACTGAAAATTTTCAAACTAACCAGACTCGTTGGAAATATGATTTAATCATAACCCATTTCGTTCACGAGTCAAAATTATGTTTTCTGATCATTAAAATCTTATTGCCAATGAAAATATCAATTGTTTTCCGTTCTAACTTTCACCAAAATTCGTCCGAAAAAACATAATATTTTATTTCTGATCAGAAATTTGGTAAGTAGAATTCCACACGGAAAAATATAAAAAATCTTCAAATTTTTAGTTTCGGGTCAAATTAGGGTTTTCTACCGGTATAAAATTATGCTGTCAGTTAAAAACGCAGACTGGTTTTTGTCTGAGTTTTAAACCCAAATTTTAACCAAAGCTTCCTACCATAGAGTAGGTTCTAGATATGATTTTGTTTACTCCAAAATCATTTCCTAGGTCTAAGCTAAAAATATAAATAAATATATTTTTACCGTTAGTACAGCGTATCCGAAAATGGGGCTGTTACATGATACACTGATTCACCTCGGATAACGAATCCGTGACATTAACATAAGGATGTTGAGCTAAGAAATCGGCTAATGCTTGTCCTTTAACAACCCTTAATGGCACATATTTTAGTGCAAAAGGACTTAACTTAATGGCTCACTTCATCAACTTTCCTTGCAAAACTGACCTATTGAGTAAGTACTTCACAATATCAATTTTGCATACCACGAGGATTTCTCTAGGTAGGAGATAGCATTCTAACTTAGTACAAGCATGATAGAAAGATAAACATAGCTTCTCTGTTGGTGTGTACCTTGTTTCAACTTAATTGAGCAATCGGCTAAGATATTAGATGGATCTCTCATTTCCATCCTCATCATCCTGTGCTAACAGGCAATCGGTTGACTCTTGGGAAGCCGAAATATATAGCTTTAATGGCTTCACAAGCATTTGTGGGGCCAACACTGAAGGACTAGCCAAGCACTGTTTTATATTATCAAAAGCTAGTTGTTGTTTTTTCCCCCATGTCATTTCCTCAACATCTTTTAACGTTAACAAGGGATAAAAAGGCATTTAGCTTACTAGTTGAATTAGCAATGAACCTCCTTAAGAAATTAATCTTGTTGATTAAACTTTGTAATTCCTTCTTATTTCTAGGGGGGTCTAGCTTCTAATACGACTTTGGCCTTATTTTTATCAACTTCTATTCCATGCTAATGAACCAAAAACCCCCCAAAAAGTTACCAGTCGATACCCCAAAGGAACACTTGGCATGATTCATTTTTAAATTGTGAAATCTCATCTTTATTAATGCCTGCTCTAAATAGACTAGGTGTTGATCAAAATCACGGGATTTTACTACCACATCATCAATATATAATTCCATGTTTTTTTTCCAATTAACTCATGGAAGATTGCATTCATAGCTCTTTAGTATGTGGAACCAACATTTTTCAATCCAAACTGCATGACAAGGCATTCGAATATCCCAATGGCACCAGAACACCTAAAAACAGTTTTGTGAACATCATCCCCAACTATAAAAATTTTATTATACCCAGAATATCCATCCATTAATGTTAAAAAAGCCACGATTGGCTACAGAATCAACAAGCATATCAGCAATCGGCATTACATATTCATCTTTTGGAGTGGCAAGATTCAAATTTCTAAAATCAGTACCATCCTAACTTGCCTATTTTTCCTAATTACCGGCACTATATTCGAAAGTCATTCTATATATCTAATTGTACGAATAAAACCAGCTTTAAGCAAACATTCCATCTATTCCTTAATTTTGGGTAGCAACTCTAGGTTGAATCTTCAGGCTGCCTACTTGTGAGGTTTGAAACCTTCCTTTATCGGCAAATGATGCTTGACTAAATCCCTAGAAAGACCAAGCATTTCATGGTAATCCTATGCAAAGTAGTCCTTATAGTTCTTAATGAGCTCGACCAGCCGATTTCTTTCAGCGTCACTCTGCAAACTGCTACCTCTCGTCATTCTCGGCTCCTCGTGCCTAGATTTAAGTCTAGCAAAGGATCTTCTACCTCTAAAGTGGGAATTTCTATGGCTATTAGTTCTTCCCCCTATGTGTGGCAGTCGATTCTTTTTCTTCTGCGACCTCTTCCAACTCCAGTGACATGGCTTCTCCAACCCTTTGTTTTGCTACCATGGATGTTAGCCTATGTTTGAGGCATGTCAATACCTGGGATGTGCTATTCACTAATTACCAAATTTTGAGGTCGTAGGTCTGCCTTAATCTTGACAGTGAAACCATCAACAATCAAATTAGGTGATTTCCAGAACCCTTCTTCGTACTCCTCTGGAATTGAAATTGGTTCCAACCGAGGAGAATATAAAATGGCCTCAGGCATCTTCACATCTGATGTAAATGGATTCTTATCAGCAACAACAACCTCCACCTTGTCTCCTACCCAAAACATATGCATCTTTTTCAATGTGGAAGGCACACACTGACTGGAATTGATCCAATCTTTTCCTAGCAAAAGACAATATGTAGACTTAGCATCCACAAAAAAAAAAAAACTAAACTCAAGGTCTTACTACTCACAGTGATATATGCTACCAAATTCCCTTAGATAGTTGTGCCACCACCACTGAAGTTGGTCATTTCATGTTGGTGGGTATCAAATCCAATTTAGACCTACCGAGCTTCTTCATGGTTCTTGACAAAATTATGTTCAGCACAGTCCCTCCACCAACTAGGACTCGACTAACCATCTCACCATTAACCTGGACTCAAATGTACAAGAGCTTGAGGTGCTTAATCATTTCCCTAGAAGGCTCTGGGAACTCCATTTTAGGTTCCTCAGAGATAGGAGCCAACACAGCCCATTCAGTTTCTTCAGTGAACACATCCCCTTCAAACTGTTTCGGTTGTTCTTGGTGAGCTGAGAACTTGCTGGGGATCAGCCCCACAACATTTTCCTCAGCTGCAACCTGATCCCCACCTTCTCCAAGTATCGAGTCTAACACTGAGTCTTCAACTAACAGGTCCATACCAAACTCCTTTTCCATTTCCTTGACTTTTAAAGGCTCTTGGTCATCACTAGGCTCCTGCTGACTTTCCTCAAGCTCATCTACTTCCAGACCATTGATAATATCCTGGAATTCTTGTTCCTCCTTCATTACATAATCCTGACTTTCCTTCGGCTGTTCATTCTGCCTGCCTCCTTTGGTTGTCGTTTCTTCCTTAGGTTACCCGAAAGCAATCTCGAGAATCTCGGTTATCTTTGGTGATTGAATTTCAGTCATATCTAGTTTCTTGGCTTCGACTAACATGACCAAAGTCTGCTTCATCCCCTGAATGAATTTATTTCTTTGGGCCCTCCTATTCTGGGTCTAAGTCATCACAATAGGTTACTGAACAACTGGGATCTTCCCCTTCATGTATTTGTTCAAGAACCAGTGACCCTTTTTCCACATCAACTGGTGTTTTAACCATCCGTTGTGGCTTAATCTTTTCTCCGTTCCTGACTGTAATTTTGAGAGTGGTCATACCTTTCTCTACATCAAATCTAGCCACTCAGTTCTTTCTGGAATAGAAGAGTCATCGACAACTAGTGTCTTTGCCTTATCGGCAGATGACTGTTTCTCCCCTTGCTTACTCAATAAAACCTTCTACTCTAATCTTTCTATAGCCTTTCATACAGATCTAACAAACTCAGCCTCGGCTGTCCTCAGGTGCCCATGATCCTTCTTAGGATCTGAAAACCCTACTGGGGTTTTTTCCAAGTAATGCTTAGCTGGCACACATTTCATCCCTAAAGTATGTATAGGTCTCCCAAACCTGTCAAGCACCGCATGTTTCTTACCGAGGAGCTTGCTATTTGGATTAGAAGTAGTCCTGATGTCTAACCCCTTGGTCCATGAGACAACTCGATGTCTCATTAAAGAAAACCTAATTACTAGGTCTTGATCGTGATGTTAACATCAAACGTGTATAATGGAAAAGCGAGGATAATAAATACTTAAACATAAATTATACGAGAAGATAAACATCACATACATACATACATACATACATACATACATACATACATACATACATACATACATACATACATAGGTACACATAGAAACATGTCCAAGATGCCCCATCAGTAGCACTATGTATCATACATACTGACATAAAGCTAAAAATAAAGAAAAGTAAATAAAAAAGATCACTGACAGGGCTACCCTCACCAACTCCACACAAAAGCCTAGCCCACACTCAAAATACAAAAAAAATGGGCTTACCGCACATACTTATCTACACTGATGCTCTGCCATCCCACTATCACTGACGTGGGTATATACTACTACCTTGACTCTCCCTAAATATACGTCGGTAGACTCTCTAGGGTGGTCGCTGTGGTGGTGCCGATACGGTCACCTCGCTTTTATAAAAATTGATCACTTGATGACGCTGGTGCATGCGTTGGTACTACATGTTGCACCATGCACGTCCTCGGGGAACCACTCCTACGGATCCCACAACCTCGAAGCTCTATGACAAATCCCATGGGTGTGGCTGCAGTCCAGGTGGATGCCAGAAGTGATGGAAGGGTAAGCACTGTCCCATTGGAAATACTCCAATGAAGCAAGAGTACGGAGCTTCAACAAAATACATATAAATAGTCACTGGCCTTGTATATATAGAGAAAGGAAGATGGTCGGGTCTATTACGGCAACCTCTGTCATCATTGAACTCTAACTCAATGGTCCCCATGATTAGGACCCTCGTCGCCTAAGTCATCCAGGGGTGGTGTAAGTGTGGCATCTCGCTCAACTGGATATGCTCCACAGATCGGTAGAAAAACATACAGAGAAGGGGATAGGGATATAAGAAACTATGTTATCGTCATGCAATGGAAAATGGTACATAGCATAAAATACAATAATAGTACAAAGACATGCAACACATATAAATTGCAGTCATCCTCGAGTTATTGTGTCATCCTCTACCCTTAAGCACTCATGCAACTATGCCTATATGCAGACGTGGCCACCTATAATCCTATCACACATCCCCCATTTTCATTAGGGATGTTAGTCAGTTATCCAAGTGGGCACTCCCTATACGATGCCTCATCGCAGTCACGGCCATAAGTGCATATCCCCCATTCCCGTTAGGGGTGCCCATTCCCCATTCCCGTTAAGAATGACACTATTCCCCCATTCCTGTTAGGGAAAAGTGGCACGTCTCAATAATATAATAAACTTGGAGAAGCCTTAGAAGGGACTACAAGAGTATTACGGCAGCATCACGAATTAGCTATCCCATAATATCTGGAATCTGTAATCAGATACTCCGACCTAGTGTATTTCACCCACACGACTGTGAACAACACCATGCAACCTAATATGAGTCTTATAGTCTTACTGACTCTTACCGGGTCATAACCTAGTGCCTCAACCTTTACTAGAAAATCATATAAAACCTCGTATCATATCATATCAACCGATCACACATAAAATCATATTTTATTAGGTTAGGCACCTCTAAGTCTCATATTATACTCTCCCTAACATGCATATCTCCAAAATCATTATTGATCCTTCGCTAACATCAAGCTAAGAGTAAAATCAAAGATAAAGCATGTTAAGCATACTGAGCATTTTACACATATTAAAATAATAATAAAGTAATCATGTTCCCATAGAAAGGCATATAAAGTATGTTAAGCATGTCAAATCAACCAGCACACCTCAAGCAGCTCAACAGTAAAATCAGACATCCTCGCTATTTCTAAAATTAACCTAACGATGATAAACATACAATCCCCAAGTCATTAGTGGTACTACTAGGTAGTCGCCAACATGACTTTGGAATTATCTATTACTCACCCACTAGTAGAGTTTAGGTCGCCCTACAACCTTGATTGCACTTTACACTATTTCACTGATTCCGGCGATATGATGCTTCTTTCTCCCACTCGGAAGATGATTATTGTTTGTATTGAATATGTTGTGTGTAACATGCTACTCTATGTGTCCCCATCACCTTTTTATGACATTTCATGCGTTGCTTATCTCCCTTATTATCTATCTTTATATGTATGTATCGATTCGTTAAATGAACAGACTCGAATGGACAACGGCAACGGGATGGCAAGATTATCGTCCTAGGCACTTTCTGCAAATGCAGCCACCCAGGATCCAGGTACTAGGAGACCTTAAGATTTCATACAATGCCCCGATGGGTGGCTGGTCGACCACTCACAGCTTCTATGTGGTCTACATCTGTCCGATTAGTGTAACACCCCGATTTTTGTAACACCCCCGTATTTCGTTGTTTTAAATAACAGTAATACATATAAATATGTTTATAAATTTATTTGAGTTTTAGAAAATTATTTTAATTAAACGGAGTTTACTACTCAATCCTACTTGAATGTAGGAAGCTACGATTGAAAATTAGGTTGGAAAGTCAGGCGAAACCCGGCCCACGAATTCCATTGATAGTATAAGTATACTGCTCAAAAGACCTAATTTTATTTCATGAACGAAAGACTTAAGATTATTATTTTATTTCCTACAATTCTGTGTTTTTAGAATTATTTTGGAAAAAAATAAAATAATTTATGTTTTTCGGGCGAAACACGTAATCGGATAGACGACGGAAGAGATTTCGGAGTTTCTCAGAACCGATAGAGGGTTTATCTTAGGATTTTGAGATTATTCAAGGGGATGAATCATATTTTTAAGTCTAGAAGGTTTTTCAGGGTTAAATATAAAACTTATGAATTTTACGCTTAAGCCCCTGAACTTTCTGTTAATTACCCTTTTGTCCCTAAGTTAGTTTCTAAGTTTTTTTCAAGTGAATTGGGCTAGAATCCTTGTTCCCAATCTCCTAATGGACGTGTCTATGAAGACCAAATTGTCTAGTTCATGAATTGATTCAATAAAGCCCATTTGAAATTATACAAGTTTCCTATGTCAAGATTTATGTTTAAATCTTCAAGTGGGCCCCACAAAAATGAAACCAAGCCCAAACTTACCAAGCCCATGAGGATTGACGGCTGCCCTCATTTGTTGTTGGATGCGTCAAGAAAACTCTAGATTGTTCTACATTCTTCCACTTTGTTCTTCAAGCTTCTATAATCTTCTCAAACATTCTTGAATTGTCTTAAAATATCTTTGACTCAAAAATCAGACAACTTTGGTCAAGATAAGCTTGAATTAAATATGGCAAAATCATCATCATGACACTTTATTGACAATTTGCAAACTAGTCCTTCAACTTTTGGAATCTTTGCAAATTGGTCCTTAGAACTTAATTGCATTTGAATCCTTTTAGAAAGACAACTCATCACTTCTAGAGTCTTCCCAATATGGTGCCACTATCTCTATAAATACCATACTCTCACTTTTCACTTAGTTTCTAATGTCTTTTTGTTCAAAACCTTAAGTTCATAAGTCTTTTAGTGATAGATTTGTGAAGTAAGTTTCTTGGATTTCCTTTGTCATTGATTTTCAAGAGGTAAATCCTAATCTTCTTACTTAATCATGCCTATGTTCTTTAGCAAGTTTCTTGATTCAAAGTTTGTTTTATATGTGTTCATCATTTTCAAGTTTCTAACCCTAGAACTTTCAAAAGTCATAATAAATTCTAGAAAAATCTAATGATGATGAAACTACTTTCTATCTTCTTGATATCATGAATATTATCTAAATCTAAGAGCATGATGTAATCAAAAATTTCTTTCCTAAAAACCTAGCCTTGGCCGAATCTATCAAAGTAGGTTTGGTAGAGTTTTTGTTCATGGTTTTCATTAATGATCTTGTTAATCAAGCTATTAGTATGTATGCTTAATAAATCCAAGTTGGTTTATTAAACTAAGAACCCTAACCCTATGAACATGTTGAGGCCGAATCCTTGTATAAAAAAGATAGGAAGTTTTGAGTTTCAACTTTAGTTGTTTAGTCACTAATCCATGATTTAGGTTAATCAAGGATCATTAATCTATGACTTAATCATGATTAGGAATTTTAAGGATTTTGAACCCTAAAAGTCAGCCCTTGGCCGAAACCCTAACCCTAAAGGTTAGAGGATTTTGTTTCAAATTTTAGTCTTGTAATAAGTAATCTATGTTAGTTAAGACTCTAGTAACTAGGATCCAAAAGATGGCATTAAGAAGATAATCCTAAACCTATTTTCTAAGTCTTGACTGAATCTATCTCTAAAGTGTCATAGATGGGTGTTAGTTGATTAATTATAATTATGTTGTTTGGTTGAAGGTGGTTGTGTTAACTTGTGGCGGGATAACGAGGATCGTCGTGTACGTGTTTCCGGTGCAAACTCAGGTGGGAGAAAGAACCATTCCATCGTCGGAACCGATAAGTAGTATATAATTTATAATAATGGTGTAGGGCAACCTAAACCCTACTAGTGGTCGAGTAATCGACAATACCAAAATCGTATTGGAAACTTTTCCGTAATACCAATGACGATTTGGGAATTATGGGTTTATTGCCTTAGGTTAATTATTCATATTTGAGGATGTTTGAATTATTTACTTTTATTTGTTTGTGATACTGCTGGTTGAGGTATTCCATCTACATGTGACGTATTGTTTTGGTGTTTGAATATGTATGATATTGAGGATGTTTGTTGTCCGTCACTACCGTGATGGTTGTCATGGCCATCCGTGACAGGTTCTGCTTTTGTAGAATTCTTGCCTTTGTTGTATGTCACTACCGTGACAGAGGCCGACTTTGTTATTTATTTGGTTGGACTATTATGATTTGGTTGTGATAAATTGCCTTATATGATATTGGGATATTTGAATATTCTGTTGATTAATGTGTTATGCATGATCTTCCTGGGTTTAATACTATGCTTAGATGATTTTAAGGAAAGATATATATATTGCTCGGAGGTGTTTTGTTTGGGTGAGAGTTTTGAATATGAATTAGAAGTGCCTCGCTATTATTTTATAGAAGTGATGTGATATAGAGTGTAAGTGGAGGTTATGAGGAAAAGCTTGAGGTACTAGGTTGTTATTGATAAAAGTCAGTGAGAATCATGTGTTGCATTGTTGTTCATAACCGTGTATTTGAGATACACGAGGTCCGAAGTTCTTGTAGACCGTTCCAAATTAGAATTTAAGTTGTGCAACTGTAGTGTCATTGCTATGCATGAGAACCCTTGATAGAGTTGAGAGAGAGAACCAGGGTGTGCACCGACGGTACTGTGCAGCTATAGTGTCATTGCTTTGCATGAGCATTCCTACCATGGATGAGAATGTGCACCGGCGTGGGGAACGTGTCACTTGGACGACTAACTGGCATCCCTGACGAGGGATGTGTGACAGGAGTAGTAGTGGCCACGTCAGCATAAAGGTCTAGTTGCATGAGTTGAAGGGTAAAGGATGATGTTATAAAGTATGGATGATTGCAAATTGTGAGTGATGCATGTCTGTGACTGTTATTGTATTATATGCTATGAATCTTTTCTACTTATGATGATAGAACTGTTTCTTATCTCCCTATTTCTGTATTTTTGGTGTATGTCTACTTGTTTACGTTAGAAGACCATATGGACGACTATGTTACGGAGGAGATGGATGGAACCCCATACGAGACGGAGATTGTTGAAGAGTTGAACAATGTTCCGTATGAAGCTGACGCTAAAGAACCACATACTGATCCTGATAATGTAGTGTAGTAAGTTAGGGCCAGTGAGTCGCATAAGATGTTTTGTTTTCCGTTAGTTATAAGCAAGTTGTGTAAAATAAAGGATACTTATGTGTGTATTTATGTAAAATAGTTTGGTGTGTTGTATATTTGTAGAAGTTATATGATTGTTTAACTAAAGTTTTTAATTATTACGTATTTTCAACGATAAACGCGGGATTAAGTAAATAAATAATTAAGGATTTAATGTAATAATACAATGGGGTACAACGGGGTGTCTCAATTTTTCTGTTTCTTAATAATATGTTCTTATGTATGTTTCTGTGTAATTATTAATTTAAATAAGAGAAAAATATTTTGACAAATAAAATTTTTTTCTCATTGTTTATTTAATTTTATAAAACTGCAATTAAATTTCCGGTTGAAATTTCAGACGAAAGAGATCTACGTTTTCGCTGTCAGCAAAACTTTACTAGTACAGAAAAGGAATTTCGACTCGAAAAATAAACTTTTAGATTTTCTAAAATATTTACAATAATTCCCATGATTTTAAAAAAAAGTATTACAAAAAATTTAATTTTTCGGGTAAATTTTCATTTAGAAAATATGATCGATTTTCACCTTCGGGAAATTAATGGAACCGAGACGAAACAAATTTTGTCCAATTTTCATTGGTGCAGATTTTGAAATAACTTGATGAGAAAACCCTCGAAAGATTGATGTAAATAGTGTTTCCATTAAATGCTTTTCATCATTTTAGCCATTTACACAAGTTATATATTATTTTATGGCAAAAATCAAAATTTAATTTTGAAAAATTTTAAAAATCCCATCCACAAACTCCCCACTCAGCTGCGCCCCCCTCCCCCATTGTCCTATAAAGACCCTCTTCATCTTCAAGCCTCATTTCCTCCATTTTCCAAATTGCCCCCAAACTATACTTCTTCCACCATTTTATTCTACTTACAAAAACTCACTAAGTTCTTCACATCTTGCACTTGAGGATGCCAAAAATTGTTCATTCTCTTCTCACATCAAAGGTATAACGCCTCATCTTCTCAAATCTCTAATCTTTTTCAACATGCATGTTCATTGTTTTCAAGTTTCATGTTTATGAGTTTAACATATATAGAAAATTCAAGAAAAAATGTCTAGAAAAATCTTTTTAGCATAAAATCAATTTCTACTAACTCATATTCATCTCTACCATCATCTTATGTATTTGCATGTTGCAAGAAAAATTTTCAAAGCCCATTTTTAAAGGGTGGCCAAAAACCCTATGTGTGGGAAAACTAGTGTTTTCATCTTGTTTTCACATGCATGGCTTAAAAACCTTAATGCATGTAATTTTAAGCTTCTAAGCTTCATAAAAAAAATTAAGTTTCTTTTCCATTTTGTATTGATATAGCCAAAACCCTAAGACCATGAACAAAAATGATGTTTTTATTTGATTTACCATAATCAAACCTTAATGGTGAAATTTGAAAAGATTTGTTTTATTCTTTTAGAAAAACATTTGAGTAAAGCCGTGATTTTTATTACATGCATGTGTTTATAAAGTTGAAAAATCAAATTTTCCTACCCTTTTATTTTCATGAAGGCCGAAACTCTATTAGAAGAGTTGAGGAAGCCTTGTTCATTTTTCTTTAGGAGGATGTTTGCTTAAAACATCAATTTATTTACATGCATGTGGCTAGAAAATTAAAAATCAAAATTTTTACACACTTTTATGTGTAGGCCGAAAATCACTATTACATGAGGTTAGGAGATTAAAATTTGTTTCTAAGTTTTTAACATTTATTTTATCTCTATGATGCTTAAGGATCATTGATCCAAAAGCTTGTGAAAATCCAAAAATTTTATCATCAAAATCATGGTAGGGTCGAATGCATGCATGAGAAAATGGGATGATTTTGTGAATTTTTAACTTATATTTTATATATAATTTTGTTTAGATTTGCAAGCGTAACAGGATACAAAAGTTCGTACCTTAAAACGAAGAAAAGCTATGACTTTTTATTCGTCAAGCAAAGGTAAGGGGAGACAAATTTGAAGGATATTCAATTATGATAACTATATGTATTTGTGTGTTTGTATGTGTTGCTTGAATTTTTGATGTGTTGATTTGGTTGATTTTGAATACATTTATATGTTTTATGATTTCATGAATATGTGTTTGAAGTTGTTAGATTTAAATTAGTTGATACTTGTTATGTTTATTATGATGATGCTTTGGTTGTTACATGGAAAGTCTAACTAATGTTATAGCTCAATTAAAATTCTCAAGATAAAAGCATTAATAAAACTATATGAAGAATATTAGAAATAAACATCTCATTTGAAGAAATGTTTTGGAAAAAGAAAAATTTAAATGATTTTATGCAAATTTAAATGATTTTACACTAACAATAAACAAATTTTGAAAATATTTTTTGAAAATAAAACGTGAAGAGAAAAAAAGTTGACTTCTTAGTTTCAAAAAGATTTTATTAGAAAATTTCAATTGTTCTTATAAAAATAAAATAGATATTTTTTTTAGGGATGGATTTTCTATAATTTAGAGTTTTCTTTTCAAAATGAATTTCAGACAAGAAGTTTTATTTTAAGACTTTATTTAAAAGAAAATATCCGATAACTTGGATAAGTTATGAAAAAAAAAATTGTTTTGTATTTAGATTTCACTGAACGAAAAATAACGTTAAAAAGTGAACCTAGTAACCGAGACATCGAGATACTAGAGTTTGTAAGCATGTTGATCTATGATCCGTGTCACGTTGTTGTGGATTGTGTGTCCTATATACGATGTTGTGGATTTCGTGTCCTACACACGTTGTATTAAAACGTGGTGAATGTCGTAAAAAGGTGAAAGTTGTTTTCTATGACCACAACGTCCAAGAGTGGTGCATCGGTTTAGGATTGTTGTCATTGGACACTCGGACTTTAATGTCCTGTGTTGATAATAAAAGTTTAAAACATTGAAATAATTTTTGGATGGTCATGGGCCTTGAGCCTCGACAAAAGGAAGAATGAAACACAAAGAAAAACGGCGAAAACAAAAATGTTTTTACATGCATTTGGAAGACGTGCCCAATTTGTTTTGTGTGAATACCTTTAAGGGGAAGGTATCTCATGCGACGTTGTAACCATGGTGCCTTGATAGACCATGATTTCCATGAGCCTTGTTCGTTGTACCTTATGTAGGACAGTGTGCTCTGGAACCCACAGGTGTTGATTACGGTGACTTGAGTTGGACAGTGTTGTGGGAATTAAGTTGTGCCATGTGATGGCTTTTTAAGCCTGATCAGCTCACTGTTTTTCTAAAATGGAGTTGGGACCTCCGTAGATTTAGGATAGATTGTTAAATCATAGAAGTGCCATGAATTTTTCAAAATAACGATGATTATTGATGTTATTGTGTTATATTATGCTGTATGTAACTGTTTATTTGTATATGTTGTTTTTGTGTGTTTAGTGCATGTAGTTGTCATAAATCATCCATATATTGGTATCTAACCCTGGCATTTTCTTTTCCTTATCTGGTTCCTATATCTACTTGAGTATAGATGGATCTGAACATGCCTCTGGCGCTCGAGGGTACGGGCCATTATCTTTGATAATGTCCATGATCCGGCTTCATGGGTTTTTCATCAGGGGGCCCAGACAGCTGAGTATACATGCCCTGTTAGCACGATAGACGGCTCAGTTTAAGAGGGACCCAGGAGGAGGAAGGACACCTTTGAGACTATCAGATTTCATTACCGCCGTTGGATTCTTATTTGCAGCACTTAGCAGCCCAGGGACTCTTGGTACTCCATCAGCCTCCGGAAGCTCATCAGCCAGATGCAGCACCTGCTTCACCTGTAGAGGAGGATCCTCATGAGATGGTTGAGGAGGACCCTGTTAAGGTTATGGAGGAGGACCCACAGTACTACCCGCTTAGTGATAATGATGATGATTCTCCTGATATGGGAATTGGCGGAGTTGTGTCTTCACCAGTCATGCCTCCAGAGAGTGGGGATGACCATCACGGTCTCCCTTATGGGTTCCATTAGTCTGTCTGACCAACTGTAGGACTTGTCTTTGTTTTTGAGGTGATGATGTTAGGGTAGTTGTTCCTCTTTTCTGAAGACAATAGTTTCTTTTGACCTAGGACTTTTAAAATCTGTTTGATTCTGTTAGTGTATGTTTAACCTTTAACTCTCCCACTGTATAAATCGAATTTTCACTCATGTAAGTTTCTGTCAACTGGCCTGTCTCTAAGAAGGCCTTATGTTTTATATATATATATATAAGGTGTTTTGTATCTCTTACTTTACTATGTTTCATTTATTTAAGTTATTTGATGCTTGAAGGAGAAAGTTTTATAAACATTAAGGATGAAATTAAATTCAACAATTATGTATTTGTGAAAGTAATCGATAATTTACTAAACATTTTATTTTCCTCTTAATAAAGTAATTAATGTGATGCTCGGGTTAAGGGTGTCACATTAAGGGTGGTATCAGAGCTGGTCGAGTCTTTCGGGAATATTTGGGAATAGGCTTGTTGTGTTTGTGTTGTGTGATCTCTGATTAGGCTTGTTTGAATTACTTCTTAAAAGTAATAAGTGTTAGTGAGTAGGTAAGTATTTTAAATCTCTCGTTACCATTTAACTGATTTTATCTTGTTGATCAGTTATGGAACTAGAAGCAGAGCGTGGGCGTGGCCGCGGAAGAGGCCGTAGGGGTGGTTTTGTTGGTGGCCATGGACATGATGGCGGGGGAATGGACTTTTCATCTCAAGCTATTGCAGACGTTGCAGCTGTCATTGCACAACAAACTTCTACTATGGCTGCTCAACATCAACATGAGCAGGTCCGTGCTGAACAAGCTGCTGAAAGTCGTGGTCTGACAGCTTTTCGACACTAGAATCCATCGTAATTTCATGGGGATGCTGATCCTACAAAGGTTTACTTGTGGATTCAAGAACTGGAAAAGATTTTCGAGTTGATTCACAGCCCTGAAGCAGTAAGGGTACCTTATGCTACTTTCCTGTTAATAGGAGATGCTAAATATTGGTGGAAAGGCACCGAGCAACTGTTAGAGGTAAATCAGCAAGAAGTTACTTGGGAGGTTTTCCGTACTACATTTATGGACAAATACTTTCCTCAGAGTGCTTGAGCTGAAAAAGAGCAGGAGTTTCAGTGCTTGCGACAAGGAGATATGACAGTCGGGGAATACGCGGCAAAGTTTGAGTCACTTAACAAGTATTTTTGGTTTTTCCAAGACAACCCAAATGAAGGCTGAAAGGGTGAAAGATTCGAAGGAGGGATGCAGTACGAGATCAAAGACTCGGTGATGCCACTGGAGATCAAGAATTTTCAGGCTCTGGTGGAAAAGTGCAGAAAGATTGAACAGATGAGGAAAGGTAGAGACAACAGAAGGAATGTTGGGGGACCCTCGTGTTCTAGGAATCAGTTTCAAAGCCATAACCAGAGAGGAAGACAAAATCAAAAAAAGCCTTATGCTAGACCAATCGGGAACAACCAGAATCAACAACAATATCGTCCTGTTGCTTCAGTGATGGGAAGTGGGGGTCAGAGAAGTCAAGGACGGGGTCAAGGGAGGAAGTGCTATAAATGTGGAGACCCGAACCATTTGGCAGATGTTTGTCCATTGAGAGGAATGAAGTGCTTCAACTGTAATTGATTGGGGCACTTGGTAAAAGACTGTAAAGCACCAAGGCGGGAACCTACCGTCAATAGTGCACGAGTCAATAAACCAACGGCTAGAGGAAGAGTTTTTACCATGAGTGGTGCCGAAGCCTTGAACTCCAAAGATCTTATACAAGGTAGTTGTAACATAGTCGGTAACCTCTTAACTAATCTTTTCGATTCGGGTGCGACACATTCATTTATCTCAGTGGATTGTGTGATACTGTTAGAGTTACCTGTTTCTTCTTTGCCGTATGATTTGATTGTTTCAACTCATACTTCTGAACCTGTTAACTAGCTTAGAAGTCGAGGAGGAAGTCGATTTGAGTACCATACCTGTTGTGAAGGATTTTCCAGAGGTGTTTCCAAATGATGTTCCGGGATTACCACCAATAAGGGATATCGAATTCTCCATCGAACTTGTTCCAGGAATCGGTCCGATATCGATCGCTCCATATCAAATGTCACCTATAGAACTCGTTGAGTTGAAGGCTCGGTTGGAAGACCTGTTGTCAAAAAAGTACATAACACCCAACGTTTCTCCGTGGGGAGCACCTGTTCTTTTAGTCCGAAAGAAGGATGGAGGTTCAAGACTCTGTGTGGATTATAGGCAGCTGAACAAAGTGACGATCAAGAACAAGTACCCGTTGCCACGCATAGATGACCTGATAGATCAACTTCAAGGAGCTGTTGTTTTCTCGAAGATAGACTTGAGGACAAGTTACCACCATATTAGAGTGAAGACTGAAGATATACCAAAGACGGCGTTCCGAACCCGTTACGGGAATTATGAGTATCTTGTGATGCCTTTTGGAGTGACGAATGCACCTGCTGTCTTCATGACCTATATAAATTGGATTTTTCGACCGTTTCTTGATAAGTTTGTTGTCGTGTTCATCAATGATATCCTCATCTACTCTAAGAGTCATGAGGAACATGAAGAACATCTGCGACAAGTTCTACATATCTTATGCCAGAAGGAGTTGTATCCAAAACTCTCAAAGTGTGAATTTTGGCTTGAAGAAGTGAAGTTTTGGGGCACGTGATTTCAAAAGATAGGATTGCAGTAGATCCTGCTAAAGTGGAGGCAATGCTTTCTTGGGAGAGGCCGAGGACAGTAACGAAAATTCGTAGTTTTATCGGCTTGGCTGGATATTACCGGAGATTTATCGAGGGGTTCTCCAAGATTGTTGCTCCGTTGACTCAACTTACAAGGAAGGACCAATCTTTTGTGTGGACTACAGAATGTGAAGAGAGCTTCAAGACGATAAAGGAACGTTTGACAACTTCACCAGTGTTAATACTTCCTGAACCTTACGATGTGTACTGTGACGCTTTGTATCAGGGTTTGGGTTGTGTATTAATGCAACACCAGAAGGTCGTAGCATATGCGTCACGTCAACTGAAGACTCGTGATAAGAATTACCCAACGCACGATCTGGAATTAGTTGTTGTGATCTTTACACTAAAGATATGGAGGCATCATCTATATGGAGCGAAGTTCGATGTTTTCAGCGACCACAAAAGTCTGAAGTACCTGTTTGATCAAAAGGAACTCAATATGAGACAAAGACGGTGGATAGAATTCTAGAAAGATAATGACTATGCTTTACAGTATCATCCTGGGAAAGCGAACGTCGTGGTAGATGCTTTGAGCCGGAAGGCCATACATGTTTCAGCAATGATGGTCAAAGAATTAGAGTTGATCGAGAAGTTCCGCAATCTCGATTTAATGATGGAGATGAGCCTAAAGAGAATCAGTGTAGGGATGATTACAATCTCAAGTGGATTGATGGAAGAAATCAGAGAGCAACAAACTACCGACATGTACCTTCAAGAGAAGAAAACGATTTCCGGTTGAAATTTCAGACGAAAACGATCTACGTTTTCGCTGTCAGCAAAACTTTACTAGTACAGAAAACTAATTTCGACTCGAAAAATAGAATTTTAGATTTCCTAAAATATTTACAATAATTCCCATGATTTAAAAAAAATATTACAAAAAATTTAATTTTTCGGGTAAATTTTCGTTTATAAAATACGATTGGTTTTCACCGTCGGGAAATTAATGGAACCGGGACGAAACAAATTTTGTTCGATTTTCATTTGATGCAGATTTTGAAATGACTTGATGAGAAAACCCTTGAAAGATTGATGTAAATAGTGTTTCCATTAAATGTTTTTCATCATTTTAACCATTTACACAAGTTATATATTATTTTATGGCAAAAATCAAAATTTAATTTTGAAATTTTTTAAAAATCCCAACCACAACCCCCCCCCCCCCCCCCTTTCATTGTCCTATAAAGACCCTCTTCATCTTCAAGCATCATTTCCTCCATTTTCCAAATTGCTCCCAAACTATACTTCTTCCACCATTTTCTTCTACTTACAAAAACTCACTAAGTTAGTCACATCTTGCACTTGAGAAGGCCAAAACTTGTTCATTATCTTCTCACATCAAAGGTATAACACCTCATCTTCTAAAATCTCTAATCTTTTTCAACATGCATGTTCATTTTTTTCAAGTTTCATGTTTATGAGTTTAACAAATATAGAAAATTCAAGAAAAAATGTCTAGAAAAATCTTTTTAGCATAAAATCAATTTCTACTAACTCATATTCATCTCTATGATCATCTTATGTATTTGCATGTTGCAAGAAAATTTTTCAAAGCCAATTTTTAAAGGGTGGCCGAAAACCCTATGTGTGGGAAAACTAGTGTTTTCATCTTGTTTTCACATGCATGGCTTAAAAACCTTAATGCATGTGATTTTAAGCTTCTAAGCTTCATAAAAAAAAATTAAGTTTCTTTTCTATTTTGTATTGATATAGCCAAAACCCTAAGTAATACTAAGTTGGTGTTTTTAGTTCAAAACATACATGCATGACTTAAAGTTCTTTAATTTATGCATTTTGAGACGATGAACAAAAATGATGTTTTTATTTGATTTACCATAATCAAACCTTAATGGTGAAATTTGAAAAGATTTTTGTTTTATTCTTTTAGAAAAACATTTGAGTAAAGTCATGATTTTTATTACATGCATGTGTCTATAAAGTTAAAAAATCAAATTTTCCTAGCCTTTTATTTTCATGAAGGCCGAAAATCTATTGGAAGAGTTGAGGAAGCCTTGTTCAATTTTCTTTAGGAGGATGTTTGCTTAAAACATCAATTTATTTACATGCATGTGGCTAGAAAATTAAAAATCAAAATTTTTACACACTTTTATGTGTAGGCCGAATGGATGTATGTTGTACTATAAGGATGATTCAGCGGAAAGCATAACATGTTGTCGATTTTGTGGTGCGGATCGGTATAAGACAATCACTAGGATGGGCATTGAGAAGAAGAGGTCGCTAAAAAAGATGTGGTACTTTCCGCTCGTGCCAAGACTTACAAGATTGTACTCTTTGATGGCCACTGCAGCTCACATGAGGTGGCATAGTGAGCATGAGAGGGAGCAAGATATCTTGTGTCATCCATCTGATGGAGAAGCTTGGAAGCATTTTGATAGGGTTCATATGGCATTTTCGCAGGACCCTCGCAATGTCCGATTGGGGTTATCTGCTGATGGATTTAATCCTTTTGGGCAGTCTGGAAAAGCATACTCTTGTTGGCCGGTTATCCTAACTCCGTACAATCTTCCCCCGGGGATGTGCATTAAGCGGGAGTTTATGTTCCTAATAGTCATAATTCCGGGTCCGTCTAATCCAAAAGGTAAGATTGATGTGTACTTGCAGCCGCTGATAGATGAGTTGACAATGCTGTGGAATGATGGTGTGTTGACATATGACGTATCTTTGAGGCAGAATTTCATCATGAAAGCAGCTTTAATGTGGACGATCAACGACTTTCCTGCTTATGGGATGATGTCGGGTTGGATGACCGCGGGGAAGCTTGGATGCCCAATATGTATGGAGCGATCGAAGGCATTCACGCTTAAAAATAGTCGAAAGATCTCATATTTTGATTGTCATCGTCAATTCCTTCCAGAAGATCATCCTTATAGGCGGAACAAGAATGCATTCAAGAAGCGTTGTGCGGAGAGAACACCGCCTCCACCACATTTGACTGGTCCTAATGTATGGCGCAGAGTACAAGATTTACCGCTCGTCCATGAAACCCAAGGAGAACATATTCCTGATTATGGCGTCAACCATAATTGGACAAAACAAAGTATATTTTGGAGGTTGCCGTATTGGAGGACGCAGCTACTCCGTCACAACATTGATGTCATGCATACTGAGAGGAATGTGTTTTTGAATGTGTTTGACACTGTGATGGACATCAAGGGGAGGACAATGGATACAAATAAAGCCCGATTGGACCTGGCTGACATTTGTAATCGGAAGGAGCTTGAGTTGCAGGACGGTGATCGTGGCAGACTTATTAAACCGAAGGCAAGTTATACACTAAGCAAAGCACAGAAAGTGGCCGTCTGTAAGTGGGTTAAAGAACTAAAGTTACCAGATGGGTATGCTTCCAATCTGGGTAGATGTGTTGACATTAAGGAAGCAAAGTTACATGGAATGAAGAGTCATGATTGCCACGTGTTCATGCAACGGTTGCTTCCAATTGCGTTCAACGCATTACCGAAGCAAATTTGGAACCCACTTGTTGAGCTTAGCCACTTTTTCAGGGAGCTTACATCGACAACACTAAATGTGAATCAATTAAAGGATATGGAAGTCAAGATACCCATTTTGTTATGTAAGCTGGAGCAAATCTTCCCGTCGAGTTTCTTTGATTCCATGGAACACCTACCGGTTCATCTACCTTACGAAGCAAGAGTTGGTGGCCCAGTCCAATACCGCTGGATGTATCCATTTGAGAGGTAAACAAACAACATAAACTATTTTACTTAATACATATGAAATTCACGAACACGAGAGCGTAGTTTAGCTTTCCCTAAAACTAGTAATTATTTGTATGTATCCCTCTGTAATAGGTTCCTGCACTCCCTTAAACACAAAGTCAAGAACATGGCACGAGTGGAGGGTTCCATTTGTGAAGCATACTTAGTAGAGGAGACTTCCACTTTTGCCTCTTATTACTATCCGGACGAAGTTAACACGAGAAGGACAAGGATGCCTAGAAACGTTGATTCGGGCGAAGGATGTTCAACTAGTCCTCCTATATCAATATTCAACTATCCGGGCAGATTTAGTGGCAAATCAAAAGGATATTTCTTGGAGCAGCATGACATTAATGCTGCTCATCTGTATATCCTTCAAAATTGTGAAGAGGTGGCGCCATATTTAGAGTAAGTTTCTACAACGTCTTTAATAAGTTCATAAGGGATCTCCAACCTGACATTTCAAACGATCAGGTTGATCGAGAAATTACTTCTCACTTTGCTACGTGGTTCAGTAAATATGTAGGTTAAGCATCTTCATTTTTTGAAGCATACATTTTATCTCCTTAAATATATAGCATGTATAAGAATAATATAATATTTGATTGTTTAGGTACTAGATCCAGAAAACAATGTTCCAAATCCATTGTTGACAAATTTGGCATGGGGGCCTAACAGATGGGTTACATCATGGAATACTTATATTGTAAATGGATATAAATTTAACACAAAAACATGGAATGAAGGAATGCAGACGTGTAACTATGGTGTTTGTGTGCGAGTGACAAGCGCGGCGCGGCGCGCGAGGCGTGCGCTTGCGATTCCGACAAGTGTACCGGACTGTCTCCAAGTAATAAAAGATATCGATCCCACAGAGACTGTGATCCCGAATCGCAACCAATTATCAAATCGAGTAAATCTGGACTGTATGAAAGGGTTTTGAAAAAGGTTTTAATTAAGAGATAAACAAACAGAATCAAATAAAACAGAAAACAAATATTTTTTGGTTTTTCATATCTAAATGGGTTCCTAGGGATTTTAGGTTACCAACAAGATCGTTTACATTGCTAAGTCGATTACCCTTGTTAATTAGCGAAATTGCCTTGAAGGCGAGTTTATCCTCTAATAGCTTAAGCTCCCTCTCGGGTTACAAAAGCCGTGCCCAATTGACCCAACCCCTACTCTCGTGGTAGTCGAACTCAGATTGGACCCTTTGCGTTTCGTGACAACTCGTTGATCCTCGAGGGACGGCTTCTAACTCTCGTGATTTCAGTCCCAAGTCTGACTTCTATAGATCCGACACCTAAGTTCACCGCTAGGTTCCTCCTTAAAATGTCTAAGTCATGCAAATAAACCTAAGTTCACCGCTAGGTTCCTCCTTAGATCATCCACTTCTCGCAAATAAGCAGCCGCCGAATTTTACGAGTGAAAAACACTAGAAATCCTAAGTTCACCGCTAGGTTCCTCCTTAGAATATCTACGTCTCGCAAATGAGTGGTCGCCGAGTTTATGAGTGATTAAAACACTAGAAATCAGATCTAAAGTAAAATCGAAATAACAAAGATATTACATCAAATTCAACATCATAAATGAATCTCGGGCATAGCCCCAATCCCTAGAAACTAAGCTACTACTCTAGCCTTGCCATGGAGATGACAAGCTTGGTTGACAACATCATGAAAATTACAAATTCAGAGAAGAGAGGAGGAAGAAGAAGATAGATCCTAAAATGTAGCCTAAGTCTATGTGGATGTGTGTTGTTGGATCCCCCCTCAGATGATCCCTTCTGCATCTGCCTGGTCCATATTTAGAGATTTGGGAAGTTAGAGTCCCAATCTAACTCAAATTCTGATCCAAATCGGTTTCTTCAGGTCCAAGTAATGCACGTCACGACCGTGATGTCCATCACGGCCAGGCCGTGACGGTCTCTGCCTCTAGCACTTCTTCAAAGTTCATCCTTCTCGCGACGCGAAATGGTACTCGCGACGCGAGCCTTCCTTTTGTGGCCGTGATAAGAATTACGGCTGTGGCCGTGATGGGATCTGACTTGTGGGGGTTTTGGGTCACGGCCGTGATGGCTATCACGGCCAGGCCGTGACAGACTCTGACTTCAGCCTTTCTTCTTTTTCAGTTTTGCTCGATCATGGCCGTGATGGTCATCACGGCTAGGCCGTGATGGGCTCTGTTTGGCTCATTTTCTTCACTTTTAAAGCTCTATTTTCATCCAAAATCCATCATGGTTGATCTTGAGCATTTTACCCTTGATTTCTGCAAAACAACACCACACAAACCGCCTTACCCATTCCAAAGGAAAATTAACCTAAAATCTAATTAAAAATGCCTAAACTACATGAAAATGCATGCAAAATGATGGACAAAGATGAGGGGAAATCACACTCATCAAATCACTCAAAGCTTAAGATTTTGCTTGTCCTCAAGCAATTACTAAGGCCATAAGATATATCAATCAAAGCATGGATAGTGAACCAAGAACCCTAGCAATTAATCCAAGTGACGGCATATTCAAATAAGTCCTCAAGAGATAATCAATTTCAAGTCGAATTAGAAGCTTAGGTTTTTCAAATTCATATTCTCACTGATTCGGGCACTCTTCTCACCTCACTCAAGTATTTTAGGGTATGTGGCAATTCGCTCAGTTTCCTCAAGGAAAGTATTCTACCATAGGCTTGACTATTAACCAAATCTCTACTTTATTAATGAAAACACATAAGAATCAAGAGGTCTTTTATTTTGGTTGTAATGTGGCCATGGGATTTATTGTTAGGTGGGAAAATCAAGGAAAAGGAATTTCAAGAAGGCTAGACAAATCATTAATCATTGCAAAGCATGACACCTTCTAAAATACCTTTTAGGGCTTTGATTTACTTTTCCACCTTTTTTCTTTCTTTTCTTTTCTTTTTTTTTCATTTCTCACTTTCTTTTGTCATCCCCTTCTCCAATTTTTTTGTGTTTATTTCATTTTTATTTATTTGGAGAAGGGGAGATTTATAGCTCAAGAGAAATATTTTCTAATTTTCTCATCCCATACTTTTTCAAACTACCATTTTACCCTTTTTGTAATACTTTAAAAGGTGCCATACCAAGCATTATTTATCAAAGCAATTCAAGGTACCAAGAAAAGTATTTCAATCTTTTAGGCTCAAAATTGGGCAACTAAGGGGTATAATTTGATCATTCAAGTTCAGAGGGCCGGAAAAATACCTAGTGCCTCAATCATTTTCAAAAAATGTTTTCAAAAATTTTTAAGTTTCGAAATGGTTTCAAATCAAGTTCTAGAAAATACAGTCCAAGAGGAATTAAAACACTCTATCACAAGGAATGGGGTAGATTTAGTGAATACCCCGTTTTGGCTCAAAATCTTACATTTAGTAGTTCAAAAATCAGTGAGAAATACAAATCTAAGGAACCACATGCTAATTATCAACTATCAAAAGACTATCTCAAGAATTTTTATTTTTAGCCTTGTCACAAGAATAATAAACATTGGGTTCAAAAATTCACTATCTCAATTCATTTGGCACCAAGTTCTCACAATTGGATGCATATTCTAAGTGAGGGGCAATCTAGAGAATGTGATCATAGCAAACTATGCCTATGTGAATGCAATATGAATGCAACAATGCAAAAATGCAATGGATATGCAAAAGTACCCCGACCCCAAGCTCAACACTTACACTGTCTCCAATGTAAATAATCAAGTCAGAGAGAGGAGAAAAATGGAACAACTTACCGAGGTGGTAGCGGGTGTTGGCTCACATTCCAGTCAAAACTTGGGTGGAAATAGCATCACGGCCGTGAGGATTATCACGGGCAGGCCGTGATGGCTTCTGACTTTATTAGTCCTTGCTCTTCTTGCTCTTCCTTCCTCTTTACCCTGAAAACACTAGACAAACCTATTAATTTATGATTTTTTTGCCTCTTGATCTTCTCAAATTATTCAAGAGATAAATTCAAAAACAAAAGGAAAAGGGAAAGAAAGCTTGGGTTGCCTCCCAAGAAGCGCTTATTTATGGTCTTAAGCTTGATCATACTTCCTTCAATCAACCGGGGTCGGCTGGGCGTAGATGTGCCGGAACACTTCTCTTCCATGGAACTCCTTCGAAAAGTCGTTTCTGCTCATACGGCCAATAACGCTTCCGCTTCGCTCTTTTCTCTCGGAGCTTCCTAGCCTTCCTTCCTCCCGGCGGAAGTTTTGTTTCAGTATGGACAGCAACTCCAATTCCATCATTGCTGGGTGCATCATTAGCCATGCATATCTTTGGAGTTGCTTCGATGTTGAGCTCTTCCTTTACCGCTGGAGACGTGATACCTATCCTGCACACATGGCTCTCAAAAGGAGGGTTGTTATATGAGTTAGCAAAATGAAAGTCTACCCTACCTTCCTCTACATTTAGAGAGAGTTTACCATTCCTTACGTCTATTACTGCTCCAACGGTGGCCAAGAATGGCCTTCCTAAAATGATGGGGAATTCAGAATTCCCTTTCATGTCTAATACCAGGAAATCGGTAGGGATGAAGAATTTCCCTACCTTCAAAGGGACATTCTCTAGTATGCCTAGAGGAGTCCTAGTTGAGCCATCCGCAAATTGTAAGGAGAATTTGAACGGACTCAACTCTTTGCTTCCCAACCTTTCCAAGATAGTGAGGGACATCAAGCTCGCGCTAGCCCCTAAGTCACATAAGGCTTGGTCTATTTGTACCTGTTCAATCGAGCAATTGATAGAGAAACTACCTGGGAATTTCAGTTTAGGAGGCATATTAGATTTGTTCATGACATTTGGCTCCTCAGTTAAGCTCTTAGTTTCTTCTTCCACTTGCTTTCTCTTGACCAACCTTTGTGGGTAAGGTATCGGGGGTTGGTACGGTGGTGGAGGGACGTACTTTGGTTCTGGCTCTTCATCTTCTCTCATGTCCTCCTCTAGTTCCACGTCCTTTTCCCCCACCCCAAGCTTATCATCCCTCAAGTGTATGGCATTACAATGCTCAATGGGATTAGCTTCGGGTTGACCTGGGAACGTACCCTTAGGTCTAGTGTATGTGCTGGCTTGTTGGGCAATTTGTGTTTCTAGCATCTTGCTATGAGTGGCTAAGTTGTCCACCTTAGACGCTAGCTCTTTTATTGCCTCGTTTACTGCCCTGCCTTGTTGTCTAAACTCCTCATTTTGTTTTGTTTGAGTTTCAACAAAACTTTCAAATAAAGTCTCGAGTTTAGATATCTGCACCTGAGGATACCCCGGTGCGGCTCTCTTATTACCTTGGCCCTCTTGGAACTCATGGTTGAGCGTATTGCTGT
Source organism: Sophora flavescens (assembly GCA_030762895.1). Lineage (NCBI taxonomy): Eukaryota > Viridiplantae > Streptophyta > Magnoliopsida > Fabales > Fabaceae > Sophora > Sophora flavescens. The sequence continues at coordinate 64,321,565 of CM061062.1, read as the reverse complement.
AGTTGCCGTAAGAGAGGTAAGGGTTGTTCTTCCTTTAGTTGTAGGGATTTGGGGGAGCATAATTGGGCAACTTCGGGTTTGTGTCGTAGAAGTTGTGACAAGAGTTCACTTGTTCACCCGAAGCGCCGGATCCATGAGCAATTCCACGTGGGCACTCCATCATGTCATGTCCCTGCATTCCACAAATCTCACAAACAGTGTTAGTAGCACCTAATGCACTCACAGTAGCTCTTTCAAGCCGATCAAAACGTTTGTTAAGTGAGTCTATTTTTGACATGATAAGATCTGTGCTATTTACCTCAAACTTACCCCCCGAAATCTTGTTCAGGTTATTACCTCTTTCTGAACCCCATTGGTGGTAGTTGGTGGCAGTTGGTGGCCACGTTCTCAATGATGTTGAATGCCTCAGTCAGAGGCCTATTCATAAATGCTCCACCAGCTGCAGAATCAAGTGACACCTTCGAAGAGTAACCAAATCCGTTATAGAAGGTGTGCGCTAATAACCACCTCTCGAGTCCATGGTGTGGGCAAGACTCCAGCAGTCCCTTGTAGCGATCCCAAGCTTCCGATAAAGATTCTCCGTCTTTCTGGAAGAAGCCGGTGATCTGGGTTCTTATGTAGGCCGTCTTGGATGAAGGGAAGAATTTCTCCAAGAACGCCTGCTCCAGTTAGTCCCAAGTAGTCAAGGTATTAGCGGGGATTTGCTTTAGCCAAGCTTTCACTTTTCCAGTGAGAGATGAGGGGAACAATCTTTTACGCACAACATCGACCGAGGCTCCATTAATCCTGATTACATCGGTGAACTCTAAGAATGTTTCTATGTGATCGGTCGGTTCCTCCGAAGGCAATCCTCTGAATTGATGTTGCCGAATCATGTTGATTAGCATGGGTGGTATAGTATAGTTCTCTGCCTCAATCTCTGGCCTAGCAATCCCAGTTCGCAAGCCTCTAGCATTTAGGGCTGCGTAGTCCTTCAAAGGCTTTGTATCCGGTTGATTCGCCATGAGTGGAATGGGAATCAACCTTTCTCCCTCTCTTTGTAGTTGGCTACGTCTGTGGAAGGTCCTCTCGATTTCTGGATCAACCTCACTAAGGCTCCCAAGACTTAGGGATCTTTGCATATAACACACACAGAGATGGATACACTAGAAGGAAAGAGAAAAAAAAATTTCAGAAATAAAAATCAAATAAAAAGAAAAGGTCCAGAAAAATCAATTCAAAAATTGAATTGAGATTCGAAAAGGCACAGTCCCCGGCAACGGCGCCAAAAACTTGACAAGCGAGGCGCGACGCGCGAGGCGTGCGCTTGCGATTCCGGCAAGTGTACCGGACTGTCGCCAAGTAATAAAAGATATTGATCCCACAGAGACTGTGATCCCGAATCGCAACCAATTATTAAATCGAGTAAATCTGGACTGTATGAAAGAGTTTTGAAAAAGGTTTTAATTAAGAGATAAACAAACAGAATCAAATAAAACAGAAAACAAATCTTTTTTGGTTTTTCAGATCTAAATGGGTTCCTAGGGATTTTAGGTTACCAACAAGATCGTTTACGTTGCTAAGTCGATTACCCTTATTAATTAGTGAAATTGCCTTGAAGGCGAGTTTATCCTCTAATAGCTTAAGCTCCCTCTCGGGTTACAAAAGCCGTGCCCAATTGACCCAACCCCTACTCTCGTGGTAGTCGAACTCAGATTGGACCCTTTGCGTTTCGTGACAACTCGTTGATCCTCGAGGGACGACTTCTAACTCTCGTGATTTCAGTCCCAAGTCTGACTTCTATAGATCCGACACCTAAGTTCACCGCTAGGTTCCTCCTTAAAATGTCTAAGTCATGCAAATAAACCTAATTTCACCGCTAGGTTCCTCCTTAGATCATCCACTTCTCGCAAATAAGCAGCCGCCGAATTTTACGAGTGAAAAACACCAGAAATCCTAAGTTCACTGCTAGGTTCCTGCTTAGAATATCTACGTCTCGCAAATGAGTGGTCGCCGAATTTATGAGTGATTAAAACACTAGAAATCAGATCTAAAGCAAAATCGAAATAACAAAGATATTACATCAAATTCAACATCATAAACGAATCTCGGGCATAGCCCCAATCCCTAGAAACTAAGCTACTACTCCAGCCTTGCCATGGAGATGACAAGCTTGGTCGACAACATCATGAAAATTACAAAATCAGAGAAGAGAGGAGGAAGAAGAAGATAGAACCTAAAATGTAGCCTAAGTCTATGTGGATGTGTGTTGTTGGATCCCCCCTCAGATGATCCCTTCTGCATCTGCCTGGTCCATATTTATAGATTTGGGAAGTTAGAGTCCCAATCTAACTCAAATTCTGATCCAAATCGGTTTCTTCAGGTCCAAGTAATGCGCGTCACGGCCGTGATGGACCGTGACGGTCTCTGCCTCTGGCACTTCTTCAAAGTTCAGCCTTCTCGCGACGCGAGCCTTCCTTTTATGGCCGTGATAAGAATTACGGCTGTGGCCGTGATGGGCTCTGACTTGTGGGGGTTTTGGGTCACGGCCGTGATGGCTATCACGGCCAGGCCGTGACAGACTCTGACTTCAGCCTTTCTTCTTTTTCAGTTTTGCTCGATCATGGCCGTGATGGTCATCGGTGGCCGTGATGGGCTCTGTTTGGCTCATTTTCTTCACTTTTAAAGCTCTATTTTCATCCAAACTCCATCATGGTTGATCTTGAGCATTTTACCCTTGATTTCTGCAAAACAACACCACACAAACCGCCTTACCCATTCCAAAGGAAAATTAACCTAAAATCTAATTAAAAATGCCTAAACTACATGAAAATGCATGCAAAATGATGGACAAAGATGAGGTGAAATCACACTCATCGGCGAGCCACTGATGGCAATGTAGAGGATGATTTCTATGGGGTTCTAACTGACATCCTTGAACTCGATTATACCGGTTTCCTCGGGATGAAATTAGTTATCTTCAAGTGTGATTGGTTTGATCCTACTCTTGACGTAGGGACAAAAATAGATAAAAATTATGGTATTGTTCAAGTTAGGCTGTCTCGAAGGTATAATAAGGCGTACGACCATTTCATTTTTTCACAACATGCAGAGCAGGTTTATTACTCGCCATATCCCGAAGGACATCATGGCTGGTTGGGTGTTATTAAGATAAAGGCTCGCAGTATAATTACTGATAATGTAATCAACCAGCCTGAAAAAGATGCTCCGTACCAAGATGATGAGTTTTCAAGACCCCACGTACCGTTGCAAATTACGTCGGACATTATTGTTAATTCTCTGGCGGACATTTCCGGAAATGGGGAAGAAGTTCAAAGATATTTAATGGATCAATCCGAGTTGGACGCATCTAGTGAAGGTACATTCCGATCAAGTGATACTGATGAGAGTGAGGGTGAATTTAGTGACGGAGATTCTACTTAGGTAATTTATTTATGTCATAATTCATTGTGTGAATGTCATTCTACTTTTTAGGTAATTTATTTTTGTATTATTTACACTGTTGTGTAATCATATTTTCATTTTTTTCATAGATCGCAGATTCCTCCAGAGGTAGGGGTCGTCGTGGAGGTCGTGCTGCGAGAGTCCCTTCGCCGGCCGACCCACAGCCTTCAGATCGAGACCACCCTACCAGCACCTCTGTTGACGGGACATACTTAGGTTATGGAGTTGCACCCCCCACCCAGCCTCATGTGGTCGGGACACAGGCTGCACCTTCATCATCCACACCTACGACGATAGGACCATCATCATCATCGAGACAGAAGAGTCGTGGTCCATCCGACAGGAGGATTCTTCTTATCCCGAGGGGGATAAAGAGTATTCTAATTTAATTTTTTAATATATATAAAGTATCATTAATTTCTATTTAATTGTTTTTTTAATTTAATTATAACATTTATTAATGCTCTAATTTTGCTGCAGCTTTCTGCCCGCGAAGGGCCCTTCTGATTCGATATCGAAGATCCTGCGACGCAAGTTTGATGGTCCATGGCCTACATGGAAGGCCATCCCACTGGGCCATAGGGATCAGTTGTTTCTAGAGTTTAAGGTAACAATTTATTAAGTTTTTTAAATTAAATTTACATTATATATATGTACACACGAATTTCCTAACAACCGTAAGTTGCAGAAAGAGTATAGGTGGGACTTAGCTTTAGAGGCTCTCGTCAGGGACATATTTGAGCATAAAGGCTCACTGGTCATGAAGAATCTAATGAACAAGCTGAGGAAGGGTCAGAATAAGGGGAGGTGGGTGGATCCTGAGATCAAGAGGCAGCTGGACCAGTACTAGGCTACTGAGAAGTTCCAGGAGATCCAGGCCACAGCTCGGCGTAATCGAGCTTCTGATGGTGGCGCATGTGCTTGGACCGGTGGGTCTAAATCAGTCGCCGCCCACTACGACGAGCTGGTAATACATTAAACTTTTGACTTTTTATACTATTTAATTAATTAGTTTTCATTTTTAATTATTCTTATGAATTTAATATTATATTTTTCTGTGCAGAAAGCACAGAAACAGCGGGCCCCGACTGCTATGGAGTTGGTGGAGAGGACGAAGAAGTTGAAGTCAGGGACATGGGTCAACGACAAGGCCCGTAACTATGCTGTAAGCAAAAAAACAATTTAGTGTTTACTTGTAATCTATTATAAATGATTTGTTAATATTGGATATAATTTTAACTAAATCTCTTCAACTATACTTTGTAGGTGGGCTTCAACGAGAAGAAGGACGATGCCATATCACATGCCTCACAGTCACAAGATGAGGCTTTGACTGGTGATGGCTGCTCTCCTGTCTCCTCCTGTCTCGGTCGACGATAATGCCATTTATTTGGAGGTCGTCGGGGGCAGGAACAAGAAGGGGCACATGTATGGCCTCGGACACCTGGGAGCCGAGTTCATCGCTTCATCGTCTGGCACGCCTGCTCCTTGCTGCGTCGATACCGTCCCTCAGGAGCAGTTCCACCAAATGCAGGACACCATCACGCAGCTGAACGCGGAGCTTCGGGAGAAGAGCGAGAGAGAGCAGCAGATGGCGAACCAGATTGCACAGTTGACTCGGGCACACCCAAAGAAGGTGATGCAGCGAGCATCGAGCGAGGCCGTGACATCACTGGTGTTGGAGCAGATGAGGATCCAAACTCCAGCTTGCTCGGGATGATGCTCGACGGTTGTGCGCTGCCGCCGCTCCTCCAGCCTCCACCGCCAGCCATCGATGTTGCTACTCCGAGAGGACGATCGGCTAGCGAGACGGCGGTGGTACGGATCTTGAGGATGATTGGATTCCTCCATCTCCCCTCTCATCATGACTGATTTTTTTCTCCATATTTTTGACTTTAAACGATTCTTGTACGACATTTTAGATTATTCTTTTTATATATATTTATTCTTTCTTATGATTGTATATTTCATAAGTAATTTGGTGTGTTTTATTAGTAAGTTTGCTAACGTTTAAAGAAAACCAGAAATAAAAATTTTATTTTAAAAATTTAAATTTTTTTTAAAAAAATAATAACGAGTTTAGCGACCGAATTGGAAACCAATAATTCGGTTGCTAAACTGTATTTCACATTTACTGAGATGAGGTATAGCGACCAAAAATCCGTCGCTAATATAGGTTAACAACAACCAAAATTAGCGATCGAATTAGCAACCGATTATCGATCGCTAGAAATGGTTACCCCAAAAATGCGACCAACCTAATAGCAACCGCTTATTATTATTTAGCGATCGAATATACGGTCGCTAATTAGCGACAAAATATTAATTCGGCCGCTAAAACCTTAGCGACCAGGTATTCAACTTACCACCATAAATCGGTCTCGATTCGGTCGCTAAAACAAATAGCGACCGATTTACATGGTTTAGCGGCAAAAAAATTACGGTCGCTAAACAATTGTTTTTTTGTAGTGGGAACAGTCTGAGGGATATTCAATTATGATAACTATATGTATTTGTGTGTTTGTATGTGGTTACTTGAATTTTTGATGTGTTGATTTGGTTGATTTTGAATATATTTATATGTTTTATGATTTCATGAATATGTATTTGAAGTTGTTAGTTTTAAATTAGTGGATACTTGTTATGTTTATTATGATGATGTTTTGGTTGTTACATGGAAAGTCTAACTAATGTCAGAGCTCAATTAAAATTCTCAAGATAAAAGCTTTAATAAAATTATATGAAGAATATTAGAAATAAACATCTCATTTTAAGAAATGTTTTGGAAAAAGAAAAAATTGTTTGAATAAAAATTTAAATGATTTTATGCAAATTTAAATGATTTTATGCTAACAATAAACAATTTTTTAAAATATTTTATGAAAAGAAAACGTGAAGAGAAAATAAAATTGACTTCTTAGTTTCAAAAAGATTTTATTAGAAAATTTCAAGTGCTCTTTGAAAAATAAAATTTTCAAAATAAAATAGATATTTTTTTTAGGGGTGGATTTTCTATAACTTAGAGTTTTCTTTTCAAAATGAATTTCAGACAAGGAGTTTTCTTTTAAGACTTTTTTTTTTTAGACAAAAGAAGTGTGCAAAGGCATCACTGCCAAGCAAGACATCCCAGCTAGGCTGACACCTCAAGCAAAGCCAATCATCTGCAGCACACCCAATTTATTGATAAAAAAGAAGAAACAATAAAAATAGAAACGTGGGGGGGCATTAACCTGACCCACGAAATTAAGCAAATCTAAAGGTAGGAAGACTCATCCTATTTCTGCCAAAATCCTCTTATAAGAAGGAGGGCAATGAGCTCCACCAACAAAAACCATCAAGACACAAACCAAAATTGGCCAGCTTGTCAGCACAAGCATTACCCTCCCTATACAGATGAGAGCAAAAGAAGGACATATCCCTAGTAAGGGCAATACAGTTTAGCCACCTATTCCTTAGATGCCAAGGGACCATACCATTAGAGTTGAAGGCATTCACTACTAAAGAGGAGTCACATTCTAACCAAAGCTTCTTCCAACCATTCTTGTGAGCCAGTTCAATGGCAATAATAGCTCCAAGTAATTCAGCATGGAAAGCAAACGAGACACCCACATTGAGAGCAAAACACCCAAGAAAAGAAGCATTTTCCCCTCTGAAAATACCACCACAACCTGCCACACCTGGAGCTCCCTTAGCAGCGCCATCAGTATTTACTTTAATCCAGTTGAATCTAGGGGGCAGCCACGTAACTACTTTAATGGATGGGGCCTTCGAAAGGTTAACCTTGATGTTAAATTTCTTAAGGATCATCAACTGATGAACATTAGAGGAAAAGGAACCCTTACAAAACCTCTCGGCAAAGGAGACATTAGCAGAAATTGCATTGCAAATGGTAACCACTGAGATTGACTTAGAATCAAATCTGATGCTGTTCCGACAATACCAAATGCCCCAAAGAGAGTAGCAGATGGCAGATAAAATTACCTCTTTAATCTGAGGGCACCATCCTTGGTTTAAAATTGAGAGGAGAGAATGGATTGAAAGAGTGTCAAGGTGGCAACCAAGGCAGGAGCTCAACCACATCCAAACTCTACCAGCAAAAGGGCAGGAAAGAAAGAGTTGGTCCGAAGTCTCATACCTGCAGCCCCAAAGGGAACACATGGAGACTACAATGCATCCTCTAGACCAGAGATGATCATCCGTTGGAACTTTGTTGTGGAGCAACCTCCAGAGTAGAAAGTATTTTGAAGGGGGAATTGCCTTTGACCAGATCAACTTCCCCCAGGGGCAAGAAGACCCTCCCGGATTTAAAAAACTATAAGCTTCCCTTGCAGAAAGGCAACCAGAGTCAGAGTGCTTCCAAACTTTAAGATCAGGAGACTCAGAACAAGGAATAACCACTTTACCAATTTCAGCTATAACAGCAAGAAACCTGAGAGCAAGCTCTTGGGGGATACACCATTTTCCATCCCTGATGAAATCGCTAACTGAGGCAGAAAGGGACTTATGCAGGAAGGCAGGAATATTCATCATGTCAACAATTGGATTGGATAGCCAAGAATCACACCAGAAGTTAATGCTTCTTCCATCCCCTAAAAGCCAAGAGACATTTTCAAGAACAGTGGAAAGGAATCCTTTTAAACCAGACCAAATTGAGGAGGAAATGCTGTAGTTAATGAAGGATGCGTGCTTGAGCACTCTAGACCTTAGAAGGTTGGACCAATCCAAGTCTGAGGAAATCAGTTCCCAACATCTCTTAAGCATGAAGGCTTCATTAATAGATCTAAAAGACCTCAGTCCAATACCACCTTCAGCAACCGTGCAAATCTTCCTAGACTCAATGTTACCAGCCCAAATAAAGTTTCTTATGAACTGATCTAGAAGCTTGAGGAGGGCAAGGGGCCAGTAGTATACCTGGAAAGAGTAAATCAAAGAGCTTTGGACAACAGATTTTACCAATTCAACACGGCCCATGATAGAGAGCATACTACCTTTCCAGGATGAGAGCTTTGTTTTAATCCTGTCCACCAAAGGCATGAAGTAGGCTTTCTTAGGTTTCCCTTTGAAAATGGGAACACCTAAGTAAACAAAAGGAAGACGCCCAGCTTTAAACCCCCAATTGTTAAACAAGACAACCATCCTAGATGACCTTGAAGAGCCAGCATAATAGGTTGATTTTTCCTCACTGATAACTCTCGACTAAGCTTGAGCATAATGGGAGAACAAAGACATCAAGTTATCTAAATTCTTCTTTGTGCCTCTGCAGAGAATAAGGATATCATCTGCATAAAGAACATGACTAGGGACATTGGAACCCCTTGGACCAGCTATAGGGAGCAGATTATTATCTTGAACAAGCTTAGAGATAGCTTTGCTAAGAACCTCCTCTGCAATGCAGAAAAGAAGAGGTGATAGAGGGTCACCTTGTCTCACTCCTCTCTTGCAGGAGAAAAAACCAACTGCTTTACCATTGACACAAATAGACAATTTTGCCGAATGGAGCACTACTTTCACCCAGTTACAGAAGATAGGGTCAAAACCAAATTGGTGCAGCATTTTGAGAAGAAAATTCCAATCAAGAGTGTCAAAAGCCTTCCTAATATCAATCTTGAGAGCTATATTACCCCCAAAAGACCTCTTGTCCAACAGGTTGATAGCTTCAGAAGCGACACTGATACAGTCTGAAAGTTGCCTGCCTTTGATAAAGCCCCGCTGCTGGCTGGAAACAATTTTAGAGGCAATGATGGCCAATCTGTCAGCTAAGATCTTTGTGATTATTTTGAACTTAAAGTTGGCCAGAGCAATGGGTCTGTACTTATCAATGGAGTCAGCTTCCGGAAACTTGGGGACCAACACCACCAAGTTGGAGTTGAAATTAGGGAGAAGCCATCCCTGCTTAAAGAACTGCAAGACAGCATTGCAAACATCATGACCAACAATCTCCCAGTAAGTTTGGAAGAAGAGACCAATGAAGCCATCTGGACCAGGAGCACCACTGGCATTCATTGAGAACACAGCATTCCTAATTTCCTCAGTGGAAGGAATATTAGTTAACATCAGATTATCAGCTCTATCAACACAATGAGGGATTACCTGTTCAATAAGGCCATTATCCTGGCAGAAGTTCTCAGAGGAGAAGAGAGTTGAGTAAAAGTCCAGCACATGAGCTTCTATGTCCTCAGGCTTGTCCAAAATAACACCATCCTTTCGCAGCATGGCCATACTTTTTGAAGACTGTCTAATTTTAGTAACTTTGTGGAAAAAAGAGGTGTTTCTGTCCCCCTCAATATGCCAGCTAACACGAGATTTTTCCTGCCAAAACATATTCTGCAGATGCAAAGCCTGATTCAAATTACCTTCAGCAGCTTTCTCTTTAAGAGATAATTCATCAGAGTAACCAGAGATGGCTATTTGGTTCTGAATGGCAGCCAAATCTGCTTCTGCCAGTTTTACTTTGTCATTAACATCCCCAAAATGCTCCTTATTCCAGCAGATCAGAATACCTTTCAAGTGCTTCAATTTCTGGCTAAGAATGTACATAGGACAGCCAAGAATACCAATGTTCCAAGCATTAGAAATGACATTAAAACAGTCCTCATGCTCGGTCCAGATCTTCATGAATTTAAAGGAGGAGGGATGAGGTCCCTCATGCTTATCAAGAGACAGAAAAATAGGATAATGGTCCGAGTGATTTCGACTAAAGTGCAGCATGAAATATTAGTCCAAGTGTGCTAGCCATGCATCGTTGCAGCAGGATCTATCAAGCCTTCTTTCAGACCTAGCCGCACCACTTCTGCCATTACCCCAAGTGAAAAGGGCACCTTTGGTTTGTAGATGGATTAAATTACAATTATCAGACCATCTTTTAAAATCATTACAAGAGATCATGTTGGGGACCCCACGGCCTCTATGTTCATGAGATCCTTGAATAGCATTAAAGTCACCAATGCAGCACCATGCTCCAAAGATGAGATCATTGTAAACTTTCCAATTCACTCCAAAGCTGCCTTCGATCGGAGTAATTAGTGGAAGCATAAATTGCTGAGAAATATAATGTCTGGTTGTCCAAAATTATGGAGAAAGAAACATACTGAGAGGAAGCTGCAATAATGTTAGGAAATAAAGCCAATTTACAAATGCACCAAAGATTTGGTTTCAAGTTACCCCTACAGTTGACAGCAAACAGTTTCGGGTTTAACCTTTGCCAAAACCGAGTAGGAAAATGATCCGAGAGAATCCAAGGTTCAGCAATAAACAAAAAGTCGTGGTTATTGTGATAATTAACCTTTGAAGGGCCAGTCTAGTCTCAGGGTTGGCAACCCCTCTAGCATTCCAAAAGATTACTTTCATTAGGCAAAATTCCTGGGACCAGCCCTTGTATGGGCTCCAACCACAGACGGCTTCTGTTTTCTGGTCTTCAGATTGTTTGCTCTCTTGAGTTTCTTCTTCTGCGATTTGGAAAGGACCTTGACAAAGCCTGAACTAGAGCCAGTTTCAGCATCAACACTAGCATCCTTATGCGCTTCATGCAGATTGGCTTGAGGTGGAGAGTCAACCTCAATTTCCTCATCAGTATCATCAGCCCAAAACCTCCCTAGGGTACTCATATCACGTGCTACATTTGGATTGGAGATCCAATCTGCAGGAGAAGATTGGTTAACTTCAGCCAGACCATCTAAATTTTGCTGAAGGGGCAAACCTAGTAGACCTTCCCTAGCGCTTGCACTATGGGGAGGACTAGGAGCCAGCTCTAAAGAAGGATCAACATCAAAGGTTCCTTGAACTGCAGAAACCTGAGGGATGTTCGAAATACCATGAACTGGGGCAGAATAGACCAGTCTACCAGGGAGCTCCTCTATCACATGAGGCACATTCGAAGGTAGAAAATTATCCTCCCGATCATTCAAAACAGATTCCTTTTCAACTCGAATATGATCCAAGTCAACATGCTGGGAGACATTCAGTGAAGGAGGTGGGGGATCCTGGGCCAAAACCATTGCACCACTCGGACCAGCACCCATATTTGTACATCTCGAGTAGGGATCTAAACCCTCAGAAACCACAGCCTTTCCTTTATCAACAAAGCTTGGAGCCTTCTTCGAAACTAATTTACCCAACTTGGCGTCCCTTTTTTTTTCCACGTATTTAGCAACTACTTTTCTATTAGTTTTAGGAAGATCCATTGCAACACCAAAGGGATTGCTTGGAGAGGCTTCTTTTACAGATGGGACAAAGAGTGGTCAATGAGTTTGCATGAAGCACAAAAAGATGGAAGGAATTCAAATTTCACTTTCACATGAAAGGCAAAACCTTTCCTAACTACCATAATTTGGTCTCTAATCTGCCCAAAGAAGGTCAATATCCACCAAGATCCTAGCATAATGACCTAAAGATCTGTTCTTAGTAGCATCATCTAAAGACAATGGAGTTCCCACACCCCTTGCAATAGAGTAAAGAATTTTAGGTCTCCAATACTCAAGAGGGAGATTGAAGATTCTGATCCAGCATTGCGCGTTGGTTTGCTTAACAAGAGAGGGATTGAAATCTGGCGTCCAAGGGAAGAGTCTTAGAACCCCCGGATCCAGACTCCAAGAACCCGCTGCCAACACCCTACGCATATCCTCAAAAGATGCAAAGGAAAACTCGAAGAAGCCTGACCGCGCTGTCGCCACGCGCCAAAAAAGATCGAGCGTTTACAAAATAATGCAGATAGGGAGCGACAACTCGGATATCGTCTCTCAAGGACTCTTTAGTTGTTGTTATTATTAACAGAAAATTAGTAAAAGTTAGAAATGGGGGGTTTTGAGATTGAAAACCAAATAAAGAAAACAAAACAATAAAAACAGAGCAGTTAAAAGAGAATAGCAAATAAACTAAAGACGATTAACCTACTGTTCTCGGTTTCCCACTATCATTGGTTCATGCAAATCCAAGCCCTAAGCAGATTCTAATCCCCTCCCGGTTGTAGTAACAATTAACAACGCAACCACTACTACGGATGTATGTTCCTATTCCCGAAATAACAAACGGGGTGAAGCCCTCATGAACAAACGAACATGAACGAACACACGCGAAATAACAAACGCGATTAAGTATAACAACATAGCATCACCAAAATAAATCAACACAATACTATATACTCCTGAAATAACAAACAGAAACATATAGCATCGTATTGAAAAGAGAAAAGTAAGTGAAAACAGGAATTATAGAACCTCAAATGTAAATGGAAACCAATCCCAGTAGATTAATCTAGGAGACTAGTTCTCCATTACAAAAGAAAACAATAAACTAAGAGAAAAAAAACAAAAGACTAACAAGCTCAGAAACTAGCCAAAACTGACTAGCCCTGACCCCCCCTCTTCAGTTCTGCCTAAGACTGTCTTATATACACGTTTCTGGAATCAGAGGACTCGCGAGGCGAAGCCTCTCTCGCGACGCGGAAATTGTGAACAGTATGCGACTTTTGATCTTCTCGCGGGGCGAGCATATCCTTCGCGAGGCGAATCTCTTCAGATCCCAAATTGTAACGCCCGTGACCTTCAACATGCGCAAACCGTGATGGCTTCTGGTCTTCCAAGGCTCGCGAGGCGAATGGATGCTCGCGAGGCGAACGCTTCAACTTCAAAACTGCCACAGTCGTGATCTTCAACACGGGTAAACTGTGATCGTCTCTGACTTTTCAGGCTTGCGTGACTCGCGGGGCGATAGCTTCTTCACGGGGCGAAAGACCAGAATTATTCCTTTTTATTAACCTGAAAATAGGAAAATAACATAAGTACTTTATTTAACTCTAAATCAACTAAATTAACCTAAAAACACTTTACAGACTCAAAATACTACTTAAGGACAATCAAGTCTAATTTGGGTGAAAATGATATAAAATAAGCACAAAGCCATGGTCTTTATTAGTTATAAAACCAGTCAAATAGAGGCTCATCAAAATACCCCAAACTTAAACTTTGCTTGTCCCCAAGCAAACTACAACTTAAAAACTTAAAAAGACTCAAGACCTGGCAAAACATGGCAAGCTTAAGGATTCAATCAACTTTACACAGATTTCAAGCAACTTAACAAAATAATTTTCTTCAATGTTCCCCCCCTTTCAAACAAAGTAATCCCCACAATCATTTATTCTAAACATCTGAGAATTTCATCATTCAAACAATTATTAATCTAAGCAGGGGATCCAAGTTACACACAAAAGGGAGATCACCAAATCCAAACAACTGCCTTCCTCACAAGGGAAATTTGTATTTCACTCAATCGCTCAATTTGTGTCAGGCTATCAACATTTCACTCAATTTCACTTTTAAGAGCACTTCCCATAAATTTGATTTTCATCTCTAAATGATTCCCACAGAAAACATGCATGCAACATCAAAAGGTCTTTTATGGGTTGTAATGGGGCCTGACTAAGGGTAGGATATACAAAGGAACTAGGCTGAAGACCCTAGGAACTAAGAGAGCATGAACATTATTTACACTTTGAAATTCCACTCGCGTTCCTTTTCTCATTCATCTTTTTACCTTGGGTGACTACAACCTTTTTATTTCTTTTTGGCATTTTTGCACTTTTATTTTTTTTCTGTTTTTCTTTTCTTTTCTTTTCTTTTTTTTTTATAACAGTTTTTTTTTTACATAAATTTTTTTTCTCAATCCCAAACAACATATTACACCTTGCAGCCACCCCAAACTTTAGTTTCTTGCACCCATTCTAAGATTCCATGCTCTCCTAATCCTAAGATCGGGTTAACATGGTTTTCCAGATTTTTGGGCTTATAACATTAGGTTATCAAGAAGCAATAGGCTAAAAGGCTCAAAGGGGCTAACTAGGGAACATGCATTGGGGATGGTTATTTTAGGCTAAGTAGCTATTTACAAAGAAAATGCCTAAATCATTTGAAGCAAACACATAATCATGCCAACCAAAAAGAGATTCAAGCAAATTCAGGAAAGTGCAATCAAAAGTGATTTTCACACAGTCAAAAACATGTTGGAGGCTCAAAACCTCACCTGGACATTTTTGCAAATTGTTTGAAAGAGATTTTATCCCTAGTGTGTGCTTCCTATCACCCCAAACTTATCATAAATCATGCCATCATAACAAAATCTCAAAGTTCAGTTTCCAATCATATGGGGATCATTTTTCAAAAAAATTTCAAATTCTAGGGGGAAACAGTCAACACTATCATGCAATCAATCTATGCAAAAATTAATAAAATCCAATAAACTTGCCATAACCAAGACACAAACACAACTCCTGAGCTTCTCAAATTATTCATGAGCTTTATTGAAAACAAAGCAGAAATAAAGCAAGGAAAAGAAAATTAAAAAGAAGAAAGGGTTAAGAAAACTCATTAAGGGCGGTTCCACCAGGATCCCATTGCTTGTAGCATAAGGCCCACGTGATGGACAAAGAGTGGGAGTTCATTCCATGCTTCCTTAACTCGCAGCCTTGATGTGGGGGTGAGCACTTGACAATTATGATGACTTCGCCGAGTGCGGCGGACTTCTCACTCCCCTTCGGGTCACAGCTGACCTCTTTATCTACAAAGTCTCCCCAATAGAAGTGGGGCTCAACCTCTTGGACCGGCCATGGTGCAAAATCCAAAGGCTTAAACTCCATCACTGGTTCCTCAGGGGGAGGTGGCAAACAGTTAGCTGGGGTTACTGGTGCTGCTTCAACCTCTGCATTTTCTTCATTTACCGCACTAACAAATTTATCACCTGCTATACATGCATAAATTTCAGCACACACCACACAAAGGTTAGAGTTAGTAGAGTCAGTACATATATCACAATAAAATGAATCAGAAAAATTCTGAATGTCTGGAAATTCAGCAATTAATTCATCCACCCCATTACTCTCAACACATGCATCTGTTTTAATTGAATCATCTACTCCCAAAGGTTCTTCATCATCCTCAGGCACGGGGAAGCAGATGTCCTCCTGATCCTCCTGATGCTCATTTCCTATGTTCCCTGAACAGAATAAAGCTACATAACAGTATATACACAAAGCAGTGCCACCATCACAATAACAATCAGCACATGCATTAGATTCAGGGGATTCAACACACAATTCATCATCAACAGAAATATTATCACAATCATCATCAGAAGTATCTTCAAGAATAACTTGTGACTCTATATGTTCTTCAAGTGGCTGTGGAGTTAGCATTGCAGCCGAGTTGGCGACAACTTGATCAATTAGAGCGGACAACTTCTGAGATTCAGCTTGGCTCCTCTGGTTTCCAGTCTCCATCCTTTGTTGGAATTCGAGATTTTGCTCTGCTATCCGTTGATTATTCTCAGTCATTTGTTTGAGCATGTCCTCTAGTGAAAGTTCGGAAGGTGCAGAGGTGGTCACTTGGGGAGGATTCTGGGGTGGTTCCAGTGGTAACATCAGTTGTGAGTCCCCATACCAAGGGTTTAGATAGTTTCCCCAACTCAACATGAAGGCTTCCTTCAAATCAAACCAGCTTGAGATGGAATGCTCATCAAGACAATACAACCAATCTCTTGCAGCACCTTCAAGTGAGAACTGGAAAGCTTCCATCTGAATGTGATCTTCTATTATTCCTGCAGGTCTCAGCATTATAGAACAAGCAATCTGGAATTCCCTCAGATGCTCCTGCGGATTCTCACCTGCAAAACCACTAAACTTTGGCAATGATAAGCCTCTGGCTTATCTAGTTTTATGACTAGATGAACTAGGGTTTATGTGCCAATTAGTCGAGTTCACTCTCGTTTTCGCCCAAAATTTGCCTTGTTTTGTTCCTAAGTTGGACTTTGACTCGTTTTGCGTCTTTTGTGTAGTTTTTAGCTTATTTTGGATAGAATTATGCTTTTGGTTGCTTTTGGTGTTTTCAGGTCAATAAGTGAAGCTCCGGGAGTCAAGGAAAGCCAAGAAATAGTGGAAATTGCAATTCTGGAGACACTCGCCCCGCGAGTGTATGCTCGCCTCGCGAGACTGAAGGTCAACAAAGCAGCAAAAGTCATCATTTTTGGATCGCCACGCGAAAATATTCTCGCCCCGCGAGAGTCTGAAGACCTGCAAGACAGAGACTATCACGGCATAGCCGTGATTAAGGTCACGGCTGTGACAAATTTAGGTTTGAAGTCTCGCCCCGCGAGAGACAGATCGCCTCGCGAGAGCCTGAAGACCCTGGAAGACAGAGACCATCACGGCCCAGCCGTGATGAATGTCACGACTGTGACAGATTGAAGTTGGAAGACTCGCCCCGCGAACACATCCTCGCCTCGCGAAAAATCCAAACTTGAATGCGCGCCAAATCTAAAATTCGCGTCGTGAGAGTAAGCTCGCCCCGCGAGCAGGCGAAAAACAGAATCCTTATTTAAAGGCTGTCTCAGATCAGAATTGGATATCAAGCTTGTTAGCCACTTGTTTAGATCAGAGTGCGAATCCTTGTTTCTGGAGATGCGTCTCCCTTCTCTTTTCTTTTCTTCTTTTAGTTTATTATTATGGAGATTATTGCCGATTCTTTGTGCGTCGTCACGGGCATGAGGAACTAATCCCCTCGTCTGAGGGATCAATGAAGCCACCCATGGCGGTGTAGTGTTCTTGTGATGTATGTTTTTCTCCCCTTCTCTATGAATGTTTTCCAATTCTGTTTTGATTGCGTTGATCATATGTGTTGCATGATTAACTAGTTAACGTGTTTGAGGCCGAACGGCGAGTCGCGTTTTAGAACTTGAATTGGAATCATTAATTGAATAATGAGCACGACCGTGGATTTATTTGATTAGTGCAACCATATAGGGAACAAGGTTTGATAGAATTCGAGATTAGGATTATGAGACCTAGTAAGTAATTAATCCAATCGTCGAATACGTCCTATTGAGCACGACAGTGGATATAGGAGAATTTGGGGGTCCCGGTTGACATTTAATTGAACTTAGGGAGGAATACATCATCACTTGGGTACTATACATGATTGGGTAGGTGGATTTGAGACCTTGGATATTTTAATTTCTGAATTTAATCACCTTAGCTTTAATCGATTTCTTATTTGAATTGTGATCTTATTCTCTCTCTCTCAACCACCTTTTCTCGCTTGACCAAACGTATCGGATTTCCCGCGGATTAGTCGAATTGGTAGCCCAATCCCTGAGTTCGACCTCGGTAATTACTTACCGTGTTATTTTTATTACTTGCGACGACCCGGTACACTTGCCGGCGTTCACAACAGGCAACCAATGTGATAAACCAAGAAAATCAGGAAAATATATGCATGGTGGTGGTTCATAGTAAACATTAGGCATGTAATTTCGCATATAACTATCCATGGGGGGTGCTAAAATTCGCATATACGTACTCATTTGATTTGTGAAGGGATTTGCTTGAGTTATACAAGATGGATATGGCATGGTGATATGTTGTTGAGTAGTAATACGGCGAGTGTCTCCCAAAGTGAGGACGTTGACGTAGATATGGAGGATGATCGAGTAGAGGACATGATCCGTGATATTGGACAAGAATCTTTTCATCGAGCGCATGTGTATGATAGGTTGTGCGGTGATGCGGATAAGCCTTTATATCCAGGGTGTACTACTCATACACGGTTGTCGGTGGTGCTAAAATTGGTTTGTGTGAAGGCGAGAAATGGTTGGAGCGATAAAAGCTTCACGGAATTGCTTGAAGTGTTGAAAGACTTGCTTCCGGAGGACAACACATTGCCTTACCGTAACTATGAGGCCAAGAAGGTATTGTGTCCTATGGGTATGGAGTATAAGAAGATACACGCATGCCCCAATGATTGTACCCAGTTGAGCGCTACATGAAGATCTTGAAAGGGTACGTGAAGAATCCTCATCGTCCGGAAGCATCTATTGTTCAAAGGTATGTTGTAGAAGAAGCTATTGAGTTTTGTTCGGACTACCTTCATAACACGGATCCTATAGGGGTTCCTAAGCCTCGGCATGATGAGATCAGATGTCAAGGTAAGGGTACACATGGCTTAAGAATTAATAGGAAGGATCGGGAGGAAGTGCTTCAAGCACATTTGTATGTATTGAACAACATCGAATGTGTTCAGCCTTTCTTATTTGAACATAAAAGAAAAGTCAATCAAGAAAACCCTCGAATGAGCGAAAGGTGGTTGTTGAACAAGCATAACAAGACTTTCTTACCATGGTTCAAGGAAGAAATGCTTAAGGATGGTAGTACTCGCTTACGATGACGTAAAATGGCTAGCACGTGGGCCTAACTTCAACGTCATATGTTGGAGCGGATACGACATAAATAACTTTTCCTTTTATACAAAGGAACAAGATAACAAGAGTACCATGCAAAATAGTGGGGTTATGATCGTGGCCGAAGCAATGCACTTCTCTAGTGCAAAGGATACAAAACCCGTTACAGCACCGAGACCTTACTTTGGATATATTAAAGATATTTGGGTGCTCGATTACACTAAGCTTACGGTGCCGGTATTTAAATGTAAGTGGGTTGATAGTAACGGTGGTGTACAAACCGACGAATTGGGGTTCACATTGGTAGACCTCAACAAGTTAGGTCATATAAATGAGCCTTTCATAATGGCTTCCCAAGCAAAACAAGTGTTCTAGATCACTGATCCTTCTAACAAAAGGTTGTCCGTGGTTCTCCAAGGAAAAAGCATGTATAATGGTAGTGATGAAAATGAAGATTCAAATCTTGATATTCCTGAGACTCCTTCTTTTTCAACAAACATGCCTACTATAATCGAGGAGACACAGGTGGACGACGTACATGCCACTCGTGATGATTATCACGAAGGGATATTGATATAGGTAGTTTAAACTTAGTATACATTTATAACCTATGTTAATAAATATATATTGTTTTGAACAGGCATACATATGGATCATTGTTCCATTTTTCCTTTGCAATTCTGTAATGTGTGTGATATTACGTATTCTTTGGGATATTTACTGAATGCAGGGATGGCTTAGGGGAGTGATATTTTAAAACTGAATTTAAAAAAAAAATACTATTAACGTCAGTTGTATCATACAACTGACGTTAAAAGTATTTTATCAAAATATACAGTACACTATTAACGTCAGTTGTTTATTACAACTGACGTTAAAATTAAGACCTTTAACGTCAGTTCTTGATAACAATTGACGTTAGTTTTAACACAATTTACGTCGGTTTTGTTAAAGAACTGACGTTAATTTTGACAAAATTAACGTCAGTTGTGTTAAAGAACCAACGTTAATAGTGTTATATTTAACGTCAGTTCTCAACTGACGTTAAAAGTTAAACTTTTAACGTCAGCTGTATTTACGTCAGTCAGTATTTTGACGTAAAAAATCAATTTTAACTGACATAAAAAGCACTTATTGCACTAGTGAAACCCTTTTCCCATTTGGCCCAAGAAGGGTTAGACCCGATAGAACACCCTGGTCAGAGACCGGGCGAACAACTCCGGTCGACCAAAATTGCCGGGCCATCTCTGTCCTACTATACAAAATAGATTTACCCGCCTCGGGAAAGAACCAAATCACGTCTACCCCAAAAACATCAAATAGGATGAGAAACCGCCCCTTTTTTCCTGACACATGCAAGCACATCTCACGGACTATCATTACGGACATCCATCTCTGGTAAAGACTAAAGATGGAAAAACACGATGGATGGGTTACCATACTTAGGATCATCATGGTAAATCGAATAGATAAGTATATAAAGGAACCTCCATCATTAGAGGAAGGTATGCATTTTATCATTGCAAGAACACAATATATTATCTGCTAGACCATTGCTGACTTAAGCATCGAAGTGTTTTCCCAGGTACCCCACCCCAATTCGGTTCAACACGAAGGAGAATGAGGAAGAAGGAGAAGCAGTCAAAATATTGGGCCAAATCAGGAGAGGCCCAATACTAGGAGAGATTCTTTGTGTTTTGGTTTTTGGCCAGAACAATTACCCTATGCACCTCAGATATATTTGAGGGCAAGATATTCCTAGATCGCCATCTTTACCCTGAACAAATGACCTAGTACGACCTTCATACATGGCCTCATCCTTTAACCCAATACACTGAATTGCTGAAATGAGTTTCAAACAACTGAGGCGAAAGCTGGAAAGAGTAAGGAAAATAGGATATTATCATGCTTTCCCAACAAGACATTCCCCTTAACCTCTAACTATTTTTTAGCTTTCTGGTATTCTGGTCTATCTTTGTTAACGAGTTTATCTTCCCCCTGGCATCATGAGCCCCACTCTTCTAGATGTTGCTACGATCATTGGTCTTCCAATCACTGGAGATGAAGTTCCTTCACTATATCACCTTTCATTTCTAGCTTTAAAGCTTCAATTTTCCAAAAACCACTGCCTCCTACTCTAATTTTATCACAGCTAACGCCAAGACCACCAACAAAATTTCTGATAATGAACAACATGCCTTTCTGCTATAATGGTTATGTAAATACTTTGTTTGCTCCAATTCAGTAGTTATTGTATTGAAAATCTCCCATTATGTCTCTCTAATCACTTCAGACAGGCTCATATCCCTAGGCTCTCTCTTTGTCTCCCTTTTATACAAAGGTCTTTTCACTATGGTTACGTGGCTTTAGAATAGTGAAAAGCTGGACAATGTTGAAGGCCCTCTCTAGGTTTACAGCTTTGGATCATACTGTACTTTCAGAATTCATTCCACTGAGAATTTGAAAATTCAGACGGAAGCTGGTTTGCCATTTTCTGTGTTTTCGCTGACAGTAAAAGTTTACTGCCCAGAAAACCTAATTTTAACTCGTGAACGAGATGAAAAATGTTTTTATTTTATTTACTACGATCTTTGGAAGTTTTGAAAATTTTAGCATAAAAATTAAAATATTATATTTGTTGCGGGCGTATACGTCGAGATTATCTCTAGGAAAAGCCTGCGCCGGATGAACCAAGGAGTCGGCAACGGGGCTGAGGTGATGGATTTGTGACGCATTTATGACAGAGAGGAATCTTTTACCTGGAAATGACGATTTTACCCTTGGCTCTTCATGAATATTTCAAGCTATGCCATTGAGAATTTGGACCAAATTAACCCCAATCCACACGGTTTCCTCCTCCATTCCAAGCATTTGAACACCACTTTTTCCAAGCCATAAATGAGTATTGATGTTAAGTGGATGAGTCATAGGCAAAGTCACACTCTCATCATTATCCCGAAACTGCCACGAAATTATGACTCTTATCTGTTCTGAATCTCGGAAAACTTTATGCATGAAAGCTGTTCATCTTTCTCTCTTCTTTCCAACGACATAAAGATCATAAAAAACGGACAAGTATATTGGGAGATATGTCCAAATTACCGAAACTGCTCTAAATCTTCATCATCTTTATCTTTCTCTCTAAACTTCTCAAGAACACTTAGAAAACCAAGCTTAATTAACCATGATTTGCAACACAAAATATCTTCTCTAATATGTGGTGTAGGGGGCAGCCACATCTCTTCAAAATTTAGGACCACATATTTTATTAACCATGATTATACATAAACCCTAGCTAGGCTACTATTAACTATAGTTAAGTTATTATATTATTTTCTAACTTAACCTTGATCAAATAAACTCAACCATGGTTCTTTTATCTCATCAAACCACACATTTTCTCCTCACACCCACCTCTAAACCGTGCCCATCATCCACACTTGGATCATTTTCACTCATTTTCCAACTTCATCATTTTGTCTCTCTCAAAACTTCATGTTCTTCATTTTCTCTCACAAGTTCTTCACTTGTTATTCATTTGTTCTTCATTTGTTCTTCACTTATTCATAATTTATCTCTAACTTAGAAACATAATCTCATGATTCTTCATTCATTAAACTTGTTCCTTAGATCAATAACCATCACTTGATCCATTTTGTTCTTGAATCCATGAACTTTCAAGTTCATCTTTTCTTTCCTTCAAATACGGCCCATACCCATATATAACCATCCAAACCTTGTTTTGATCTTCTAAGATCATATTCTCACTTATCTAGATGATCTAAACAATTTCTATTTCACATCTCAAGTTTTTCCCCACAAAACACAAAGAACTCCTTAGTGTTCTTGCTAAGATCATCTTTGTTCTTCAAGTTCTTGAATAAATCTTTTTATTCCCAAGGTGAGTAATCTCTCTCTTAATCTTGATATTTTAAGCTTTTCTATTCACAACTTTTATGGATTTATGCTTGTGTTCATCATGTTCTTCATATGAGTCAAAGTTCTTGAAGCTTTCTTCAAAAATTCATAACTAATTCTAGAAAAATCCTTTTGACATGAAACCAATTTCTATGATCTAGATATAATCCCTACTTTATTTATCCAAGAGCATGTGATCAAAATAATTTTCCTTCCCTATTAACCATTAAGGGCCGAACCTAGGTAGGAAAACGGGTTTGGTGTTTTGTTGTTTGTTTTGAAAGTTAGTACTTGACTTAAGTTCTATAATACATATATAGCTTAAATGCAAGAGCTTGAATCCAACTAAATTTCCTAGCTTATTTTCCTAATATGGGCCGAAACCCTAACCCTAAAGGTTAGAGGATTTTGTTTCAAATTTTAGTATTGTAATAAGTAATCTATGTTAGTTAAGACTCTAGTAACTAGCATCCAAAAGATGGCATTAAGAAGATAACCCTAAACCTAATTTCTAAGTCTTGACCGAACCTAGCCCTAAAGTGTCATAGATGGTTGTTATTTGATTAATTATAGTTATGTTGTTTGGTTCAAGGTGAAACTATAAAGCTGTGGTGTGATAGCGAGGAACGTCGAGTTCGAGATTTCGGTGCTAGCTCAGGTGGGGAAAAGAATCAACCTATCGTCGGAATTGATAAGTAGTAGATTATTTGATAATTGTGTAGGGCGACCTAAACCCTACTAGTAGTCGAGTAATCGACAAGACCAAAATCTCATTGGAAACCTTTTCTGTAAAACCAATGTGATTCGGGGATTGTAGGTTTATCGACATTAAGTTTATTTTAAGTATTTGAGGATGTTTGAATTATTTACTTTCGACTGTTTGTGATACGCTGGTTGAGGTCTTCCATCTGCATGTGACGTATTGTTTCGGTGTTTGAATAATTATGATTGTGAGGATGTTTGTTGTCTGTCACGGCCGTGATGGTTGTCATGGCCAGGCTGTGACATGTTCTGTTTTGTAGACTTCTTGCCTTTGTTGTCTGTCACGGCCGTGACAGAGTCTGACTTTGTTATTTATTTGGTTTGATTATTATGAGTTGGTTGTGATAAATTGATGTATATGATATTGAGATTTGAGATATTTGAATATTCTGTTGATTAATGTGTTATGCATGATCTGTCTGGTTTTTAATCCTATGCTTAGATGATTTTAAGCAAAAATATATGTTGTTCGGGAGATAAGTTTGGGGTGAGAGTTTTGAATATGAATTAGAGGTGACTCGCTATTATTTTATAGAAGTGATGTGATATAGAATATAAGTGGAGGTTGTGAGGAAAAGCTTGAGGTACTAGGTTGCTATTGATAAAAGTTAGTGAGAATCATACCGTGCTTATGCGCTATTTCCTATTAGAGATTAGGGAATAGTGGCGCACCGAATTATAAGGTCTTTTATGCTTATGTGCTATTTCAAATGGGGGAAATAGTGATGCATATTGTGCTGATGCACTATTTCCTATGAGAGATTAGGGAATAGGGGCGCACCGAGTTATTATTTATTATGTGCTTATGTGCTATTTCAAATGGGGGAAATAGTGACGCATATTGTGCTGATGCACTATTTCCTATGAGAGATTAGGGATTAGGGGCGCACTGAGTTATTATTTATTATGTGCTTATGTGCTATTTCCAATGGTGGGAATAGCGACGCATATCGTGCTTATGCACTATTACCTATGAGAGGCAAGGGAATAGGGGCGCACCGAGTCATTATTTATTATGTGCTTATGTACTATTTCCAATGGGGGCAATAGTGATGCATACTGTGCTTATGCACTATTTCCTATGAGAGATTAGGGAATAGTGGCGCACCGAGTTTTGACCCTAAATAGTTCTGGACTACTGACTAATGTGACAAGAGTGAAGATGGCCACATCAGTATTAAGTTTTAGTTGCATGGGCTGAGGGTAGAGGATGATATGGTGAATTGAGGATGATTGTTGATTTTGAGTGATGCATGTCTGTGACAATTACTGTATAATTTACTATTACTCTTTTCCTCTTTTTGATGATAGAACTGTTTCTTATTCCCTATATCTTTCTGTGTGTTGTATTTTATTTCTGATGTGATCGTACGAGAAGACCCGATGGAGGAACCAGTTGTTGAGGAGTTAGATGGAACTCCATATGAACTGGATGCTGGAGGTCGTGCTGTGATCCATGGCGATTAGAGTATAGACATTATGGCCAGTGTGTCTAAGGAGTATTTATAATTCCGCTAAGTATGTCTGTAATGAAGTTTATGCCTGTGAGGGATCTTACTGAGAGGATACCCTCAACAGTGTTTTGGTAATGTAATTAATAAACATGTGTGTATTTATGTAATTTAGTTTTGGTGTGTTTTATATCTGCATAAGTTATATAATTATTAATTAAGTTTTAATTTTTACGTATTTTCAACGATAAGCGCGCGATTAAGTAAATAAATATTAAGGTTTTAATGTAATAATACGATGGGGCACATCGGGGTGTCTCATTTGGTGGTATCAGAGAAGTTCGATTCTAATCGGACTGTGAGGTCTAGGATGTTGTTACTGGCCGTGTCTAGTTGAATCCACATCGGATTTGAACTATGCTTAGAAGTTGGGTAGTGAGTCCCGACGCGATAGTTAACAGCTATATGGCATATATATATTTTATGTAGCATTATATGTTGTACACTAGTGCTCGAGAGAGGTGGAGCTGAAAAGGAGTTCCAGCAGAGGGGGACAGAAATGGCCGGACCTCGGAGCACGTAAAGAGTGTTTACCGTGAGGCGAGCTGAATTCTCAATCCGGGATCTTATACAAGGTATGTATTTGATATCTGGTAGACTTTGTTTGTTTGTCTAAGTAGCATGATAGACAAGAAAGTGATGAGAGTTTTGTTGAGGTATAATTGTGACAGGTAGGATGTGCACCCTTAAGATCAATATCAGTGAGTAAGACAATTACTATAAGTCAAATGTTGATCGAGGCATAGTATCATTATGGAACCTAGGGCAATGATTAAGGATCGTAGTTAAGATGGATTGTATGAGTTTGGGAAGAGTAAACGAAAGTGTATATAGTAATTTCACCTAAGTTGAATATGAGCTTTCATCTAAGTTGAATATGAGCAGAAAAGATGATTTTCGATGTAAATTGAGGTTACTAGAGAAATTAAAATTTGTTAAGTTAGATAATCCTAACAAGTGTTGTTCTTTTGATTTTATCTTACGGAATGTTGAGATGTTTATTTGGAGACTTGAAAGGTGTGATTTTGATATAATCTAGAATAGTGAAATACATTCTAAGGAACTAAGACTGTGATTGGATACATGAAGTAGGAAGTTAGGGTAGTTCGATTGCGGTGTTAATTGTAGAAGTTAGATGTTGAAATTGATTGTGGTGTTAATTGCGGGTAATTGTAGAAGTTAGGTGTTGGAATTGATTGTGGTGTTAATTGCGGGAGTTAGATGTTGAAAGAAAGTTCTCTAGTGGATCAGTAGTAAGAAGAATGAAATGATTAAGTCTTAATTATGTCCTTCAAGGATGATAGATCAAGGTGAAACGTTAAGGACAATGAATATAATGTAGTGATGGATTGTTTTGAGGATAAATAGAATGATATAAGAATGAATTTTGTTATGAAGTTACCGCTGTCACCTAGGGGAAAAACAGCGATGAGAAATATATTGTTGGAGCTTTAGATTAAGATGAGATTACAAGATGATGTCTAGTGTTGAGTTAAGAAATTCCGAGGACGGAATTTTTTCTAAGAGGGGTAGTAATGTAACACCCCGATTTTGCTGCTTTGTAATATCGGTAATAAATATATAAATATATATTTTTATCCGAGACTTAGAAAATGATTTTGGATAAACCAAGGTCATTTCCTTGTTATACTTATTTTTCATAATATTACGGGGAAGTTTTTGGTTGAAAATTCAGACGGAAGCCAGTCTGCCGTTTTCTATGTTTTCGCTGACAGTAAAAGTTTACTGCTCAAAAAACCTAATTTTAACTCCTGAACGAGATGAAAAATGTTTTTATTGTATTTACTACGATACTGGAAGTTTTGAAAAATTTAGCATAAAAATTAAAATATTATATTTGTTGCGGGCGTATACGTCGAGATTATCTCTAGGAAAAGCCTGCGCCAGATGAACCAAGGAGTCGGCAACGGGGCTGAGGTGATGGATTTGACCGACTTGATGGGCATTTATGATGAGCTTATCCGTGTCATAATGGCCATAATGGCGCATTTATGACAGAGGAATCTTTTGCCTGGAAATGACGATTTTACCCTTGGCTCTTCATGAATATTTCAAGCCATGCCATTGAGAATTTGGACCAAATTAACCCCAATCCACACGGTTTCCTCCTCCATTCCAAGCATTTGGACACCACTTTTTCCAAGCCATAAATGAGTATTGATGTTAAGTGGGTGAGTCATAGGCAAAGTCACACTCTCATCGTTATCCCGAAACTGCCACGAAATTATGACTCTTATCTGTTCTGAATCTCGGAAAACTTTCTACATGAAAGTTGTTCAAATTTCTCTCTTCTTTCCAATGACATAAAGATCATCAAAAACTGACAAGTGTATTGGGAGATATGTCCAAATTACCGAAACTGCTCTAAATCTTCATCATCTTTATCTTTCTCTCTAAACTTCTCAAGAACACTTAGAAAACCAAGCTTAATTAACCATGATTTGCAACACAAAATGTCTTCTCCATAATATGTGGTGTAGGAGGCAGCCACATCTCTTCAAAATTTAGGACCACATATTTTATTAACCATGATTATACATAAACCCTAGTTAGGTTACTATTAACTATAGTTAAGTTATTATATTATTTTCTAACTTAACCTTGATCAAATAAACTCAACCATGGTTCTTTTATCTCATAAAACCACACATTTTCTCCTCACACCCACCTCTAAACCGTGCCCATCATCCACACTTGGATCATTTTCACTCATTTTCCAACTTCATCATTTTGTCTCTCTCAAAACTTCATGTTCTTCATTTTCTCACAAGTTCTTCACTTGTTCCTCATTTGTTCTTCATTTGTTCTTCACTTATTCATCATTTATCTCTAACTTAGAAACATAATCTCATGATTCTTCATTCTTGAAACTTGTTCCTTAGATCAATAACCATCACTTGATCCATTTTGTTCTTGAATCCATGAACTTTCAAGTTCATCTTTTCTTTCCTTCAAATACGGCCCATACCCATATATAACCATCCAAACCTTGTTTTGATCTTCTAAGATCATATTCTCACTTATCTAGATGATTTAAACAATTTCTATTTCACATCTCAAGTTTTTCCCCACAAAACACAAAGAACTCCTTAGTGTTCTTGCTAAGATCATCTTTGTTCTTCAAGTTCTTGAATAAATCTTTTTATTCCCAAGGTGAGTAATCTCTCTCTTAATATTGATATTTTAAGCTTTTATATTCACAACTTTTATGGATTTATGCTTGTGTTCATCATGTTCTTCATATGAGTCAAAGTTCTTGAAGCTTTCTTCAAAAATTCATAACTAATTCTAGAAAAATCCTTTTGACATGAAACCAATTTCTATGATCTAGATATAATCCCTACTTTATTTATCCAAGAGCATGTGATCAAAATAATTTTCCTTCCCTATTAACCATTAAGGGCCGAACCTAGGTAGGAAATTGGGTTTGGTGTTTTGTTGTTTGTTTTGAAAGTTAGTACTTGACTTAAGTTCTATAATACATATATAGCTTAAATCCAAGAGCTTGAATCCAACTAAATTTCCTAGCTTATTTTCCTAATATGGGCCGAAACCCTAACCCTAAAGGTTAGAGGATTTTGTTTCAAATTTTAGTATTGTAATAAGTAATCTATGTTAGTTAAGACTCTAGTAACTAGGATCCAAAAGATGGCATTAAGAAGATAACCCTAAACCTAATTTCTAAGTCTTGACCGAACCTAGCCCTAAAGTGTCATAGATGGTTGTTATTTGATTAATTATAGTTATGTTTTTTGGTTCAAGGTGAAACTATAAAGCTGTGGTGTGATGGCGAGGAACGTCGAGTTCGAGATTTCGGTGCTAGCTCAGGTGGGGAAAAGAATCAACCTATCGTCGGAATCGATAAGTAGTAGATTATATGATAATTGTGTAGGGCGACCTAAACCCTACTAGTAGTCGAGTAATCGACAAGACCAAAATCCCATTGGAAACCTTTTCTGTAAAACCAATGTGATTCGGGGATAGTAGGTTTATCGACATTAAGTTGATTTTAAGTATTTGAGGATGTTTGAATTATTTACTTTCGACTGTTTGTGATACGCTGGTTGAGGTATTCCATCTGCATGTGACGTATTGTTTCGGTGTTTGAATAATTATGATTGTGAGGATGTTTATTGTCTGTCACGGCCGTGATGGTTGTCATGGCCAGGCCGTGACAGGTTCTGTTTTGTAGACTTCTTGCCTTTGTTGTCTGTCACGGTCGTGAGGGCTATCACGGCCTGGCCGTGACAGAGTCTGACTTTGTTATTTATTTGGTTTGATTATTATGAGTTGGTTGTGATAAATTGATGTATGTGATATTGAGATTTGAGATATTTGAATATTCTGTTGATTAATGTGTTATGCATGATATGCCTGGTTTTTAATCCTATGCTTAGATGATTTTAAGCAAAAATATATGTTGTTCGGGAGATAAGTTTTGGGTGAGAGTTTTGAATATGAATTAGAGGTGACTCGCTATTATTTTATAGAAGTGATGTGATATAGAATATAAGTGGAGGTTGTGAGGAAAAGCTTGAGGTACTAGGTTGCTATTGATAAAAGTCAGTGAGAATCATACCGTGCTTATGCGCTATTTTCTATTAGAGATTAGGGAATAGTGGCGCACCGAATTATAAGGTCTTTTATGCTTATGTGCTATTTCAAATGGGGGAAATAGTGACGCATATTGTGCTGATACACTATTTCCTATGAGAGATTAGGGAATAGGGGAGCACCGAGTTATTATTTATTATGTGCTTATGTGCTATTTCAAATGGGGGAATAGTGACGCATATTGTGCTGATGCACTATTTCCTATGAGAGATTAGAGAATAGGGGCGCACCGAGTTATTATTTATTATGTGCTTATGTGCTATTTCCAATGGGGGGAATAGTGACGCATATCGTGCTTATGCACTATTTCCTATGAGAGGCAAGGGAATAGGGGCGCACCGAGTCATTATTTATTATGTGCTTATGTGCTATTTCCAATGGGGGCAATAGTGACGCATATTGTGCTTATGCACTATTTCCTATGAGAGATTAGGGAATAGTGGTGCACCGAGTTTTGACCCTAAATAGTTCTGGACTACTGACTAATGTGACAAGAGTGAAGATGGCCACATCAGTATTAAGTTTTAGTTGCATGGGCTGAGGGTAGAGGATGATATAGTGAATTGAGGATGATTGTTGATTTTGAGTGATGCGTGTCTGTGACAATTACTGTATAATTTTCTATTACTCTTCTGCTTTTTGATGATAGAACTGTTTCTTATTCCCTATATCTTTCTGTGTGTTGTATTTTATTTACGATGTGATCGCATTTGCGAGAAGACCCGATGGAGGAACCAGTTGCTGAGGAGTTAGATGGAACTCCATATGAACCGAATGCTGGAGGTCGAGCTGTGATCCATGGCGATTAGAGTATAGACATTATGGCCAGTGTGTCTAAGAAGTATTTATAATTCCTCTAAGTATGTCTGTAATGAATTTTATGCCTGTGAGGGATCCTACTGAGAGGATACCCTCAACAGTGTTTTGGTAATGTAATAAATGAACATGTGTGTATTTATGTAATTTAGTTTTGGTGTGTTTTATATCTGTATAAGTTATATAATTATTAATTAAGTTTTAATTTTTACGTATTTTCAACGATAAGCGCGCGATTAAGTAAATAAATATTAAGGTTTTAATGTAATAATACGATGGGGCACATCGGGGTGTCTCATCCTCTACCCTCAACTCATGCTATCTAAATCCTTATGCTAACATAATTGTCTCTATTCCTTTAACATTCATCAGTAGTCGATGGTAGTCCGATGCAAAGAACTCTTTATAGTACACTTCTATCTTTTGATAGGATAAGACTCGGCATAGTTAACTTCTATCATTCGATAAGATAGGATCCGGTATAGTACTCTTCTATCTTTTGATAAGATAGGATTCGGTTTAGTGCTCTTATATCTTTTGAAAGGTTAGAACTCGATATAGGGCACTTCTATCTTTTGATAGGATAAATCAGATCAACGCGTCATGGACTGAAAAAGTATATGAATCAAAGCCTCTATATGAACCTCACTATCTCGCATCAATATCAACCTAGTATCTCAATCTCCCATTATAGTCTCAACTCACATTCGATGTCACATCTCATCCATTAGATAATTAATTAAGCTAGGCACCTCTAAGTCAATTCATTCTCTCACACAAACAATCATCTCCCGAACAACATATATCCTTGCTTAAAATCAACTAAGCATAGTATTAAAAACCAGGCAGATCATGCATAATACAATATCAAGAAATATCCAAACACTAAAAATAATACGTCACATGCAATGGAATGCCTAAACCAGCGTATCACAGTAAATTCAACAACATAAACTTAGACATCATCAAATACTTAAAAACAACCTAATGTCGATAAACCTACAATCCCCAAATCACCATTGGTTTTACCAAAAAGGTTTCCAATGTGAATTGGTCTTGTCGATTACTCAACTACTAGTAGGGTTTAGGTCGCCCTACACAATTATTATACAATATACTACTTATTGATTCCGACCACAGAGTGATCATTTCACCCACCTGAGTTAGCACCGAAATCCCAAACTCGACGTTCCTCGCTATCACGCCACAGCTTAACAGTTTCACATTGAACAAAACAACATAACTATAATTAATCAAAAAAACCCAACTATACCCACTTTATGCTAGATTCGGCCATTCAATTCAAATTAGGGTTACGATTATTTTCTCATTCTAATCTTTTTGGTACTAACTACTTCGGTCTTAGATAGCTAAGATAAATTGTTATAGATTGAAAATATGGAATAAAATCATCCAACCACTTAGGGTAGGGTTTTGGCCTCAACTATAAAAATAGGTTAGAAAATTTAGTTGGACTTGAGCTCTTGGATTTAAATCATACAAGTACTAGCGAGCTTTAATCAAGTATTAGACTTTAAAAATTGAACAAAATCATCAAACTCATTTTTGACAGGGTTTCAGCCATCAATAGAACACAGGGAAGGAAAATGTTTTTGACTACATGCTCTTGGATAATAAAAGTAGGGATCATAACTAGATCACAGATATTGCTTTCACATTTTTATGATTTTTCTACAATTTTCTAGAATTATTTAAAGTTCTAGATCTAGAAATGGAAAACTCATGAAATAGGAAGAAAATGAATTCAAGAAGAGAGGAGATGATCATGGATGATCATGTTGCCTCAAGTGTGTGAAGGAAATGAAGAAATGATGATGATCTTGGCAAGTTCTTCAATGAAATCACTTAAAGCTTTTGAAGAATAAAATCGAGTTTTGTGTGTTTTTTGTGAAGAAAAGAAATGAAATAAATGAAGAGTGAAAATGAGGAGCGGGACTGCGACCTTGGGGTATATATAGGGTAGATCTTAGGCTTTGTTTGGTTTTTAGAAATTGAATTGATGGGTTTTGTGAATATTAAATAATATAATAGTTAACTATGGTTAATAATTAACTTAACTAGGGTTACTTTGCTAACTATGGTTAATAAACATGTGGCTCACATTTTAGGATGGGTGTGGCTGATTCTTGGCCACAAGAATTAACCATGGTTACTTAATCATGGTTACAATTTAACTCAACGTCGGTTAGGTTATGCTTAGGGGTATTTTAGTCATTTCACCTAAAAACTCATAATTCCTAATATTAATTGTCTCATAAATTCTTGATGAGTCATCCCATAGCTCAGCTCCTCTGGTGTCCCGTTCTATCTCTGCAGATCGGTTACCGATTTCGTTGGTTTCCCGATTAGGGTTTTATACCCGAATAAAAGCGTAATATTTCATTTTCGACTGAAAATTTTCAAACTAACCAGACTCGTTGGAAATATGATTTAATCATAACCCATTTCGTTCACGAGTCAAAATTAGGTTTTCTGATCATTAAAATCTTATTGCCAATGAAAATATCAATTGTTTTCCGTTCTAACTTTCACCAAAATTCGTCCGAAAAAACATAATATTTTATTTCTGATCAGAAATTTGGTAAGTAGAATTCCACACGGAAAAATATAAAAAATCTTCAAATTTTTAGTTTCGGGTCAAATTAGGGTTTTCTACCGGTATAAAATTATGCTGTCAGTTAAAAACGCAGACTGGTTTTTGTCTGAGTTTTAAACCCAAATTTTAACCAAAGCTTCCTACCATAGAGTAGGTTCTAGATATGATTTTGTTTACTCCAAAATCATTTCCTAGGTCTCAGCTAAAAATATAAATAAATATATTTTTACCGTTAGTACAGCGTATCCGAAAATGGGGCTGTTACATGATACACTGATTCACCTCGGATAACGAATCCGTGACATTAACATAAGGATGTTGAGCTAAGAAATCGGCTAATGCTTGTCCTTTAACAACCCTTAATGGCACATATTTTAGTGCAAAAGGACTTAACTTAATGGCTCACTTCATCAACTTTCCTTGCAAAACTGACCTATTGAGTAAGTACTTCACAATATCAATTTTGCATACCACGAGGATTTCTCTAGGTAGGAGATAGCATTCTAACTTAGTACAAGCATGATAGAAAGATAAACATAGCTTCTCTGTTGGTGTGTACCTTGTTTCAACTTAATTGAGCAATCGGCTAAGATATTAGATGGATCTCTCATTTCCATCCTCATCATCCTGTGCTAACAGGCAATCGGTTGACTCTTGGGAAGCCGATATATATAGCTTTAATGGCTTCACAAGCATTTGTGGTGCCAACACTGAAGGACTAGCCAAGCACTGTTTTATATTATCAAAAGCTAGTTGTTGTTTTTCCCCCCATGTCATTTCCTCAACATCTTTTAACGTTAACAAGGGATAAAAAGGCATTTAGCTTACTAGTTGAATTAGCAATGAACCTCCTTAAGAAATTAATCTTGTTGATTAAACTTTGTAATTCCTTCTTATTTCTAGGGGGGTCTAGCTTCTAATACGACTTTGGCCTTATTTTTATCAACTTCTATTCCATGCTAATGAACCAAAAACCCCCCAAAAAGTTACCAGTCGATACCCCAAAGGAACACTTGGCATGATTCATTTTTAAATTGTGAAATCTCATCTTTATTAATGCCTGCTCTAAATAGACTAGGTGTTGATCAAAATCACGGGATTTTACTACCACATCATCAATATATAATTCCATGTTTTTTTTCCAATTAACTCATGGAAGATTGCATTCATAGCTCTTTAGTATGTGGAACCAACATTTTTCAATCCAAACTGCATGACAAGGCATTCGAATATCCCAATGGCACCAAAACACCTAAAAACAGTTTTGTGAACATCATCCCCAACTATAAAAATTTTATTATACCCAGAATATCCATCCATTAATGTTAAAAAAGCCACGATTGGCTACAGAATCAACAAGCATATCAGCAATCGGCATTACATATTCATCTTTTGGAGTGGCAAGATTCAAATTTCTAAAATCAGTACCATCCTAACTTGCCTATTTTTCCTAATTACCGGCACTATATTCGAAAGTCATTCTATATATCTAATTGTACGAATAAAACCAGCTTTAAGCAA
This sequence comes from Sophora flavescens, assembly GCA_030762895.1. Taxonomy (NCBI): domain Eukaryota; kingdom Viridiplantae; phylum Streptophyta; class Magnoliopsida; order Fabales; family Fabaceae; genus Sophora; species Sophora flavescens. The sequence goes on along the minus strand of CM061062.1, from coordinate 64,287,125 downwards.
ACATTCCATCTATTCCTTAATTTTGGGTAGCAACTCTAGGTTGAATCTTCAGGCTGCCTACTTGTGAGGTTTGAAACCTTCCTTTATCGGCAAATGATGCTTGACTAAATCCCTAGAAAGACCAAGCATTTCATGGTAATCCTATGCAAAGTAGTCCTTATAGTTCTTAATGAGCTCGACCAGCCGATTTCTTTCAGCGTCACTCTGCAAACTGCTACCTCTCGTCATTCTCGGCTCCTCGTGCCTAGATTTAAGTCTAGCAAAGGATCTTCTGCCTCTAAAGTGGGAATTTCTATGGCTATTAGTTCTTCCCCCTATGTGTGGCAGTCGATTCTTTTTCTTCTGCGACCTCTTCCAACTCCAGTGACATGGCTTCTCCAACCCTTTGTTTTGCTACCATGGATGTTAGCCTATGTTTGAGGCATGTCAATACCTGGGATGTGCTATTCACTAATTACCAAATTTTGAGGTCGTAGGTCTGCCTTAATCTTGACAGTGAAACCATCAGCAATCAAATTAGGTGATTTCCAGAACCCTTCTTCGTACTCCTCTGGAATTGAAATTGGTTCCAACCGAGGAGAATATAAAATGGCCTCAGGCATCTTCACATCTGATGTAAATGGATTCTTATCAGCAACAACAACCTCCACCTTGTCTCCTACCCAAAACATATGCATCTTTTTCAATGTGGAAGGCACACACTGACTGGAATTGATCCAATCTTTTCCTAGCAAAAGACAATATGTAGACTTAGCATCCACAAAAAAAAAAAAACTAAACTCAAGGTCTTACTACTCACAGTGATATATGCTACCAAATTCCCTTAGATAGTTGTGCCACCACCACTGAAGTTGGTCATTTCATGTTGGTGGGTATCAAATCCAATTTAGACCTACCGAGCTTCTTCATGGTTCTTGACAAAATTATGTTCAGCACAGTCCCTCCACCAACTAGGACTCGACTAACCATCTCACCATTAACCTGGACTCAAATGTACAAGAGCTTGAGGTGCTTAATCATTTCCCTAGAAGGCTCTGGGAACTCCATTTTAGGTTCCTCAGAGATAGGAGCCAACACAGCCCATTCAGTTTCTTCAGTGAACACATCCCCTTCAAACTGTTTCGGTTGTTCTTGGTGAGCTGAGAACTTGCTGGGGATCAGCCCCACAACATTTTCCTCAGCTGCAACCTGATCCCCACCTTCTCCAAGTATCGAGTCTAACACTGAGTCTTCAACTAACAGGTCCATACCAAACTCCTTTTCCATTTCCTTGACTTTTAAAGGCTCTTGGTCATCACTAGGCTCCTGCTGACTTTCCTCAAGCTCATCTACTTCCAGACCATTGATAATATCCTGGAATTCTTGTTTCTCCTTCATTACATAATCCTGACTTTCCTTCGACTGTTCATTCTGCCTGCCTCCTTTGGTTGTCGTTTCTTCCTTAGGTTACCCGAAAGCAATCTCGAGAATCTCGGTTATCTTTGGTGATTGAATTTCAGTCATATCTAGTTTCTTGGCTTCGACTAACATGGCCAAAGTCTGCTTCATCCCCTGAATGAATTTATTTCTTTGGGCCCTCCTATTCTGGGTCTAAGTCATCACAATAGGTTACTGAACAACTGGGATCTTCCCCTTCATGTATTTGTTCAAGAACCAGTGACCCTTTTTCCACATCAACTGGTGTTTTAACCATCCGTTGTGGCTTAATCTTTTCTCCGTTCCTGACTGTAATTTTGAGAGTGGTCATACCTTTCTCTACATCAAATCTAGCCACTCAATTCTTTTTGGAATAGAAGAGTCATCGACAACTAGTGTCTTTGCCTTATCGGCAGATGATTGTTTCTCCCCTTGCTTACTCAATAAAACCTTCTACTCTAATCTTTCTATAGCCTTTCATACAGATCTAACAAACTCAGCCTCGGCTGTCCTCAGGTGCCCATGATCCTTCTTAGGATCTGAAAACCCTACTGGGGTTTTTTCCAAGTAATGCTTAGCTGGCACACATTTCATCCCTAAAGTATGTATAGGTCTCCCAAACCTGTCAAGCACCGCATGTTTCTTACCGAGGAGCTTGCTATTTGGATTAGAAGTAGTCCTGATGTCTAACCCCTTGGTCCATGAGACAACTCGATGTCTCATTAAAGAAAACCTAATTACTAGGTCTTGATCGTGATGTTAACATCAAACGTGTATAATGGAAAAGCGAGGATAATAAATACTTAAACATAAATTATACGAGAAGATAAACATCACATACATACATACATACATACATACATACATACATACATACATACATACATACATACATACATACATACATACATACATACATACATACATACATAGGTACACATAGAAACATGTCCAAGATGCCCCATCAGTAGCACTATGTATCATACATACTGACATAAAGCTAAAAATAAAGAAAAGTAAATAAAAAAGATCACTGACAGGGCTACCCTCACCAACTCCACACAAAAGCCTAGCCCACACTCAAAATACAAAAAAAATGGGCTTACCGCACATACTTATCTACACTGATGCTCTGCCATCCCACTATCACTGACGTGGGTATATACTACTACCTTGACTCTCCCTAAATATACGTCGGTAGACTCTCTAGGGTGGTCGCTGTGGTGGTGCCGATACGGTCACCTCGCTTTTATAAAAATTGATCACTTGATGATGCTGGTGCATGCGTTGGTACTACATGTTGCACCATGCACGTCCTCGGGGAACCACTCCTACGGATCCCACAACCTCGAAGCTCTATGACAAATCCCATGGGTGTGGCTGCAGTCCAGGTGGATGCCAGAAGTGATGGAAGGGTAAGCACTGTCCCATTGGAAATACTCCAATGAAGCAAGAGTACGGAGCTTCAACAAAATACATATAAATAGTCACTGGCCTTGTATATATAGAGAAAGGAAGATGGTCGGGTCTATTACGGCAACCTCTGTCATCATTGAACTCTAACTCAATGGTCCCCATGATTAGGACCCTCGTCGCCTAAGTCATCCAGGGGTGGTGTAAGTGTGGCATCTCGCTCAACTGGATATGCTCCACAGATCGGTAGAAAAACATACAGAGAAGGGGATAGGGATATAAGAAACTATGTTATCGTCATGCAATGGAAAATGGTACATAGCATAAAATACAATAATAGTACAAAGACATGCAACACATATAAATTGCAGTCATCCTCGAGTTCTTGTGTCATCCTCTACCCTTAAGCACTCATGCAACTATGCCTATATGCAGACGTGGCCACCTATAATCCTATCACACATCCCCCATTTTCATTAGGGATGTTAGTCAGTTATCCAAGTGGGCACTCCCTATACGATGCCTCATCGCAGTCACGGCCATAAGTGCATATCCCCCATTCCCGTTAGGGGTGCCCATTCCCCATTCCCGTTAAGAATGACACTATTCCCCCATTCCTGTTAGGGGAAAAGTGGCACGTCTCAATAATATAATAAACTTGGAGAAGCCTTAGAAGGGACTACAAGAGTATTACGGCAGCATCACGAATTAGCTATCCCATAATATCTGGAATCTGTAATCAGATACTCCGACCTAGTGTATTTCACCCACACGACTGTGAACAACACCATGCAACCTAATATGAGTCTTATAGTCTTACTGACTCTTACCGGGTCATAACCTAGTGCCTCAACCTTTACTAGAAAATCATATAAAACCTCGTATCATATCATATCAACCGATCACACATAAAATCATATTTTATTAGGTTAGGCACCTCTAAGTCTCATATTATACTCTCCCTAACATGCATATCTCCAAAATCATTATTGATCCTTCGCTAACATCAAGCTAAGAGTAAAATCAAAGATAAAGCATGTTAAGCATACTGAGCATTTTACACATATTAAAATAATAATAAAGTAATCATGTTCCCATAGAAAGGCATATAAAGTATGTTAAGCATGTCAAATCAACCAGCACACCTCAAGCAGCTCAACAGTAAAATCAGACATCCTCGCTATTTCTAAAATTAACCTAACGATGATAAACATACAATCCCCAAGTCATTAGTGGTACTACTAGGTAGTCGCCAACATGACTTTGGCATTATCTATTACTCACCCACTAGTAGAGTTTAGGTCGCCCTACAACCTTGATTGCACTTTACACTATTTCACTGATTCCGGCGATATGATGCTTCTTTCTCCCACTCGGAAGATGATTATTGTTTGTATTGAATATGTTGTGTGTAACATGCTACTCTATGTGTCCCCATCACCTTTTTATGACATTTCATGCGTTGCTTATCTCCCTTATTATCTATCTTTATATGTATGTATCAGTTCGTTAAATGAACAGCTCCAGTCGGACAACGACGACGGGATGGCAAGATTATCGTCCTAGGCACTTTCTGCAAATGCAGCCACCCAGGATCCAGGTACTAGGAGACCTTAAGATTTCATACAATGCCCCTGATGGGTGGCTGGTCGACCACTCACAGTTCTATGTGGTCTACATCTGTCCAGTTAGTGTAACACCCCGATTTTTGTAACACCCTGTATTTCGTTGTTTTAAATAACAGTAATACATATAAATATGTTTATAAATTTATTTGAGTTTTAGAAAATTATTTTAATTAAACGGAGTTTACTACTCAATCCTACTTGAATGTAGGAAGCTACGATTGAAAATTAGGTTGGAAAGTCAGGCGAAACCCGGCCCACGAATTCCATTGATAGTATAAGTATACTGCTCAAAAGACCTAATTTTATTTCGTGAACGAAAGACTTAAGATTATTATTTTATTTCCTACAATTCTGTGTTTTTAGAATTATTTTGGAAAAAAATAAAATAATTTATGTTTTTCGGGCGAAACACGTAATCGGATAGACGACGGAAGAGATTTCGGAGTTTCTCAGAACCGATAGAGGGTTTATCTTAGGATTTTGAGATGATTCAAGGGGATGAATCATATTTTTAAGTCTAGAAGGTTTTTCAGGGTTAAATAGAAAACTTATGAATTTTACGCTTAAGCCCCTGAACTTTCTGTTAATTACCCTTTTGTCCCTAAGTTAGTTTCTAAGTTTTTTTCAAGTGAATTGGGCTAGAATCCTTGTTCCCAATCTCTTAATGGACGTGTCTATGAAGACCAAATTGTCTAGTTCATGAATTGATTCAATAAAGCCCATTTGAAATTATACAAGTTTCCTATGTCAAGATTTATGTTTAAATCTTCAAGTGGGCCCCACAAAAATGAAACCAAGCCCAAACTTACCAAGCCCATGAGGATTGATGGCTGCCCTCATTTGTTGTTGGATGAGTCAAGAAAACTCTAGATTGTTCTACATTCTTCCACTTTGTTCTTCAAGCTTCTATAATCTTCTCAAACATTCTTGAATTGTCTTAAAATATCTTTGACTCAAAAATCAGACAACTTTGGTCAAGATAAGCTTGAATTAAATATGGCAAAATCATCATCATGACACTTTATTGTCAATTTGCAAACTAGTCCTTCAACTTTTGGAATCTTTGCAAATTGGTCCTTAGAACTTAATTGCATTTGAATCCTTTTAGAAAGACAACTCATCACTTCTAGAGTCTTCCCAATATGGTGCCACTATCTCTATAAATACCATACTCTCACTTTTCACTTAGTTTCTAATGTCTTTTTGTTCAAAACCTTAAGTTCATAAGTCTTTTAGTGATAGATTTGTGAAGTAAGTTTCTTGGATTTCCTTTGTCATTGATTTTCAAGAGGTAAATCCTAATCTTCTTACTTAATCATGCCTATGTTCTTTAGCAAGTTTCTTGATTCAAAGTTTGTTTTATATGTGTTCATCATTTTCAAGTTTCTAACCCTAGAACTTTCAAAAGTCATAATAAATTCTAGAAAAATCTAATGATGATGAAACTACTTTCTATCTTCTTGATATCATGAATATTATCTAAATCTAAGAGCATAATGTAATCAAAAATTTCTTTCCTAAAAACCTAGCCTTGGCCGAATCTATCAAAGTAGGTTTGGTAGAGTTTTTGTTCATGGTTTTCATTAATGATCTTGTTAATCAAGCTATTAGTATGTATGCTTAATAAATCCAAGTTGGTTTATTAAACTAAGAACCCTAACCCTATGAACATGTTGAGGCCGAATCCTTGTATAAAAAAGATAGGAAGTTTTGAGTTTCAACTTTAGTTGTTTAGTCACTAATCCATGATTTAGGTTAATCAAGGATCATTAATCTATGACTTAATCATGATTAGGAATTTTAAGGATTTTGAACCCTAAAAGTCAGCCCTTGGCCGAAACCCTAACCCTAAAGGTTAGAGGATTTTGTTTCAAATTTTAGTCTTGTAATAAGTAATCTATGTTAGTTAAGACTCTAGTAACTAGGATCCAAAAGATGGCATTAAGAAGATAATCCTAAACCTATTTTCTAAGTCTTGACTGAATCTATCTCTAAAGTGTCATAGATGGGTGTTAGTTGATTAATTATAATTATGTTTTTTGGTTGAAGGTGGTTGTGTTAACTTGTGGCGGGATAACGAGGATCGTCGTGTACGTGTTTCCGGTGCAAACTCAGGTGGGAGAAAGAACCATTCCATCGTCGGAACCGATAAGTAGTATATAATTTATAATAATGGTGTAGGGCAACCTAAACCCTACTAGTGGTCGAGTAATCGACAATACCAAAATCGTATTGGAAACTTTTCCGTAATACCAATGACGATTTGGGAATTATGGGTTTATTGCCTTAGGTTAATTATTCATATTTGAGGATGTTTGAATTATTTACTTTTGACTGTTTGTGATACGCTGGTTGAGGTATTCCATCTACATGTGACGTATTGTTTCGGTGTTTGAATATGTATGATATTGAGGATGTTTGTTGTCTGTCACGGCCGTGATGGTTGTCATGGCCAGTCCGTGACAGGTTCTGTTTTGTAGAATTCTTGCCTTTGTTGTATGTCACGGCCGTGACAGAGGCCGACTTTGTTATTTATTTGGTTGGACTATTATGATTTGGTTGTGATAAATTGCCTTATATGATATTGGGATATTTGAATATTCTGTTGATTAATGTGTTATGCATGATCTTCCTGGGTTTAATACTATGCTTAGATGATTTTAAGGAAAGATATATATATTGCTCGGAGGTGTTTTGTTTGGGTGAGAGTTTTGAATATGAATTAGAAGTGCCTCGCTATTATTTTATAGAAGTGATGTGATATAGAGTGTAAGTGGAGGTTATGAGGAAAAGCTTGAGGTACTAGGTTGTTATTGATAAAAGTCAGTGAGAATCATGTGTTGCATTGTTGTTCATAACCGTGTATTTGAGATACACGAGGTCCGAAGTTCTTGTAGACCGTTCCAAATTAGAATTTAAGTTGTGCAACTGTAGTGTCATTGCTATGCATGAGAACCCTTGATAGAGTTGAGAGAGAGAACCAGGGTGTGCACCGACGCGATCTTGTGCAGCTATAGTGTCATTGCTTTGCATGAGCATTCCTACCATGGATGAGAATGTGCACCGGCGTGGGGGAACGTGTCACTTGGACGACTAACGGCATCCCCGACGAGGGATGTGTGACAGAGTAGTAGTGGCCACGTCGGCGATAAAGGTCTAGTTGCATGAGTTGAAGGGTAAAGGATGATGTTATAAAGTATGGATGATTGCAAATTGTGAGTGATGCATGTCTGTGACTGTTATTGTATTATATGCTATGAATCTTTTCTACTTATGATGATAGAACTGTTTCTTATCTCCCTATTTCTGTATTTTTGGTGTATGTCTACTTGTTTACGTTAGAAGACCATATGGACGACTATGTTACGGAGCAGATGGATGGAACCCCATACGAGACGGAGATTGTTGAAGAGTTGAACAATGTTCCGTATGAAGCTGACGCTGAAGAACCACATACTGATCCTGATAATGTAGTGTAGTAAGTTAGGGCCAGTGAGTCGCATAAGATGTTTTGTTTTCCGTTAGTTATAAGCAAGTTGTGTAAAATAAAGGATACTTATGTGTGTATTTATGTAAAATAGTTTGGTGTGTTGTATATTTGTAGAACTTATATGATTGTTTAACTAAAGTTTTTAATTATTACGTATTTTCAACGATAAACGCGGGATTAAGTAAATAAATAATTAAGGATTTAATGTAATAATACAATGGGGCACAACGGGGTGTCTCAATTTTTCTGTTTCTTAATAATATGTTCTTATGTATGTTTCTGTGTAATTATTAATTTAAATAAGAGAAAAATATTTTGACAAATAAAAATTTATTCTCATTGTTTATTTAATTTTATAAAACTGCAATTAAATTTCCGGTTGAAATTTCAGACGAAAGAGATCTACGTTTTCGCTGTCAGCAAAACTTTACTAGTACAGAAAACGAATTTCGACTCGAAAAATAAACTTTTAGATTTTCTAAAATATTTACAATAATTCCCATGATTTTAAAAAAAAGTATTACAAAAAATTTAATTTTTCGGGTAAATTTTCATTTAGAAAATATGATCGATTTTCACCTTCGGGAAATTAATGGAACCGAGACGAAACAAATTTTGTCCAATTTTCATTGGTGCAGATTTTGAAATAACTTGATGAGAAAACCCTCGAAAGATTGATGTAAATAGTGTTTCCATTAAATGCTTTTCATCATTTTAGCCATTTACACAAGTTATATATTATTTTATGGCAAAAATCAAAATTTAATTTTGAAAAATTTTAAAAATCCCATCCACAAACTCCCCACTCAGCTGCGCCCCCCTCCCCCATTGTCCTATAAAGACCCTCTTCATCTTCAAGCCTCATTTCCTCCATTTTCCAAATTGCCCCCAAACTATACTTCTTCCACCATTTTATTCTACTTACAAAAACTCACTAAGTTCTTCACATCTTGCACTTGAGGATGCCAAAAATTGTTCATTCTCTTCTCACATCAAAGGTATAACGCCTCATCTTCTCAAATCTCTAATCTTTTTCAACATGCATGTTCATTGTTTTCAAGTTTCATGTTTATGAGTTTAACATATATAGAAAATTCAAGAAAAAATGTCTAGAAAAATCTTTTTAGCATAAAATCAATTTCTACTAACTCATATTCATCTCTACCATCATCTTATGTATTTGCATGTTGCAAGAAAAATTTTCAAAGCCCATTTTTAAAGGGTGCCCAAAAACCCTATGTGTGGGAAAACTAGTGTTTTCATCTTGTTTTCACATGCATGGCTTAAAAACCTTAATGCATGTAATTTTAAGCTTCTAAGCTTCATAAAAAAAATTAAGTTTCTTTTCCATTTTGTATTGATATAGCCAAAACCCTAAGACCATGAACAAAAATGATGTTTTTATTTGATTTACCATAATCAAACCTTAATGGTGAAATTTGAAAAGATTTGTTTTATTCTTTTAGAAAAACATTTGAGTAAAGCCGTGATTTTTATTACATGCATGTGTTTATAAAGTTGAAAAATCAAATTTTCCTACCCTTTTATTTTCATGAAGGCCGAAACTCTATTAGAAGAGTTGAGGAAGCCTTGTTCATTTTTCTTTAGGAGGATGTTTGCTTAAAACATCAATTTATTTACATGCATGTGGCTAGAAAATTAAAAATCAAAATTTTTACACACTTTTATGTGTAGGCCGAAAATCACTATTACATGAGGTTAGGAGATTAAAATTTGTTTCTAAGTTTTTAACATTTATTTTATCTCTATGATGCTTAAGGATCATTGATCCAAAAGCTTGTGAAAATCCAAAAATTTTATCATCAAAATCATGGTAGGGTCGAATGCATGCATGAGAAAATGGGATGATTTTGTGAATTTTTAACTTATATTTTATATATAATTTTGTTTAGATTTGCAAGCGTAACAGGATACAAAAGTTCGTACCTTAAAACGAAGAAAAGCTACAACTTTTTATTCGTCAAGCAAAGGTAAGGGGAGACAGCCTGAAGGATATTCAATTATGATAACTATATGTATTTGTGTGTTTGTATGTGTTGCTTGAATTTTTGATGTGTTGATTTGGTTGATTTTGAATACATTTATATGTTTTATGATTTCATGAATATGTGTTTGAAGTTGTTAGATTTAAATTAGTTGATACTTGTTATGTTTATTATGATGATGCTTTGGTTGTTACATGGAAAGTCTAACTAATGTTATAGCTCAATTAAAATTCTCAAGATAAAAGCATTAATAAAACTATATGAAGAATATTAGAAATAAACATCTCATTTGAAGAAATGTTTTGGAAAAAGAAAAATTTAAATGATTTTATGCAAATTTAAATGATTTTACACTAACAATAAACAAATTTTGAAAATATTTTTTGAAAATAAAACGTGAAGAGAAAAAAAGTTGACTTCTTAGTTTCAAAAAGATTTTATTAGAAAATTTCAATTGTTCTTATAAAAATAAAATAGATATTTTTTTTAGGGATGGATTTTCTATAATTTAGAGTTTTCTTTTCAAAATGAATTTCAGACAAGAAGTTTTATTTTAAGACTTTATTTAAAAGAAAATATCCGATAACTTGGATAAGTTATGAAAAAAAAATTGTTTTGTATTTAGATTTCACTGAACGAAAAATAACGTTAAAAAGTGAACCTAGTAACCGAGACATCGAGATACTAGAGTTTGTAAGCACGTTGATCTATGATCCGTGTCACGTTGTTGTGGATTGTGTGTCCTATATACGATGTTGTGGATTTCGTGTCCTACACACGTTGTATTAAAACGTGGTGAATGTCGTAAAAAGGTGAAAGTTGTTTTCTATGACCACAACGTCCAAGAGTGGTGCATCGGTTTAGGATTGTTGTCATTGGACACTCGGACTTTAATGTCCTGTGTTGATAATAAAAGTTTAAAACATTGAAATAATTTTTGGATGGTCATGGGCCTTGAGCCTCGACAAAAGGAAGAATGAAACACAAAGAAAAAAGCGGCGAAAACAAAAATGTTTTTACATGCATTTGGAAGACGTGCCCAATTTGTTTTGTGTGAATACCTTTAAGGGGAAGGTATCTCATGCGACGTTGTAACCATGGTGCCTTGATAGACCATGATTTCCATGAGCCTTGTTCGTTGTACCTTATGTAGGACAGTGTGCTCTGGAACCCACAGGTGTTGATTACGGTGACTTGAGTTGGACAGTGTTGTGGGAATTAAGTTGTGCCATGTGATGGCTTTTTAAGCCTGATCAGCTCACTGTTTTTCTAAAATGGAGTTGGGACCTCCGTAGATTTAGGATAGATTGTTAAATCATAGAAGTGCCATGAATTTTTCAAAATAACGATGATTATTGATGTTATTGTGTTATATTATGCTGTATGTAACTGTTTATTTGTATATGTTGTTTTTGTGTGTTTAGTGCATGTAGTTGTCATAAATCATCCATATATTGGTATCTAACCCTGGCATTTTCTTTTCCTTATCTGGTTCCTATATCTACTTGAGTATAGATGGATCTGAACATGCCTCTGGCGCTCGAGGGTACGGGCCATTATCTTTGATAATGTCCATGATCCGGCTTCATGGGTTTTTCATCAGGGGGCCCAGACAGCTGAGTATACATGCCCTGTTAGCACGATAGACGGCTCATTTTAAGAGGGACCCAGGAGGAGGAAGGACACCTTTGAGACTATCAGATTTCATTACCGCCGTTGGATTCTTATTTGCAGCACTTAGCAGCCCAGGGACTCTTGGTACTCCATCAGCCTCCGGAAGCTCATCAGCCAGATGCAGCACCTGCTTCACCTGTAGAGGAGGATCCTCATGAGATGGTTGAGGAGGACCCTGTTAAGGTTATGGAGGAGGACCCACAGTACTACCCGCTTAGTGATGATGATGATGATTCTCCTGATATGGGAATTGGCGGAGTTGTGTCTTCACCAGTCATGCCTCCAGAGAGTGGGGATGACCATCACGGTCTCCCTTATGGGTTCCATTAGTCTGTCTGACCAACTGTAGGACTTGTCTTTGTTTTTGAGGTGATGATGTTAGGGTAGTTGTTCCTCTTTTCTGAAGACAATAGTTTCTTTGACCTAGGACTTTTAAAATCTGTTTGATTCCGTTAGTGTATGTTTAACCTTTAACTCTCCCACTGTATAAATCGACTTTTCACTCATGTAAGTTTCTGTCAACTGGCCTGTCTCTAAGAAGGCCTTATGTTTTATATATATATATATATATATATATATATATATATATATATATATATATATATATATATAAGGTGTTTTGTATCTCTTACTTTACTATGTTTCATTTATTTAAGTTATTTGATGCTTGAAGGAGAAAGTTTTATAAACATTAAGGATGAAATTAAATTCAACAATTATGTATTTGTGAAAGTAATCGATAATTTACTAAACATTTTATTTTCCTCTTAATAAAGTAATTAATGTGATGCTCGGGTTAAGGGTGTCACATTAAGGGTGGTATCAGAGCTGGTCGAGTCTTTCGGGAATATTTGGGAATAGGCTTGTTGTGTTTGTGTTGTGTGATCTCTGATTAGGCTTGTTTGAATTACTTCTTAAAAGTAATAAGTGTTAGTGAGTAGGTAAGTATTTTAAATCTCTCGTTACCATTTAACTGATTTTATCTTGTTGATCAGTTATGGAACTAGAAGCAGAGCGTGGGCGTGGCCGCGGAAGAGGCCGTAGGGGTGGTTTTGTTGGTGGCCATGGACATGATGGCGGGGGAATGGACTTTTCATCTCAAGCTATTGCAGACGTTGCAGCTGTCATTGCACAACAAACTTCTACTATGGCTGCTCAACATCAACATGAGCAGGTCCGTCTTGAACAAGTCATAAAGTCGTGGTCTGACAGCTTTTCGACACTAGAATCCATCGTAATTTCATGGGGATGCTGATCCTACAAAGGTTTACTTGTGGATTCAAGAACTGGAAAAGATTTTCGAGTTGATTCACAGCCCTGAAGCAGTAAGGGTACCTTATGCTACTTTCCTGTTAATAGGAGATGCTAAATATTGGTGGAAAGGCACCGAGCAACTGTTAGAGGTAAATCAGCAAGAAGTTACTTGGGAGGTTTTCCGTACTACATTTCTGGACAAATACTTTCCTCAGAGTGCTTGAGCTGAAAAAGAGCAGGAGTTTCAGTGCTTGCGACAAGGAGATATGACAGTCGGGGAATACGCGGTAAAGTTTGAGTCACTTAACAAGTATTTTTGGTTTTTCCAAGACAACCCAAATGAAGGCTGAAAGGGTGAAAGATTCGAAGGAGGGATGCAGTACGAGATCAAAGACTCGGTGATGCCACTGGAGATCAAGAATTTTCAGGCTCTGGTGGAAAAGTGCAGAAAGATTGAACAGATGAGGAAAGGTAGAGACAACAGAAGGAATGTTGGGGGACCCTCGTGTTCTAGGAATCAGTTTCAAAGCCATAACCAGAGAGGAAGACAAAATCAAAAAAAGCCTTATGCTAGACCAATCGGGAACAACCAGAATCAACAACAATATCGTCCTGTTGCTTCAGTGATGGGAAGTGGGGGTCAGAGAAGTCAAGGACGGGGTCAAGGGAGAACCATTTGGCAGATGTTTGTCCATTGAGAGGAATGAAGTGCTTCAACTGTGATTGATTGGGGCACTTGGTAAAAGACTGTAAAGCACCAAGGCCGGAACCTACCGTCAATAGTACACGAGTCAATAAACCAACGGCTAGAGGAAGAGTTTTTACCATGAGTGGTGCCGAAGCCTTGAACTCCAAAGATCTTATACAAGGTAGTTGTAACATAGTCGGTAACCTCTTAACTAATCTTTTCGATTCGGGTGCGACACATTCATTTATCTCAGTGGATTGTGTGATACTGTTAGAGTTACCTGTTTCTTCTTTGCCGTATGATTTGATTGTTTCAACTCATACTTCTGAACCTGTTAACTAGCTTAGAAGTCGAGGAGGAAGTCGATTTGAGTACCATACCTGTTGTGAAGGATTTTCCAGAGGTGTTTCCAAATGATGTTCCGGGATTACCACCAATAAGGGATATCGAATTCTCCATCGAACTTGTTCCAGGAATCGGTCCGATATCGATCGCTCCATATCAAATGTCACCTATAGAACTCGTTGAGTTGAAGGCTCGGTTGGAAGACCTGTTGTCAAAAAAGTACATAACACCCAACGTTTCTCCGTGGGGAGCACCTGTTCTTTTAGTCCGAAAGAAGGATGGAGGTTCAAGACTCTGTGTGGATTATAGGCAGCTGAACAAAGTGACGATCAAGAACAAGTACCCGTTGCCACGCATAGATGACCTGATAGATCAACTTCAAGGAGCTGTTGTTTTCTCGAAGATAGACTTGAGGACGGGTTACCACCATATTAGACTGAAGACTGAAGATATACCAAAGACGGCGTTCCGAACCCGTTATGGGAATTATGAGTATCTTGTGATGCCTTTTGGAGTGACGAATGCACCTGCTGTCTTCATGACCTATATAAATCGGATTTTTCGACCGTTTCTTGATAAGTTTGTTGTCGTGTTCATCAATGGTATCCTCATCTACTCTAAGAGTCATGAGGAACATGAAGAACATCTGCGACAAGTTCTACATATCTTATGCCAGAAGGAGTTGTATCCAAAACTCTCAAAGTGTGAATTTTGGCTTGAAGAAGTGAAGTTTTGGGGCACGTGATTTCAAAAGATAGGATTGCAGTAGATCCTGCTAAAGTGGAGGCAATGCTTTCTTGGGAGAGGCCGAGGACAGTAACGAAAATTCGTAGTTTTATCGGCTTGGCTGGATATTACCGGAGATTTATCGAGGGGTTCTCCAAGATTGTTGCTCCGTTGACTCAACTTACAAGGAAGGACCAATCTTTTGTGTGGACTACAGAATGTGAAGAGAGCTTCAAGACGATAAAGGAACGTTTGACAACTTCACCAGTGTTAATACTTCCTGAACCTTACGATGTGTACTGTGACACTTTGTATCAGGGTTTGGGTTGTGTATTAATGCAACACCAGAAGGTCGTAGCATATGCGTCACGTCAACTGAAGACTCGTGATAAGAATTACCCAACGCACGATCTGGAATTAGTTGTTGTGATCTTTACACTAAAGATATGGAGGCATCATCTATATGGAGCGAAGTTCGATGTTTTCAGCGACCACAAAAGTCTGAAGTACCTGTTTGATCAAAAGGAACTCAATATGAGACAAAGACGGTGGATAGAATTCTAGAAAGATAATGACTATGCTTTATAGTATCATCCTGGGAAAGCGAACGTCGTGGTAGATGCTTTGAGCCGGAAGGCCATACATGTTTCAGCAATGATGGTCAAAGAATTAGAGTTGATCGAGAAGTTCCGCAATCTCGATTTAATGATGGAGATGAGCCTAAAGAGAATCAGTGTAGGGATGATTACAATCTCAAGTGGATTGATGGAAGAAATCAGAGAGCAACAAACTACCGACATGTACCTTCAAGAGAAGAAAACGATTTCCGGTTGAAATTTCAGACGAAAACGATCTACGTTTTCGCTGTCAGCAAAACTTTACTAGTACAGAAAACTAATTTCGACTCGAAAAATAGAATTTTAGATTTCCTAAAATATTTACAATAATTCCCATGATTTAAAAAAAAAATATTACAAAAAATTTAATTTTTCGGGTAAATTTTCGTTTATAAAATACGATTGGTTTTCACCGTCGGGAAATTAATGGAACCGGGACGAAACAAATTTTGTTCGATTTTCATTGATGCAGATTTTGAAATGACTTGATGAGAAAACCCTTGAAAGATTGATGTAAATAGTGTTTCCATTAAATGTTTTTCATCATTTTAACCATTTACACAAGTTATATATTATTTTATGGCAAAAATCAAAATTTAATTTTGAAAAATTTTAAAAATCCCAACCACCCCCCCCCCCCCCCCCCCCCTCATTGTCCTATAAAGACCCTCTTCATCTTCAAGCATCATTTCCTCCATTTTCCAAATTGCTCCCAAACTATACTTCTTCCACCATTTTCTTCTACTTACAAAAACTCACTAAGTTAGTCACATCTTGCACTTGAGAAGGCCAAAACTTGTTCATTATCTTCTCACATCAAAGGTATAACACCTCATCTTCTAAAATCTCTAATCTTTTTCAACATGCATGTTCATTTTTTTCAAGTTTCATGTTTATGAGTTTAACATATATAGAAAATTCAAGAAAAAATGTCTAGAAAAATCTTTTTAGCATAAAATCAATTTCTACTAACTCATATTCATCTCTATGATCATCTTATGTATTTGCATGTTGCAAGAAAATTTTTCAAAGCCAATTTTTAAAGGGTGGCCGAAAACCCTATGTGTGGGAAAACTAGTGTTTTCATCTTGTTTTCACATGCATGGCTTAAAAACCTTAATGCATGTGATTTTAAGCTTCTAAGCTTCATAAAAAAAAATTAAGTTTCTTTTCTATTTTGTATTGATATAGCCAAAACCCTAAGTAATACTAAGTTGGTGTTTTTAGTTCAAAACATACATGCATGACTTAAAGTTCTTTAATTTATGCATTTTGAGACGATGAACAAAAATGATGTTTTTATTTGATTTACCATAATCAAACCTTAATGGTGAAATTTGAAAAGATTTTTGTTTTATTCTTTTAGAAAAACATTTGAGTAAAGTCATGATTTTTATTACATGCATGTGTCTATAAAGTTGAAAAATCAAATTTTCCTAGCCTTTTATTTTCATGAAGGCCGAAAATCTATTGGAAGAGTTGAGGAAGCCTTGTTCAATTTTCTTTAGGAGGATGTTTGCTTAAAACATCAATTTATTTACATGCATGTGGCTAGAAAATTAAAAATCAAAATTTTTACACACTTTTATGTGTAGGCCGAATGGATGTATGTTGTACTATAAGGATGATTCAGCGGAAAGCATAACATGTTGTCGATTTTGTGGTGCAGATCGGTATAAGACAATCACTAGGATGGGCATTGAGAAGAAGAGGTCGCTAAAAAAGATGTGGTACTTTCCGCTCGTGCCAAGACTTACAAGATTGTACTCTTTGATGGCCACTGCAGCTCACATGAGGTGGCATAGTGAGCATGAGAGGGAGCAAGATATCTTGTGTCATCCATCTGATGGAGAAGCTTGGAAGCATTTTGATAGGGTTCATATGGCATTTTCGCAGGACCCTCGCAATGTCCGATTGGGGTTATCTGCTGATGGATTTAATCCTTTTGGGCAGTCTGGAAAAGCATACTCTTGTTGGCCGGTTATCCTAACTCCGTACAATCTTCCCCCGGGGATGTGCATTAAGCGGGAGTTTATGTTCCTAATAGTCATAATTCCGGGTCCTTCTAATCCAAAAGGTAAGATTGATGTGTACTTGCAGCCGCTGATAGATGAGTTGACAATGCTGTGGAATGATGGGGTGTTGACATATGACGTATCTTTGAGGCAGAATTTCATCATGAAAGCAGCTTTAATGTGGACGATCAACGACTTTCCTGCTTATGGGATGATGTCGGGTTGGATGACCGCGGGGAAGCTTGGATGCCCAATATGTATGGAGCGATCGAAGGCATTCACGCTTAAAAATAGTCGAAAGATCTCATATTTTGATTGTCATCGTCAATTCCTTCCAGAAGATCATCCTTATAGGCGGAACAAGAATGCATTCAAGAAGCGTTGTGCGGAGAGAACGCCGCCTCCACCACATTTGACTGGTCCTAATGTATGGCGCAGAGTACAGTACTTACCGCTCGTCCATGAAACCCAAGGAGAACATATTCCTGATTATGGCGTCAACCATAATTGGACAAAACAAAGTATATTTTGGAGGTTGCCGTATTGGAGGACGCAGCTACTCCGTCACAACATTGATGTCATGCATACTGAGAGGAATGTGTTTTTGAATGTGTTTGACACTGTGATGGACATCAAGGGGAGGACAATGGATACAAATAAAGCCCGATTGGACCTGGCTGACATTTGTAATCGGAAGGAGCTTGAGTTGCAGGACGGTGGTCGTGGCAGACTTATTAAACCGAAGGCAAGTTATACACTAAGCAAAGCACAAAAAGTGGCCGTCTGTAAGTGGGTTAAAGAACTAAAGTTACCAGATGGGTATGCTTCCAATCTGGGTAGATGTGTTGACATTAAGGAAGCAAAGTTACATGGAATGAAGAGTCATGATTGCCACGTGTTCATGCAACGGTTGCTTCCAATTGCGTTCAACGCATTACCGAAGCAAATTTGGAACCCACTTGTTGAGCTTAGCCACTTTTTCAGGGAGCTTACATCGACAACACTAAATGTGAATCAATTAAAGTATATGGAAGTCAAGATACCCATTTTGTTATGTAAGCTGGAGCAAATCTTCCCGTCGAGTTTCTTTGATTCCATGGAACACCTGCCAGTTCATCTACCTTACGAAGCAAGAGTTGGTGGCCCAGTCCAATACCGCTGGATGTATCCATTTGAGAGGTAAACAAACAACATCAACTATTTTACTTAATACATATGAAATTCACGAACACGAGAGCGTAGTTTAGCTTTCCCTAAAACTAGTAATTATTTGTATGTATCCCTCTGTAATAGGTTCCTGCACTCCCTTAAACACAAAGTCAAGAACATGGCACGAGTGGAGGGTTCCATTTGTGAAGCATACTTAGTAGAGGAGACTTCCACTTTTGCCTCTTATTACTATCCGGACGAAGTTAACACGAGAAGGACAAGGATGCCTAGAAACGTTGATTCGGGCGAAGGATGTTCAACTAGTCCTCCTATATCAATATTCAACTATCCGGGCAGATTTAGTGGCAAATCAAAAGGATATTTCTTGGAGCAGCATGACATTAATGCTGCTCATCTGTATATCCTTCAAAATTGTGAAGAGGTGGCGCCATATTTAGAGTAAGTTTCTACAACGTCTTTAATAAGTTCATAAGGGATCTCCAACCTGACATTTCAAACGATCAGGTTGATCGAGAAATTACTTCTCACTTTGCTACGTGGTTCAGTAAATATGTAGGTTAAGCATCTTCATTTTTTGAAGCATACATTTTATCTCCTTAAATATATAGCATGTATAAGAATAATATAATATTTGATTGTTTAGGTACTAGATCCAGAAAACAATGTTCAAAATCCATTGTTGACAAATTTGGCATGGGGGCCTAACAGATGGGTTACATCATGGAATACTTATATTGTAAATGGATATAAATTTAACACAAAAACATGGAATGAAGGAATGCAGACGTGTAACTATGGTGTTTGTGTGCGAGTGACAAGCGCGGCGCGGCGCGCGAGGCGTGTGCTTGCGATTCCGGCAAGTGTACCGGACTGTCGCCAAGTAATAAAAGATATCGATCCCACAGAGACTGTGATCCCGAATCGCAACCAATTATCAAATCGAGTAAATCTGGACTGTATGAAAGGGTTTTGAAAAAGGTTTTAATTAAGAGATAAACAAACAGAATCAAATAAAACAGAAAACAAATCTTTTTTGGTTTTTCAGATCTAAATGGGTTCCTAGGGATTTTAGGTTACCAACAAGATCGTTTACATTGCTAAGTCGATTACCCTTGTTAATTAGCGAAATTGCCTTGAAGGCGAGTTTATCCTCTAATAGCTTAAGCTCCCTCTCGGGTTACAAAAGCCGTGCCCAATTGACCCAACCCCTACTCTCGTGGTAGTCGAACTCAGATTGGACCCTTTGCGTTTCGTGACAACTCGTTGATCCTCGAGGGACGGCTTCTAACTCTCGTGATTTCAGTCCCAAGTCTGACTTCTATAGATCCGACACCTAAGTTCACCGCTAGGTTCCTCCTTAAAATATCTAAGTCATGCAAATAAACCTAATTTCACCGCTAGGTTCCTCCTTAGATCATCCATTTCTTTCAAATACGCAGCCGCCGAATTTTACGAGTGAAAAACACCAGAAATCCTAAGTTCACTGCTAGGTTCCTGCTTAGAATATCTACGTCTCGCAAATGAGTGGTCGCCGAATTTATGAGTGATTAAAACACTAGAAATCAGATCTAAAGCAAAATCGAAATAACAAAGATATTACATCAAATTCAACATCATAAACGAATCTCGGGCATAGCCCCAATCCCTAGAAACTAAGCTACTACTCCAGCCTTGCCATGGAGATGACAAGCTTGGTCGACAACATCATGAAAATTACAAAATCAGAGAAGAGAGGAGGAAGAAGAAGATAGATCCTAAAATGTAGCCTAAGTCTATGTGGATGTGTGTTGTTGGATCCCCCCTCAGATGATCCCTTCTGCATCTGCCTGGTCCATATTTATAGATTTGGGAAGTTAGAGTCCCAATCTAACTCAAATTCTGATCCAAATCGGTTTCTTCAGGTCCAAGTAATGCGCGTCACGGCCGTGATGTCCATCACGGCCAGGCCGTGACGGTCTCTGCCTCTGGCACTTCTTCAAAGTTCAGCCTTCTCGCGACGCGAGCCTTCCTTTTGTGGCCGTGATAAGAATTACGGCTGTGGTCGTGATGGGCTCTGACTTGTGGGGGTTTTGGGTCACGGCCGTGATGGCTATCACGGCCAGGCCGTGACAGACTTTGACTTCAGCCTTTCTTCTTTTTCAGTTTTGCTCGATCATGGCCGTGATGGTCATCACGGCTAGGCCGTGATGGTCATCACGGCTAGGCCGTGATGGGCTCTGTTTGGCTCATTTTCTTCACTTTTAAAGCTCTATTTTCATCCAAACTCCATCATGGTTGATCTTGAGCATTTTACCCTTGATTTCTGCAAAACAACACCACACAAACCGCCTTACCCATTCCAAAGGAAAATTAACCTAAAATCTAATTAAAAATGCCTAAACTACATGAAAATGCATGCAAAATGATGGACAAAGATGAGGTGAAATCACACTCATCGGCGAGCCACTGATGGCAATGTAGAGGATGATTTCTATGGGGTTCTAACTGACATCCTTGAACTCGATTATACCGGTTTCCTCGGGATGAAATTAGTTATCTTCAAGTGTGATTGGTTTGATCCTACTCTTGACGTAGGGACAAAAATAGATAAAAATTATGGTATTGTTCAAGTTAGGCTGTCTCGAAGGTATAATAAGGCGTACGACCATTTCATTTTTTCACAACATGCAGAGCAGGTTTATTACTCGCCATATCCCGAAGGACATCATGGCTGGTTGGGTGTTATTAAGATAAAGGCTCGCAGTATAATTACTGATAATGTAATCAACCAGCCTGAAAAAGATGCTCCGTACCAAGATGATGAGTTTTCAAGACCCCACGTACCGTTGCAAATTACGTCGGACATTATTGTTAATTCTCTGGCGGACATTTCCGGAAATGGGGAAGAAGTTCAAAGATATTTAATGGATCAATCCGAGTTGGACGCATCTAGCGAAGGTACATTCCGATCAAGTGATACTGATGAGAGTGAGGGTGAATTTAGTGACGGAGATTCTACTTAGGTAATTTATTTATGTCATAATTCATTGTGTGAATGTCATTCTACTTATTAGGTAATTTATTTTTGTATTATTTATACTGTTGTGTAATCATATTTTCATTTTTTTCACAGATCGCAGATTCCTCCAGAGGTAGGGGTCGTCGTGGAGGTCGTGCTACGAGAGTCCCTTCGCCGGCCGACCCACAGCCTTCAGATCGAGACCACCCTACCAGCACCTCTGTTGACGGGACATACTTAGGTTATGGAGTTGCACCCCCCACCCAGCCTCATGTGGTCGGGACACAGGCTGCACCTTCATCATCCACACCTACGACGATAGGACCATCATCATCATCGAGACAGAAGAGTCGTGGTCCATCCGACAGGAGGATTCTTCTTATCCCCAGGGGGGATAAAGAGTATTCTAATTTAATTTTTTAATATATATAAAGTATCATTAATTTCTATTTAATTGTTTTTTTAATTTAATTATAACATTTATTAATGCTCTAATTTTGCTGCAGCTTTCTGCCCGCGAAGGGCCCTTCTGATTCGATATCGAAGATCCTGCGACGCAAGTTTGATGGTCCATGGCCTACATGGAAGGCCATCCCACTGGGCCATAGGGATCAGTTGTTTCTAGAGTTTAAGGTAACAATTTATTAAGTTTTTTAAATTAAATTTACATTATATATATGTACACACGAATTTCCTAACAACTGTAAGTTGCAGAAAGAGTATAGGTGGGACTTAGCTTTAGAGGCTCTCGTCAGGGACATATTTGAGCATAAAGGCTCACTGGTCATGAAGAATCTAATGAACAAGCTGAGGAAGGGTCAGAATAAGGGGAGGTGGGTGGATCCTCGAGATCAAGAGGCAGCTGGACCAGTACTAGGCTACTGAGAAGTTCCAGGAGATCCAGGCCACAGCTCGGCGTAATCGAGCTTCTGATGGTGGCGCATGTGCTTGGACCGGTGGGTCTAAATCAGTCGCCGCCCACTACGACGAGCTGGTAATACATTAAACTTTTGACTTTTTCTACTATTTAATTAAATAGTTTTCATTTTTAATTATTCTTATGAATTTAATATTATATTTTTCTCGTGCGAGAAAGCACGAAAAACAATGGGCCCCGACTGCTATGGAGTTGGTGGAGAGGACGAAGAAGTTGAAGTCGAGGACATGGGTCAACGACAAGGCCCGTAACTATGCTGTAAGCAAAAAAACAATTTAGTGTTTACTTGTAATCTATTATAAATGATTTGTTAATATTGGATATAATTTTAACTAAATCTCTTCAACTATACTTTGTAGGTGGGCTTCAACGAGAAGAAGGACGATGCCATATCACGTGCCTCACAGTCACAAGATGAGGCTTTGACTGGTGATGGCTGCTCTCCTGTCTCCGTCGACGATAATGCCATTTATTTGGAGGTCGTCGGGGGCAGGAACAAGAAGGGGCACATGTATGGCCTCGGACACCTGGGAGCCGAGTTCATCGCTTCATCGTCTGGCACGCCTGCTCCTTGCTGCGTCGATACCGTCCCTCAGGAGCAGTTCCACCAAATGCAGGACACCATCACGCAGCTGAACGCGGAGCTTCGGGAGAAGAGCGAGAGAGAGCAGCAGATGGCGAACCAGATTACCTGATTGACTCGGGCACACCAAAGAATGATGCAAAGTAGCATCGAGCGGGCCGACATCATGGCTGGTGTTGGAGCAGATGAGGATCCGAGACTCCGCTTGCTCGTGATGATGCTCGACGGTTGTGCGCTTCGCTGCCGCTCCTCCTCCAGCTCCGCCGCCGCCATCGATGCTGCTACTCCAGAGGACGATCAGCTAGCAGACGGCGGTGGTACGGACGCTGAGGATGATTGGATTCCTCCATCTCCCCCTCATCATGACTGATTTTTTTCTCCATATTTTTGACTTTAAACGATTCTTGTACGACATTTTAGATTATTCTTTTTATATATATTTATTCTTTCTTATGATTGTATATTTCATAAGTAATTTGGTGTGTTTTATTAGTAAGTTTGCTAACGTTTAAAGAAAACCAGAAATAAAAATTTTATTTTAAAAATTTAAATTTTTTTTTAAAAAAATAATAACCAGTTTAGCGACCGAATTGGAAACCAATAATTCGGTCGCTAAACTTTATTTCACATTTACAGATGAGGTATAGCGACCGAAAATCCGTCGCTAATATAGGTTAACAATAACCAAAATTAGCGATCGAATTAGCAACCGATTATCAGTCGCTAGAAATGGTTACCCCAAAAATGCGACCAACCTAATAGCAACCGTTTATTATTATTTAGCGACCGAATATACGGTCGCTAATTAGCGACCGAAATATTAATTCGGTCGCTAAAACCTTAGCGACCAGGTATTCAGCTACCACCATAAATCAGTCTCTGATTCGGTCGCTAAAACAAATAGCGACCGATTTACATGGTTTAGCGACCGAAAATTACGGTCGCTAAACAATTGTTTTTTTGTAGTGGAAACAGTCTGAGGGATATTCAATTATGATAACTATATGTATTTGTGTGTTTGTATGTGGTTACTTGAATTTTTGATGTGTTGATTTGGTTGATTTTGAATATATTTATATGTTTTATGATTTCATGAATATGTATTTGAAGTTGTTAGTTTTAAATTAGTGGATACTTGTTATGTTTATTATGATGATGTTTTGGTTGTTACATGGAAAGTCTAACTAATGTCAGAGCTCAATTAAAATTCTCAAGATAAAAGCTTTAATAAAATTATATGAAGAATATTAGAAATAAACATCTCATTTTAAGAAATGTTTTGGAAAAAGAAAAAATTGTTTGAATAAAAATTTAAATGATTTTATGCAAATTTAAATGATTTTATGCTAACAATAAACAATTTTTTAAAATATTTTATGAAAAGAAAACGTGAAGAGAAAATAAAATTGACTTCTTAGTTTCAAAAAGATTTTATTAGAAAATTTCAAGTGCTCTTTGAAAAATAAAATTTTCAAAATAAAATAGATATTTTTTTTAGGGGTGGATTTTCTATAACTTAGAGTTTTCTTTTCAAAATGAATTTCAGACAAGGAGTTTTCTTTTAAGACTTTTTTTTTTTTAGACAAAAGAAGTGTGCAAAGGCATCACTGCCAAGCAAGACATCCCAGCTAGGCTGGCACCTCAAGCAAAGCCAATCATCTGCAGCACACCCAATTTATTGATAAAAAAGAAGAAACAATAAAAATAGAAACGTGGGGGGGCATTAACCTGACCCACGAAATTAAGCAAATCTAAAGGTAGGAAGACTCATCCTATTTCTGCCAAAATCCTCTTATAAGAAGGAGGGCAATGAGCTCCACCAACAAAAACCATCAAGACACAAACCAAAATTGGCCAGCTTGTCAGCACAAGCATTACCCTCCCTATACAGATGAGAGCAAAAGAAGGACATATCCCTAGTAAGGGCAATACAGTTTAGCCACCTATTCCTTAGATGCCAAGGGACCATACCATTAGAGTTGAAGGCATTCACTACTAAAGAGGAGTCACATTCTAACCAAAGCTTCTTCCAACCATTCTTGTGAGCCAGTTCAATGGCAATAATAGCTCCAAGTAATTCAGCATGGAAAGCAAACGAGACACCCACATTGAGAGCAAAACACCCAAGAAAAGAAGCATTTTCCCCTCGAAAATACCACCACAACCTGCCACACCGGAGCTCCTTTAGCAGCGCCATCGCATTTACTTTAATCCAGGTTGAATCTAGGGGCAGCCACGTAACTACTTTAATGGATGGGGCCTTGAAAGGTTAACCTTGATGTTAAATTTCTTAAGGATCATCAACTGATGAACATTAGAGGAAAAGGAACCCTTACAAAACCTCTCGGCAAAGGAGACATTAGCAGAAATTGCATTGCAAATGGTAACCACTGAGATTGACTTAGAATCAAATCGATCTTTGTTCGACAATACCAAATGCCCCAAAGAGAGTAGCAGGATGGCGGATAAAATTACCTCTTTAACTGGAGGGCACCATCCTTGGTTTAAAATTGAGAGGAGAGAATGGATTGAAAGAGTGTCAAGGTGGCAACCAAGGCAGGAGCTCAACCACATCCAAACTCTACCAGCAAAAGGGCAGGAAAGAAAGAGTTGGTCCGAAGTCTCATACCTGCAGCCCCAAAGGGAACACATGGAGACTACAATGCATCCTCTAGACCGAGAGATGATCATCCGTTGGAACTTTGTTGTGGAGCAACCTCCGAGTAGAAAGTATTTTGAAGGGGAATTGCCTTTGACCGGATCAACTTCCCCGGGGGCAAGAAGACCCTCCCGGTTTAAAAAAATATTAGCTTCCCTTGCAGAAAGGCAACCAGAGTCAGAGTGCTTCCAAACTTTAAGATCAGGAGACTCAGAACAAGGAATAACCACTTTACCAATTTCAGCTATAACAGCAAGAAACCTGAGAGCAAGCTCTTGGGGGATACACCATTTTCCATCCCTGATGAAATCACTAACTGAGGCAGAAAGGGACTTATGCAGGAAGGCAGGAATATTCATCATGTCAACAATTGGATTGGATAGCCAAGAATCACACCAGAAGTTAATGCTTCTTCCATCCCCTAAAAGCCAAGAGACATTTTCAAGAACAAGTGGAGAGGAATCCTTTTAAACCGCACCAAATTGAGGAGGAAATGCTGTAGTTAATGAAGGATGCGTGCTTGAGCACTCTAGACCTTAGAAGGTTGGACCAATCCAAGTCTGAGGAAATCAGTTCCCAACATCTCTTAAGCATGAAGGCTTCATTAATAGATCTAAAAGACCTCAGTCCAAGACCACCTTCAGCAATGGGACAGCAAACCTTTTTCCAAGCAACCGTGCAAATCTTCCTAGACTCAATGTTACCAGCCCAAATAAAGTTTCTTATGAACTGATCTAGAAGCTTGAGGAGGGCAAGGGGCCAGTAGTATACCTGGAAAGAGTAAATCAAAGAGCTTTGGACAACAGATTTTACCAATTCAACACGGCCCATGATAGAGAGCATACTACCTTTCCAGGATGAGAGCTTTGTTTTAATCCTGTCCACCAAAGGCATGAAGTAGGCTTTCTTAGGTTTCCCTTTGAAAATGGGAACACCTAAGTAAACAAAAGGAAGACGCCCAGCTTTAAACCCCCAATTGTTAAACAAGACAACCATCCTAGATGACCTTGAAGAGCCAGCATAATAGGTTGATTTTTCCCTGCTGATAACCTGACCAGAAGCTTGAGCATAATGGGAGAACAAAGACATCAAGTTATATAAATTCTTCTTTGTGCCTCTGCAGAGAATAAGGATATCATCTGCATAAAGAACATGACTAGGGACATTGGAACCCCTTGGACCAGCTATAGGGAGCAGATTATTATCTTGAACAAGCTTAGAGATAGCTTTGCTAAGAACCTCCTCTGCAATGCAGAAAAGAAGAGGTGATAGAGGGTCACCTTGTCTCACTCCTCTCTTGCAGGAGAAAAAACCAACTGCTTTACCATTGACACAAATAGACAATTTTGCCGAATGGAGCACTACTTTCACCCAGTTACAGAAGATAGGGTCAAAACCAAATTGGTGCAGCATTTTGAGAATAAAATTCCAATCAAGAGTGTCAAAAGCCTTCCTAATATCAATCTTGAGAGCTATATTACCCCCAAAAGACCTCTTGTCCAACAGGTTGATAGCTTCAGAAGCGACACTGATACAGTCTGAAAGTTGCCTGCCTTTGATAAAGCCCCGCTGCTGGCTGGAAACAATTTTAGAGGCAATGATGGCCAATCTGTCAGCTAAGATCTTTGTGATTATTTTGAACTTAAAGTTGGCCAGAGCAATGGGTCTGTACTTATCAATGGAGTCAGCTTCCGGAAACTTGGGGACCAACACCACCAAGTTGGAGTTGAAATTAGGGAGAAGCCATCCCTGCTTAAAGAACTGCAAGACAGCATTGCAAACATCATGACCAACAATCTCCCAGTAAGTTTGGAAGAAGAGACCAATGAAGCCATCTGGACCAGGAGCACCACTGGCATTCATTGAGAACACAGCATTCCTAATTTCCTCAGTGGAAGGAATATTAGTTAACATCAGATTATCAGCTCTATCAACACAATGAGGGATTACCTGTTCAATAAGGCCATTATCCTGGCAGAAGTTCTCAGAGGAGAAGAGAGTTGAGTAAAAGTCCAGCACATGAGCTTCTATGTCCTCAGGCTTGTCCAAAATAACACCATCCTTTCGCAGCATGGCCATACATTTTGAAGACTGTCTAATTTTAGTAACTTTGTGGAAAAAAGAGGTGTTTCTGTCCCCCTCAATATGCCAGCTAACACGAGATTTTTCCTGCCAAAACATATTCTGCAGATGCAAAGCCTGATTCAAATTACCTTCAGCAGCTTTCTCTTTAAGAGATAATTCATCAGAGTAACCAGAGATGGCTATTTGGTTCTGAATGGCAGCCAAATCTGCTTCTGCCAGTTTTACTTTGTCATTAACATCCCCAAAATGCTCCTTATTCCAGCAGATCAGAATACCTTTCAAGTGCTTCAATTTCTGGCTAAGAATGTACATAGGACAGCCAAGAATACCAATGTTCCAAGCATTAGAAATGACATTAAAACAGTCCTCATGCTCGGTCCAGATCTTCATGAATTTAAAGGAGGAGGGATGAGGTCCCTCATGCTTATCAAGAGACAGAAAAATAGGATAATGGTCCGAGTGATTTCTGACTAAAGTGCAGCATGAAATATTAGTCCAGTGTGCTAGCCATGCATCGTTGCAGCAGGATCTATCAAGCCTTCTTTCAGACCTAGCCGCACCACTTCTGCCATTACCCCAAGTGAAAAGGGCACCTTTGGTTTGTAGATGGATTAAATTACAATTATCAGACCATCTTTTAAAATCATTACAAGAGATCATGTTGGGGACCCCACGTCCTCTATGTTCATGAGATCCTAGAATAGCATTAAAGTCACCAATGCAGCACCATGCTCCAAAGATGAGATCACAGCAAACTTTCCAATTCACTCCAAAGCTGCCTTCGACTGGAGTAATTAGTGGAAGCATAAATTGCTGAGAAATATAATGTCTGGTTGTCCAAAATTATGGAGAAAGAAACATGCTGAGAGGAAGCTGCAATAATGTTAGGAAATAAAGCCAATTTACAAATGCACCAAAGATTCGGTTTCAAGTTACCCCTACAGTTGACAGCAAACAGTTTCGGGTTTAACCTTTGCCAAAACCGAGTAGGAAAATGATCCGAGAGAATCCAAGGTTCAGCAATAAACAAAAAGTCAGGGTTATTGACAGTAATTAACCTTTGAAGGGCCAGTCTAGTCTCAGGGTTGGCAACCCCTCTAGCATTCCAAAAGATTACTTTCATTAGGCAAAATTCCTGGGACCAGCCCTTGTATGGGCTCCAACCACAGACGGCTTCTGTTTTCTGGTCTTCAGATTGTTTGCTCTCTTGAGTTTCTTCTTCTGCGATTTGGAAAGGACCTTGACAAAGCCTGAACTAGAGCCAGTTTCAGCATCAACACTAGCATCCTTATGCGCTTCATGCAGATTGGCTTGAGGTGGAGAGTCAACCTCAATTTCCTCATCAGTATCATCAGCCCAAAACCTCCCTAGGGTACTCATATCACGTGCTACATTTGGATTGGAGATCCAATCTACAGGAGAAGATTGGTTAACTTCAGCCAGACCATCTAAATTTTGCAGAAGGGGCAAACCTAGTAGACCTTCCCTAGCGCTTGCACTATGGGGAGGACTAGGAGCCAGCTCTAAAGAAGGATCAACATCAAAGGTTCCTTGAACTGCAGAAACGTGAGGGATGTTCGAAATACCATGAATCAAGGCGGGAATAGACCAGTCTACCAGGGAGCTCCTCTATCACATGAGGCACATTCGAAGGTAGAAAATTATCCTCCCTATCATTCAAAACAGATTCCTTTTCAACTCGAATATGATCCAAGTCAACATGCTGGGAGACATTCAGTGAAGGAGGTGGGGGATCCTGGGCCAAAACCATTGCACCACTCGGACCAGCACCCATATTTGTACATCTCGAGTAGGGATCTAAACCCTCAGAAACCACAGCCTTTCCTTTATCAACAAAGCTTGGAGCCTTCTTCGAAACTAATTTACCCAACTTGGCGTCCCTTTTTTTTTCCACGTATTTAGCAACTACTTTTCTATTAGTTTTAGGAAGATCCATTGCAACACCAGTGGATTGCTTGGAGAGGCTTCTTTTACAGTGGGACAAAGAGTGGTCAATGAGTTTGCATGAAGCACAAAAAGATGGAAGGAATTCAAATTTCACTTTCACATGAAAGGCAAAACCTTTCCTAACTACCATAATTTGGTCTCTAATCTACCCAGCAAGGTCAATATCCACCAAGATCCTAGCATAATGACCTAAAGATCTGTTCTTAGTAGCATCATCTAAAGACAATGGAGTTCCCACACCCCTTGCAATAGAGTAAAGAATTTTAGGTCTCCAATACTCAAGAGGGAGGTTGAAGATTCTGATCCAGCATTGCGCGTTGGTTTGCTTAACAAGAGAGGGATTGAAATCTGGCGTCCAAGGGAAGAGTCTTAGAACCCCCGGATCCAGACTCCAAGAACCCGCTGCCAACACCCTACGCATATCCTCAAAAGATGCAAAGGAAAACTCGAAGAAGCCTGACCGCGCTGTCGCCACGCGCCAAAAAAGATCGAGCGTTTACAAAATAATGCAGATAGGGAGCGACAACTCGGATATCGTCTCTCAAGGACTCTTTAGTTGTTGTTATTATTAACAGAAAATTAGTAAAAGTTAGAAATGGGGGGTTTTGAGATTGAAAACCAAATAAAGAAAACAAAACAATAAAAACAGAGCAGTTAAAAGAGAATAGCAAATAAACTAAAGACGATTAACCTACTGTTCTCGGTTTCCCACTATCATTGGTTCATGCAAATCCAAGCCCTAAGCAGATTCTAATCCCCTCCCGGTTGTAGTAACAATTAACAACGCAACCACTACTACGGATGTATGTTCCTATTCCCGAAATAACAAACGGGGTGAAGCCCTCATGAACAAACGAACATGAACGAACACACGCGAAATAACAAACGCGATTAAGTATAACAACATAGCATCACCAAAATAAATCAACACAATACTATATACTCCTGAAATAACAAACAGAAACATATAGCATCGTATTGAAAAGAGAAAAGTAAGTGAAAACAGGAATTATAGAACCTCAAATGTAAATGGAAACCAATCCCAGTAGATTAATCTAGGAGACTAGTTCTCCATTACAAAAGAAAACAATAAACTAAGAGAAAAAAAACAAAAGACTAACAAGCTCAGAAACTAGCCAAAACTGACTAGCCCTGACCCCCCTCTTCAGTTCTGCCTAAGACTGTCTTATATACACGTTTCTGGAATCAGAGGACTCGCGAGGCGAAGCCTCTCTCGCGACGCGGAAATTGTGAACAGTATGCGACTTTTGATCTTCTCGCGGGCGAGCATATCCTCTTCGCGAGGCGAATCTCTTCGGATCCCAAATTGTAACGCCCGTGACCTTCAACGTGCGCAAACCGTGATGGCTTCTGGGTCTTCCAAGGCTCGCGAGGCGAATGGATGCTCGCGAGGCGAACGCTTCAACTTCAAAACTGCCACAGTCGTGATCTTCAACACGGGTAAACTGTGATCGTCTCTGACTTTTCAGGCTTGCGTGACTCGCGGGGCGATAGCTTCTTCACGGGGCGAAAGACCAGAATTATTCCTTTTTATTAACCTGAAAATAGGAAAATAACATAAGTACTTTATTTAACTCTAAATCAACTAAATTAACCTAAAAACACTTTACAGACTCAAAATACTACTTAAGGACAATCAAGTCTAATTTGGGTGAAAATGATATAAAATAAGCACAAAGCCACGGTCTTTATTAGTTATAAAACCAGTCAAATAGAGGCTCATCAAAATACCCCAAACTTAAACTTTGCTTGTCCCCAAGCAAACTACAACTTAAAAACTTAAAAAGACTCAAGACCTGGCAAAACATGGCAAGCTTAAGGATTCAATCAACTTTACACAGATTTCAAGCAACTTAACAAAATAATTTTCTTCAATGTTCCCCCCCTTTCAAACAAAGTAATCCCCACAATCATTTATTCTAAACATCTGAGAATTTCATCATTCAAACAATTATTAATCTAAGCAGGGGATCCAAGTTACACACAAAAGGGAGATCACCAAATCCAAACAACTGCCTTCCTCACAAGGGAAATTTGTATTTCACTCAATCGCTCAATTTGTGTCAAGCTATCAACATTTCACTCAATTTCACTTTTAAGAGCACTTCCCATAAATTTGATTTTCATCTCTAAATGATTCCCACAGAAAACATGCATGCAACATCAAAAGGTCTTTTATGGGTTGTAATGGGGCCTGACTAAGGGTAGGATATACAAAGGAACTAGGCTGAAGACCCTAGGAACTAAGAGAGCATGAACATTATTTACACTTTGAAATTCCACTCGCGTTCCTTTTCTCATTCATCTTTTTACCTTGGGTGACTACAACCTTTTTATTTCTTTTTGGCATTTTTGCACTTTTATTTTTTTTTCTGTTTTTCTTTTCTTTTCTTTTCTTTTCTTTTTTTTTTTATAACAGTTTTTTTTTTTTTACATAAATTTTTTTTCTCAATCCCAAACAACATATTACACCTTGCAGCCACCCCAAACTTTAGTTTCTTGCACCCATTCTAAGATTCCATGCTCTCCTAATCCTAAGATCGGGTTAACATGGTTTTCCAGATTTTTGGGCTTATAACATTAGGTTATCAAGAAGCAATAGGCTAATAGGCTCAAAGGGGCTAACTAGGGAACATGCATTGGGGATGGTTATTTTAGGCTAAGTAGCTATTTACAAAGAAAATGCCTAAATCATTTGAAGCAAACACATAATCATGCCAACCAAAAAGAGATTCAAGCAAATTCAGGAAAGTGCAATCAAAAGTGATTTTCACACAGTCAAAAACATGTTGGAGGCTCAAAACCTCACCTGGACATTTTTGCAAATTGTTTGAAAGAGATTTTATCCCTAGTGTGTGCTTCCTATCACCCCAAACTTATCATAAATCATGCCATCATAACAAAATCTCAAAGTTCAGTTTCCAATCATATGGGGATCATTTTTCAAAAAAATTTCAAATTCTAGGGGGAAACAGTCAACACTATCATGCAATCAATCTATGCAAAAATTAATAAAATCCAATAAACTTGCCATAACCAAGACACAAACACAACTCCTGAGCTTCTCAAATTATTCATGAGCTTTATTGAAAACAAAGCAGAAATAAAGCAAGGAAAAGAAAATTAAAAAGAAGAAAGGGTTAAGAAAACTCATTAAGGGCGGTTCCACCAGGATCCCATTGCTTGTAGCATAAGGCCCACGTGATGGACAAAGAGTGGGAGTTCATTCCATGCTTCCCTAACTCGCAGCCTTGATGTGGGGGTGAGCACTTGACAATTATGATGACTTTGCCGAGTGCGGCGGACTTCTCACTCCCCTTCGGGTCACAGCTGACCTCTTTATCTACAAAGTCTCCCCAATAGAAGTGGGGCTCAACCTCTTGGACCGGCCATGGTGCAAAATCCAAAGGCTTAAACTCCATCACTGGTTCCTCAGGGGGAGGTGGCAAACAGTTAGCTGGGGTTACTGGTGCTGCTTCAACCTCAGCATTTTCTTCATTTACCGCACTAACAAATTTATCACCTGCTATACATGCAGAAATTTCAGCACACACCACACAAAGGTTAGAGTTAGTAGAGTCAGTACATATATCACAATAAAATGAATCAGAAAAATTCTGAATGTCTGGAAATTCAGCAATTAATTCATCCACCCCATTACTCTCAACACATGCATCTGTTTTAATTGAATCATCTACTCCCAAAGGTTCTTCATCATCCTCAGGCACGGGGAAGCAGATGTCCTCCTGATCCTCCTGATGCTCATTTCCTATGTTCCCTAAACAGAATAAAGCTGCATAACAGTATATACACAAAGCAGTGCCACCATCACAATAACAATCAGCACATGCATTAGAGTCAGGGGATTCAACACACAATTCATCATCAACAGAAATATTATCACAATCATCATCAGAAGTATCTTCAAGAATAACTTGTGACTCTATATGTTCTTCAAGTGGCTGTGGAGTTAGCATTGCAGCCGAGTTGGCGACAACTTGATCAATTAGAGCGGACAACTTCTGAGATTCAGCTTGGCTCCTCTGGTATTCAGTCTCCATCCTCTGTTGGAATTCGAGATTTTGCTCTGCTATCCGTTGATTATTCTCAGTCATTTGTTTGAGCATGTCCTCTAGTGAAAGTTCGGAAGGTGCAGAGGTGGTCACTTGGGGAGGATTCTGGGGTGGTTCCAGTGGTAACATCAGTTGTGAGTCCCCATACCAAGGGTTTAGATAGTTTCCCCAACTCAACATGAAGGCTTCCTTCAAATCAAACCAGCTTGAGATGGAATGCTCATCAAGACAATACAACCAATCTCTTGCAGCACCTTCAAGTGAGAACTGGAAAGCTTCCATCTGAATGTGATCTTCTATTATTCCTGCAGGTCTCAGCATTATAGAACAAGCAATCTGGAATTCCCTCAGATGCTCCTGCGGATTCTCACCTGCAAAACCACTAAACTTTGGCAATGATAAGCCTCTGGCTTATCTAGTTTTATGACTAGATGAACTAGGGTTTATGTGCCAATTAGTCGAGTTCACTCTCGTTTTCGCCCAAAATTTGCCTTGTTTTGTTCCTAAGTTGGACTTTGACTCGTTTTGCGTCTTTTGTGTAGTTTTTAGCTTATTTTGGATAGAATTATGCTTTTGGTTGCTTTTGGTGTTTTTCGGGTCAATAAGTGAAGCTCCGGGAGTCAAGGAAAGCCAAGAAATAGTGGAAATTGCAATTCTGGAGACACTCGCCCCGCGAGTGTATGCTCGCCTCGCGAGACTGAAGGTCAACAAAGCAGCAAAAGTCATCATTTTTGGATCGCCACGCGAAAATATTCTCGCCCCACGAGAGTCTGAAGACCTGCAAGACAGAGACTATCACGGCATAGCCGTGATTAAGGTCACGGCTATGACAAATTTAGGTTTGAAGTCTCGCC
Organism: Sophora flavescens; assembly: GCA_030762895.1. NCBI lineage: Eukaryota > Viridiplantae > Streptophyta > Magnoliopsida > Fabales > Fabaceae > Sophora > Sophora flavescens. Next base: position 64,252,505 of record CM061062.1, on the reverse strand, counting down.
CCGCGAGAGACAGATCGCCTCGCGAGAGCCTGAAGACCCTGGAAGACAGAGACCATCACGGCCCAGCCGTGATGAATGTCACGACTGTGACAGATTGAAGTTGGAAGACTCGCCCCGCGAACACATCCTCGCCTCGCGAAAAATCCAAACTTGAATGCGCGCCAAATCTAAAATTCGGGTCGTGAGAGTAAGCTCGCCCCGCGAGCAGGCGAAAAACAGAATCCTTATTTAAAGGCTGTCTCAGATCAGAATTGGATATCAAGCTTGTTAGCCACTTGTTTAGATCAGAGTGCGAATCCTTGTTTCTGGAGCTGCGTCTCCCTTCTCTTTTCTTTTCTTCTTTTAGTTTATTATTATGGAGATTATTGCCGATTCTTTGTGCGTCGTCACGGGCATGAGGAACTAATCCCCTCGTCTGAGGGATCAATGAAGCCACCCATGGCGGTGTAGTGTTCTTGTGATGTATGTTTTTCTCCCCTTCTCTATGAATGTTTTCCAATTCTGTTTTGATTGCATTGATCGTATGTGTTGCATGATTAACTAGTTAACGTGTTTGAGGCCGAACGGCGAGTCGCGTTTTAGAACTTGAATTGGAATCATTAATTGAATAATGAGCACGACCGTGGATTTATTTGATTAGTGCAACCATATAGGGAACAAGGTTTGATAGAATTCGACATTAGGATTATGATACCTAGTAAGTAATTAATCCAATCGTCGAATACGTCCTATTGAGCACGACAGTGGATATAGGAGAATTTGGGGGTCCCGGTTGACATTTAATTGAACTTAGGGAGGAATACATCATCACTTGGGTACTATACATGATTGGGTAGGTGGATTTGAGACCTTGGATATTTTAATTTCTGAATTTAATCACCTTAGCTTTAATCGATTTCTTATTTGAATTGTGATCTTATTCTCTCTCTCTCAACCACCTTTTCTCGCTTGACCAAACGTATCGGATTTCCCGCGGATTAGTCGAATTGGTAGCCCAATCCCTGAGTTCGACCTCGGTAATTACTTACCGTGTTATTTTTATTACTTGCGACGACCCGGTACACTTGCCGGCATTCACAACAGGCAACCAATGTGATAAACCAAGAAAATCAGGAAAATATATGCATGGTGGTGGTTCATAGTAAACATTAGGCATGTAATTTCGCATATAACTATCCATGGGGGGTGCTAAAATTCACAACCAGACAAAACAGACAAAATTAATTCAGCAAAATTTTTTTTTTATAATTTTATTTTCTGCTAATAACAACAAACAAGAGTCCCCGGCAACGGCGCCAATTTTTGACCGCGCTGTCGCCACGCGCCAAAAAAGATCGAGCGTTTACAAAATAATGCAGATAGGGAACGACAACTCGGATATCGTCTCTCAAGGACTCTTTAGTTGTTGTTGTTATTAACAGAAAATTAGTAAAAGTTAGAAATGGGGGGTTTTGAGATTGAAAACCAAATAAAGAAAACAAAACAATAAAAACAGAGCAGTTAAAAGAGAATAGCAAATAAACTAAAGACGATTAACCTACTGTTCTCGGTTTCCCACTATCATTGGTTCATGCAAATCCAAGCCCTAAGCAGATTCTAATCCCCTACCGGTTGTAGTAACAATTAACAACGCAACCACTACTACGGATGTATGTTCCTATTCCCGAAATAACAAACAGGGTGAAGCCCTCATGAACAAACGAACATGAACGAACACACGCGAAATAACAAACGCGATTAAGTATAAGAACATAGCATCACCAAAATAAATCAACACAATACTATATACTCCTGAAATAACAAACAGAAACATATAGCATCGTATTGAAAAGAGAAAAGTAAGTGAAAACAGGAATTATAGAACCTCAAATGTAAATGGAAACCAATCCCAGTAGATTAATCTAGGAGACTAGTTATCCATTACAAAAGAAAACAATAAACTAAGAGAAAAAAAACAAAAGACTAACAAGCTCAGAAACTAGCCAAAACTGACTAGCCCTGACCCCCCTCTTGATTCGCCCGCTAAGACTGTCTTATATACACGTTTCTGGAATCAGAGGACTCGCGAGGCGAAGCCTCTCTCGCGACGCGGAAATTGTGAACAGTATGCGACTTTTGATCTTCTCGCGGGGCGAGCATATCCTTCGCGAGGCGAATCTCTTCAGATCCCAAACTGTAACGCCCGTGACCTTCAACATGCGCAAACCGTGATGGCTTCTGGTCTTCCAAGGCTCGCGAGGCGAATGGATGCTCGCGAGGCGAACGCTTCAACTTCAAAACTGCCACGGCCGTGATCTTCAACACGGGTAAACTGTGATCGTCTCTGACTTTTCAGGCTTGCGTGACTCGCGGGGCGATAGCTTCTTCGCGGGGCGAAAGACAGAATTATTCCTTTTTATTAACCTGAAAATAGGAAAATAACATAAGTACTTTATTTAACTCTAAATCAACTAAATTAACCTAAAAACACTTTACAGACTCAAAATACTACTTAAGGACAATCAAGTCTAATTTGGGTGAAAATGATATAAAATAAGCACAAAGCCATGGTCTTTATTAGTTATAAAACCAGTCAAACAGAGGCTCATCAAAGCCTCTGCCAATAGGTGTCAGTTTCCAAAGAGCAATAGGGTTCCACAACAACGAAAGCTTGGCTCGCAAGGCATCAATCTTAAGAGGTTTTTCACCTTTTGCCAGAAGAATTCTGCCATGGAGATTGTTTCTAGACGCTTCCAGGCCAGCTAAATATTCATCCTCTGGAATTTCAATCAGTAGATCGTCTCCCTTTAGGCAAGGGACCGGAAGTTGACTCAAGGAGAAGTCACACACATTCTTAAGAGCCTGTGCAAAGGACTTATTTTGATTGACTTGCGGCTGATCAGCACAGGGATCAAGGGGCGGACCAGAAGGGAGGGGCTGAACCGCAAGAGGGGGAGGAGAGGAGAAAGGCAATGAAGGCCCATGTGCAATGGATTCTGGGAAAAGAAGTTGCCAAGGAGGTGCATCCATGACTCAAGAAACACCAACCCTAAGCCTTCATGCATGCAAACCCTAGCAGAGCGCTCCCAGGGAATTCACCGTCCAAATACCATAATTATTTAAAAGAAAATATCTGATAACTTGGATAAGTTACGGAAAAAATTTTTGTTTTGTATTTAGATTTCACTGAACGAAAAATAACGTTGAAAAATGAACCTAGAAACCGAGACGTCGGGATACTAGAGTTTTAAAGCACGTTGATCTATGATCCATGTCATATTGTTGTGGACTGTGTGTCCTATATACAATGTTGTGGATTGTGTCCTACACACGTTGTATTAAAACGTGGTGAATGTGGTAAAAAGGTGAAAGTTGTTTTCTATGACCACAACGTCCAAGACTGGTGCATCGGTTTAGGACTATTATGATTAGACACTCGGACTTTAATGTCATGTGTTGATAATAAAAGTTTAAAACGTTGAAAAGAAAATTGAATGGTCGTGGGCGTTGAGCCTCAACAAAGGGAAGAATGAAACACAAAGAAAAACAGTCAAAACAAAAATGTTTTTACATGCATTTGGCAGTCGTGCCCAGTTTGTTTTGTGTGAATACCTTTAAGGGGGAGGTATCTCATGCGACGTTGTATCCATGGTGCCTTGATGGACCATGATTTCCATGAGCCTTGTTCGCTGTGCCTTGTGCGGGACAGTGTCTGGAACCCACAGGTGTTGATTACTGTGCCTTGAGTTGGACAGTGTTGTGGGAATTAAGTTGTGCCATGTATTGCCTATTTGAGCCTGATCAGCTCACTGTTTTTCTAAAATCGAGTTGGGACCTCCGGAGATTTAGGATAGATTTTTAAATCATAGAAGTGCCATGAATTTTTCAAAATAACGACGATTATTGATGTTACTGTGTTATATTGAAAATCTTATGTTGTATGTAAGTGTTTATTTGTATATGTTGTTTTTGTGTGTGTGGTACATGTAGTTGTCATAAATCATCCATATATTGGTATCTCACCCTTGCATTTTCTTTTCCCTATCTGGTACCTATATCTGCTTGAGTATAGACGGATCCGAACATGCCTCTGGCGCACTCGAGGGTACGGGTCATTATCTTTGATAATGCGCATGATCCGGCTGCATGGGTTATTCATCAGGGGGCCCAGATGGCTGAGTATACGGGCCCTGTTAGCACGATAGACGGCTCAGTTTTAGAGGGACCCAGGAGGAGGACGGATGCGACACCCTAATCTAGGGTCATCACACTATTACCCCAAGAACGTACTTTAAATTAATAAACGCTGGTTACTTTCGGAAAATATATTTTAGAGTAAACGTTTCTTTATGAAAATAGTGCTGAATTTTTTTTTTCTTAAACATAGAACCATTGTAAACATAAACAACATATATGTATATATATATATATATATATACATCACCTTTTATATACACAACACTTATAATAGGAGATAACAAAATAGCCCTCATAAGTATAGGCTATTCTCCATCAAACTAGACAAAGAAAATAAAGATATCAGCAACAAGTAGATCAGAACCACATTCAAAAACGTATGGCTCTCTGAAGCCAACTCTAAACTGTTAAGACTCACTACCCCAAAACTCTACCTTAAGCTGGTCAAGCTACTGAAACCCATTGGGAAGATCATGATGATCAATCCCTCCTACAACTGACGAATCTGACGATGATGCCTCCGCTTCGCTGCGTCATCCAAAGAATCTTCATCATCAACCGCAGGAGGTTGAAACTCAGGATCGTCCTCAATGTATTCCTCCGGATCTTCCTCTCCCTCATTTAACCCCACTTCAGCGGGAGGTTCCTCAGGTCATAATATCTGAAGAGGATGTGGTTGAGGCAGATCCATCAATCCGTGCTCTTCCAAGTACTGTAGGTAAAGCCAAACTGGAGGTAGAGATACATCGACCGTCTCCACTACGTGAATTCTCTGTTGTGGTCCTTCCTCTATTGTACCGATGACTTCTCTACTCAGGTCATGGTAGGTGGCGCTGAGTGCCCCAAGATTAATCTCCCAGGCACCACCGTATTGTGCACGATCAAATATGATCGTTCGAACCCTTGATTGCACCAACGGTATATCCGGGTTCATCTGAATGTGTAAGAGTGAGAAACCAATACATGGATCTTACTCAATAACTACATACTAGCCACCATATAAACACATCAGCATTTACCAAATACAAACATTTATAAACAAACAGTTTATCAGTGGGTTCAACACCCGAAACATCATCCATAAAAATTATGCATGACACTTCATATTCATCATCTAATTTTCGTCCTAATCTCATGAGATATCCCAACATAAAATGAGTTGATCAGACTCCATAGCCACACTGGCTAACTTGGCACTGTGCCAACAGTGCAACCTCTTCCCATCCACATAGGCACACAAGGCCAGGTACACAAGACCATTAAACATTGCTAATGTCCACACTCAGGGCACCAATAGCAAGTAAGATGGGGTCTCCATATCCTCCCTAGGCACATGAGAAAATTCATATCGTAATTACCTTTCGCCGCTGGTAATTGTTGCATTAAACCACAAACCGCAGGCACGTCTGCCAAATGCATGTAAAACACTTTTGTTTTGTTATTTTCTTTGTGTTCAATCTTTCTTTGCCGAAGCTCAAAATGGCTTACGACTTACGTAGTTTTAAAACACTTTTAAAACTTTCATCACAACACAGGACCTCACTGTCCGAGTGCTCAATCACGACACCTCTCGACCGGTGCACCAGTCTTAGGTTCGTGGTATTAGAAAACATCTTCAATGTTTCAACACGGTATACCTCACGTATACAATATAGGACCTCAAAGTCCAAATGACTGAGTCCATCACAACACAGAACATTAGTACCCCGACGTCTCGGTTACTAAGTCCAACTGTACTTTCAACACGGTTGAATCAACTTTTGATTTTTTTTGGAAATTCTTTTCCAAGGTAGAAATTCATTATAAAATCCTTAAATAATAAAAACTTAGTTTTTCACAAACTAATGAGTCACTTGAGATTTAATTTCCTCAAAATATGCACTGCCGTTTCGAAAATACTTGCCGTCTACACTTTTCCAAACTTGCCGTCAAATATTATTTTTAAGGCTTTTAAGCCAAAAACATAACTTTTTACACTTAATTAATTTTCTAAAATCATGATTAATTTATTTTTACCAATTAATTTCATAAAAGAATATTTTGTAATATTCCGGAATTTCTTACGTAAAAATTAGCAGTGCTAAAATATTTTCACGGTTTCGCGCTCGTTGTGACTCATAATTCACTTTTTCCAAAAATAAATTATTAAGATAATAATATTTTCCAAAACTCCTCATTTTATTCAAAATAAAATTCTTTTAATATTATATTTACCGTTAAAAACATTGAATATAATTTGCGAAGCTTCTTAAAGCTTTTATCCGATTAACTTAATTGTGCACTGACCACTGTCAGGCTTCTCACACATCAAACAACAGTTATATCACAGATATTTCCCAGGCAGATCATGCATCATAGTAACATAATATAATTGCAGATAAACAATTAACGTAATTAAAACCACACAGATACAAATAACACAACAATAAACAACATAAATAAATACTAACAAACAAATAATTACAAACAACCACGGGATAGCATATAGCCATTGAATAAATCCTCCGTTGTTCCCCTCTTACCTCTTGAAGACTTTTTGGTGAACTTACAGATTCCTTCGGAATTTCGGTTACCTCGTAAACGTCGTACTCAACTAACCTTCAACCATTACAACCAAATAGTTACAAATCAAGAAACTAAAACATTCCAAACCCTAGCTAATACATAGTCACAGCCTCTAGGGTTTTTAAATGACTAAAACTTCTAATCATGATTAAGTTATGGATTAATGATCCTTGATTAACCTAAATCTATGATTAGTGACTAAATAACTAAGTTTAAAACTCAAAACTTCCTAACTCTTTTATACATGGATTCGGCCTCAATAGGTTCATAGGGCTAGGGTTCTTAGTTTAATAAACCAACTTGGATTTATTAAGCATACATACTAATAGCTTGATTAACAAGATCATTAAGGAAAACTTTGAACAAACTCAACAAATCTAACCCACCTAGGGTTTCAGGCAATACAAAGATTTTTTAGTAAAATATTCATTTTAAGAGACTAACATGGATTAGAGTGTGTAGTCATACATGCCATATAGAATACATGATCATACATGACAACACATGAACAAAACTCTACCAACCCTAATGTGATAGATTCGGCCAAGGCTAGATTTTTAGGAAAGAAATTTTTGATTACATCATAATCTTGGATTTAGATAATATGCATGATATCAAGAAGATAGAAAGTAGTTTCATCATCATTAGATTTTTCTAGAATTTATTATGACTTTTCAAAGTTCTAGGGTTAGAAACTTTAAAGTGATGAACAACTATGATATAAGCCTTGAATCAAGAAACTTGCTAAAGAACATAGGCATGATTAAGAATGAAGATTTGAATTTACCTCTTGAAGATCAATGACAAAGGAAATCCAAGAACTTGTTTTACAAACTTAGCACTAAGAGACTTATGAACTTTAGGGTTTTGGAAACAAATGGCAAAAGAAACTAAGTGAAAAGTGAGAGTATGGTATTTATAGTGATAGTGGCACCATCTTAGGAAGGATCTAGATGATGATGAGTTGTCTTGCTAAAGGATTCAAATGCAATTAAGTTCTAAGGACCAATTTGCAAAGATTCCATAAGTTGAAGGACTAGTTTGCAAATTGTCAATAAAGTGTCATGATGATGATTTTGCCACATTTAATGCAAGCTTATCTTGACTTTGTTGGCTGATTTTTTTGAGTCAAAGATATGTTAGGACAATTCATGAAGATTTGAGAATAACCAAGAATGATATAGAATAATCAAGAATGATGTAGAAAATTGTGGAAAATTGTGGAACACTCTAGAAACATCATGATTCATTCAACAACAATGAGGCAGCCATAAATCCTCATGGGCTTGCGCATGGGCTGGGTTAGTTTGGGCTTGGATTCATTTTTGTGGGGCCCACTTGAAAATTTAAGCATTAAGCTTAAGATAGGAAACTTGTATAGTTTCAAATAGGCTTTATGGAATCAATCCATGAACTAGAAAATTTTGGGCTTCTAAGCCACGACCATTTGAGATTGGAAACAAGAATTCTAGCCCAATCCACTTGAAAAAACTTAGAAACTAATTTAGGGACAAAAGGGTAATTAACAGAAAGTTCAGGGGCTTAAACGTAAAATTCATAAATTTTCTATTTAACCCTGAAAAACCTTCTAGACTTAAAAATATGATTCATCCCCTTGAATCATCTCAAAATTCTAAGTTAAACCCTCTATCGGCTCTTAGAAACTCTAAAATCCCTTCCGTCGTCTACCCGATTACACGTTCCGCCCGTAATACGTAAATTATTTTATTTTTTCTGAAAAAAATTCTAAAAGTACATAATTATAGAAAATAAAATACTAAACTTAAGTCCTTCGTTCATGAATTAAAATTAGGTCTTTTGAGCAGTATTATTATACTATCAATGGAATTCGCGGTCCGGGTTTCGTCTGACTTTCCAACCTAAATTTTAATTGTAGCTTCCTACGGTCAAGTAGGATTGAGTGATAAACTCCCTTTATTTAAAATAATTTTTTCTAAAACTCAAATAAATTTATAAACATATTTATATGTATTACTGTTATTTAAAACAGTAAAATACAGGGTGTTACAATGGACACCTTTGAGACTATCCAGATTTCATTACCCCCATTGGATTCTTATTTGCAACACTTAGCAGCCCAGGGACTCTTGGTACTCCATCAGCCTCCGGAAGCTCATCAGCCAGATGCAGCACCAGCTTCACCTGTAGAGGAGGATCCTCAGGAGATGGTTGAGGAGGACCCTGTTGAGGATATGGAGGAGGACCCACAATACTACCCGCTTAGTGATGATGATGATGATTCTTCTGATATGGGAGTTAGAGGAGTTGTGTCTTCACCAGACAGGCCTCCAGAGGGTGGGGATGACCATCACGGTCTCCCTTATGAGTTCCATTAGTCTGTCTGACCAACTGTAGGAATTGTCTTTGTTTTTGAGGTGATGATGTCAGGGTAGTTGTTCCTCTTTTCTGAAGACACTAGTTTCTTTTGACCTAGGACTTTTAAAATATGTTTGATTCCGTTAGTGTATGTTTAACCTTTAACTCTCCCACTGTATAAATCGACTTTTCACTCGTGTATGTTTCTGTCAAGTGGCCTGTCTCTAAGAAGGCCTTATGTTTTACATATATAAGGTGTTCTGTATCTCTTACTTTACTACGTTTCATTTATTTATGTTATTTGATGCTTGAAGGAGAAAGTTTTATAAACATTAAGGATGCAATTAATTTCAACAATTATCTATTTTCGAAAGTAATCGATAATTTACTAAACGTTTTATTTTACGCTTAATAAAGTAATTAATGTGATGCTCGGGTTAAGGGTGTCACAGTTAGCTTGTACTTGAGGTATGGTGGAGGCCTATTCTTCTCAGTAAGAGGCCATTTCGGATCGCCCAGAGACTACCTTTTTCAGAGATGTGGTATCTGCCCAGAAAATGTGAGTTTCCCGACGATATGTGGAATAACGTCGAGAACCCTCATGCTCACCTTAGACTTGAGATGATGTACAAAGGTCGACAGAGGAGGAGCGGGTAGTACTTAGAGGCCAGTAGGCATCGCCTCGTGGTAATCAATAGCGACAAGTCTTTTGGGAGCCTAGGACGTACAGACGCCTCTATGGCAAATGTGAAGGTAGCTCTAGACTACCATGCCACTAGGGTATGGTACTGCTAGTCTGCGTTTGTATGGGTGTGAGTCTTTGAGAGCATGTTTTGTATTTTGATGTATTTTGGTGAGAGACGGGCGAGTAGTTGTAGTAGGGCACTTTTTATGATCATTATTCATGTATCTATGTTTCTATTTTGAGTCTGGATAGTTGTTAGTAGGTTGTGGTAGTTCCCTCGTTTCAATCGTTTTCAAATTTCAGTTTTAATGTTCTAATATTTTCGAGTGTAATAAAGCATGTTAACGTTAATAAAGGATTAGGTTTTAGTTAGTTAGGTTCTTCTTTAATGGGACGTCGGGGTGTCTCATTTAATGGTAGCAGAGCAGTTTGATTATAATTGGACTGTGAGGTTAGGGTGTGTACTGGCAATGTTAGTTGGATCCTCATCGGATGCCAGTTGTGCATAGAAATGGGTAGAGTGTCTGATACGCAGGATATTCTTAGTGTATGAGAATGGTTGTTTAATCATTCATGAGACATATACATAATTATACATGAGTAATTATATGTCTTATGGATGAAAGCTAATAATTTCTTTTACGGGAAATTAAAGTGGCTCGTGGAAACGGCAGAAGAGGTAGAGGTGGTAGGATGGAGGAGTCAGAGACAATGGCTCGATTGGAAATTCCTATGGAACTAGAAATGGAAGAGATTCCAATGATGCGATGAGGGTGATGAGAGACTTGGACACTGCAATGTTACAACAAACCCAACAAAACGATGAGTTCATGCAGCGGCAAGAGGAAAGGGAATAAGTTTCAGGCTCTAGTGAAGAAATGTACAGTTCTAGAAGGTCGTGGTCATGAAAGGGCGGTCCAGTCACAACAAAAGAGTGGTGGGCCAATAAATAATCTGAAAGGCAGGGGAGGCAGATTCCAGTCAAGGGCGAAACCTTACAACACTACAAAAAAAAAGGTTATTTAGCGACCGAAAATAGCGACCGAATTTGCTGGTTGCTGTTTGCGAACGAAATGGCGACCGATTGTAGGATCTAAATCAAACACTGATTAGAGTTGATATTGCGACCGAAATAGCGACCGAAATAGATGTAGCAGAGTTATCGGTCTCTATTTCGATCGCAAAATAAAGGAAAGTAAAAGTCATAAATTTATGACTTTTTAGCGACCGAAATGGCGACCGAGTTAAATGCAACGGTTAAAATTAAGTTATCTTTTGCGACCGATATTAAATCGGTCGCCAAACGGCGCGTAAAAAATTAAAATAGAGCGATTTAGCGACCGAATAATTCGGTCGCTAAAACTAAAATCCCTAAATCGCGATTTCCTTCCTCTCTTCCCCCCATTTCTCTCTTTTCCTCTCTTCCTCTCTTCACACGCAGCGCCGCAGAAGCTCCTCTCCGGCCACCACCTCCTCCACACGGTAAGCATACATATCTCTCTCCCTCTCCTTCTCTCTCTCACTCGCATCTCTCTTTCCCTTTCCTTCTCTCACTCGCGTCTCTCTCTCCCTCTCCTTCTCTCTGTCACTCGCGTCTCTCTCCCCCTCTTCTTCTCTCCTTCTCTGTCTCACTCGCATATCATACAAACGAATTTCTGGGTAGAGAGAACAGAAAACGAAAATACAAGGGGAAAAGGAGAGTTTCGAGTTTGGGTCTTTTCTTTGAGAATACACTGCTGTTACTACTTTGGTTCTGTTGTCCTTTGGTTCATTCTGAGTTTTTGTTCTCAGTTCTGGGATAAGAATATCACAGAGGGTGGTGTCGAAGGGAAGAGTGTTCTGCTGATTAAGAAAAGATTTAGCACTTGTTGTCAGTATTGGTAAATCACAGCAACGTTTCTATTTTATTGTTTTCATATGTATTGAACTTGTTTGTATTGATAAGGGTTACCATATATTGGCCTTCATCCTGTTTGATTAATTGTCTAAAAAATGTTAGTTTGATTACACTGCTTGTTGATGGCTGGAGAAATATACATGATTTGAATAAACTCTCGTCGATATTGGTTTCATATTTCTCATTCTTTGTTACTGTGTTGAGTAAATACAAGTCTCATTGATGAAAGGCATAATATTTTTCAAAGATGGATAATAGCTATTTACTTTACTTAATTGGTGTTGGGAAAAATAATATGTTGTTTTGATTAAAAAAAAAAACTAAATGTGAAGTTTAACACTTGTTAAGGTTCATAATCTATTTTAAGTCGGCATAGATGAGTTTGCATTGATATGTGTTGTTTGAATGTGAATAATTTTCTATTTTCTAAGAATTTTTGGTGACATAATATGTCATCATGTTCTCGTATAGCTGGAATCATTCTTTTGTTTAATCATCACCATGGTTCTATAAGTGCAACAAGTGCATCGTTTTTTTTTTATTTGCTAATTAATAAGTGCATAAAGATGAAAGAAAGATGGTAATGAGGAAGGTGGGGAAGTGTTACGATGGTTTCGATCTTTTCTAATTTTTTTCCCAATAAATAAGAACATAAAAACTGATTGCTTCCTTTTTTTTTCTTTCTTGGGTAAAGTAAATATTTGACTAATTTGTTTATCAATTTGAATGTTTAGTTGGATGTGTTGATTATTTATCAGTCTCAAACTTGCAGGGCTTAACAAACGTATTACTACAGAAAGGCTAAGGGAAGAATTTTCAGCCAGCAGATGGAGGCTTAGAAAAAGTTGGTGATGGATCATATCCTTCACAATCTTTTGAGTTAGCTCTAAGAAGCCTCTCCTGGTTGGTGCTTACTTTTCTTTATTCAGTGACTTCCTTGGTGTTCCCTAGCAAATTTAGCAACCGTGTTTATAAATAAATAGCAACTCATAAAATTTCAGAGATGAATTCTAGAGAAATGTAAATTGCAGAATTGAAAACCAACACACACACATACTACATGCTTGAATCAATTGCTCAATGTGTTATTGAATTTTATTTGTTGTATGAGATGTAAATTGGTTTTGAACTCCAGCATGTTGATTTTAGATTTTTGTATGATAAAAATGGTTGACCTCTTGTTAATGGGTATAAGCATGCAAGTATCTTTGAACTTTTGGTTATATGTGGTTTCAAGATATGTAACAATTGAATAATATTGGTTGAGTTTGAGTTTGCATTAAAATATCATATAGTGTGATTGCTATGTGTGAAATGTAGAAATTAAAATGAATTGGATTCAGTTGGGTATCTAATGGTGTTGTTGTTTCTCCAGCTTTTGAAGCGTATGATCACGGTTTGTTATGTTTGTCAAGATAATATTTGTGCTTTAGGGAACATCATTTTTTGGAATTATATCATGTATATTATTTTCTTATTCGCAAGGTATGATGTATTTCTAGGTAATTTTTGTGGTTTGGTTTCTAGCGAACATGTCAACAAGAACATCTCTTCACGTGAGTAAGTCCACAAAGCATATCTCTTTGCTGCTATTATCCCTAATAAGCTTTTAGGCACTAAATTTTCAATAGCTGGGCGGTGGATTGGTTTTAGATATTAGGTGCTGAGGAATTCTTTTTGGTCGACGAATAGTTAGTATATCAACCATTATTGTCTTCTCCGACTTTGGTTGAATCTCTACCTTATCCCTCTTGTATTTGGTTCTTTTGTTTATGAGTTTAGAGTACCCATTATACTCTTTCAATATACTTTAGCTTATAAAAAAAATTATATTTGGTTTGTTATATGTTTTTTAAAGAAATCGGTCACTAAATTGGTCCCTAGAACAAGTTTTGGGGACACATTTAGTGACTGATTTTTTTTAATTTGGTGGCCAATTTAGCGACCGAATTTTCGGTCGCTAAAATTGGTCACATAACTTGTTTTAGGAGACCAATTTAGCGACAGATTTTTATAAATTAGCAACCGAATTATTCGGTCGCTAATAGCGACCGATTACAAATTCGGTCGCTAAATGATTTAGCAACCAGGGTTTTAGCAACCGTCATTATTCGGTCGCTAATTCGGTCGTTAACCTATTTAGCGACCGAATTTTGATGAATAGCGACCGATTTCTTCGGTCGCTAAACACCCTTTTTTTTGTAGTTCAATCGCCATGCTCGGTGACTAATGAATGCAAGGGGAGAATTCAACATTTTTCAGCAATAATTGTAACATTTTTCAATCGTGGTAATGTAGGCCACATGTCTCAAGATTGCCTATAGGGCAATACAGGAAGAAATCAAACGTCGCAACAAGGTGGTAGGAATAAGAATGCAATGAACCGATCCCAAGCTGGGAATCAACAAGCGGGGCATGACCTCAAGCCAATGGAAGAGTGTTTTCCATAAGATGATCTGACTCTTCTCGAGATCCTGATATGATACAAGGTAAGTGTTTAATGTTAGAGAAATTCTTATATTTTTTTATTTGATTCAGGGGCTACTCATTCTTTTATATATTTAGAGTGCACGGATCATCTGAAATTACTTATTCTTCTTTACCATATGATCTTACTATTTCTACCCATATGGGTGATTCATTGATGACCCTGTTTGTTTGCCGAAATTGTCCTAATATTTTAGAAAATATTTCGTTCATTGTGGACCTTGTCTATCTGTCAATGCATCAGATTGATATTATCTCAGGCATGGATTGGCTTTCGGCTAACCATGTTGTTTGCATTGTTCAAAGAAAACCATTCACTTTTCAGAGCAATATGGATTATTGTCGGTCAATGACAATGTTTCTGGAGAAGGACGATCTAGAGACTGTGTGGTGTTATTTTCTCTGGAAGCCAAGGAGTCTCCAAAGAAGGATGTATTGCCTGTCGTGTGCGAATTCCCAGAAGTTTTCCCAGATGACGTTCTAGGACTACTATCCAAGCGAGAGATAGAGTCAACAATAGATCTCGTACAAGGGACCTGACCGGCCAATATCGATAGCACCCCATCAAATGTCCCCAACAGAGTGGCAAACCTGAAGAAAAAGCTGGATGATATGTTGAAAAAGGAGTTCATCAGGCCGAGTGTTTCGTCGTGAGGAGCGTCGATCTTGTTTGTTAAGAAGAATGATGGTAGTTCAAGGTTGTGTGTGGGTTATCGGGAACTCAATAAGGTTACAATAGAGAATAAATACCCGTTGTCAAGGATATATAACCTGATAGATCAGTTGCAGCGAGCAACTGTGTTTTCCAATATTGATTTGAGATCTGGACAACTTTATCTTCTTATCTTGTGTATCCAAACTGCACCACAACCTCCTCCTAAAATTTAGGAAATAATGGATAATGACTCTTAACTACATGGGACTTAATCAACTCATCTAATTTCCTTGCCAAATCACATCTCAAGTAATTGAATATATCTTCTTTTTTTAGCCCAATAAATCTCATTAACAACTTTTAAGCCCATAAAATTTTCAATCGAATTTACATTAGCTAATCATCAATTCGGCAAACCAACATCAACTAAGTAACCATTGTATCGACTATATACGCCATCATCTACATATCATAACTAACTGCTTGTAAGCTAATATTGTATTCGACTATTTTATCTTCGAATTTTATTTTATTTTTTTGTTAACAAGCCTGAATCTCTCTGAGCCATGGAAATGCTCCCTTCCATTTTTTTTACAAAAAACTTCAAACCCATTAAATAGGAAAAAACGTATTTAGCTAAAATATATTAAAACTAAAAGTTAATGAACGAGAAAGTAAACAAAGGGCAAAGGAGAGAATGCATGTAATTATATGATAAATAATTTTTTAATATTAAATATTAATTGTGAAAGGAAATTAATGATATAAATTTAATTAAAAGATTATAGTCAAGTGTAATTAGTAAAAAAAAAGTTTGACGTATAAGAAAGTAATATTAACGGAGGTCAATTTAAATAATCAAAGTTTTAAGCAATTAATTAAAAGTGACCGTTAGTACTTAGTTGGTAAGCAAATAGCATCCACACACCCTATGAAAGTTTCCGTTCGAACATCTGTTGTTCAAATTCAATCATTTATTATCCTATAATTGATGTTAATATGATTTCATTCAGAAAAGTAAAAAATAAAAACAACTATCATATTCAGCCATATTTAATATGTTTAAGTGAGAACCATGCAGTCCGGACAATGTTTAAAAACATAGACGTTTGCACCAAAAATTGAAACAACACGACTTCAAATAAATGATTAACAAAACCAGTTAATATATAATTTTGAAGATTTTAATTCACTAGATTAAAGTGGTTGTTGTACATCTAAATTTCATCGCTAACCACAGAATGAAATATAGATTCATATTAGAAAGAATTTAGGAGCTTTGAATTTAATTTGTAGTGACAAAACCCTAGTTCAACTTTAGTCCTATGATGATTTTGCTTACAAAAAATTTCGCGCTTTGCTTACAAATACTAGCATATTTGTTTTTCATGGTAAGTGTATCTTCAGGTATTTCTTTGCATCAATTGACACCATGTCTTGAGTGATATTAATTAAGGGTGTACTTCTTCCATATCATCATAGGGGGCACAAATGAAGAAATTAAGTAGTCAAGATAAAAACACGACTCATTAATCACAAAGCCAACCTAGTCAAAGTATATTGATTAATGTTTTTGACCATAAGTAAAATAATAATTTTTTTAGTAGAGCAAGTTCATACTCATAAATGAAAATAAAATGAATAGAATTAATTAATTACTCCCAAAATTGCATTGAATGAATGTCAAAGCTCGTGTCTAAATGTTTGAGGGAAAAAAAAAAAACTCGTGTCTAGATACACTAAAAAATAAAACTACAATGAATTATAAGGAAAGATAAATATAAAAAATCGTACCCTTTGAGTAATTACTGTCTAGGTAATCACTGTGATGCTTCTACCTAATACATATTTCCTTTTATGGAAGATATAATATATATTTCTTTCTTAATAAATACCCCATCTTCAACACTCACATAACCCATAAAAATTTGCTTAACAAATATTCCATTTAATTTGGAGCTAGTTCCTGATAATGTCAGACAGACTCATTGCTGGAGGTGTTGAGGACAGAAGGATGAACCAAATGCTTGAAGAGCCACCTACCATGAAGCTAAATTTAGATTTATCATTGTCTCTGAGTCTAAGCAACAACAACAACAACAACATTGTACGTGAATCCTTGAATGCTAATGAGGATTTCAGTGTTGTTGATCAAAAATGTGCTGACAACTCCAATGGTCAATCAGAAGTGATGCAGCTCCAGCGACCTCAATTCCTCTGCAAATTTTGTGACATGAAGTTTCCTACCACTCAAGCTTTGAGTGGACACCAAAACGCTCATAGGCATGAAAGAATCCTCTCAAAAGTGTATCCTTACCCATCCATGGGCATGGCAAATCATGTTCCCTTCCATGGGTCACTACCCCTTTATCATGGAGCTCACATGCATCCCGAGACTCCACTGTCTGCCATGCCTTGGCGTCATTCTGAACCTGGATATGGCTATGGCAACCAAGGGTTGCACAGGAGATCCCTCTCGGGGCACCAATTCGGGATTGCATCCAACTTTTTGGGTGAAAGTGCTGAAACTGATCCAATATTGAATCGCAGAAATGTGGGTTTTGGTTATCATAAACTCAATCAGTTTCCTTCACTTGCAGCTACTAGAGCTGCTATTGCTCGTGCTCGTGCTAATCTTGGAGGTCACAAGTGAAATCGCAATACTAGGAACTAGCAATAATTTGCTTCCTAAAGGCCAGACTTGTCTTAAACTTAAATACCTTTACTAGGTCAAATATGATAATAATTGTCGTTTGTTGATTTTTTTTTTTTTCTTTTTCTCTTTGATCCGGGTTATATATGGCAATAGGTATTGTAAGACAATGTTGTTCTAATTAAGTGGCCTTTCTAATAATTTTCTTCTTGCTAATGTTATATATTCTTTAGCTATTATTATTCTTGGGTTTATTTTTTTAATATTTGGTTTACCTTATCAATTGGATTATAGTGTTTGCATCTTGTGTAGATCGAAATAAATTTATTTTTCACAAAAGATATATATATTTGTGTTTGGTGGCTTGTACCTTGAAGTAAGTTGTATTTATCTTCTAAAAATATTCTGAAAATAGAATTGCTAATATCTTCGTATCATTGTTCGATTAGTTCAAACATTAATTAAATTTCGTTGAAGGGTGATTGAATCTTAATTAAATCAGATAATGTTTGAACTAAAAACATAACTAATTCACAGTTCCATTGATCCCACTAACATTTTATATGCTTTTATAATATTGGTTGTAACTTCTAGCTTGTTAATTGAATAAAAACCTAAGCTAGCTATTTTTATGTTGTAACTTCAACCCTCCATTTCCATTATGCTAAACTGCAAAACACATTAGCTATACATTCTTAGCATTGTCATGGTTTAAGCTTATATAAGCACCCATTTTGTGTCATATCCTTCAAAGTGTGAAGTTCAAAAATTCATTTGAAAACTCCATTCCATGTCCTTCATCACTTCTTGAGATTGATGGAATTGGAGGAAAAAAACCATATCGGTAGTTAAGTAGTCACACCAATATAGGGTAAAGATTGTATAATAATATATAATATTCTTAGACCAAATAGCTTCAATAAAAATGTTAAATGTACAAGCTTTTTTTGTATAAAGATTATACACAGTTTACAAAGCTGTTGATAGCTTAGGAACAGTTAGAAAGCATAGTTTCAAAAAAAAATTCTTATCACACGTGCAAAACTTACTATAGGCTCAACGAGTTGTTTTATGAATGATTTATAAATAAATAATACTACTCACACACATTTATACAATACTTCATATTTGTGTAATTTTTATTATTAGACTAAAGCCGATGTTACTATAACTTCTACACACATGCACCCTAACTTTGCCATTAGTCTGGTCATACTTACTTTGTTTACTGTTTAGTTATTTCTTATATATATGGGCATTGAATTTCATGCCCCCTTGTTTTAGTTCTTGTATTCTTTTGTTTTTTTAATAATATTTGGTTGTGCGGCAAATGATTGGTAGTGTCTGGGGTGTCAACTTGGTTGGGATGTCTTTCATTACAGTTGTGCTTTTGCATACCTTTTTTACTTAAAAAAATTTCACTCTAGTTCAACAATATTTGAATTGAAATCTCTCAATATTTTTTTTGTTGATAAAAATGGAATGAACTATAAAAAAATCAAGTAACAAAGCGTGAGGTAGAAACCCCACTATAACCGTTTAGAACAAAAGCTTGCAAACTGGGATTCATAGAATCAATCAGCTGAGGCTGCAAGGATGCTTTGAAACCACTTCTTGCTAAGAAATCACCACATTTATTTGTTTCCCTAAAGGTGTGCTACAGAGAAGCTTTCCAATCACTCTTCCGAAGAAGCTAAGAAATCTCATCCACCAGAGGTTTGAGAAGATAACTAACAGAAGATCCTCTAGAGACATAGCTGAAGACTGCAAGAGAATTAGTCATAAAGATGACTTTCTCAAAGAACAAATTTCGAAAAACTTTAATCCCACAAAGAAGAGCATGAAGCTCGGTTCTTAAGACACTGCAAGATCCCAAATTACAAACAAAGCCTTTAATAAAATACCTATCAGACTTTCTGAGAATCTCCCCATATGCTGCCATTCCTAAGATTCTATTATTAGCACCATCAACATTGAATTTAATATAATAATCGGGGGGAGTTTTCCAACTAATATTCATCATCAGTTTCCTGTCATGCAAGAAACTTGGAGGATTAGCCAACCCAAACTCAATACTTTTGGTCTGGAACACCATTTCCTGCCACAACACTCCCCCCACTTTGGAAGACTGAGAGAATATCAAATTATTCCTATCCTTCCATAGAGAACTGACAGCAACACTGAAGAAGGAAAACCATGACCAAGGGAAGACACCAATATTATTATAAGACAAATTTCATCCCATTCAAGGCAAAAATCCTTAGCTGAAAAATTTGCTCCAAGACTCTTCAGAAACAACTCTGTTCCAAAATTGTGTAGCTTCATCACAATCTCTGAGAATAAGCATGATTGATTTTAGTTGCAGGCTGCATCTAGGACACTAGGGATCAAAAGACATACCCCTAGAATTCTGTAACATCCGTTATTTATGTTTTGTCTACGAAAAAGGATTAGGTTTAAGATTTGGATTACATAGTTTAGATGTTGTTTAAGGTCAAGAAGTTTTTGCATGGGATGTACGCAATCATTGGGAGTGAATTTGAATGTGAGCAAACCCTAGGATTTTTTCGTTTATCGTCTAAAAGGCTTAGATGTGTGGAATAAGAAACTTGGATTTAAGAAAGAGATTAGGCATTTTGAGGATTTGAGGTTGTTAATTAGGTATTGAAGAGCTTAATTATATCTCAAATTTGAGGTCAATCGGAATTCAAACGAGCTCAGAACACGAAGAAACGCACGAGGTCAACATTGCTGACCAGAGGCTAGCACTGAGCGTGGGAAAGCTGGCGCTGGGCGCTTAGAAGTGGACCGTGCACACGGACATGTGGCGGGTGATGGGGCGTGCATGCAGGGACGCGGTGGACGCTCCAGTGCTGAGTGCTGGAAATCTGGCGCTGAGCATCGACGCTAGAATTTTGAAGGAAAAAAAAAGTAATAAGTTCAAGAGGTAACTTAAGAGTTACCTCAGTTGGAAAACAGAGAAGACAGAAGGCAGAGAGCAGAGAAAACAGAGAGGGTGAGTTAGAGAGAGGGGGAGAAAAACCTAGAGAGAGAAAGCTTCCAGACGAGAGTTAGAGCGTTTCGATCGTCCGGTAGCAAATCCGAGTACGTGGTTGCATTCGTGGCGACGATATCTTCTCTTTCCTCTTCTTATTTTCTTCTAAAAGTGAAGGTAAATCTCTCTCTTTATGACCAAATGTCGTCCGTTACGGTATTCGTAATATCTTTAGTTTTGGTTATCGGAATTCGATTCCGTTTTCGAATTTGAACTCATGGTAATGTACTCGTCGTAATGTGATGCCTAGGTGAATTTTCGGAAGCTCGAAGGGCCTAGTATTGCTCAGGGCAGAATCGAGCTCGAGGAGGAAACGCTCGTCTCATCTCGTTTTGGTTAGCATACGACCCTCCAGGTGGGAGAAATAAACCATTTAACGTCGGAAACGGCGCAGTTGCATTTAATTCTATAATGGCGTAGGGCGACCTAAATCCTACATGTGAATGAGTAACGGACAATGTCCATACCATATTGGGGACTACCTAGTGGTACCAATGATGATATTGAAATTGTGCGTTTATCGTCGTTATGATAAAAACATATTATTTTATTATTTAATGATTGCCTGCTTGACTGCTTGATTGTTTGACTGCCATTGATATGATGTTTGATAAATGTGGTGGACTGGCTTATGAAATGTGGATATATTATTATTATTTTATTGCTATTATTATATTTAGTAATGATTATTACTATTGGAAATGATAACATGATTGTGATGATGATTTGGATGACATGATGGTATGATGTGATGAGTGTAATGATTATGCTTAGAGTTTGAGTAAGTAATAAGACATGATGAGACATGGTAATGTATGCGGGAAATTCATACTATATGAGATAGCAGTGCCTTACCGAGATAATTATCGTGACATGGTGATGAGACTTATGAGATGTGATTATGATCGAGGTTATATCTATGAGATAGTGATGAAAGGTTAAGGCACTAGGGGGTGACCTGAAACAAGATCTGTGATATTATCACGAGGGATCCAATGTTGTGGTGGCACTGAGGGTTTGACTTCTTGGAGGGTGTTCCCAGGATTTCAAACGGCCTTACCGTCCCAGAGAGGTATTTCATTATAGTCGCAGCTATAGTTCATGCATTGCATGAGCAGCCTGGCCGAGGGATCAGTATGAGCACCAAGGTGATTTGTGCAATTATAGTGTCATTGCTTTGCATGGGCGTCCTCCATCCACGGACGAGGGTGTGCGCCAAGGACTCTGCAGACGGGGTGTTTAGGATATCCGGATATATGTGGCCAGATGTTGCGATTCATACAGCATTGCATTGCATCATGATGGAGGGTAGAGGAAAATCCTAGACGTGGATCGAGGATGGTTGTGTTATATATATATATATATATATATATATATATATATATATATATATATATATATATATATATATATATATATATCTTTGGAGATGGTTGTTTAGTGTGCTGCTATTAAAGAATTAAATGTTGCTAAACACTTTCCACGTTTGACGTTATATTGTTTATTATCCCCTTTCTCTTTTGTGGTTGCTTTTGTTTCCTGTTTTATCGCAGATCGGGATCGCGACGATGGCTCACTGGGACCATCCTTGGATGACCCAGTCGACCGGATTTCCCTTCACGGGGAAATTTGAGTTCGAGTGCGTAGACCCCAATGGGTGGCTTGTGGACCCGGTCACCCATTTTGTTGTATATACGGGTCCAGTGTCGGTGACTTCTGACTTCGAGCAGGGAACTCCCCTGGGTATTGTCGGCACCTTTCGAGCCGGTGTGACGCTTCCCTTCCCGATTGGTTTTCCAGATGCACCACCACCGATGTCGCCCATGTACGAGATGGCCCCAGTACCCTTCATGGTAAATTTTGATGCTCTGGTACCAAGACCCAAACCTGCACCAGAGCCTGGACTTGCCCCAGTCCCGGAGGATGAGGACCCCACAGATCCAGTATATGACCCGTTGCCAGTTCCTGAGGCCCCAGCACCACCCGAGATTAGGGCCACCGAGTCAGAGTCCTCCTGAGTATCCTCCCGACGACTACCATCCAGAGATGCCAGGGATTACCGACGGCTGTTTCAGAGATCTACCACATATAGGAGATCTTCCAGTTACAGTGGAGGAGAGGCAGGTCCGTCGAGACCTCGGGGTTACAGCAGGGATAGTAGTCTGTGATTGCCTAGGCTAGGGCTATTCACGTAGGTGAATGTGTGAGGCTTTTGATGTATTTTGCGAGGGGATTGGGTGCCGAGAGGCGGTGAGGTATCTTTCTTTTGTTCCATGATGTATTTTTGTTATGATGCCGCTAGTTTGTATATATTGAGATCCTACTGATGGGAATCCCTTGACAGTATAGTACCAGGAGGTTGTGTCTATATATATAGTTATGTTTATGCATGTATGTATATATGTTGTTCATATTTTAAGTTTTAAATTTTCCGTCATTTTAATATATCCACTTAATGTAAATACACGTTTAGGTTTTAATAATTTTGGGTTTTTCTTTAATGGGACGTCGGGGCATCTCAAATTCCTTTCAACATTGGTTAAAAGTCTCTCATGAACCAATTTCCACCGGAAAACTCTAATACAATTCGGGCCTTTCCATTTCAACATTTGCTGGAATAAAGGAGAAGAACCAACATCAGGCATCCTCTGGCTACAAAGAAGAAAATATGCAGATTTCAATGAGAAAAAGTCATCAGCATTTTGGCTCCAACAAGGCAAATCCTTGACAGAAAATTCACTCGGAGGCTTGATAGCTGCAATTCTGTCACACAAAGAGCCAGGGACAAGGGTTTCAATAAGACTCCAATTCTAATTTCTATCATGAGCATAAAAGGACACAGGAAAATCAGCCTTCTCTTGGGGGATCACACCAGAACAACATTCTTCCAAACTATCCATACTAGGGATCCATTTATCCTTCCAAAATTGAACATCATTACCATTACCTATAAGCCAGTAGATTTTACCCTCCACTTCTGACCAAATGTTAGAGATAGCTCTCCAAATATGAGTACACAAACTTCTAGCCATCACTTTAGGAAAGGAAAAGGAACAACAATTAATGTTTAACCCTCATAATTTGGACCCACAATTTCTCTGGATTAGCAGCCAATTGCCAAGCTAATTTCATTGTGTAAGTTGATTTTAACACTTTCAAATTTCTAAACCCGAGGCCACTCTCCTCCTTAGGTAAGCGAATCTGTTTCCAAGATATAAGATGACAATTTCTATGCAGTGCTTCCCCATATAAAATTTCTGCATAGTTTCTCAGCTTCATCACACATAGCAACAGGGATTACACAAAGAGGCAGAATCCAGGCAAGCACAGATAAGATCTATCATTTGATTATGGATGCCAATTAACAACAAAGTTTTTTTTTTAAACAAAGTTCCATTCTGGCCTATAATAGCCTTTTTCTAAGTCCAACTTAATGATCATAAAACCCTTCTTACCATGTAAATTATTATGAGTGTGAATAGCTTCTTGCATAACAAGAATTTTATCGCTAGCTGATCTACCGGGTATAAAACTACCCTGGTTATGAGAAACAATGTAAGGCAAAATATTTCTAAGTCTCTGAATAATCACCTTAGTCACTACTTTATAATCTACATCACATAGAGAAATTGGTCTAAAATGAGCTACACTGCTAGCCATATCACATTTAGTAGCAAGAGTAATAAGGGTTTGATTTACCTCCCTTATAATTTCTAGATGCAGAAAACATTCCTCCACAAACTTGTGCAAAGAAGAGCCAATAACATCCCATTGAGACTTAAAAAAATTATATGATGAAAGCCATTTGGGCCTGGAGACTTGTAATTTTTCATGCTAAACAAATCCCTCTTAGTCTTCCCCAAAGAAATATTGCTAGCAAGAAGATTCAATTTAGACTCCTTAATAGCTGGGAAAGAATGAGCAATATGAAATGAGTTGGTAGCAGGCATAGAAAAGGAGTAGAGATCTGCATAAAAATTCAAAACTAAGTCCTTTAGGGTCTGATTTTCATAGATCCACATATTATCTGCATTCTGAATGGTACTAACTTTGTTTATTCTCCTTCTTAAACTATAGACATATGGATGAACCAAGTATTGAGATCACCAAGAGCAATTCATTTACTCTTGCTTCCTGAAACCAATACACTTCCTTATGTCTTGTAATACTCTGATACCCCTGCCAAAGTTGCTCCTTCAGAGTAGACAATCTCTCATTGGAACTACACATTAACACTCTATTAATGCCTTCCAATTGTTTCTAAATTATATGCTTCCTTTTAAAGATGTTTCCAAAAACGTCTTTGTTCCACACACTGAGATTGATAGAAGTTCTGCTAATATTATTGCACCATGTATCATCATGATGCCAAGAATTAATAACTTCAGGTTTAAAACGAGGATGATCAAGCCATGGCCCAAGAAACTTGAAGTACCCTTGTCTGCTAGAAGATCTAATAGGTCTAAGCCACAAACCACAATGATCAGATATAGGAAGAGGCGGATGAGTGACTGACTGGGAAAAGCACTTTGCTAGAGGAATTACACAAAACTCTATCAAGCCTTTCCAACAATTGTCCAATCTTCCAAGTAAAATAAAGATCATCAAAACCAACATCAATATTGCATTCATTAATGCAATCAGAAAAACCTGAGGTGGAGGCTAGATTAATAGGGCCACCACCAGATTTTTCCAATTCATACAACACAGTATTGAAGTCACCTTCAATACAACATGAACCAGGGAAGCTCGAGCTAAAAGCACTCAACTCATCCCATAATTATTGTCTTCTACTAGGCTGGGGACTGGCATATACTATAGAAAAATACCATAAAGAGGAAGAAGCATAATTCGCTTTAAGATGCACACGGAATTTAGAAGATGAGATAATCAAAATAGGAGGACAGTTGTTTCTCTACATGCACCAAATATTGTTAAGTCTTAAAGAGTATGACTTGTCATGTGTCTGACTCACACTCCTGTGGCCCTTGTGTGTTTTGATGAACTCAAACATTAAGTAATTGGTTTTACATTGAACCATACGAACGTTGCTAATCATCTACTTGAGTTGTGTAGTCAAAGCTTTCTATCTTAGCAGAACAAGTCAACAAAAGAGTATGACAGAATCAAATGGTTGCATGCAAGCGTCTGAAGTACAATGCATCTGAAGTCTGACTCACTGAAGCCTACATCAACATCTTTCAGACTTGTCAAACTATAAAGAAGAACAGCTAGCAGCAGTAATGAAGCAGTATCAAAGCAAAGCAATCAATGATTGCCATCTTCACTAAAATCTAAAGGAAAAGGACTTATTCATTCATAAGCAAATGAAAGAATAGAAAGCGTCGAGCAATATTCTTATGGAAGACTATTCGTTCTTACTTGACTGACTATGCTTAAGACCAAGAAGAATGAAGTTATCAGTCTGAGTAATGATCAAAGTATATGAAGAATACAAACACTCTCTTTTGAAGTAAAGTCTCACTTGAAGATTACAAATCATAAAGTCTCACTTCAATAAAGCGTCTATCTCTCTCAGTATGCGTCTAAGTAAGGGTGGCAAATGGATGGATTGGATAAATTTTTATGCGGATTGTAATGGATGGATTGAAAACGATCCATTAATCCATTATGATCCATTAAAAATTCATTAAAAAAAATCCAATCCATCCATTAACAATTTTTTTATGGATGGATATCCAATCCATCCATAAAAATTATTTTAAAAAGTAAATAATTTTATGATTATTTTAAAATAATATCTCTCTCATCCATTTACAAAAATATTTTTTAAAATTAAATAACCTTTACAGTTTTAAAAATATTTTTATAAACAAAAAAATAAAAAATATTCTTATACATTGTTGTATACTACTAACTTTATATTGAAATTTCTGAATCTCTTAAAACAATCTATACCGTTGAATATAGGTACTTAATTAACATATAAATACTTCTTAATTTGTTTTGGGTTATGTACAGGTCGCTCCGTACAAAAGGCTTCGAAGAGTGGCGTTTATATCTTCCATACCCAAAAATCCGTCTGGTAAATTTCTTAGGAAAGATCTCATCAAGCTCGCAACGTCTAAACTCTGAGACTTTTATTTACGAGGTTTCTATATGAGAGATGGTGAATCCTTAATAAGTTCTCTCTCTCTCTTTTTCCTACTCTGTCTCTATCTTTACTCTCTCTACATTCTATCTCACGACCATTTTGTATCACGACCATTTTTCTATTACAAATGGAGATTTTTTTTTTATTTGGTGAAAAATAATATGAAAAAATAAATTGGTTTTGAAATGGATAAAAGTTGATCCATTAAATTTTTGATTGTTGGTCCAATGGATTTTAAAAAATATTGGATGGATCATAAACCATCCACTAAAATAATAATCCAATCCATCCAATCCATTTATATTATTTTTTTATAAACGGATGGATTGGATGGATTTTCTCATGGATGGACTGGATGGATGGTGGATAAATGGATCATTTTGCCACCCCTACGTCTAAGCCTCTAACAAAGTCAAAACCACTCTCCTATCAGATTAACATGTTTGATTCAAAAGATATTCAAACATCCACAAGCTTA
This sequence comes from Sophora flavescens, assembly GCA_030762895.1. Taxonomy (NCBI): domain Eukaryota; kingdom Viridiplantae; phylum Streptophyta; class Magnoliopsida; order Fabales; family Fabaceae; genus Sophora; species Sophora flavescens. The sequence goes on along the minus strand of CM061062.1, from coordinate 64,225,402 downwards.
GAAGATGTGAAACACTAAGTCACTTCTGTGATATTGAAGCACGTGCCAAGGAGAAAAGCTCTCTATGAATGAATAACTTAATCTCTGATTCAAAATTAAGAGTGATTTGAAATATAGTTAAATAAACTTGAAAGAAGTTTATTAATATATTTCCTATCTTCAATCGATATCAGAGAAAGGAGAAAAGACAAAAAGGGCAAAGCTACAGAAAAGTATTCCTTATGATAGTAAGAGAAAAGCTACTTTATATGAGCCTTTCTAAGTGTTACACAAATAAAGAAAGGATGTTGTCCAAAGCCAGAAAAGCATATCTGTTACAATCAGATGTCAACAAGGAATCTCCAACGTTCTTCAAAGCATTTATTATCAAGTCGGAACGGCTATTTCATGAAGAACAAAGCTAAAGACTCTCAAATGCATCTAAACGGATCTTTGTGATCAGGTATAAATAGAAGAAGTCAAAGATTGAACAACAAGTGATGTGATACAGTGATAAGCAACCAGAGAAATTACTCATCAGTTGAAAAGCTATATTACTCAAAGAACAATACTCATCTTATCAGATCAATAGCTGAAAGTTCTTATCACTCACACATCTTCACACTCTGAGAAATCATTTGAAGAAGAACTCATCTGCAACTCATCAAGTTCCAAGTTCATATTCACTCTTTGTAGTGTTTAAAGATTGATTGAATTGTTTTGTAACTTTGAAGTTGTGCTTCAAAACTCTCTGAGCCTGAAGAGGCTTGTTTCAAGAATACTTGTTGAGCCTGAAGAGGTTAGGTGTACAGACAATACTTGTGGTTGATCCTGGAGAGGCTAGGTATGCAAATGATACTCGTCTGTAACCTTGATCACTTATAGTGTTAAAACTTGGTAAAGCCAAGGACTGGATATAGCCCAAGGTTTGCGGGTGAAACCAAGATAAATCTGAGTAAACTATCTCTCTATCCTTCTATTTACTTTTCAGTTGTTTATCTGTCTTAGTAACATACTCGGGCGTGTTACATAGCTGTTGATCAGTGTGTTGTGAAAGGCGTGTGTTCTAAGAGCCACTTTTTTCACTGATTTTGTTTTGTGCTTCTTAAACTCTGATTTTCGAAAACACTATTCAACCCCCCTTCTAACGTTGTTTTGTGCCATTTCAAATACCACTAGAGAAACCTTGAGCCTCAACAATCACTTTCTCATCTATACCTATTTTCCTAACAACACTATCTGCTCTGGCACCACTTTTTTTTTATAAGCCAAAAAGTATATTAATTAGAGGGTACAAGGGTTCCCCAACCCATATACAAGAACAGGACTAGGAATCTAAGGGAAGGAACAATGTAACTAATATTCAAGAGAGCCAAGGAACCCAACATTGCTATTATAAAGACCTTCCAAACCACCGAACAACAAAGGATACTTACTATTCATCCACTAATACGGGTTTCCAAAACAGCAATAAAGTCAAGGTGATAGATTCTCATTAAATCTTTGATAAGATGTGGAAAATCTTTCCCACCAGCACCTCTACAATTCCAAATTAAACTATTCATTTACAAAAGTTGGGGGTTTGGAGTCTCAGCTCCTTGATTTTCTAAGGAAGAAACCTTTTGACTATCAATAGAAGTATCCATGTACTTCTACCTCAACATTATGGAAAGAAACAAAGTTATCTTTACCAAGGACAGCAGGTGATGAGATCTTCTGCATGCTCTCTTCAACAATTTTCTGAGGAATTTGACCATCCAAAAAATTAGTACAAATCTCCTCTTGAACATTGTTGTTTATCTGAAGGGAAGATGATACTAAGAGAGCAGTTTAAGAAGAAGGTTCAGATTTAGAAACACCCTTCTTTTTCTTAGAAGGATTCTGAAAAATCTTAATTCCCTTCCCCTTACTATTTTTTTTGATCGTTAGGTGTTTTAACCTTAGAATTCCCTAACTAGCCCTGTGGCTCATGGCCTATACTAAGAAGTTGAAAATTACAAAAATCAGAAGGGTTACTTGAGGTACACATACCTGAATTCTGAGAAGTAGAAACTACTTATGGGGCACTATTTTGTATCTGAAGAAGACTATAATCCATGTTAACAATTGTAGATGGAACCATGCATGCCTGAAGAACCTGCCTCATGAGGAGTTAAATCATTAGCTCTCATAGAACATTGGACTAGTTTCCCTTAATGAATAAACTTGGTATATTTAGATCCATCCCCTCTTCCCTCATCACTTTGGCTTTTAGGACATGTTTCCATCAACTTGACCTCTTGAATGGACTTCTTGGAATCACTATTAGATTTTCCCTTTCCTCTCTTTCTTTTATTTCTCTTGACATTGGAACCCGGCCGTCTTTGGACTATAAGGTAATGCCTCGCAACTAACCATGGACCTTCGGAAAGAGCATGATTATAATTCTCATTGGCCAAGAAATGAACAAGAAAGTAGCCATCAACCACATCCACTAGAGAGGTGCTTGCTTTCTTGGCCCATTTACGTTTCAGATTGATGAATTCCAGGACTTTGAAGTTAATATTTTTCTCAACAAGCTTTACTATTAATGTCCTTCTCCATTGACCACTGCTCTCATTCCTCATCAGCAAGAGGAATTTCAATTCCTACTCCAATCGGCGGAGGAGTAATATTTTGAGATGCTAATGCAACAGATTCTTCCAAAATACTTTTACTAAGATTTTGATGAATATCTTCACCAAAAAGATTCAAAAGCTTATCCTTATAGGAGGTTGCACCTTCAATATTTTGGATAGGAGGATCATTAGACATGATCACATCACTAGCATGAGCCTCATCAGTATCCAGTTTACGCTTATTACGATGAAGGTCATCATAATTCTTACTTGTAGATGAAGAAACACCCAGAACCCTAGCAGGCCTTTCTTAGTCATTCTTTACTCACATTCAAGTTCTTATTTTAAAAATTGAAACCTGAAAGCTCTTATTAAGTAGATCATGTCTACAAAATTTCATAAAATTTAAGGCTCTTTTTAAAACTTCGTAACACAACTTTATTTTAACATATATTACTTTATTTTAAAACTTAAGTAAATTTAGATTAAAATATCCATACCTATCAATATCTAATTTATTGAAATTTGGTAAGCATGATCCTTAAGAGAATATCATCCGATTCAAAATTTAAATTTGTTAAATTCATATTATATTAGATTTCCTTAATTGGAAGGTCATTATTTTGTTTTTCTTTTTGTTTGAGACCCTCTATATCTCTAAATCGTATTGGATTCGACTAATCTGAATCAAGTTAGGAAAACCCATTCAAGGGGGAAAAACTCTCTCAACTGTTATTTTTCTTTTTCATTCACATGACTCAAATTCAAGACCTTGCTCTAAGCGAATCCAAACTCCTTGCTACTTGGAATAACATGCATTGGTGAAGATTGTCTCGATGATTTCGCCGCTTTTGACTAGGTTAGCTTATGATGTTGGACCCCAACTAACTAATATGAATAGTAGAAATATACTATATAAAAATCACAAATGAAATATTATATATATATATATATATATATATATATATATATATATATATATATATATATATATATAACACATGGAAGGGGATCGAATTACGTCAGGGGTAAGTCTTGGATACTTAATCCATTTAATAATTTCTTACATATATTGTCAGCCCTATTTGTTTGTGGTCACTTTTTTTTTTAATCAAATTTCCCCCCTTAAATTGCTAGCTTTATTAATTATTAATTATTAGAGTCAAATTGGTTATACGAACATGTGGTTGGCTCAAGTAGTAAGGGATTTAGACACCTTAAGCAAGTGGTTAGGGGTTCGAATCCTGACTCTTGTGTATGAAGAAAACCTGATTGGGAGGGGAGAACTCACCTTATCTGCCTAACAGGTGTCCCGACGGAGATTAATCACTACTGACGATGGTGAATACTTCGTACCTATATCATGGTTAAAAACAAAAGAGTCAAATTGGTTATACATTACCATTGCTTTGATATATTTTTTTATATTAATAATTTTAATATAATTACTTCTACGTTTAAAGACCAGGGTCAAAAATACCAAAATATGACCACATTTACTATTCATTGCGAAAATATAATTAATTGAGTGCAGTGCATCACGAGAGTTTAATATTTAATTCTTCATAATTTGATTACATAAAAAAGTCTTGAATTGATCTAATTAATGATAATTTTAATATATGAATGTAATTTGTTTTTAAAATATTTCAATATTCAAGCATTTTAATATTCATTTTTTAATTTTTTATTTAGAACTTATAAATTTAATAAATACGTAATTATTATTATTCTCAATTACTTTAACTAGAAAATAACTTCGAAAATGCTTTAACGTATTGACTGAGCTAGCAACATCATAAATTTTATTATATTATATATGAATGTAAATAATGGAACATGATTATCTTTCACTTATCGTTTTCTTTAATTTCATTGTCAAGTTTTCATTTATTATTCATTATATAGGAAAACAGATTTTGTATATATGTGGTTTAACTTTTATTATATGTAAATATAAAAAATGCTTCAAGAATTTCAAAAACAACTATAAAATTATTGGAGATATAGTTAGTTGGAGATATGGTTAGTTAGTTGATAGTTAGTTGCTAGATCTATGGTTAGTTGGTTGCTAGATCATTAGTCTATATAAAGGCTTAATCTCTTTGTAATCAATCAATCCATTCTATCAATTTCACATTCATACTTTCTCTCAAATTCTTTTCTCCTCCAATGGATGTCATATTTCCTAATATGGTATCAGAGCGATATCAACCACCATGAGAGAAAACTTTCCGCTGCTATTTCTTAATATTATTCATTTTTCTTTCTTTTCATTTTACCCAAAGAAAACTCAAAACACCTTTCCTTTTCATTTCTTCATACATTTCTTTGCTTGAATTATAGACTCTAATGATGACGAGTTCCATGATATTGAGAGGTCAGATCCAAGTCCTGATATGCTTCTAGTTGATGGCATGAATGCCTCTTCAAATGGTATGGCTGTCGATGCTGCACCACTAGAGGCTTTGTTTTCCTGGAAAGAAGAGTTGGAAGTTCTTGTTCGTGGAAGGGGAGAGCTTTGGCAAACCTTGAGAGCAGATTTTATGAGATTTTGCTCTCTTTCTTGTTCTATTTCTTTCTTTCTTCCACCTGTGCATTCAAAATCCAGCACTGGCATCAACAATGAAGAAGATCAACACAAGAAGCCAAATTCTCATTATTCTGCCACTGCAGTTATTGATTCTCTTGCCAAAAAGAAGAGCATTGCCTCAAAAGGGGAAACTCCTTCAGGCTGTGATGGATGTTGGACCATTGCTTCACACGGTTCTCCTTGGAGGGCCACTTCTTCATTTGCAAAACCCCCTCTTTTGCAACACATCAAAGTTCCACCTTTAACAAATCAAAGAATCTCAGGGGGCTTCCCATTACGGCTAGCTCTCTTGAAATCAAGGTCTCATAATATCCACATGCCTGGTATCTCAACAATACTTGGCATCATTTCTACACACTCAAAGCCTTCCTTTTAACATCTAGATTTGATCCATCCTGAGATACAAATAAAGGATATCTTGAAGAAATGGGCCGTTGGTATTTCAATATAGAATTAATAGTCCTCTCTAGGTAATCAGCACGATTGCATGCCATGATCACAACAGCTGCCACTGGAACTTTCGAGTTCTTGAACAAGAGATTTTATTTGTCCATATTCTTGGTCTCGACGCTTCCTCTCTTCTTCTAGGGCCACAATCCGTCCTTGTTGCAAGCTAATCTGATCAATCAGTGATCGCATTTGACTTGTACAATGGTTTTCAGCTTCAATAGCAGCAGCAAGGTGATCAGCATATTCTGATTGGGTTGCGAATAGCCTCATCTGGATGTAGATGAAGACGCCGGCTGCAACCAAGAGAAGGAACCGAAAATCACAACAACAAAAAATTTGCCATCAGCTTTCGCCCAAATTTGATATTACTACACTGCACTACAAAGAGGGTTTAGAGATTCATTACGCCGCCACGGCACTTCTCTGCCTTACGTTCGGCTTCAGAGGAGCATGGTCAGAACAGAAGAATTGTAAAGAATGGTTCTTCGTCTTTGTCCAAGTCCGTTTCAGAGGCACCAACATCTTTATGCCTAATATCCGTATAGTGGTGACAACTTTTGGGAACACAACAACAACAAAAAAAAAAAAAAATTGGTTAAGCATTGATCATTTTTCTTGCTTCTGCCCGTGATGGTGGTTAAGCATTTTGCCTAAAATTGGTATTGAAATTCATGAGGCTTAACAAGCCCATTTTAGAGCGACTTTTGACTAACGTTAATTCTAGCGAGTCGACTCATTATTGATATTTGGAGGCTAAATAGCCCATTTTGGAGCAACTCTTGACTGATGTTAATTTCAGCAAGTCAGCTCATTTGATATACAGATTTCATTCTTTTGCCAATGTTCATTCCGCAAGATTCATTTGCTTTTGGAACGAATGCCGGGAGACATCGAAAGAAGATCGACGAAGCCCAAAAGAAGGTTGAAGACTTCTCGGATCTATGAACTTACTAGTTACCTATATCATTGTTTGACTTTTCTTGATTAGCCAATGTAATTAGGCTTATACATTTGTAATTTTCATTCATTGTTCTTTCTTTTTCTTGCATTATGTTGTACACCCCAAGCTGGATTTGCTAATCCGCACTTCCAGCTTGCGGGGGGCTATTGGAGATATAGTTAGTTGGAGATATGGTTAGTTAGTTGATAGTTAGTTGCTAGATCTATGGTTAGTTGGTTGCTAGATCATTAGCCTATATAAAGGCTTAATCTCTTTGTAATCAATCAATCCATTCTATCAATTTCACATTCATACTTTCTCTCAAATTCTTTTATCCTCCAATGGATGCCATATTTCCTAATAAAAATAATCATTAGAGTAACTTACAATTCTAAAATAAATGTTATTAATTAAATTTAAAAATTTGCTAATAGCACTATTTCTTTGAAAGACATTTAAAAGTTTTCTCATTTCCCAAATAAATAATTTGATATTGATTCCCAATAATTTTTTTATATGTTCTTTCGTATTTTTTATATTTTATTTATTTTTAATTTCTTCTGGGATAGTTGTTTCCTTTTCAATGTATATTTCAATTAATTTTAAAACAAAAACTAAAATAATAAAATAAGTATATATTCATTGATAATTGTAAATATAAATTAAACTTATAAATAGTAAGAAGTTCGAATTAAAAAGTTTTTCACAAAAATTAATTAATGAAATAAATAAATATGTTAGTTAGTGAGAACATAGTAGGGGATTCACATTATTTATTCACATTATTCCATCTAGAACTATGAGCTTTGGTAGCAATTACTATGCGCTTGTTATTGTGGATGACTATTGAGACACCCCCTTAGCATCTCATTTTGATCTTGTTGCATGTCCTAATAATAGCTATTACTTATCAATCCACATATACATAGTTATATTCATGCCTGATGAGTGTGATTTTACCTCATTTTTCATGTACATTTCGGCATGCATTTGCATATAGTTAGGCCAATTTAGTGTTGATTTTGTATAGTTTTTCCTTTGGAACGGATGAGGTGGTTTCTGGTGTTGTTTTGCAGGATTTAATGGAAAAATGCCCAGAAATGAGCCTTGGGGGTGCTTGGCTGAAAAAGAGCTTGAAAAGTGAAGGTTATGAGCCAAACAGAGAGTATCACGGCCTGGCCGTGATGGCCCTCACGGCCGTGAGGAGAGCGATGAGCGTGTGAAGATTGAGCCAAAAGTCGGAAGTCATCACGCGGCCTGGCCGTGATGGCTATCACGGCCTGGCCGTGATGGCTATCACGGCCTGGCCGTGATGGCTATCACGGCCGTAACCTGCTAGTTGGAAAAGTCAGAAACGATCACGGCCTGGCCGTGATGACCATCACGGCCGTGATGAATAAGTGAATGAAGAGGCGCCCAAGTCAGAGACCATCACGGCCTGGCCGTGATGGATGTCACGGCCGTGACGGGCGACGGACCTATAAATGAACCTGCACTGAACAGAAAAAAAAAAACAAGAACTTTTAACCTAAAAGAAGCTGCACTTGGAGGAGGCTAAGGCTGGTGGCTGGAGAGGGTTTCTACCCAAAAAGGGGGGCATTTTCTCTGCTCTTGGATGGAGAGAAGATTGGAGGAAGCTTGTCTATGAGTGTTCTCCATCCCTTCTCTTTTTCCTTTTTGTATTTCCTTATCATGAGTAGTTAAATCCCCATTGTTGGGGTTAGATGAACTTGTCTGAACTTGTGTAATTGATTTGGTAATTTAATACAAGTTTCTATTTCGTATGAGTATGTGATTCTGTGTTTAATGCTTTCCTTGGATTAGCTACCCATAGGAATGATTTGTTGCTTTGATAGATGACTGGAAGGTTGGTATTAAGGCATGCTCATGAATCATATGCCAAGTAGGTCAAGAATCTAGACATAGGTGTTGGCTGCTTGCAATCTTATAAGTCTTAACTTAATGCAAAATCCCAGGTTATTCCACCTAAGACATTAGGGTTTAATTTGGGGTTTTAGGCTCAATGCACCTAAGACATTAGGCTTGAGTAATTTAGAAAAGGCTTGATTGGCATAATTGAATTAGGACTTGTGTTAGAAGCCATTTCATTGCAACTAAGGGAGGATTAGTGTAGTCTAACCCTGACAATTCTAGCCACATCCCAGTTTGCATACCAAGTGTTTGTTAAAAATTCTAAAAGACCAAAAACATTTTGTTTTCTGTTTAATCCCTCACATTTTAGATTAGTCTAGATAGTTGTTAAATTTGCGAATTGGTAATTGACAACCAATCCCTGTGGATACGATAACCGGTCTCACCACCGTATTACTTGATTGCGACGAGGTGCACTTGCCTTTATTCTAAAAATACGCATCAAGTTTTTGGCGCCGTTGCCGGGGATTGGTTTTGTCAATATCATTAGTAACAAATGAGACAACTAGTTTAGACATTTTTTTATTTTATTCTTCTGTATATAATTGATCTCTTTCTTTTGTTAGTTTTGTATATATTTGTTTTTGTATTTCTTTGATCTTGTGCTTAATTGTCTGTGAGGTGAAAAATTGATTAGATAGGATCATGGACTACAATTGGTACCAACCATCTGATGCAGAAAGTGAATTATCTGAGCTGCAGCTGCGGGTAGATATCTTGCGATTGGCCGTAAAAATCCAACAAGTGAGTGATGAGTGTCAAGGGCAAGCTGTCCCTCCTCCACCAATGGTAGTTTGTTCCGAATGGGAAATCAACTTCCCAACACTCCTACTCCATGGTGGGGGAACCTTCCAAATAACACTTTGATGGATGAAGGGGAACATTGGGAATCTTCCACACCTTGGTATGATGAGCCATCCCCATTGGAAGTTGTTTGGGAGAACTTCAAATCTGCATTCCCAGTCGAGGTTGAGCAACCTATCCCGGATAGTCAATCTCACTTAGAGGCTGTTTTGGAGAACTTCATGGCAACAACAATGGAAGAATTCAAGAATCAAGAAGATGCCATTCGAAGTCTCGGGGTACGTATTGAGGAATTCTCTAACCTACTATCCAAAATGCCAAATGAGGACTTGATGGATGATGATGAAGATGATGCAATGATGGATGAGGAGGAAGAAGAAGAAGTGGGAGCAACCGAGTCAAGAAGTGAAGACCCTGTTTTGGAGAACATAGTTGCACCACTCCCCATTGAACCCTTGACTAAGGAGCCTGAAAGGAAGAGGCAATTGGAGGACATCTATTTCACCATGCTTGGAGATGATGAAAAACTTTTGGAATTAGATGGTGCTATTGGTTCCTATGCATGTGTGGAATGTGATGGGAGAAACACTTGTGTGGTTTGTGCGGAGATTTCTGCATATTTGGAAGGTGATGGATTTGGCGATGCTGAGAGTGAAGATTGTACGAAGCTGTAACAGCACCAATGATCCTCTCGAATTGTTTGCCACCTCACATTTTAAAGCAATCGACAATGGAGTTCATGCCTCTGCCTGAGGTTGAACCCCATTTCTATTGGGAAGATTTTATTGATAAAGGGGTCAATTTTGACCCAAGAGGGAGTGAGAAATTCAACACATTTGGTGAGGTCACCATGATTTTCAAGAGCTCACTCCCATATTTTTGCTGCAAATCGTGGGATCCAGGTGAAGGATCTCACATGGTTAGCATTCATTGGTCCTTATACCACAGGTTATGGGATCCAGGTGGATGCTTCTTGATGAGTCAAGCTAGTGACGTTAAAGAAGCGCTTATTGGGAGGCAACCCAACTTTTCTTAACCCTTCTCTTTAGTTAGTTTTTGTTTTTGATTTTCAACCTCTTGAATAATCTGAGAAGCTCAAGAGGTTTGTTAATAATTTTGTTAAGTGTCTTCAGATTTTGAATAAAGGAAGGAGAAAAAAGAGCAGGGAGAAACAAAGCCAAAAAGCATGTGAGCCAATACCCGCTACCGCCTCGGTAAGCCGTTCCAATTTTTTTTTTTTTTTTTTTTTGCTTTATTTTATTCTCCTCTCCTCTCCAACTTGATTGTTTACATTGGGGACAATGTAAATCTTTAAGCTAGGGGTAGGGGTATTTTGCATATGTTCATATCTTGCATTGTAAATATTGCATTCATATAGGTTTAGTCTTGCATGATCACATGAATTGATTGCCCTTGCTTTGATTGAGCTTATGATTGTGAGAGCTAAGTGCCAATTAAATTGTGATAGTGGATTTTTGAACCCAATTCTGTTTATTCTTGTGATATGGCTGCAAATGAATATGCTTGAGATGATTTTGGATAGTTGATGATTAGCATATGTTTCTTTAGACTTGTGTTTCTCACTGGTTCTTGAACTGATAAATGTGAGCTTTTGAGCCATTAGGGGGTACTCACTAAATCTGCCCCCATTCTTTGTGTAGAGTGTTATTCCTCTTGGTTTGTTTTCTCTAGAACATGACTTAAAACCATTTTAAAGCTTAAAATTTTTTGGAAACATTTTTGAAAATGATTGAGGCAATATGTATTTTTCTGGCCTTCGGAGCTTTGAATGTGTAAATGCTACCCTTAGTTGCCCAATTTTGAGCCAAAATGAATAAAATGCTTTTCTTGGTACCCTGAAAAATTTTGATACATATACTTGATAAGGGACCTTCTAAAGTATCACAAAAGGGTAAAAAGGTAGTTGAAAGTTTGGGAAAAGAATCAGAGTAAAAAAAAAAAAAAATTCTCCCCTTCTCCAAATAAAAAGAAAAAAAAAGGGAAAATAAATAGAGAAGGGGATGACAAAAAAAATAAAAAAAAAAAAGAAAAAGAAAGAAAAGAAGGGTGGAAAGTAATTTGAAAACCCAAGAAGGTATTTTAGAAGGTTGCTTGTGTTGAAATGTTTGATACTTGGGTTAGCCTTTTGAAATATCCCTTTCTTGTTATCCCCACCTAAAGATTAATCCCATGGCCACGTTACAACCAAATAAAAGACCTCTTGATTCTTAGGTGTTTTCATAAATAAAGTGGAGATTTGGTTGATAGTCAAGCATATGGTAGGAATCATTCCTTGAGGAAAATGGAGCGAATTGTTATATATACTTGAACACTTGAGTGAGTGAGGCAAGAAAGAGAGCCAAGCAAATAAATAAGCTTGGGGTGAGCTTCAAGTGAGCAAGAGTGCCCGAATCAGTGAGAATGTGAGTCTAGGAAACTTAAGCCCCTAATTGGACTTGAATTGATTGTCTCTTGCTGAATTGTTTGAATTGCCTGTTGCTTGGATCATTTTACTCGGGTTCTTAGTTCACTATCCATGTTTTGCCTGTTTATCTCTTCTGGCCTTAGTTTTTGCTTGAGGACAAGCAAAGTCTTAAGCTTGGGGTGATTTGATGAGTGTGATTTTACCTCATTTTTCATGTACATTTCGGCATGCATTTGCATATAGTTATGCCAATTTAGTGTTGATTTTGTATAGTTTTTCCTTTGGAACGGATGAGGTGGTTTCTGGTGTTGTTTTGCAGGATTTAATGGAAAAATGCCCAGAAATGAGCCTTGGGGGTGCTTGGCTGAAAAAGAGCTTGAAAAGTGAAGGTTATGAGCCAAACAGAGAGTATCACGGCCTGGCCGTGATGGAGCTCACGGCCGTGAGGAGCGATGAGCGTAGTGAAGATTGAGCCAAAAGTCGGAAGTCGTCACGGCCGGCCGTGATGGCTATCACTACCGTAACCTGCTAGTTGGAAAAGTCGAAAGCGATCACGGCCTGGTCGTGATGACCATCACGGCCGTGATGAATAAGTGAATGAAGAGGCGCCCAAGTCGAGACCATCACGGCCTGTCCGTGATGGATGTCACGGCCGTGACGGGCGACGGAACTATAAATGAACCTGCACTGATCAGAAAAAAAAAAACAAGATCTTTTAACCTAAAAGAAGCTGCACTTGGAGGAGGCTAAGGTTGGTGGTCGGAGAGGGTTTCTACCCAAAAAGGGGGCATTTTCTCTGCTCTTGGATGGAGAGAAGATTGGAGGAAGCTTGTCTATGAGTGTTCTCCATCCCTTCTCTTTTTCCTTTTTGTATTTCCTTATCATGAGTAGTTAAATCCCCATTGTTGGGGTTAGATGAACTTGTCCGAACTTGTGTAATTGATTTGGTAATTTAATACAAGTTTCTATTTCGTATGAGTATGTGATTCTGTGTTTAATGCTTTCCTTGGATTAGCTACCCATAGGAATGATTTGTTGCTTTGATAGATGACTGGAAGGTTGGTATTAAGGCATGCTCATGAATCATATGCCAAGTAGGTCAAGAATCTAGACATAGGTGTTGGCTGCTTGCAATCTTATAAGTCTTAACTTAATGCAAAATCCTGGGTTATTCCACCTAAGACATTAGGGTTTAATTTGGGGTTTTAGGCTCAATGCACCTAAGACATTAGGCTTGAGTAATTTAGAAAAGGCTTGATTGGCATAATTGAATTAGGACTTGTGTTAGAAGCCATTTCATTGCAACTAAGGGAGGATTAGTGTAGTCTAACCCTGACAATTCTAGCCACATCCCAGTTTGCATACCAAGTGTTTGTTAAAAATTCTAAAAGACCAAAAACATTTTGTTTTCTGTTTAATCCCTCACATTTTAGATTAGTCTAGATAGTTGTTAAATTTGCGAATTGGTAATTGAAAACCAATCCCTGTGGATACGATAACCGGTCTCACCACCGTATTACTTGATTGCGACGAGGTGCACTTGCCTTTATTCTAAAAATACGCATCAATGCCCTCGAGGCACTAGAACTTGTTTGAGTTAAATTCAAGCACTTATTATCACAAACTTTATTTAAACTCAATACCTATTTGGATATTTAATAAGTCATCTACATATTCCAATATATAATAATCAATTGTCAGTATATGTATTTGATGTACAAACTTAATATAAAACATAAGTTAAGACTCTCCGGAGCTGGTCAAGGACACTTGGATTCTACTCTTTCCTCTATGTACCACTTATGAATCCTCGAAGTGGAATCATCCTTACAGATAACAATGCAGCCTCAGAGGTTGGGGGTAAATCCACATCCGTCATCTGTAACCAACAACAGGTCCAAGCGAACAACAAAAAGTACACAAAGGAGAGGTAAGATAACTACTTTCAACAAAAAGGTAATAGAGTAGATTTTACATCTTAGGTACATAAGGGTAAATTTCCACAAAACAACATAAATAGATCAAGAGAATAATCACAATAAAGACTTACTTATCAATATAGATTTTCATCAAGGTCGTAAATTATCATTAATAAATAACAAATGTAAATGCATATGCATATGCTCACACATTTGTCTCTTTTAGTGCCGATCGACTCAATCTTTGAAGAGACCCAACAACAACAGAGGAGCAATCAAGAATCAACGTTTTCGTAACCAATAGACAAATCAAGTTCTTAAAAGAAATCATTTGTGCCCCACGGCTAATCGGAAACATCCTCAATTGAGTCTAAGTAGTTCAGGGTCTCGTCACTGGTACATCTGTGTTGCATCGGATACCACAACAACAGGGGAGCTACCACCCAGCCTTGTGGAGTTCCGCACCAAATGTACCCCCTAGGCCATCTCAACCTTCCCTTAGTACTCCCACCCGCACTTGGGTGTATCTCCTCACAGACACCACATGCAAGAATGGACACAATGCAATCATTTATAAAATTATATTAGCTCAAGTGATCATCACATCCAAGTGAGATGAGCATAGGTGTCCATCAACCATAAAGGGACATTTCAAATTCATAATAGTCCAAGTAAAGTTCAAATATAGGTATTCGTAGTCCACATGGACTCCATCCATGTTGATATCAAGTCAATGGTCATTGTGTAGCACACGCTACCAAGCATAATCATTCACCTTGAGCCAAGCATCTAGTGCATTTACTTTCAAATAGAACCAAATATTCATTATTCGGCAGACCACAAAATAAGGCCAATCACATCTATTTTAGGGTGTAGCCTTACTCAAGCTTTCTAAGACTGTAAGATCAACCTCATTTTGGTTAGCACAATTAGAGATTTACAAATTCCAAGTTTCTACACTAAACCAGAAATTTTCTCCTTGAACGAGCTTACTTTGACCACTCACTTAAATTGACTCTAAAATTATATAAATATGAAAGTTTACCACTTTAAGCTACACATCCTAAGCTTTCCAAAAGGATAAAAATCAGTTAATGTCGAGTTAATTTCTTAGCCCGAGATATGGTCTAACAAAGAAGACTCTTTTACAACGAAATTCTAGATCGTGCATATCAAATTTTTGTGCACTTTAGATTGACCTATATGACCAAAAATTCTGAAACTTATTATCTTTCAAACCCAACTTTTTTCACTCAAAAATGATTTTCGTAACTCAAGTTATGTGCATTCCAATTGGACTGTCCTGTAATAGATTTTAGAATTAAACCTATCTGGCCTTTTGAGCATTATGATCAATCCCTTTGGCCAAAAATTCTGAAACTTAATAGTATAAAACTAATATATGTCATCTTTCAAACTAAATTGGATTAACTCAAAAATGAGTTCCCTAGGAAAATTTATCCATATTTAAACTAGATTGGTTTATAACAGACCACAAAACAGTCGACTAACTTCAAAGTAGCACAAAAACTTATACAAAGAAGATAAAATTGTGAAACTTTCCAGTCACCAACTACTATGGATCATCTTTAAAATCCAATTGGTTTCATCGAAATATCATTCTTATAGACAAAGTTATGGTCCATCGAAGAGAACTCGCTTTGCATCGAGAATCTACAACGTGACAGCAGTATTCACAAATTTACTAGGACCTATATGTTTGGAGTAAAATTATGAAACTTTCCAGTCTCATACCACTCGTATGTAGTCTTACAAACAAAATTGGTTTCACCGAAGGAGGACTTTTAAAGCTCAATCTATACATATTTTAGTCAAGCTCTAGATTCAATCCTAGTGGTCCCAATTTCAACTCTATATAATTTTAATCTCACTTTTTCAAGGCACATAATATTCTCATTCATCAACAAATAATGTTAAGCATCTAACCACATCATTAAAACATTAACTTTCCATCACAATCTAACCATAGAACGCCAAATTCATAAAAAATCACCATTTCTTCAATCCACTAACACCATTTTCAACCTTAACCTATAAATTCCGAAAATAACCAGCCAATTATATATATACTAACTTCAAGCCATATTTGAGACCATTAAATCCTATGTTTTAAGAAGCCCTAATCAACATATTTGTGGTCACTCGAGACCTAATACTACCATCATCAACAATGGGGTCCAAATCAACCCAAGAATGGTGTGCTATCTTCCTCCTACACCATTCTCTCTCCAATATTAATTGTATCCTCCAAGCTTTCAAGATAATTTAAGTTAGGTTTAGAAAGCCCAACTAAGCACCAAGCTCGAAATCAACTAATCATGTAAACAATTTTCAAAAGAGCATAAAAACACATATAAACTATGGTTGGATGGGGTTTTCAACCTTTTTCCAACCATGAAAATGGGCAATCCGAAAATCACACAATAAAGAAAATAAATCTACAAAAAGGAAAACACATATAGAACAAGTAGAGAGTGGATAAGAAAGGGAATGGGGAGTTTCCCCTAAAAGTAAGACTACTCAAACCAAGTTAGAAGGGCATCTTCCTCCCCACCTTAGGGTTTGTAGTCAAGTTCTTCCATAACAACAAAAATGGAGTTTCCCTTGCTCCTTGAGAAGTCTAGAGACCATATAGAACCATGAAAAGATAAAACAAAACAAGTATCTGGTTAGAAAATGAGCCAAACCGAAAATTGCAAGAAAGGAAGAAAAAATAGAAATGGTGAGAGCTTTCTCACCTCTTTTAACAAAATGAAACCTTGAGTTGAAAAGGGGCTTGACTTGATGTAGAAGAAGAAAACTGGAGAAGAAAATGTTGGTGGGAAATATAGGAATAGAGAGGATGAAGATAATAGAAGATGAAAGTATGTGGGTGGGTTTTAGGTGTGTACCCATTTAAAGTGAAGCAAGAAAATGAATTGTAACATAGTGGTATTATTTTGATATCAAAATCAAATATCAATACTTATTTTTATATTTTTTTATATATTTAATTATTATTTTTCTCTTATTTTTCATCATTTTTTAATCCAAACTTATTATGATTGATGGTGTCAAAATTGAGTTTAAAATATCATTTCTCAATTTGATAATGTAGGGAGATGGGGCTGTCGTGAAATGGGATGGAAAATATCTTGTGAATTTTGAATGGATGGTGAGAGATGAGGAGACAAAAAAGTAAGATCCAAAGGTTAAAAATTAAAGAGCAAAAAGTGAGGATTTTGATTGGTTACTCTCAAGATACAAAAATAATCTTTATCTTCAAGAAATAGAGTTCACGGCTGAAGCTAGGAGGAAAAAGGAACAAGTTAATTTTTGATGAAAATTGGTTCTAAATAATACGGTGTTCAACATTTTGCAGTATAATATTTTTGATTTCTGGATTTCAATTTAATCTAGGATTTTGGAATTAGACTATTAAGCTCGTTTGATGGTCTTGATAGGATAGGGACGGATAGGATAAGAAAGCAGGATAGGAGTAAGATATGACATGAGCAGGATAAGCTGTTATCCTGTCCGTCGTTTGGTGACCACCAGATAACCAACTGGATAGCATTGTAATTTTAGTATGAATTTTAAAATTTTCGTTTTTGTTCCGAATGTTTTCATATTTTATTAAATTTTATTTTTTTATAATTTTTTTAAGATTATATAAAAAGACAAAATTATCCTTATGATAAAATTATATATAATATTTTAAAATTTTAAAATATTGTTTAGCTTAAATTAATTTTGTTATAATTTAAAATATTCATTTTTAGTATTTACTTTATATATAGTTAAATTATTAGAATATTTATTTATTTATTTATTTTTCAGTTTTTTAAAATAATGTGAAGTAACAAAATTAGCCTTGTAACAAAATAAAAAAAATTTAAAATTAATTATTAATATTTTTATTATTTTATGTTTTATTATACCTTTTTTGGTAACCATATTATATTTTATTATACTTTAATTATTTTATATATAAAATATTTTTATACTTTATTATACTATAAATCACATTATCCTATCCCGTTGAGTTCTAACACAGTTCTCCCTTAGGATAGAATTTTAACTAAATGGACAGGATATGATAGGTGACAGGATTGATTTATCATATACTATTGGCTCACCAAACAATAATTTCAAATAGGATATGACAGTTTATCATATTATATTTTTTTTATTCTGACCACTAAACGAACAGGTTGAATATTTTGGAAGTTGGATTTGGGTTCCTGGCTCTGGGTTTGACATAGGACTCGGTATCCGTGCTCGTTGAGGCAAATGAAGTTGATACATTTTAAAATAATACTATTTTCTCAGTATCAGTTTCTACGTGGTTTTAGCATTTGGACGTATTGTTCCACTCCAAAAAATTATTTTAATTCATTTTGTCCGGTCAAGTTGGGATTTTTTGTCACCTATCATATCATATCTATCTAGTTAAAATTATATTTTAAGGGAGGAGTTAGGTTAGAACTCAACGGGATAGGATATGGTGATTTAAAGTATAATAAATTATAAAAACATTTTATATATAAAATAATTAAAGTATAAAAAATAATATTTTAATTATAATAAAGTATAACATGGTAAAAAAAAAGGTATAGTAAAATATAAAATATTTAAAATAATAAATATATTAATAATTAATTTTAAAAATTATTTTTATTTTATCACAAGGCTAATTTTGTTATTTTATATTATTTTTAAAAACTGAAAAATATAAAAAATATTCTAATAATTTTAACTATATGTAAAGTACTCACTAAAAAAAACTATATGTAAAATAAAACTCAAAATGAATATTTAAAATTTTATAAAAAAAACTATTGAAGTTAGACAATATTTCAAAAATTCAAAAAAATTGTATATAATTTTATCACAACGATAATTTTGTCTTTTTATATAATTTAAAAAAATGAAAATTATAAAAAAAATAAAAACTAATAAAATATGAAAACATTTAGAATAAAAATGAAAGTATAATGTTATTCTGTTGGTTATCTGGTGGATACCAAACGTTGGATAAGATAACAGCTTATCCTGCTCATATCATATCCTACTCCTATCATGTTCTCTTATCATATCTGCCCCTATCCTATTCTGATCACCAAACGAGCCCTCATAGTCCATTTAACAATTAGGTTTTCGGCCCACAACCCAGTCTATCAGGGTTCAATTTATGGACAAGCACATACATAAGATTATTAGTCATTAAAAACATGGTTAATGATTATTTTTTTTATACAAAACACATGTTATATTAACCTTAAAAAAAGTATAGACAATAGCGTTTTAGCGACGAATACAAAACTCAGAACGGCGCCGTGGTAATAAGGCCTCTTTTCCCACTCCTATCTCTCATTGTTTTTTGTTTCTCATCTCCCCACTGTCTGAAAAATGCCTTCTCCGTCGACGTTAAAGCTGAGAACATTGCACCCTAAGCCAATTTCAATTCCCGTCATCTTTCTTTGGTAAGTTTGTTTCCTTGTCTCTTGGTTGTTGCTTTTATAAATTAGATTTTCTATGATTAATAGATGTTTCAGTGAAGAAAAATTATGCCAGAGGAAGTTCCAGTTGAATTTTAACCAAACTAATAGTATGTAACTACCAAAAACTCACGAGGTAATCTCCCCTTACCTTTTAAAGACAAACAAACTTCTTGTCTAAGATCCTTCAAGTTCTTTCTTTTTCTACTCACAAAGGTCACACCAACAAACCAATATCATAACCTTCATCAACATGTAAATTATCAAGTTAAAACAAACAAAACCAAGGCTATATAGAAACCTACAGATGGCTCACAACCATGTTAGGGTTTATGTAGCTAGGAATTTTTGCTCATTTAAAGCTTGGACATACATGAAGATGAGATTATCTTGATGATAGAAAAATTACCAAAAGTTCAAAAACTAATTCATGCAAATTCCTAGGATTTTTCCCATGAATTTTCAAAGAGAATGAAACTTGAATCAATAACATATTCATGGAAGGGAAATTGAACAATGAATGAAAGTAAGGATCTTAGATCATGAAATATTACCTCTAGGATGATGTGAATGGAGGAAATGAAGAGAATTTTGCAAGAACTCCAAAGAACACTTAAAGACTTCTAAGTGTAATAACTTAGCAAGTTTTGATGGAAATGAAAGAATGAAATGAAATGATCAAATGCCTAATATATATATATATATATATATATATATATATATATATATATATATATATATATTATATATATATATAGAGAGAGAGAGAGAGAGAGAGAGATTTTGAAAATATGAGGGTTAAATAGTCCAAAACTTTGTGGGATTCATTTGGAATTTTTAAGGAATGTTAAGGGCATTTTGGTCTTTAATTTCGCAAGAAAATTAAGATATTTTTAAATAAATCATGACGACTATGGTGAGTCATGATGGTTTGATTAAAATACTCTTAATTGTGTATTTTAAATTCTAAAATTATAAGGGTACAAAACTATATTAGTTCTAAAATCTCTCTCAGCACCACCTCTCCTGCTGGTCGGACTGATTGGACAAGAAATCGGTCATTTGGTTGGTCCGAGCACCTTATCAGATTGGATATGCAGTCAATTTGGTACAGACGATATGACTTGGGCGGTTTCTAAAAAAATTGGTGACCCAAAGACATATCAAACCAGGTGGATCATGCAATATTGATATAAAAAAAAACTGAGCAGAACATACCCGACCATATTCGACCACCGCATGGCCGAACCGCACTAGACGTGGCCAGATCCGACCACATCATCCAGATCTAACCTACGACAACCACCACAACGACCTAGCGCGTTGCGCTGCCGCGTTGTCGCGTTCTGTTGTTGTGGTTAGCTCCTTCGCATTCTGATTTTCTGATTCTGTGGTCTTGATTGTCTGTTGAAAATAGACTAATCTAGACAATGTGTTATGAAAAATAAAATAGAAGACACATACTTGATATGCCATCCCAATATTTACATATATGTTTAATTAATTAATTAGAGTTATTAATTAGTGGAATGCTTATTTGTATTAATTTTTGTGTTGTTTAATTTGAGTAATTTTATTTGCTTATTACACTATTTTTATTGGGTGCGTTAATATTGTATTATTGCAAGATAATAATATTATGCTATTGTTAGTATTATTATTTATTTAGAAAAATATTATTCTACCAAAAAAAATATTATTTTAAATATTATAGTTGAAAGAAATTTATTTTCAAATTTTGCCTTGCATAATTTAGTCGTTTTTTTAAAAAAAACAGAAAGAAAGACAAAAAAGATGAGAAATGAAATAAGGAATAAGGAAAAAATAAAAAAAGGTCCTTTACTTCCTTCTCTCTTCACTTCAAACTCTCCCTTCTCTCTTGGTTTTTCCAGCCACCGTCCGGAGAGGAGAAGCTGACCCCGCGTTTCAGATTGTCGTCCCTCGCGTTTCTGTCCGGTTGGTTCTCCACAGTGTCGTCGTCACCGCCCGGGTAAGGAGCCAATTTCGATTCCCGTTACCTTTCTAGGGTAAGTTTGTTTACCCGTCCCTTGGTGGTTGCTTTTATGAATTCGATTTTCTATAATTAGTCGTTGTTTTTAGTGTGAAAAAAAATTATGCTTTTAATTTCAACACAACGTTCTGGAATATCCATGTTCTATATGAACTTACCTACCTTTCTGTGTTGATTTGCTATTAACTTGTAAAATTTGGGCCTTTGCTTTTGCATGATTAATTGCGTTGTTTCACCCTTATTTGTTTTTTTAATTTTATTTTTCAATTATTATTATTATACAGGCAGTGGTACACTGTAACAATTTAGAAAATGCTTTCTGGTGTCAAATTCATTCCCCGCGACCAGGTCAGTAGTATTAGCATACTCCTGTCACTGTGTCATTGTTGTTATTCCTATTTATAAGTCTGATTGTGTTTGTTTTATACCCACATTACTGTGTTTGTACTAGGTACAAGATGAGAATTTGGATTCTATTACGAAGGAACGAAAAAAATCTGATAGTAGGAGGGAAAAGAATAAGAGGAAAGGGAAGAGCTCTAGGAACAGTTCTGATGATGATGAGCTTGATAAGATAAAGAAAGGTTCTAGAAAGAAGAAGTGGTATTCCTCTGATGAAAATTCTTCGTTTTACACGACCGAAAGTGAAAGCGAGTATGATGGTAAGAAGCATAGGAGGAAAGCAAAAAAGAAAAAGCATGATGGTTCATCAGATGATTCTGGTGAAAGGTCAAGAAGAAGATCAAGATCGAGGAGTGGTAAAAAAGAATATACATCCGAGGAAGGCTCTTCATCTTCTTCTGATAGTAGCGATAGTTTTTCAGATCGAAAAGGGAAGCACCAAAAGTCAAATAGAAAAGATGGGAATAAAAAGAACAAGATAAAAGGTGATGCTGCAAATGTTGTAGATTCTGTAAGTGAGATGGAAATAGCAAGAAAAGAAATGGGATTGGATTGGATGCTTAGGTCTGAAAGTAAGAGGCCTGCACTTTCTGAAACAGTGGAGATATTGCCAGAGGAAGTTCCAGTTGAAGAGGTATGACTAATCATGTTATCCGCCCGCCGCCCACCCCCCAACAGCCTTCTAGTTTTCCAGTTGACTTATATGTTTATCGTCTCATTGTTTTCTCTTTTTTTTTCTTTTATTGCTTAACTATGAATTCATTCTTAATCATAAAAAATTGTTTGTCATATTTTGCTATTTCGCACCAGAAAATAAAACGATAAATGAAAAGGGAAAGATAAAATAAATAGGAATTAAGCCAAAGAAGAAATGAAAGCAAAGAAAAACTTCTTTCTTACATTGGCATCACTCACCTTATTGTTTTAAATGAGAAGCAAAAATAAAACAAAAGGAGGGAAATAAAGTAAATGGAAAAATTGTATAAGATATTCTTTCAAAAAAAAAAAGGAAAAGATATCAGATAGTTTACTTGGTGAGCTACTGCTTTTGATGAATGAGTGAACATTGTGTTTCTTTACCTGTTGACACTCCAATAGGTAAGTTTATGTCCATTTCTGGTCTGTCTAAAATGTTTTCATTTCGTTTGCAGTTTCTTTTCAATTTTTAATCTCATTGCCAATGTAAGGCATTAAAAAGACTGAATATTTTGTTTTCTTTTTCAGTCAAAGAAGGTGAATCCGAAGGAATTGAATCCATATCTGAAGGATAATGGGAGTGGTTACCCAGAAGAAAGCGATGGTGCTAAGGGTGGTGCAGACCAACTTTTATCTTCTTCTATTGTTGGGGATGGGGGAGCAAGTTGGAGACTTAAAGCTTTAAAGCGTGCACAAGAGCAAGCAGCTCGAGAAGGAAGAAACTTTCAAGAGGTTTTATGCGTTGCTTTTCAAATATTCTTTGTTTCTATTTAAAAAGTAAAATAAATTCACTGTTCATGTTGTAAACATTTTGCTATTCACTATATGGATATGTACAGGTTGTGGAAGAAAGGTGGGGTTCTCTTGGTGAGTTGACTGCATCTGTTGCATCACATGCAGCTGCCCCAGTTCGTGCTCATCTACATGCTATAAAAAGTAGACAAAGAGGGATAACTGAAGAAAATTCACCAAATTCCGATAGGCATAGTCGAAGGAATTCTAAAAGGGTAACTATGAGAATAGGGAGAGAACTATTGGATATTTATTTCCTACTTCTTAAATAGATGATATCTTCAGCTTCAAATTTATTATGGAGCTAATCTCACTTTCCTGAAATTATGAAGTATATACCATTACACTACTGAATTTGGTTGCTGAAACACTTGCAGGACTATGGAAAGGATGGTTCTGTCCGGCACGGTGAGATGAAAGCACCAAAAGTTCAGGATTCTTTATATTGGGGAAAGCGAAAAAGCCAACTTGTAGATGAGGGTGCTGGGGTCATCTCTGCGGCAGCATCTAGCCTAAATAAGTTTACTAATGATGGAAGCTTTATGTGTGAATTTGCTAGCAAGAAGAGTAATAATTCTGACGGTTCTGTTTTGGTAAGTGTTGAACAGGAACATGTTTCATCAGAGGCAAACACACCGGCTGAAAGCAGTGCAGTGGTCAAGACTTCAATGAGCGCAAACCAGTTGGCAGCTAAGGCTATGCAGCTCCGTTTGAAAGGAAAGCATGAAGAAGCCGAGAAACTAATGGTAAAACTATAAGATGAGAGAATATGCCCTCTTTTCTAGACTTTGCTTGCCTCTTAACATTTTTGCGGTTTAAACTAATGGATATTGTTTTGTTTTTCTTATCCATTTCTGCACCCTTTCAGTATTGAATTTGGCATTATATTCAATTAGTTTATTCATTCTTACCAGATTATATCGTGTGAAAATAGCCATAACCAACTGCTTTTTCAGATATTGGTTTCAACATTTGTGATTTTGGTCTTTTGTCATTCCAGAATGGGGACAACCCAAGGAAAGAAGCGTTGAATAGTCTAAAATGAATTATAATTGTCTCCATGCTGTTAGAACTGGTTCAATTGATTAGGGATTTGAATGAGTATCACTGTATTATTGATGTAATTCTCTGGGTAAATGCTACCAACTCAGAGAAAGTAGTTACAGAGAGAGAGTGAAAGATAGAAAAAGAAATACACGGGTTCCCTCCAAGATTTCGAGAGCTTGGTCTCTCCCTCCCAATTCCAATTCCAAAATGAATCCTAACTGCTTCTCCCTCTCTCCTCCTTATTTATACTTTCCTAATTAGTTACAATAGGAATAACTAACTAGTCTATAGCTGGCCCAATAGGCTTGGGCTGTCTCGACCTTCTCTGATAGACCTCACAAATGGGAGGTCTAACAATACTCCCCCCCAAAAGATTCACCTTGTCCTCAAGGTGAAAAGAGGGAAACTGAGTAGCAATCATTTCATAAGGCTCCCAAGTATCCTCAAAATCGGGAAGGCTCTGCCACTGTATGAGAACTTCAGCTGACCCGGAAATAGTGTTTCTGATGGCTTGGACTGTTGCTGGAAAAACTTGGAGTTCCAGTTCTTCAGAGAGTATATTTGGAAGAGGTTGAGGTGTGACAGATGGTGAAAGAGCCTTCTTCAACAATGATGCATGAAAAACAGGGTGGATTTTGCAATCAGTGGGGAGTGACAACTGAAATGCAACAGGGCCAATCTGTTTGCTGGTTTGATAGGGACCATAATAACGAGGACTCAACTTCTCATTCCTCTTCTTTGCGAGAGGCTTCAAACGATAGGGCTGTAGCTTCAAATAAACCCAATCTCCCACTGCAAGAGTGACTGGCCTTCGAGACTGATCAGCATAATGGTTCATCTGATCCTGAGCCTTAAGCAAATTGGCTTTTAAATCATGCAGCAATTGATCACGAGTCTCGGTCATACTGTTCACTTCTTCAACTGAAGATGGAATGGTAGTTCCTCTAAGGAGGTGGGGAGGCTCCCTGCCATAGAGGGCTTTGAATGGGGTCAATTCGGTTGAGCTATTATAGTTAGTGTTGAACCAGAATTCGGCCCAACTCAACCAATGAGGCCACTGTTTCGGTTTAGAACCTGTAAGGCAGCGCAAATAGGTCTCCAAACAGCGATTCATAACTTCAGTCTGCCCATCTGTTTGTGGGTGATACGCAGAGCTGAACTTGAGTTTGGTGCCAGCTAGCCGAAATAACTCAGTCCAGAAGTGACTGAGGAAGATTTTGTCTCTATCGGATACAATGATAGATGGAAACCCGTGCAATTTCACCACTTAAGCAATAAAAAGTTATGCTACATCCTTGGTAGTAATGGATGACTAAGAGGGATAAAATGAGTGTATTTCGTGAGCCGATCCACAACCACTAGACTAACATCCTTCCCTTGCACTTTAGGAATCCCTTTAATAAAATCCATGGACACATCGGCCCAAACTTGAGTAGGAACAGGTAGATGTTGGAGTAAACCCGCTGGTTATAATGTCTGATATTTGTGCAGTTGACAGAATTCACATGAGGCCACAAATTGCTGAATGTCCCGCTTCATTCCCTCCCAATAAACGAGTCCAGCAATACGCTTATAAGATCTGAAAAATCATGAGTGTCCCCCTACTGCTGAGCTATGGAATTCCTTTAATAAGAGAGGAATCTTAGAAGAAGATTTTGGCAACACTAGTTTCCCTTTATAGAGCAGTTTTTTGTTCTGAAAAGAGTTGCCAGGATGAGATTGTGAGTCCTGGATTAAGTCCTGTATAATTCCCTGCAGTTTAGGATCTTCCTGGACTTCCTTTTCCCATTCCTCCAATTCTGAAAACTGGACAATAGATAAGGCAGCAAAAGTCATCTTCCTGGAAAGGGCATCCACTGCACTGTTTTCAGAACAATATACTGTATGTCAAAATCAAGGTCCATCAACTTGGATGTCCACTTGAATTGCCCCTCACCCCCAAAACTCGTTGATTTGTGAGGAACTTTAAGCTTCTGATTAGTAACAATGACAAAATGCCTGCCCAATAGATAGTGCCTCCTTCTGTACCACCATCACAATGGCCATTAACTCACGTTCATATACAGATCTGGCCTGCGCTCTCTCGGATAAAGCTTGGCTAAGAAAAGCCACGGGCCTGCCCTCTTGGAGCAAAACTGCTCCAAGACCTTTATTCAATGCATTTGTCTCAATGGTGAAGATATTAAAAAAATCAGGAACTGTCAGAATTGGCAAGTCAACCATCAAAGTCTTCAATTTATCAAATGCATTTTGAGCTTCTGCAGACTAGAGAAAACTATCTTTCTTCAACAACTGAGTCAATGGTCTAGCAAGCTTGCCGTAGTCTCTAACGAACCTTCTGTAATACTCGGTAAGGCCCAAGAGACCTCGAAGTGCTTTAAGGTCCTTGGGAATTGGCCAATCTAACATTACAACGAACTTCTTAGGGTCTGCAGCTACACCCTTAGCTGAAATAATATGCCCTAAATATTCCAGCTGTTGTTGTCCGAAATGGCATTTCTTTTGGGTTGACAAATAATTGGTGTTCCTTGAGAAGAGCTAGCACGGCCAGCATGTGTCTCTTGTGATCATCCTTAGTTTTGTACACTAAGATATCATCAAAGAACACTAGAGTGAATTTCCTCAAATATGGACTCAGCATCTCGTTCATGAGAGATTGGGATGTTGAAGGGGCATTAGTAAGACCGAAGGGCATGACCATGGTTGTCAGACTCACGAGTCGAGGTAGACTCGTGGAGGGTACATAAACTCGACACGTAGACTCGACTCGTAGACTCGTAAGACTCTACCTAATATAATAAAAACCTATAAATGGCATATATACATAACATAATACAATATAACATAACAATAATTTAACATTCAAACTCCACAATGATAAAGTGTGACAAAATCATTCATAAAATTCGAGAAACAAGTTCCTAGAGTAAAAAAACAATTCAGAAAATAGCTCCTGATACGCTATAACATAACAATAATTTAACATTCAAACTCCACAATGATCATTCATAAAATTAGAGAAACATAAGTTCCTAGAGTAAAAAAACAATTCAGAAAATAGCTCCTGATATGCTAATACATATTCAAGTGTCCAAATGAACAGGGAAAGAGAAAGGGGGTTCGAGCAAGGAGAAAGGATACGTAAAGTAATAAAGTAAAGTAGCAAACCACAATAATAAAGTGTGATAGTACATTAGTGATAAGGTCATACTACATTACTGATTCAATTGATTAGGGATTTGAATGAGTATCACTGTATTATTGATGTAATTCTCTGTAAATTCTGCCAACTCAGAGAAAGTAGTTACAGAGAGAGAGTGAAAGATAGAAAAAGAAATACACGGGGGTTCCCTCCAAGATTTCGGGAGCTTGGTCTCTCCCTCCCAATTCCAGTTCCAAAATGAATCCTAACTGCTTCTCCCTCTCTCCTCCTTATTTATACTTTCCTAATTCCTAATTCCTAATTAGTTACAATAGGAATAACTAACTAGTCTGTAGCTGGCCCAATAGGCTTGGGCTGTCTCGGCCTTCTCTTATAGACCTTACTAATGGGAGGTCTAACACATGCTTTCTCTGGTCCATGCAGCATAAAAAGTTTACATTCCATCAATATTGGGCTATTTGCTAGTTGTTTGTAAAGTTCTTCTTTGTCAGTCTTACTTTATCACTTGCCCTGAAATTATACATTTTTTTCTTGTTGGACTTCTTTTCCATCTTTTCTATTGTCTTCTCTTGGGAGGGGAATTTGTGAGAGGATGAGAGGACGGCGGAGATAGGGAGTTGAAAAGCTTCTAGCTTTGTAATACTCAATTTCTTTCTTTGTCTTTTGCTTTTATTTTATATATACTACTTTGGGAGGTGATGGGGTTGGCTTAGTCTATTGAGTGTATTTATTGTCAACACAAGCATATTCTTCTGGTTTTGTAATTATTTTGATTTCGTTGTCTGTTGTTTTTATTTTTTGTTTGGCAGGAAGAAGCAAAGGTTATTAACACAAAACAGGGAAATCAAGATCATACAATTAGATCAAGACCTCAGGGAAGTTCTAGCAGGTATTTTGCTGTCATGGAATTCTGTGTAGTGTTATACATTTTTTTTTGTTTCCCTTGATCCTATAAATGCTTGATTTATTCATTTCTGATGTGAACATTGTGTCTAAGGTGATATTTCTTGTATAGCAACAAAAAATTGGGCAACTCTTATTGGATTTAGCTACTATAAATTTTACCTTGCCCTTTATAGGGTAAATTGTGCACATCGTAGCCATTGAAAATAGAGACAACTCATCAGTTTCATATTTTTTTTAAAAAAATAATAATTATTATGTCATTAAAAATTGAAAAAAAATAAAAGAGAAACCCTCCTTCCTCTTTCTTTCTTCCCCCTCCTCTGACAAGCCCCCTGTCATCCATCACCAGAAATAAGAAACCAAAGAAAAACCAAAGACAGACAGTCGAAAACAATTCAAAATCTTTAGTTCACATTCTTCTGCTGAGAAGCAAATAAATCTGATGTTTAGATGATTCAATTTCAACAGCAAGCTTGACTTCATCTGTGGCTGTGGCTAATACACCAAATTTATCCTTCTCAGTAAGGCATGAGATATCAGGAACAGAGATCACTCCAAAGTCCTTCAGGCAAAAATCTCCAAAAGCTCGTGCCATAACTAGACCAGGTGAATTAATAATGTTAGGCAGCCAAACTCGAGCAACCTCAGGTTCATTCTCAAGGGCAAAACACCCTTTGTCGTCGCCAAACTTGAGCAGGGCCATGGTCATCGTAAGCACCATCACCAGAAATCAATCCGTCCTGATATGAATCCCATCATCACCAGACATCTGAACCCTCATTTTTTTTTATAAAAAATATATCATTATGAATTAAAAAACTCTCTCTTCCCCTTCCTGCACTTGACAGGGGAACGCACAACATGAACCACTAAGGCAGGGATGGATAGCACGGGGTCTGGCAGTGGCTCACAATGGGAGGTGATGGCTGGGTTGAGTCTGTATTGCCATGCAGGTGATTGCTCACAGTGGGTTGAGTCGCTGGGTTTAATTGTGGATTGGTGTCAGTGGTGACTATGCACAGGGACCATGGCTTCTGCGTTCGGTTATGGAGGTTCTGGTTATGGTTCATGGAGATTCTAATGGGGTTCTGATTTCTGGTGATGATGGGGTTTGGTGGAGGGTGGAGGAGGGAGAAGAGAGAGAGGAAGGAGGTTTTAATTTTTTAAGTTTTAATAATATTGTTATTATTAATTTTAACTTTCAAATAAGAAATGGATTCATCAAATGAGTTGTTTCTAACTCGACCTTCCATTATTTTCAATGGCTAAGATGTGTGAACTTTACCCTTGCACATTAGAGGATCCAAATTTTCTCTAGTATTTTTGTAAGTTCCTAAAGGTGTTTGATGTGTTCCTTCATTATTGTTGGTTTCTATAGCTTTATATATTTTACAATTTCATTATTTCTTTTGATTTCTCTGGTGACATTTTGCTTTATTCAAGATATACTATGCAGAAGATATCTGCTCAACAGAAGAAAGGTGAGGATGATGCTGATATGCATCTTGCTCACAAGATCATGCAGAACAAGCAGTTTAAGGTTTCTACTCAGGCTGATGATGAATATGACTTTGAAGATGGTCAAAGTAGAAAGAGTAGAAAGAAGCAAGGAGGTGATGATCACAAGATTATCCATAAAAACACTCGTCCAAATCGATTCTTGACCCAGCAAGAGCGCTGCCTCTTTTGTTTAGAAAATCCAAATCGGCCTATGCATCTTCTTGTGTCAATTGCAAATTTCACATATCTTATGTTGCCGCAGTGGCAGCCTGTGGTGCCTGGTCATTGCTGCATTTTACCCATTCAGGTAAATTTAATTTTGGCTACTGTCAGTGTTTCTTACAGAGTTGAATCCAGGTGAAAGAAGCACGAGCATGTTGTGTATTAAACACAATTCCTGGAATGTGAGGGTTTGTGTTCTTTAACTAATGATTTTTTGTTATACAAAAAATATATTATTTAACAAAGAATTCAACACTTGAAGATTTTCCTTTATGGCTATAACTATTACTGAAGATTGAATTGTTTTTGATGCCTCCTAAAAATTGGGACAGTAACTTGGTAAGATGTAATATTATATTAAGTTGTATATACTTTATGTGAAATAGTGAGTCGAAAGGGGGTCAATGGATTTATGAGTTGGTTTGTGCTATAAGGAACTTTGTATTATTTTTACTGACTTTTACCTTTGCAATTTTGTCTCATCCTTTTGTCTGACAGCATGAATCAGCTACAAGAACCTTGGATGATAATGTGTGGACAGAAATTCGAAACTTCAAGAAATGCCTAATTATGTTGTTTGCAAAGCAAGAGAAGGAGGTAGTGTTTCTTGAAACTGTAATAGGGTTGGCACAACAACGACGACATTGCATGGTTGAGTGCATTCCTTTACCCAAAGATATTGCCAAAGAGGCTCCTTTATACTTTAAAAAAGTGAGTTGCCACACATCATTCTGTTGTGTAGTATTGCATTGCTTACTTTCTCTCTTCACAATCAATGCTTTTCGTTTATGCATCCGTGAAATGAACTATTCATCTATTAGCTTGCATATATTTGTATCCCGACCTTGTATTGTAAAAAGCCAGAATGAAAATAATCTTCTACTTTTTCATTTAGTATTTTTATATATATTTTTTTGGTGTGTGTGATGTCTGTTTCAACTTTCAAATTATAAACTCATTGTCTGCTTTTAAACTGCGTTCATCGCAGGCAATTGATGAAGCTGAAGATGAGTGGAGCCAGCACAATGCCAAGAAACTTATTGATACAAGTCAAAAGGGATTGTGCAATTCGATTCCCAAGCACTTTCCATATTTCCACGTTGAATTTGGTCTAAACAAAGGTTTTGTCCATGTTATTGATGACGAAAAGCAGTTTAAGAGCAGCCTTGGCCTGAATGTCATAAGAGGCATGCTACAATTGGCTGAGGAAGACATGTATAGACGGCAACGGTACGAGGCAGTGGAGGTACAAAAGCAAGCAGTTGCTAGCTTTTGTAAAGAGTGGGAGCCTTTTGACTGGACAAAACAACTTCATGAAACATCTTGATAATGCATTATACAGGTTTGGTTTTGGCCACTTTGATACTTTATGTTGTCTCAACAGCCTATGATATTGGTTAACGTTGCTTATGCACCGTGGCATGCTAGTAGAAATGAATTTTGTATTATATTTTAAAAAAATGAAATGAATTTTGTAAACCCCATTGACTTACAAACCCTCATGTGTGCGTTTGGCTCACTGTTCATACCTGCTCCATGCTACTTCGTTCATTACAAGAATTGATTGCTTTTCATTTACAAGGTGCAGGATCTTAACAGTCAGACAAGAGTTTTCATAATGGCGATCTGTGGAATACATTGACAGTGACTCACATGAAGTTCTTTAATCACCACAATAGATTCTCCTAAGGATTGAAATACTATTAATTCATCTTGATGCCATTCATTTTACTATTGAATATAATAGGAAAACAAATGAAATGATTGTTATGGATCAGGAAATAAAATAGTTGCTTTACTTTTAAATTACTAGACAACTTTATTTCAAGACAAGAATGAATTCTCAAAACTTGGTTATACACCGAGTATTCATCTGGTTGGATAGTATCTCTTCACTCTCATATGGGAGTGTATCAATTTGCAACCTTGGTGATCCACGCCAAATGGAATTCCTAGTATCAGATAGTTGTTGAGCATTTAAAGTTACAGCCTTATTAATATTTATACTATGAAACTGAGAATAATGAAAGACACAACATGCTGTTGTGTTGTTTTTCTTGTCCTTGAAAGCTGAAACCTATCTCATGAGCAATTTCATCTTGAATTCTTCTCATGTCTGGGTGCTTCCCTATGCTTACCATCACAATCACACCAAACAAGTTGTCCCTCTTACCTCTCCTTATAACTCTTTGCAATAGATAAAGCTAAAGGTAAATGCTAACCAATGTCCTTAGGGCATCAGTTAAGGAATCAAAAATAGAAAATGCGTCTTGGAAAGTCGTGCATTCAATACTTTGAAAATGTAAAAACTGCACTTTCCAATATGATTATTCTATCTTTGGAATCTTTATTATCATCCTTTCCGCACACTCCAATCATATAGATCTCAGGATTGGTCAATGTCCAAGGCTAACTTTCTTGATTCCTAGACCCTCACAATCCATTACATTTGAACTGTAGCTAGAGAATACATATTCACACAACATCCTCTGCTAATAACTTCTTCACTTCCTCCTATTTCTCTTGTACCCATCTAATTTCTTCTTGTAGCCTCTGTTTGTTTGAGCAGAAAAAGAGTAGAGAGAAACTGAGATGAGAGTTTGAAGAGAAAATGGAAACTTCTTCTGTTTGGTGGCAAAGAGAAAAGGGTGAGAGAGAAGAAAACTGGTATGGGGCCCTCCCAAAACTTTTCTCTCTTGCAGCGCGAAGAAAATGAAAAGAAATCAAGCCATTTACATTTTTATCCTCTTCTTCCAACTAGATGCACTGGTTTCGGAAAAGATGAGAAGGGGGAGGGGGTCGTTGCTTGTTACGCATGGGTTGGGGGGCTGCAGGCAGGGAATAAAGGGGTTTCTGTGTTGGGTGGGGTGGTGGGTGGGGTATAATTATATTATATTTATAAATAAATATAATCATATTTATAATATATTAATATACTTAATAAAAATTATTAATATTTATTATAATTATATTATAGTTATATGCATAAATAAATATAATCATATTTATAATATATTAGTATACTTATAAAAATATATACCTAATTTTATATAAAATATAAAAATAAATAAAATAATATATTTTTAATAAGGGGTACTTATGTCATTTTATATATTCTTTTTCATTTTTTTAAATTTTTCCCAACTTGTCTCCTTTCATTTTCTTTCATATTTCTCTCATATTAAACAACGTTTAAAATCCACTCTTTTTCTCATCTCTTTCTCTCTTCTCATATTCTTTCTCATACTTTTCCCTCTTCTCATTTTCTCTTTACTACCAAACATACATACCCCTATGGTCCTAGGGCCATCCATGTAGTTTTGGTTGGATAAACACTTTTGAAATGGAAATGGTTGGAGAAATGCAAGAAAGTGAATTTTTACACAAATTACATGTTATCGTTCTGCTTTTATGACGAGGGACCAACTAAGTCCCTCACATGTGAGGAAGCTAAATCAGTTATTGGATATAATATTTAAATAAATAGATGGCTTAGATTGTTTGTGGGTGACTTGTTGTATTGGTTTATACAATTTTTATGATTTTACCCCATCATTCTCTTAAAATTTTTCTCATGTAATGGATGATTATTCCATGCAACAGCAGCTGTGGGATGACCCACCACAAAATGCAATTATATGCATAGTAATGATATTATGACTCCAAAAGTTGACATAACTTTTGACACCTTGGTTAATCGGTACGAATATTTGGTTAATTCAGTTCATTATATGGTTAATCACGTACAAATATTTGGCTAATTCATGATGACCCATTAATCATATAAAGAATTGAATTAACAAGATATTTGCATATGATTAACCAAATATTTACATGGTTATGGAAAATGAGCTTCAGATGACCCAATAACCATATAATGAATTGAATTGACAAAAAATTTGCAAGTGATTAATCAAGGTATCAATTTGACGTCAAAAAGAGGCGTCATAATATCATTACTCTTATACGCAACAAACACAACATTCTGATGCGTAGTAGAATAATTGGTTACGGCTCCTTGAAAGTAAATTAAGGATGTTTTTATATTTCATGGTGTTTAACGATTCCATTCCAGTAATAAATGATACATTAGGAAATCATTTGTTTCCCACTTTCTCAGTTACAATGGCATCATGATAGTGAACCAGTTTTCGCTCTTCTTAGGGAAGGATTAGTGTCAGATCGACATAGGCATGCCATGGTTAAACAAACTCGAATCTACCCATATCAAAATCAAATCATAAAAAACAAAGTTATAATAAGAATTAACAAGGAAATTCAAGCACCTTAAGCTCCAACATATAATGATAATGATTAAAATTCACTTAAACAGATGGATGCAAACGTTGTAACTTGCAGAGAATCAAATTGGACACAAATGGCTTCACAAATTGCAGTAATACAACTGCTAATTACAATCCTAAACCTATGCTGCTAATTCCAATTAACTAATTCCTATTGAAATTAAAAAAGGAAAAAAAAAAGTACAAACGAGCTGTTAGGAATCTTCTTGGCATAAGGTTTCAGTTGATATAACCTTCATTCTTCCTAGATCTGTTCTTCCCAGATCTCTCTCTCCTTCTTCCTAGATCTTTACAAGGTTTCAGTTAATATAACCAGAAACTGGAGATTTGTTGAAGTGTTCGACTAAGGCAAGAACCTATTACCATCATCCTCCCTAAGCTTGAATCTGGCCTCCGGAAACCACCAGAATCTAACGGCAGGAAGGGCACGACGAACGGGATCTGAGCTACGCGTCGATGCAGGACACGTGAAACCAATGGCCGCACTAAGGCAGCGTCACCGGCGACGAACTCGCTAAGACAGATAGCACAATCGAAGAAGTTCACCACGGATCGGTGGCAGTGAGCTTGGAGAGAGAGTGGAGGACCTTATTATTGACGCCTATGTTGGAGGCGGTGGGAAGCTGGCAGGGCGGCGAGGATGGGTAGGTAATATGGAGAAGAAATATGGTGTCTTGAGGCAGAAATTGATAGGGCCTTTATTGCAAAAAGGGTTTTTACAAAAGTCTAATGCAACTATTCAAATTAATACAAGGTACACCAGTTTACCTACTATAACCGGTTTTCCTTGGTCCGTGAGGGATTTAGTTGATCCCTCACCTTAGATACCACCATCGGTCACGTTGTGTGTAACGAAAGTGAGTTTCCATACTTTTTCGGAAACCACCGGAATCTAACGGCAGGAAGGGCACGACGAACGAGATCTGAGCTACAGGTCGATGCAGGACACGTGAAACCAATGGCCGCACTAAGGCAGCGTCACTGAAGTTGACATAGGGAAATACAAGAAGGGGGGTTGAATTGTGTTTCTTAACAGATTTTCGAAAAAGTCTTTTCTCAAACCTTTTACAAGCAAAACAATAAGAACAACACACAAACAGTAAAACGCTTTTGAAGAGATAATAAACTCAGATTTAGAACCCCACAGTTAGTATAAACAAAAATTGTAAAAGATAAGGGTTTAGAAGATTCACGCAAGTGTTTTGTCCTGGTTCACTCTCTTCCAACCAAGAGTTACGTCCAGTTCCTTCTACCTGAAGGTTTTTCTCCACTATAATCCAATAGCTTTACAAGTATTCAACACCTCTTCAGGCTACAAGTATTCTTTCTCTACCAAGCCTCTTCAGGCTCTAACTCTAACAAAGATTTAAAGCTTTGATCTAAGAACTCACTATGTGTGAGGATTTGAAAGTTTAAGATCAACAAGATTTACAAGTAAACTTGTGTTACAATTTCAACAGAGTTTTTGCACTATGATATCAGATCTTGTGTTACTGCGTATATCTATATATTGAATCTATGTCCATATGCTCCTTGAAGTTCTTCAAGTATATATCTAGAAGTGCTTCTCTGTCTTGATCTTCTTCAACGGTCTTCAAATTGTATCCATTTAGACTTAGCATTAAATACTTGGATCAGTTGAGACTGATAACTTGATATGCTTCAATGAGAAGTGCTTTTATTTAACAGAGGAATGCTCAAAGTACAACAGTTACTTCTCTATAGTACCAAAGGTTGCTTTCTAACTTACCATCTTTGTACTTGACTTGATCGATCTTTACAACAATGTATTTTGACAGAGTACAAAGGTTTATGGTTTCGATGGTATGAAGTTCTTTTATCCAAGAGATAAAGATTTTATACAAAAGAAGCATCAAGGTAAAAGACATATATTATTTGAATTAAATAAGCAATCATTTGAAATAAATACGTTTAAGCTTAGACTGGTTCACGTCTTAAAACTAGTGGACGTGCAGGTCTTTGGACAAGCAAGATTTACTTATCAGTGAGACGGGCTCGTCTACTGATAATGAGTCTACATACTTTCCGCCTAGTCTAGAGAGATGGACGTGCTATACTTAAGAGCTCGTCTGTTGATGTGGCAGAAGCGCTCGTCTACTAATGTGGCAGAAGCGCTCGTCCACTGAATTGACAGAAGCGCTCGTCTACTAATATGGTAGAGGTGCTCGTCCACACAAGTCTTATGGACTTGCTAAGTCTACTAATGTGGCAGAAGCGCTCGTCTACTAAAGTGATAGAAGCGCTCGTCCACTGAATTGACAGAAGCGCTCGTGTACTAATATGGTAGAGGCACTCGTCCACACAAGTCTTAGAACTTACCAAGTCCTTAATGAGAAGCTTCATCCAATGACGTGGCATATGCAGCTCGTCTACTGGGTTACTTTAGACTTAGTAACACTTCTACCTTAGTTAACTCTAAGACCTCGTCTATTCTTATTTTAACGATCTCGTCTACCATAAAGCTAAAGACTCAGAATTTTACCAAGAGTTGTAGACTGGTCTAGAGGATTGAACTAGAATCTGTAGATTCCATACTTTAAATTTTAGTTCCTCTGACTCGCATAAAATCAAGTAATCCCTGCATACTTATAACAAACAAGTTAGATCTTTGACAAAAACTTTGCCATACAAATTTAACCTTTTTGTGAACATCAAAACTTAAGAGATTATTTTAATCCAAAACCACTTTGGTTCTAACAGTCACCGGTGGCGAACTCGCTAAGACAGATAGCACAATCGAAGAAGTTCACCATGGATCGGTGGCAGTGAGCTTGGAGAGAGAGTGGAGGACCTTATTATTGAAGCCTATGTTGGAGGCGACGGGAAGCTAGTAGGGCGGCGAGGATGGGTGGGTAATATGGAGAAGAAATATGGGTGTCTTGAGGCAGAAATTAATAGGGCCTTTATTGCAAAAAGGGTTTTTACAAAAGTCTAATGCAACTATTCAAATTAATACAAGGTACATGAGTTTACCTACTATAACCAGATTTCCTTGGTCCGTGAGGGATTTAGTTGGTCCCTCACCTTAGATACCACCATCGCTCACGTTGTGTGTAACGAAAGTGAGTTTCCATACTTTTCCAACATAACTATTGTCCAAGCCAAAGCCAGAATACAACCATAGCAGAGGACACAATGCAACTTATTTATTTTATTTTAGGAAAATGTTAAAGGACACTCTTTAAGGAAGTAAGAAAAGTAATTTTACATAGGGAATTAATATATTTAACATTTGAAAAAATAAAATGCTTGTCTTGATTCCTTAAAGTGTGTCCTGTCTTAAAAATACTCGTTAGTATGATTCTTTATTTTATTTTATTTGGATTGGGGAATTTCATTAGGGATTGACTTCGTGGGGCTTGTGCTGTCCACAGTCGCAGCTGCCGCAGTGCTTTGCTCAGCTGGCATTGTTTTGGGGCAATGGCCAATTGCCGCTGTATTTTCAACCCAGACTAAACAAATTACCCTCTTTTTTATTTTCTTTATTTATGGTTCGTGGCATAAAATGTTTCTTTATTTATGGTGTTCGTTTAAGTTTTTTACTGAAAAAATTAATGATTTAAATAATTTTGATGCTAGATTGGTCACAAATAAAACCTGGACAGGGAAGCTCCTGAATAATTTTCATCTACTAACTATTAGTCTTATATCTTACCTTCCATGCAATAATCGTAGTTAGAGCCGTCAAATGGGTCGGTCCTAGCCCATTTAGCCGTAACCCGTATGGGTCAAGGCCAAATGGGCCACAGGGTCAAAAGGCCCACATTAAAAAAAGCCGCAGGATCAAAAAGCCTTAAAATGTCCTAAGAGTCAGGACCAGCTTATGGACCATAATTTTTTTGATGGACCTATTTTTTTTTTTTTTATAAAACTTGACAAAATGAACAACTATAATCACTATAACATTATGTAATAATATCATTTAACCTATGAAATTATCTATTTCAATATGTATTACGTGCTATAATTTTTCCTTCACTAACCGCACAACCACTTAGGTAATCCAAGTGAATGGTTTTCCTTAGCTGGAATATTATCTATTGCAATAATTCGATATCAGTTATCTACTCTAACAATTCATTTCATATAAAGACAAGGATGAAAAGAGATAAAACAATGGTTTCTATTCAATTTTTTTAGAGAAAACTATATCACTTAATACATATTTGATAATTAATTTCATAGGTTAAATGATATTATTACATAATGTTAGAGTTATTATAATTGTTGTTCTTTTTGTCAAGTTTTATAAATAAAATAAAATAAATAGGACTATCAAAAAAAATATGGTCCATGGACTGACCCTGACACCTAGGGTTTTTAGTGCTTTTTGATCCTGTGGGCTTTTTTTAATGTGGGCCTTTTGGCCCTGTGGCCCATCTGGCCCTGACCCACATGGACTAAGGCTAAATGGGCTAGGGTGGCCCATTTGACAGCTTTAGTTATGGGCTAAATGGACTGGGCTATTATTATGGGTCAGATGAGCTGGCCTTAGGACTTAAGGGCCAAATCGATAGCTCTAATCATAGTCATTTTTCTTATGTTAGTCAACTAATCTTACAAATATTTAACTAATTCTTCCCTAGGTACACTATTACAAGTTGGGATCCTAACTGACAGGCATAAACCAAATAATTGATAGTGTAATCGCAACAATGAGGAGAAGAAAATGAAGCAAAAACCCAAAATTGAAATGGAATAAAATTGTGGAGAAACTTGATGTTGTCGAGGTTCCATATCATCGGACACTCTCAGATGATGGAAGAAGGCACATCTTCATTGTTCTCTAGCATTTTATAGAGGAGGAGGGGAGATTTTTTTTTTTTCTTAACAGTGATTAATCTCCATCGGAAAATCTATCGGGCATACAGGGTGGGTTCTTCGGAGGGTAGCATTTTTTACCATGTCAAATGTTGCTTTGAATTTTTCCATAAATAAAACTAACGAAATTAATTAGATTGAGATCCATTTAATGCCTGCATAATTTCTTCCAAGGTTGACATTCTTGCAATTTAGACCATGTAACTTCTTAACACATTTCCAAAGTTATAAAATTACAAAATTCCCAGAACCAAACTCAGATCCAAAGTTACAAAATTCCTCTGTTGTGTGACTGCGAGTCCATGATCAGAAACAGAGATGGAAGATTTTGAATTCTTTAATTAATAAAAAAGAAAAAAATGATAGAAGCTTCAATGGGTGAAGTTGAAGAAGAAAGCAAGCAGATGTGATTCTGGGAATCTACACATTTCAATCACCTACACATTTGTGCCTCTATTTCAATCACCTACACATGTAACTGAATACATTTCCCAGATTTCAATCACCAGCATGGGTTTAGCCATAATGACCACTACACGGTAGGGAAGGGACTTGACATGGCACACGTCTCAGCCAGATCGAGTTAGTAATGGGATCTGGGTTGCAAGCCTCAATCCCACTGCCGCGCCGCCACACCGGATTTGATGTACCACCACAGATGTTGACTCCATCCATATTAGGATTAGTTTTTGTGATTGGTTTTATCGGATCTTGATGCTCCTAAGGGATGTTAGGGTACATAGAAAGTTAACAGTGGCATCTAAAACCGATTAACTACAAAAGGATTGTATTAGAGGAGGCAACACAAGATTCCCTTGTAACACCATCATCTTGTTCACATTTAAAAGAAAACAATTAAACAAGATTGAGAAACCCACGAGTCCAAAGATTCTATGAAGTATATAACAACTGAATCATGCAGAAAAACCAGAACCCCATGTTATCTACCATTTGATTCTAAACTTTGATACCCTCCTACCTAGTTGGATAAAACCTATGCTATGAGCATATCCATATTTTGTAATGCATAATTATATAAGTAGTTTTGGATAATCGAAAATATAAGAATTCCAATAATGATATTCACACATTAATTTTATTAGACATTTTTATACTAATTTTAATAATAAAATAAGAAAAACACTTCTTACTATACAATTCTTCTTCTTCAATAATTTTTAATAATAAAATAAGAAAAGCACACTTCTTACTATACAATCTTCTTGTAACAAATAAAGTGTAAAGTGGTGCAGGGAAAAAATGGTATTTGATGAACCTTTCCCCAAGAACTATGTAATCAATCCTAACTTAGTTTATAATTTTTCATTAAAAAAACTTTAAAAAATTATAAAGAGGCCCCTCAAGAATACTTGTGATGACTGGATGGGATCATATCCTCAAGACTGAAGTTGCTACTTTCTTTTCATATTTTAAGAGAACAGTTTATTACTAAATTCAGGGTCTGTATAAAATTATAAAACGCCCAACCCCAAATGAAATCATCAGACAACTAACATGAAACACTTCAATAAATGTCACTTAACAACTCGTGCACATTAACACCATAGGCTACATTGAACATGCGAGTCATGAACCACTGCCGATATTCTTCTAAGAGGACCACGTATGCTTGACAATTGGGCATAGAAGG
Organism: Sophora flavescens; assembly: GCA_030762895.1. Taxonomy (NCBI): domain Eukaryota; kingdom Viridiplantae; phylum Streptophyta; class Magnoliopsida; order Fabales; family Fabaceae; genus Sophora; species Sophora flavescens. Next base: position 64,184,726 of record CM061062.1, on the reverse strand, counting down.
ATGGTAATTACTGTTACTGTGTTTTCTCTAATCCTACTTTCTCTAAACAAAGGTACAAACGTATTGTCTAAATCCAAAGTAAAAATCAATCCAATGTATATCACTTGAAAATTAAACAAGATTCTATGTATCTTTTTTATATTGCGTTAATGACATTCTTGTAGTCACAATTCCCTTGCCAAGAAGAAAGAAATATACATACTTCAGTGTAGACTACTTTGTGCCAACAGTATTACTATGGTAGCCAAGAAGAGAGAAACAAAATAATGGACCAACCAAAATGCAGAGGGTTACTTAGGTGGGTGAATTGGATTGCCCATCCAAGATCTGGCTGTGTCTCCTTCTCTTACTCTTCTGCCTAAGTATCTGTAAGAAAAACAGAACAGTGAAGGAAGATGAAAAACTGAACTGAGAAGGAATTTCTGCAGTAGCAAAACAGAGAAGAGTTCTACTGATATTGAGCAAAATAGGAGAGGGAAAGAATAGTCCATTTCATTCACTTCAAACTGAACGTAAAATACAAGTAAAAAGTAGGACAAAAGGCTAAGATAGCTAGTATATGGAAAGTATAAAAGCTGATCTAAAACTCCTTAAAACAAGGGTTATCACTCCTTTTTACTTAACCAAAAAGCTTTAACAAAAAACTAACATTACCTTAAAGTATCTAGAAAAATCTCAATTTCTAACACTCCTCCTTGAGATTTTTCTTGGATACTCCAAGTTTTGATCTCAGCACTTCAAATTTGCCCTTGGAAAGGGCTTTTGTCATTATGTCTCCTATTACCAGTTGATAGAAATCAAGTGATATTACTATAGAAATTAGGGAAAACCCTTTTACAGAATGTATTCCTTGAGTATTCGAGAGACTCTAGACTCTCCTAATGCCGAAAGGCCCCAACTATTCCCAAATGACAAGATACCCTCCTCTCTCAATCACTCCTTTATTTATAGGCAACATGCCTTCCCTTAACTAACTCCCTGACTCACCTACTAACCAATTAACTAATTAACTAACTACTTAGCTAACAATATCTAACAATACTCCCCCCAAACTTTCACCTTGTCCTCGAGGTGAATAGCAAATAGTCTTTTAAGAACAATTTTCCTGGGTCCCACTGCTTGAAACAAGAGGATCCTTCTTCAGCATCCACCAACATTTCCTACTCCCCTCCCTTTTGGACCAATTCAGTCACCAAGGTTTTGTGTTGTGGCCCATTAGTGAAAGAACTATGAGAAATGGGCCAAATATGGATTGTATTCTGACCCCTAGCTATAATAATCCCCTGTTCTTCTTTCACGATTTAGGCCTGGCCCAATACTTCAAAACTCAGACCCAAATTCTGAAATTTTAGTGTTGCTCCCACGTCCCTTGTCACCCTTTGTATGTTAAGACCACCCTCAACCGCAAGGGTCCCTTCGGACAGTTGATTCTTTATGTGGATAATAACACCTTGACCTGCTGGGCCCAATACAGAAGGGTTCACTAAACCCCATTTCTTTCCCTCACTACTTTGGGCTTCACCCATCAAGTCAAACTTGTGGCCCAAATCCTGAGAGACCACTTCTGCCCAAATCTCCCTTAGTACTCTATTCCGGCGGTGGCGGCAGCGGCTTGACCGGTCGGTTATCCTCATCGAAAATTTCTCTCTTCTGGCGGATGCCGCTACTGAATGGTTTTTTCCTTGCGGCCATCATCTATTTTCCCTGCGCTTCCTTCTTCGCAGCCGCTAGCACCTCACCCACTGTCGTATGACGATCCTGGCTCGACGGTTCTGGTTTTCGCTTCTTGACCGGACCACTGGCGACCCCGCCGTGTTCTTGCTCACGGTGGACCAACAATTCTCAACCCTCGCATGTTCCGATGACTCGTTCTCTCCCGCTACTACGAGATCGTAACCCACTGATGACGAAGTAAGCCGATCTGTGCTAACCCTCTCATCACCTCTAGCAACCTCGATGCCTTCCCTTTCTCCTTCATTGGATGTTTCCCTCTCTGGATTCGCTTCCCTTTTCTCTGTTTCTTTTTCCTTCCCTTGTTCTGTTTCTTTCTCACCCCCAAGATTCTGATTCTTGATTTTCAATTATTTCCCTAACAGAATTTCGAGCTTCCGCCATTTGTTTCCTCTTCGACTCGACTTCTCTCCACCCACTGTATGACCATCGTCCCTGGTATTGCTACCACCAGAGTTACAATGGTGATGACCCTTATTCCGTGATTTCCGATTAAGAATTTCTAGAATCTCGCTGAACTACCTTCGATTTTCCGCAAAACCCTCTTCACGAATCCGCCTCAATTCGTCACGGCTTCTCCTCAAGTCATCAAACCCGCTTTCAAGCGTTTCAATCCTTGCCTCCATTCTTCGCGTTTGGACCATGTACCACTCTCTGATACCAGTTGATAGGAACCAACTGATATTACTATAGAAATTAGGGAAAACCCCTTTACAAAATGTATTCCTAGAGTATTCGAGAGACTCTAGACTCTCCCAATGCCCAAAGACCCAAACGATTCCCAAATGACAAGATACCCTCCTCTCTCAATCACTCCCTTATTTATAGGCAACATGCCTTATTTCCCTTAACTAACTCCCTAACTCACCTACTAACCAATTAACTAATTAACTAACTACTTAGCTAACATTATCTAACACAATGCTCCAAGCTAATTTCCTTTGACTTCTCCGCTTCTCTAATGGCATGATACTTCACCTTGATGTGCTTAGTTCTTCCATGCTGGGCAGGGTTATTAGTTATAGCAATAGCTGACTTGTTGTCCACTCATATGACAGTAGCTTCACCTTGGATCTGTCCTACATCTGATAGAATTTTCCTGAGCCATAAAGCTTGATTTGTTGCTGCTGCTGAAATATACTCAGCTTCAGCTAAGGATTGGGCCACAACATCTTGTTTCTTTGAATTCCAAGAGAAAACACCACTGCCAAATGAGAAAACATAAACTAAGGTACTCTTGGAATCATCTAAACTTCCTGCCCAGTCACTATCTGCATATCCTTGAAGTTCTCCACTTTCATTTTTTAAATAACACAAGCCATAATTAATTGTACCTTTAACATATCTCAAAACTCTTTTTTCTGCACTATAATGAGCTTGACTAGGAGAATGCATGAATCTGGACAGCAGACTTGCAGGAAACATTATGACAGGTCTTGTGGCTGAAAGATACAATAAGCTACCATTCAAGCTTCTGTACATAGAAGTATCTACTTTGCTGTTAGCATCATTAATTGACAGCTTCTCATTTACAACAAGAGGTGTGTCCACAGGTTTACATTTCTCCATGTGAAACTTCAATATCTCCAAAGCATACTTTCTTTGTGAAATAAACATTCCGGCATCTGATTGATCAATCTCCATTCCAAGAAAATACTTCATTTCTCCCAAACCATTCATTTCAAATTCATTCTCCATATCATGCTTATATTGCTTCAAGTAATTTGAATTTTACCCATGACCAGTACATCATCAACATACAATGACACAATCAGCTGCACTTCATTCGTTGACCATTTCATATACAAAGTTGCTCCGTTTTCACTTCTTTTAAAGCCTTTCCGCATAAGATAGCTATCAATTCTGCTGTACCAAGCCCTTGGTGCTTGTTTCAAGTCATAGAGAGCTTTATGAAGTTTGTAGAAAACCGGAAAACCTTCAGGTTGATCAACATAAATATCCTCCTCAAGCAAACCATTTAAGAATGCTGATTCACATCAAAATGATATATTTTCCAACCCAGTTTCGTTGCCAATGCAGTTAGCACCCCAATTGTATCATGTCTTGCTACAGGAGCAAATGTATCTGAAAAATCAACACCATGCTGCTGATAATAGCCTTTTACCACCAATCTTGCCTTAAACCGTCAGGATTGAGTTTAGTTCTGTAAACCACTTAACACCAATTGCCTTCTGATTGCTTGGTCTGTCTACACGCTGCCAAGTTTTGTTTTTCTCTATCATATTCATCTCCTCCTTCATGGCAGCTCTCCAACCATCTATTTCAGCAGCTTCACTATACCTTGTTGGTTCTAACGTAGCAACATTACATCTTTCATAAATATCTTCCAAGGTTCTAGTGCCTCTAACTGGAAATCTAACTAGAAAATCAACATCACTATCATAATCTTCTTCATTTTCACAATTGTTTTCTTGGAGATTGCCTTCTCCAAGTTGCTCTTTACTTGAGGCTTCTACTTTGTATTTCTCCCAATTCCATTTGGAAAACTCATCAAACTTCACATTTCTACTTATAAGAATCTTCTTTGTCAACAAATTATATATCCTGTACCCTTTGGAGTTACTGCAATACCCCCAAAAAATGCCAACTTCTAACTTCTTATCGACTTTTTCTCTTTTCACTTATGGATCAAGAGTATAGCGCACACATCCAAATATTTTAAGATGCTACACTGAAGGCTTCCTCCCAAACCATGCTTCAAAGGGTGTTTTTCCATTCAAGGCTTTGGTAGGCAAGATATTCAGCAAGTATACTGAGGTGTTAACAGCCCCAGCCCAAAAGGTTTTACGAAGGCCTTTCTCAAAAAGCAAACACTGGGCCATCTCCATAACTGTCCTATTCTGGATCACTCCATTTTGTTGAGGAGTGTAAGGAACAGTCAGTTGATACTGAATTTCAGCTTGTTCACAATTTTTTTTTAAAATTCCCCTGCTGTATACTTAGTTCCTTTATTAGATCTGAGTTTTTTTATCTTGCATCCAGCCTCATTTTCAACCATAGGCTTGAATTGCTGAAAAGTTGGAAACACATCTGACTTTTGCCTTAGGAAAAATACCCAACTCATCCTTGTAAAATCATCTATAAATAGCAGAAAATATTTGCAGCCATTCAAAGATGGTGTGCTCATTGGACCACACACATCGATGTGTATGAGTTATAATTTTTCAGTAGCTCTCCAGCTTGCTTCAGTAGGAAATGGTAATTTACTTAGCTTCCCATACTAACATACATCACACAAATCAACATCATCTTGAATAGAAGGTAAATTTTGAACTAAATCATGTGAACTCATATGCTTCAAAGTGGAGAAACTAAAATGACCAAGTCTTTTATGTCACAAAGAAGAATCATCTACTGCTTGGAAAAGCATGCATAGCTGTTTGCATTAATTCACAACCGGAAGGATCAAATATGGTGCATTTCATATCTTCAAAATGTAAAGAATAATTCCTTTCAAGCATTTGTCCCACACTCAAAAGGCTTCGATTTATCTTAGGTACAAATAAAACATCTAAAATATATTTGATACCTGAGGGAGTTTCAACAGCAACAACTCATTTGCCTCTAACATCAACACATTCTCCATTGCCAATGGTGACTTTAGAGAAGTAGGACTAGTCAAGTTCCTTGAAGACGCTAGCATCATGTGTCATATGATTAGTGCACCCAATGTCTATTAACCATGATTATATACTGTAACACCCTTCTCGGGTGCTACATCGTAAGAACATTTAAGACCGAAAAGTAAGTTAATTAAAATTGGCTATAAAAGAATGGGGTAATTTTTTTCTTTTTCGACAATCAAATATTCCATTATCACAATTGGGATCATTAGTTCGAAAATCCTTTACATAATACCCAACCCGACTCATAAACAGAAATCATAGAATATGCAGACTCGACATAAAGATGTGGAGACGCAGCTCCTAAAATATAAGATACTTGGAGTCACAGTTCCATAAACAGTTACATTAACTCCCAAACATACCCAGCTGGCCAAACTAAAATAGAAAGGACAATCCTTTCTCATACATCGTGAGAAAGACAAACCCACTGACGAGATCTAGTGGAAACTCTATTTGAGTCCATTACAGACGTCGTCACAAAAGACACTACTGGAGCTACTACAATAGCGACTCTCGAACTAAGCCATTTCCTATTCCAAGAGGAAAAACATGGTCTACGAACCATCGACAGTCTGGAAGACGTCCACTAGAAAACTCTAACATATCGTCCGCATGCTCGAACCTCGACCTCTACGACGCATCAGCCAAGCGACATCTTGACTTCTCAATCTTCTAAAAAATAGTACAGAAGGCACATAGCCAGCCGACATAGGCAATATAAAAATAAGGAGGTGAGATTTCCATTTATCTTACACATAAGGCAGACATGCAGTGGCATGACTCTCAGGTACGTACAATTAACAATTAGCAATCATATTTACACTCGTAACAAAACAATAATGTTTCACAGAAACATGACCACAGCACCGCGTTTTTCTATATAGAAGACATCTAAGACTTGAGGAATGACCTTTGAATTCCTATACCATGGTTTTACGAACAGTCGGAGAGAGTGGTTCAGAGGATTGTTCCTGAGGTACCAGCCTTGTGTAATAAAGAATGCGTCAATAGAAGAGGGCGTGCACGTCATAGACTTTTTCGGGAACATCCTACACTACCAGAAAACACGTAGTGTCTATTCAAGTATGTCGGTATATTGCCAGATCACCACGCCACAAAGGAGCAACCCACTGGGCCTATGTGAGTATTTCATAACCCCGACATCCCCAAGCATCAACCAGATCGGCCCTATGGAATTCGCACCCGCATTAAAGTGTTAGCTCAATCTCCTAGGCACAATGACCTTACAGAACATAGTTTCAATATGTGTTTAGGCAAAATTGCCAGAAAATACGTTCTTCTTGTCTTTCCATCGGATAACATCTTGATTCCATCGGAATTCTCTTAACGTACTTTCTCTGATGCTAGATGTTCTTAACATCAAGCGAAAGTTCTCAAGTAACTTTTCATCTTTGTGTAAAGATATCTTAAAACACTTTATTTAAAAGTCCTAACATATTGTGAGATTGGAATACAAGTCCAATTATTTATTTCTCTGTACTTTTCTAATTGAGCCTTTTTCTTTGACTTCCAAGAAAACAAATCCTTCTAAGTCCATTAAATTTTATGGAATATGGATAATGAATTATCCATACTTTATGACATAAGTTCGTGTTCCACCCCACATCATAAATTATTACGTTCGTATTTTCACGAAGTCATTCTTGACTTAGGTTTTTTACGATTCTGATAAAATCTCGTCTTTGAAGACGAAAATCCTTTTGTCTTAAAACCAAAATCTTTAAATAAAATAAAATCAATTTTCAAGAATACTTGCTATCAAAGATACATAAGTAGCGGTTTCTCAAAACATTTTCTTGAAAATCCTTAAAAACGTTTAACGACGGTTTCGCCGCTTTTTACTGAATTTAGGGCCAAAAGCCATATTTTTGAAAACATGGTTCTTCACCTCAAATGTATTACTTTCTTAGGTTATATTATTCATATGAAAATGTTGAAACACTGATTTTACGTCTTACTCTCCATTTATACGAAATTCCTAAAAATTTGACCGAACGTCGTTAAGTTTGTAAATCGCGTAAATCCCTTTTCAATGATTTTAAACTCTAATAGTCTAAAACTCATTTTGGAGTTTTAGAACAGTTTAATAGGTATGAAAAACAGTTTATAACTGTCCAATTACATAAATTTTCTTAAATTGCAGTTTAGTCCTTAAACTTTCATTAATTGCAAAAAGGTCCTTATTCACTTAAAACCTTACAACTTTTATCTAAAACTTCTAATTACACTAAATCAAATTCTTTAGAAATGACTTTCAGTTATCAACAAATTTCCAAAAAATTATATCTCTGGGTCTCATATTTTTCAATATTTGCAAATAGGTCCTTGATTATTAAAAAGTCCATAACTTTTTATATGTCAATCCAAATGACCTCAAACCAATTTCTATGGTTTCATCTCACCAAGGACTATAATCTTAACACACAAGAACATGAATTTCAGTGAATTGTCAGAAATTGCATTTTAGTCCCTAAGGACTCATAAAATCATATATTTCAATATACACATCCAAATCAATCCAAACCAATTTCTATATTCTTATATGTTCATTCAATACTCATAAAAATTATTCAAACAATTTAACACATCATAGAACCCATTTAACCAGTCATGGCCGAATGGCCTTAGATTACTCATGTTAAGCACTTTTTTAACAATTCAATCAAAACAACAACCAAGTTTTCAATTAGAGATCAACAACACCAAAACCACATATATCACAACCAACATATATCAAACCATATCCTCCAAGAGGATCACACACATATGCAAATAAATATACAAATTTTATACTTAGGAATTATAAGACCACATATACACTATTTAAACCATCAACATATCTACATTAAGGTAGGATAGTGGTAGTCTCCCACATACCCCTTGTAGACCACTTGAAGATCAAACAAACACAACTAAACCAAGCAAGGTAGGCCACGGTTTTGTCCACCAAAACCTATCCATGAACAACCAACATAAAAACAAGTTAAAGAATGAAGAAAAACACCTAAACCCATATAGACATAGGTTCGGCCAAGCTATGAAGAAATAGCTAGGGATCTCTAAAATTTTCAAGCTCTTGGATGATGAAAATAGAAGTCATATGGAGATCATAGAAATTGATCTCACATTAAAATGATTTTTCTATGATTTTCTAGAATTATTTAAAACTCTAGATCTAGGAATTTGAACTTGAAGAAATCTTTGAGATTGGAAGAAATTTTGTGAAGAGAAGTGAAGATATGATCATGGATTAGAAGGCTATACCTTTGGATTCTCAAGAAATGAAGATATAAAACTTCCTTTGTAAATCAAGTGTAAGAACTCAAGGTTTTTTTTTGAGAGAATAACTTGAACACTTTGTGAAAGTGGAAAATTGAAGTGAAGGTGGCTTTAAATAGAGGTGGTGGCCATGAGTTCCAAGGGAGAAAAGGGTTCAAAGCCTTTTTCATTTAGGGACAAAATGGTAATTGCACTTAGGACAAACTTGGCATTTAACAAAAGCTTAGGGACATAAAAGACATTTTACACCAAAAGTAATCATGTCAAATGTGTGGTGAGGAAGAGTAGGAGGTGTGACTGAGTTTGGCACCACAAATGAGGAAGAAGATATTTTAGTTGCAAATCATGGTTGGCTAACCTTGGTTGGAGTTAACTAGACATAGGTTAGGTTAAAGCAAAAATATCCAGATATTTTGATTCTAGCATTTATGGGCATTTATGATGGAGGTGACTCACTATCATGACTCATACCCTCTGAGTCATCATGGATGACTCGTTGTTCTGTTCCTCGGTATATCTCCGCGCATTCGTGTCCGGTTCCGTTGTTTACCCGATTAGGGTTTTTGAGTGAAAGATGATGAAATGAAATCAAAATGAAATGAGTTTGGTTTAGTGGAGGGGCTGCACGAAATTAAGTAGATTTGGTATTTTGGTCAAAATTCACTTAGGGACACTCTTTGAATTTTACTTAAAGATCAAGGGCATTTTGGTCTTTTTGCATATAACCATCATTACTTGCATTTAATGCAAGATGACTAACCCCTATGACTCATGAGACACCCCGTTGTGCCCCATTGTATTATTAAATTAAAACCTTAATATTTACTTACTTAATCGCGCGCTTATTGTTGAAAATACGTAAAAATTAAAACTTATTTAATTATCATATAACTTCTTCAATTCTAAAACACACCAACGTTAATATATATAAATACACACCTGTTTATTTATTACATTACCAAAACACTGTTGAGGGTATCCTCTCAATAGGATCCCTCATAGGCATAAACTTCACTACAGACATACTTAGCGGAAATATAAACACTCCTTAGACACACTGGCCATAATGTCTATACTCTAATATCCATGAACCACAGCTCGACCTCCAGCATCTGGTTCGTAAGGAGTTCCATCTAACTCCTCAGCAATTGGTTCCTCTATCGGGTCTTCTCGTACGATCACATCATAAATAAAATACAACACATAGAAAGATACAGGGGATAAGAAACAGTTCTATCATCAAAAAGCGGAACAGAATACATAGCACATAATATAATAATAGCCACAGACACGCATCACTCAAAATCAACAATCATCCTCAATTCACTATATCATCCTCTACCCTCAGCCCCTGTAACTAAGACTTTATACTGATGTGGCCATCTTTACTCCTGTTACATTAGTCAGTAGTCCGAAACAGTCCAGTGCCAATAACTTTCGAAAGCGTCAACGACTAAGCGAGTATTAGTCCAAAACGGTCCAGTGCCAAGAATATACGAACGCGTCAAGGAGTATCAATCCAGAACGGTCCAGTGCCAAGAATATATGAACGCGTCAAGGAGTATCAATCCAGAACGGTCCAGTGCCAAGAATATGCGAACGTGTCAAGAACTAAAAGAATATTATGGTAGTCTACCTCGACATCCACATCCGTAGGGCACTCACCCGCAATATCCGATATCCCAAAATTCGATATCCTGACCTCGTGTGTTCCACTCACACGACTGTGAATAACAATACATCTATAAATGAATCTCTCTAAATTACATCAATAACAACCTAGTGCCTCAACTTTCCTTCAAAGTCTCAACACCTTTTTCCTCATAGATAAAACCACTTAATTAGGCTAGGCACCTCTAAATCACCTTTATTCTCTCACCCAAACAATCAATTATCTCCCGAACAACACATATCCTTACTTAAAAATCAGCTAAGCACCATATTAAAAACCAGACAGATCATGCATAACACAATATCATAAAATAATTCAAATATCTCAATATCATATAAGGCAATTTATCACAACCAACTCATAATAATCAAACCAAATAAATAACAAAGTCAGACTCTGTCACGGCCTGGCCGTGATAGCCATCACGGCCGTGACAGACAACAAAGGCAAGCATTCTACAAAACAGAACCTGTCACGGCCTGACCATGACAATCATCACGGCCGTGACAGACACTGAACATCCTCAATATCATAAATATTCAAACATCGTAATAATACGTCACATGCAGATGGAATACCTCAACCAGCGTATTACAGTAAATTTGATAACATAAAATCAAACATCCTTAAATACTTAAAATCAACTTAATGTCGATAAACCTACAATCCCTGAATCACCATTGGTTTTACAGAAAAGGTTTCCAATATGATTTTGGTCTTGTCGATTACTCAACTACTAGTAGGGTTTAGGTCGCCCTACACAACTATTATATAATATGCTACTTATTGATTCCGACGGTAGAATGATTCTTTCCCCCACCTGAGTTATCACCGGAAACACGTACACGACGATCCTCGTTATCCCGCCACGAGTTAACCCAACCACCTTCAACCAAATCAACAATAAAATAAATCAAGAAACTAAAAACATCCAAAACCCTACTACGTGGTCACGGCTTCTAGGGGTTTTGGGTGACTAAAATTCCTAATCATGATTAAGTCATGGATTAATGGTCCTTAATCAACCAAGATCATGGATTAGTGGCTAAACAACTAAATTTTAAACTCAAAACTTCCTAACTCTCATATACTTAGATTCGGCCTTAACATGTTCATGGGGCTAGGGTTTTTAGTTTGATAAACCAACTTGGATTTATTAAGAATACCTACTAATAGCTTGATTACCAAGATCATTTATGAAAACTTTGAACAAAACTCATCAAATCTCATCCACCTAGGGTTCGGCCAACATAGAGATTTTAGGGTAAGGATTTTCATTTTAATAAACTAATCATGGATTAGAGTGTGTAGGCATACATGTCATATGAAATACATGATCATACATGACAACACATGAACAAAACCCTATCAAACCTATTCTCCTAGGTTCGGCCAAAGCTAGTTTATTAGGAAGGAAATTTTTGATTACCCCATACTCTTAGATACAGCCAATATACATTATTATAAGAACATAGGAAGTGGTTTCACATTTTTAAGATTTTTCTAGAATTTGTTATGAATTTTCAAAGTTCTAGATCTAGAAACTTAAAAGTGATGAACAAATATGAAACAAACTTTGAATCAAGAAACTCATTAAAGAACATAGACATGATTAAGGAAGAAGAATAGGATTCACCTCTTGAATATCAAAGACAAGTGAGAATCCAAGAACTTGCTTCACAAATTGATGCTTAAAGACTTATGAACTTAAGAGTTTTTAGAACAAAAAGCAATAGGAACCAAATGAAATGTGAGGGAGGGTATTTATAGGGGTTGGTTGCGCCACTTTAGAAGGATCTAGTAGGAATGAGTTGGCTTGTTCAAAGGATTAAAGTGCAACTAATTCCTAGGGACCATTTTGCAAAGATTCCAAAAGTATACGGACTATTTTGCAAATTGCCGATAAATTGAAATGATGACCATGTGCCACATTAAATGTGGTCTCATTTTGACTTATCTTGGCTGATTTTTCATGAGATATTTTGAGAAGAACCTAGAATGTTGGAGAACATTTGAGAAGATAGTAGAATGGTGTAGAATCTTGGAGAAAAATGTAGAACAATGTGGAAAGTTCTAGAATAATCTTGGCTCATCCAAGATGAGGGCAGACCCTACTCCCTCATGGGCTTGCGCATGGGCCTAATAAATTTGGGCTTGGATTTATTTTTGTGGGGCCCACCAAAAGGCTTAAAGCTTAAACATGACATAGGAAACTTATATGATTTCTAATGGGCTTCATGAAATTAAATTCATGGACAAGGATTTGGGCTTCATGGCCACGGTCCATTAACAGATTGGGAACAAAGATTCTGGCCCAATTCACTTAGAAAAACATAGGAACTAACTTAGGGACCAAAGTGCAATTAAGAGAAAGTTCAAGGACTTAAGTGCAAAATCCATAAATTGTCACTTTGACTTGTAGAATCTTCTAGACTCAAAAGTGTGACTCATCCCCATGAATCATCATGTATGACTCGTTATACCGATCTCTTGACGGTCTCTGTAGTTCCGTTTTCGACTCCGTCGGTTTCCTGATTAGGGTTTTACGCCTGCGTAAAAGCATAATATTTCGTTTTCTACTGAAAATTTTCAAACTAACCAAACTCATTGGAAATATGATTTAAATATAAACCATTTCGTTCACGAGTCAAAATTAGGTTTTCTACTCAGTAAAATTATACTGCCAGTGAAAACGCAGACCAGGTTCCGTCTGAATTTTCAACCCAAATTTTTATCGTAAGCTTCTACCCTAAGATAGAGTATGAATATGATTTTTATTTCATAAAAATCAATCTCCATGAACTCAGATAAAAATATAAATAAATACATTTATACCGGTTAATACAGCGAAAATATTTTTACTGAAAAAATAAAAATCGGAAAATAAAAAGTAGGGTGTTACAACTCACCCCCATGAGTCATCATAGATAAATCATTGTGCTCATCCACCCGGCATCGGGTTTTGTCTCTGCACCTCCGTTCTCGATTCCGTCGATTCCCGATCGTCGAGTACTTGCCCGATTACGTATAATAACCTATTTATTTTGAAAATTTTCAAAATAACCACCATCGTTGGAAAAAATAAGAATCTTAACTGTTTTGTTCTCGGTTCAAAATTAGGTTTTCTGATCAGTAAAATCTTACTGTCAGTTAAAACGCAGACCGGGTTTCGTCTGAATTTTAAACCTAAATTTTTACCGTAACCTTCTACCATAAGGTAGAGTATAAATATGATTTTGTTTTATCCAAAATAATTTTCTAAATCTCAGATAAAAATATAAAGAATTAAAAATTCTATTGATAATAAAAAGCAGTAAAAACGGGTATTACATTTACTACTGTGTGCCGCATAGCAGCTAGCAACAAACAGTTGCTCCTCAATCTGTTGTTGATGATCAACAACTTGGGCTTGCTGTCCATGCTGATCTTTTCTTTGAGGGTTTGCTTTGTTCTTGCAAACCTTGTCCACATGACCAAATTGATTACATGCTCTACATTTGACTCTTGGCCTGAATAAACAAAAATTTTGAGTGCCTTTTCTTCTTGCAATGGGGGAAAGGAGGATACTTTCCTTGCCAACCTCCATCTTTGCTACCTTCATCTTCTTTATTTTCCTTTCCTTTCTTCCAGCCAAATGCCTTTCTCCCAGAATTGTTGCTCCCTTGAGTTTTGCCTTTGGTGTTAGCCACAAAAGCACCTTCAACATTTTCTTCCATTCTCAAGGATCTTCTCTGTTCGGTAGCTTGCAAAGCATTTACTAGCTTTGCAAGTGATATTTGAGAAATTTTTTTATTTTCTTCAAGAGAGAAGATTTTTGACTCAAACCTCTCCGGAAGACAAACCAAGACTTTCTCCACCACAGGTTTATCATTAAGCTCCTCACCTAACAATATGATTTGTATCGCAACCTTTGAAAGTCTATTTGTTCACTGTTTCAGATTCTTCATCTTGATTGCTTCAAATTCTCTTTTCAAATTCAAAACTTTCATCCTTCTTGTTCTTTCACTGTTAGAATATGTGGCTTTGACTCAAGAGGGGAGGGGTGAATTGAGACTACAAATTTCTTTTTAATTTTTTTAACAAAAATTTCTTTAACAAAATTTATCACGCAATCAATTATATAAAAGAAATAAATTAAAAGAGAGGTAAAGAGAATACTTGCGCGAGGATTTTATCCTGGTTCAGCCACCAACCACCAGTGATCTACGTCCAGTCCCCACTCCACTTGTGGGATTTTCTTCCACTAACAAACAAGCTTATAACTGGTGCTTGTAACCTTTGTACACAACAGAGCCCTTCTCATTAGGGATACCCCACCCTTGTGTAGAAGCCTCAATCACAACAAAGAAGGATACCACACCCTCCCACAAAGTTTCAGCTAAGGAAGAACAATATGATACACTCTTCTAGTGCAGATGATTACAACTTGAAGCACTATGAGTATGATGATAATAACACAATTTGGCTCACAACTAATTTTCAGATCAAAAATGTATTTTTCATGTATTATATTCTTTTTTTGAATTTTCAACAAAAATCACTTTTATAGCCTTTTGAAAATATGACCGTTGCACCTCAAATAAGGAAAGGAATTATGTCATTGAAAGCTAGCCATTGCACCTCAAATAAGAAAAGGACTTATGTCATTGAAAGCTACCCGTTGCACCATTAAATTTAATGTGCAAATCAATTGGGTGGTTTTAAAAAAAAGTTTAAAAAACAATTTGAATTGGAATTTTAATTAGAAAGCCAGCCGTTGCACCATTAAATTTAATGTGTAAATCAATTGGGTGGTTTAACAAACAATTTTCACAAGTTAAAATCGGTTCATGCCTTGAGATATACATACATATTCCAATTCAAATTTCACACACTGAAGCTTTCTTTATTCAAGATCAATATCATTTAATTTCAAAAAGAAAGCTTTACGTTGCACCCAAGTTTCACATATATATGTAAAGAACAATGTACTATTATTTTGGACATTAAAAGAAATCCTTTGATTCAACTAAAAAGAAGATGCACCGTTTGAAAGTTGAATTTCAATATTATTTTTTTATATGATAAATCAGGTTGAATAAATATTTTGCTAGTCTTTTACATGATAAAAAATCTTTTATCCAAAAGTGTAGTGTTTTAGTTAAATTGATCGAATGAGCCAAAGTGAGTTTTAGCCATCATACCCTTACAAGATAACTAAGACCTAATATATATACTCAATCTTGCTTGAGGTCTCGATACTTGATTTTTTGGTACACCATACTAATTTGAATTTGTGCACGCGGTACCTGCATGCTATAAGAAAAATTCTCTTGCCTTTTTGTCAGTGTTTGTCATTCATCAAAATATATAAATGTGTGATTACATACTCCCCTTTTTGATTATGACAAACCTTACCTTCTTACCTATGTAATGTGGTGTCAGAGTCTATACGCACTGCATGAGCGTGGGATGGATTTCCCCCTATCTAAAACACATTACTCAATAGATACGTCAGTTAAATTCAGAAGGCATAAATTCAAATTATTAGGCAATGAAATATTATAAGCATGCTCCCCCTGAATAGTTCAATTACATTTATTTTATGCAAGATTAATATTCCAATTCTTCTCCCCCTTTTGGCATGATAAAAAAGAAAGTTTATGGATAAAAGATAATAAATAAAGATGATAACTTTCATTCATCAAAATAGATGAAAAGTGGGACATTAATAGCGTTAATAAGATAAGTATGTGTAGTAGCCAATATGGAGGTTGATTTTATGATTCATGGTATCCAAGCTAACAAAATCAGACTATCACAATAGAACGACCGAGATGCAGAGCACACACCGACCAACCGGATGCAATTCGGTTTATGCAGTTAATTTGGAAATTTATTATCGAAAAGTGTGACACATAGTTACAGGAACTATGATAAAATTAATTGTCCTGCTCACATATTTATTAATAAAATTATCGACAGAGAGAGCAAATTTGATAGATATGTGAGAATAAAAGTAAACATGTAAGATTAATTGATGTAAGATAAATCTAGGATGCCTAATTCTCTTCTGATGTAAAAGAAACTCTCTTTATTGAGGGGTTTAGTGAGGATATCTGCTAATTGCTTAGTTGTATCCACATGCTCCAAAACACAATCTCCATTTTGCACATGATCCCGAATAAAATGGTGTCTTATCTCAATGTGTTTTGTCCTAGAATGTTGAATGGGATTCTTAGTTAAGTTAATGGCACTAGTGTTATCACATCGAATGGGGATATGATCTAATTGGACACCATAGTCTAACAGTTGTTGTTTCATCCAAATAATTTGGGCACAACAACTCCCTGCTGCTATGTATTCCGCCTCAGCGGTTGACAATGCCACACTAGCTTGTTTTTTGCTAAACCCTGAAACTAAGGCACTACCAAAAAAGTGGCATGACCCACTAGTACTTTTCCTATCTAACTTGCAACCTGCAAAGTTAGAGTCAGAATACCCAACCAAATTGCATGTGTCGCCTTTGGGGTACCACAAGCCCATGTCTTTTGTCCCAACTAAATATCTCATTATTCGCTTAACCGCCGCAAGGTGGGATTCCCTAGGACTAGCCTAATATCTAGCACACATACAAACACTAAACATGATGTCAGGCCTACTTACAGTAAGATACAAGAGGGATCCAATCATACCTCGATATTTTGTCAATTCAATAGGCTTACCATTTTCATCCTTATCTAAGTAGCATGAGGTGCTCATTGGTGTGGCTATCTCCTTGGCATTGTCCATTCCAAATCTTTTTAAAAGTTCCTTGCAATATTTTGTTTGACTTATGAATATGCTGCTGTCTGTTTGTTTGATTTGAAGCCCAAGGAAGAAATTTAATTCTCCCATCATAGGCATTTCAAATTCTTCCTGCATATGCTTAGAGAATTCTTTGCAAAGAAACTCATCAGTAGCACAAAAAATTATATCATCCACATACACTTGTACAAGAAGAATATCATGTGATTTTCTTTTAATAAATAAGGTTGTGTCAACCTTCCCTCGTGAAAAACCTTTTTCTAAAAGAAACTTGCTTAAGCGCTCATACCAAGCTCTAGGAGCTTGCTTTAAACCATAAAGCGCTTTTTCTTTAAGCGAAACACATGATTGGGTAGGTCAAAGTTTTCGAAACCAGGAGGTTGATTAACATACACCTCTTCTTGAATAAAGCCATTTAAAAACGCACTTTTTACATCCATTTGATATAATTTAAAATTCATAATGCAAGCAGATGCAAGTAACATGCGAATGGCTTCAAGTCTGGCTACGGGTGCATACGTTTCTTCATAATCTATGACTTCCTCTTGATTGTACCCTTTAGCTACAACTCTAGCCTTGTTTCTAACAATTATACCATTTTCATCTAATTTATTTCTAAAGACCCATTTAGTTCCAATTGTTTGATTTTTTGATGGCCTAGGGACTAGTTCCCATACCTGATTTCTTTCAAATTGGTTTAATTCCTCTTGCATGGCTAACAACCAAAATTCGTCACAAATAGCATCATCAATGTTCTTAGGTTCTATTTGAGAAACAAAAGCCATGTGATTGCAAGCATTTTTAATGGAGTTTATAGTAATTACCCCTTTAGAAATATCACCAATAATGTTGTCCAATGGATGATTTTTGGAAACTCTCCATTCTTTGGGAAAATCTTGAAGTTCTTCTTTCTCTTGCTTTATCTCATTATCATTGCCTTCTTTGTCCTCTTGATTTTTCTTTTCATCCAAGTGGGTATGTTCTAAGGAATCTGCAAGGTCATCAACAATATCCTTTCTCAACCTTTTGGGGTTAGTCTCATCAAAATAAACATGCACTGATTCCTCAACAGTTAAAGTTCTTTTATTGTATACCCTGGAGACTTTGCTAGATGATGAATAACCTAAGAATATCCCTTCATAAGCTTTGGCATCAAATTTTCCTAAATTATTTTTACCATTATTAAGCACAAAACATTTGCATCCAAACACACGAAAATGAGACATTTCGTTTTCAAATTCCCCGCCATGGTCACTTCTAATAGATACAATTTTTAGATCCTTTTCATTTTGAATTACCTTGGCTAATTTTTTAAAAGCTTTAAAGGTGTCACTTTTGTGTGAAAGAAATAAGGTCCAAGTGAACCTAGAGTAGTCGTCAACAATTACTAACACGTAAAAATTGCCACCAAGGCTCTTAGTTCTAGAAGGCCCAAAAAGATCCATATGTAGGAGTTGCAAGGGCCTCTCCGATGAAACAATATTAATTGGTTCGAAGGAAGCCTTTGTTTGTTTACCTTTTTGGCATGCATCACACAATCCATCCCTTTTAAATTTCATTTTGGGTAAACCAATAACAAGTTCTTTTGAAATAAGCTTGTTTAAGTGGTCTGTGTGTATGTGTGCAATCCTACGATGTCAAAGAAAGCTGTCTTCTTCTCTAGAGACAAGACAACATGCATCATTTGAAGAGATATCATCTAAGTCTATCATATAAATATTATTAATTCTATGTCCAATTAATTTCTTATTTTTATCATGAAAATTTTCAATTAAACAACTTTTAGAATCAAAGCTAACCTTGTTACCTTTGTCACAAAGTTGACTTATGCTTAGGAGGTTGTGCTTTAGTCCTTCCACAAAAAGTACATTATCAATTGATGTTGTCGGACTTTTACCAACACTCCCATCCCAAGAATTTGCCCTTTGTTATTGTCACCATATGTCCTATGTCCTCCAACTTTTGGTGTGAAGGATGTGAACTTGCTAATGTCTCCCGTCATATGCATAGAGCAGCCGCTTTCAAGGCACCAATTTGTAGTCTTGGCTTTCAAGCATACCTACAAAACAACAATTATATTTTGCATTTAGGTACCCAAATTTTATTGGGTCCTTGGTTGTTAGTGCCATACGATGTTCCCTTAGGAACCCATTTTTTCTTTTCATTCTCCTTTCTCATATTACAAGTTGATGCGGTATGCCCTTTTCTAGCACAATAATAACATTTGACGAAAGGACTAACAGATGTATGAGTAGGCACAAATGTTTTCTTCAAAAAGGATTTTTCATGATCATTAGGCTTACATACTAAGCCATCCTTATCATATACACCTTTTAGGATTCCCAAAAGAACATTCAAGTTATCTCTACCATTGGTGAATTTTGCAAGAGTGATCTTCAAGTCATTTACTTGTTTTTCATATTCGCTGCACTTTTTGCATGTAAAATTTCCAATGCTATAGTTTTCCTTCTCTAATTCCAACCTTTCTTTTGTTAAAGTAATTACTTGGTTTTGCAAATAATTAGCCATTTTCTTGGATTTTTCTAATGCCTTAGCCAATCTCATAGAGTCATTGTGTAGTTCAAGAAAGGCATCATGCAATGCATCATATGAGCAAGAAGAAGAAGAGTTAGAGGTTACCTCATCATCGCTTTCGTGGCCAGCCATGAGACATAAGTTAGCTTCCTCATTGTCTGAATCATCGGTGGTATCCAAATCATTTTCATCCCAAGCTATGTAAGCTCTTCTAGGTTTGTTTTCCTTCTTTTCTTTTCTTTCGAATTTGTCCTTCTTTTGTAATTTAGAACAATCATACCTCATGTTACTGGGCTTTCCACATTCATAGCAAGTAGGTGTGGAGCTTGGACCATCTCCCTTATTGAAACTCTTTTTGGGAAAGGTTGATGATCTTCTTGAGTTAGCTTTCTTTTTCACAAATCTTTTGAATTTCTTTACTAGCATTCTCATTTCATCATCTAAAGCGTCTTCCTCTTCTTCATCTTTTTCACTCTCTTCCTAATTTTTGGAGGAGGATGCTTTCAAGGCTAGGCTCTTCTTTTTTTTGTCTTTTTCTTCGTGTTCCGACAGTCGACTAAGTTCTAGTTCATGCTCTTGTAATTTTCCAAATAGTGTCGCTAAGTTCATTGTGGTGAGATCTTTAGATTCAGCAATTGTTGTCACCTTCGGCTGCCATTCCCTGCTCAAACAACGTAGAACTTTGTTAATTAAATCTTCATTATCAATATTCTTACCCAGACCAGCAAGCTGGTTGACACAGACTCGGCAAGTGTACCGGGTCGTTGCAAGTAATAAAACGGTAAGAACCGGATATCGTCCTCAGGGATCGTGGACAAGTACCACTTCACAAATTGAACTACTATCTAGGCGATCAAGTTTGGAATGAAGGTAGCTCTAACATCTAATGAAGCAAACAAGAATAAAATGTTTTTGTTCTTTTAGGTATTTTATCAAACACTTAGTAGGCAAACAGAAATGTGAACAACAAATGGATAGAATTGTTAGGGTTATACTAGACTAATCCTCCCTTGGTGCTATGAAATGGTAAATAACACAATTCCTAATTCAGTTATGACAATCAAATCTTCTCAATTACTCAAACCCTAATGTCTTAGGTGGAATGAGCCTAAAATCCCAAATTAAACCCTAATGTCTTAGGTGGATTAACATGAGAATTTGCATTAAGAGTCAAGATTCATAGATTGCAAGCACCCCATTACCTATGTCTAGGTTCATAAACTACTTGGCATTTGATTCATGAGCATGCCTTAACATCAACCTTTCAATTGTCTATTGAAGCAACTAATCATTCCTAGGATGATCAAACCAAGGAAAACATTAAGCATGGAATCAAACACTCATAAAGAATTAGGAAATTGTATTACAACCACATCATGTTACAACCAAATTCAGAAAATCCATAATCTAACCCCAACAAGGGGGAGTTTAGCTACACATATTCAAAGAGAAAAGCAAAGGAAAAGATACAGAGATGAAGGAAGGAAGCAACTCCATGGAATGTTGCCCAGCAAAAGCCACAGCTGCAGAGTGTGTGTTTTTAGGGTTCTTGGCCGCCTCCTTTCTGCTCTTTCAATTCTGCCCTAAAACAGCTTATAAACAGGGGTTCTGGGCTTCGCGCGCTCGCGGGGCGAGACATGGCTCGCGAGGCGAATGTTAAAATTCTGATCTTCAGAGATTGGTTCTCTCGCGAGGCGAGAAGGTATCTCGCGAGGTGAGGCAGAAAGGGTGAAGTTCTTGGCACAGTCAGGCCTTCAGGCTCGCGAGGCGAGATGTTGATTCGCGAGGCGAGACAGAAGGGCCTGACCATTGCTGCTCAGCCGGCCTTCGGGCTCGCGAGGCGAGATGCAGTCTCGCGAGGTGAAGCCTCCAGAATTCAGCTTGGCTTAATTTCTTCTCTTTTCAGGCTCTATCTTCATCCAAGCTTCATCATGGCCAAATTCTTGGGCAATTAATCATAAATTCCTGCAAAAAACACACAAAACCACCTTATCCGTTCCAAAGGAAAAACTAACCAAAATCAAACTAAAATGGCCTAACTATATGCAAATGCATGCAGAAATGTACATGGAAAATGAGGTGAAATCACACTCATCAAATCACCCCAAGCTTAAGACTTTGCTTGTCCTCAAGCAAAAACCAAGGCCAGAAGATGAAAACAAACAGAGCAATGATAGTGAACTAAGAACCCGAGTAAATGATCCAAGTAATAGGCATTTCAAATAATTCAGCAAGAGACAATCAATTCAAGTCCAATTAGAAGCTTAAGTTCCCTAGACTCATATTCTCACTGATTCGGGCACTCTTGCTCACCTGAAGATCACCCCAAGCTTGTTCATTTGCTTGGCTCTCTTTCTCACCTCACTCAAATGTTTAAGGATATATGACAATTCGCTCCATTTTCCTCAAGGAATGAATTCTACCATAGGCTTGACTATCAACCAAATCTCTACTCTATTAATGAAAACAATTAAGAATCAAGAGGTCTTTTGCTTTGGTTGTAACGGGGCCATGGGATTTATCGTTAGGTGGGGAAATCAAGAAAAGGACATTTCAAAAGGCTACATAAAACATCAAGCATTACAAATCATGACACCTTCTAAATTACCCTTTTGGGTTTCGATTTACTTTTGCCACCTTTTTTTCTTTCTTTTTGTTTTATTTCTCATTCCTTTTTTTCGTCCCCTTCTCTATTTTTATTTCTCTTTCTTTTATTTTTATTTTATTTGGAGAAGGGGAGATTTTTCATCTCAAGAGAAATATTTTTCTGATTTTCTCATCCCATACTTTTTCCACTACTTTTTTACCCTTTTGTTGTAATACTTTAAAAGGTGCCCTATCAAGCATGTTCATCAAAGTAATTCAAGGTACCAAGAAAAACATTTTATTCCTTCAAGCTCAAAATTGGGTAACTAAAGGGTAGCATTTGATCAATCAAAGCTCAGAAGGCCGGAAAAATACCTAGTGCCTCAATCATTTTCAAAAATGTTTTCAAAAATTTTTAAGCTTTGAAACGGTTTCAAGTCAAGTTCTAGAGAAATACAATCCAAGAGGAATAACACTCTAACACAAGGAATGGGGTGAATTTAGTGAGTACCTCGTAATGGCTCAAAAGCTCACATTTAGCAGTTCAGAAATCAGTGAAAACACAAATCTATAGAAACATATGCTAATTATCAACTATCCAAGATTATCTCAAGAAATTTTTTATTTGAAGCCTCATCACAAGAATAAAAAATTAGGGTTCAACAATTCACTATCACAAATAAATTGGCACTCAGTTCTCACAATCAGATGCTCAATCTAAGCAGGGGGTAACCGAATCATGCGATCATGCAAAACTATGCCTAAATGAATGCAATATGAACAATGCAAAAATTCAAAAATTTACAAAAATACCCCTTACCCCAAGCTTAAAAACTTACATTGTCCCCAATGTAAATAATTAAGTCAGAGAGGGGAGAGAAATTGGAACGACTCACCGAGGTGGTAGCGGGCTGGTTCACATGCTTTCTGGCTTTGTTTCTCCCTGCCCCTTTTTGTTTTTCCTTCCTTCTTGCCCTGAAAATACTTAACAAACCTATTAACAAATCTCTTGATCTTCTCAAATTATTCAAGAGATGAAAATCAAAAACAAATGAGAAAGAGGAAAAGAAAACTTGGGTTGCCTCCCAATAAGCGCTTCTTTAACGTCACTAGCTTGACGGGTGATTCCTAAGATGGTGCCTTAAGAGGGACGGAGACTGCTTGACGATCAAAGTCTCCTCCAAGATAATGCTTGAGCCTTTGCCCATTAACAATGAAAGTGTCCCCGGACGATGGATCTTCCAATTCAACTGCACCAAATGCAGAAACTGACTTGACATAGAATGGACCCGACCATCTTGATCTCAACTTGCCTGGAAACAGCTTGAGACGTGAATTAAAGAGCAAAACTGATGGGTCTTCTTCAAAATGCTTTGGAAGGATGTTTTTATCATGCCAAAATTTTGTTCTTTCCTTGTAGATCCTTGCACTCTCATAAGCCAAGAGTCGGAATTCATCCAACTCATTCAACTGCAACAGTCTCTTATCCATGGCCAGCCTTGTATCAAAGTTTAGGGCCTTCACTGCCCAAAAAGCACGATGTTGGAGCTCTACCGGAAGGTGACATGATTTTCCAAACACTAATTGGTAAGGTGACATACCAATAGGTGTTTTATATGAAGTCTGATAGGCCCAAAGTGCATCATCCAGTTTCTTTGCCTAATCCTTCCTAGCATTGTTCACAGTTTTCTCCAAAATCCTCTTCAATTCCCGATTGGACAACTCCACTTGCCCACTGGTTTGCGGGTGGTATGGTGTGGCAACTTTATGATTGACCCCAAACTTGGCAAGCACTGCGTTGAACTCTTTGTTGCAAAAATGAGTACCCCCATCACTAATAATAGCTCTAGGGGTTCCAAATCTGGTAAAGATGTTCTTCCTCACAAAACCAATCACCGCTTTTGCATCATCCTTCACAGTTGGGACAGCTTCTACCCATTTGCTCACATAGTCAACCGCAACAAGAATATATTTGTTGTTGTAGGATGATGGGAAAGGACCCATGAAGTCAATCCCCCATACATCAAAGAGCTCCACCTCTAAAATACCCTTCAAGGGCATCTCATTTCGCTTGGATATGCTTCCGGTTCTTTGACATTTATCACACTTCATCACCCAAGCTCCGGAGTCTTTGAAAATGGTGGGCCAAAATAACCCGCTTTGCAAGATCTTCATGGCGGTTCTCTCACCACCAAAGTGTCCTCCATAGGGTGAGTTGTGGCAATGAGTCAACACCCCATTAATTTCTTCTTCTGGAATGCATCTTCTCAGAATTCCATCCGAACCTCTTTTGAAAAGGTAAGGCTCATCCCATACATAGTATTTGGCATCATGGATGAGCTTCTTCCTTTTTTGTGCATTGAAGTCCTTCGGAATCTTGTTGGAGGCCTTGTAATTTGCAATGTCTGCAAACCAAGGTGCCACTTGCACCATAAACAGCTTTTCATCTGGGAATTCCTCTTGAATTGGCAACTCAGCTTTTGCTTGAACATCTGCTTGTGGAAGCCTAGACAAATGGTTGGCTACCACATTCTCCACTCCTCTCTTGTCCTTTATATCCAAATCAAATTCTTGGAGCAGTAGTATCCACCTAATGAGCCTTGGCTTGGCATCCTGTTTAGTCATAAGATACTTCAAAGCAGAATGATCAGTCCCCACTCCACCTTTGGGATTTTCTTCCACTAACAAACAAGCTTATAACTGGTGCTTGCAACCTTTGTACACAACAGAGCCCTTCTCACTAGGGATACCCCACCCTTGTGTAGAAGCCTCAATCACAACAAAGAGGGATACCACACCCTCACACAAAGTTTCAGCAAAGGAAGAACAATATGATACACTCTTCTAGTGCAGATGATTACCACTTGAAGCACTATGAGTATGATGATAATAACACAATTTGGCTCACAACTAATTTTCAGATCAAAATGTATTTTTCATGTATTATCTTCTTTTTTTGAATTTTCAACAAAAACCACTTTTATAGCCTTTTGAAAATATGACTGTTGCACCTCAAATAAGAAAAGGACTTATATCATTGAAAGCTAGCCGTTGCACCATTAAATTTAATGTGCAAATCAATTGGGTGGTTTTAAAAAAAAAGTTAAAAAAACAATTTGATTTGGAATTTGAATTGGAAAGCTAGTCGTTGCACCATTAAATTTAATGTGCAAATCAATTAGGTGGTTTAACAAAAAAATTTCACATGTTAAAATCGGTTCATGCCTTGAGATATACATACAGATTCCAATTCAAATTTCACACACTGAAGCTTTCTTTTTTCAAGATCAATATCATTTAATTTCAAAAAGAAAGCATTACGTTGCACCCAAGTTTCACATATATATGTAAAAAACAATGTACTATTATTTGGGACATTAAAAGAAATCCTTTGATTCAACTAAAAAGAAGATGCACAGTTTGAAAGTTGAATTTCAATATTATTATTTTTTATATGATAAATCAGGTTGAAAAAATATTTTGCTAGTCTAATACATGATAAAAAATCTTTTATCCAAAAGTCTAGTGTTTTAGTTAAATTGATCAAATGAGCCAAAGTGAGTTTTAGCCATCATACCCTTACAAGATAACTAAGACATAGTATATAAACTCAATCTTGCTTGAGGTCTTGATACTTGATTTTCTGGTACACCATAATAATTTGAATTTGTGCACGCGGTACCTGCATGCTATAAGAAAAATTCTCTTGCCTTTTTGTTAGTGTTTGTCATTCATCAAAATATATAAATGTGTGATTACATTCACTACCTTGAAACTCGTCCTTGAGTTTGTCCCAGGCCTCCTTTACAGTTTCTAGATTCAGGATTTTGATCAAGACATCATCGTGTAGTGCTGCATGCATGATGGTAAGTGTTCTGCCTTCCTTGGCCACTTCCTCATTGTGGTTTCTTATTTGAGCCACTGTTGGGTTGTTTGACAATGGAGGTGGGTTGCTTCCAGTATCAACCACTTCCCATAAACTTTGATCTCTGAAATAAGCTCTCATTTTTGCAACCCACACATGGTAATTTTCTCCTGCAAATATAGGGTGTGGAGGTAGGGAGTTGCTGCTGGATGCCATACTGGTTTTAGGGTTTTTTCTGGTTTGTAGAGGTTTTCTAACTGGTTTTCTCTCACTCACAGACCCTTAAAGATCAATGAAGCTCTTTATACCATGTAAGAAAAACAGAACAATGAAGGAAGAGGAAAAACTAAACTGAGAAGGAATTTCTGCAGTAGCAAAACAGAGAAGAGTTCTACTGATATTGAGCAAAATGGGAGAGGGAAAGAATAGTCCACTTCATTCACTTCAAACTGAACGTAAAATACAAGTAAAAAGTAGGACAAAAGGCTAAGATAGCTAACCTATGGAAAATACAAAAAGCTGATCTAAAACTACTTAAAACAAGGGTTATCACTCCTTACGTAACCAAAAAGCTTTAACAAAAAACTAACATTATCTTAAAGTATCTAGAAAAATCTCAATTTCTAACTGTATTTCTTTGATTTCTGCTTTCTTTTTATCTACAAAAACAATCAGTTCCTGAAGCTATGAGTTTTGGTTATTTGTCGATGCCTGGTTGGTTGAATTTCATCATCAACCTCCTCAAGCTCTGGGGTGAACTTGGCATATTGGCAGAACACACTAGCAAAGAATATAATGAGAGCAAGGACACAAGCGATGCCACTTATAAAAAAGAGGTCCCAGAAGCTTGTCAGAGATAGTTTATTTGAATCAACGTCATTGGTTGCACACTGCTTTTTATTTTATTAAGCCATTTGTTTTTGCGGGTCACCATTCTCTGAGAGTTGAAGAATGGCAGTTGACAAGTCAACAGCAAGGGGAGAGTCCCTTTGGAATGCAAGTTATAATGGAAAATAACATGAGAACAATATCCAGCCATGTTTAGAATCCTCCCAAATTATATCAAAGATATAGAGATGAGAAAAACACATTTATAATAAAAGAATATTCGTGTACCAACTTTAGATCCCAAACCATTTTTTTATTTAATATTAGTAGAAAGTGTGATCGAAAGAACATCATAAAACAGAATCAACAGAAGTTTCTTTTTCCTTCAAGGGGGTGGGGGGGGGGGGGGGGGGGATTAATCAACAGGGTGCTATTTGAAGAGTTAAATGATTGGTTGAGAAGAGAATGTGGCCACAGTCAAATTTGCGTGGTTCTAGCCATAGTCAAAATAATCAAATAATGAGCAACATATTAAATTTGACTATCATGGAAATTATAACCTTTCTTCAATCACCAGATACTAATTTTCAGAAAGAAAACTAAAATAACATATTCATATCTTTCTATTACTCTTGTTTAATATATCTTGATACACTGACAAAGCCTTTTAAGCTAGAAGAAAACATTTTTCTTATTGAACAGCCCGGGAAGCATTATAAAAGCAACCTTAAATTATTAAATGTCTTCTGAATCATCAGTCCAAGAAGAAATGAAACATTGCACAGATAAGTATTGAACATATTCAATCATTATATTCTTTTGATTCTTGAACACAAAATGTTTTTAACATCATTTGTTAACTAATTTACTCTCAAGAGAGGCGTTATAAAATCAAAATACCAGTATGAGTCCTAAACTTAGCCAAAAGATAAACACTTAAAATCCTGAAACATAGACATGCAAATAGAGATACCTACAAATCCCTAACCATTTTTAGTGAACTCCTGCCCAACACTTCCGAACTTACAGTCGGTGCTGCAATATAAGGCAACTCATCAACAGTTCCCACAACCCCTCCACCTTTTGGGCTACGCTGAAGGGCATCAATATAATCCTGCATGTTTTTCAATGTTACTAACCTTGATTCAGTTATATTGAGTTCTTCTACAAGATACTTTGGAGCATATGGGGTACTTACTGTGTGCGAAAAAACATTGTTGACAAGCTAAACCTGCAAAAAAAGACACTATTCTCAACAAAAATATGTGACTTAATGTTAAAGTAAGGCATGCATCTACTGAAGCAAAAAAAGAAGATTTAAGCCTAGACATGCTGAGGCAGGATATTTAGACAGAGGCTTACTTATTCATAGAGCTTCTTCAGGAGGCAAAACAGAAAAAAAGAAAAGAAGAAGCAACTGGAAGATATGAAATAATAAAATTAAACCCAAATCATACAATTCCCTTTTTCGTATGATATGCTATGATAAACAATGGTAACAATGTCATTGACACACTGGCAATAACCGAGTCCATCACAAAGGGGCATTTATCATCTTAGAAAATATTCAGATAAAAAGTTTTCTAATGGTCAAAACATACTAACCAAAAGACTTTTCCTTGGTGAACCATGGAACTCATGATTGAGTAAAATCTACAAACCTTGTCCTGTTTATGACAATTGTAACATCTCCAACAGCTGCATCAAAGTTCTGAACAAGGGATAAAATTAACATTAGTTCCAGAATTTGAACTTATCTGTGTTCTAAATGTCCTTGAACCACCTATAGAAATCAAATATTCTATTAAAAGTCAATCATATAGATACTTCATTAAAAAAAATATCCACAATTTAAATCTATATTTAGCTACTTGCAGTCCTAGTTAAATTATACTTTGTCAATGCTAACACAAGATTTAGAAACTCACTTTGTGCAACCTGATCCACAAGAGGGTTATAGTTGGGATTCCTATCAGTATATCACCATTTCCATACAGTATATATTGTCATGGGACGGGATAAGGCAACAAGTTTAAGGCTGCTTCAAAGACACGTTGCAAAAAAGCCTTGTATCCCTGAGGTTGTCTTAACAACAAACTCCTTGTAACTTACTCAGTTTGGCACTGCTATTCGCAGTGGCTTTCCATTGTTGGGTAACACCCATCCCTTTGGTGCAGTTGTAGTATCTCCAGGCCATATCACACTGTACAACTGTTGATTACTTGTTGAACAAGTGTTAGATCCCAAACCATTTTTTTTTTTATTTAGTATTAGTAGAAAGTGTGATTGAAAGAACATCATCATAAAACAAAATCATCAGAAGTTTTTTTTTCCTTCAAGGAATTGGGGGAGAGGTGGGAAATGCAAGGGGATTAATCAACAAGGGTGGTAATTGAAGTGGGAAACATGGGTTGAGGAGAAAATGTGACCACGGCCAAATTTCCGTGGTCCTGACCATTGTCAAATTCAAAATAATCAGATCATGAACAGTAGATAAAATTTGACTATCATGAAAATTATAACCTTTCTTCAATCACCATATACTAATTTTCACAAAGAAAACTAAAATGACAGATTATCTTTCTATTACTCTTGTTTAATATATCTTGATACACTGACAAAGCCTTTTAAGCAGGAAGAAACCAATTTTCTTATTGAACAGCCCGGGTAACATAATAAAAGCAACCTTAAATTCTTAAATGTCTTCCAAATAGTCATCAGTCCAAGCAGGAATGAAACACTGCACAGATAAATATCGAACATATTCAATCATTCTATTCTTTTGATTGTTTTCTTTGACACATAAAATGTTTTTAAATCACCATTTGTTAACTAACTTTCCCTTCCGAGAGACGTTCCAATATAGTGTTTTATAAAATCAAAATACCAGTATGAGTCCTAAACCATATCAATTCTGCACAAATGACTTTCAAGATAAAAACATTCAAATATAAATTGCTTCATTACAAACTTACTTTGGCTAAAACTTTAAAATTAACTTCACAAACTATAGTCCAACAACAAACTTAAATTACCTCATTATCTACCCAACAAGCTAGAAATTTTAATGCTATAATGTCTATAGCTACCATCTATTTCCTCATTATGCCCTTGTAGCCTTTGTGTAGGTACAAGATGGTGAATACAAACATCAGAATGAGAATGACAACTTGGGTAGCATGGGTAGGGAATACAAATGACACACATAACATATAACACAAGATGAGAAACACCATTGGCAAGGACGTTGATGAACCAAGTTTTGCTTCAGCTTTCACTAATTTACCCTTGATCTCTTCGCTAACTGCTATGTCTAACGCTGTTAGTTCCCCCAAGTTTTTGACATTTAAATACATGCCACTGTCTATCAGTAACTCAAGCATCTGCAAAAAATATTTACTATAAAATATTTATTATAGAATAAATTTAGCCCATTAGCAAACAAAAAATAAAATGTTATTTCATATTAGCAACTAAAAATATTTACTATCTTATTGTCTTAGTGTATACGATAGTCATGGATATATTTTAATCAAAGGTAAAGTTGAAATATGAATAGAAGAATACCTGTGAATTATTCAAGAGTGCTGAAATGTGCAAAATGGTGTTGCCTTCCGCATCCTTCCAGTTCAATATTGTATTTTCTAAATGAATAGCACCTTTAAGGTGATTTCTCTTGAGCCAGCCAACTAGAACTTCAAGAGCCTCATATTGATTATTCTTTGCAGCAACATGAAGTGCAGTCTCACCCCTCACAGTCACATCTTGAATAGAGTCTGGGCAAGCTGTGAGGAAGATAACTATCATATCAATATCACCACTGTGACTCACAAAATGTAGTGGAGTGATGCCTTTCCTATCTTTGACTCTGACAAGTTCTTTGTTGACGTCTATGAAGCGCTGCACCATTCTCCTTTGATCCTGCTGTAAAGCAAGGTGAATGGGGCTCAATCCTTGATGGTTCAGTTTCCAAGAAAACGAAGGTTTCAACCTCATAATCTCAGTAGCTAAGCTGAGATGTCCAGCCAATGCAGCAAGATGTAGTGGAGTTTCAACAAAAGGCATGACATCAAAGGAGTCCAAAACATATGCATCATGCTTAATCACTGTGTAGAGAAGGTTTATATCTCCTCTTTCAGCTGCAGCTCTCAACATCGGGTTCATCTTTGTTAGTCAAGTTATACGGTGGTGGAGGTTCTTGAAGAAAATCTAGAAGGCGGTGATGTAGTTTTGAATGAAAATGCAGAAGGTGGAGATATAGTTTTCGAAGAAGTAGGTGGAAATACTTGGTGGAGCAAATCAGCCTTGATTTTGTTTTTGCAGCATGCACAACTTCACACAACTTTGAGACTTTATTAATCCATTGAAGGACCAATAATCTTGTCGACTGAGTAGCATGCCACATGGCCACATAAAATAAACATGATAATATATTAGAAAAGAACAAAACAAAAATGAGGAAAAGCTATTATTCTTTTAGACCGAAATCAGCAGCAAAGGGCCAAGTTTCATTAATTAGATATTTTGATTTCCTAATTCCTTTACCTCGTTGAGTTGAATTTCAAATATTTCCTTTAGATATTTTGGTCATCCCTCTCTCTGCCTGTCTCTTCTATGTCTCATAGCTGCTTCCCATGCGCATAGCTCACAGCAGTATGTAAATGCTCATGTTTATTTTGCTTTCGAAGTCTCTCGCTGATCCATGATAATTACTTATTCCTACTTTTTGGAAAAAAACCAGATATAACAATATTTACTGAAGTAAATATTTTTTTTTTCTCTTCATCTGTGCAAATAAATAGGCGCAACAAAAATATTCTAATATTCTTCCACAGGATAATATCAATGGCAGAAAAATAAATAGCAATGACACCATAATTTTTAAGGGGGAAAACCCCCCAGTATAGGGATAAAAACCACGCGACTAACTCCAGCAAAACTTCCACTATAAATAATAATGGGTACACTAAGTCTTCCTAGAAATACTAGGGAACACCAAATTAGCAATACATCACCCAAAAGGTGGATACAAGCAAGCAACAAGACCCCACAACAATGGGTATAACAACTCAGCTCAAAGAGAAGGCAAAACAATAAATAGAATATATCAAACTAACGAGCTCATTGGTAGGAATAACATACTGAAATTTCAGCAAAAACGAAGCAAATTTGCTTTACCACCTTCCACCGCCTTAACCCCTTTTCTTCTTCTCTTTTCTTCTTGCGCCGAAAACTTTTTCTCTGTTTGCTCGTGGAGCCATTTTCTCGTGTCAGGCACCTATCTCTCACTAGAAACCCTTTCTTTCCTTTTTTTTTTTTAACTATTTCTTTTTTTTTTTCTTTTTTTTTACTTTTTATCTAGTGGGTCCCATTTAGGAGGAAACCCACCCAACACTACTTTCATCCTACTTTCTTTTTTATTTTATTTTTTTTCCTAAAAAAAGCAGACCACGATAATTACTTATTCTATCGTTTTTTCTATGATTTCCCGAGTGAACATAGGGTGTGTTTGGGTAAACAACTTAATTAAGAGCTTATTACATAATACCTTATCGAATGAGAGCTTATGCCATAAGCGCTTAAAGAAAGAAAGGGACATGAGAGGATTCGAATAGTGAAAAACACGGAGATGTTATTTAGTGCATAAGCTCTTATGATAATTCCATAAGCTTCTCCCAGTGACTTATGAAAATAAGTCAAAAACTCCTTATGGGATGACATAAGTTATTTTTATAAGCTTTGCCAAATACACTGCATAAGAACTTATATCATCAGATAAATCAAAAGGAGCTTAAATAAGCTCTTCCAAACGCAATCATAATGCTCTATTCGTTTCCTAAGGCTTTGAGAAAAGGGAAGTCGGAGAGAGTGAAGTTCACTTCACTTATTATTTGAGAAAGGAGAAAAAAGGTTCTTACTTTGATGTTAAACATGGGCTACGAGGTATTCCCTGAGATTTCTTTTTCATGCTTTTGAGTTGATTAGGTTCTTTTTGGACATTGAGCATCATTTGCAATTTGACATTTTTAACTTACAATTATTTTGTATATGCTTTTTCAAAATCCTGGAAATAGGAGTTCATTAAAACTGTTTGGTTCAATAGAAGTGGCGAAGAGGGGTAAGGAAGAGAAAAGTGAGGGGAGAAATAATATTTTTGGCTGTTTAGGAAAGAGAGATTAATTTTTTGTGGATCCCACATATTTAGTTTTCTCTCCGCTTCAACCGAGACTTTTGGGAGAGAGCTCAATTTTTGTATTGTACAAATTCTACCCTTTTGCAGTCTGTATTATGTTCATGCTACAACCCCTTGCCTGTTTACGTCTTGCATTGCACCCTGATGCATGTTCAGTTTCTTAAATTTTTATACTATATTATATTAATTAATTATATTATATATTATTATAATATAATATTATATATGTGTACTGACCGAGGATATAAGGCCGATGATTGTCAACACGACCGAGCTCATTCTTATAGGTGGGCCGTGACCCGAACTCCCATAAAGCCGAAAACCTATTAATACACTTGACACCCGAGGATAACTACTCGGGCCTATTCCACAGCAGACCGCGGATGAAGATATCTCGACCCCGAGCTATCCAGCCACAACTGACTGGGCCGAATATCTCGCTGATCCAAATATCTATTCGTATAACTCGGAGCCTTATCCTTATCATTGTCTAACGGCAATAACAATCCGATCCAAACAAATAGGATCTCAATAACAGTTCTACCCAAACTGTTACACTAAAACATCTCTATAAATAGGGGTCCAACCCCCTTACTTAGAACTACGTTTGCTTTGATTCCCATTTGGATACGTAGGAGCAGAATTCCAATTCTGTCAAGCTAATTCCAAAACACTCCCACAAGACCTTCTTCGGCCGAGTATCTCCCACCTGAGATATTTGGACGGAACATTTGGCGCCGTCTGTGGGAATCGAAGCAAAACTTTCCCATACCACAAACAATGGTGAGAACAAGGAGCGGGAACTGCAGGAGAGAGGAGCCAGAGAATGCCAACAATGGGGACAATGGGGAACGATCCATAAACCCAGCCATGACAACCGACAATCCAATTATTCAAGAACTCCTCGCACAAGTGGCCATGCTGAGAAGGGAGAATGAGGAGTTTCGGCGGCAGGAATGTAGTCGGGAGGCAGAACGAGAACAAAGCAGAGAAAGGTCCGCCTCTTCTCCTCATGAGAGAGAGCGTCGGACAACCGAGAACGAAGGATCCAGAAACACGCGCAGAGAGGGAGGCCAACAACCCCGGGTTTATCATCATGTTGACCGAGCAGACGAGGGGGAATTTCTTAGGCAGGCCCCTGAACTTTCACTTCAGGCAAATAGGCCTAATGAAAGGGCCGGCGAGCGGAGGCCGAGACATCCCTTCACCGATGCCATCATGGGGGTTCCTCTTCCAGCCAACTACAAACCCATAAACATTGACAGGTATGATGGCACCTCGGACCCGGAGCGTCACTTAGATGCTTTCACTACTCAAATGTACCTCTTTACCGACGATGATGTTGTCATGTGTAAAGTCTTTCCAACTACTCTGAAAGATGCTGCGTTGAGCTGGTATACCCAGCTACCGCCAGCGTAAGTTGACTCCTGAACGCGCTGTCGCGCACGCGTCAAAATGTGAGCGGTTTGTAAAATATGTAGATAGGGAGCGACAACTCGAGTATCGTCTCACAAGGACTCTTAGGTTGTTGTTAACAGAAAAAGTCAGAATTGGGGGGGTTTTGGATTTGAAATTAAACAAAGAAAACAAAGCAGAAACAGAGCAATAAAAACAAAGCAGTCTAAAATATTATCAAATAAGCTAAAGACGATTAACCTACTGTTTCTCGGTTTCCCACTATCATCGATTTATATAATTCCAGGCCCTAAGCGGATTCTAAACCCTTTTCGATTGTAGCATCAATTAACAAGCGAAATCAATACTACGAGACATATGTTCCTAATCCCGAATTAAGCAAACGGGGTGAAGCACTCATGAACTAAGCGAATATGAACGAACACACGCGAATTAAGCAAACGTGATTAAGTATAGGAACACACAATCATCGAAATAAATCAACACCTATTCTATACGATTCTGAATTAATCAAACAGAACATATAGAACAAGTATTGAAAGAGAATAGCATAAAGTTCAGAAATTACAAAACCTCAAGTGACGGCGGAACCCGATTACAGTAGATTAATCAAGGAGACTAGTTCTCCATTACAAACATAAACACAAAATGCTAAACCTATTGTTGCAGCCGCAACTGTGAAAAGAAAAGAAAAGAAAGATGATAAGATAAAAACTCCCTCAGTTCTGCTCTAAAACAGACTTAAATACAGCTTCTGGATTCCGCGAGGTCGCGAGGCGAACTACCTTTCGCGAGGCGAATATTACAAACAGTCTTCATTGTTTGGCTTTCTCGCGAGGCGAGCTAAGTATTCGCGAGGCTAGACTCTTCAAATTCCAAACTGTCACAGCCGTGACCTTCAACACGGGTAAGCCGTGATGGCTTCTGGTCTTCCAGGGTTGGATTACTCGCGAGGCGAGTCAAGTATTCGCGGGGCGAGACAGAGAGGATTGCATTTTCTGGCACAGTCAGCCTTCAGGTTCGCGAGGCGAGAAGCCTCTCGCGGGGCGAAGAACTCCAGAACTGCTTCTTTTTATTACCTGAAAACAAGGATTAACAGTAAGTACTTTATTCGACTCTAAATCAGCTAAATTAACCTAAAAATACTCTAAAGACTCAAAATGCTGCTTGACGACAATCAAGTCTAATTTGGCAATATAATTAGCACAAAACCACGGTCATACTAGCCATAAAACTAGATGAGCCAGAGGCTGATCAAAATACCCCAAACTTAAACTTTGCTTGTCCCCAAGCAAACTAAAACTCAAAAAATAAAAAAGACTCAGACTTGGCAACCTTAAAGATTTAATCTATTTTGCACAAATTTCAAGCAATTCATCAAAACAGTTTTTCCTTCAATGTTCCCCCTTTTCAAACAAAGCAATCCCCACATTCATTTACTCTAAACATTTGAGAATTTCATCATTCAAGCAATCATTAATCTAAGCAAGGGATCCAAGTTACACACAAGAGGGAGATCACCGAATTCAAACAATCGCCTTCCTCACAAGGGCATTTAGTGTTTCACTCATCCGCTCAGTTTGTCTAGGTAATCAACATTTCACTCAATTTCACTTTTAAGAGCACTTCCCATGAATTTGATTTAATTTCATCTCAAAATGGTTCCCACGAAAACATGCATGCAACATCAAAAGGTCTTTTAAGGGTTGTAATGGGGCCTGGCGAAGGGTAGGATATACAAAGGAACTAGGCTTAAGTCCCTAGGAACTAAGAGAGCATGAGCATTTGATACATATTGAATTCCACTCAAGTTCCTTTTTCCATTTTTCTTTATGCTTTGGGTGACTACAACCTTTTCCTTCAAATAGCCTTTTTGACATTTTTGCACTTTTTATTTTTTTATTTTTTTCTTTTTCTTTCTGCTTTTCTTCTTCCTCTTCTTTTTTTTTTGCTCCAACCTTTTTATTATTATTTTTTTCCTTTTTCTCAATCCAGAATGACATGTCACATCCTTGTAGCCACCCCAAACTTAGTTTCTTGCAACCTTCTCTTGCTAAGATTCCATGCTCTCCTAATCCTAAGATCGGGTTAACATGGTTTTTCCAGATTTAGGCTCATAACATAGGGTTATCAAGAATTAACAGGCTAATCAGGCTCAAAGGGCTAACTAGGGAACATGCAGCAGGGATGGTTCAATTTAGGCTAAGTGGTTATTTATAAAGAGAATGCCTAAATCATCTGATGCAATCACATAAACATGCAAACCATAAAGAGATTCAAGAAAATTCGGGAAAGTGCAGCTCAAAAGTGATTCACACAGTTAAAAACATGCTGCAGGCTCAAACCTCACCTGGACATTTTTGCAAATTGTTTGTCCGAGATTCTATCCCTAGTGTGTGCTTCCCTTCACCCTAAACTTATCATAAATCATGCCATCACAACAAAATATCTCAAAGTTCAGTTTTCAATTTTTCAAGTGGGGATCAAATTTTCAATTTTCAAGACCTAGGGGGAATCATCAACAGTTAACATATGACATGCAATCCATCTATGCAAAATTCGATCAAATTCCAACAAACTTGCCAACACAAGACTCAACACACATACTCCTGATCTTCTCAAATTATTCAGGAGCTAAAAGAAAACAAAACAAATACAAAGAAAAGATAATTAAAAAGGAAAGGGTTTAGAGAAAACTCATGGGGGCGGTTCCACCCGGATCCCACTGTCTGTGATACAGTGGCCACGGAATGCCCAAATTGCAGTATGATCCTCCCGGATCCCATGGCCTACAGCATAAGACCCAAATGATAGACACGGTACGGAAGCTC
Organism: Sophora flavescens; assembly: GCA_030762895.1. Lineage (NCBI taxonomy): Eukaryota > Viridiplantae > Streptophyta > Magnoliopsida > Fabales > Fabaceae > Sophora > Sophora flavescens. Next base: position 64,147,336 of record CM061062.1, on the reverse strand, counting down.
ATTCCATGGTCCCCTAACTCGCAGCCTTTATACGGAGGTGAGTGCTTGACAATCATGGTGACTCCGCCAAGTACGTCGGACTTCTCACTCCCTCTTGGGTCAAGGTTGATCCCTTTCTCAATAAAGTCCTCCCAATAAAATTGGGGTTCAACCTCTTGGACTGGCCATGGTGCAAAATCCAGAGGCTTGAACTCCATCACCGGTTGTTCCACAGTGGGAGGTAACAAACAGGTAGAGAGTGTTACTGGTGCTGCTTCAACTTCTGCACGATCTTCATTCACTGCACTGACAAATCCATCACCTGTTATACATGCAGAATTCTCAGCACACACCACACAACGGTTAGTGTTAGTACAGTCAATACATATGGTAAAATAAACTGAATCAGAAAAAACTGGAGTGTCTGGAAATTCAGCACACAATTCATCTATCCCATCACTTTCAACACATGCATCTAATTCCAAAGGTTCTTCATTATCCTCAAGAATGGTGAAGCAGATGTCCTCCTGATCCTCATTTTCTATGTTTCCTGGACGAATAGGGCCCTCAACCTCATATGTCTCCTGTTCCATATGGACGTTTTGCTCTTCACACCCTGAAAAGAATGAGCTTTCAAAACATGCTACACACGAAGCAGTGTCAGTACAATCAGCACATAAAGTATAATAGATAGAATCAAGAGAGGTATGAATATCTGGAGATTCAACACACAGTTCATCAACAGAAGTGTTCTTGACATCATCATTATAATTGTCATCAGAAGTATTGTCAAGAATAACTACTTGTGAATCTGTATGTTCTTCAAGGGGATGTGGAGTTTGCAGTGCAGCCGAGGTGGAGACAATGTGATCAATTTGAATGGCCAACTTATGTTGGAATTCAAGATTTTGTTCTGCCATCCGTTGATTGTTCTCTGCCATTTGTACCATTTCTTCCAGACTGAGTTGGCATATTGTGAGGTCAGGCTGATATTGCTGGCTTACTGCCATTTGATGCACCAAAGAAGCTATCTCATCCAAAACGCCCTGTCCTCCACTATGTTGGCTAGAATACTCATTCATTCCAATCATGTCAAAACCATTACTAAACTCATAACTCCCAGTAGAGTTAGGATAACATATGCATGGTGGTGGTTTACTAAAGTCAGGATAATATATGCATGGTTCATAATCAACATTAGGCATAAAATCTTGCATATAATTATCCATGGGAAGCACTAAGATTCACAACCAGACAAAGCAGACAAAACTAATTCAGCAAAGAGATTTTTTTTTAAATTTACTTTTCTGTCAATAACAACAAGAGTCCTCGGCAACGGCGCCAATTTTTGAACGCGCTGTCGCGCACGCGTCAAAAAGCGAGCGGTTTGTAAAATATGTAGATAGGGAGCGACAACTCGAGTATCGTCTCACAAGGACTCTTAGGTTGTTGTTAACAGAAAAAGTCAGAATTGGGGGGTTTTGGATTTGAAATCAAACAAAGAAAACAAAGCAGAAACAGAGCAATAAAAACAAAGCAGTCTAAAAGATTATCAAATAAGCTAAAGACGATTAACCTACTGTTTCTCGGTTTCCCACTATCATCGATTTATATAATTCCAGGTCCTAAGCAGATTCTAAACCCTTTTCGATTGTAGCATCAATTAACAAGCGAAATCAATACTACGAGACATATGTTCCTATTCCCGAATTAAGCAAACGGGGTGAAGCACTCATGAACTAAGCGAACATGAATGAACACACGCGAATTAAGCAAACGCGATTAAGTATAGGAACACACAATCATCGAAATAAATCAACACCTATTCTATACGATTCTGAATTAAGCAAACAGAACATATAGAACAAGTATTAAAAGAGAATAGCATAAAGTTCAGAAATTACAAAACCTCAGGTGACGGCGGAACCCGATTACAGTAGATTAATCAAGGAGACTAGTTCTCCATTACAAACATAAACACAAAATGCTAAACCTACTGTTGCAGCCGCAACTGTGAAAAGAAAAGAAAAGAAAGATGATAAGATAAAAACTCCCTCAGTTCTGCTCTAAAACAGACTTAAATAAAGCTTCTGGATTCCGCGAGCTCGCGAGGCGAACTACCTTTTGCGAGGCGAATATTACGAACAATATTCATTGTTTGGCTTTCTCGTGAGGCGAGCTAAGTATTCGCGAGGCTAGACTCTTCAAATTCCAAACTGTCACAGCCGTGACCTTCAACACGGGTAAGCCGTGATGGCTTCTGGTCTTCTAGGGTTGGATTACTCGCGAGGCGAGTCAAGTATTCGCAGGGCGAGACAGAGAGGATTGCATTTTCTGGCACAGCCAGCCTTTAGGTTCGCGAGGCGAGAAGCCTCTCGTGGGGCGAAGAACTCCAGAACTGCTTCTTTTTATTACTTGAAAACAAGGATTAACAGTAAGTACTTTATTCGACTCTAAATCAGCTAAATTAACCTAAAAATACTCTAAAGACTCAAAATGCTGCTTGACGACAATCAAGTCTAATTTGGCGAAAACGGAATATAATTAGCATAAAACCACGGTCATACTAGCCATAAAACTAGATGAGCCAGAGGCTGATCAACTCCTTTGACACATTCATGACTAAGTTCAATGCTCAGTTTGCTACGAGCCGAGCTCATCATAAAACCTCGGCCTCGTTGGTAAACTTTAAGCAAGAAAAGAACGAGTCTCTGCGTGATTTCATGGCCAGATTCAGCAAGGAGACTGTCCTCATCCGGAATCTCAGTGACGATGTTGCACTACACACTATCTTGACCGGGTTACGGCCTGGCCCTTTCGCTAGACACTTAGCACGGAAGCCACCAACCAGTATGGATGAGTTGAGGAGAAAAGCTGCTGGATTCATTAATATGGAGGAGATTAAGGAGTCTAAAAAAAGAGACAGAACCGATGATTCAGATAGACGAGAAGGGAGAGAGAAGAGGAGGGCTGGAGGAGATAAGCAGAAATTCAAAAGCACATCCGAGCATTTGCACAGGGGACCGAAGTATGAGCACTATACCCCCCTTAACACCAACCGAGCTCGGGTGTTTGAGGAAGCCTACAACGCAGAACTTTTGCAGCTCCCCAACCGTGGCCACATGCCCTAGAATGCTGATCGACAGAAGCATTGTCGGTACCATCGTAACTACGGGTATACCACCGAGGAGTGTTGGGTCCTGCGGGATAATATTGAAGAGTTGGTGCAAGCTGGCCATCTCAATAATTTTGTTCGGAGAAATCACAACAGTGGTGAGGGACGTGGCAGAAGTAGAAGAAGAGGAGGTGTCCAAAGCCCGAGAAGGGGCGACGGTCGACAAAATAATGAAAGAACAGAAGCCAGGGAGGACCAGAATGAAAGGCGAGAGGAGGATAATGTTGTCCGAGGTGTGATAAACACTATTTTAGGTGGATTTGCAGGGGGAGGCACGACAAGTTCAGCTCAGAGAAAACACCTGCGGGCTATTCGGGCTGTTAACTCGGTATCTTGCAAACCCCCGAGGGTTTCCCCACCGATTATCTTTTCTGACGAAGACTTATTGGGGGTGGATCCTAATCAGGACGACCCTATGGTAATCACAGTACAATTGGCCAACTTCTCGGTCAAGAGAACTCTTGTCGACCAGGGGAGCTCGGGTGACATTTTATATTATTCAACATTTCAGAAGCTCGGGATCCCTGAAAAATCTATTCAGCCATACGACAGTAAGCTCGTCGGCTTTGCTGGGGAATAGGTGGATACCCGAGGATACATCGACCTCCTAACTACTTTTGGGGATGGCAAAGCGTCCAAGACTATCATGGTCAGGTACGTGTTGGTTAATGCAGTAACATCGTACAATATCCTGATCGGAAGACCATCTTTGAACGAGTTAGGAGCTGTGGTCCCTACTCCCCACCTCACATTGAAGTTCCCTTCCAACTCGGGAGACATAGTTGCTGTCTGGTCTGATCAGAAAATGGCCAGACAGTGCTATGCTGATAGTTTGCGTGTAAGCAAACTCAAATCTACACCTGCATAGACACTAGACAGGGGAAAAGACAAGTCTGTGAATTCTGTTAACTCTGTTGAACTAGACCCGAGAATGGACATGCAGGAATAGCGGCCACAACCCATTGAGGAGTTAGAAAAGTTCCAGCTCGGTTCACAGCCCGATCAGTGCACCAAGCTCGGCGGTTAACTTGAGCCGAATTTAAAAAAGAAAATAAAGGAAGTGCTTCGTAGCAACGCTGATTTATTCGCCTGGACCACGTCAGACATGCTGGGGATTGATCCTGATTTCTTATGCCACAAACTTGCAATCTGTCCCGAGGCAAAACCAGTAGCCCAAAGGAAAAGGAGACTTGGTGAGGAGAGGAGAAAGGTGGTGGAAGAGGAAATAGCGAAGTTGGTCAAAGCCAACTTTATTCGAGAAGTAGAATACACTACTTGGCTGGCCAACGTGGTTCTGGTCAAAAAAGTAAATGGCAAGTGGCGCATGTGCACTGATTACACAGACTTAAATAAAGCTTGACCGAAGGATTCTTATCCTTTACCGAGTATTGATAGGTTGGTGGATGGTGCCTCCGGGTACAGAATTTTGAGCTTCTTGGATGCATACTCGGGGTATAACCAGATCCGAATGTATCCCCTAGATGAGGAGAAAACAGCTTTCATAACAGAAGGCTCGAATTATTGTTACCGGGTAATGCCATTCGGATTGAAAAATGCTGGGGCTACCTACCAAAGGCTCATGGACAAGGTGTTCGAAAAACAGATCGGCAGAACTATGGAGGTTTATGTGGATGATATGGTCGTGAAATCTGATGACCACAACAACCACCCGAAAGATTTGGAGGAAAATTTTCAGCAGCTGAGAAGGTATAATATGAGGTTGAATCCGGAAAAGTGTGTTTTCGGCGTTCAGGGTGGAAAGTTCCTCGGTTTTATGTTGACACACTGGGGAATCGAGGCCAATCCTGATAAATGTCGAGTTGTGATTGAGATGCAAAGCCCACAAAATATTAAAGAAGTGCAACGACTTGCAGGGCGGCTGGCATCATTATCTCGGTTTCTCCCCAGGTCTGCAGAGAAAGCTCGACCTTTCTTTAGATTATTGAAGAGACCTCAAACCTTCGCTTGGACCGAGGAATGTGAGAAGGCCTTCGTCGATTTCAAGGCCTTTTTGTCTTCACCCCCAATATTAACTCGACCTATCCCAGGGAAAGAGTTATACTGATACCTGTCAGCCACCGAGTATGCCATCAGTGCGGTCATTGTGCAAGAGGTAGAGAAAGTTCAAATGCCGGTGTACTTCATCAGCAGGGTCCTTCATGATGCCGAAACCCGGTATCAGGTCATAGAAAAGCTGGTTTTGGCCCTGGTAACTGCAGCTCGGCGATTGCGTCCGTATTTCCAAAGTCACCAGGTGATTATCAAAACTGATCACCCGATTAAACAGATTCTCAAAAAGCCCGAGTTGGCAGACCGTATGATTGCTTGGTCGGTGGAGTTATCCGAGTTCGACCTGAAATACGAGTTGAGAGGTCCTTTGAAAGCTCAATGTCTTTCCGACTTCGTAGCCGAGCTCAATCCGCGGCCGATAACCGAGGATATATGGTGGAATTTGTATGTGGATGGATCCTCGAATGTCAGAGGCAGTGGAGCTGGGGTGATACCGGAAGGCCCGGGAGAGCTGATCCTGGAGCAGTCACTAAAATTTGCGTTCAAAACCTCAAACAACCAAGCCGAATATGAAGCCTTGATAGCTGGGTTAATGCTGGCAAAGGAAATGGGGGCAAAAGCTGTTAGATGCCGAAGTGATTCACAGCTAGTCACATGGCAAATCTCTGGGGGGTACCAAGCGAAAGAGCCTCAGCTTACCCGGTATTTATGTAAAGTCAATCAATTAATTTCCAGCTTTGAGAAATTCGCTATTGAGCATATTCCTAGAGAAGAAAATACTCGGGCCGATCTGCTGTCCAAATTGGCCAGTACGAAGAAGCCGGGCCAGCATAGAACAGTTATTCAAGAAACCCTCAATGAACCGAGTATCACGTTTGGGGAGGTGATGGCCAACGAGCCGGTTGACCGAGAATGGATGACACCCATATGGGAGTATTTATCCTCAGAAACTCTGCCCCCAGATCACGCTGAGGCCAGGAAGATCAGGCTCAGAGCAAGTCACTTTGCTATCGTTTCCGGAGAATTGTATAAACGGAGATTCTCGGTACCGTTGTTAAAATGTCTGACAAAGGCATAGTCAAAATATGTCATGGAAGAAGTTCATAGAGGAATCTGTGGTTTTCACTGCGGGGGCAGATCAATGGCCTCCAAGGTAGTCCGAGCAGGGTACTATTGGCCTACCATCCGAGAAGATTGCATCGAGTGGACGAAGCAATGTGATGAGTGCCAAAGATTTTCCAATGTAAGTCGTACCCCACCCGAAGGACTTCACACATTAAACTCGCCTTGGCCCTTTGCTATGTGGGGAATGGATATACTTGGGCCATTCCCTGTAGCCAAAGGTCAAGTCAAATTTCTCCTGGTAGCAGTGGACTACTTCACAAAATGGATTGAAGCAGAGCCTTTGGCGAAAATTACCGCCGAGAAGGTACAAAAGTTTGTGTGGAAAAGCCTCATCTGTAGGCACGGAATTCCCTTTGCAATCGTCATAGATAACGGAAGACAGTTTATAGATAAGACATTGCGAGAATTCTATGTCAACCTCGGTGTTAAACACCATGTCACATCGGTGGAACATCCCCAGATTAATGGGCAAGCCGGGGCGGCCAACAAGGTCATTCTCGGAGAACTGAAGAAGAGAGTGGGAAAATCCAAAGGATCTTGGGCAGAAGAGTTGCCGAGTATCCTCTGGGCCTACCACTGCACGCCTCAATCCACTACTCAAGAAACACCCTTCAGGCTGACATATGGAACAGACGCCATGATCCCAGTTGAGGTTGGTGAGCCGTTGATCAGCCTCTGGCTAGTCTAGTTTTATAACTAGAAAAACCTTGGCTTTGTGCTAATTTTATATCATTTTTGCCCGAATTAGACTTGATTGTCTTTAAGCAGCATTTTGAGTCTGTAAAGTATTTTTAGGTTAATTTAGTTGATTTAGAGTCAAATAAAGCACTTATGCTATTTTCTGTTTTCAGGTTAATAAAAAGAAATAAATCTGGAGTTTTCGCCCCGCGAGAAGGCACTCGCCTCGCGAACCTGAAGGTGACTATTCCAGGAAATTTGCAATCCTTTCCGTGTCGCCCCGCGAATAGATGACTCGCCTCGCGAGGGTGAAGACCAGAAGACATGACTTTTCCATTCCTCGTCACGCGAGCCGTGATTCGCCTCGCGAGAAAACCAAACGATGCAGACTGTTCATGATATTCGCCTCGCGAGTACGCGGTTTCCAGAAGCTGTATATAATTCTGTTTTCGGCAGAACTGGGGAGTGAGAGTAGGAGTTAGTCAGTAATAGTAGTTTTCAGTAGTTTTATTTTCTTTTCTTTTGTGTCCCTTTTGTAATGGAGATCTAGTCTCCTTAGATTAGTCTACTATAATTGGTTTCCCTTTACACTTGAGATTCTGTAATTCCTGTTTTATTTGCTTTTCTCTTTTCAATGCGATATTATACATTTCTGTTTGTTATTTCAGGAGTGTATAGTGTTGTGTTGATTCATTTCGGTGATGTTATGTTCCTATACTTAATCGCGTTTGTTATTTCGCGTGTGTTCATTCATGTTCGTTAGTTCATGAGGGTTTAACCCCGTTTGTTATTTCGGGAATAGGAACATATATCCGTAGTAGCGATTTCGTTGTTAATTGTTGCTACAACTGGGAGGGGATTAGAATCTGCTTAGGACTTGGAAATTACATGAACCGATGATAGTTGGGGATTCGAGAACAGTAGATTAATCGTGTTTTGCTACTTGATAATCTTTTAACTTCCATGTTCTATTGCTCTGTTTTCTGTTTTGTTTTCTTACTTGCATTCAATCCAAACCCCCCCAAAACTGATTTCGTGTTAATAACAACAACCAAAGAGTCCTTTAGAGACGATATCCGAGTTGTCGCCCTAAACTACATTTTTACAAATCGCTCGTTCTTTTTGGCGCGTGGCGACAGCGCGACCAAAAATTGGCGCCGTTGCCGGGGACTCTTGTTTGTTATTAGCAGAAAAAATAAATAAAAAAAAGAAAAGAAAATCTCTTTGCTGAATTAGTTTTGTCTGCATTGTCTGGTTGTGAATCTTAGTGCTTTCCATGGAGAATTACATGTGTGGGTACATGCCTAATGTTAATTATGAACCACCATGCATATATTATCCTGATTTTGCTGGTTTAAGGCACTGGTTGCCAAGGTTTAGTGGTCTTGCAGGTGAAAATCCGCAGGAGCATCTGAAGGAATTCCAGGCTGTTTGTTCTATAATGCTGAGACCTGAAGGAATAACAGAAGATCACATCCAGATGGGAGCTTTCCATCTCTCACTTGAAGGCGCTGCAAGGGATTGGTTGTATAATCTTGAGGTGGATTCCTCCTTCAGCTGGTTTGATTTGAAGAAAGTCTTCCTATTGAGCTGGGGAACCCATCTAAACCCTTGGTATGAGGACCAACAACTAATGTCACCACTGGCACCACCACAGAATCCTCCCCAAGTGACCACTTCTACACCTTCCGGACCTTCACTCGAGGACCTGTTCAAGCAAATGGCTGCACAGATAACTGCACAGATAACTGCACAAATGGAAGGAATGATACAACAAATGGCCGAGCAAAATCAACGGATGGCAGAACAAAGTCTTGAAAGCCATCAGAGGAGAGAAGCTGAATCTCAAAAGTTGGCCGCTCAAATTGATCACATTGTCGCCACCTCGGCTGCCGCACTACAAACTCCACATTCCCGTGAAGAATATGCAGATTCACAGATAGTTGTTCTTGAAGATACTTCTGATGATAATTTTGATAATGTTTCTGTTGATGAACTGTGTGTTGAATCCCCTGATTCTATCTATTATACTGCATGTCCTGATTGTAATGAATTTGCTTCATGTATAGCATGTTTTGAAAGGTATGAAGAGCAAAACATCCATATGGAACAGGAGACATATGAGGACGAGGGCCATGTTCAGCCAGGAAACACAGAAATTGAGGATCCGGAGGACATCTGCTTCACCATACCTGAGGATAATGAAGAACCTTTGGAAGTAGATGATTCAACTAATTCATATGCATGTGTTGAGAGTGATGGGATGGATGAGCTGTGTGCCGAATTTCCAGACATTCAGACCTTTACTGATTCAGTTTATTGTACTATATGTATTGACTCTACTAACACTAACCCTTGTGTGGTGTGTGCTGAGATTTCTGCAGGTTTAGCAGGTGATGGAATTGTTAGCACAGTGAATGAAGAACGTGCAGAAGTTGAAGCAGCACCAGTAACCCCAGCTACTTGTTTACCTTCTCCCCCTGTGGAACAACCGGTGACGGAGTTCAAGCCTCTGGATTTTGCACCATGGCCAGTCCAAGAAGATGAACCCCACTTTTACTGGGAGGACTTAATGAACAAAGTTGAGAAAGAGGTCAACTGTGACCCGAAGGGGAGTGAGAAGTCCGCCGCACTTGGCGGAGTTACCAAGATTATCAAGTGCCCGCTCTCATACTTATGCTGTAGGCCATGGGATCCGGGAGGATCATACTGTACTTTGAGCATTCCGTGGCCACTGTATCATAGACAGTGGGATCCTGGTGGAACCGCCCCTCAATGAGTTTTCTCTAAACCTTTTCCTTTTAATTATGCTTTGCTTTATTTTTGTTTTGTTTTTAATAAAACTCCTGAATAATTTGAGAAGCTCAGGAGTTGTGTTGAGTCTGGTGTTGGCAAGTTTATTGGATTTGGTTGAATTTGCATAGATGGATTGCATGTTAATTGTTGACTGTTTCCCCTAGATTTTGAAATTTGAAAAGTCATCCCCATGTGATTGAAAATTAAACTTTGAGATAATTGTTATGATGGCATGATTTATGATAAGTTTGGGGTGATAGGAAGCACACACTAGGGATAGAATCTCAGTCAAACAAATGTTCAAAAAAATGTCCAGGTGAGGATTTGAGCCTCCAACATGTTTTTAACTGTGTGAATCACTTTCAAGTTGCACTTTCCTGAATTTGCTTGAATCTCTTTATGGTTTGCATGTTTATGTGTTTGCTTCAGATGATTTAGGCTTTTTCTTTGTAAATATCTACTTAGCCTAAAAATAACCATCCCTAATGCATGTTCCCTAGTTAGCCCCATTGAGCCTGATTAGCCTATTGTTAATTCTTGTTAACCTTATGTTATGAGCAAAAATTTGAAAAACCATGTTAACCCGATCTTAGGATTAGGAGAGCATGGAAGCTTAGCAGGAGAATGGTTGCAAGAAACTATGTTTGGGGTGGCTACAAGGTGTGATGTGTTGTTGGGATTGAAAAAAAATATAATAAAAAGGTTGTTCCAAAGGCCAAAAGAAAAGCAGAAAAAGAAAAAAAATTCAAAAAAAAAAAAAGAAATAAAAAAAAAAGAAAAAAAAAGTATTAGAAGAAATGGCTGTAGTCACCCAAGGCAAAAAGATGAATGAAAAAAAGGAACTTGAGTGGAATTTCAATGTTTTGAAGTGTTTCATGCTCTCTTAGTTCCTAGGGTCTTCAGCCTAGTACCTTTGTATATCCTACCCTTAGCCAGGCCCCATTACAGCCCATAAAAGACCTTCTGATGTTGCTTGCATGTTTTCTGTGGGAATCATTTGGAGATGAAAATCAAATTTATGGGAAGTGCTCTTAAAAGTGAAATTGAGTGAAATGTTGTTAACCTGACAAACTGAGCGATTGAGTGAAACACTAAACTCCCTTGTGAGGAAGGTAATTGTTTGAATTTGGTGATCTCCCTCTTGTGTGTAACTTGGATCCCCTGCTTAGATTAATGATTGTTTGAATGATGAAATTCTCAATTGTTTGGAATAAATGATTGTGGGGATTACTTTGTTTAAAAGGGGGGAACATCGAAGGAAAAATTGTTTTGATGAATTGCTTGAAATTTGTGCAAAGTTGATTGAATCCTTAAGCTTGCCATGTCTTGCCATGTTTTGAGTCTTTTTAAGTTTTTGAGTTTTAGTTTGCTTGGGGACAAGCAAAGTTTAAGTTTGGGGTATTTTGATCAGCCTCTGGCTAGTCTAGTTTTATAACTAGAAAAACCTTGGCTTTGTGCTAATTTTATATCATTTTCGCCCAAATTAGACTTGATTGTCTTTAAGCAGCATTTTGAGTCTGTAAAGTATTTTTAGGTTAATTTAGTTGATTTAGAGTCAAATAAAGCACTTATGCTATTTTCTGTTTTCAGGTTAATAAAAAGAAATAAATCTGGAGTTTTCGCCCCGCGAGAAGGCACTCGCCTCACGAACCTGAAGGTGACTGTTCCAGAAAATTTGCAATCCTTTCTGTGTCGCCCCGCGAATAGATGACTCGCGTCGCGAGGGTGAAGACCAGAAGCCATGACTTTTCCATTCCTCGTCACGCGAGCCGTGCTTCGCCTTGCGAGAAGACCAAACGATGCAGACTGTTCATGATATTCGCCTCGCGAGACAGTGTTCGCCTCGCGAGTACGCGGTTTCTAGAAGCTGTATATAATTCTGTTTTAGGCAGAACTGGGGAGTGAGAGTAGGAGTTAGTCAGTAATAGTAGTTTTCAGTAGTTTTATTTTCTTTTCTTTTGTGTCGCTTTTGTAATGGTGAGCTAGTCTCCTTAGATTAGTCTAATGTAATTGGTTTCCATTTACACTTGAGATTCTGTAATTCCTGTTTTATTCGCTTTTCTCTTTTCAATGCGATATTATACATTTCTGTTTGTTATTTCAGGAGTGTACAGTGTTGTGTTGATTCATTTCGGTGATGTTATGTTCCTATACTTAATCGCATTTGTTATTTCGTGTGTGTTCATTCATGTTCGTTAGTTCATGAGGGCTTAACCCCGTTTGTTATTTCGGGAATAGGAACATATATCCGTAGTAGCGATTTCGTTGTTAATTGTTGCTACAACCGGGAGGGGATTAGAATCTGCTTAGGGCTTGGAAATTACATGAACCGATGATAGTTGGGGATTCGAGAACAGTAGATTAATCGTGTTTTGCTACTTGATAATCTTTTAACTGCCCTGTTCTATTGCTCCGTTTTCTGTTTTGTTTTCTTACTTGCATTCAATCCAAACCCCCCCAAAACTGATTTCGTGTTAATAACAACAACCAAAGAGTCCTTGAGAGACGATATCCGAGTTGTCGCCCTAAACTACATTTTTACAAACCGCTCGTTCTTTTTGGCGAGTGGCGATAGCGCGACCAGCCGTCTTTCTGACGAATGCAACATGAGCAGAATGAGAATGAAAGCAACTTAAGGGTCGAACTTGACTTGGTGGAGGAAATCAGGGAGGAGGCTAAAATCAGGGAGGAAGCCTGCAAACAAAGAGCTACTCGGAGGTATAATTCAAAACTGAAACCAAGGAGTTTCTTGCGTGGGGACTTGGTGTTGAGAATGAAAGGAGAAGCAAGGAGGGATCATACAGAAGGCAAACTAGCGGCAAACTGGGGAGGGCCATTCCGAGTGGTAGAAAACTTGGGAAACGGAGCATATAGGTTAGAAGAATTGTCAGGGAAGCCTATCCCAAGAACTTGGAATGCTTCTCATTTAAAATTTTATTATAGTTGATGTATATAGTCAGGTGATGTACTCTTTTTCCTACCTCGGTATTTTGTCCCAAAAAGGGTTTTGACCGAGAAGGTTTTAACGAGGCACACCGCAGACTTCCTTTTTATCCAATAAAAGAATTTATTATGGACATTGTTCTATTTTCTTAATTTGCCGATGTATTTATTCCGCGAATATTAAATTTTTAAGGCCAAGTTTGAGCCTGAAGGCCGAGTTCGAGCCTATTATATTTTTAAGGCCAAGTTTGAGCCTGAAGGCCGAGTTCGAGCCTATTAAATTTTTAAGGCCAAGTTTGAGCCCGAAGGCCGAGTTCGAGCCTATTAAATTTTTAAGGCCAAGTTTGAGCCTGAAGGCCGAGTTCGAGCCTATTAAATTTTTAAGGCCAAGTTTGAGCCTGAAGGCCGAGTTCGAGCCTATTAAATTTTTAAGGCCGAGTGCGAGCCTATTAAATTTTTAAGGCCAAGTTTGAGCCTGGAGGCCGAGTGCGAGCCATTAAATTCTTAAGGTCAAGTTTGAGCCCGAAGGCCGAGTTCGAGCCAATTAAATTTTTAAGGCCGAGTTCGAGCCTATTAAATTGTTTAAGGCCGAGTTCCGGCCTTTGAAATTATTTAAGCGAAATCAAATACGAGCAGTAAGAAGAACAAAATCTTGATCTAAAGGCCGAGTTCGAGCCATTAAATTTTTTTAATAAAACCGAGTACAATGCCGAAAGTAAAAACAAGGTACGAGTCGAGTACTAGAAAGTACTACGACTTAGATAAAGAGCTGAAATTGAAAACAAGGCCCGCCCGGCTTGCCAGCAGTCCCCCCAATTAGGGTAGGGGCAAGACCAGTTGGCCAGTAGTCCCCCCAATCGGACACCACGACTTTCCCTCAAGGGGGAAAGTAATCACTTCCCCCTGCGAAAGCTGGACGATGAGGTGTTCGGCCCGCTCCGGGAGTAGACAGCCTCTACCCCTTTCTCCACGCTTGAAGACTGCTATTCTCCCAGTTAACATCCTTTCTGAAGGATTAAAGAATAAAAGGAATTCTGGATCCCATCTCCCACTTACATCCTTTTTGGCAGCTATAAAGCTCGAAAAAGGATGTTAACTGGGAGAGAGGAGCGTAAACCCCTAACACTATTACAGAACTACTCGGGTTGAAGGAAGACGAATTTGGCTGGTGGAAAAGAATGAAGAATGAATAAGTGAAGCAGTGAAACAACCCTATTTATAAGGGGTGAGAGGCGTTGGAAAGGAAAAAATATGTGCGGGGAAAAGGTTTGTTGAAAAAACAAACCTCGAAACTCAGTAAAAAACAGTAATTGCATGAACCCACTGCGGTTTCCAAAGCACATAATGTGTGACCACATACGTAAAGCGTGAATCATGTGTTTCACGTGTGACAACTACTATCCGTTTTTGATACGGACGACAGAATACCTCGGCCTTAGCCGAGGACTTGTTTAAACAAGTCGAACACAACTTCGGAATATAAAAATATTTCGAAGAATATCTTGGCCAAACAAAAGCTACAAGAGGAATGAGTAGTCATCAAAATGATGGAAGAGTTCTCATTGAATCAACCGAGGTTACAAGGGTAAAAGCCCATTACAAGGGATGAAGAAAACAAAAAACAGAGAATACAGTTACTCGTCCCTATGACTCTCTTCGGCCTCAATGTGATCCTCGGGAGAATCTTCCGCCCCTTCCACCTCCTCTTCCTCTTCGGGAATAATGGGAACAAGTTCCCCGTTCAGCACCTCTTTGGTCACATCGACACCCGAAATATCAACCCCCGGAGCGAGAATTTCAACTTGAGCAATGACCTTTTCAAAACCTTTCCGATGCTCGACAATAATGCAGTCAGTGGCCTCTTTTAGATCCTCCTGGAGCTCCATACTGGCCTTAGTCTCGGCCTCCAGAGCAGCTTTAAGTTGCTCGATTTCATCTTGAGCCTTCTTGAGCTCTTCTTCAGCGCGAGCTCTACCCTTTTCAGCCCGAGCTTTATTCTCCTCAGCAAATTTTGCTTGGGAGTTAAGCTCGGAGTTCTGGCCATTCAGCTTGGTAATGGTAGTATTCAGGAGATTATTGGCCTTGGCCAGCTCGTCACGCTCCATGGAGGTCCGGGCAAAATCCCCCTTCAGCTTCTCAATAGAAGCAAGCTCAGCTTCCAGATGCCGAGATTTCCTCTCAGCCTCCACCAAATCTCGGCTACAAAAGCGGGCTAGGGCAGCAGCTCGGATGCAGTAGGCCGAGAGAGCCTCCATGCTAGACTGAGCCCCTTGTTGCCTCATTAGCCGGAGATCAGCGGGCTTTAGGAAGTTCGAGTCGAAAGAAGGGAAGGGGTTGAAGTCTTCGCCCCAGAGAGATGAGGTCCCTGCTTTTAGAGAAGTGTTGTACCACTTCAACTCGATGGTAGGAGGAGGTTGTTCTTCTCGCCCTGTATTTCCCGTCTCGTGAGTGGTAGGGTGTGGGGGACTTAAGCGAGGAGGGGAAGAATCTTCGGCGTCAGCCACTACCTCTACCCTCTTTCTTTTTTGAGGTGCGGATGATGAAGCCCCCTAGGCAGAGGCCTTAGCGGGGGCCGGAGGAGGTCTTTTCTTCTTCTTCTCGGTCGAGGAGGGACCCTGACCCTCTTTCGCAGCAGATTTTAAAAGCTTGGAGAAGTCGAATTTCCCCATAATGACTGCCAAAAAGAAAAGTTGTTAGTACAGGAACACATATAGAAAAAGATTCAAAAACTAAAATGCCGAACACTTACTTTTAAAGTCGGTTCTCGGAGTAGACGAGAAGGGGAGTTTCAGAAGACGCCCACAATGGAGAGGCCGAGGAAGTTTTTCTAATATATCTATATCTCGCCTGTCCTCGGCAGGAAGGGATTGGTATTCGAAACCAACGAATTTGGTAGGGGAGGATTGCCAGTATAAAGGAAACCTGGCGCATCCATTCTCATCAAAAAAATGGGTGGAGTAAGAACCCGAGGGTCGAACGCGGAAGAAGCCGACTTTAAAGTCCTTATACGATGACGTGTATAGACTAAGCAGCCCTCTCCGGTTCAGCCCATTAAGGGAAATCCATCCCGTTTTCTTACCAAACCTTGTTTGGTAGAAGTACAAAAATTTGGGAGTAGTGGGCTCCATCCCGATGTATTTACACAAAATTTGAAAGGCTTTCATAAAAGCCCAACTGTTGGGATGGAGCTGAGTAGGTGCGACATTCATGGTTCTCAGAACGTCGCACTCAAACTCGGTGAAAGGAAGGGACACACGCAGCTGTGCAAACAGTGTTTTGTACATGTAAGTAAAAGGGGACTCGGAAGGATGAGCCCAGAAGAAGACATACTCGGTACCCGAGCATGGGGAGCAAATGAACTCGGATTCGTCTCCGGACGCCGAGATATTAATCTGGGACCGAAGACGAGCAATGGAATCTGAAGTCTGAAAATCAGAAAAATAAGTCCCGACTTCCCCTTTAACCCAAGTATACCCAGGAAGGGTAATATCGGGAACAGGGTCTTGTGGAACCCTTAGGAGTTGTTTGCGAGCGGCGGGTTTGGAAACTTGGGGTGAGGGAGAGCCAGACCTAGAAGAATCGGACCTAGAGGAATCAAACCCGGTGGAAGACGACCTGGAGGAGGACGGTTCCCCCTCGTCGATGTTCAGTTCCTGTGAAGGAACGGAAGAAGTGGAAGGAGATCCCCCAATGGGGGAAACCTCGCGCTCGATCAGAGGCGAGGTGTTTGACTCAGAAGACTCGGACGAACTCATCTGATAAGCAGAAATTAAACTTAGAAGCTTGAAGGAGGGAAGAAGACGGGGCGTACCTGAAGAATGACAGACAGGAGAGTGATGGCAGAAACTTGAAAGACGAAGGTGAAGGGCGAAGGAGGATAGGCAAGGTGGAGGGGAGTTGGAGTTAGGGGGGATATTTATAGCTGCTGCAGTTGATGATACGATCAATGGCCCACGTTTCAGGAAGCCCAGAGGCGCGACTTTTGATTTTTCCCTCATTAAATGGGCGCGGAGCTCTAGGGTTACTCATCTATAGCGTGCCGTAGAAGGATTAGGGGAAATGATTGCCTTCTCTGACAGGAGGGAAGGTTCGGTTGAAATGACAGCTGGGAATACGGAAGTCTATATGGCTGAAGAATAAGCTCGGTTTAATACTTGCCAGCTCTTTCGCTTATTTAAGCTCGGAGCTCGGGGGACTTGTGTACTGACTGAGGATATAAGACCGAGGATTGTCAACACGACCGAGCTCATTCTTATAGGTGGGTCGTGACCCGAACTCCCATAAAGCCGAAGACCTATCAATACACTTGACTCCCGAGGATAACTACTCGGGCCTATTCCACAGAAGACCGCGGATGAAGATATCTCGGCCCCGAGCTATCCAGCCACAACTGACTGGGCCGAATATCTCGTTGATCCAAATATCTCTCCGTATAACTCGGAGCCTTATCCTTATCATTGTCTAACGGCAATAATAATCCGATCCAAACAAATAGGATCTCAATAACGGTTCTACCCAAACTGTTACACTTAAACATCTCTATAAATAGGGGTCCAACCCCCTCACTTAGAACTACGTTTGCTTTGATTCCCATTTGGATACGTAGGAGCAGAATTCCAATTCTGTCAAGCTAATTCCAAAACACTCCCACAAGACCTTCTCCGGTCGAGTATCTCCCACCTGAGATATTTGGACGGAACAATATGTTTTGTCAGGTTAATTTTATTATATTATACTATTAGGGATAAATATGTCATTACAAAAAAAAATCATTTTCTTTCTCTATACTTTTCTATCTAAACAAATGAGTGGAGAGAAAACTCAATTTTTCTTTCTTTTCTACTTCTGTTATATTTCTTTTAATCCAAGTAACCTAAAATTCTATCATTTTCTACTCACTTTCTATTTTTTCCTACTTCTTTCCTCCCTACTTCTTCCCTTCTCAAAAAAAAAGCATTAATGGTCTTCCATAAATATAAGTACTTAATTATAAATATATGATTTATCAAAGTCCAACTTGAAAATCAAATCAAACCCTCTAAATTCTTCTAGAATCTACCACCACCTCATTTACTATAGGAGAAACATCTAACCAGTCTTTTGACAACTAATGCAGGGTTGGAGCTCATGTTGTCATGGTTATTGCCCCAGTTGGGTTACATTGCAAGATGATGGTCAAAGCCATTCCGATGTGGCCAATCCCAGTACTCTTTAGTCCCAGGTTTCTGCGGTTTCTAGCTTTTGTTTCCTTGATAAATATGAAAAAAAATCAAAGGTTGTGGTTATTTCACTCCTTAATTTAGTGGCAAACTGGGATTTCTTTCTTTTGACACATCCTAATCTAAACTTTGCAACTTTTTTTTTTAATTAAGCACTCTGGGTCTTTTGTAGATGAATTATTTGATATTCACTTATCTTATTGTAAATGTATACCTTGTGTCAAAAAAAATTGTAAATGTATACCTTATAAAAACTATTTACTGCAGGGTCAAGACATATGAAGCAAATATAAGAATGTTATTTCTTTCAACCACTTGATTGCTCTATAATTTTGTTATAATTATGTTATTCTTCCACTTTGTAGCTATTATGTTACCGCATCATCGGAATCTTGTTCATACTATAATTAAAAAAAGGTAAAATAGGTAAATTGATTATATACATTTATTTTATTTTTTATATTGGTTTTATAAGTTTTTTATTTTTCGATCCTTCACGTTTTATAAGTCATTTCCATCATTTTTAACCTAACACCATTAGTTTTGATGTCACATATCCAACTACGATGATAGTCACGTCATATTAAAACTAACCGCGTTTAAAACCCTAACCACAACATAGCATTTAAAACCAAAGAATAAAATATACTAAACAATTTGAATTTAAGATTATATTGGTGTCCCCTTAAGCCCGTCAGTGCTCTGGCGAAACCTAAGGTGATGATCCTCACCTAAAGAAAGTCATGATTTTGTTGAAAGCCATAATTTTGTGGGTCTGAATATTCTGTTGTCGGGATCTAAAAAAAAGACAAATGAAATAAATGAATAAATAAACATAAAACAAGAAAACAAAAATAAAATAAAATAATAAATAAAAAGGGAGGGGTGGCTAGCCGCGTACTGAGATGGGAGAAAGGCTGCCACCCCTTGTGATTTTTGTATCAAAAGGAAAGGGCTTATGCCTTATAAAGTGAGAAGGAAGGCTCTTGTCTTTTCTTTATGCCATTAACGTCCCGTAGCAAGAAAATGTCTACTAACCTTTTTCAAATTCTTAGATAGCCAACGATCGGAGCACATCGGGAATTCTCTCAAAGAGAAAGACCAATATTGCGCCATCAAGCAAACAAGCAATGTCAATGATAAACTGAGTATCAACTGAGTTGAGACCCAAAATACTCCACCCTTTTTCGTGACTGACCAACCATAAGACCCCCTCTGAGAGAAGGCTTTCTGTTCTACTTAAAAGACCTTGCTATCAAACCCTTTTCAAATCCTTAATTAGAGTAATGGCCCAAATTGTTCTCGGGGGAAGGAATCCACTTTTGGACTCTAAAGAAATAAATTAATAATTTAGTCCCTCAAATTTATAAATATAGGGTATATTAGTCTTTCATTCCACTTCCACTCTTTAGGATCTTGTGTAGCATATGACAAATTTTCATCATAAAAACAAATAAAAGTGAAAAACATATATAATTTTCAAGTACTTATTAAAATTTTACACTTTTTTACACTTTAGTTCATTTTTTTCACAATAGAAAATTGTCATAGGTCATGCAGGACCACTAACAAGTTAGATATTATAGTTAATGAGATACATAGGCAAGTAAACGAACATTGAAAGTAGAAGACGGACTAATGTGTACCATATTTATAAATTTGAGGGATTAAATTATTAATTTATTTTTTTTATGATCAAAGGTGGTTCCCTAAATTTTTTAGGGATCAATTTGATCCTTTAGTCTCAATATTATTTCTCATTCAGCGCATCTCAATTAGCTGATTCTCTTCTCCAAAAATTGGTTTATTTATTTTTTAGATGATAACGAATTAAATAAAAGGAATTAAATAAAAGTTTAATTTCTATGTATCCTCTGTGTAAATTTTTACACGAATATCAATAATATTTTGACAAATCAGTATCATTGGTATTTTTTTTCTTAGTTATTAGAAAAAAAGTCAAAATGTTAGTAAAAGTCATATGAATATAAAAACTTTTATACTGACAATATATACTACTTTAATCCATAAATAAAAGATAAATAGAGATCTTAAAGTACACATCTACCCTAAAAACACTAGTTCTCCATATCACAATATCTAAAACCAAATATTGTCATATCACGAGATTGATTTTTCATTTACGTCAGAAATTCGAATTATTTTCAAATCAAGCTGGACAATTAAAAATATTTTCATGATTAATTCACCTTTTTATTTTTTCTCCTAGGCCTAATTGTATTTTATTTATTTGACCAGCCAGATCCAATTTTGACTTGCTAAAAAACACAAGGTCGAAAAATATAAAGACAAATTTGGGTATCAACCATTGTTAATGTTTAGTTATAAAGAGTTGTCTAGTTCTCCATATCACGCTATTGACTTGTTAATGTTTGTTCATTACTATGTGTTTAGAAACTACAAAGAACTAATTCTGGTTTTGATCTATATCTACTGATCTACGAACTAATATCAGTGACAGTATCATATATGTATAGCAATATGTAAGCCAGCTACCATAATGTTTAGACAAGCATTAGGTGTTTTTTTTTATCAACAAAAGTAAATTGAAAAGAGTATAAAGGGTACTCTAACCCATATACAAGATAGAACAAAATGAGTAGGCACACAGTAAAAGTAATACTGACTAAAGGTTCCAGTATTTAATTTACAATAGCCAAACTCCTGTAACATATACCAAACCATAAAAAGAAAACTAACAAGCCTAGTCATAATTGCTAGAATAAGCACCAGAATCCCCCACAAAATGCTCGATTCCAATATCCCAATTGACCACCACATTTTTTTTAGCTTAAAAGGCATGCATAGGCATCACAATAGTGGAGGACATCCCAACTAGGTTGGCACCTCAACCACTATCAATCATCTGCAGCACACCCGATTTATTAATAATAAACAAAGGAAACAGCAAAGCATGGGGGGGCATAAACCAAACCCATGAAAAATCAACCAAATCTAAAATTGGGAAGACCACTCCTATTACGAAAGAGGTCTTCCCCAATGAAAGGGGGGTAAGAATCCCACAAAAAAAAAACCCTGAATAGACATGCCATGAGAGGCAAGTTTATCAGCACAACTATTGCCCTCTCTATAGATATGAGAATAAGCAAAATTCATATTCCTAGCTATAGACAGACAATTGGACCATCTATTTCTAAGACGCCAAGGAACAATGTTGATATTCTTGAAGGCCGAGATTACCAATTGAGAATCACACTCTAACCAAAGATGATTCCAACCTTTTGCATTGGCTAGCTCAATTGCAAGCATGGCACCAATCAACTCAGCCTTGAAAGCATTAGATTCACCAATGTTGGATGAAAAACAACCAAGCACATCCGCATCCTTATTCCTGAATATGCCACCACAAGATGCTCGACCAGGACACCCCAAGGCAGCCCCATATGTATTACACTTCACCCAGCTAAATAGAGGAGTGTGCCAAAGCACCAATTTGATGGTAGGAGCCTTACATAAATGAGCATCCACAGAAAACTGATGCAGAAGCCACAAGTCAGCCGAGTAGGGTAAAACTGATCCCTTGCTGAGTCTTCCCGACATGGAACAATTGGCAGTAACAAGATTAACAGCAGTATGGAATGAAATTTTTGAGCTATCAAACCTTAATTTATTCCTACAGTGCCATATGACCCATATAATGTTAGTGATCGCAGCAAGCACAAGATCCTTGGCCTGAGAACTCCATTGCTTGTTACACGAATCCAAAGCAGATAGCATAGAGGAGGAGTCTAGAGAGCATGAAAGAATGCATCTCAACCAGTTCCACAAGGCTGCAGCAAAAGGACAGTCAAAGAATAAGTGATCAGTAGTCTCCTCAGAGGCATAGCACAGATTGCAAATAGACACAACAGTGCAGCCCCTACATCTAAGGTTCTCATCAGTAGGCATTCGGCCATGAAGAATTCGCCAAACCAGAAAGGATTTCGAGGGGGGGTATACTGCTGGACCAGATAGACTTACCCCAAGGAAGGGAAAGACTCGAAGGATTCTGGAAAAGAAAAGCCTCCTTGAGGGATAGGGTGCCAGAATCAGAATTCCATCTAAGCTGATTGACCGCGCTGTCGCCACGTGCCAAAAAGAACGAGCGATTATTAAAATAATGTAGTATAGAGCGACAGCTCGGATCGTCTCTCAAGGACTCTTAGGTGTTGTTATTATTAACAGAAAAAATTAGAAATGGGGGGTTTTGGATTGAAACTAAAATAAAGAAAACAAAACAGAACAAAGAAAGAAAACAGAGCAAGAAAGCAGTTAACAAATAAACTAAAGCGATTAACCTACTGCTTTTGGTTTCCCAACTATCATCGGTTCATGCAAATTCCTAGCCCTAAGCAGATTCTAATCCCCTCCCGGTTGTAGCAATAATTCACAAGCGGAACCACTACCACAGATATATGTCCCTATTCCCGAATTAAGCAAACGGGGTTAAGCACTTCGTGAACTAAGCGAACACGAAACGTACACACGCGAATTAAGCAAACGCGATTATATATAGGAACATGATATCACCGAGATAAACCAACACAACACAATATACTCCTGAATTAAGCAAACAGAAATATAAAGCATGGCATTGAAAAGAGAAAAGGAAATGAAAACAGGAAATACAAGAACCTCAAGTATGGATAGAAACCAATTACAGTAGATTAATCTAGGAGACTAGTTCTCCATAACAAACATAAGCAGAAAAGGAAAGAAAACAAACTACAACTACTAACTAGCTAAGACTAGCCAAAACTGACTAGCCCCCCCTCCTTAAGTTCTGCCTAAACAGGCTTTTATACAACTCCTGGAATCCACGTCCTCGCGAGGCGAAGCACTGCTCGCGAGCTGAATAACACGAAAGGTCTGCAACTCTTGGTCTTCTCGCGAGGCGAGCATATCTTCGTGGGGCGATTCTTCGTCTCTGACTTTTCAGGGTTGGGTGACTCGCGAGGCGAGCTCTTCTTCGCGGGGCGAACCAGAGACCTTGCATTTTCTTGGAACAGTCGGCTTCGGGGTCGCGTGGCGAGTATAGCTTTCGCGGGGCGAAAGATTCCAGATTTATTCTTTTTATTTACCTGAAAATAAGAAAATAACAGCAAGTACTTTATTCACTCTAAATCAACTAAATTAACCTAAAAACACTTTACAGACTCAAAATACTACTTAAGGACAATCAAGTCTAATTTGGGTGAAAATGATATAAAATAAGCACAAAGCCAAGGTCTTGACTAGTTATAAAACCAGTCAAACAGAGGCTCATCAAAATACCTCAAACTTAAACTTTGCTTGTCCCCAAGCAAACTACACTCAAAAACTTAAAAAGACTCAAGACAGGCAAAACATGGCATGCTTAAGGATTCAATCAGTTTCGCACAGATTTCAAGCAACTTAACAAAATAATTTTCTTCAATGTTCCCCCCTTTCAAACAAAGCAATCCCCACATTCATTTATTCTAAACAATTGAGAATTTCATCATTCAAACAATCATTAATCTAAGCAGGGGATCCAAGTCACACATACAAGGGAGATCACCAAGTTCAAACAACTGCCTTCAACACAAGGGAGATTTTATGTTTCACTCAATCGCTCAGTTTGTGTCTAGGCTTTCAACAATTCACTCAGTTTCACTTTTAAGAGCACTTCCCATAAATTTGATTTTCATCTCAAAATGATTCCCACAGAAAATATGCAAGCAACATCAAAAGGTCTTTTATGGGTTGTAATGGGGCCTGGCTAAGGGTAGGATATACAAAAGGAACTAGGCTGAAGACCCTAGGAACTAAGAGAGCATGAAACATTTTTACACTTTGAATTTAACTCAAGTTCCTTTTTCATTTTTCATTTTGCTTTGGGTGACTACAACCTTTTTATTTCTTTTTGGCATTTTTCCACTTTTAATTTTTTTTTTCTATTTTTCTTTTCTTTTCTTTTCTTTTTTTTTTTTCACATAAATTATTATTATTTTTTTAATCCCAAACAACATATTACACCTTGCAGCCACCCCAAACTTTAGTTTCTTGCACCCATTCTAAGATTACATGCTCTCCTAATCCTAAGATCGGGTTAATATGGTTTTCCAGATTTTTGGGCTTATAACATTAGGTTATCAAGAATTAACAGGCTAATAGGCTCAATGGGGCTAACTAGGGAACATGCATTGGGGATGGGTTATTTTTAGGCTAAGTAGCTATTTACAAAGAAAATGCCTAAATCATTTGAAGCAAACACATAATCATGCAAACCAAAAAGAGATTCAATCAAATTCAGGAAAGTGCAACTTAAAGAGATTTTCACACAGTCAAAAAACATGTTGGAGGCTCAAACCTCGCCTGGACATTATTTGCAAATTATTTGAAAGAGATTCTATCCCTAGTGTGTGCTTCCTATCACCCCAAACTTATCATAAATCATGCCATCATAACAAAATCTCAAAGTTCAGTTTTCAATCATATGGGGATCATTTTTCTAAAGTTTTCAAGTCCTAGGGGGAAAACAGTCAACACTATCATGCAATCAATCTATGCAAAAATTAATAAAATCCAATAAACTTGCCATAACCAAGACACAAACACAACTCCTGAGCTTCTCAAATTATTCAGGAGCTTTATTGAAAATAAAACAGAAATAAAGCAAGAAAAAGAAAATTAAAAGAGATAAGGGTTAAGAAAAACTCATTGAAGGGCGGTTCCACCAGGATCCCATTGCTTGTAGCATAAGGCCCACGTGATGGACAAAGAGTAGAAGTTCATTCCATGCTTCCATGACTTGCAGCCTTTATGTGGGGGTGAGCACTTGACAATTATGATGACTTCGCCGAGTGCGGCGGACTTCTCACTCCCCTTCGGGTCACAACTGACCTCTTTATCTACAAAGTCTCCCCAATAGAAGTGGGTCTCAACCTCTTGGACCGGCCATGGTGCAAAATCCAAGGGTGCAAAATCCAGAGCTTTTGGTTCCACAGGGGGAGGTGGCAAACAGTTAGTCAAGGTTATCGGGTGCTTCCTGTCTTTCGCAACTTCTGCAAGGTTTTCATCCACTGCACTAACAAAGTTATCACCTGCTATACATGCAGAGATTTCAGCACACACCACACAAAGGTTAGAGTTAGTACATATATTACAAGAAAATGAATCAGAAAAAGTTAGAATGTCTGGGAATTCTTCACACAAAGGCATCCGCCCCATTACTCTCAACACATTCATCTGATTTAATTGAATCATCTACTTCCACAGGTTTTTCATCACCCTCAGGAACGGTGGAGCGGATGTCCTCCTGATCCTCCTGATCCTCCTTCTCTATGTTTCCTGAACAGTATAAAGCTGCATAACAGAATAAACACAAATCAGCACTGCCATCACAATAACAATCATTAGAATCAGGGGATTCAACACACAATTCATCATCAACAGAAATATTATCAGAATTATCATCAGAAATATTTTCAAGAATAACTTGTGCCTCTGTAGGTTCTTCAAGGGGCTGTGGAATTAGCATTGCAGCCGAGTTGGCGGTAACTTGATCAATTAGAGGCCACAACTTCCGAGATTCAGCTTGGTCCCTCTGGTATTCAGCCTCCATCTTCTGTTGGAATTCAAGAAAGTTTGCTTCCATTTGTCCATTTATCTGTCCAGCCATTTGCTTGAACAGGTCCTCTAGGGAAGGTTCGGAAGGTGCAGCTCTGAAGGCAGGATAGTCTCTAAATAGGAAGGCTTCCCTTAAATCAAACCAGCTTGAGATGGAATTCTCATCAAGACAATACAACCAATCTCTTGCAGCTCCTTCAAGTGAGAACTGGAAAGCTTCCATCTGAATGTGATCTTCTGTTATTCCTGCAGGTCTCAGCATTATAGAACAAGCAACCTGGAATTCCCTCAGATGCTCTTGCGGATTTTCACCTGCAAAACCACTAAACCTTGGCAACCAGTGTGATAAACCAAGAAAATCAGGAAAATATATGCATGGTGGTGGTTCATAGTAAACATTAGGCATGTAATTTTGCATATACCTATCCATGGGGGGTGCTAAAATTCACAACCAGACAATGCAGACAAAACTAATTAGCAAAGAGAATTTTTTTTTGTGCTAACAACAACAAACCAGAGTCCCCGGCAACGGCGCCAATTTTTTGACCGCGTTGTCGCCACGCGCCAAAAAGAACGAGCGATTATTAAAATAATGTAGTATAGAGCGACAACTCGGATCGTCTCTCAAGGACTCTTAGGTGTTGTTATTATTAACAGAAAATTTAGAAATGGGGGGTTTTGGATTGAAACTAAAATAAAGAAAACAAAACATAACAAAGAAAGAAAACAGAGCAGTAAAACAGATTAACAAATAAACTAAAGCGATTAACCTACTGCTTTTGGTTTCCCAACTATCATCACTTCATGCAAATTCCTAGCCCTAAGCAGATTCTAATCCCCTCCCGGTTGTAGCAATAATTCACAAGCGGAACCACTACCACAGATATATGTCCCTATTCCCGAATTAAGCAAACGGGGTTAAGTACTTCGTGAACTAAGCGAACACGAAACGTACACACGCGAATTAAGCAAACGCGATTATATATAGGAACATGATATCACCGAGATAAACCAACACAACACAATATACTCCTGAATTAAGCAAACAGAAATATAAAGCATGGCATTGAAAAGAGAAAAGGAAATGAAAACAGGAAATACAAGAACCTCAAGTATGGATAGAAACCAATTACAGTAGATTAATCTAGGAGACTAGTTCTCCATAACAAACATAAGCAGAAAAGGAAAGAAAACAAACTACAACTACTAACTAGCTAAGACTAGCCAAAACTGACTAGCCCCCCCTCCTTAAGTTCTGCCTAAACAGGCTTTTATACAACTCCTGGAATCCACGTCCTCGCGAGGCGAAGCACTGCTCGCGAGCCGAATAACACGAAAGGTCTGCAACTCTTGGTCTTCTCGCAAGGCGAGCATATCTTCGTGGGGCGAATCTCTTCAAATTCCCAAACTGCAACGCCCGTGACCTTTCACACGGGCAAGCCGTGATCGTCTCTGACTTTTCAGGGTTGGGTTACTCGCGAGGCGAGATCTTCTTCGCGGGGCGAACCAGAGACCTTGCATTTTCTTGGAACAGTCAGCTTCGGGGTCGCGTGGCGAGTCAGTCTTTCGCGGGGCGAAAGACTCCAGATTTATTCTTTTTATTTACCTGAAAATAAGAAAATAACAGCAAGTACTTTATTCACTCTAAATCGACTAAATTAACCTAAAAACACTTTACAGACTCAAAATACTACTTAAGGACAATCAAGTCTAATTTGGGTGAAAATGATATAAAATAAGCACAAAGCCAAGGTCTTGACTAGTTATAAAACCAGTCAAACAGAGGCTCATCACTGATCCTCACAGTTTTGCACAGGGATAGAAATCTTCTCCACTTCAGCCAAGAGAGCAGGGAGCTTCTGCAGCAACACAGTAGGGAGACACCATTTACCATCTTTTATAAAATCACCAACTTTAGAAAACAACAAGGGATGAACTTCAGCTGGAATATTAGCCATGGCAACTATTGGCATGGAAAGCCATGTATCAGTCCAGAAGTTGATACTGGAACCATTACCAATTTGCCAAAGATAGATTCTCGCATGACAAGAGGGAAACCATCTTTTAATGCCAAGCCAAATGGAAGAGCTGATATGATGAGTTACACATGTTCCTTTCCTGATAACTCTTG
The DNA here is from genome assembly GCA_030762895.1 of Sophora flavescens. Taxonomy (NCBI): domain Eukaryota; kingdom Viridiplantae; phylum Streptophyta; class Magnoliopsida; order Fabales; family Fabaceae; genus Sophora; species Sophora flavescens. Next base: position 64,119,669 of record CM061062.1, on the reverse strand, counting down.
CTCGAAGGATACTGCACCACTGATTGTTAGAAGAAACCAACTCCCAACAAAGTTTAAGCATTGTTGCACTGTTTATGTCCTTGATGGATCTAAGGCCCAACCCTCCATCCTGAATTGGAGCACAAACCTTTCTCCAAGATACAGTAACCGCTTTCCTGTCATTAATGTTTCCAGCCCAGATAAAACATCTAATCCATTTGTCAATGGTTTTTAACAAGCAAGCTGGCCAGGAGTAAACAGTGAAGCTGTAAATCAACATACTATGAATGATAGAGGTCACCAATTGAACCCTACCCATGATGGAAAGTAAGCAACCTTTCCAAGTGGCTAGTTTGCTCCTAATTCTATCAGCAATAGGCTGGAGGTGTATTTTCCTTGGCTTCCCTTAGAACAAAGGCACTCCAAGATAGTTAAAGGGAAGACAACCAGAAGAGAAGCCAAGCAGATTAGAAATGGAGAGCTTCCTTGCAGTCGAGAGTGGCCAAAGATAGAATTTCGATTTTTCAGGACTTACCACTTGACCGTAAGCATGCTCATAGGCCCTCAAGAGGGAAACCAAACTTTGCAGACTTTGTTTAGTCCATTTTCTTAAGATCAGCACATCATCAGCATAAAGGATATGACTAGGCAACCTATGACCACGAGGACCAGTCATCAACTGTAGGAGACCCTCATTCACAAGCATAGAGATGCCCCTACTAAGAACCTCCTCAGCAAGGCAAAAGAGGAGAGGAGACAAAGGATCTCCTTGCCTGACCCCCCTTTTGCAGATAAAGAAGCCAGCAGCCTTCCCATTCACAGCAATGGAGATCTTTGCTGAATTCAGAATAACCCTCACCCAATTACAAAAAACCTGATCAAAACCAAAAGCATCAAGGACACTCAGCAAGAAGCCCCAGTCTAAAGTATCAAAAGCCTTTCGAATGTCAATCTTTATAGCCAATTGGCCATCAAAAGATCTTTTATTTAGCAAGTCATCAGCCTCAGAAGCGGAACAAACACAATCTACAATCTGCCTACCTTTGATGAAACCTCTTTGGTTGCTAGAGATGATTTTAGGTGCTATTCTTGCCAGCCTATCAGCCATTACCTTGGTTATGATCTTGAACTGGAAATTAGCCAATGCAATAGGCCTATACTGATCTACTCGACAAAGACCTTGAACTTTAGGAATCGAGCCACCACATTAGAGTTGAGGTTAGGTAAGATCCAACCATCTTTAAAGAATTGCAAGACCGAGTGGAACACATCATGAGAGATAATATCCCGAGAAATGCTGGTAGAAAAAACCCCCAAATCCATCAGCCCTGGAGCACCATTTGCATTCATTGAAAACACAAAGATTCTTAACTTCATCCATGGATGGCAGCATGGTAAGCATGTCATTGTCCTCACTAGAAACAAGTTTAGGGATTACCTTGTCAACCAGACCATTGTTATGACACAGATTATCAGATGCAAAAACAGCCATAAAATGGTCCAGGATATGCTCCTCTATTGCTGCAGGCTGGTTCAGAACTTGATCTCCATGCATTAGAACAGAAATCTGCTTTGTGACATGTCTGATCTTGGCTGTTCTGTGAAAGAAAGTTGTGTTTCTGTCACCAAAGGCATACCAGTTCATTCGGGCCTTCTCCATCCAGAACTGCTCCTCACATCTAAGGGCATTTTGTAATTGAATATGCTTTTCTTTTTCCTGAACATGGAGACTGTCAGAATAGCCAAACTGATTCAATTGATGTTGGATGTTATCCACTTCTGCCAGTGCATTTGTAACATTAGTATGAACATTACCAAAAACCAGTTTATTCCAATCTCTAAGCCTCCTTTTGAGAAGCCTCAACTTTTGAGACAAAACAAACATAGAGCAGCCATAAATTTTCTCCTGCCAAACCTCAGATACTACTTTGATGTAATCTGGATGTGAAGACCACATTTTTAAGAACTTAAAGGAGGAACCATGCATACAACTATCTTTTTCCAAAGATAATAAAATAGGAAAGTGATCTGACTTACTCCTGGTAAGAGTACAGCATGAAACACTCGACCAGAAATCAAGCCATAGGTCATTACAAACGGATCTATCCAATCTTCTTTCAGAAAAAGAGCTGCCCCTCCTACCATTGGCCCATGTGAATTGAGCACCCCGAGTTTGAACATGGTGCAATTTGGAAGAATCAGTCCAGTTCCTAAAGTCCTCACAAGAAGCACTAGAGGGAATTCTGGAACCTCTGTGCTCATGAGAACCGAGAATAGCATTGAAGTCTCCAATGTGACACCAAGGACCAGGATGGGATTGTTGCAAATTAGAGAGATCCAGCTAGAGCTGTCTTCTAATCACCACACTGGTAGCAGCGTAAACAGCTGAGACAAAAAATTCCTGACCATCCTTCTCAAGGGAAAAAGCAATAAACTGATTGGAGTTGGCAATAATGTTTGGAGTGTAAAAATCAGAACATAAGCACCAAAGGTTTGGCAGTAAGCCATTTCTATCATTAACATCAAAGATCTTTAAATTTAAGCTATCCCAAAAGCTAACAGGAATAGAATCATGCGCAATCCAAGGCTCTGATATAAACAAAAAATTTGGTTTATTCAAAAGGCACAGCTTTTTCAAGACTAACCTAGTATCAAGGTTACCAATACCTCTAGCATTCCAATAGAGGAGCTTCATTATGCAAAATTGAGAGGACCAGCCCTTGCTCGGGCCATAACATGCTTAGCCTTGGCAGCTTCTTTTGTTTTCTTTTTCAAATACTTCCTCTGTGACTTAGATAGAACCACAGTGAAATTATCATTTAAAGTCACTTCAGGAGCATCATCTGGAGCATCATCAGTCGCATCACTCCAGAACTTGGAGATTATTCGGATGTCTTTGTCTACCTGAGGTGGCATGCAGTGGAGCTGTGTAGCCAACACATTTCCTGATGTGTGAGCCTCATTAGCAAAATCACTGCCAACAGCTACAGAGTCAGAAACATTGCTATCGGAAACATGGCTCAAAGATACATTGCCCTGGGGAGAAGTGTGAGCTTGTCTAATTGAATCATCTGCAGGGGAAATCAGATCAACCAAAGGTTGAGGATCACTAGGTTGTAAGTCCACAACACCATTGAATTCAAAAGATCCATCAGCTTGATCCTGCTGCAGCTTCTCAGCCACAATATTGGTTATAAAACCAAATAAGACACCATCACCTGGTTGGTCCCTTACTAGACCCGGGCTGCCAGAGACACAACCATGACCAACACTAGGATCTTGGGGTGGTTCCTCAATAATAATTGCCTTACCATTATTCTGAGCCTTCATAGCAATGACCTTCTCAGCATTGGTAACCTGCTTGGGAATATATTTAAGTGTTGTCTGCTTCTGATTTCTCGCAAGGGCCTTATCATGAGTCTTATCCTGGTTAAAACGACAACCCTCCAAAGAGTGACCAATGGAAAGGCAGTTAGAACAAAACTGGGGAAGCCACTCATACTCAACCTCAACAGGGAAAGCAAAGTCATCTCTTTCCACCATAATCTTATCTTTGAGAGTTCCCGAGAGGTCCAGATCAATCAACACACGTGCATAATGGCCAAAGGTTCTCTTTTTTGTAGCCTCATCCAGTGCAATAGGGACTCCAATAGCCCCAACAATTTCAAAGAGAATTTTTGGGCGCCAATATTCTCTCGACAAGCCATGGAAACGAACCCAACCTTGGAAATTTTTCTGCTTAATGGTTTTCGGGTTGAAGTCAGGAGTCCATGCAAAAACTCTCAGAACTCCTGGATTCAAACTCCACGATCCTATTGATCGAAGGCTGCGCGGATCTTCCAAAGAACCAAAACTAAATTCATAGAAACCTCTACCAAGAGAAACCATGGTCCAGGAGCCTGCCAAATTCCAAAGCTTTGATAACTTCTTACGCAAGTCATCAACCCTGCATATCAATACAGATGGCGAATTGCATAACTACAATTGCATTATTTTCACTTCAGCAAAGTTCAGTTAAATCAGCAGAGCACCAATCTGTAAAAGTCAGTAGAGTTCACTTCAGCAAAGTTCATTGCACAGTTATGTATAATCAGCAGAGCACCGATCTGTAACAGTCCATTTCAGCATTGAACCAATTAACCAGAGCAGCAATCTGCACGACCCCCATGTTCACAAAGACAACTAAGCATTTGGTTTCATACATTGTAATGGAGAAATGCACCAATCCGAAAAACAAGATTGCTTGCCGGCTCCTCCTCCAATCAAAACCAATTCCAGGATCTAAACTTGATTTGATCCATAAGCTGAGCTATATGAAAGACTTCTTGTTTAAAAATAACACCATTTCTAGATAACCATATAGACCAAATAGTAGAGAACCATAGAACCATCTATAATTTTTTTAGTCCTCCTCCTCTAACCATTCCCCTATGATGCAAATAATGTTGTTTTCCTTTCCGCAGTATCACTACCTCATAACCAGCCCAACTGTAAACCAATTTCCATACCAGCACCGATTTGTTGCATCCAAAAAGTAGATGATCCATGGACTCCACACCACCCTCACATAGCACACAGCTTAGCCCTTCAATATCATCAATTATGCCCGCCCTCTTCCAAGGATTTAATCTGGTTGGTGCTCTGTCTAGAACAGCTTGCCACCCAAAAGCTAACACCTTAGTAAGGATTATATGTATCCAAAATTACTTAAAAAAATATCCACTATTGGCCTGTTTGGATCAGTCATGAGCATCTTGTTGGTGAAGAGAACTGTATAAGCTGTTTTGCAGGAGTAGGTACCATCCTTGTTATACCTAAAGAACCATTTATCCTGTACACCTCTCTCCAATTTAGCACTTGACAGCAATCCCATCATTTCTTGCACCAAAGAAACCTCCCAAGCAAAGAAGCTTCTTCTCCACTGTAAGTTCCAACTCCATTTATTGCTCTCCCAAGAACCTACTTCAACCACTTTTGCTTCCTGATCTGCTGAGATTGAAAAAAGCCTAGGATATTTTGTTTTGAGACTCTCACAGTCTAACCATGAGTCATTCCAAAAACTAACTTGCCTGCCTTCTCCCACCTTCCTACATAGAGCAGCTTTGAACCAACCCACAGAGACCACCCTACCTCCTTCTATACTGCACAAATCCCTCCACCAAGTGGAAGTGGAGTTGACTGATTGATTACTTTGGTTGTTCATTAACCCTGAGTTTCCAATACCATATCTGTAATCTAGCACCTCATACCACAATGCCTTTTCCTCTCTAACTATTCTCCATAACCACTTGCCCAACAAGGATAGATTGAACAAGTGTATGTCTTTGATGCCCAACCCCCCACTTGCTTTTGGTTTGCACACATCACACCATTTCACCCAAGCTATCCTCTTCCTTTCACTATTACCTCCCCATAAGAAGTTTCTTTGGATAGAAGTAATTTCATTGATCACCTTTTTTGGAACTTTCATGAATGATAAAAAGTATATTGGGAGATTGGATAGTACCGATTTTATTAGCACGATTCCGCCACCTAGGGAGAGATTCCTCCTTTTCCAACTAGATAATCTTCTCCTAAGCTTGTCCACCATCAGTTTCCAAGTCTCTGCTCGCCTTGGATTGGCTCCGATGGGGATTCCCAGATATGTAAAAGGCACTAAACTGATTTTTCAAGAAAGTTGCTGCATCTTCCAAAAATTGTTCTTCCACATTCACCCCAATTAAGCTGCTCTTTGGAAAATTTACCTTTAGAGCGGAAACTAGCTCAAAACACCTAAGAATTGCTTTTAGAGTCCAAACATTCTGCATAGATGCTTCACCTAATAACAAAGAATCATCCGCGTACTGAAGATGAGAAACCACCACTTCCTCCTCACCGAACACAAACCCTTTAAAAATCCCCTCCGACACCGCTTTAGAAACTAGGCCACTCAACCCTTCCGCCACAACTAAGAAAAGGAAAGGAGCTAATGGATCTCCTTGTTTTAGACCTCTCTGCAAAGAAAATTCTTCCGTAGGGCAGCCATTGACTAAAACCGAAGCTGAGCCTGAGATACAACTTCTAATCCATCTTCGCCACTTTGCACAAAAACCTAACCTTTCAAGCATATAGTTTAGGAAGGACCAATTGACCGAATTGTAGACTTTTTCGAAGTCAATCTTACAAATGAGACAACTCTTCTTTTTCTTTTTTTGCATAATCCAACACCTCATTCACAACCACCACTCCATCTAGTATTTGCCTATTTTCAAGGAATGTTGATTGGCTTCTCGATATCACCTTAGGCAGTATCTTTTTGAGCCTTTTAGATAGAATTTTCGCAAGAACTTTGTACAAGCACCCGACAAAAGAAATAGGCCTATAATCATTGATGGTTTGAGCACATTCCTTCTTTGGTAATAAAACAATAAAGGACTCGAGTAACCCCTTTGGAAGCTTGGAATTGATGTAAAATTCCTTAACAAACCTGCAAATCTCAGATTTAATGGAGTCCCAAAACCTCTTTAAGAATGTGAAGTTGAACCCGTCCGGTCCCGGACTCTTGTCCCCATCGCATTCCCAAACTGCTTCCCTAATTTCTGCTTCCGAAAATTCCTCCACAAGGCTGCAATTATCCCCATCATTAATCTGATTGAAGAAGACACCATCTAAGAGAGGTCTATCCCAACTATTATCTGAGTACTGATTTGAGAAATGAGTGAGAATCTCTTGTTTGACATCCTCCACTTCTAAAAGCCAACCATTGCTATTTTGTAGTGCTTGTATATGATTCGCTCTTCTTCTTGAATTGATGCAAGCATGAAAAAAAACCTGAATTATCATCTCCCTCCTTTAACCACCTTGATCTAGCCTTTTGTGCCAACATGCTCTCTTTCATGACAACCTTTTCCCAGAGCTCTGAAAGATAAGTCTTTCTTCTTTTCAAGTCCTCTTCCTCCAAGCCAAAGGATTCTGCTTTCAGATCCAAAAAATCGAACCTCATCCTGAATTGTTGCAATCTTTGTGTCTAAGTGACCAAACTCCTCCTTGTTCCAACGCACAAGCTGCACTTTCAGACTTTTGAGCTTTTCCTTCAACACAAATGCTGCCCAACCCTCCACCTCAACACCTTCCCACATCTTCTTAACCATCTCTTCGAAACCCCAATGCATGAGCCAAAAATTGTTGAACCGAAAAGGCCTTGGACCCCAATTGGAAACTGCTGTCTTCAGTATGATTGGACAGTGATCGGAAAAATCTCTATCCAAAATCCATTGAGACGAATTACCCCAAGAAGTAATCCATTCTTCGGACACTAAGAATCGATCCAATCTACTCATGGCAGAGCCGTCCGACCTGTACCACATGAATTTCCTTCCATAGATCGGAATGTCAATGATCTCCATATCCTCGATGAACTGCGAAAATCCATGTATTTCAGCTCTATAATCATGAGAAGCAATTCCCCTTCTTTCCCCTTGACTCTTCACCGCGTTAAAATCTCCCATCAAACACCATGCTCCCTTTCCAAAACCTCCCTTAGACATCCTCAAATCATCCCATAACTTTTTCTTCTCAGTAAAGTCACAAGATGAATAGATATTGAGCATAAAGCATTTGGTTTTCAGCGGCCCCATTCCCCACAAACACCACAAAAGCCTCCACCTTTAAACGTGAACAACATCTTAAAAATGTCTTTATTCCATATGCAGAGCATCCCTCCTAACCTGCCAACTGAAGGACTAAACACCCACTCGCAGGAATCTCCACCCCACAGATACTCACATAGGCCATCCTCCACTGATTCCAGCTTTGTTTCTTGTATGGCGATGAACTATAACTTATTATGACTGATCAATGTTTTAATTTTCTTCTTCTTAATCCTCCCCCATCCCCCTGATATTCATTGACCCAATAATCATTAAGGCACTATGACTCCCCCAAACGAAGCATCATTAATTTGCACATTACCTGCTGTTTCTCTGTCCCTTTCTTCCAAGTCTGCCAATTTTTGAATAATTGTTTTTTGATTGCCCCTGTCATTGACCCCAATTGATTTTCCAATTTCCCACACCTTTGAAGCTACTCGGCCAGCAGATTGCCCCATTAAGCGTGAATTACATGTCCTTATGTCTGAGTCATGTTCTGATAAACCTCGTCCTTCCACAGATAGCACCAGGACTCCCCCTTGAGAGCAAATCAATCCAACACTCCCTGTTTTCCTCCTAATCAGACCCGAAATTGAATGACATTTCTGTCCAGAATCGGCGCCAACTTCACCAATACCAAACCTCCATCTCCAACCAAAACCCCCTTTCAAACCAACACTGTTGTTTCTATTTTCCCTCATTCCGCCGAACACCATCGCCCTGATCCTCCCAACTCAAATCTTCATTAACCATGGGCAGCATTCCATCTAATCGAATCCTCTGTTGTTTTTCCGTAAAGCTTCCTCTTCATACTTCTTCCCTGCTTTCGTTTTTTACCATCTCATCCCCTTTGCATTTTTCTTTTTCTTCTTCCTCGCCACAACGTTCTTTTCCTCCCCAGCTATCGGGATAGGCTTTTTACTCTCTGTTGCTTTCAGTATTCTCTAGAAACAAAGATAAACACTTACCTCATGGACTCCTTGCTGCCTCATCCCAGATCTAAGTGTTTCTGGAAGTCCAGCTAAGCTAAACACCACTTTGGGACCAAACGGCCCAACATATGCCCTCTTTATTGGGCTTTTTCGTACTAACTCTGCTTGCAGCCCCAAGCCCAAAACTCCCTGCTTATCACCGCCCACCTCCCACTCTGTTCCCACACGCTAAAACGCTTTAGAATGGCGAACGTGACGGCGTTTCGCTGAAAACATCACTTTCCTCATACGAGTCTGAGTTTGCCTCCCTGTAAATTTGATTTCTCCTCTCTGGTTCTATTGTTTCCCGAGTAAATAGTCAAAATGGTCCCTAAAACTGTGATGTCGTGTCAAGTTGGTCCCTCAAATTAACGAAATTTCAAAAAGGTTCCTGAAACTGTCAAATGTTGATCAAGTTAGTCCCTCTTAGTCAGGGTTCCTTGACGCCATTAACGGTGCTTATGTAGCTGCCAACTCATCCTGCCACGTAAGATGGGTACTATACACACATATTTGAGGGGCCAAATTGATACGAGGACCAAATTGACACTCAATTTTTTTCTCAAAAACCCTAAGATTCATCTTCTTCTTCCCCAACGTCTCTGGTTCGTCTCTCTCACTCTCTGTCCTTCGTCTATTTCTGTCTCTCTCTCTCTCTCCAACTGCAACTACACAAAAGGGATGCCGATGGGTGGTGGTTTGTTGTTACCATACTCAAGACAAACCAAGAAACCCACAACTCCCTCTTGGTCGAGTAGCTCTAGGGTTGATGGGGCAGAAATCAACAACCCCTTACCTTTGTTTTGCAATTGTGAGAGGAGAGCTGTGTTACGAATCTCTAGGACTCCGAGGAACCCAGGGAGGGCCTTCCATCACTCCCATTAGCCTTCTTACCCTTGGATGAAATCCCAACAACCTTCTTACCCTTAGCCTTCTTACCCTTGGATGAAGTCCCAACAACCTTATTTCCCTTAGTCTTCTTCCTTTTAATCTTGCTTAACACCACTTCCTCATAATCATCTGAACTAATTTCAACCGGAGGAGGCTTGTAATGGCTGTCCTCTACACTTTCATCAGCAGTAGAATGACTGTCTTCATATGGACTCATGAGACTCTCATCAACATCCATATTAACAGCATTCACAGCTTCCTGGTTAGGCACCTATGCCTGAAGGGGCTCGGGGGCATACTCGTGATAAATCTCAATCTCATTCCCATTAAGAAGGGCAACCTTAACCATCTCTATGAAGTTACTGTCAGAGGTTAGTTCCCTCAACCCAATATTGTAACACCCCGATTTTCGCTGCTTTGTAATATCGGTAATAAATATATAAATATATATTTTTATCCGAGACTTAGAAAATGATTTTGGATAAACCAAGGTCATTTCCTTGTTATACTTATTTTTATAAGGTTACGACGAAGTTTTGGGTTGAAAATTCAGACGGAACCCGGTCTGCGTTTTTACTGACAGTAAAAGTTTACTGCTCAGAAGACCGAATTTTGAGTCGTGAACGAGATGAAAAATATTTTTATCGTATTTACTACGATACTGGAAGTTTTGAAAATTTTGGTAAAAAAATTAAAATATCATATTAGTTGTGGGCGTATACGTCGAGATATCTCTAGGAAAGCTTGCGCCAGATGAACTAAGGAGTCGGCAACATAGCAGAGATGATGGATTTGACCGACTTGACGAGTATTTATGACGAGCTTATCCGAGTCATAATGGCCATAATGGCACATTTATGATAAAGTGAAATTTTGCTATGAAATGACCATTTTGCCCTTGTCTTTTTATGACAATTGCAAGCAAATGCCATTGGAAAAGTTGACCAAACCTATCCAAAACCCACGGCTCACTCTTGCCTTCTTCATTAAGGATATTTCCTTCTTCATTAAGCATCTCTTCATCTTTCATTTCCATGTTTATCTTCTTGAAAACCTAAGCTTCTTCAAAGTGTTCATAATTCGTCAGATTTTGCCTAGCAATTCTGACCAGTTTCTATTTTGAATCTCGGAAAACTTTAAACATGAAAGTTGTTCATCTTTCTCTCTTATTTCCAACGACATAAAGATCATCCAAAAAGGATAAGTATGTTGAGAGATCTACCCAAAATACTAAAACTGTTCTAAACCCTAACTATGTTCATCTTTCTCTTTAAGTTTCTCAAGAACACCATGAGAAATTTGTGAAGAACATCATCCAAATATTGCTTTCCTTGAATCATCAAGAGGTAACAACTTCTTCTCTTGTCATTTAAATCATTTCTCTTCACAACTTTTGTAGATTCATGGCTTAGATTAACATGTTCTTTATTTTACTCAAAGTTATGAAGCTAACTTCAAAAATTCATAACTAATTCTAGAAAAATCCTTTTGACATGAAACCAATTGCTATGATCTTATAATCATCTCTATTTTCATAATATAGAAGCATAAGATCATGAGAAATTTCTTTCCTTGATTTCTGGTGATGGCCGAACCTAGGTCAAAGTTGTGTTCTTAGGTTTTGTTTCATTTTCATGTCTTGATTCATGATTATATCTTGATAGTTCTTGTATTCAAGTATATATAAGATCAAAAATCAAACTTAATCCTATTTGATCTCATCAAAACCGAAACCCTAGGTATGAGCACTTAATGGTTTTGTGATTCAAAAGTTGTTTGTGACACTTGAATCCAACTCTAGGTTTTGTATGTTGATTAAATCCAAGAGTTTAGAAATTTTAGAGATTTCTAACCCCAAACTCAGCCCTTGACCGAAACCCTAGTTCTTGGAACTAGATGAGTTTTAGTTCATGTTCTTGGTTCATAATCTTGGTTTTAGTGCTTAATCATGTTTAAGTTACTTATGGATCATAAATCCCTAAGTTAACAAAATCTTAACTTTCTTAACCTAGAAAAGTTGTTGAGGCCGAACCTTAACCTCCATGAGTCAAGTATGTTTTTGTTTGATTTGATTTATTTTGGTTGCAATTCGTTATGAAGGAATCCATCGGGTTGGTTTGACCTAAAGCCGACGGAGGAAACCGGATCAAATCGGGAGATTATTTGAAACCGTTAGTTCGAGTCTTCAAGAGGTAAGGGGAGCTTACCTGAGGGATTTTTCTCAATAACTATTTGCATGTAGTGTGATTTAAATGATTTATATGTGGTTGTGGTTATTTGTTTATGTTGTTTATGTTGTTTACGTTGTGTTGTTTATCTGTGTATCGGTGAATTATCTGCTTTTAATTTATTTAATTATCTGCAGTAGTATATTATATTGCTATGATGCATGATCTGCCTGGGGATATAATTCTGATAATTGTTGTTGAATGTTATTTGTGAGTGTTGTTTGAGAAGCCTGACAGTGGTCAGTGCACAACCGATTAATCAGATAAAAGCTTTAATAAGCTGTGTAAATTATATTCAATGTTTTATGGGAAATGTTGGAATATAATAGTGGTGGAAAAATATTATTTGGGAAAAATAATGAGTTTTGAGAAATATTATTATTTTAATAATTTATTAGTGTAAAAGTAAATTATGAGTCACAATGAGCGTGAAACCGTGAAAATATTTTAGCACTGCTAATTTTTACGTAAGAAATTCCGGAATATTAGAAAATGTTGTTTTATGAAATTAATTGGTGAAAATAAGTTAATTATGATTTTAGAAAATTAATTAAGTGGAAAAAGCTAAATTTTGGCTTAAAAAGATTTTAAAATGAAAAGTGACGGCAAATTTGGAAAAATGTAGACGGCAAGAATTTTGAAACGGCAGTGCATATTTTGAGGAAGTTAAATCCTCAAGTGACTCATTGGTTTGTGAAAAACTAAGTTTTATTATTGAAGATTTTTCCATGTGAAAAGATTTTCCGAAAATAAAAATAAATTCAAACGTGTTGAAAGTGGTGTGGAACTTAGTAACCGAGATGTCGGGGTACTAGTATTCTTATGACTTTATCCTATTTTGGATTTGTTTTTCACAGACAAAAACGACGTAAACGACGATATGGAACTTAGTAACCGAGACGTCGGGGTACTAGTGTTCTTATGATGTTATAGACTTGGTGTCTAGTTGGTAGACGGTGTGTCTACTTTACGACGTAATAATCGACGGTAAAAGATTTATGATGTTTTCTATCACCACGAACCTAAGATTGATTGCAAGGTCTAGGGGCTTCGTGATTGAGCACTCGGACTTTGAGGTCCTGTGTTGTTAATAAAAGTTGTAAAGATGTTTAAAACGATGATGGGTTATAAGCTTTTGAGAGCTTTGACAAATAAAGATATAACACAAAGAAAACGACGAGAACAAAGTGTTTTTCTTGCATGCATTTTGGCAGACGTGCCTACGAGGTTAATCATGATATCTTGAGGATGTTCATGTCTCGACGTATTTGTTAATCATGGTATCTTTATAATATTCCTGAAATCGACGTGTTCATTGTGCCTTTGGGCAATCGACGTACAATGAAATTCATTGTGCTCAAGGCAATCGACGTACAATGAAATCAGGGTATTTTATGATATTCATGTAATCGACGTATTCATTGTGCCTTTGGGCAATCGACGTACAATGGAATCATGGTATCTTATGATATTCATGAAATCGACGTGTTCATTGTGCCCTTGGCAATCGACGTACAATGAAAAAAATCCATAAATCGACGTTCTCACTGTTCCGGACAGTGGGCTATGGTAAAATCGACGTGCCTCTATTGGCAAAAATCGACGTGCCTCTGTTGGCAAAAATCGACGTGCCTCTTTTGGCAATCGAGCCTGATCAGCTCATTTTAAATGACGTTGGGGATCTCCGGAGATTAGGTATGAATGTGTAGATGATGTTTTGAAGTGTCCATGCATAGTTTTTCAATGTTGATGTTTGGGGTGTAAAACCCATTGATAAACGTTGTGATATAATATGAATGAGTATGTTGTTATAAATATGTATATGTGTATGTGCCTTCTTTTGTGTTGCGCATTTAGTTATGGTGATAAATCCATATATTGGTGTCTCACCCTTACAACACATATCAGAGACGTACAAGGGGTAGGATTTCTACAAGAAGGAGAAGGCTGTCTAGTTCAAGGCATGCTGTGCTGCTCCAGTTGGCGGTAGTGTCTATTAGTTACGACCAGCTTAGGTCCTATTTTGATATATGGTGTTTAGGAGAATAAATCTGATAATGATCTAGGTGTGAAGACATATGAGGCAGTATAGTTGTATGACTTATATACATTATGTATTTAAGTGTGATTTGATTATGTTGTTGTGGTTGTGAGGTTAAAAGAAAGAAAAAAAAAATTATCACCATATTTTGAAAAGATGAACATTGAGAAAACATTATTTTCCGAAAGTAGCCAGCAAATTAAGTTTTATTTCCGCAAATGGGTAACCATGTGATGACCTGGGTTAGGGTGTCACAAATATCCAGGTCCCTGTTTGGCTTCAACCACAACAAATTTTCAACCTTATCATAACCCTTACACACATTCACAATGCTAAACAAATAAAAAACATTGAGTGTGTCTGAGTCCAACTCTTCCCACACATCCATCTCACCACCCACATACTCCAGAATTCCTCTCTCATTCCTCAACAATATGCCTCCATGGTGCACGATAATAGTGATCATATTACTCATTCTGCACAAAGATGCATAAATTAAAAAACGTTTCATATACTCTGTTACAAAAAAAAAAAGAGCATCGCAACAAACCCTAAACCCACCCACATTGATGATGAAGAATGCGCAACAATGGGTAAAACGATAACTAGGGCAAATGCCTAAGTACAAAACTAATGTAATAGAGGCTTAGATGAAACCCTACCCAACCCCTACCACATGCACAGTATGAAGAAGAAGATGAACAATCAAAACCCATGACCCGATAACCCAAAACAAAATGTGTAAACAAAATACACACCCGAGTTTTGAGTGGAAGCGAGTTCCGGTGCGGTTCCGGCGACGGGTTATGGCCTCCGGCGAGCGATTGCAGAAGGAAGGGTGTGGCAGAGGGGAGGTTAGGGCGGGAAGATGAAAAGGTAAAAATGAGGGATGGAAATGAAACGAAGAAGGTGAAGTGTTAAAATACAAAGTAAGTATCATTTTAGTCCCTAAAATTGAGTGTCAGATTGGTCCCCAAAACTGTGGCACAACTGTCATGCAAGGTGGAGGCCACATGGGCACTTAACGTGCCACATAAGCGCCCTTAACGGCGTCAACGAACCCTGCCTAACGGAAGGACTAACTTGATCAACATTTGACAGTTTCAGGGACCTTTTTGAAATTTCGTTAATTTGAGGGACCAACTTGACACGACCTCATAGTTTCAGGGACCATTTTGGCTATTTACTCATTGTTTCCCCACTAAGATCCTCTATTAGCCTTATCGCTCCCAACCTTCACCTTAATGTTTCTAATCGCTCACAAGCATTAGGTGTTGAAATCTACAGATATCTCTGCTTTCAATTTTTCAATTTTCTCTGCTGTGAAATGTTTAGACAAGCATTAGGTGTTGTAATGTTACAAATGGTAGTTTTGGTTGGATAAGATATGAAACTATCTTTAGCTTTGTTATAATAACTAGTATTTTTGCACCCGTGCGATGCACAGATCATCAATTACTATTATTGTTGATAGCATTGTTATCATTAATAACTTGAATTGTGTCTCTATATGTACGAAGCTTTTTTTCCTTTATATATCCCAAATTAAGTCCACTATCTCAAACATCTTCTTGACTTATTTCACACACTGCTTTCAATATTTCATTCCCACTCATAATGGTGGTACTCATTCATCTCCAAGGTTTTTTATTTATAGACAGAAGTGATCAGCAAAAACCTTGAAGCAATTTTATCTATAATTTGAGTGCAAAGAATTGAATATTATTTTTATTTTAAAATGATATTACAATACGTAATGTAACACTATGTGTTAAGTGTTCCTCTTAGATTATTACTAATGATCAACTAAGTCCTCTTAAATCATGTGATGCTGACACGTGTCACTTTATTAGAAAATCATCAATTCCCCTTATTAATCAGTATAGATATAGATTTATTATTTAAAATAGAAAGAAAAAGGCAATGATGTAGAAAAAAATATATTAGAAAATATGAATAGCTCTACCTCTACTTATGTCAATTCAGAGAGATTGTCGTGTTTGACTCCCAAAACATTGTACCTTTATCGGTTTGTAAATATTTTAAAAAAAAGATATAAATTTTAGAAAATAAAAAAAAATAAAAAATTCATCACTTGACATGTGGCTTGCACCATTGTGCTACACTAAAATCAGTATTTCCCCTTATTAATTAGTATAGATATAGATTTATTATTTAAAATAGAAAAAACAAAGGCAATGATATAGGAAAAAAAAATACAAAATCTGTCTCTATTTATGTCAATACAGATATTAGAAAAATAAAAAAGTAAATTAGAAAAAAAATAATTCGAAAAAAATTAAAAACAATTAGAAAAGTATATAAAAATATTTTAAAAAATAGGAAAATAATAATTAGAAAAAAAATTAAAAAAATTAAAAAAATAATATTAAATAGAAAACAAAAATATTTTAAAAAAATAATTATAAAAATAAACATTTTAAAAAAAGTAAATTAGAAAAAAACTTCAAAAAAAAATTTAAAAAATCTTATGAAGAATATATGTTTATAAAATAAATAAATAAATTTAAATAATCCAAAATAATCTACCAGTTGACAACTCCTTCTACTGTTACAGGAACGGTAGAAAAAAAGTTGTTAATTGATAAAGTGATATACATATTGAATACTAAAATATATATAAATATTAAAATATAGTAATTGGTTCGGTTCAAAAATAACCGAATTAATGACCATTGGGTTTGGTTCAATTCGGAGCGGTAAAAAAATAAATTCTAAAAAAACTCCTTCTACCGTTACAGGAACAGTAGAAGAAAAGTTGTTAATTGATAAAGTGATATACATATTGAATATTCAAATATATATAAATATTAAAATATAGTAATTGGTTCGGTTCCAAAATAACCGAATTAATGACCATTGGGTTTGGTTCAATTCGGAGCCGTGGATAAAAAAGAAAAAGAAAAAACGAACCAATTTAATTGGTTGGTTCGAATTTTCAAATTCATCGAATTATTGGTTCAAGTCTTACGACCCTAAACTTTTTCGAAGAACAGGTAGCTTTGCTACATTTCCTGACTAAAAATATTTAAAATCAAAAAAAATTTATAAACTTTTAAAAGTCGACAACAATATCCGAACCAATTAAAATTCGTTTGATTTGATTCGGTTTGAACCGGAAAATATTAAATATATATATATATATATATAAATAAAAAATATTAAATTATATATACATTAAAATATAAGTATATAAAAATTAAAACATCAAGAACATGACAACTCTACTTTAACTGTTTGTCAATTTATGATTGGTTGACAGTGTAAAAAAACTTACACTGTCAGGGTATACAAATAAATTAAAAAAAAAGAGTATTAGCAAAACAAAAATTATTAGGAAAAAAAATAAAAATTAAGGAAAACGTAAAAAAATGTTTAAAAAATAAAATAAAAAATTTTAAAAATTTAAATTTTTTTTAATTTTTTTTAAAAAAAATAAAAAATAAAAAGTTGAAAAATCCTATTGCTAACATGTGTATGTACAGTAAAATTATCTATCCAACTTCTATATTAGTATAGATTTTAGCTTTTCTTACTCTCCTTCATGACCATGGAAAAGTGGCAGGTTGAAGCTGACTCACTGATATAACAAAAGAACATGCTCTAGTGTCTTTCTTGAGTATGTGGCTCTCTTCATTTTACAAACATTTATTATAAATTAAAAATAAATATTTTTAATTTGTGCACATTAAAAAAACAAAGTAGATAGGAGTGGTTGTGGTGGTCATGTGGTGAGATCTTGGAAATTAATGCTTGTTCGGAACTTGTAGAATGATCACTGAGTTGTGAGATCACTGGGTGGCTGGTGAGTCTTGTAAAACTCTCTGGTAAGTGCTTATTTAAAATTCAATTACCTTTTCTAGAGTCTAATTATGGTTTTGGTAGTGTAACTCCTACTTCATAGTTCTTGTTCACTGCAACAAAGTTTAATTTGGAGGGGTTATATTGCAACTAGCAATAAGTGATATCTTGGGTTGTTTGCCATAGGTGTTTGTTTTCCCTCAACAAAGATGCAAAGTGATGAGCTTCAAAGAGAGAATTGCAATAAATTTATGGATGTTTCTTTGTGACTGTAATGTGATTTGGTTCATTTCTGTACCTACAAGACTCTTTGTGCATTTATTGGCTATTGTGTGGTGTCAACCTTTTTTTCATTTTCAAAATTCTCTGCACGGCCTAAATTCTCATGTAATTGTAGATGAATTGCATGGCATTGTATGAGTTTAAGAACATGAATTGAATTGAAAAGATTTATATTTTAGTCTAAGTAGTATCTCTTCTTCCATTAAAAGCTTCGAGTTTAGAGTAGGACAGAACAGTTTTTGTGAATTTAACACTGTATGGGGTTGGATGATGAGTTATTGGTGTTGGGACTAATCACACACAACCTCACAGCAATAGCAGATAGAGATAAAGGAACGAAAAGACGAAACAATGTTTATTGAATGAATACTTCTTATTGACTGAAAATTCTCATTACTGAATGTATTGCATTACACTTGTATTTATAGCTGTTGTGCACACAGCTGTACAACTAACACACATTTTTAACTAACAACTGAATAACAAACTAACTAATAGCTATTTGAATTATCTACAACACTTTCCCCTAATTCAAATAGTCAAAGATACAACTCCTAAATCATTTCTCAACTGCTCAAATCGATCTGTCTTCAAGGCTTTGGTCAACACATCGACAGTTTGAAACTCAGTGACAGTAAACAAGTTCTAGCTTTCCATTGTTTACTTGATCTCATACGAAATGAAACATTGTTTCAATATGTTTATTTTTTCCATGAAAAACCGGATTCTTTGCTAGATTGATAGCAGATTTGTTATCAACAAACAACTGCATAGGCTTCCTGACTTCAATCATCATCTCCTTCAATAAAGAATCTAGCCATAGTGCTTGACAGGCAGCAAAAGAACCAGCTATGTATTCAGCTTCACAGGAAGACAAAGCTACTACAGGCTGTTTCTTGGAACACCATGAGATTGGTGCACCTAAAACTTAAACAAATACCATGTAGTACTTCTTCTATCACTCCTATCTCCACACCAATCTGAATCCGAGTAGCTAAGTAATTCATTCATCTTCTATTTTGTTTCTGCTGGAAACAATATGCCATACTCCAATGTTCCCTTCAAGTATCTCAAAATCCTTTGAGCAGCTAGGAGATGAGTCCTTTTAGGATTATCCATAAATCAACTAATAAGGTCTACTGCATAACAGATATCTGGTATGCTATTGCATAGGTACCTTAGAGATCCCACCATTTGCTTGAATAGAGTGATGTCCACAACTTCTTCATCATAATTTCTTTCAAGCTTGATTTTGGTTTTGCTCAGGGTAGTTAATAGCGCGAGATCGCGGCCGCTACTCAGATGACGTGGCGGAGCGTTTTTCAGTCGCGGCAGTCGTGGCCGCTTTCGCGGCAGAAATAGCGATGAAAAGTGATGGAGCGGGCGCTTTTGGGCCGCTCCTCTATCATGGGTCGATGTTCCGTCCAGATTCTCCTCCGATGAGCCATTTCCGGTCGAACCTAGTCGTCGGCGCTGCTGTTGGAGGTGTCACGCAGGCTCTCCTGCGGTGGCTACAATTAGATCTAGGGTTTACACTATGCGGCTGCTGCAAACAGAATATGGGTCACACTCTTTTCTCTCTCCTGCGGCTAGATCTAGGGTTTACACCATGCGGCTGCTGCACAAACAGAAGTCAGTTCACACTCTTTTCTCTTCTCTTCCTATTTTAACCTCTCTTTAACACTTAAATTTCTTTTTTACCCTTACTTATACTTAGTAAATCTCTATTTTACCCTTATTTTGTTGTGTTTCTTCCTCCCACTCTTTCCCTCCCCCTTTCTCACGTCCTTTTCTGTTATGTTATGTTCAGATATGCTCTTCTCCCTCTGCTTCTCCCCCTCTGCTTCTACTGCGTCTGCTCCTTCCTCCCCTATCACTTCTCCCCACTTGCCTAAAATAGCGGCCGTCCCGCTATGCGCTATCCCGCAATAGCATTTTCGGTGTCAGCCGCTCCGCGTCGCTATCCGAGATTGATAACCATGGTTCTGCTAAAGTCATAGCAAAATTACAATCTACCATCTTGAATCTCTTTAACACTTCAGAAGCATACTTCTTCTGATGTAATACAAGTCCTTTGGAAGTGCTTACAAATTCCATGCCTAGGAAGTATGCTAATCTTCTCAAATGATCTGTCATTTCAAACTCAGTTTTCATAACTGATTTGAACACTTAAATTTCTTGTAGATAACTTCCTGTAACTAGAAGATCATATACATACAAACAAATCAACATCACATTTCTACCTTTATTTTGCACTCTCACATATACACCATGTTCCACTAAGTACTTGCTGAATTTGAGCTGAATCAAAAAGGAATCAATCCTTTTATTACATGCCCGTGGAGCCTGCTTCAGGTCATATAATGCTTTTCTCAGCCTTTACACCATCTTCTCCTTTCCCTTAATATCAAAGCCAGGTGGTTGGAGAACATACACCTCTTCTTCTAGATGTCCATTGAGAAATGCTGACTTGATATCAAGCTGGAACAATGGCCAGCCTTTTGTACTAGCTAAAACCACAACCAACCTGATAGTCTCAGTTCTTGCTACTGGTGCAGATATTTTTGCATAATCTAGTCCAGCCTTTTGTAAGAAACCCTTTGCCACCAATCTTGCTTTATGTTTGGCAATGGTTCCATCGGGATGCAGCTTCAGTTTATAAACCCATCTGACAGCAATAGGATGCTTGTTTGAAGGCAAATCAACAAGCTCCCAAGTCTGATTTCTTTCGGTTCTTCTATCATGGCCTGCTTCCATACCTTCTCTTCCATGGCTTCTTACAAATCAAGTGTCTCTGCATCAGCTAACAATGTAAAATGTAATAAATCACCCTCAGATGTAACAACATTATCTGAGAATAAGTCAAAATCTGCATATCTCCTTAGTATTTGCCTCCCCTTTTGTGGCCTCTGGACTCGAGATTGATCAACGCCAGCATTATCTTCATCTGCAGTAATTTGCTCATCTTCAGATAGCATAGGAAACATGAATCCAGAATTGGTTTTCTATTTTTTTTCAGTCCCAAGTTTTAGCTTCACACACTACTACATCCTTGCTAATGGCTATTTTGTGAGTAACAGGGTAGTAAATCCTATATGCTCCTGTTGTGTGATAACCAACTAGGATCATAGGATCACTTTTGTATTTTAGCTTCTTTCTTCTTGCATCAGGAACATGTTTGAAGCATAATGAGCCAAAATTCCTCAAATGCTTCACTGATGGTTTCCTGCCAAACCATAATTCTTCAGGCACCTGCTCTCTTAGCTTCTTTGTAGGACACTTGTTTAATATGTAGGCTGCAGTAGTGACAGCCTCCCCACAGAATGAATGTGGTAATTGCTTATGTTTCATCATGCTTCTTGCCATATCAAGAAATGTCCTATTTCTTCTTTCTGCCAACCCATTGTGTTGAGGGGTGTATGGAGCTGTGACTTCATGTAGAATGCCATGCTCTTCACAATAGGACTCAAATTCTCTTGAGGTATATTCACCTCCTCCATCAGTTCTTAGTATCTTAATGGCTTTCACACTTTATTTCTCAGTCATAGCCTTGAAACTCTTAAAAACAACAAATACATCATTCTTGGACTTAATCAAGTATAACCTCATCATTCTACTGTACTCATCAACAAAAGAAGTAAAATATTTATTCCCTCCTAGTGATGGTACTTCAAAGGGTCCACAAACATCATAATAGACTACATTTAACACATCTGAGTCTCTCATTGCTATATGAGATTTAAAAGAATTTATGTGTTGAGAAACACTTTAGTTCCGATTTACAAGAATAGGGGAGATATACAAAATTGCGCAAATTATAGGGGGTTAAGCTTATGAGTCATACTATGAAGCTATAGGAAAGGGTGCTTGAACGGAGACTAAGAAAAGAAACCAAAATCACAGACAACCAATTTGGTTTTATGCCCGGGAGGTCGACCATGGAAGCAATTTACTTGCTACGACGAGTGATGGAACAATATCAAAGGGATCAAAAATATTTACACATGGCATTCATTGATTTGGAGAAAGCGTATGATAGGGTGCCAAGAGAGGTTTTGCGGAAAGCCCTAGAAAAGAAAGGTGTTCGGATTGCCTATATTCGAGCTATCAAGGATATGTATGAGGGGGCCACGACTAGTGTGAGAACGCAGGGTGGAGTCATAGAAGATTTCCCAATAACCATAGGTCTGCACCAAGGGTCAGCTTTAAGCCCCTATCTTTTTACCTTGGTCTTGGATGTACTTACGGAGCACATTCAAGAGCCAGCACCGCGATGCATGCTTTTCGCAGATGATATAGTTCTAGTTGGAGAGTCGAGAAATGATATAAATAGAAGGTTGGAGACAAGCTTTAGAAGCACATGGCTTCCGTTTGAGTAGAAGCAAGACGGAGTATATGGAATGTAAGTTTAGCAAAAGGCGAAACACCTCTAGCTTAGAGGTGAAAGTTGGAGACCACAACATACCACAAGTCACACGGTTTAAATATCTTGGGTCTATTATACAAAATGAAAGAGAAATTGAGGGAGATGTAAACCATCAGACTCAATCAGGGTGGTCGAAATGGAGGAAGGCTTCGGGTTTTTTGTGTGATAAAAAGGTACCTCTTAAGCTAAAGGGAAAATTTTACCGTACAACTATTAGACCGGCGTTGTTCTATGGGACAAAGTGTTGGGCGGTAAAAAATCAACACGAGAGTAAAATCAATGTAGCAGAGATGAGAATGTTGCACTGGATGAGCGGAAAAACTAGACGTGATAGGATTAGGAATGAAAGCATTAGAGAGAGAGTTGGGGTAACACCTATTGTAGAAAAGATGGTTGAATCTCGACTTAGGTGGTTTGGGCATGTATGGAGGAGACCTTTAGATTCTGTAGTAAGGAGAGTGGACCAGGTGGAGGGCAATCCAATAGCTAGAGGCAGAGGTAGGCCAAGAAAAACTATAGGAGAAACTATTAAGAAAGATTTGGAGGCCAATGATTTAACTATTAACATGATTCATGATAGAATATTATGGCGCCGTATGATCCATGTAGCCGACCCCACCTAGTGGGATAAGGCTTGGTTGTTGTTGTTGATGTGTTGTTTTCCAACAAGTCACCCTTCACATACTTTCTCAGGCATATTAATCATAGGAAGTCCTAACACCATTCTTTTAGCTACTAGTTGGCTAAAACTTTAAAATTTAAATGACCATACCTCAGATGCCAAAGCCAGTTTTCTTTATCATTCAATGCAGCTGTCAAACATTGCACCTCAGTTCTTTGAGAGAGGGGATTTCAACACCAGTCTCTATCATGGGTCATACAATTCAAGAAAATCATTCTTCATGTGAACAGAAAAACCCTTTCTACCAATTGTCCTACACTCATTAGGTAGGAACATATAGAACATTCTCAATTAGGGTTGCCTTTCCATCTCTTCCTTTTATTACTATATTACCAACACCCTCAGCTTCAATGGTCCTGTTATCAGCAAAA
This sequence comes from Sophora flavescens, assembly GCA_030762895.1. Taxonomy (NCBI): domain Eukaryota; kingdom Viridiplantae; phylum Streptophyta; class Magnoliopsida; order Fabales; family Fabaceae; genus Sophora; species Sophora flavescens. Next base: position 64,096,348 of record CM061062.1, on the reverse strand, counting down.
CGAACCTTGTTTTTCTTGGATCAAGATCAGTCAGCCACTCCTTGTGACCTGTCATGTGATTAGAACAGCCAGTATCAAGATACCAGGCTTCCGAGTGTGGTGATCCATCATTAATTGTGACCATCAACATAATTGGATCGTCATCCGAGTCTTCTTGTACCACATGAGCTTCATCATCATCACTGCTACTCTTCTGTTTGCCCTTTCCATGCCAACATTCACTAGCATAGTGACCCTATTTGCTGCAGTTGAAGCATTGGATATTTCTTTTATCCACTTTTCCCTTTCCTCCTTTGTACTTTCCAGACCCTCCTCTTTTCGAGGATTCAGATATGTCACCATTAGGTTTTGACCTTTCTTGATTAGAAGGCCAAGCCCCTTTGGTCAATTTCCCTCTCCCTTTCTTGCCTTTTCTCTTGTCAGTCGACCCTCTCTTTATCATCTGTGCCTGTAAAGCTTGGTCTGGTTCTCTTACACCAGATCTCTCATTGAGCCTTTGCTCATGAGCCTCAAGAGAATTTTGCAGCTTCTCTACCTTCAAATTCTCAAGATCTTTAGACTCCTAAATAGTTACCACTTGTTGGAACCAATGTGGTTTTGGACTAAAAAATCTCTACGTTTTGATGTTAACAAAAGGATTAAATTTGTTTGGTAAAGTGTTAGTTGAGATCTAACATGTGCTTTCAGTTATGCAGGAGTATTTAAATATACGTAATAGAAACTTGGGATAAGTTTTCATTGAAAAATACGCGTACACCCTTGTAGACGGGCTGCTCAATGTTTAGGTAAAAGTTATTTATTTATTTATTTGAGTAGACTGGTTTTCTTAAGTAGACGAGGCTCTAAATGCTTACTAGTCAGAAATCAAAATAACCTCTTAGATTCAGCAAGTCCAAAGACTTGATAGTAGACGAGCTCTAACTGTCATGTCACCAGACGGAGATTATGATAACTCATTGAGGTATAGCAAGTCCAAAGACTTGATAGATCAAAATAAAATAATGAACAAAACTTAGTCTCACTTATAACTAAAAGTAGACGAAGTTTTTTAAGTAGGCGAGCTCCATCTTCGAATAAATACATGCAATCCGAATCTCTTAAATTTATTTCAAATGATTGATATTTATTTCAATAGAATATTTGTTCTTCACATTTGTTTTATCTGCTTTAATGTTTTACCTTGTTGTAAAAGAGACATAGTACCATCAAGAAATTCAAAAAGCAGAATCGTACAATGAGATACTGCAAAACGATCTGTTCGACGACAACTTTATGGCTGGAAAAAGCTGCATTGTATACAAAGGAGGAACAACAAGTTCTCAAGCTGCTATACTCAGCAGTTAGCCTCCAATTTCATGCTACCTCGATAACCAAGAGTATTATCCAGCTTGCCACAATCAAGCTATCAGTCACAACGGATATCATGTATTAAATGCTATCTCTAAACGGGATTATTCAAAATAACCGTTGAAGAAATACTAGTGAAGAAGAAGGTCACTATAAATAGAAGACCTCAAGTTCTGAAGAAAAACTTTTGCCATTCGATAATCACTCATCACGCATTCTCATATTTCTTTAAGAGTAAGAGTCTGTATTCTTTAGTTTGAATATTGTGAAAATATTCATCTGATCTTAAACTTTCATATCCTCACACATAGTGAGTTAAGAAGATCAAAATTTAAATCTCTTTGTTAGATTTAGAGCCTGAGGAGGCTTGGTAAGAAAGAAATACTTGTAAGCCTGGAGAGGTGTTGAATACTTGGTTGTAATCATTTTGGAAAATAGTGGAGAGAAACCTTCAAGTAGAAGGGACTGGACGTAGCTCTTGGATGGAAGAGAGTGAACCAGGATAAAAAATCTTGTGTGAATCTTCTAATCTTAAACTCTTGCAGCTTTATTTGTTTCTTACTAACTGAGGGGTTTTGATATTGCTTTTGTTAAAGCTTTTTAAAAGATCTATTTCTTTGTGCTTGCTTCTGATTTTAATCTTCTTGTGTGCAAAAATTGTTTTAAAGATTGTTTTCGAATATTATTAACAAACACAATTCACCCCCCTTCTTGTGTTTGCCTGTGTCAACTTCAGTTGGTATCAGAGCTCAGCCTCGAAAGGGTTGAGCATCTAACAAGTGCCGAGGGAGTACGTTCCAACAACCATGGATGCAGAAGGACAAGCTATCAACAGACCTCCTCTCTTTGATGGAACAGATTATGACTACTAGAAGAAGAGAATGATGGCCTTCTTAGATGCACAGAATGTAGATATTTGGGAGCTGATTGAAACTGGCTACACTGAACCAAGAGATGAAGCTGGAGCTGCTGTTCCTAGAGCCAAATGGACTCAAGAGCAGAAAAACCAGCATCAGCTGAATATGAAGGCTAAGCACTATCTCATGTGTGCTATAACCAGATCTGAACATGATAAAGTTCACAGCTGCAATACTGCTAAAGAAATCTGGGATACTCTTGCCCTAGCTCATGAGGGTTCCTCTCAAGTAAAGGAATCAAAGATCAACATGCTAGTTCATCAGTATGAGCTGTTCAAGATGGGTGAACATGAAACAATAGACCAAATATTTGGAAGATTCCAAACCATGACCAACAGTCTCAGATCTCTTGGAAAAGTCTATGAAAATAGAGATCATGTTAGAAAAATCCTGAGAAGTCTATCCAAGCAATGGAGACCCAAAGTTACTGCTATTCAGGAAGCCAAAAACCTGAATACTCTCTCTCTGGAAGAGCTTCTTGGATTTCTCAAGGTTCATGAACTTGAACTTAATGAAGAAGAAAATTCCAGAAAAGGAAAATCTATTGCCCTAAAGGCAAAGAAAGCAAGCTCATCAAAGTTTCTCAAAGCTGCTGAGTCATCAGATGAGTCTAGATCTTCTGACAATGATGAAGGATCAGACGAGGATGAGTTGTCCTTTATCTCCAGGAAGATTCAACATATATGGAGAAAGAAAGGTGGTTTCATAAGGAAGCACTTCAACAAATAGTTTTCCAAGGAGAAGTCATACTCCAAGGAAAAAGGTCCACCCTTGTGCTTTGAATGCAAGAAACCTGGTCATTTCAAAGACGACTGCCCTGAGCTAAAGGATAAAAAGAAATTATTCAAAAAAGAAGAAAGGCTTAATGGCTACATGGGAGGATCTTGATCTGTCTTCATCAGATGAAGAAAATGAAGTCGAGGAAGAGGCAAATATCTATCTTATGACAGACACTGCATCAGAAAGCGAATACACTGATGCTGAGGTAATGGACTCTCACCCGTCCACTCTTCAAAATGCTTTTGATGAACTGTTGCATGAGTCGTCTATACTATCACGAGAATATAAGAGTCTCAAAAAGAAATTTTATAAACTGACTAGAGAATATGATAGGGTCTGCACTGAGAAACAAAACCTTAAAGATGAAAATGATATACTAAAATTAGAAAATGTTAGTCTAGCTAACAAAATGGAATGTGAACCTGATGTTTCTTGTGAAGTTGCAAAACTGAAACAAGATGTAACATATATGACAGATTCTCTGTCAAAGCTTGTAGGTGGTTCAGATAAGCTTAGTCTCATTTTAAGGTACTCTAGGTTATCTCATGATAAATCTGGCCTTGGTTATGACAAAGAGAAGCAAGAAGCATTTCACAAAAAGTCAAAATCACATACACAACATAGAACTTCAAAAGTTCCAGATAATTATGCTAAGGTCCAACACCTTTTGCAAAGTGCATGGAAAAGATGGGCATATTACATCTAGATGCATACACAATAAACATGCTAAGCATACTCGTCCAGTGATAACTAACAAGAAATGACCCAAGTCAGTTTGGGTACCTAAAGATAAGATAATACCTATTGCAGATTTTCTTAACAACAGGAAGAAAACAGATGTCTTGGTACTTGGACAGTGGCTGCTCACGACACATAACAGGAGAAAGGTCTATGTTCCAAAACCTTAAGCCCAAAGATGGTGGCTGGGTCATATTTGGAGGAAATCAGAAAGGGAAAATCATTGGTATAGGTAAAATTGGTAAACATCCTTTTCCCTCCATTGATAATGTTATTTTAGTAAATGGCTTGAAGCACAATCTACTGAGCATAAGTCAATTTTGTGACAGTGGATATGCAGTTTCTTTTGATAAGAACATGTGTACTGTCAACAAAGATGATGGATCACTTTTATTCACTGCTAAAAGGAAAAACAATCTCTATAAGATTGACTTGGAGGACCTCTCAAATCAAAGTGTCTCATGTCTAGTGTCCATTGAAGATGAGCAATGGATTTGGCACAAAAGGCTAGGTCATGCAAGCTTGAAATTAATTTCAAAGCTTAACAAGCATAACCTCGTGAGAGGACTACCAAACCTTAAGTTCAAATCTGATGGTCTCTGTGATGCATGTCAAAAGGGAAAACAAGTCAAATGTTCTTTTGAATCTAAGAATGTTGTTAGTACCAATAGACCACTAGAGTTGCTACATCTTGATCTTTTTGGTTCAACAAGGACTGCCTCTGCCAGTGGTAAGAAATATGGTCTTGTCATAGTAGACGATTACACTAGATGGACATGGGTTATGTTCTTAACTTACAAGAAAAAGTCTTTTAAGGTCTTTTCTGTATTCTGCAAACGTGTACTGTAACACCCTGTTTTTCCTATGTTTTATGTAGCAGTAAATACATATTTAAATGTGTTTATCTTAGATTAAACTCAGAGGATGTTTTTAATTAAACTAAAATAATTTTCTTGTGTTGTTATATCATATGAAGTCACGGTAAAAATTTCGGTTGAAAATTCAGACGGAAGCCGGTCCGCGTTTTCACTGTTGGTACAAGTTTACTCTGCAGAAAACCTAATTTTGACCCGTGAATGAGACAGTTAGTGTTTTTATTATGTTTCCTTCAACTTTGGTTATTTTGAAAATTTTTCGTTCAAAAATAAAATAAAATAATTTATTCAGCCGACGTCAAAAGAATTACGATCGAAAATGCAATCGGGTACGAAATGGAGCAGATCAGGGAACATAAAAGAAGTGAGGAGACTTGATGGAAGAGGCTATGACACACTCCAAAAGTGTAATCATCACACTTTTCAAATTATAATACTATTCTAATCCAAAAAGTTATTTCTCTCTCTTCTTCCATCCAATCAAGCATTAAACCACCAAGCTTGCTCAACAAGCCCTTCCTGTCTTCTCCCTTGACCGTGGACTCCCCCCCTCTCTATATATATCCCTCTCATTTTTACTTCATCATCTTCCTTCTTCAAACTCCATTAAAGTTTCATCTTCTTCCTTTCTTTTAAAAGTTCAAGCTCTTAAAGCTTTAGTTTTTATTCATCTTTTCTACTTGAGTTATTCATTAAAGTTCTTCCTTATACTAAGGGTAATGCTCTCATATGAATCTTTTTGCAAGTTTCATCTTTTATTTCTTAGTTTAATTTATGTGTTCCTTATATGACTTAAACTTCTAAAATCTCTCTAAAATGGTAGAAAACTCCTTTTGAGTTGAAACCACTTTCTCTAGTCTTGTATTAACTTATATTTTCACATACTAAGAGGTTGTGCAAAACAAGAATCTCTACCTATCTCTTCCAATGAAGGCCGAATGCTTGCATTTGGTAGCTAGGAGGTTTTTGTTTCAACTTTTGGAATATGATCATGTGTTTGAGTTTCTAACTATCCATTGATCTTAAATCTATAAATCTTGGAAGGTTTGATAGCTTGTTCCTATGATGGCTAAAAATATGAATAAGTAGGCCTAGGATACTATGTTTCAACTTTCCAAGTATGATCATGGATTTAGAACTCTTAATACCTTGTGATTCTAAACCTAAGAGTTATTGTTAAACAAAGAATATTTTCCTCATCATCCTATGATGGCCGAAACTTAGAGTTTAGGTGCTAGGATGTTTGAGCTTTTATTTTTGCAAAATGATCATGGACTTGAGCTCCATAAGATATTAGGATGCTAAGTTTAAGAGATTGGGGAGTTTAAGGATTTATAACTTGTTCATTTTATGTTATTAAAACTAGGATGTATTACTCTTATTTTTCCAAGATGATCATGGACTTGAGCTCCATAAGATATTTGGATGCTAAGTCTAAGAGATTGGAATGTTTAAGTTTCCATTGTTTTCCAAAATGATCATGGACTTGAGCTCCATAAGATATTTGGATGCTAAGTCTAAGAGATTGGAAAGTTTAAAGATTTATAGCCTATAAATCCTATGAAGGCCGAACCTAGAAGGTTATGGACCTAGGATACTTTGTTCTTATTTTTCCAAAATGATCATGGTTTTGAGCTCCTTAATACATATGGATTGTAAACCTAAGAGATTGGAAAGTTTAGTGAATGCTAGCCTATTTTACTAGCCTTGGCCGAATACCCTAAGTTTATAACTTAGTGGGATTTTAATTAAACTTTGTTAAATGATCATTGTTTATGAACTCCTAACACTTAAGGATCATAAATCCATAAGTTGTATAATGTTGGAATCCACCGTCCAAAGATTATCCACCGTCCAAATGTTCATGGACTGTCATTAATGTTAGAATCCACCATCCAAAGGTTCATGGACTGTCATTAATAGTTTAGGAAATAACTATTGTAAATTAATGAGGTTCATGTATTCTCTAGTCGTGAACTTAGGAAATATCTATAGGAAATAGGCGCCTCATTTATTTGTCTTGTAATTATCAGTTGTATTTAATTCTTCTAGTGTATAAATAGAATACCTCTATGCTGTGTGAAGGTAAGACAAGCAATTCAGAAAATACTTGTTTTATTCCTAATTTCAATTTGGTATCAGAGCTCCCGACCCTGGGAGTCTCTGCCTTTGCTTTTCCGCTGCCTCGGCCTTCATTGCTGAGTGACCTTAGGTGCCTTGCCTTCATTGCTGGACCTGTTTTGTCTTGTGCCTTCATTACATGTTCAACACCTTCATTGTGCTTTATCTTTCTTAGTTACAGTACCCAAAGTCATCTTCACCTCAAACCCTCTTCTTTGTTGCTGCCTTCATTGTAGCTTGTGTTTTTTTACACCTTCATCGCACTCTTGGTTGTTATCACGCCCAACCATCATGTCTAACACTGAGATTACCAACATCTCAGCTATCACCCATTACTATAGTAAACAGTCTCACACTTCTTCAAATGGTGTAAATGGTAAGAATCTATGTTCTTTATTATCTCATGGTTCTGGTACTGTCCCCGATGATTTGTGGATTATTGATTCTGGTGCCACCGATCACATGACCTTTTGTTCTTCTCATTTTTCATCCTATCAAATCCCCATGGGTAGTCATCACATAACTGCAGCTGATGGCTCTCATACATCAGTTGGAGGATTTGGTAAGGTTAAACTTAGTCCTTTTCTAAATTTGCAAAATGTGCTTCATGTTCCTAAACTGTCATCTAACCTTCTTTCTATACATAAACTTACCAAAGACCTTAATTGCGCTGTAACATTTTTCCCTTCTCATTGTGTATTCCAGGACAATACTACGGGGAAGACTATTGGAGTTGCCAAGGAACGGGGAGGGTTGTACTACCTTGAGATGGAAACTTCAGGTGGATCTGGTGTGAAGTTGCAACATTCCTGTCATCAATCCAAGTCTTGTTCCTCCCAAATCTGGCTCCAACACAAACGTCTTGGGCATCCCCCATTCACTATACTTAAGTCCATGTTTCCTTCTTTGTTTTTGAATGAATCGGTTGAGTCCTTTCAATGTGATGTTTATGAATTTTCCAAACATCATCGGGTAAGTTTTCCTTCAAGTTCTAAGAAAAATGAAGAACCTTTTTCTCTTATTCATACTGATGTTTGGGGTCCTGCTACCGTTCCTAATATTTTTGGTGCAAAATGGTTTGTTTCTTTCATTGATGATTGTAGTCGTGTCACTTGGATATTCTTGATGAAAGATAAATCTGAAGATTACAAATTATTCACTCAGTTTTATCATATGATTCATACTCAATTTGGAAAAACTATTAAGCACTTGAGGTCTGATAATGGTAAAGAATATATCAATCAAAGTCTTTCTACCTTTCTTAAAGAATGAGGTATTATTCATGAACTCACATGTGTTGATACTCCCCAATAGAATGGGGTTGCTGAAAGAAAAAACAGACACTTACTTGAAATGACTAGGGCATTGTTATTCCAAATGTCAGTTCCAAAGTCATATTGGGGGGAAGCTGTTTTAATTGATGCTTATCTAATAAATAGAATACTCTCTAGAATATTTGGTGGTTTGAGTCTTGTCCATGTCATGAAAACCTTTTTTCCATCTGTTCCTATTATGCAACTTGAATCTCGTGTTTTTGGTTGTGTTGCTTTTGTTCATGTCCATCGTCAGCATCAGGCAAACTTGACCCTCGTGCTATTAAATGCGTGTTCTTTGGTTATGCCCCTGACAAGAAGGGATACAAATGTTATCACCCTACCACTCATCGAGTGTATGTCTCCATGGATGTCACCTTCCAAGAAAATCAGTCATACTTCCGTTCCTCTCAGCTTCAGGGGGAGAATAATACTTCTGATTTGGAAGCTGAGATCTTTCCAGAAAGCAACATTCCCTTGCTCCAATCTTCTGATATGCCCTCTGATACACAGGAATTAGCTCCTCAGACTAAAGCAAGCTCGCCAAAACTGGTCTATCAAAGGAAGAAACACCCCTCCCTGGTCCAGCCGCAACCCCAAATATCTGAACCCATGGTAAGTACTGAAAACACTAGTCCCATTCATATTGAATCTATTCATTTCATTCATTTTGAACCCATTCCTTTGGATAATTGTGATCCTAACATTGATGATGACTTACCTATTGCTTTAAGAAAAGGAAAAAGATCTTGTGCTAAGTACCCTATTTCCAAATTTGTTTCCACCACAAACCTTTCTTTGCAACACCAAAGCTTTATTGCAGCCATTGACTCTATCAGAATCCCTAGAACAGTACAAGAAGCATTGAAGGACAAGAACTGGGTTCAAGCCATGAATGAGGAGATGCAAGCTCTGGAAAGAAATGGAACATGGGAAATTGTTGAGAAACCAAAGGAAAAGAAACCAGTGGGGAGTAGATGGATCTACACTGTAAAGTATCAGTCATATGGTACTCTAGACAGGTATAAAGCAAGCCTAGTGGCAAAGGGATACACTCAGACCTATGGCATTGATTATGAGGAGACATTTTCTCCAGTGGAAAAGATGAACACTATTCGTATTTTACTTTCTCTTGCTGTCTACACTGGGTGGGAACTACACCAGTTTGATGTCAAAAATGCTTTCTTGCATGGAGACTTGGAGGAGGAGGTGTACATGGAGATTCCCCCAGGGTTTGGTCCCACAAGTGGAACAAACAAAGTTTGCAGATTGAGGAAGGCTTTATATGGGCTAAAAGTCTCCCCAAGCATGGTTTGGGTGATTTACAAAACTTATGGTGTTGCTGGGTTACAAGCAAAGCCAAGGAGATCATACACTTTTATTCAAACATTCAGAAGGAGGAAAATTGACTGTACTTCTTGTCTATGTTGATGATATAATTATTACAGGAGATGACCCAGTTGAGAGACAACTGCTCAAGGAAAAATTATTTGCAGAATTTGAGATGAAGGACCTTGGAAAACTAAAGTATTTCTTGGGGATTGAAGTGGCCTACTCAAAACAAGGCATTTTCATCTCTCAAAGGAAGTATGTGCTTGATCTTTTAAAGGAAACATGGAAACTTGGATGTAAACCTGCAGGTGTTCCCATCGAGCAAAATCATAGAATGAGCACTGAAAAGGAGAGTGACAAGGTTGACAAAGTCCAATATCAGAGACTCGTGGGGAAGTTGATTTACTTGGCACACACTAGACCATATCTAGCATATGCGGTCAATGTTGTGAGTCAGTTCATGCATGATCCGAGGAAGAGACACTTACAGGCTGTAGAACGTATACTGCAGTATCTCAAAGCCACTCCAAGAAGAGGACTCTTGTTCAAAAGAAACGGAAACTTGACTATGGAGGCTTATACGGATGCAGACTATGCAGGTTCAGTAAGTGATAGAAGATCCATATCAGAATATTGCGTGTTCTTATGTGGGAACCTTGTTACTTGGAGAAGAAACAAAGTGTATTGGCTCGATCAAGTGCAGAGGTAGAATTTAGAGCTATGGCACAAGGAATCTGTGAACTGTTGTGGATGAAAATTGTGCTTGATGACTTGAAGATAAAGTGTGAAGGCCCTATGAAGTTGTTCTGTGATAATAAATCGGCTATCAATATTGCTCATAATCCTGTTCAGCATGATAGGACAAAGCACATCGAGATAGATCGACATTTCATCAAGGAAAAATTGAAAAGTGGAATTATAACAACAACCTACATTCCCTCCGGGCAACAAGTAGCAGATGTGTTAGCAAAGGGTTTGCCAACGGATCGATTCAACCAACTTACTTGCAAGCTGGGAATGATTGATATCCATTCTCCAGGTTGAGGGGGAGTGTTGGAATCCATCGTCCAAAGGTTCATGGACTTTCATTAATGTTGGAATCGACCGTCCAAAGGTTCATGGACTGTCATTAATAGTTTAGGAAATAACTATTGTAAATTAATGAGGTTCATGTATTCTCTAGTCATGAACTTAGGAAATGTCTATAGGAAATAGGTGCCTCATTTATTTGTCTTGTAATTATCAGTTGTATTTAATTCTTCTAGTGTATAAATAGAATACCTCTATGCTGTGTGAAGGTAACACAAGCAATTCATAAAATACTTGTTTCGTTCCTAATTTCAATTTATAATTTTCGGGAATCTCTAACCCTAAGAACTAGTCTTGGCCGAACCTATACCTTGTGGTTTAATGTTCTTGTTTGATTTTAACTTGTGATTTTGTGTTCATCACCTTAGACTTCCATCACGGAGGAAACAAGGACGTTCGTGGTATACCTCTCCAAGCATCTAATATCCTTACCTTCACGGAAGGTAAGAGGGGATTGCCTAGGGATATTCAATGACTATATGCATGTGTGTATGTGTTTACTTGAGTGATTTGAATATTATTATGATGTGGAGCAAACACTTGAATGACTAGTTTACTTGAACTATTGTGATTATTACTTGAAGTTGATTATTACTTGCCTTAAAGTATTGTGAGTTGTATATATGTGATGAACTGTTGTTAACTGTTATATTATTGTTGAGAATATATTACTGTTGATTGACGTTTGAGAAGCCGGACTTGAGTGTTTGCTCAATGATTATAAGGATTAAAAGCCTTAATAAGCCTTGAATAGAACTTTGAAAGTATTGGTTTCATTTATAAAAGTTCCTTGTTTAAAACGCTCACTTCAAGAGAATAAGATTCTTGTTTTGAAAACAAATGTTGAAGTGTTTTTAGGTAAATAGAAACTACCTTTTTATGATCCACAGTTTGTACGAGAGAAAACCTTTTTCAAACTATGTGTTTTATGAAGGAAAAACCCCTTTGAAAATATTTGACTTTATTCCATCAAGTATTTCAAAAGCAAACGAATTTCCTAATTGTTTTAAAAGAGTTTGCAAAGGAAAAGATTTTCTCCTAAATGATTTAGAAACGTTCCGGTTACTTGGATAAGTGACCGAGGTTTTATTTTGGTTTTGATTTTCACTGAGCGAAAAGTAAGCACATGTGAAAGAGAATCTAGTTCGCGAGATGTCGCCTCTAGCATTCAGTTATATGCACGCGATCTGGGATCCGTGTCAAGAATTATAGACCAAGGGTCCTAATCGTGATATTATGGGCCAGGAGTCCTGATCTTGGTATTGAGGACTGTGTGTCCAAATTTCGTTATTATGGACTAGGAGTCCTTATCATATTGAAATAAAACATGGATAAAATTATAATTGTTTCTACGACCACAACCTTGGACTGCGGCATCGGTCTAAGGTGTTGTGATTGAGCACTCGGACTGCGCGTCCTGTGTTATTGATTTTCAAGTGATGAAAATTGTGAATAGTCATTAGCTTTGAGCTTCGACAATGGAAAAGAGTGAACACAAATAAAAGTCTTGATAATGAAAAGTCTTTTATTCATATGCATTTCCCCTTAGCAGACGTGCTTGAGTTAACGAATACCCGCTTAAGATACGGTGTTTGATGGTGTATACATTCGAATGGCCGTTGATAAGGGATTCGTGATGATGTTGATCCGGGTACATGAGGTGACGGAGACAACTTGCCAATGCGGCATACGAGCCTGATCAACTCTTTATTTCTTAATGATAAAACGGTGATGATATCTCATGAGATTAAGTTTAGAGCCTGATGATTGAAGGGTCGTGCATTATCTTTATAAAACTGATTGATTCGCGTATGAGACCTATTGAAATAATACTTGTTGTTTACCTATGAATAATGTTTTAAATGTTAATATGCCAATGTGTTGTACGTATCATGTATATGGTTGTCGTGCGATATATCCGTTGTCGGTATCTCACTCTTTCATTTCTAATTGTTATTCTCTCTTCCTTTTGGTATCGCGGTATGTATATGAGTTCAGATGGATCCCAACATCCCTCTTGTGCCGACGATGTCGAAGACTGAGGTCTTCGACGATGCGGGGAACGCTGGGGCATGGCAGATTCATTCGGGGGCGACATCTGCCACGTACCACGGACCAATCACCACAACCGATCTGAATACTGACTGAGACCCAATCCGTAGGAGCCATACCGTGGAGACTAGGAGAGTAGCTCTACCTCCGACTTGGTATTATCTTCACGCACTGCGAGCTAACGGACTGCTAAACGAGCCACCACCTCTGGACGTTGAGTAGGTAGCACCGATTGAGGAGGACCCTGAGGAGGATCCTGAGGAGGACCCCGAGGAGGACCCTGAGGAGGACTTCTATGAGGTCATGGAGGAGGATGAGCCTGAGTATCACGTCCTGGATCATGACGACGACGTGGGATAATTTGTGGAGACCCTGCTTGTGATGAATGTGATTTCACATCATAATTCATGTACATTTTTGCATGCATTTTCATATAGTTTAGGCAATTTTTATTTGATTTTTGTTAGTTTTTGTCTTGGAATGGGTAAGGCGGTTTCGTGGGGTTGTTTTGCAGGAATTAAGGGTAAAATGCTCAAGATTGACCATGATGGAGCTTGGATGAAGAGAGAGCTTGAAAAGTGAAGAAAATGAGCCAAACAGAGCCCATCACGGCCTAGCCGTGATGACCATCACAGCCATGATCGAGCAAAACTGAAGAAGAAAGAAGGCAAAAGTCAGAAGCTGTCACGGCCTAGCCGTGATGCCCATCACGGCTGTGACAGACCAATTGGTGGAGGCAGAAGCGATCACGGCCGTGACAAACCAAAATTTGATAGCGCGCCCAAGGCAGAATCCGTCACGGCCTGGCCGTGATGGCCATCACGGCCGTGACGCGCGCCCAATCTATAAATAGGCATCTGGGCAGAACAGAAAAAAGGATCTTCTCTGGGGGACTTTCTTACCCTAGGAGTACTTTTACCCTAGGGAGACTCTTGGGATACAAAAAGGGCGTGTTCTCTCTGGAACCAAGGGCTGCGGTGACGGCAGTGGAAAGCTTCCATAGAGTTTCTTCTCTCCCTTGTTTCTATTTCTCTGGTTTTGGCTTTCTCTATTATCATGAGTAGATAACTCCCTTTGTGTTGGGATTAGATCTAGCTAAACCAAATATTATGTAATTGACTTGATTTATTGATCCGTGTTTATGCTTTCGTATTAGTGTTTAATTCCTACGCTTAATGCTCTTTGTGGTCTGGCCATCCATGAATTGATTTTGAGATTTGATTTGCAATGGGGACGTTCTTATCATTTCTTGATCTGGAATCAATCACCTAGTAAACCTTGCATCTAGGAATGGATTTTGGTTTATTAGTAATCGTGTAATCCTTACTCTTAATGAAAAATCACTAATTAGGCCACCTAAGGAATTAGGGTTTAATTAGGGGATTTAGGCTCTTGTCATCTAAGGAATTAGGGCTTGAGTAATCTTGTGGGTTGATTTTAATATTTGAAGCATAAACTGGATTGGTGTTCTTGGTATTACATGAGACTAAGGTTTAGTGAAATTTAACCCCAACATCTTTCATCACATTTGAACAATCGTTTTTCTGCACTCCAAGTGTTCGATAAAAATTCCAAAATAACTTTTTCCTTTTATTTTGTTTATCTTAATTGTTAAATATCCGCTTAGATAGTAGTTGATTCGGTACGTGCTAGTACTTGTCTCAGTCCTCGTGGGAACGATATCGATCTCATCACCGTATTACTTGTACGACTCAGTATACTTGCCGAAATTTGTAACAAGTTTTTGGCGCCGTTGCCGGGGACTGTATTTCAATATTAGCACAATTTTGTTGTTTCTGTTTTGTTATCTGTTTCTCTTTATTTTTATTTTTTGTATATAATTGATCTTTTCTTTTGAGTGTTGTTTGTGCAAGGTGGATGCAACATATGGACATTTTTTATTTTCCAACCTTGGACGGTGTTACAAAATATCACTTTGGGCCGAATGTGGTCTTGGGAGACTACAGGCTCTGGGGATATCAATGCCCTCATGCACAAGCTTATAGTGTAATCATGAAGCACGAGGAGGAATGAGAATGGAATGAGCAAACACCCTTGAAAGTTGCTCTAGAATAATATTCCCAAGAGCTATCCATCTCCGAGGCCAAAGCAAGAGCCAACTGTGATAGTATCGAAGCTATGATGCAAAATTTCAAAATGCAAGTTGAGGAAATTTGTAAACAGTTAGTACACGAGTCACATAGAACACAATTTGAGCAAAATATGGTTTTGGGGATAGTTCAAAGTGAAAATGAAGTGACAGTGGAAGATGAGTCACAAGAAAAAGAACAGGGGGTGGAGAGCAAAGAGAATCTATATTTAACCATGCTTGCCAAGAAACCTGATATTGTTGCCTTGAATAAATATATTGGTTTGCATGCATGTGTGGATACTACAAAATTGGCCGCAGAAGTAAAACCTCATGTGCTTCATGGAACATTTATGCCTGAGGAGGTCAAAAAAGGAGTTTATCGCTTGCCATTTGACCCAGGCGGAACTGAGGATAGATTCATATTGCTTCTGCAATCGCCACTCCACACGCCATGGGATCCGGGAGGAGGATCCTAGGCCTGTCAAGCTAGTGACGTTAAAGAAGCGCTTCTTGGGAGGCAACCCAAGTTTTATTTTCATTTTCCATTTGTTTTTGAATTTAACTCTTGAATAATTTGAGAAGATCAAAAGTAATAAGATCATAGATTAATAGATTTGTCAAGTATTTTCAGGTTCTGAAGGAAGGAAGAGCAAAAAGGGAAGGACAAATAAAGCAGAAGTCATCACGCCCAGACCGTGACACTGGTCACGGCCGTGATGAGCTAACCATGAAGACCAGAAAGGATCACGGCCCAGTCGTGATACCCATCACGGGCGTGATGAGAGGACCCTGAAGATCAGAGAGTATCACGGCCTAGCCGTGATGGAGGTCACAGCCGTGACAGGCCAGCCTCTATGGACTAGAATTGATCACGGCTTGCCCGTGAGGAGCATCACGGCCGTGACACATTTCCAACCTCTCTTTGACTAGGCATGTGACCCAGCACCCGCTACCGCCTCGGTGAGTTGTTCCATTTTTCTCCTTTCTCCAACTTGATTATTTACATTGGGGACAATGTAAGTTTTTAAGCTTGGGGTAGGGGTACTTTTGCATACCTTTGCATTTTTCATGTTGCATTCACATAGGCATAGTTTTGCATGATCACATGATTCGATTGCCCCTTGCTTAGATTATGCATCAAATTGTGAGAACTTAGTGCCAAATAAAATTGAGATAGTGAATTCTTGAACCCAATTTTTTTATTCTGGTGATAAGGCTACAAATAAAAATTCTTGAGATGATTTTTGATAGTTGATAATTAGCATGTGGTTCCTTAGATTTGTGTTTCTCACTGAATTTTGAACCACTAAAATGCGAGATTTTGAGCCAAAAAGGGGTACTCACTAAATCTACCACATTCTTTGTGATAGAGTGTTATTCCTCTTGGATTGTATTCTCTAGAACTTGACTTGAAACCGTTTTGAAGCTTAAAAATTGTTGAAAACATTTTTGAAAATGATTGAGGCACTAGGTATTTTTCCGGCCTTCTGAGCTTTGAATGACTAAATGCTACCCCTTAGTTGCCCAATTTTGAGCCTGAAAAAAATAAAATAATTTTCTTGGTACCTTGAATTACTTTGATGAATATGCTTGGTATGGCACCTTTTAAAGTATTACAAAAAGGTAGTTTGAAAAAGTATGGGATGAGAAAGTTAGAAAATATTTCTCTTGAATTGAAAATCTCCCATTCTCCAAATCAAAAAAAAAAAAAAAGAGAAAAAAAGAAAAAAAAAAGAAAAGAAATAGAAGGGGATGACAAAAGGAAAGTGAGAAATAAAATAAAAAGAAAGAAAGAAAGGTGGAAAAATGAATCAAAACCCAAAAATGTATTTTAGAAGGTGTCATGCTTTGCAATGATTGATATTTTGTTTAGCCTTCGTGAAATTTCCTTTTCTTGATTTTCCCACCTAATGATTAATCCCATGGCCCCGTTACAACCAAAGTAAAAGACCTCTTGATTCTTACGTGTTTTCATTAATAAAGTAGAGATCTGGTTAATAGTCAAGCTTATGGTAGAATTCATTCCTTGAGGAAATTGAGCGAATTGTCATATATCCTTAAACACTTAAGTGAGGTGAGAAAGAGTGCCCGAATCAGTGAGAATATGAGTCTAGGAAACCTAAGCTTCTAATTGGACTTGAAATTGATTGTCTCTTGCTGAATTATTTGAAATGCCTGTTACTTGGATTAGTTACTCGGGTTCTTGGTTCACTATCCATGTTCTGATTATTTATCTCTTCTGGCCTTAGTGATTGTTTGAGGACAAGCAAATGAACAAGCTTGGGGTGATTTGATGAATGTGATTTCACATCATAATTCATGTACATTTTTGCATGCATTTTCATATAGTTTAGGCAATTTTTATTTGATTTTTGTTAGTTTTTGTCTTGGAACGGGTAAGGCGGTTTCGTGGTGTTGTTTTGCAGCAATTAAGGGTAAAATGCTCAAGATTGACCATGATGGATCTTGGATGAAGAGAGAGCTTGAAATGTGAAGAAAATGAGCCAAACAGAGTCCATCACGGCCTAGCCGTGACGACCATCACGGCCATGATTGAGCAAAACTAAAGAAAGAAGGCAAAAGTCAGAAGTTGTCACGGCCTACCCTTGATGCCCATCACGGCCGTGACAGACCAATTGGTGGAGGCAGAAGCAATCACGGCCTAGCCGTGATGAGTGTCACGGCCATGACAAACCAAAATTTGAAAGCGCGCCCAAGGCAGAATCTGTCACGGCCGTGACGCGCGCCCAATCTATAAATAGGCATCTAGGCAGAACAGAAAAGGGATCTTCTCTGGGGGACTTTCTTACCCTAGGAGCACTTTTACCCTAGGGAGACTCTTGGGATACAAAAAGGGCGTGTTCTCTCTGGAACCAAGGGCCGCGGTGACGGCAGTGGAAAGCTTCCATAGAGTTTCTTCTCTCCCTTGTCTCTATTTCTCTGGTTTTGGCTTTCTCTATTATCATGAGTAGCTAACTCCCTTTGTGTTGGGATTAGATGTAGCTAAACCAAATATTATGTAATTGCCTTGATTTATTGATCTGTGTGTATGCCTTCGTATTAGTGTTTAATTCCTACGCTTGATGCTCTTTGTGGTCTGGCCATCCATGAATTGATTTTGAGATTTGATTTGCAATGGGGATGTTCTTATCATTTCTTGATCTGGAATCAATCACCTAGTAAACCTTGCATCTAGGAATGGATTTTGGTTTATTAGTAATCGTGTAATCCTTACTCTTAATGCAAATTCACTAATTAGGCCACCTAAGGAATTAGGGTTTAATTAGGGGATTTAGGCTCTTGTCATCTAAGGAATTAGGGCTTGAGTAATCTTGTGGGTTGATTTTAATATTTGAAGTATAAACTGGATTGGTGTTCTTGGTATTGCATGAGACTAAGGTTTAGTGAAATTTAACCCCAACATCTTTCATCACATTTGAACAATCGTTTTTCTGCACTCCAAGTGTTCGATAAAAATCCCAAAATAACTTTTTCCTTTTATTTTGTTTATCTTAATTGTTAAATATCCGCTTAGATAGTAGTTGATTCGGTACGTGCTAGTACTTGTCTCAGTCCTCGTGGGAATGATATCGGTCTCATCACCGTATTACTTGTACGACTCGGTATACTTGCCGAAATTTGTAACAAGTTTTTGGCGCCGTTGCGGAAATAGTAGCTCTGCCTTCGACTTGGTATTACCTTCACGCACTGCGAGCTAACGGACTGCTAAACGAGCCACCACCTCTAGACGTTGAGCAGGTAGCACCGATTGAGAAGGATCCTAAGGAGGACCCTGAGGAGGACTTCTATGAGGTCATGGAGGAGGATGAGCCTGAGTATCACGTCCTCGATCATGACGACGACGTGGGAGCATTTGTGGAGACCTTGCTTGCAGCCAGTGTCAGTAACCAGTTCAGAGCGTTTTGTGGATAGTCTTCCGTCTTTTGACTTTCTAGAGTTACCTTTTTGGATGTGGTTCCGGACCCTCTTTCCCCGTGTTTTTGCTTACTCTCTTTTAAGTTGTATCTTTTAGATTTCTAACTCTGTTGCAATGGCCATTGATAAGGCCCTAACTTATGTACTAGAACTTGGGTCTCATTGGGACATGTTATGAATATATATATATATATATATATATATATATATATATATATATATTTGTTGTCTTCAATTCATGTTCTGAGTGTTCATCACCTTTATCTTGTTTCATCCTTCCAAAAAAAATAAAATAATAACTACCTCATCCATCGAGAAAATGATACTTTCCGAAAGTAACCAGCATTGTAATCAGTTTATTTCCGCAATTGGGTAACCATGTGATGTCGGGTTTAGGGTGTCGCATGTACAGAATGAAAAAGGCATGTGTATCACTTCAATCAAAAGTGACCATGGGGGAGAGTTTGAAAATGAGCTATTTAATAAGTTCTGTGAAGAAAGTGGTATCCTTCACAACTTCTCAAAACCTAGAACACCACAGTAAAATGGTGTGGTAGAGAGAAAGAACAGATCTCTTCAAGAGATGGCTAGAACTATGCTCAACGACAACTCTGTCCCTAGACACTTCTGGGCTGAAGCTATTAATACTGCATGCTACATTCAGAACAGAATATACACTAGACCTATACTAAATACTAAAGATCAACTTGGTAAGTTTGATGCTAAATCAAATAATGGAATACTATTACGATATTATGAATCATCTAAAGGCTTTAGAGTTTATAATTCTAGGACTCTGATAGTAGAGGAAAGTATTCATGTCAAGTTTGATGACAAACAGCCTGATAAGAAATTATTAGAGCTAGATGAAGCTTTTGCAGATCTTGATCTAAACATCCCAGAAGACTCACCAGAGATAAAAGTTGATGATCAAGTAGATGACCCCACTCAACAACCAGAAACTTCCACTTCTCAACATGATACAATTCAAAAATCTTGGTACTTCAAGAATTATCATCCACAAGATCAGATCATTGGAAATGCCAATGACAAGCTAAGAACCAGATCAACCTTCAGAGGACAAGATATTTCTGCACTAGTCTCTGAGTTGGAACCAAAGACAGTAGACGAGGCTCTGCTGGACGATGGTTGGATTAGTTATGCAAGAAGAACTCAATCAGTTTGAAAGAAGTGATGTTTGGACTCTGGTTCCCCTGCCCAAAGACAAATCAGTGATTGGAACAAAGTGGGTTTACAGAAACAAACTTGACGAAAATGGTATGGTAATAAGAAACAAGGCAAGACTTGTTGCTCAAGGTTTATCTCAAGAGGAAGGTATAGATTATACTGAAACTTTCACACCTGTTGCTAGACTAGAAGCTATTAGAATTCTACTTTCATTTGCTGCACATCATAGTATTATGCTTTTTCAGATGGATGTTAAAAGTGCTTTTCTAAATGGCTTTATTAATGAAGAAGTTTATGTTATGCAACCTCCAATTTTGAGTGTGAAATCCATCCTGAACATGTATATAAGCTTAAGAAAGCTTCGTACGGTCTTAAGCAAGCTCCTAGAGCTTGGTATGACAGACTAAGTTCCTTTCTTATAGAAAATGGATTCCATAGGAGAAAGGTTGACACAACCTTATTTAGAAAGTCCATTAAGCCTAATTTCATAGTTGTACAAATATATGTTGATGATATTATTTTTGGTGGTACTAATGAGTCTTTATGCAAAGAATTCTCTAAGTTAATGCAGAAATAATTTGAAATGAGCATGATGGGAGAACTCAAATTCTTCCTTGGACTTCAAGTAAAACAAACCTTGGACGAGGTGCTCATCCACCAAACTAAGTATACAAAAGAGCTTCTGAAGAAGTTGAAGATGGATGATTGTAAGCCAATGAATACTCCTATGCACCCCACTCCATACTGAACAAAGATGATAAAGAGAGAAAGGTAGACCAAAAGGTATACATAGGTATGATAGGATCTCTCTTATATCTTACTGTGTCTAGGCCTGATATTATGTTCGGTGTATGTTTGTGTGCTCGATTTCAATTATATCCTAGAGAATCTCACTTATCTCCAGTTAAGAGAATTTTTAGATATTTAAAAGGTACTACTAATCTTGGTTTGTGCTTTAAGAAAATGGAGATTACAGATTAGTTGGTTTCTGTGATGCTGGCTATGCTGGAGATAGAATTGAAAGAAAAAGCACTAGTCGAGGATGTCACTTCATTGGAGCTAATCTTGTCTCATGGTCAAGCAAAAGATAAAGTACTATTGCCTTATCAACTGCTGAAGCTGAGTATATATCAGCTGCAAGTTGCTTCTCACAACTTCTCTGGATAAAACATCAATTGGAGGACTATAATGTGTTTGTAAGTAGTATTCCACTTATGTGTGATAATACCGCTGCAATAAATCTATCTATGAATCCAATTTTGCATTCTAGAGCTAAGCACACACAGATTAAACATCATTTCATTAGGGATTATGGGCAAAAAGGTGTATTTGATATACAATTTGTTGATATTGACCATCAATGGGCAGATATCTTTACTAAACCTCTTGCAGAGGACAAATTTATCTTTATTAGGAAGCATCTTAATATGATATGTGTGGATTAATTTAGGCGTCCAGCCTTGAGAAAAAATTTGTTTTGTTAATCTTGCGTCTATTACTTATGTACGTCCAATGCCTGTTAAATTTTTGTGTCTATTGTATGTTGTGCTGCACGTCTACTATATGTCGCGTCCACTGTTGTTGGTTACCGCGTCCATTGTATAATTTCATACGAGTCCACATCTGCCTGTGTTTAAGCATATTTTTATTTTTATTAAATGCATTTATTTTGTCTCAATGACAAATTTATCCTTTATTCTCCTTACTGAGTCAGTAATTTCATCAAAACCTTTTCGAGTTCCAAAATACCAACGCCGTTTTATCCATAATGAAATGTCTTGTCAAAAGACTTTCCTTTTGATAAACCTTTGGGTTTCAAGAATCTTTTAAAAGTAATCTTTTCCCTCTGAGATAACTTTACACTTCCCTGAAACTCTCGAGCTCTTCTTCTCTCTATTTTCCAAACCCTAACTCTTCTCACCAAAATGGCTTCTTCTTCAACCTTCAACTCGGACAAGCTCAACATCGCCATTGAGCACCACTTCAACTTTGGGATATTACAACACTACAACTTAGACATAAACAAGTATGTTAATGCAGCTGGGTGGGGAGGACTCTTCACAGAGAAAGTCTCTGTCTTTCCCAACCTGATTAGGGATTTATGGAAGAATGTTCAAAAGACCGACAATGGTTTCTCCTCTGTTATGTTAGGAAAGAGGACTATAGTCTCGGAGAAGACTATTGCTGATGCCATTTTCTGTGCTCAGGAAGGGTTGGTTTTTACTGAGTCATGGGAAGCTGATTTGGGTGGCTCTGAGACCATTGAAGTCTGTCTCATGAGAGAAGACACAGTCAGAACTCACTCATGGAAGGCTGTTGAAATGAAGGACATCGTTCACATTCTTCATCAACTATTAAACAAGGCAGTTCTTCATAAGGTTGGTTCCAAGGATAACCTATCAGCTCTGCATAAGTTTTGCCTTTGCCATCTTCTTACGGAGACAAAAATCAATCTTCCTAGAATCCTGTACGTAAGATTCAGAGATGCTGTGATCAACAAGACCAAACTTTCGACATTTCCCTATTGCCATCTTCTGTCTAAGATTTTCAAGGCTCAAGGAATCCATGAAATTATTGTTGCAAGGACTCCTGAAGAGCAAGCTAGAATCTTTTCTGAAAAACCAATGTCAGCTGTAAACTTTGGTAAAATGAATTTAGCTAACATGAAACTCAGTACCTATGCTGCTACTGAAATGGCTAAAACTGAAGAATTAATGAAAATCAAGGAAGAAATGGTTGAAGCAAACAATGCTGAAGTCCTAGGAGTAAAAAGAGTAACTAGGCAAAAGACCACTGCAGCAAGGAAGCCTGCCCCTAAGAGGCCAGCTGATGGCATTGTTATCAGGGAACCTTCTGATGCTCCTGTTGTGAAGAAGCAAAGAAGAGTTATCTTCTCACACAATGAGGACGAGGAAGCTGATGAGGACAGAGTTCCTATCAGTACCATCCTGAAGAAGCAGAAAACTTTTGTTGCTGCTGCTGAGGTCGTTGTGCCTGTCTCAACAAAACCCAGAAGGCAACCAGCAAGAAAGACCAGAACAACTAAGACTTCTAAGGTAACCATCTCTGATAGTGATCCTGTTCAAATAGCAGTAGATGCCTTAGTGTCTAGTCTAGAAAATAGAGTTGGTGCTATTCCTGTTACTGTTACCTTTGATGATAACATTGCTGCCTCTACTCCGAATGATGTGTTAAATCAAACCATAACTGATGATGTATACATTCCCACACCCCTCTCACCCCAACCAACACAAATTGACTAAACCACAAACTTGCCTACATCTTTACCTGCTCAATCACAAATAACCACCTCATCCAGACCATAATTTCAACCAATTATCCCTGCCGATGATCCTTGGTTCAATCAACTAGATGATGGCATTTCCCCTGGTGCTCCTTTCCCAAAACCCTTAAGAACTTTATTTCCCTTCACCCCAATTTCTGTTATTTATGATGGCAAATCTAAGGATTGGGCCAAAGTAAAAAAGGAATGGAGAGTTCTGTTTCTCAGTCACCAACCTGAACCTGAACATATTCCTAATAGGTGGTACCCCCTACCACAATATGAGGAAGAAATAAGCCCACCTGTTGAACCCTTCCACTTACCCCATCCTGACTGCAAATTAATCAAAATAGTGCCTTCACAAATACACAACAACATAGGACCCTTAGTCCACCTTCCCCTGAACAAATTTCCCCCCAGAAAAATATATCCTAACCTTGTTAAAACTCCACCTCTCATACCCTTCACTGATGGCGTTCAGAGACATGTGATAAGTGTCTGGGAGACAGACCCTCTAAGAAAGAATCTTCATACCATCCCTGAAAGAAGAGCAAGATCTTCAAAAAATGTCCCTATAATCTTGGACAGTAACACAAGATTGGTATCCTTCGAGCATCCCAGTGTCTATGGGAGGGCCTCTGATTTCTTTGTGGATCAGCTCATCTATGAAATGTTGAAGTGGGAATTCAGTCATTTCAGACTTGATAGAGCCGCACATTCTGTCCTTCCATCTTGGCTGAGACATAGTGAAGCAACCAGAGTTGGAATTGTGCCTTACAGAATTTGTCCAAGACTACAGATGGTTGATCTGAATAAGGACAAGGACAAGAAGAACAGAAGATTCAAAGGAGTTATGCCAGAAGCTGAATTAGCAATGCTTGATCTACATCAAGAAACTTTTGACTACTCCATTCTGGACTTCTATTTGCATTCTAAATCCATTGGGTTGATCAATGAACAATGTGCTGTAGATTTCTGGAAATCTCACATTATTCATTGCACACGAGAAGCATCTTCCTTTGGACTGACCTAAGAAGAGAAGAAGGAAATTCCCAAAGTCAGAGGAAAGTGTGGCCTTTCTAACTTTCATTACATGATCTATAGAGACCTTTGGGGACTTCCCATAATAAGTCGAGATGTGGAATTCTCCTACCCCATCATATGGGCAAAGGAAGTATCAATGACCCCTTCACCACTCCTTGTCATTAATCCTGCCCAGTCTTCACCTCCTTCAGAGCTTCTTGAAGATGATATTATTGTTGAAGGACCTGGCATGAATGCCACTGTTGCTGGTTTAGGTGGTCCTGAAGAAGAAATTGTTGAGTCCATCTCCAAACAAAGCTCATCTGGAAAGCACTCTTCTCAACCACTAGCTTTGGCTGTGATGCACCCTTTAGATCACCCTGAACACTCCAGAGCCTTAAGTACTTTTCAAGAATCTACTAAGAGTTCAAGGCAACATGCTCTGCCATCAAATCTTGAAGAAGTTCTTGGCAAAATGGTTGAAGAAAAGGTTGAACAGATGATTGAAAAGATCACTGAAGAAGTCTCTCAGAGAGTTCAGATATCCATGGCTCCAACCTTAGAGGTTGTAAACAAAATGTCGGAATTCTTGACTGATTTCAAGAAAACCCAAACTCAGAATCAACCACCTCCACCACCTCCTCCTGCCTAACCTGAATTGTTTTTATGTATACTGACAATGATGATCCACACCTTTTACCTTTTTGGCTGATGACAAAAAGGGGGAGAAAGGAAAGAAAAGAGATTATACATACATACATATATATATATATATATATATATATATATATATATATAAATTCAGTTTTTGAAAAGCTCATATTTGTCTGCATATGCATATTCTGTTTTCTACTTGATAACTGCTCTGATACTTATGTTTGCCTATTTGTTCTGATATCTGCTGACTATGCTTATTTATTCCTTCATATATACTCTAAGTTTGATAAGCTGTTGCACTTATCTATTAGCTTATATGAAGTTTGTCTCATATACTTTTACTGTTTATTTATCTGAATGCTTTGTCTTAGGGGAGCCCTGCAGACTTTCTTAGACTTTGCTTTTCAAATTTAATTAGTTTTTGTCATCATCAAAAAAGGGGAGATTGTTGGAACCAAAGTGGTTTTGGACTAAATAATCTCTACGTTTTGATGTTAAAAAAATGATTAAATTTGCTTGGCAAAGTGTTTGTTTAGATCTAACATTTTCTTTCGGTTATGCAGGAATATTTAAATATACGTAATAGAAACTTGGGATAAGTTTTCATTGAAAAACATGCATCCACCCTTGTAGACGGGCTGCTCAATGTTTTGGTAAAAGTTATTTATTTATTTATTTATTTGAGTAGGCTGATTTTCTTAAGCAGACGAGGCTCTAAATGCTTACTAGACAGAAATCAAAATAACCTCTTAGATTCAGCAAGTCCAAAGACTTGATAGTAGACGAACTCTAACTGCCACGTCACCAGACGGAGATTATGATAACTCATTGAGGTATAGCAAGTCTAAATACTTGATAGGGCAAAATAAAATAATGAACAAAACTTAGTCACACTTATAACTATGTAGACGAAGGTTTTTAAGTAGACGAGCTCCATCTTCGAATAAATAAATGCAATCCGAATCTCTTGAATTTATTTCAAATGATTGATATTTATTTCAATAGAATATTTGTTCTTCACATTTTTTATCTGCTTTAATGTTTTACCTTGTTGTAAAAGAAACATGGTACCTTCAAGAAATGCAAAAAGCAGAATCGTACAATGAGATACTGCAAAATGATCTGTACGATAACAACTTTATGGCTGGAAAAAGCTGGATTGTATACAAAGGAGGAACAACAAGTTCTCAAGATGCTATACTCAGAGTAGTGAGCCTCCAATTTCATGCTACCTCGATAACCAAGATTACTATTTAGCTTGCCACAATTAAGCTATCAGTCACAACGGATATCATGCATTAAATGCTATCTCTAAACAGGATTATTCAAAATAACCATTGAAGAAATACTAGTGAAGAAGAAGGTCACTATAAATAGAAGACCTCAAGTTCTGAAGAACAACTTTTGCCATTCGATAATCACTAATCACTCATTCTCATATTTCTTTAAGAGCAAGAGTCTGTATTCTTTGGTTTGAATATTGTGAAAATATTCATCTGATCTTAAACTTTCATATCCTCACACATGGTGAGTTAAGAAGATCATAAGTTAAATAGCTTTGTTAGAGCCTTTAGAGGCTTGGTAAGAAAGAAATACTTGTAAGCCTGGAAAGGTGTTCAATACTTGGTTGTAATCTATTTTGGAAAATAGTGGAGAAAAACCTTCAATTAGAAGGGACTGGACGTAGCTCTTGGTTGGAGGAGAGTGAACCAGGATAAAACATCTTGTGTGAATCTTCTATTCCTAAACTCTTGCAGCTTTATTTGTTTCTTACTAACTGAGGGGTTTTGATATTGCTTTTGTTATAGCTTTTTAAAAGATCTATTTCTTTGTGGTTGCTTCAGATTTTAATCTTCTTGTATGCAATAATTTTTTTAAAGATTGTTTTCTAAAATTATTAACAAACATAATTCAACCCCCCTTCTTGTGTTTACCTGTGTCAACTTCACCACTATGTGGTCAAATCTTGGAGTGAGGGTTCTCAAGATCTTCTCCATCGTTTGCTGATCTGAAACCGATTCCCCATAGGTCTTCATTGAATTCACTAGCAACTGAAGCCTATTGAAATAATCTGCAATGGACTCTTGATCAAGCATGGATAGTAGCTCATACTATCTTCTGAGAGACTGTAACTTTACTTTCTTGGTCTTCTTAGCACCTCCATACGCCTTCTTTAGGATGTCCCATGCCTCGTTACATGTTATGGCTTTGGAGATCTTTTCAAAATTGACAAGGTCCACACATTGGTGAAGAAAACATCGAGCTTTATAATCCTTTTTCTTGGCCGCACCTTCATCTTTCTCTGAAACACCATCCTTTACAATCTCTAATATTTATTGGAAACCAGATATGACTTCCATCCTAACAACCCAATGGTCATAATTCTTGCCTTTAAGAATTGGCAAAGTAGAAAGAAAGTTCCCATTACCATTTGCTGAAGCCATAATCGTAATTGCACAGGTCCCTGATCTTCTTCTCTAGATACCACTCTGTTGGCACTGAACACACATAACCTCACAGCAATGACAGATAGAGAGAAAGGAATGAAAAGACTAAACAATGTTTATTGAATGAATACTTCTTATTGACTGAAAATTCTCATTACTGAATGTATTGCATTACACTTGTATTTATAGCTACTATGCACACAACTGTACTGTCACACCTTGTTTTCTCGTCTTTTGACCGGTAATTATATTTTATATTATTATCGGGGATTTAGACTATGATTTTGAGGAAAACAAAATAATAGTTGAGACCTTCTATATCGAAGGAAGTTACGGTTAAATTTTAGGTTTAAAACTCAAATGGAAACAGGTCTGCTTTTTCGCTGACAGTATAATTTTGTACTAGCTGAAACCCTAATTTGACCTGAAACTGAGAAATTTTAGATTTTATCATTATTTCAGTGATAAAGTCTATTTTCAAAATGTTTGCTAATAAATAAAGTATTATATTTTATTCGGACGAATTTTCGAAGAAAAGGCGCGAGAAAAACCTAAATCGGGTAAACGACGGAGCCGGATACGGAACTGCAGAGTTAGAACTAGATGCTTGAGTGATGGGACACCTTGCCACCTTAGGGGGTGAGTCATGTGGTGAGTCACCACCATGTGACTCACCATAGTCATGATTACTTGAAACAAAATATCTAGATATTTATATGTGAAAAGACCATTTTACCCTCAAGTCTTTATACAATTCCTATTGTGGCCTAAACTTAATCGTACCACCTCCTCACTTGCTCAAATTTCGTGCAGCCCCTTCTAAGACCCAAAACCATTTCATTTCATCCATTCTATCATGAAAACATTAAGTTTTCTTCTAGAAAAGCCTTAAGTGTTCTTGAAAGTTCTTGATCATGTCATCATTTCTTCCTCCATTCTTCATCATCTAGAGGTATAATCTCATGATCCAAGACCATACCATCATCTTCTTGTTAAAACACAAAGTGCTCTTCATTCCTTCATGTGCAAAATTCAGTCACCCTCCAAAAATCATCATCCATTCACTTATTTGAAAAACCAAGACTAGATCCTTACTCCTCTAGACATTTTAAGACTATCTTATCTCACATAAAAATCCCTTTAGAGCCTTCCTTGAAAATGGGTACTTCAAGCCTAAGAATATCCAACACTTGATCATCCATTTTCCTACTCCAAGTGAGTGATGAAACCTAGAATTTCTCTTCCTTGTGTATGTCTAGACTCTTGTGTATAATCCTTTTAATTATTGTTTGATTTCT
Source organism: Sophora flavescens (assembly GCA_030762895.1). Lineage (NCBI taxonomy): Eukaryota > Viridiplantae > Streptophyta > Magnoliopsida > Fabales > Fabaceae > Sophora > Sophora flavescens. The sequence continues at coordinate 64,067,860 of CM061062.1, read as the reverse complement.
TTAATAGGTTTTGTGACAAAATCGTGAGGCTCCTTGCTTGGTTTACCATCATTTGCTTGCTTTTCTAAGTGATCTACAAGAGGTATGGGGGAGAATAACCTTCATCTACCATATTGTGGGTGTGTGGGTTGTTTATTTGGTTATTGACTTGTTTTGAAACCCTAAGTCAAAGGGTCGTATATATGTGTGTTTATGTGATCCTGAGACACCCTGTTGTGCCCCGTTGTGTTATTAGATTAAAACCTCATTATTTACTTTATTAATCGCGCGCTTAACGTTAAAATGCGTAAAAATTAAAACTTAAATTAGAAGTATACGGCGGATAGAATAAATTCAAAGCAACACACCATATATATAACATACATACCATAGGATTATGCATCAGAGTATTTAAAAAACTGTCTAGGGTATCCTGTGAGTAGGATCCCTAACAGGCATCTTAAAACAACTATTAATAGCGAAAACAAAACGTCTTATAAGACCCACTGGCCCTAGACACTAAACTACATCACTGGAATTCACAGCTCTTCCTCCCGCGTCTGGTTCATATGGAGTTACATCTAGATCCTCGGTAACTGGTTCCCTCATCGGGTCTTCTCAAACGGTCACATGATAAAATATATACCAAGTACCGAAAATAGGGGATAAGAAACATTTCTATCATCATAAAAGCGAAAAAGAATCATAGCATATTTTACAATAAATGTCATAGACAATCAACATACATAACTAACAAATCATCCTCAAATTAATGTATCATCCTCTACCCCCAATCTCATACAACTAAACTTTGATACTGACGTGGCCACTACCAATCCTGTCATGCATCCCCATTCCCGTTAAGGATGTTAGTCAGTCGTCCAAGCGACGCGTCCCCAAAAACTGGTGCACACCCCCATTCCCGTTAGGATGCTCATTCCAAGAATGATACTATTCCCCCATTCCCGTTATGGAATAGCTGCACATTTTAAATCTCGATTGGGACGATCCCGCGAGAACTTCAGGCCTCGTGTGTTCCCAACACACGGTTGTGAATAACAATGCAAATACATGAACCTCATCGACCCACATTAATAACAACCTAGTGCCTTAACCTTCCATCAAAACCTCAACATATGTTCTATGTCACCACTCCTCTTCGAAATAATTAGTTTAGGCTAGGCACCTCTAAATCACCATTTATCCTCACCCCCAAACAATTATCTCCAAAACAATATATATCTTTTCCTAAAATCCACTTAGCACAATATTAAAACCAGGCAGATCATGCATAACACAATATCATAAATATTCAAATACCACAAAATATCACATAAGCAATTCAATAATAATAATAAATCCAATCAACCTCAGATAAGATAAAATCATCCTAACGTCGATAAACCTACAATCCCCGAATCACCATTGGTTTTACAGAAAAAGGCTTCCAATGTGATTTTGGTCTTGTCGATTACTCAACTACTAGTAGGGTTTCGGTCGCCCTACACAATTATTATAGAATATACTACTTATTGTTTCCGATGGTAGATTGGTTCTTTCCCCCACCTGACTTATCACCGGATTCACGAACTTCCGATCCTCGTTACTATACGATGAATATTAATTAACCTTCAACCAAATCAACACAAAAATGTATTAATCAAACAAAATCCATCTATGAAACTTTTGGGCTAGGTTCGACCAAGACTAAGAAAACAAATTTAGGGTTATTTTCTTAATGCCATCTTTTGGATCCTAGTTATTAGAGTCTTAAGTAACAGAATAATTATTACAAGACAAAAGTTTGAAACAAAATCTTCTAACCTCAAGGGTTAGGGTTTCGGCCATGTATAGTAAAATAGGCTAGAAATCGTTTTTGATTGCAAGCTCTTGGATTATCACTCTAGGGATTTCAAGTAGATTATTTCAAGTCATCATCCAAGTTAAAGTTGAATAAAACTCATCTAACCCCTTTAGTATAGGATTCGGCCAAGACATGAAAATAGGGTTAAAAGTTTCTTTATCTTTACATACTCTTAGATTTAAAACCTATAAACCTTAAATAGCCTAGAACCATCATCATTTATGCAAAACTTTGAAGAAAACTCATCTAGCCCACTTATGAATAGATTTGGCCTTGTAGAGGAAAATGATTTTGATCACATGCTCTTGAATAATGAAAGTAGGGATCATAACTAGATCATAGAAATTGGTTTCACATTTTTATGATTTTTCTACAATTTTCTTGAATTAATTAAGGTTCTAGATCTAAGAAATGAAAACTCAAGAAATATGAAGAACAAGAGCTTAAAAAGAGAGGAGACGATCATGTTACATAAGTTAAGAAAGTAGAAGAAGAATTGATGATGGTCTTGGCAAGCTTGTTAATGGAAATCACTTTAAGTTCTTGAAAATCAACAATGGAGCTTTGTGAATATTTAATTAATATAAGCTTAACCATAGTTAATAGTTAACTTAACTAGAGTTATGTTACTAACTAGGGTTAAAATTCATGTGGCTCATAATTAATTTAGGTGTGACTGATTTTGGGCCACATCTTATGAGTCATCCATGACTCATCGATCAAATCCCTTAGCGGTTCCCGAAAATCCCGTACGCAGCTCCGTCAGTTACCCGATTTCGGTTTTTGAGAGGAAAATGATGAAACGAAAGCAAAATGAAATAGTTATGGTTTATTGGAGGTGGATGCACGAAATTGAAGAGATGTGGGAGGTTTACAACCATGTAAAATGAGTGGTTAAGAGTGCGTAGATGTGTCTTGTTAATAATCACGAAAGCTTGGGGGTATTTTGGTCATTTTACTTGAAAGTCGTGATTACTAGCATTTAATGCTTATAAATGCTTGGTGACCCATCTTCCATGAGTCATCATGTATGACTCGTTGTCCCGATCTCTTGATGGGTGTCTACAGTTCCGTTTTCGACTCCGTCGGTTTCCAGATTAGGATTTGTCTGTTTTTCGATCGAAAATTTTCAAAATAACCAGACTCATTGTAAATATGTTTTAAACATAAACCATTTCATTCACGAGTCAAAATTAGTTTTTCTGATCATTAAAATCTTACTGTCAGTGAAAACACCGATTGTTTTCCGTCTAAATTTTTTCCAAAATTCGTCTGTATAAACATAATATTTTATTTCTGATCAGAAATTTGGAAAATAGAATTCCTCACGGATAAAATATAAAAAATCTAAAAAATTTAAGTTTCGGGTCAAATTAGGGTTTTCTGCCGGTATAAAATTATACTATCAGTTAAAAAAGCATACCAGTTTCCGTCTGAGTTTTAAACCCAAATTTTAACCAAAGCTTCCTACCATAGAGTGGGGGAAAGAACCAACCTATCGTCGGAATGGATAAGTAGTAGAATATATAATAATTGTGTAGGGCGACCTAAACCCTACTAGTAGTCAAGTAATCGACAAGACCAAAATCACATTGGAAACCTTTTCTGAAAAACCAATGGTGATTCGGGGATTGTAGGTTTATCGAAATTAGGTTGATTTTATATTGTTGATGGTTGATTTGATTTTATTACCTTTATTGAATTGATTTTGTGTTGTGTTGGTGATATTGGAATTTTTTTGATTGATATTGTGTTATGCATGATCTGTCTGGTTTTAATTATTATACTTATTGGATTTTAAGCAAAGATATATATTTTGTCTAAGAGATGATTGTTTTGGGTGTGAGGATAATGATGATTTAGAAGTGCCTAACCTAGATGATGTATGTTAAAGAGGTGTTATGGCATAGAATATGTGTCAAGTTCTAATGGAAGGTTAAGGCACTAGGATGTTGTTAAAACGGGTTGGTGAGATTCAACTATAGGTGTTGTTGTCCAAAACAATGTATTGGTAATATAATACACAAGGACAAAAGTGTATTGGTAATATAATACATAAGGACAAAAGTGTATTGGTAATATAATACACGATGACTTCGGTGTATTGGTAATATAATACACGTAAAACACTTCTGTGTATTGGTAATATAATACACGTAAAACACTTATGTGTATTGGTAATATAATACACCGTGTATTGGTAATATAATACACGTAAAACCAAGAGTTCTCGCGAGACCACTTCTACCTTAGGAAATAGGTGTGCAGCTATGGTGTCCTTGAGTAGCATGAGGTTGAGGGTAGAGGATGATATATTAATTTGAGGATGATTTGTTAGTTAGGTGTATTGATTGTCTGTGACAATTACTATATAATGTACTTTTTGATGATAGAACTGCTTCTTAGCCCCTATGTTTCTGTATTTTTGTGGGTTACTTTGGTTTACGTTAGAAGACCCGATGGAGGGTTATGTTGCTGAGGAGCTTGACAAAACTCTGTATGAAACGGAGATTGATGAGGAGTTGGATGGAACTCCTTACGAACCAGATGCTGGAGGTCGAGCTGTGATCCATGGCGATTAGAGTATAGACATTATGGCCAGTGTGTCTAAGGAATATTTTATATTTCCGCTAAGTATATATGTTATTAAGTTTATGCTTGTGAGGGATCCTACTGAAAGGATACCCTCAACAATATTTTGGTATTGTAATGAACAATTAGGTGCGTATTTATATATGTTAAAGTTGTTGTGTTTTTAAATTTGCAGAAGTTATATGATAATAAAATAAGTTTTAATTTTTATGTATTTTCACGATAAGCGTGCGATTAAGAATTGATAATGGAAGGTAAGTAATCTAATAAAACTTTGGGGCACAACGGGGTGTCTCATTTTGGTATCAGAGCAGTTTGGTTCTAAAACGGACTGTGGGTTATGTCCGATCAGAATCATGGGCTGCGAGGTTTAGGATGTTGTTACTGGCCGTGTGTAGTTGAATCCACATAGGATTTTGACTATGCTTAGAAGTTGGGTAGTGTATCTGAATCTGATGTGAGAGGTTAATATTAGTATTGCATATGGTATTTATATACTTGTCTATGTAGTATTATATGTCATACTAATGAGAGCAGGTGATTTCTTTTAATAGAATCATGGCTCGCGGAAGAGGACGTCCAACTGACAGTGGTAGCGGAACTTCAGAAAGGATTATTGGAGCTGTCAATGGTAATGCCGACAATACTGAGAATGGAGGAGGATCATATTTGACTCCAAGTGCAATGGAAACCCTAGCTGCTGCTATGCTATTGCAAACCCAGCAGAATGCTGAGATGCTGCAGATGAACAAAGAGCAGCTAGAAATTAAGAATCAGAGGAAAGAAAAGTACGCCCCCTTTTGCCCTAAGCCAGGTAAAACCTAAGGATGGACACGCCCTAAGGTTAGGACTCTAAATAGGTTGGCCACTAGGTCTGCTCTATTAGTGAAAGTTGGGACGGGTTTAGACCTCTAAAAGTCGTGGTCCCCATATTGTCCCCATAAGGATATGATTCATGAATCTAGCCACAAGTAGGGATAAACCCTCTCAATATGAATATTCCATGATCTCATGTACAACCTGAGTGGTGAACTAACAAGTACCAGGGAGGCACAAGACCTCTTCAATAACAACGTCAGAGCACCACCTAATCCTTGGGTTTTTGAGCAAGCTCGGGTATAGAGCTAAGTGTGTGTGCAATATGTGATAGTGATGTGTGTGAAAGGGGGCATACAAACCTGTGACACTTAAAAGTAAAAATAAAAGGGAAGACAAGAAAAACCTGTAAAACAAAAACATAGGTATATATGACAATGGTTATAAGTCCTCTACCCTATTGTTAAAACATGGGAAAAAAGAAAAGAAATGAGGAGGAAACAAAAACACTGTTAGTGAAACATATATAACAATAACGTGAGTTAAAATGTACGTACAACTAAATCTTCTAATTTAAATAAGAGGAAAAACCCAACCAAAAGGACAACCCAAACAAACATCACTATAAATAAAACATTTTTTAGTTTTGTCATTTAATTATTGTAAGGAGAAAAACAACAAGATATAATCATAAAAGGTAAACCAAATAAGCTACACGTTACTTAAAATTTGCAAAACCAATTTTTATGGGCTTGACTCTCTTGGAAAGAATTCCCCAGTGGAGTCGCCATCTGTAGCGACCAAAAAAAAAGGACTTGTCTTTCCTCTTAGAGGGAAAACATGGAGTCGCCACCAACTTTATTTAATCTCAGGGAAGTTGGAAAACCCTCTAGAAAAATCTTTGGGTTCGGGAGTCGATTACGTCTAGGGAAGGCATGGAGAACCAACCCCACGGCACCCTAGAACATCCAAGAAAGGTTACCCGAAATTAGTTGTGTAAATTATTAATAACTTTGAAGATATTTGTTTTACCCAAGAATCGTCTTTTAAGAAAGAAACATCCTCAGTTGTGAAATTTTTGATCAAACCTATGTGAGGTTGAACATGGCACGTAAGTCCACAGGGCAACCTTAAAACCTGAAGGGTTGAACATGACACTTGTCATAGGGCAACCCAAAAAAGAAGATTGTTTTGATCAAGTGATCATCTTCTATTTTTATGTAAAATAAACGATTTTACTTCTTGAAAATAGGACAGAAATGAAACGTAGAAATAAAACTTTTTGTTAACTTATTCAGTGAGCGGTGGCAAAGAAAAATAAGAATGTCACGAGAAACTTATTGTAGTAATATCAACAGAGAGAACAAGGATTACCAAATGAGAGAAGAATAACAATGATTTTATTTCCAGCCAGTGATGAGGTTTCAAGATCAAAACCTTTACATTTCAACCTCCCTTACTCTTTTAACCCTTCCTTCTTACACACTCTTCATAATAGAGAAGAGAAAAGGGGCTCAGATTTCTAACCTCTTTTCTTCACAAAGAAAATGTTAGATAAAATCTCTCTCTTCTTCCTCACTCTTTGTATCTCCCCTCTCTACCTCCTCTCTGATTTTTCCTTCCTTCTTTTATAGAAAATGTCTCCCTCCTAAAATCCTCTCCAAAAAATGTCCCCCTCTTTTCTAGAAAATACTTTCCCCTTTTATAGATGGAGGAGAGAGCTTCATGCTTCTTCTTACCCAGTGGTTTCAAGGTTGGTCTTCACGAAGTCCGGGGCTTAGGTGGTTCTGAGCAGAAGTAGCATGTGTCCAAATGGGGGCGGCGTGAGCAGTGGAAAGGAGATGATTTGATGTGAAGGTTGAGTGTTTGAAGAGAGCAGCAGGTGGGGTTTTGTCTGATGTATAAGATGTTTTTCTTTACGGTTAGGAGTGGGGGTTGCTAGGTTAAAACGAGAGGGGGAATGAGGAAGAAGAAGGACCAATAGGTAGAGGAGGAAACGAGGTCTTGTCTGATGTGTAAAATAGGGTTTTTTAGGGTTAGGAGAAGTAACTCAATCTCCTTTCCTTTTTTTGTTGATTGTCCTCTTCCCCTTCTTTTTCCATCATTTCTTCATTACCTTCTTCTTCTTCTTCTTTCTTTATTCTTTAGCCTTCAGCCTGAAAATAAAATTGCAGTTGACGAAATCTCTTCGCCCCAACAGAAACTTAGATATGCAAAAGTAGATATACACTGGACGTACCTCCTCGTCCAACAAGAAAAGATAATTGGAGTGGACGGAACCTCCTCGTCCAACAGAAATTAAATAATTGAAATGGACGGAACTCCCTCGTCCAACAGAAATAAAATAATTGAAGTGGACGGAACCTCCTCGTCCTTCAGCAAATGCAAGGGACAGGACTGGACGGGACCACCCCGTCCACCAGCAAGTGTAATGACTGGACGAGACCATCCCGTCCATCAACAAGTACAAAGGACTGGACAGGACCACCCCGTCCATTGGTAATTAAGTGCAGTGGACTGGACGAGGCTACCCCGTCCAATAGTAAGTGCAAAACAATGGACTGGACGGGGCTACCCCGTCCAACAGCAAGTGTAAAACAATGGACGGGACTACCCCATCCATCAGCAAGTGCAAATCAATGGACGGGACCCCCCCGTCCATCACCAAGTGCAAAGCAATGGACTGGACGGGGATACCCCATCCAACAGCAAGTGCAAAACAATGGACGGGACCACCCCGTCCATCAGCAAGTGCAAAACAATGGACGGGACCACCCCATCCATCAGCAAGTGCAAAGCAATGGACTGGACGGGGCTACCCCATCCAACAGCAAGTGCAAAACAATGGACGGGACCACCCTGTTCATCCGCAAGTGTAGAACAATGGACGGGACCACCCCGTCCATCAGCAAGTGCAAAGCAATGGACGGGACCACCCCGTCCATCAGCAAGTGCACATCAATGGACGGGACCACCCCGTCCATCAGCAAGTGCACAACAATGGACGGGACCACCCCATCCATCAGCAAGTGCAGAGCAATGGACGGGACCACCCCGTTCATCAGCAAGTGCCAATGTGATGGACGGGGTCTCCCCGTCCAACAGCAAGTGCCAATGTGATGGACGGGGTCTCCCTGTCCAACGCAAATGCAAATGCAATGGACGGGACTACCCCGTCCAACTGCAAATTAGCTATGAGTCCCATACTTTCTTCAATTTTCTTTTTATTATTATTAGTCTCCTTGAAGTGTAATATTATAAAAATTAGAATAAAAGACGGACAAAAATGGGTGTTCACAGGTACCATCAGATCAGAGTAAGAAAGGAAGAAATACCCAAGACGGCTTTTAGGACGAGGTATGGTCACTATGAGTATTTAGTTATGCCTTTCGTTGTAACTAATGCGCCAGCCATGTTCATGGATTATATGAACAAAATTTTCAGACCGTTCCTCGATAAGTTTATTGTTGTGTTCATCGATGATATTCTTATCTATTCTCGTACGCAGGAAGAGCATGAGGAACATTTGAGATTGGTGTTGCAAGTTTTGAAGGATGGGCATCTTTATTCAAAACCTTCCAAGTGTGAGTTTTGGCTGGAGGAAGTACAATTCCTAGGTCATGTGATTAATAAAGAAGGAATAGCCGTAGATCCAGCTAAGGTTGATGCAGTTATTAAGTGGGAACGACCTAAGTCAGTAAGTGAAGTACGGAGTTTCCTAGGACTAGCTGGATATTATCGGAGGGTCATAGAGGGATTCTCGAAGATTGCGTTGCTTATGATGCAGTTAACGAGGAAAAATATAGCTTTTGTATGGACGGACAAGTGTGAACAAAGTTTTCAAAAGCTGAAGGACAGGTTGACTACATCACTCGTGTTGATCTTACCAGACCTACTAGGAAAGTTTGACGTATACTGTGATGCGTCATACCAAGGTTTAGGTTGTGTCCTGATGCAAAAGGGAAGAATTGTGGCTTATGCTTCCCAATCGTTGAGAATTCATGAGAGAAATTATCCAACTCATGATTTGGAGTTAGCAGCAATAGTGTTCGCATTATAGATATGGCAACACTTTTTGTATGGAGCAAAGTTTAATGTCTTCAGTGACCACAAGAGCCTGAAGTATCTATTCGATCAAAAAGAATTTAATATGAGGCGGCGAAGGTGGATGGAGTTTATCAAAGATTATGATTCTGAATTATTGTACCATCCTGGGAAGGCAATTGTGGTAGCGGATGCTTTAAGCAGGAAATCCTTGCACGTGTCTGCGATGATGGTTAAGGAGTTAGAATTGCTTGAACAGTTCAGGGATTTGAACTTAGGAATGGAATTGGTCGAGAATAAGATTTGCTTAAGTATGATCACTATTAGTAGTGATTTTATGAAAGATCTTAAAGATAAACAAGTTCAGGATTTATACCTCCAGGAAGTAAGTAGAGGAATCGATGAAGGTAAAATTTCTGAGTTTAATAGAGGGATGGATGGTGTGTTAAGGTTTAGAGATAGAATATGTGTGCCAGAGGATGCAGAACTTAGGAAGACGATTTTAGAGGAGGCACATAAGAGTAAGTTGAGTTTCCATCCTGGATCCACAAAAATGTATCAGGATTTGAAGAAAATGTTTTGGTGGACAAGGATGAAGAAAGAGGTAGCAGAGTATGTTTTATCTTGTCTGGTGTCTCAGAAAGATAAGATTGAACATCAGAAGCTAGCAGGATTACTACAATCTTTAGATATCCCATAGTGGAAATGGGATAGTATAGCTATGGATTTTGTGGTCGGATTACCACGAACTCCTAAGAAGCATGATGCTATTTGGGTTATCATTGATAGCTTGACGAAGTATGATCACTTCTTATCTATTAGTGAAAGTTATAATTTGGAAAGGTTGACTTGGATTTACATCAAAGAAATTGTTAGATTGCATGGTGTGCCATCGTGCATTGTCTCAGACCGAAATCCTAGATTCACATCTAGATTTTGGAGACAATTTCAAAATTCCTTGGGAACAAAGTTGAGGATGAGTTCTGCTTATCATTCCCAAACTGATGGACAGTCAGAAAGGACAATTCAATCATTGGAGTATCTATTGAGAGCTTCTGTGCTGGAGCACACTGGCAGTTGGGATGAGTTCTTACCATTGATTGAATTTACTTATAACAATATTTTCCATAGTAGTATCGGAATGGAACCATATGAGGGTTTGTATGGCAGAAAGTGTAGGACCCCGCTATGTTGGTATGAGACTGGTGAGAACCCAGTTTTGGGTCCAGATGTGGTGTAACAAACTACGGAGCAAGTCTGGAAGATACGGGAAAAGATGAAGGAAGCACATGATATGTAAAGGAGCTACAATGACAAGAGGAGGAGACCATTAGAATTCCAGGAAGGAGATCAAGTGTTTTGGAGAGTTACTCAAAACTGGAATTGGCAGAGCTATCAAATCCATAAAACTTACTCCTCGATTCATTGGACCTTTTCAGATTCTTCAACGAATTTGTCCAATAGCTTACCAAATTGCCTTACCACCCAATCTTTCCAACCTTCATGATGTCTTTCATGTTTCTCAGTTGAGAAAGTATTATCCTAATCCTTCACATGTCATTGAGTTTGAGTCTATACAACTACGAGAGAATCTAGAGCATGAGGCTTTACCTGTAAGGATAGCAGATAGACGGATTAAGGAGCTTCGCGGTAGACAAATTCCTTTGGTTAAGGTCGTATGGGATGAAACTACTGGAGATGCTACTTGGGAACGTGAGGAGGATATGCAACAACAATATCCACATCTTTTCTAAGGTACATAAATTCCGAGGACGGAATTTTCTTTTAAGAGGGGTAGTAATGTAACAGCCTGATTTTAATTATGCCGTTCAACCGGTTAAAATATAATTAATTATATTTTAATTTGAGAGTTAGAAAGTGTTTTTGATTAAAATAAAATCATATTCATAGTCTACTTTATGATAGAGGGTTACGATAAAATTTTCGGTTGAAAATTCAGACGAAATCCGATCTGCGTTTTCACTGCCGGTACAAGTTTACTGAGCATAAAACCTAATTTTGAACTGTGAACGAAATGGTTAGTGTTTTTGTGATGTTTTGTATGATATTGGAAATTTTCGAAAATTCGAGTTCGGAAATAAAATATAATAGTTATTCCGGACGAAATACGATCGGAAACTTGAACTGGATATGCAATGGAGCAGAGTAGGGAGCACAAAAGTGATAAGGTGACATTTGAGAGTGAGGTGACTTACTAGGGGGATGGCCTAAGTCACATCTTAAAAAGTGGTCATGATGACACTTTTTGAATTATAACATATTATATTCTAAAAACCTATTTTTCTCTTTCCTCTTCAACCAAACAAGGCATAAGACCAAACTTGCTCTCTAAGCTCTTCCCTTTCTCCTCTTAGACATCCCACTTCCCTCTCCCTCTATAAATACCCATTTCATTTTCTCTTCATCACTTTCATACTTCTTCACTTTCTCATTTTTAAGTTTCTAACACTTAAAAATTCCATTTTTACTTAGTTTCAAGCTTCAAGTTCTTCATAATTTTTCTTTCTAGTTTCAAGGGTAACCCTCTCATACTCTTCTATTTCAAGTTTTACACTTATTTCATGAGTTTACTTTAAGTCTTCTTAAAATGTGCTTAAAGCTCTTTTAACTTCTAAAATCTCTAGAAAATGGTAGAAAACTTCGTTTGAGTTGAAACCAATTTCTATGGACTTCTATTAATCTCTAATTTGAAATTCTAAGAGCTTGTATCAAACAAAAATCTCTAACCTATTCATCCTATGATGGCCGAACCTAGTAGGTTGTGGACCTAGGATGTTTTGTTTTCATTTTCCAATATGATCATGGACTTGAGCTCCTTAATACATTTGGATGCTAAGTCTAAGAGATTGGAAAATTTAAAGGTTTTTAGCCTATTTATCCAATGATGGCCAAACCTATGATGGTTTTGGACCTAGGATGCTTTGTTTACATTTTTCAATATGATCATGGACTTGAGCTCCTTAATTCATTTGGATTCTAAGTCTAAGAGATTGGAAAGTTTAAAGATTTTTAGCCTATTTATCCTATGATGGTCGAACCTATGGTGGTTGTGAACCTAGGATGTTTTGTTGTCATTTTCCAATATGATCATGGACTCGAGCTCCTTAATACATTTGGATGCTAAGTCTAAGAGATTGGAAAGTTTAAAGATTTCTAGCCTATTTATCCTATGATGGCCGAACCTATGATGTTTGTGGACCTAGGATGTTTTGTTTTCATTTTCCAATATGATCATGGACTTGAGCTCCTTAATACATTTGGATGCTAAGTCTAAGAGATTGGAAAGTTTAAAGATTTCTAGCCTATTTATCCTATGATGGCCGAACCTATGATGGTTGTGGACCTAGGATGTTTTGTTTTCATTTTTCAATATGATCATGGAATTGAGCTCTTTAATATATTTGGATGCTAAGTCTAAGAGATTGAAAAGTTTAAAGATTTCTAGCCTATTTATCCTATGATGGCCGAACCTATGATGGTTGTGAACCTAGGATGTTTTGTTTTCATTTTCCAATATGATCATGGACTTGAGCTCCTTAATACATTTGGATGCTAAGTCTAAGAGATTGGCAAGTTTAAAGATTCCTAGCCTATTTTGTAATATAAGACTGAAACCTACCCTAAGTGGTTGGATGATTTTTATTCCATATTTTCAAGTTATCGCAATTTATCTAAGTTACCTAGAACCCAAGTGATAAGTATCCAAAGGCTTATGTTGAGAAAAGAATCCTAACTCTAATTTGAATTAAATGGCCAAACCTAGCCTAAAGAGAACATAGATGAGTTTGTTTGATTTATTGGTTATTATGTTGATTGGTTGAAGGTGGAGTTAGTACTGTGTGGTGTGACAACGAGGAGCTTCGTGTTCAGGAGTTCGGTGATAACCCAGGTGGCGGAAAGAACCAACCTATCATCGGAATGGATAAGTAGTAGATTATATAATAATTGTGTAGGGCGACCTAAACCCTACTAGTAGTCGAGTAATCGACAAGACCAAAATCAGATTGAAAACCTTTTTCTGAAAAACCAATGGTGATTTGGGGATTGTAGGTTTATCGCCATTAGGTTGATTTTATATTGTTGATGGTTGATTTGATTTTATTACCTTTATTGAATTGATTTTGTGCTGTGTTGGTGATATTGGAATTTTTTTGATTGATATTGTGTTATGCATGATCTGCCTGGTTTTCATTATTATGCTTATTGGATTTTAAGCAAAGATATATATGTTGTATAAGAGATTATTGTTTTGGGTGTGAGGATAATGATGATTTAGAAGTGCCTAACCTAAATGATGTATGTTAAAGAGGTGTTATGGTATAGAATATGTGTCAAGTTCTAATGGAAGGTTAAGGCACTAGGATCTTGTTAAAACGGGTTGATGAAATTCAACTATAGGTGTTGTTGTCCAATACAGTGTATTGGTAATATAATACACAAGGACAAAAGTGTATTGTTAATATAATATACAAGGACAAAAGTGTATTGGTAATATAATACACGATGACTTCTGTGTATTGGTAATATAATACATGTAAAAACAAGAGTTCTCGCGAGCCCACTTCTATCTTAGGAATTAGGTGTGCAGCTATGGTGTCCTTGAGTAGCATGAGGTTGAGGGTAGAGGATGATATATTAATTTGAGGATCGATGATTTGTTAGTTAGGTGTATTGATTGTCTGTGACAATTACTGTATAATGTACTATGACTCTTTTCCGCTTTTTGATGATAGAACTGCTTCTTATCCCCTTTGTTTCTGTATTTTTGTGGGTTACTTTGGTTTACGTTAGAAGACCCGATGGAGGGTTATGTTACTGAGGAGCTGGACGGAACTCTGTATGAAACGGAGATTGCTGAGGAGTTGGATGGAACTCCTTACGAACCAGACGCTCGAGTTCGAGCTGTGATCCATGGCGATTAGAGTATACACATTATGGCCAGTGTGTCTAAGGAGTATTTTATATTTTCTCTAAGTATGTATGTTATTAAGTTTATGCCTGTGAGGGATCCTACCGAGATGATACCTTCAATAGTGTTTTGGTATTGTAATGAACAATTAGGTGTGTATTTATATATGTTAAAGTTGTTGTGTTTTTAAATTTGCAGAAGTTATATGATAATAAAATAAGTTTTAATTTTTACGTATTTTCACAATAAACGCGTGATTAAGAATTGATAATGGAAGGTAATTAATCTAATAAAATACCGGGGCACAACGGGGTGTCTCAGCAAGTGCCTCAAAACATCTTTGCACAAATATGACAAGTTTGTTTGAGAACTGTGGTTCAGTGAAAGGCCGGTGATTTGGACCCGAGAATATCTTCCGTCAGATATTGAAAGCAAATGGATTTCGGTGGAATCACGAGGTTATCCGGTGGATAGGCTAATTGGACATATTCCGACAATTTTGCCTAAATACATAGTTGATACTATGTTCAGTAAGGTCGTTGTGCCTAGGAAGCCGAGCTTCCCAGTTGTAGAGGTTTCATAAAGAGCCCGATGTTTTACAAAGAGTTTGAGATCACATGTGATTATGATTGTACCTACATTATGATTTATGCTTTGTATGCTATGATAGCCACACATGGTGACTGAGGTGGGCATATGTGAAACCTGTACTGACCATTTCCTTTCAAAAATGTCAATTAGCTCCGGAGTTAGGATCAAGAATTCCTTGAGGCTGTGTAGGTATGAGACTATACAATTTCAATCAGTTTTCTCTCTATTCTCGTCCCTCTGTGGACAAACCGTGTCCGGTATGCTTGATAAGCTTACCGTTTAGTTTGGTATTGTATATTCTTGGAGTTTTGATATGCTGAATGAGAATGGAAGATAATATGAATATATGTATGTTATAACATGTATGTGGGTCGTACTACTGCATGCCTGCTTTATGTGTATGATGAATGGGGATATCACCTCATTTTTTGTGTTTTCTGGTCTTCTGATTATTTTATGTTCTGCAACGAAGACGGTAGTATTTCTTTATTATCATAGCCAGCTTTGGAATATGAGACGGACCGGTCATGAGGACGCATCTTCAGAGATAGTATATAAAAGATGTGAGAGCTCAACCCCAGTGTGATGATGTATCGTCCTCAGTTGTTATTATTGTACAATGATGACACATCGTCGTCGTTTTGTACAGGTCAGCATGACGAGTCCCGGTGTTTAGGACTAGTTTTATGGAGCTGTGTCTCCAAGGTTGTGACATCCTCTACCCCGCATACATATAAAGCATTAAAAGATAGGGTAGTTTAAAAATAAAACATCATTTATTGAAATAATCAAAACTAAGGTAAAAGGTACCACATCGTATCAAGTCTCAAAACGCAGAAAAAGAAAACATAACATAACATAAACAAAGCCCAACCCTTGATGTCACATACAGAGCTAGTATAACCAATCCGGAAAATATCCTTGGATACAAACTGAACAACTAACTAACTACTGAAAACTGGAACTAACTAATGAGTTGCGGCTCCTCGGAGTCACTCCTCAACTGGCTGATCGCCGTCCTCTGCATAAAAGATACATGCCACAACAAGAAACATAGAAATATGGAGTAAGAAACATGAATATGAATATAATGGTAAAGAAGCAGTTATCAAGACTAGCATACATCAAACAATCATGTTATAGCAGGCAACAATATAAGATATCAGTATCATCATACAAATGTGTATACTATGCAATGCAAACTCTACTCCACTACTCCTTTATGCACTTGGATCCATCTATATCAGGAAGTCAACTTCGGAGTTACATTTCCACATTGGCCAATAAGCACCAACGCCGGGGCAATCCACCAAACCTTGGGTAGACCCCTAGGATAGCCGATGCACCTTACTCACGGATGAGCCACCACGGATGCATATGATTCAGTTGAATCGTCGCGGACGGTCAGATCGCCTTACTCTCGGACGACCTCCCCTATGTTGAACATCCTCCACTAACATCTCCGATGCATGAATGCATGCTCAACAAAACACACAAGCACAACCACGACCTCTGCTTGGGCCCATAGGCTACCCAAATTTTAACACCATCAACACCTCGACCACTCGGCTATCGAGGATTATTGTTATCTTCCGTATTCATTAATTAAACACTCTAGTTGTTCGGCACTAAGGATTACCACCTTGACCAACAAGCATCAAGGCCCTCTTGGCCACTAGGCTACCAAGGTACCATATCATCATTAACACTAGCCATTAAGCACTAGAGATTACCACCTTGACCATCATGCATCAAGGCCCCATTGGCCACTAGGTACAACAATCTTATCACTTGTCTTTGGTCTTCATGTTTTGTTGGTATTTTATCAAGTCTTTTAAAGTATTTGGGGTGAAACCCCTGTTTCAGCACTGTTCTACATTGGTGAGCACTGGCGTGCTCACCCCTCAGCACGGTCGTGCTGACTATTGAGCACGGGCGTGCTTAAGCAGCGCGCCCAGTTCCGGGTTTGAATGGGAGCACGGGCGTGCTCGAGTGCGCGCCCTGCTGGTCTGGGCAGAAGGTTCACAGACCCCTTGCCAATACATTGGGAACAATTCAGATTCAATCCTAAGGGTTCTTACTAACCCATTGATCATCAGTTTCATTAGTATTGCTTAAATGTTCATGTCTTATACTTAGAGGGGAATTAATCCTTTAGTCTCATTCCATTAGTTGTCCCTAATCGTTCAAGATCAATTCCTACGGTCCTTGACTAAGCCATTGGCATAATCCTCACTCATTACTAACATTCAGTCTTATGAACAAGGGGAACAACCTCCCTTAACATTGTTTAACAGTTTTAGTGTATTTAACATTAATGCGTCACAACATCAACCAACAACCAATACAACACAATATCATAACTATGATAATCACTCAACCATGGCATCATTACATTCAACATGTTCATAACAATCAACATTTAACATCAAGAACATCCATACCAATATTATCATCACAAACAGATAATCATCAAATAATAGTCATGCCAATGTCCTAACAACAAACAGTTTAACCTCATATAACAATTAGGTATATAGGCATACAACATGTTATCAAACATAAAGGGTTATGGGAACCCTTCATCTTACGCTACTCCCAAGCCTACATACTCATACTATTCCTTCTCCCCATACCTGGTATGAAGATTCCTCCTTTAACCAACGAAAGCTCTACCGGTTCCCTCGGTTTGGCTCGATAAATCATCTCAAGCCTTGGCCAACACAAAAAAGGTTAACCAATTAGTTCCCAATTCAACAGAATGAAAAGGAACACAAGAGGGAAGAACGTTTACCTTGCGTTAATTGGCACTAGCGCGTGATTGTCTCTCCCAAAGAGCAAGAACACCAAGAACAATTTGGGTTCAAAGGGGAAGAGAGGGAGAGGCTGCCGTCACACTTAGGGTTGCCTAAAGTGTCAATTTGAGGGTTGTAACTCGTAACCCTCACAATCTGATGTCTATATAAAGACTCAGACCCGAGCACGATCGTGCTTATTGTTGAGCATAGGCGTGCTCAACTTAGCATCAACGAGACGCGCCTGACTGCTGAGCACGGTCGTGCTCTCTAATGAGCACGGGCGTTCTCACATCAGCCTCAACGAGACGTATGCAGCCTTAAGCACGGGCGTGCTCATGTGTTAGGAAGGGATTTCTTTTACTCAACCCCCCCCCAACTCTAAACCTTCCTAACAAACAATGCACACATAAAAGCACTTATACGAAAACAGGATGTTACAAATACAAAGGTTATTTATGTTTTTCTTAGTCATGTTATTTTAATGTTGTTGTTATTTCCGCCTGTAGTTGTTTCTGTCTTTACATGACTTTTATCTTTTGAAAGAATTTATGAAAGTACTATGTACATACAGGGAATGTATGATTATTTACTACTTATTCTCCATTTTCTGGATGTATATGTTTTAGGCCTGTTAGTGGTTGAAAAATGTTAATAAATGTTAAGTATTATCTAATTTCTTATTTGTGAAAACGAATAGCAAAAAATAAACACGTATCTTCAGAAATTTTATTTTCCGCATTAAACGGAATTGAGAAAATGTCACAGATGTAATGCCTGAGAAGGATGTTATATGTACAACTAACTAACACATTTGTTAACTAACAATTGAATAACAAACTAACTAATAGCTATTTGAATTATCTACAACAATTGGAACTCATGTTGGTTCTATAAATCCCTACATTATATTTCAAAAAGGCATTACTTGGCTCATACTCATATTTCATTTCACAGTATATTTAGCATAGCCTTTTAACTGTGTCAGCTTGTGATTGGTTGATTGGAGGATATTATTGATGATCTATGCCTCAATATCTTAAGTCATATTGTCTGTATTTTTATTTAACTCATTAAAAATATGCATCAATTCTCAAGAGCCATGATACATTACTATCAAAGGAACAGGGGCTAGTGGATTGTTTTGGATATTTTTCTATGTTCTAATAAAATGCATAGTAGCTTAAAATGCCGAAGTAAGTAGCGTTTCTTCTGTATTTATTGGTGTAATAGCATTTGGATTTACGACAAATTCAATAATTGAATGCTAGTAGCATTTTCATTCAACTAAATTTGCAACAAAGGAACGAGTGCTGGATCCTTATGTTATTCGCCTAGGCCAAAGTTGTTGTAGATCATAAAGCTATCATAGATGAATGCATAGTAGCATTTGCATTCAACTAAAATTGCAACAAAGATTCAGTCCCTTCGTGCTGGGAAAGGCAAGGCATAGTTTTCCTGACAGATTGTTTCAGCATTGTAGTGCTAAGGTTGGATGTGCTTTTGTGCCTTTTATTTTGGACTGAAGTTGACTCTTAGAGGTGCTCTTGGAATGCTTCTGCAGTATTAGATTGATATGATAGTTGGGCGTTATCTACTCATTTTGTTGATGTTGTTTAGCTATTTCTGCTGTCTTCTTATAAATTCATATAATTCTGATATATGTTTTTTCATTTTACTTTGCAGGTACTAGAGATTGAAGAATACATAATCTAATAAAGATGTAGATCAGATCTGCGATAGTTTTTTTTAAGGAGCTTCTTTTTACACTACAAAAATTTTTAATACACCACAAAAATTTTAAAAACATTTCAGTATTCCTAAAATACCCTCAACTATCTTACTATACCCTGAACCTCTATTCAGAAATACACCACTCTCATCCTCTTTCTCTTTACCTCATATTCTTATTGGAGATTTTTTTGGTGCGGTCGTGTAAAAAGAAGCTCCCAAAATCTGTATCGAAGGTAACCACACGAATTGCAGATTCACATTTGCTTAGAATGTCTAGTGAACATATAGTTGTAACAGCTCCAACAAAATTACTCGAAAGAACATGAGAAGCATTCTTGGATCTAAAGTTGTTGTTCGGGAAGCTTTTTTGTCGGTATGGTCTTGCAAGAAAACCACTGAAAATAGTTCAATTTTCGTGACTCAGGTCATAGTTGACCATGATTCTTGTCAATTTGGCTTCAAGATCTTTCAAGATATATTTTCTCTTCTTTTTGTCAATTGTGAGAAAGGACCAGGAGCAGGTTCAGGGGAAAGGGTTCTTCTCTCTTGGATGCCCTTCTATTAACCAAACCTGACCAGATTGAAGAGAGATTTAGATATTGTAGAAACCCTAGAACCGTGAGAGATGGATGCACCTTGCTGACGGCGACCCCACCCTATGCAAACTATTCGTCCGAGGCGACGCCGGGAAGACCACCACCGACGCCTTCAGCATCGTCTTCGTGCGAAACCACCACCCTTCTCTCCGAGAACACCACTACACAAAAATCTCCGATAAGAATAAGAGGGAAAGAGAGACAAAAAAAATAGGGGAGTTTGGAGATGTATTAAGATAATTGGGGGTATTTTAGGAATATTGAAGTGTTTTTAAATTTTTTTTGATGTATTGAAGATTTTTGTAGTGTAAAAGAAGCTCTCTTTTTTTTTCCTTCCTTGTTAGGCTAATAGCCCATGTTATCTATGGTGTAATTATTGATATGATTGGGGTTGTATTGAGTTTGTGTGGAATCATTAAACTATTTTCTTACTTTTTATAATATGTTTGTAAGTATTGTTAAGATATACTTTTAAAAAATTTGAATTTTTTTAAGAAAGAAATTAGAGCAAGATTTTTGTTGGAGAAATTCATTTTTTTATTTTCTTTTTCATTAATATTATTTATAGAATATTAATTATTTTAATTTTTTTCCAGTAAGGACAAAAATGTAAAAAATATGTCTTCAATCCTCTATTCTCTTCCACTCACATAATACATATTCCAAAACAAGGAGAGAGATAAGGCTCTCTTTCTCCTCCCATCCCTCTCCATTCATGCCTCTCTGATCCCCCTCATTTCCTTTCCTTCCTCCCAAACACACCCTTAAAATATGTCAACCGAAAACTCATGATGATCAAGGTATAACAAATAAGCGTTATGTCCTTATGATTAAGAGTGTGTTTGAGAAAGATTAATTCTTTCCCATTTAGTTGTTTTTGGGTATTCAACTGTTTTGTAAAATAATTATTATGTTTAGATACAAAGATTATTATTTTTTGAACAGACAAAAATTATTTTACAAAAAAGATTTTTTACACTCATTTCAGTTGTTTTGCTTCCGGCTACTCCCCCAGCTGTTTAATGAAATTATTTTAGATTATTCACAGCTGTTTTGATTATGCTGGAATGTGAAAGAGAATTTCCTTTCTTACCCACTATTACTATTAAAATACACAATGACCAATGACCAAAGAGAATTTGCCAGTGGTGTTGCGCATGACCAATGAAACATTACTAATGCATTTAACACTCAAATTACTAATGCATTTCACACTCAAATTACTTAAAAGGAGAATGTTAACGAGTGTTCTTTGGGCACTCTTTAAAGAATCAAGAAAAGAAAAGAAAGTTTTTATGAAGAATTGATATATTTAATATTTGAAAAGGTGAAATAATTGATTTTCCAATAAAAAATTGTTTTTTAGTTCCTTAAAGAATGCCCTAAGGACACTCGTTAGTATGATCCTTACTTAAAATGTTCTGAATAATACATCTTTCATGAAAAATTGTTATAAATTTTATTCAATTTTTATATGAGAAAAATTTGAAAATAAACAAGTTCTAATGTTAACAAATCATTAAATATTATTAATATAAACAAATAACTTCATATCCTTTTTCGTAATTTATTATGTAAAAGCGATTTTTTTTACACTACCCAAACGAAATAGATTATCTTAAAATTGCTTTTCAGCAAATAGACCCAAACAAAAACAGATTCTGATTATAATCGATTATTACAATAATCGATTATCAGCATAATCTTCTTTTTTTTTTTCAGATTTCCCAAACACACTCTAATTATCCGCAGAAATGAAGATTATTGTTGGTATGGTTGGAGCAATTATGAATCACCATAATCTGCTACGGTAAAGGTTTCTTCTCGAATGGGATATGTTCATACATTGTCATAAGAAAGAGATTGATGGAGATCTTGGAATGATCCATAAAGGTTTCTTCTCGTTGTAAGTTGCTCTATCTATTTAATTGGAAGCAATGGAGATTCCGGAGAATCGGAAATGGATGTATCGTAGGTTGGATCGTAATAAACGTCTTAGGGAAGAGTTTAGAGATGAGGTACGTGAGTTTATAGAGTTTGTGTTAGTCAAGAGAGATTTATAAGACGGAGCGATGATAAGTTGAAGTGTCCTTGCTCAAGATGCAAGTGTAAAGCTTTCAAAGGCGTGGATGGAGTGGTGGTCGATCTTTATGAGAAGGGGTTCATGTTTGATTACTATTGGTGAAGCAAACATGGTGAGTCCTTGCCAGATTTTAGCCCTATTCGAAGGTTCGTACTATGGAAGTGGTGAGCGGGGGGGGGATTGAATCCTTAAGAGCAGATGATAATGGATCATGATGGATCCTCAGTTGGTGTTTCACTAGAAGAAGATGGTGGAATGGGTTCCCAATACACAGAGGATAATCCGAATCCCAAAGCTCGAAGATTCTTTGACATGCTGAGTGTTGCAAAAGCTCTGTTATGGGAAGGATGTCGGCAGTGCACAGAATTGTCGATGTCTTTGGAAGCTTTGAGTATCAAATATGATTATCTTATGCAAGAATGATGTTTTAATCGAATCGCCAGGTTAATGGCCAATGCGTTGTCAAAAGACAACTAGATACCTACTAGTTTTTATCATGCTAAGAAGTCTGTGGAGAATTTAGGCCTGGGGTGTTTGAAAATTGATTGTTACCCGAATGGATGCATGTTGTGTTGTTTTGGCTTCAACGACTCAAGAGGGGGGGGGTGAATTGAGTCTTTCAAAGAAAATATTTCCCTCTTAAAACTTTTTCACAAAGCTTTATAAATCAGAGTTGCGGATTTGTGTTCTCAGGATCTTTTATAAAATCGATGAAGAGTTTTTACAAAATCTTGAATAGAAGGTGATGAGGATAAGAAAGTGATGAGCCTCTGTTTGACTGGTTTTATAACTAGTAAAGACCTTGGCTTTGTGCTTATTTTATATCAATTTTACCCAAATTAGACTTGATTGTCCTTAAGTAGTATTTTGAGTCTGTAAATTGTTTTTAAGTTAATTTAGTTGATTTAGAGTTAAATAAAATACTTATTATATTTTCTTATTTTCAGGTTAATAAAAGGAATAAATCTGGAGTCTTTCGCCCCGCGAGAAGACTGTTCGCCCCGCGAACCAGAAGGTGACTGTTCCTGAAAATTGAAAAACTTTCTATCTCGCCCCGCGAAGACCGTACTCGCCTCGCGAGTAATGCTACCTTGGAAAAGTCAGAGACGATCACGGTTTGGGCATGCTGGAGGTCACGGGCGTTACAGTTGGGAATTTGAAGAGTTCGCCTCGCGAAGCGATTCTCGCCTCGCGAGAAGACCAAGAGTTGCAGACCTTTCGCATAATTCGCCTCGCGAGCAGTGCTTCGCCTCGCGAGGACTTGGATTCCAGAAACGTGTATATAAAACAGTCTTAGGCAGAACTGAGTCATAGTTAGTCAGAATTAGCCAGTTTTGGCTAGTTTCTGAGTTTGTAGTTTTTTTGTTTTCATCTTAGTTTATTGTTTTACTTTTGTAATGGAGAGCTAGTCTCCTAGATTAATCTACTGTAATTGGTTTCTGTTAACACTTGAGGTTCTGTATTCCAAGTTTAGTTGCTTTTCTCTTTTCAATGCCATGCTGTATGTTTCTGTTTGTTATTTCAGGAATGTATAGTGTGGTATTGTTTCATTTCGGTGATGTAATGTTCCTATATATAATCGCGTTTGTTATTTCGCGTGTGTTCATTCATGTTCGTTTGTTCATGAGAGCTTAACCCCGTTTGTTATTTCGGGAATAGGAACATACATCTGTAGTAGAGCGGTTTTCGTTTGTTAATTGTTGCTACAATCGGGAGGGGATTAGTATCTGCTTAGGATTTGCATGAATCAATGATAGTGGGAAACCAAGAACAGTAGGTTAATCGTCTTTTGTTTATTTGTTATTCTCTTTAACTACTTTGTTTTCATTATTTTGTTTTCTTAATTTAGTTTCAAATCTCAAAACCCCCATTTCTAACTTTTACTAATTTTCTGTTAATAATAACAACACCTAAAGAGTCCTTGAGAGACGATCCGAGTTGTCGCTCTATACTGCATTATTTTTATAATCGCTCGTTCTTTTTGGCGCGTGGCGACAGCGCGGTCAAAAATTGGCGCCGTTGCCGGGGACTCTTGTTTGTTGTTATTAGCAGAAAGTTACATTTAAAAAAAAAAAATTTCTTTTCTAGTTAGTTTTGTCTGCTTGTCTGGTTGTTTGATTGCCATGGATAATTACATGTATGGATATTTGCCTAATGTTTATTATGAACCACCGCCTTGCATGTATTATCCTAATTTTAGTGAGCCACCACCATACTATCCTAGCCAAGTGACCACCTCTGCACCTTCCGAACCTTCACAGAGCACCTTGGATGAGATTGCTTCAATGCTACAACAAATGGAAGAGAACAATCATCGGATGGCATACAATCTTGAATTTCAACAGA
The DNA here is from genome assembly GCA_030762895.1 of Sophora flavescens. NCBI lineage: Eukaryota > Viridiplantae > Streptophyta > Magnoliopsida > Fabales > Fabaceae > Sophora > Sophora flavescens. The sequence goes on along the minus strand of CM061062.1, from coordinate 64,043,490 downwards.
GGATGGAGGCAATGGAGGCAAGTAATCGTGAAGCCCAACAGAGGGACCAAGCTGAATCTCAAAAGTTGTGGGCTCTAATTGATCAAGTTACCGCCAACTCGGCTGCGATGCTAACTCCACAGCCCCTTGAGGAACATAAGGATTCACAGATGGTTATTCCTGAAAATACTTTTGATGATAATTCTGATGATAATGTTTCTGTTGATGATGATTTATGTGTTGAATCCCCTGATCCTAATGCTTGTTATTGTGACGGAACTGCTTTGTGTGTTGAATGTTTTACAGGTTTATACTTTTCAGGAAAAATAGAAAATGCGGATCGTTTTGCAGGTTTGTTCTGTTCAGGAAACTTAGAAAAAGAGGATCAAGAGGGCAGCTGCTCCCCCGTGCCTGAAGATAAAGAAGAACCTTTGGGAGTAGATGATTCAAGTAAAACAATTGAATGTGTTGAGAGTAATGGGGTGGATGAATTGATTGAAGAATTCCCAGACATTGTAGATTTTTCTGATTCATTTTCTTGTAATATATGTACTGACTCTAACCTTTGTTTGGTGTGTGCTGAAATTTCTGCGTGTATAGCAGGTGAAAAATTTGTTCGTGCAGTAAATGAAGAAACTGCAGAAATTGAAGCAACACCGGTAACCGTTTCTAACTGTTTTCCACCTCCCCCTGTGGAACCAAAAGCTCCGGATTTTGCACCCTTGGATTTTGCACCATGGCCAGTCCAAGAGGTTGAGCCCCACTTCTATTGGGAGGATTTTGTTGAGAAAGCGGTCAGCTGTGACCCGAAGGGGAGTGAGAAGTCCGCCGCACTCGGCGAAGTCATCATAATTGTCAAGCACCCACTTCCAAATCAAGCTGCAAGTCATGGAAGCATGGAATGAGCTTCCGCCCTTTGGCCACCACGTGGGCCTTATGCTACAAGCAGTGGGATCCTGGTGGAACCGCCCTTCAATGAGTTTTCTTAACCCTTTATCCTTTTTAATTTTCTTTTCCTTACTTTAATTTTGTTTTGTTTTGAATAAAGCTCCTGAATAATTTGAGAAGCTCAGGAGTTGTGTTTGAGTCTTTTGTCGGCAAGTTTATTGGTTTGATTGATTTTGTATAGATGGATTGCATGATAGTGTTGACTGTTTTCCCCCTAGGATTTGAAATTTTTTTTGAAAAATGATCCCCATGTGATTGAAAACTGAACTTTGAGATTTTATTATGATGGCATGATTTATGATAAGTTTGGGGTGATAGGAAGCACACACTAGGGATAGAATCTCTTTCAAGCAATTTGCACATAAATGTCCAGGTGAGGTTTTGGACCTCCAACATGTTTTAAACTGTGTGAAAATCACTTTTGATTGCACTTTCCTGAATTTGCTTGAATCTCTTTTTGGTTTGCATGATTATATGTTTGCTTCAGATGATTTAGGCATTTTCTTTGTAAATAGCTACTTGACCTAAAATAACCAAATCCTAATGCATGTTCCCTAGTTAGCCCCATTGAGCCTATTAGCCTGTTAATTCTTGATAACCTAATGTTACAAGCCCAAAAATCTGGAAAACCATGTTAACCCGATCTTAGGATTAGGAGAGCATGTAATCTTAGAATGGGTGCAAGAAACCAAAGTTTGGGGTGGCTGCAAGGCGTAATATGTTGTTTAGGATTGAGAAAAAAATTTATGTGAAAAAAAAAATGAAAGAAAAAGAAAAGCAGAAATTAAAAAAAATTTAAATAAAAAGTGCAAAAATACCAAAAAGAAATAAAAAGGTTGTAGTCACCCAGAAGCATAAAGAAAAAAAAATAAAAATAAAAAAAAGGAACTTGAGTGAATTTCAAAATGTAAATATAGTTCATGCTCTCTTAGTTCCCAGGGTCCTCAGCCCAGTTCCTTTGTATATCCTACCCTTAGCCAGGCCCCATTACAACCCATAAAAGACCTTCTGATGTTGCTTGCATGTTTTCTGTGGGAATCATTTTGAGATGAAAATCAAATTTATGGGAAGTGCTCTTAAAAGTGGAAATTGAGTGAAATGTTAGCCTGACACAAATTGAGCGATTGAGTGAACATAAATTTCCCTTGTGAGGAAGGAAGTTGTTTGATTTTGGTGATCTCCCTCTTGTGTGTAACTTAGACCCCCTGCTTAGATTTCTGATTGTCTGAATGATTAATTTCTCAATGTTTAGAATAAATGAATGTGGGGATTGCTTTGCTTGAAAGGGGGGAACATTGAAAGAAAAATTGTTTTGAAAAATTGCTTGAAATCTATGGAAAGTTGATTGAATCTTTTGAGCTTGCCAGGTCTTTAGTCTTTTTAAGTTTTTGAGTGTAGTTTGCTTGGGGACAAGCAAAGTTTAAGTTTGGGGTATTTTGATGAGCCTCTGTTTGACTGGTTTTATAACTAGTAAAGACCTTGGCTTTGTGCTTATTTTATATCAATTTTACCCAAATTAGACTTGATTGTCCTTAAGTAGTATTTTGAGTCTGTAAATTGTTTTTAAGTTAATTTAGTTGATTTAGAGTTAAATAAAATACTTATTATATTTTCTTATTTTCAGGTTAATAAAAGGAATAAATCTGGAGTCTTTCGCCCCGCGAGAAGACTGTTCGCCCCGCGAACCAGAAGGTGACTATTCCTGAAAATTGCAAAACTTTCTATCTCGCCCCGCGAAGACCGTACTCGCCTCGCGAGTAATGCTACCTTGGAAAAGTCAGAGACGATCACGGTTTGGGCATGCTGGAGGTCACGGGCGTTACAGTTGGGAATTTGAAGAGTTCGCCTCGCGAGGCGATTCTCGCCTCGCGAGAAGACCAAGAGTTGCAGACCTTTCGCATAATTCGCCTCGCGAGGACTTGGATTCCAGAAACGTGTATATAAAACAGTCTTAGGCAGAACTGAGTCATAGTTAGTCAGAATTAGCCAGTTTTGGCTAGTTTCTGAGTTTGTAGTTTTTTTGTTTTCATCTTAGTTTATTGTTTTACTTTTGTAATGGAGAGCTAGTCTCCTAGATTAATCTACTGTAATTGGTTTCTGTTAACACTTGAGGTTCTGTATTCCAAGTTTAGTTGCTTTTCTTTTTTCAATGCCATGCTGTATGTTTCTGTTTGTTATTTCAGGAATGTATAGTGTGGTATTGTTTCATTTCGGTGATGTAATGTTCCTATATATAATCGCGTTTGTTATTTCGCGTGTGTTCATTCATGTTCGTTTGTTCATGAGAGCTTAACCCCGTTTGTTATTTCGAGAATAGGAACATACATCTGTAGTAGCGGTTTTCGTTTGTTAATTGTTGCTACAATCGGGAGGGGATTAGTATCTGCTTAGGATTTGCATGAATCAATGATAGTGGGAAACCAAGAACAGTAGGTTAATCGTCTTTTGTTTATTTGTTATTCTCTTTAACTACTTTGTTTTCATTATTTTGTTTTCTTAATTTAGTTTCAAATCTCAAAACCCCCATTTCTAACTTTTACTAATTTTCTGTTAATAATAACAACACCTAAAGAGTCCTTGAGAGACGATCCGAGTTGTCGCTCTATACTGCATTATTTTTATAATCGCTCGTTCTTTTTGGCGCGTGGCGACAGCGTGGTCAGAAAGATTAATAAAGAATAGGTTCAGGTTCAATAACTCAGTAATAACAAAATACGGTTTATAAAAATCAAGAACAGAAATTATACTTGAACTTTAAACATCAAAGTTGCAGGTTCTTGAATCATAAACAGAAAGTAAAGGAGTTTGAGTTTAGAGATACTACACAACCAGATTTATCCTGGTTCAGTCACCACCACTGTGACCAACATCCAGTTCCCACTCCACTTGTGAGATTTCACACACTAACACCCAAGCTTTGCCAGTGGTCGCGCTGTCGCGCACGCGCCAAAAAGGACGAGCGGGTTTTAAAACTGTAGTTTAGGGCGACAACTCGGATGTCGTTCTCAAGGACCCTTAAAGTGTTATTTTTCACAAAAATAAGTTTTTTTTTTTTTGGGGGGGGGGTGGGTTTGGATTGAGATGCAATCAAAGAAAACAAAATAATGAAAACAGAGCAATAAAACAAGACAGTTCAAAGAGGTTATCAAATGACCAAAAACAGATTAATCTATTGCTCTCGATTTCCCAACTATCATAGGTTCATGCAATTTCCAAGCCCTAAGCAGATTTTAATCCCCTCCCGGTTGTAGCAACAATTTACAAGCGAAACCACTACTACAGATACATGTCCCTATTCCCGAATCAAGCAAACGGGGTTAAGCCCTTCGTGAACTAAGCGAACACGAAACGTACACACGCGAATTAAGAAGACGCGATTAATTATAAGAACATGATATCACCGGAAATAAATCAACACAATACAATATACTCCTGAATTAAGCAAACAGAAATATAAAGCATGGCATTGAAGAGGGAAAAGCATACAAAACAGGAAATACAAGAACCTCAAGTATAGTGGAAATCAATTACAATAGATTAATCCTAGAAACTTAGTTCTCCATAACAAAAACGAAAACACACAGAGAAAAAATGTAAACAGAACAATGGAGAAGCAAAAGTCCCTCATATTCTGCCCAGACAGCCTTTTATACTATTCAGAATTTTAGCCCACTCGCGAGGCGAATCATATCTCGCGACGCGAATCTTGCGAACAGTCTGCAACCTTTGGTATTCTCGCGAGGCGAACACACCTTCCGCGAGGCGAGGAACTGAAGAGTCTTCTTATTACGCCCGTTATGAATATCAGGGGCCAACTGTGATGCTTTCTGACTTCCAGACTCGCGAGGCGAATGGATTCTCGCGAGGCGAGGCTCTTCAACTTCAAAACTGCCACAGCCGTGACCTTCAACATGGGCAAGCCGTGATCGTCTCTGACTTTTCAGGCTTGGGTGACTCGCGGGGCGAGATCTTCTTCGCAGGGCGAACCAGAGACCTTGCATTTTCTTGGAACAGTCAGCTTCGGGGTCGCGAGGCGAAGAGATGTTCGCGAGGCGAATCCCCTATTTCTTTATTTTCTTGACTTCCAACTTAACCTGAAAACAAAGACACAACTATAAGTACATTATTTGACTCAAAACTAGCTAAAGTAACCTAAAACTACTTTAGAGACTCAAAACCTTGCTTGAGGACAATCTAATCTAATTTGGGTGAAAATAGGATATAATTTGCACAAAACCCTGGTCATACTAGCCATAAAACTAGATGAGCCAGAGGCTTATCAAAATACCCCAAACTTAAACTTTGCTTGTCCCCAAGCAAACTAAGACTCAAAAATCAAAAAGACTCAAGACCTGGCAAGCTTAAAAGATTCAATCAACCTTACACAAATTCAAGCAATACATCAAAACAGTTTTCTTCAATGTCCCCCTTTCAAACAAAGCAATCCCCACATTCATTTATTCTAAACATTTGAGAATTTCATCATTCAGACAATCAAAAATCTAAGCAGGGGATCTAAGTTACACACAAGAGGGGGATCACCAACTTCAAACAACTGCCTTCCTCACAAAGGCATTTAGTGTTCACTCAATCACTCAATTTGTGTCAGGCTATTAACATTGCACTCAGTTTCACTTTTAAGAGAACTTCCCATAAATTTGATTTTCATCTCAAAAATGGTTCCCACAGAAAACATGCATGCAACATCAAAAGGTCTTTTATGGGTTGTAATGGGGCCTGACTAAGGGTAGGATATACAAAGGTACTAGGCTGAAGACCGTAGGAACTAAGAGAGCATGAACATTATTTACACTTTGAAATTCTACTCAAGTTCCTTTCTTTATTTTCCTTTATGCTTTGGGTGACTACATCCTCTCTTTTTTTTATCATTTTTTTTTACAATGCTTTTGGCTCCAACCTTTTTATTGTATTTTTTTTTCTCAATCCCAACAACATATTCCACACCTTGTAGCCACCCCAAACTTAGTTTCTTGCACCCATTCTAAGATTACATTCTCTCCTAATCCTAAGATCGGGTTAACATGGTTTTCCAGATTTTTGGGCTTATAACATTAGGTTATCAAGAATTAACAGGTTAATAGGCTCAATGGGGCTAACTAGGGAACATGCATTAGGAATTGGTTATTTTTAGGCTAAGTAGTTATTTACAAAGAAAATGCCTAAATCATCTGAAGCAAACACATAATCATGCAAACCAAAAAGAGATTCAAGCAAATTCAGGAAAGTGCAACTTGAAAGTGATTTTCACATAGTCAAAAACATGTTGGAGGCTCAAACCTCACCTGGACATTCATGCAAATTGTTTGAAAGAGATTCTATCCCTAATGTGTGCTTCCTATCACCCCAAACTTATCATAAATCATGCCATCATAACAAAATCTCAAAGTTCAGTTTTCAATTTCACATGGGAATCACTTTTCAAACTCAAAAAATTTTCAGCCTAGGGGGAATCATCACATATCAATCATGCAAGCAATCTGTGCAACATCAATCAAAATCCAATAAACTTGCCAACAAAAGACTCAACACACAAATACTCCTGAGCTTCTCAAATTATTCAGGAGCTTTATTCAAAGAAAAGGAAAAAACTACAACTAGTTCCCTCCCCCACACTTAAAACATGCATTGTCCCCAATGAAACAACATAACAATAAAAACAGAGTGAGGGAAAGGAAAGGGAAACTCCCGGATCAAGTATCGGTGTAGGTTGGAGCTTCCAAGGAGAGCTCCTCAACATTAACTTCCACAGGAATACCAGCATCCACACCATGGAATGGCTTCAGCCTCTGCCCGTTAACCTTGAAGGTCTTGTTGGTACCTGTACTTTGAATCTCTACTGCACCATAAGGAAACACATTAGTAACCACAAATGGTCCAATCCACTTGGACCTAAGTTTCCCAGCCATCAGTCTTAGGCGGGATTAAACAATAAGACCTTCTGACCCACAAAAAATTCTTTCCTAACAATCATCCTATCATGAAAAAGTTTTGTTTTCTCTTTATAAATTCTGGAGCTTTCATTGGCTTCTAGCCTAAGCTCCTCAAGTTGCTGCAACTGCAGTTTTCTTTCAACACCAGCTTCCTTCATGTCCAAGTTACAGCTCTTTACTGCCCAATATGCCCGGTGCTCAACCTCCACAGGGAGATGGCATGCCTTACCAAATACAAGCCTAAAGGGGGACATTCCTATAGGTGTCTTGAAAGCAGTCCTCTGGGCCCACAGTGCGTCTTCCAGACGGCGGCTCCATTCCTTCCTGTTCGGCTGCACCATCTTCTCTAGAATTTGCTTGATCTCCCTGTTGGATATTTCAGCCTGGCCATTGGTTTGGGGATGATAAGCAGTGGAAACTCTATGTACAACCCCATACTTCCTGAGTAAGGCTTCCATGGTTCTGTTGCAGAAGTGTGTGCCTTGGTCACTGATGATGGCCTTAGGTATGCCAAACCTGCAAAAAATGTTGGACCTAACAAATTTGGAAACAACCTTAGCATCGTTAGTCCTAGTGGGGATTGCTTCCACCCACTTTGAAACATAATCTACAGCCAAAAGAATATATACAAAACCAAAAGAAGGAGGGAAAGGACCTATAAAATCCATCCCCCACACATCAAAGACCTCACAAAAGAGCATGGGCTGCTGAGGCATCTCACTCCTACGAGTGATGGCAGGGCCTGTTATTTGACATTCTTTACAATTCTTGTATACCTCATAGGAATTCTAAAAATTGTGGGCCAATAAAACCCAGAATCCAGGACCTTTCTTGCCGTCCTCTGTGGTCCAAAATGTCCTCCAACTGGAGAGGCATGAGAGAAATGCAGGATGGATTCTGTCTCATGATCCGGGATACACCTCCGAATCACCTGATCACTGCAAAACTTCCACAGGTTGGATCATCCCACACATAGTACTTTGCATCGCTCTTGAGCTTGTGGAACTTATGTCTACTTGTACCTGCAGGAACAACACCAGCAACAAGAAAATTTACAATGTCAGCAAACCAGGGGGTTACCCCATACAGATGTAAAAGTCTCTCATCAGGGAAATCATCTTGGATGGGAGAAGGATCCTCATCCCTTGCTATCCGGCTCAAGTGATCTGCTACCAAATTTTCAGCTCCACTTTTATCCTTTATCTCCACATTGAATTCTTGGAGCAAAAGCATCCACCGGATCGAGTCTTGGCTTAGCTTCGGTTTCTTTAATGAGATATTTCGTAGCTGCATGGTCAGTGAAAACAATAACCCTAGAACCTAGCAAATATGACCTAAACTTATCAAGTGCAAATACAACAAGCTAGCGCTTCTTTCTCAGTGGTGGTGTAATTTGATTGTGCAGCATCTAATGTCCTAGAAGCATAATGAATTACATGGGCAACCTTGCCCACCCTTTGTGCCAGAACTACTCCCACAGCAAAATTGGAAGCATCACACATTAGTTCAAAAGGAGTGTCGATCAAATGGGGTGGATGACAGGGGTAGAAGTCAACGCTTTTTTCAGATAGTCAAATGACTCCTTGCAATGGTCATCAAAATGAAACAGGGCATCATTCTTCAGCAGGTTTGACAATGACAGTGCTATCTTGCTGAAGTCCTTTATAAAGCTCCTGTAGAAACCTGCATGTCCAAGAAAAGAACGGATCTCGCGTACGCAAGATGGGTAAGGCAATGAAGAAATTACATCAATTTTTGCAGGATCTACTGAAATACCCTCTTTAGAAATTACATGACCCAAAACTATCCCCTGTTCTACCATAAAGTGGCATTTCTCATAGTTTAAAATCAAATCAGTCTCAATACATCTTTGTAGAACTAGACTCAGACTATGCAGACATGCATCAAATGAGGAGCCATATACAGTAAAATCATCCATGAACACCTCTATGCAATTTTCAATAAATTCAGAGAAAATGCTAAGCATGCATCTTTGAAAGGTGCCAGGAGCATTACAAAGGCCAAATGGCATCCTCCTATAAGCAAACGTACCGAAGGGGCACGTGAAGGTGGTCTTTTCCTGATCCTCAGGGGCAATATGAATCTGGAAATACCCGGAAAAGCCATCAAGAAAGCAATAATGAGATTGACCAGCCAGCCGATCCAGAATCTTATCTATGAACGGAAAAGGAAAATGATCCTTTCTGGTGGCCTGGTTCAACTTCCTATAGTCTATACAAACTCGCCAGCTATTCTGGACTCTAGTAGGCACAAGCTCATTATTTTCATTCCTAACTACTGTTAGACCAGACTTCTTTGGTACAACTTGCACCGGACTTACCCAAGTACTATCAGAGATGGGGTATTTAATACCTGCCTGTAGAAGCTTAGTCACCTCTTTCTTCACCACATCCAAAATCAATGGGTTTAGTCGCCTTTGGGCCTGTCTAACTGGCTTAGCCCCATCCTCCAATAAAATTCTGTGCATGCATCTGGAGGGGCTAATTCCTGGAATATCAGCCAATGTCCACCCAATAGCCTTCTTGTGCTTCTTCAGAACCTCCAATAGTTTGGCTTCCTGGTCAGAGTCGAGGCTGGAAGAGATGATGACTGGAAGTCTTTCATTTGTCTCTAGGTAAGCATACTTCAAGTTCTCTGGGAGTGGCTTGAGCTCTAAGGAGGGCGGCTGCTCAACAGATGGTGCATTGGGAGTAGCCATGATGCCACGGACTTCTGCAGAACAGACAGCTTCACTCTCACTATCACTATCACTATCATTATCACTCTGCAAAGTTGAATCCAAAAACTCAGAACAAACAGCACATGGGTTAGTGTCAGTGCAGTTAGTACAAGTATATACATCATCAAAACCAGAAATAAAAGGAAAATCAGAAATTAAGTCCTCATGGGTATCCTCAATAAGATCAGAAAGCAACTCTAAGTGGAAAACAGAGTGCTCCTCCAGTGGGTGTTTCATAGCATCAAAGATCTTGAACTTGGCCACAATACCACCAAACTCCATAGACATAGTCCCATCATACACATCAATCTTAGTCTTGGATGTCATCATGAATGGTCTGCCGAAGATTATAGGTGATCTACTAGAATGTGTCTCTCCTGCCATGTCTAGGATGTAGAAGTCCACAGGGAAGATCAAATCATCAACTTGCACTAGCCCATCCTCTACCATTCCCATGGGTCGGGCACTGGTCCTGTTAGCCAACTGGATGGTGAGACCTGTATACTGCAATGGCCCAAGATCAAGGTTGTTAAAGATGGAGGTAGGCATGACATTTATGGATGCTCCCAAGTCCAACATGCTGTTTTCAAACTTCCTGTCCCTAATAGTGCATGGAATAGTAAATGTGCCTGGGTCCTTGCACTTCTGTGGTAGTGCCTGAGTAGGGGCTAAAACAGCAACTCTCTCTGGTGCAGGCCTAGACTGGATAAGAGCTGAGACATTTCTCCCCAAGTCAACCCTCTCATTATTCTTCATCTTCCTCTTGTTGGTGCATAGATCCTTCAAAAATTTGGCATACTTGGGCACTTGCTTGATCACATCTAGGAGAGGAATATTTACAGCCACCTTTCTGAACACATCAAGAATTTCCTTCTCCTTATCTTCACCACCAATCTTCTTATTATTCTGCAATCTGTGTGGGAATGGGATGGGTGGTCTGTACACTTTTTCAGATTCATCTTCCACATTAGGCTCTGGAGTAACCTCCACAGTAGGCTCAGGAGTTACCTCAATAGGTTCTTCATCCTTTCATGAGGTGGCCTCAACAACTTTGCCAGATCTCAGAGATATGGCACTCACATTAGGATTGGAGGCATTAGGATTTATCACTGGCTGTGCAGGTAGCTGGGTTATTCTTTGAGCTTGCTGTATGTTATTTATGTCTGTGGCAAGTCTGTCCAACCTTTGTCTCTAAATTCTGAATCTGGCATCTTGCTCTCTTTGAAACTCTGCTCGTGAGGCCCGGAACTGCCCATTTGCTTTCTGAAAAAGTGTAGTCATTTGTGCATTCATTTATGAAGTCATTTGCTTGAACATGTCCTCCAGTGAAGGTCCAGATGGTGCAGAAGTAGTGACTGGAGGATGATTCTGAGGTGCTGCCATCGGTTGTTGTTGGGATGAGTTCCCATACCGCAGATTAGGATGATTCCTCCAGTTGGGATAGTACCTATTGGTGGAGAGGTCTGGAGTGCTTGTCCGATTCTCGATCGTTTCCCTGATTAAATGGATTTACTGCATAAGCTTGAGGCACTTCACTGACAAACTCTTCTCTCTGGATGGGGCATGGATCATATGGGTGCTCAGGTGAATTGCACATGCTACATAACTTTGCAGGCTGAACTCTGTCTATTGCCAATTGCCTTATAAAAGAGGCCAGCTCATCCAATCTATTCTCAAGGGCAGCCTGGTTGGAAGATGAACTATGAATCTCATGCACACCTCTTGTCTCAACTGAATTTCTTCTTGTAGTAAACTGCTGGGAATTCAGTGACATATTCTCAATGAGTTGCTTGGCAGCAGCTGGGGTCTTATCAACAAGCGCTCCCCCACTAGCAGCATCCAAAAGATTCCTATCCATCGGCAGTAATCCTTCATAAAAGTACTGGATCAGGAGCTGTTCAGAAATTTGATGCTGGGGGCAACTGGATACCAAATGCTTGAACCTTTCCCAATATTCAGCTAGCGACTCATTCCCTTGCCTGATGCCACATATTTCTTTTCTTATTGAAGCAGCTCTTGAAGCAGGAAAGTATCTTTCTAGAAAAACCCTCTTCAAATCATTCCAAGTGGTGATGGAGTTGGGCTCAAGATACAGCAGCCAATCTTTTGCAGCTCCCTGGAGTGAAAATGGAAAAGCCTTCAGCTTGATACTATCCTCAGTGACTCCCTCTGATCTCGAGGTTGTGGAGCAGACAACTTGGAATTCCTTCAAGTGCTTGTGTGGATCCTCACCTGCAAGACCATTAAACTTTGGCAACAAGTAAATGAAACCAGATTTTAGTTCAAAAGGAGTATCAGCACCAGGATATGAAATACACAATCCATTATAGTTGACATCAGGGGCAGCAAGCTGTCTTAATGTCCTCTGGTCTCCCATATTTTCAAAAACAGTTTTGGAATTAGTATCACTACTAGTGCTGGCCCGAAATTCTCTACGGAGTGTGTGCAGTGTTCTTTCAATTTCCGGGTCAAAATCACACAGTTCAGGGCAGTTAGACCTAGTAGCCAGACCAATTCAAAACAAAAACATAAAATAAAAGAAAGAAAAGAAAAGAAAAAAAATGGAAAAATAACAACTAAGAGTCCCCGGCAACGGTGCCAATTTTTGGTCGCGCTGTCGCGCACGCGCCAAAAAGGACGAGCGGGTTTTAAAACTGTAGTTTAGGGCGACAACTCGGATGTCATTCTCAAGGACCCTTAAAGTGTTATTTTTCACAAAAATAAGTTTTTTTTTTTTGGGGGGGGGGGGGGGTTTTGATTGAGATGCAATCAAAGAAAACAAAATAATGAAAACAGAGCAATAAAACAAGACAGTTCAAAGAGGTTATCAAATGACCAAAAACAGATTAATCTATTGCTCTCGATTTCCCAACTATCATAGGTTCATGCAATTTCCAAGCCCTAAGCAGATTTTAATCCCCTCCCGGTTGTAGCAACAATTTACAAGCGAAACCACTACTACAGATACATGTCCCTATTCCCGAATTAAGCAAACGGGGTTAAGCCCTTCGTGAACTAAGCGAACACGAAACGTACACACGCGAATTAAGCAGACGCGATTAATTATAGGAACATGATATCACCGGAAATAAATCAACACAATACAATATACTCCTGAATTAAGCAAACAGAAATATAAAGCATGGCATTGAAGAGGGAAAAGCATACAAAACAGGAAATACAAGAACCTCAAGTATAGTGGAAATCAATTACAATAGATTAATCCTAGAAACTTAGTTCTCCATAACAAAAACGAAAACACACAGAGAAAAAATGTAAACAGAACAATGGAGAAGCAAAAGTCCCTCATATTCTGCCCAGACAGCCTTTTATACTATTCAGAATTTTAGCCCACTCGCGAGGCGAAGCATATCTCACGACGCAAATCTTGCGAACAGTCTGCAACCTTTGGTATTCTCGCGAGGCGAACACACCTTCCGCGAGGCGAGGAACTGAAGAGTCTTCTTATTACGCCCGTTATGAATATCAGGGGCCAACCGTGATGCGTTATGACTTCCAGACTCACGAGGCGAATGGATTCTCGCGAGGCGAGACTCTTCAACTTCAAAACTGCCACAACCGTGACCTTCAACACGGGCAAGCCGTGATTGTCTCTGACTTTTCAGGCTTGGGTGACTCGCGGGGCGAGATCTTCTTCGCAGGGCGAACCAGAGACCTTGCATTTTCTTGGAACAGTCAGCTTCGGGGTCGCGAGGCGAAGAGATGTTCGCGAGGCGAATCCCCTATTTCTTTATTTTCTTGACTTCCAACTTAACCTGAAAACAAAGACACAACTATAAGTACATTATTTGACTCAAAACTAGCTAAAGTAACCTAAAACTACTTTAGAGACTCAAAACCTTGCTTGAGGACAATCTAATCTAATTTGGGTGAAAATAGGATATAATTTGCACAAAACCCTGGTCATACTAGCCATAAAACTAGATGAGCCAGAGGCTTATCACCAGGTATCTTGAAACCTTTGCACCACAGAGCACTCCTTCACCTCGAGATACCACACTCTTGTGAAGAGCCTCAATGTTCAACCTTAGGGATACCTCACCCTAATCACTCAAAGAGACTCCCTCTCTCTTTACAATCAAAAGTAAAACAAAAGTTGATTCTAACTCTCAGTAGTCAGATAAACAAATTGAAGCACTTATGAGAACAAAACACTCTTTTCACAATAAACTCAATGAAGATGATGAATGATATGTGTATCGTTATAATTCTGTTGTTATTCGTTAAGATTCTTCTAAAAGTGTTCCTTTGATCCCTCTTTATATAGAAAACAAGTTATAGTCGTTGAGATCAATCAAAACAGATTTGTATCTGATTTAACAGAATCTGTTTTCTTGATTCTTGTTCTTGAGATAAGATTCTAATAGTTCTTATAGAATTCGCGTCCATAAAATAATGAGTCCATTTGGAAAAATAGCCGCGTCCATCTTAAAAAAAAATGCCGAGTCCATTTGCCACGCCGTCAGACGGGAGTACTAACACAAAGTAATTGGACGTGCTCCAACTAGTAGACGAGCGCTTGTATTATTTTAGTAGACGAGCGCTTGTATCACTTTAGTGGAAGAGCACTTCTGTCACTTTAGTAGACGTGCGCTTGTGTCATTTTAGTAGACGTGAGCTTCTGTCACTTTAGTAGATGTGAGCTTCTGCCACTTTCTTGGACGCCAGCTTTTACCACTGTTGGACGAGTGCTTCTATTATTCCCGGTGTTGGACGAGCGCTTCTATTATTATTTCCAAAAATCATTTTCATTAACGAAAACTTATTCCTTTTAATGTAGGTTATGAAAAAAGATTTTCTTCATGCATCTTTCTTAATTGAGCTATTTGTGAATAAGAGATTTCATCTTACAAATCATCTAAGACTTAACACTAATTTCTTCGTTTAAGCTCTTGTCTTGATGATTCCTTGATCTTCGTCCTTGCTCTTTGATTCCTCCAAGTTCTTTCTTGAATATTCTCCTTTGATTGCTCACTGAACTTGTTGAATATTGCTTGATACCTGTCTTTACAATTTGACACTAAACACTTGCATACATGTTAAGTTGTATTTGTCATATATCAAAATCTCTCAGTCATTGAGTCTAACAATCTCCCCTTTTTTGATTATGGCAAACCTTTTAACAAATTATAAGCTCAGAATATAAGTGTAGCAGATGCTTAGTGTTTTGACATATTTATATCATGGTATCAAAGCATTCAGAGCAGAAGTATATCAGAGCAAAACAAATATTAACAGAGTATTAACAGAGCAGAATTTGATTTACTCCCTATTAATCATGTAACCTTATAAACTCCTTAGCTCCCCCTCAACATATGCATGTATAATTTGTTCTTTTCTCCTTTATTTATATTATAATTTTTCTCATGTATATTTTGTTATTATCCCCTTTCTTTATATCTTGCTTTTTCCTCCCCCTTTTGGCATCATCAAAAAGGTAAAGAAAAGAAACATTCAAAATAATAGAGAAGGTAAGCATTTTAAACATTCAAACATAGCATATAAAATTGTTCATGATAGAGGGATAGGTTTAGGGACAAATCAAAGAATAAGTGCGTCCATTAATTTTCCTCCCATTTTTAGATTTTCTCCTGTTTCTTTAGAGATTAGATAGAGGATTGATCGATTATGCCCTTCTCTTCTAATGAAGAAGAAGCTTTCCTTGTTCAAGGGCTTGGTAAAGATATCAGCAAGTTGCTTAGTTGTATCAACATATTCAATCTTAATTTCTCTACTTTGTATATGATCTCTAATGAAATGATGTATGATTTCTATGTGTTTAGTTCTAGAGTGTATTATGGGATTCTTAGTTAGGTTAATTGCACTTGTATTGTCACATCTAATAGGAACTTGGTTTAGTTGCACACCATAATCAACTAATTGTTGTTTCATCCATAAAACCTGTGCACAATAGCTACCAGCTGCTACATATTCAGCCTCTGCAGTGGATAAAGCCACACTAGATTGTTTCTTACTGAACCATGATACTAATGAGTTTCCTAGTAAATGGCAAGTTCCACTAGTACTCTTTGTCTCATTTACAACTAGCAAAATCAGAGTCTGAATAGCTAATTAACATACATGCTCCCTTGGGATACCGTAATCCCATGTCTTTTGTTCCTAACAGATACTTAATGATCCTTTTAACTGCTGTTAAGTGTGATTCTTTTGGATTTGCTTGATACCTAGCACACATGCATACACTAAACATGATATCCGGCCTACTAGCAGTAAGATAAAGTAGTGAGCCTATCATACCTCTGAATTTAGAAACATCAACAGGTTTACCTTACTCATCTTTGTCCAGATAACAGGAGGTACTCATTGGAGTAGCCATCTCCTTAGCGTTTTCCATGCCAAACTTAATGATCAACTCATTGTAGTACTTGGTTTGGCTAACAAAGATTCCATTTTCAGTTTGCTTTATTTGCAGTCCAAGGAAAAAGTTCAGCTCACCCATCATTGACATTTCAAACTCACTCAGCATAAGACTTGCGAACTCTTTGCACAAATGCTCATTAGTGGCACCAAAAATTATATCATCCACATATATTTGTACAAGTAAAATGTTGTGTGCCTTTTTCTTGGTGAACAAAGTTGTGTCAACTTTACATCTTTTAAATCCTTTTTCAATGAGAAAATTACTTAACCATTCATACCAAGCTCTAGGAGCTTGCTTTAAGCCATATAGTGCTTTAGACAGTTTATAAACATGGTTAGGCAATTCATTATTCTCAAAACCAGGTGGTTGACCAACATACACTTCCTCTTGTATAAATCCATTAAAGAAAGCATTCTTAACATCCATTTGATACAATTTAAATCCCATTATGCAAGCATAAGCAAGTAGCATTCTTATAGCTTCTAATCTTGCTACTAGTGCATATGTTTCATCATAATCTATGCCTTCTTCGTGTTATACCCTTTGGCAACCAATCTAGCCTTGTTTCTTACAATTATACCACTTTCATCTAGTTTATTCCTGAAAACCCATTTTGTACCTATTACTTGACAGTTCTTGGGTTTAGGCACTAGTTTCCAAACTTGGTTTCTTTCAAACTGGTTTAACTCAATTTTCATAGCCATCATCCAATGTTCATCAATTATAGAATCATCTATGTTCTTAGGTTCTACTTGAGACACAAATGCCATATGATTACAAACATTTCTAAGAGATTGTCTAGTAGTTACCCCCTTTGTAATTTCACCAATGATGTTATCAATTGGATGATTTTTGACAGTCCTCCATTCCTTTGGTAGGTCAGGATGTTGTTCTGTTTGCTTCTGCTGCAGTGATTCGTTCTTTAAGCTTTCATCTTCTTCATTGTCCTGTTTCTCTTCTAGAAGAGTTTCCTCAATTGAATCTGCAAGATCATCAATAACACAATCCTTTCCCAACCTTTTGGGGTTAGACGCATCAAATGTCACATGCACAGATTCCTCAATAGTTTGTGTTCTCTTATTATATATTCTAAATGCTTTACTAGATAGGGAGTAACCTAGGAAAATTCCTTCATCAGCCTTTGCATCAAATTTTCCAAGATTATTCTTTCCATTGTTAAGAACAAAGCATTTGCAAACGAAAAACATGTAAATGTGCTATGTTTGGTTTTCTTCCTTTGTAAAGCTCATACTGGGGTTTTCTTTAAGATTGGTCTTATCAAGACTCTATTTAGCACATAGCAGGCTGTATTGACAAGATCCGCCCAAAAATGTTTTGGCAAGCTAGAGTCGTTCAACATAGTTCTTGCTATCTCCTCTAATGATCTATTCTTTCTTTCCACTACTCCATTTTGTTGTGGAGTTCCAGGAGCAGAAAAATTATGTTGAATGCCATGCTCATCACAAAATTTTTCAAACACTTCATTTTGAAATTCTCCCCCATGATCACTTCTTATAAAACAATTTTTACGTCCTTTTCATTTTGCACCATTTTTGCCATTTTCTTAAATGCAACAAATGAATCACTCTTATGAGATAGAAAACATGTCCATGTATATCTAGAGTAATCGTCTACTATTACCAATGCATACGAGTTACCACCAAAGCTTTTGGTTCTAGATGGACCAAATAAATCCATGTCTAAAAGTTGCAAGGGTCTAGTTGTTGAAACAATGTTCTTTGGTTTAAAAGAGACCTTAACTTACTTTCCTTTTTGACATGCGTCACATAGTCCATCTTTCACAAATTTTAGTTTAGGCAAACCAATTACAAGATCTTTACGAATCAGTTTATTCAAGTGGTTCATGTGAATGTATGCAATTCTTCTATGCCAAAGCCAATCCTCTTCTTCTTTTGAAATAAGACAGCATGCAATATTTGAAGAGATATTATCTAAATCAAGCATATAGATGCTATCTGTCCTATGTCCAATTAATTTCAAATTTTCATCATGCTGATTTTCTATTAAGCAACTATTGGAATTGAATTTTACCTTGAAGCCTCTGTCACATAGTTGACTGATACTTAATAGGTTATGTTTTAGTCCCTCAACATATAGTACATCCTCAATGATTGTTGTTGAGTCACTTCCAATGTTGCCAATGCCAAGTGGTCTCCCTTTATTATTGTCTCCATAGGTAACACTACCACTCGACTTAGGGGTAAAGGAAATGAACTTACTTTTGTCTCCAGTCATGTGCTTGGAACAACCACTGTCAAGATACCATTTCACATTCTTGGCTTTCCAACACACCTACAAAACATAA
This sequence comes from Sophora flavescens, assembly GCA_030762895.1. Classification (NCBI taxonomy): domain Eukaryota; kingdom Viridiplantae; phylum Streptophyta; class Magnoliopsida; order Fabales; family Fabaceae; genus Sophora; species Sophora flavescens. The sequence continues at coordinate 64,025,143 of CM061062.1, read as the reverse complement.
TCATGTTTTTGCTTTAGGTACCCAAATCTGTGTGGGTCCTTTTGAGTTAGTTGGAGCATTAGTTCCTTTAGGAACCCATATATATTTAGACTCATTATAAGCAGATTTTCTGTAATGACATGTAGAAGCTGTGTGACCTTTTCTAGCACAGAAATAGCATTTAACAAATGGTGTGTTTGATGTCATAGGTGCAGCAAAAAATTTGTTGAAAGATTTCTCATGTATCTTAGGTTTATAGCCTATTCCAGCCTTATCATAAACACATTTTTGCTATCCTAACAATGCATCCAAATTATCTCTACCATTTGTGAACTTGGCTAAGTCATTTTTCAGTTTTTCAACTTCTTTAGTCAATGTACAGCTAGATGCATTCCAGATTTCTTTATGACTAGTAACTCTAGATAGATCACCATTCAAATGATTTATATGTTTCTCCAACTTAGGACATTTATCACATATAGGTGCATCTAAGACAGTAGCTAGTTTTTCTTTTAAATCACAATTTTCTGTTTTTAATTGATGTACCTCTTTGTTTAAAACAGAAGTTTTCTCCTCTAAGCATGTGATGGTTTTCTTAGACTTAGTTAGCAATCTAGCAAGTCTAATGGATTCTCTATGAAGTTCTTCAAAAGCATTTTGCAATTCATCATAAGAAGGTTGATAATTAGAACTTACTTCACTTTCTGAATCACTGTTATTGCTGGCCATCAAACACAAGTTTGCCTCCTCAGATTCAGATTCTTCAGTTGAATCTAGATCATTATCATCCCAAGCAATGTAGACCTTTCTTGGCTTTCTCCACTTCTTGTCCTTTGAGTTAAACTTTTCTATTTTGTCCTTCTTTTGAAGTTTTGGACAGTCAAGCTTCATGTGGCCAATCTTTCCACATTCATAGCATGTGATGTTGTTGGACGAGTTGTCACCTTTGCTGAAATTTCCCCTTTGAAAGGTAGATGGCTTTCTTTTGAAGTTTCCTTTCTTCTTTAGGAAGTTCTTGAATTTTCTAACTAGCATTCCCATCTTTTCTTCATAGTTTAGCCTCTTGTTCTGAATCATCATCATCACTTTCTTCTACTTCTTTGACTTGTGATTTCAGAGCCAATCCCTTCTTTCTTTTATCAGTTTCTTCACTCTCAATTAGTCTGTTCAACTCCAATTCATATTCTTGCAATTTTCCAAATAGTGTGGCAATGGTCATTGATGAGAGATCTCCGGATTCTGAGATTGCGGTGACTTTAGGTTGCCATTCCCTGCTCAAGCATCTCATGACTTTGTTAATTTGATCCTCATTTGAGATTGTCTTTTCAAAACCAGCCAATTGATTTACGATGTGTGTGAATCTCTTTTGCATTTCAGTCATAGGTTCTCATCGATTCATTCTGAACAACTCATACTCATGTGTGAGGGTGTTCATTCTTGCACTTTTGACATCTGAGGTTCCTTCATGTGTTACTTGCAATGTATCCCACATCTCCTTTGCTGATTTGTAATTTGAAATCCTGAAAAGCTCATCACGACTTAAAGCAGATGTTATAATATTCTTAGCACGTGCATTATATTGAATTCTTTTCTTATCATCCTCATTCCATTCAGTTTTAGGCTTATTTCTTGGAGCACCATTAGCATCTATAGTAGAGGGGACAAATGGTCCATTTTCTACTACAACCCATATGTCAACCCCTGCTGCCTCAAGAAAGATTAACATTCTTTCCTTCCAATAGATATACTCATATCCATTGAAGGCAGGCGGGCATGTAAGGGAAGCCCCTTCATCTAAACAGTCATTGTAAGCCATGCTTTTATAGCTGTTAAGCCAAACTTAAGAGTTTAGCTCTGATGCCAATTGTTGTTTTGGCTTCAACAACTTGAGGGGGGGGGGGGGTGAATTGAGTCTTTCAAAGAAAATATTTCCCTCTTAAACACAAAGCTTTATAAATCAGAGTTGCGGATTTGTGTTCTCAAGATCTTTTATAAAATCAATGAAGGGTTTTTACAAAATCTTGAATAGAAGGTGATGAGGAAAAGAAAGATTAATAACGAATAGGTTCAGGTTCAATAACTCAGTAATAACAAAATATAGTTTATACAGATCAAGAACAGAAATTATACTTGAACTTTAAACATCAAAGTTGCAGGTTCTTGAATCATAAACAAAAAGTAAAGGAGTTTGAGTTTAGAGATACTACATAACCAGATTTTTCCTGGTTCAGTCACCACCACCGTGACCTACATCCAGTCCCCACTCCACCTGTGGGATTTCACACACTAACACAAGCTTTGCCAAGTAGCTTGAAAAACCTTTACACCACAGAGCACTCCTTCACCTCGAGATACCACACTCTTGTGTAGAGCCTCAATGTTCAACCTTAGGGATACCTCACCCTAATCACTCAGAGAGACTCCCTCTCTCTTTACAATCAAAAGTAAAACAAAAGTTGATTCCTAACTCTCAATAGTCAGATAAACAAATTGAAGCACTTATGAGAACGAAACACTCTTTTCACAATAAGCTCAATGAAGATGATGAATGATATGTGTATCGTTATAATTCTATTGTTATTCATTATGATTCTTCTAAAAGTGTTCCTTTGATCCCTCTTTATATAGAAAACAAGTTATAGTCGTTGGGATCAATCAAAACAGATTTGAATCTGACTTAACAGAATCTGTTTTCTTGATTCTCGTTCTTGAGATAAGATTCTAATAGTTCTTATAGAATTCACGTCCACAAAATAACGAGTCCATTTGGAAAAATAGTTGCGTCCATCTTAAAAAAATTGCCGTGTCCATTTGCCACGTCAGCAGACGGGAGTACTAACACAAAGTAATTGGACGTGCTCCAACTAGTAGACGAGCGCTTGTATCACTTTAGTGGGAAAGCGCTTCTGTCACTTTAGTAGACGTGCACTTGTGTCACTTTAGTAGACGTGAGCTTTTGTCACTTTAGTAGACATGAGCTTCTGCCACTTTAGTAGACGTGAGCTTCTGCCACTTTCTTGGACGCCATCTTTTACCACTGTTGGACGAGCGCTTCTATTGTTCCCAGTGTTGGACGAGCGCTTCTATTATTCCCAGTGTTGGATGAGCGCTTATATTATTCCAGTGTTGGATGAGTGCTTCTATTATTATTTCCAAAAATCATTTTCATTAACGAAAACTTATTCCTTTTAATGCAGGTTATGAAAAAAGATTTTCTTCATGCATCTTTCTTAATTGAGCTATTTGTGAATAAGAGATTTCATCTCTTACAAATCATCTAAGACTTAACACTAATTTCTTCATTTAAGCTCTCGTCTTGATGATTCCTTGATCTTCGTCCTTGCACTTTGATTCCTCCAAGTTCTTCCTTGAATATTCTCCTTTGATTGCTCACTAAACTTGTTGAATATTGCTTGATACATGTCTTTACAATTTGACACTAAACACTTGCATACATATTAAGTTGTATTTGTCATATATCAAAATCTCCGAGTCATTGAGTCTAACATGTTGTACTACAAGGATGATTCAGCAGAGAGCATAACACGTTGCCGATTTTGTGGAGCGGATCGGTACAAGACAATCACTAGAAGGGGCACTGAGAAGAAGACCGCTCTAAAAAAGATGTTATACTTTCCGCTCGTCCCAAGACTTAGAAGATTGTACTCTTCAATGGCCACTGCATCTCACATGAGGTGGCACAGTGAGAATCAGAGGGAGCAAGATGTCATGTGTCATCCATCAGTTGGAGAAGCTTGGAAGCATTTTGATAGGGTGCATCTGGCATTTTCACAAGACCCTCGTAACGTCCGATTGAGATTATGTACGGATGGATTTAATCCTTTCGGCCAATCTGGAAAAGCTTATTTTTGTTGGCCGGTTATCCTGACTCCATGCAATCTTCTCCCTTGGATGTGCATGAAGTAGGAGTTTCTGTTCCTAACAGTCATAAATCCGGGTCCGTCTAATCCAAAAGGGAAGATCGATGTGTACTTGCAGCCACTCATAGATGAGTTGACAATGTTGTGGAATGATGGTGTGTTGACTTATTGCATGTCATTGAGGTAGAATTTCGTGATGAAAGCAGCTTTGATGTGGACGATCAATGACTTTCCGCCTACGGGATGATGTCGGGTTGGACGACCGCAGGTAAGCTTGGTTGCCCAATATGTATGGAGCGATCAAGGCATTCACTCTTAAAAACAGTCGAAAGATGTCATATTTTGATTGTCATCGTCAATTCCTTCCACTAGATCATCCTTATAGGAGGAACAAAAATTCATTCAAGAAACGTTGTGCGGAGAGTAGAGAATTTACCGCTCGTCCATGAATCATAAGGAGAACATATTCCTGTTTATGAATGTATTAAGCACAATTGGACTAAACCAAGTATATTTTGGAGGTTGCCGTATTGGTGAACGTACCTACTCCGTCACAACATAGAGGTCATGCATATTGAGACGAATGTGTTTATGAATGTGTTTGACACTGTGATGGACATCAAGGGGAGGACAAAGGATACAAATAAAGCTCATTTGGAATTGGCAGAAATTTGTAATCGGAAGGGGCTTGAGTTGCAAGACTGTGGTGGTGGCAAACTCATCAAACCGATGGCAAGTTATACACTAAGCAAACCACATAAAGTAGTTGTTTGTAAGTGGGCTAAAGAACTAAAGTTGCCTGATGGGTATGCTTCCAATTTGTGTAGATGTGTCGACATTAAGGAAGCAAAGTAGCATGGAATGAAGAGTCATGATTATCACGTATTCATACAACGGTTTCTTCCCATTGAGTTCGACTCGTTACCGAAACTAATTTGGAACCCACTTGTTGAGCTTAGCCACTTTTTCAGGGAGCTGACTTCGACAACACTAAATGTGAAACAATTAAGGGATATGGAAGAGAATATACCCATACTACTATGTAAGTTGGAACAAATATTCCCTCCAAGTTTCTTTGATTCAATGGAACACCTTCCAATTCATCTACCTTACAAAGCAAGAGTTGGTGGTCCAATCCAATACCACTGGATGTATCCATTTGAGAGGTATACAACATCAAATATTTGAATTTATATTATATTCGAAAGTCATTGTTGAGATTTCCTTATATGTTTTAATTATTGGTGTGTATCCCTCTTAATTAGGTTTTTGCACTCCCTGAAACACAAAGTCAAGAACAAGGCCCAAGTATAGGTTTTGTTGAGATCTCATAAGTCTGAGACACATTCCATGTGTAGATTCTCTAAGTTTTGATGATTCCAAATAGATTAAGTATGGTAATATTGAACCATATGAAATTACTGACATGTCTGATAAGTGTGCAGGAAAATAAACTTAAGGTCACTCGTCTATTTTATGACCCGTCTACCTTTTGGTAGAGCACAGTTTTTAGACTCGTCTAAAAATCAGTCAACACAGACAAAGACCAAGTCAACGCTTAGTCAAGATTCTGATATACTTGATGACGTGGCAAGAAGCATATGTCTTAAGAAGACTCAGTGGATCACTCGTCTAGAAAATGAGCTCATCACTCGTCTGAGTTTTTGGCTCATTTTCACCCGTCTAAATCTGGACTCCACAAACACTCGTCTAAAATTCTAACACTGGTACATTTATTAAAATGTCAGAATGTTAGAAAGGAAGTCCAAGTCAACCTTATTCAAAATAGATGCCTTCCTTAAGGATCTCGAAGACCTCTGGACAATAGCACCAAGGATAAAGAATAAAGAATGTTTGTTTCAAGGATTTAAGGAATAAACACGCAATCTCTGTACCACAACAGTAACCTATTAGCTGTTTTACTACAAAGTAAAAATGCTTTCCAGAAAGTGAACTGAGTGTTGCACTGAAAGAGGAAAGCTCTCTGCTGCAAGTACAAGAAGCATGTTGTTGCAACTCTGAAACAACAACTACTCAGAACAAAGTGTACTCTTGGACTACCTTATCAAAGTTCAACGTTCCTAAGCATTTAATACTTACATAGAACGACTCTTTGGCATTAATGACATCCAGAAGCTCAAATCAAAGAACACACTTTCTGAAGCTGTGCCTAACGGATCAAATTGATTGAAGTCTTTATATAGACCAAACCATGAAGATGAAGACAAGAAGTTGAATATCATTAAGAACACTGCACAAGAAGTATTTACTCACTTCATTAACTTCTTCATTCTTTCATTGAATACTTCTTCAATCATTTGATATTAATTCGCAGTATTTCACACTTCATATTTATTTCACTCTGAGTGTTATACGAAAGATTTGCAAGTTATATTAATTACTCAAAACCTTTATCCCTTACTGTGTTGAGCCTGAAGAGTCTAGGTGAGAAAATAATACTTGTTTAAATGTTGAGCCTAGAAAGGCTGGGTGTGAAAATAACACTTGTATTGTAATCTGATCAGTTATAGTGGAAACTTGGTGCTGTCAAGAAACTGGACGTAGCCCTGTGGATTTTGGGGTGAACCAGTATAAAACTCTTGAGTGATATTCCTCTTCCCTTATCTCTTTAATTTGCTTAAGTATTATTTGTTTAAGCTTTTAACTTGGGGAGTTATTATTGTGAATATCAATCTTTATTTTACCCTTCTATGTATGCTTGTGTGTTCTATCTTAAAATTAGACGTGTCACTCGTTTAAATTTCAGTTGTCTTATTTTTGCTTGTTGTGCCTGCGAAAATAATTTTCAAAGTTTCCTAAAAAGTTAGTAAACACAATTCAACCCCCCCTTCTTGTGTTAACTTTAGTTATTTCAGTTGGTATCAGAGCTTAGCCTCTGGGTTGAGCACTTAACATTGTAGAGGAAAAGATCTTGGAAATGGCAGGAGAAACCAGTACAAGCAAGAACCATGCTAGAGAATGATCCTCAATGTCGATACCTCCATACTTCAATGGAGAGGACTACATCTATTGGAAAGAAAAGATGAAGTGGTATTTACAATCCACTAACTCTGATCTCCCGGGATATCATTGAAGAATGTCCCTTTGTTCCTAAAGATGACAAATGAGGTGAAGTTCCTAAAGCAAACATGACCACTAATCAAAGAACAAAATGGAAGTTAAATGCAAAAGCTAGATATGCAATCATGTGTGCTTTAAGCAGAGAAGAATTTGAAAATGTCTGTGCTTGTGAATCTGCAAAAGAGATGTGGGATTCACTAGCTGTTGCTCATGAAGGAACCAGCAAGGTCAAGGAGAACAAAGTCAGCATATTGGTCAGAAAGCATGAGCTGTTCAAAATGGAAGGAGAGACTATTGGCCAAATGTATGGAAGATTTCAAACCATAACCAATGGAGACCTCTTGTAACTACTGTGTCCCAGGCCAAGGATCTAACAACAATGAAGCTAGGCGAGCTTCTTGGTACTCTTCAGATCCATGAACAAGGGCTAATTGAAGAAAACAATGGAAAGAAAAACAAATCCATTGCCCTCAAGGCTGACAAGAAGTTATCTAAATGAGCAGTTTCAAAAGCTTTCAAAGTAAATGAATCTTCAGAAGAATCCGAGGAATCAAATAAGGATGACTCTGATGATGAAGATGATGAACTTTCTCTTTTTAGCAGAAAGATGAAAAAGCTCTGGAAGAAAAAGAAACTTCAGAAAGGACAAACCTTTCAGGAACTTCAACAAAGAAAAATACAACAAAGATGGTGGATCTAATGACGTAAATGTCATTGTGTGTTATGAATGCAAAAAGCCTCGTCACATCAAGGCAGAATGCCCTCAACTCAAGAAGCAACCTCCCAAGAAGTTCTTCAACAAAAAGAAGAAGGGAATGATGGCCACTTGGGAAGATATTGATGAAAACTCCACTGAAAGTGAAGGAGAGGAGCTTGAAGCAAATCTGTCTTATAGCAGATACTGATTCAGAATCAAAAAATAAGGCACATAAACTTGAGAATTTGAGTGATGCTTATGATGAACTATTGGAAGAATCCAACTATATATCTAAAGCTTTCAAATCCCTCAAGAGACAGTATGTTAAACTCTCAAATGAGTATATACACAGAAATCTCAAGAGTGTGAGAAGTTAGCTGAAGAGAACAGTAGGCTTAAGATTGAAAAGTCTAAAGCTAAGATCTTAGTTGAAACTCTACCTTCTGAAGAAGTGATTAAACTTCAACAGAAAGTGGATGAGCTCACCTCAGATCTTGCCAAGTTTGTTAATGGTAGAGATAATCTAACTAAACTTTTGGGAATTCAGAGGCACTCCCTTAACAGAGAAGGTATAGGTTATTCCAGTCAAGAACATCATAAAGGATCAACAAAGTTCTCAAAAATAACTATCAAATCTGTGTCAGTTAGTTTAAATAAACCTATATGTACCTACTATGGAAAAGCTTAACATATCACATCTAAGTACATTCACAAAAAGAGAAGGAAGTCTTCACAGACTCCTTATACTAACAGAAAAGGATCCAATAAAATATGAGTACCTAAGTCCATGATCATTCCTGTTGCAGGCATGCTTAACAGGACAAAGCAAACACCTGTCATGGTACCTTGACAGTGGATGCTTGCGACATATGACAGGAGAAAGGTCTATGTTCCTAGACCCCCCCACCTAAGAAAGGTGGACATGTAACTTTTGGTGGCAACCAGAAAGGAAAAGTTGTTGGTGTAGGTAAAATTGGTGGTAAACCTACCTTGCCTATTATCTGTGATGTTTTATATGTGAAAAGCCTGAAACATAATCTGCTTAGCATAAGTCAATTGTGTGATAGTGGATTTTTCTCGTATCTTTTCTAAGGATGCATGCATAGTCAAAGACAATAGTGGAAAGAACCTCTTTTTTGCTAAAAGGAAAAACAATCTGTATAAGATTGACCTGTCTGAACTTTCAGATCAAAGTGTAACATGATTTATATCTAAAGAGGATGAAAAGTGGCAATGACATAAGAAACTAGGACATGTTAGTATGAAACAAATTTCTAAATTGAAGAAGCATAACCTTGTGAGAGGATTGCCTGATATTTCCTTTAAGAAAGATGTTTTGTGTGATGCATGTTAGAGAGGTAAACAAGTAAAATCAAGTTTCAAATCTTAGAAAGAAGTCACCTCCTCTAGACCTTTGCAACTGTTACAGATGGATCTGGTTGGACCAGTCAATGTAGCTAGCCTAGGTGGAAAGAAATATGGTTTTGTCATAGTTGATGACTATTCTAGATTCACATGGGTACTCTTTTTAACCCACAAGGATGAGTCTTATAAGGTCTTTACAAATTATTCAAAAAATAGTACAGAATGAGTAGGGTTTTTGTATCTCTGCTATCAGAAGTGGACCTGGGGGAGAATTTGAAAATGAGCAGTTCAAACTGTTCTGTGAGGAAAATGGTATTTCTCACAATTTCTCTGCACCCAGAACTCCACAACAAAATGGAGTGGCTGAGAGAAAGAACAGATCTCTTCAAGAGATGGGCAGAACAATGCCTAATGAAAATAATCTCCCTAAGTACTTCTGGGCAGAAGCTATTAACACTGCTTGTTATGTGCAAAACAAAATTCTGATTAGACCTATCCTAAATAAGACTCCTTCTGAATTGTGGAAAAGTAGAAAACCCAACATATCTTACTTTCATGCATTTGGATGTGAATGTTATACTCTTAATACAAAAGATTATCTGGGTGAATTTGACTCTAAAGTATATAAAGGCATATTCATTGGATATTCTGAATGTCTAAAGCTTTTAGAATCTTCAACTCTAGAACTTCTGTTGTAGAAGAATCAATTCATGTAAAGTTTGATGATGGTTTGAAGACTGATAGGGAACTATCAGATCTAGAAGATGATATTGCAGGTGTTGAACTTAATCCTGCAATGGAAGATTCTTCAGACAAGTCAAAAGTAGACGTGTCTGAAAATTAGACAAGTGCTGATACGTTTGAAACTCAGAATGAGAAGAAAGACTGGAAATTCAAGACCTATCATCCAGAAGATCTTATCATTGGAAGTCCATCTCAAGGAGTTAGAACTAGATCCGCTTTCAATTAAAATAACAACATGGCCTTCATATCAGATTTGGAACCCAAAAAGATTAAAGAAGCCTTACAAGATGAAAGTTGGATTCTAGCCATGCAAGAAGAACTGAATCAATTAATGAGAAATGATGTTTGGACACTAGTTTCTAAACCCAAAGATAAATCTGTTATTGGAACCAGATGGGAATTTAGAAACAAACTGGATGAAGATGGAAAAGTGGTAAGAAACAAAGCAAGACAAGTTGCTCAAGGGTATAATCAACAGGAAGGTATTGATTTCACTGAAACCTTTGCACCTGTAGCTAGATTAGAAGCAATTAGAATTCTCATGTCTTATGCTGCACAACATGATATAACTCTCTATCAAATGGATGTTAAAAGTGGATTTCTAGATGGGATAATTGAGGAGGAAGTTTATGTCAAGCAACCTCTTGGGTTTGAGGATTCAGAAAATCCTCACCATGTCTATAAGCTTAAGAAAGATTTATATGGACTCAAACAAGCTCCTAGAGCTTGGTATGATAGGTTAAACACACATCTAATGGAAAATAATTTCATTAGAGGAAAAGTAGACACTACACTTTTCAAGAAATGATCATAGAAAGATTTCATAGTAGTACAGATTTATGTTGAGGATATTATATTTGGCGCTACTAATGAAAAGCTCTACAAAGAGTTCTCTGAGTTGATGCAGAATGAATTTGAGATGAGCATGATGGGAGAATTGAAGTTCTTCCTTGGTCTTCAAATAAAATAGACAAGTGATGGAATCTATATCCATCAACAAAAGTACACCAAGGAGCTTTTGAAAAAGTATAAAATGGAAAATTCAAAGTCTGTGAGTACTCCTATGCATCCATCAATTATTTTAAACAAGGATGATGAAGGTAAAAAGGTAGATCAAACTGTCTATCGAGGTATGATTGGATCTCTTCTATACTTAACTGCTAGCAGACCTGATATTCAATTTAGTGTTTGTCTATGTGCTAGATTTCAATCAGATCCTAAAGAATCTCATCATAAGGCTATTAAAAGAATTTTCAGATATTTAATTGGAACCACTAACCTTGGTTTATTATATAAGAAATCTGAAGATTTCAAGTTAGTTGGATTCTGTGATGCTGATTTTGCTGGAGATAGAATTGATAGAAAAAGTAACAGTGGAGGATGTCACTTCATTGGAGCAAATATGATCTCCTGGTCAAGCAAAAGGCAAAGCACCAGTGCTCTCTCAATTGCTGAAGCTGAGTACATATCTGCAGCAAGTTGTTGTTCACAACTGCTTTGGGTAAAATATCAACTTGAGGATTATTCAATGTTTGAACATAATATACCTGTATGATGTACTAATACTAGTGCTATTAACTTGTCTAAAAATTCCATACAACATTCTAGATCAAAACATATAGAAATAAAGCATCATTTTATAAGAGATTATGTGCAAAAATGTGTTTTTGAAATTAAGTTTGTGAACACTGAGTATCAGTGGGCAGACATCTTTACTAAACCTCTAAGTGAAGATAGATTTGTTTTTATTAGAAGGAATCTAGATTTGTGTTCCAATCTCATAATGCGTTTGGACTTTTAATAAAGTGTTTTAGGATATCTTTACACAAAGATGAAAGGTTACTTGAGAACTTCAGCTCGATGTTAAGTACCGTAATTCGGACTTAAGACCATTTAGCATCTGAGAAAGTATGTTGAGAGAATTCTGATGGAATCAAGATGTCATCCGAAGGATAAACAAGAAGAACGTATTTTTGGCAAATTTTACCTAAACACATAGTGAAACTATATTTTGTAAGGCCATTGTGCCTAGGAGATTGAGCTAACACTTTAATGTTGGTGTGAATTCCGTAGGAATGATTTGTTTGATGCTTGGGGATGTCGGGGTTATGAAATACTCACAAAGACCCAACGGGTTGCTCCTCTGTGGCGTGGTGATCTGGAAATACACCGACATACTTGAATAGACGCTACATGTTTTCTGGTAGTGTAGGATGTTCCCGAAAATGGCTATGACGTGCATGTTGCCTACTGTTGATGCATTTTTTTTTATTATCCTAGGCTGGTACCTCCGGAACAATCCTCCGAACCACTCTCTCCGACTGTTCGTAAAACCATGCTATAGGAATTCAGATGTCATTCCTCAAGTCTTAGATGTCTTCTATCTAGGAAAACGCTGTGCTGTGGTCATGTTTCTGTGAAACATTATTGTTCTGATATGAGTGTAGATATGATTGAATATTGATAATTGTACGTACCTTAGAGTCGTACCACTGCATGTCTACCTTATGCGTAAGATAAATGGAAATCTCACCTCTTTATTTTATAATGCCTATGTCGGCTTGCTATGTGCTGTCTGTATTCTTTTGAGAAGATTGAGATGTCAAGATATTGCTTGGCTGATTCATCATAGAAGTTGAGGTTCGAGCATGCGGACGATATGTCGGAGTTTCTAGTGAACGTCTTCCAGACTTTAGATAGTCCAAGACGATATTGTTTGTTTTCTGTCATGCATGACTTTTCTTTTCTTGAGATGGGCATGACCGTCGATGGTTAGTAGACCATGTATTTCCTCTTGGAAGGGGAAAGGGCTTAGTCTGAGAGTTACTGTTGTAGTAACTCCAGGAGTGTCTTTTGTGACGACGTCAGTGGTGGAATCAAATAGAGTTTCACTAGATCTCGTCAGTTGGGTTTGTCTTTCTAATGATGTACGAGAAAGGATTGTCTTTTCTATTTTAGTTTGACAAGCTGGGTATGTTTGGGAGTTAATGTTATTGTTTATGGAGCTGCGTCTCCAAGTATCTTATATTTTAGGAGCTGCGTCTCCATATCTTTATACCGGATCTGTATACTGTTATGATTTATGTTTATGAGTCGGGTTGGGTATTATCTAAATGATTTATGAACTTATGACCCAAATTGTGATAATGGAATATTTTATTGTCCATTAGTTTAAATCAAAGTAGTTATCTTTATGACTTGCAAAAAAGAAAAAAATTACCCCATTCGATTATAACCAATTTTAATTAACCTCCTTTTCGGTCTTAAAATGTCACTTACAATGTAGCACCCGAGAAGGGTGTTACACCTATTCTAAGGACTTTAGTATGCTATAAACTAATAACATAATAAATGAATGCCTTATTCATATATCAAATATATGATTAAATTCATGATACAAATGATGATCTTTTCAAAATAGATTAGCCTCTAGGGCTTACACCAACAGCCAGAGCCTTCAGTTCATGAAGCTGAAGTTCACTTTGAGGAAATTGAGGAGATAGTTGTTGAAGCTGCAGAGCAAGTACAGCAAGATCACCAAGCAGAGCATGTGGCAAATTCTGAGGAAGTCCACCAAAGGTCTGAGAAAGAAGCTTCGCAGCGTGTTCCTCTTTCTGTTATCCATCCAGAAGCTCCACAACAATCTCTTACCATCAGTACTATGCCTGGACAAGGTCATTTGGATGCTACTGCTTAGAGCTCCAGAACTACCTTACCTCCTAACTGGGAAGAACTTATGGCTAAGCAGGTTGAAGAACAAGTTGAAAGAAATGTTCAACGAGCCATCCAACCTACTAATGCCCTACTCCAACAGATATTTCAGATGCTCTCTTCCATGGGATTCAAGCATAATCAGGACCCTCAACCTCTACCTCCAACTTAGACTTTTCCTTCTCTTTTTCCCTCTCTATTATTCTTGTCAAAAATGACTATGATGGTCCAGCTCCTATTGCCTTTTTGTCTGATGACAAAAAGGGGGAGAAATAGAGAGAGATAAATTAAATTTGAAAAGTTTTGGAAAATATGTCTTTTTAACTTATTATATATATGTTCTGATGCGTATGCAGATATGTTTTCTCTGATTCATACATGTTTTTGATTATGCTCTGATACATGACATATATGTTTTGTCTATCTAAATGTTTGATATTAAACTTGTTATAATGTTTGAATGCTTTGTCTTAGGGGGAGCCCTTTGGTTGTCTTAGACTTTGTTCAAATCAAATTTAATAAGTTTTTGTCATCATCAAAAAAGGGAGATTGTTGGAACCAAAATGGTTATGGTTAAATAATCTCTTAAGTTTTGATGTTAACAAAAATATTAAATTTGTATGGCAAAGTTAAGTTATGAACCTCACGCAACCACATCGCGACGAGAGCGGCAAACACAAATTAATAAGTATTGCAAAAATGGAGTCGCCACCAAAGTTTATTTATTTAGAGAAACATTGGAAAACCCTTTTTAAAAGAATAATCTTCGAAAACAGATTTAGGGTTCGAGAGTCAATTATGCATAGGGAATGTATTAGCACCCAACGACATCCATTGAAAAATGGTTACCTCTAGTTAATTGTGCAAAATTATGTTAATTTCAAAAATATTTATTTCACCCTTTTTATTAAAACAATAATTTAAAATATAATTACAAATGATACATAAACCATAAAATATTTTATTTTATTATTTTTCGAAGAGAAGAAAATGAATATTGATAAGAAGTTGAAAAGGATTTTATGAAAATTTATTTTTGGGCTTGACAGGATTAAATCCTGCTCCTCCCCGAGTGCAATAGGGAATTCAAAGCTACGTAGTTCTTTTAAAAAATATTTGTTGGTTTGATTGATTTTCATTATTTTTTATTTTCAGAAATTTAGGCTATCACGATAACCAGATAGGAAGAAGATCCAAAATGGTCATCCTAACAACCTATTTTAGTTATTTTTGAAATGCAAGATACCAACTATAATAAAATAGGAAGTAGATCCAAAGTGACTATTGTTAGCAACTTAATTCTTATTTTGGAAATTAAAAGGTGTTTGCAATAACTAAATAGGAATAAGGTCCAAAGTGACAATCATTAGCAACTTAATTTTATTTTGAAAATGTAAGGTTGTTTGCGATAGCCAAACCACTGACAACCTATTTCTTAATTTTAGAACAAAAGATGTTAAATATAACCAAATAGGAAGAAGATCCAAAGTGGTCGTCCTAACAACCTATTTTAATTTTTAGACGATAATTATTTGTAAAATTTGTTTAAGGTTATTAGATATATTAATATTAAGAATGCATGTAATTTAATAGAATAAAATTTAATACAATATAATGTTTAGATACCCAGTGTTTTTGGGAAACAAAACGTTAATTGAAATTATAAAGCCCAATATCTACTTTAGCACATTAGCTTTTTGCCTCCCTTTATTTTCATAATTTATTAATAACAATGACCCTTTATTTTTATATTTTACTATTTTTTATTATTTTCTATGCATTCAGACTTACAAAAGAAATTAAAACCTCTTTTCACATATACTTTAAAAGCCCAACATCATATGGTTTAACTTTGGCCCAGCAACAATTGACTTAAACCCAATGCAACACAAACAATAAGAATACTAAACATTAAAAATCAAACAAAATTGGTTAGCAGCTTCCTTTACCCACAAGAAGAATAACGAAAGTGCCAATGGAGGTTCGGCGTGAGGCGGCTAGACGATTCGTGACTGGGCGGAGGTGGAGCTGGACGGCGGCGTGTACTGGACGGTGGAAGACTGGTGGCCAATGGACTGGGCGTTCGTGGAGGAAGGCGTAACGGTAGAGGGCGGCGATGCTTCACAGAACCTTCTCGGATCTGCTACAGGTGGAAGACGGCGACGTCGCGGAACAGCGGTTACGACGGCGGAACGTGATTGAACGGAGGAGACAAACAGTAAAGTTACTATGCTGTAAAGTATGTCTAAGATGGGAAAGGTTGTTAATGATGAAGCTCGATGATGTTTTGGGTGAGAAGAAAATGGAGTGGACTAAAGAGAAGATGAGAGTATGAATGGAAATGAAGGATAAAGTTATAAAAAAATGTTAGTCAAGAGTAGAAAGTCAGGTGATGAAAACGGAGGATTGGTGCCATGAAGATTGATGAAGAAGATGAAGGGCAAAATGATTTTTTATGAGTTTATCTGCAATAGTTCTCTCAGCCCCTTACTGCTATTCCTTCATTATTTTTCTTTTCATCAATTATTTATTTTTCATTTTATCAATTATTTATTTTTATTGTTTTCATTTATGTTTTATATTTTTATTTTATAATAATATGGGAAAAACCGGACAAAATATGTTGTTCACAACTAATCTCTTTACTTAGTTCTTACTAGATAATATGAACAACCATAGTTTTTCTTATTATCGTTGTAAGAAATGAGTAAATAAGTGAACCATAATTTTGTCCGAAAACAAAAGAAGGATAAAAAAAACCCTATGGAACTGGGTATTCACCGAGGCTTGTTAAGAAAGATGCAAAAACTTGCGGAGTTGGGTATCCGCCGAAGCTTGATAAGTAAGATGAAAAGCTTGCGGAGCTGAGTATCCGTCGAAGCTTGAAAAGAAAGATAAAAGAAGCTTGCGGAGTCGGGTATCCGCCGAAGCTTAAAAAGAAGGGTAAGTTCAAAGCTTATGGAGTCGGGGTATCCGCCGAAGCTTGAAACGACAGATAAAGAGAAGCTTGCGGAGCCGGCTATCCGCCGAAGCTTTGAAACGAAAGATAAAAAGAAGCTTGAGGAGTCGGGGTATTGATAAGTCTCTGGTTCATCTAGTTTTATGGCTAGTATGACCAGGGTTTTGTGCAAATAATATCCTACTTTCACCCAAATTAGATTAGATTGTCCTCAAGCAAGGTTTTGAGTCGTTTGCGTAGTTTTAGGTTAATTTAGCTAGTTTTGAATAAAATAAAGCTTATGGATATTTTGTTGTTTCAGGATAATAAGAAGAGCAAGTAAGGAAGTGTATCTGAAGCAGAGGCTATCACGCCCAGGCCGTGACACTGGTCACGGCCGTGATGAGAAGATCATGAAAAGTCGAGAGCGATCACGGCCCGGTAGTGATACATATCACGGGCGTGATAAAGAAATGCAAAAAGTCGAAAAGGATCACGGCCGGCGTGATGAAGGTCACGGCCGTGACAAGAGAGAAACCAAAAGTCGAGAATGTATCACGGCCTGCCGTGATAGACATCACTACCGTAACGCACCAAAATGCGAAAGGGTCACCCTTGGCGAGAGACGATCACGGCTGCCGTGATGCGACCATCACTACCGTGATGCGCAACCTCTTATAAAAGCGAAAACGCTGCAGAGCAGAAAAATCAGCCGATTTTTCACCACTTTACATTACACTTTTGAGTTTTCCTTCGTCTCGTAATGGAGAACTAAATTCTTAGGATTGATCTATTGTAATTGATTTCCACATACTTGAGGTTCTTATACTTTCTCGTTTTGTATGCTTTTCCCTCTTCAATGCCATGCCTTGTATTTCGTTTGTTTAATTCAGGAGTATAATGCATTGTATTGATTTATTTCCGTGATATCATGTTCCTATAATCAATCGCGTTTGTTTAATTTACGTGTGTACGTTCATGTTCGTTTAGTTCATGAGGGCTTAACCCCGCTTTGTTTAATTCGGGAATAGGGACATGTATCTCAGAGTGATAGTTTCGTTTGTAAATTGTTGCTACAACCTAGAGGGGGATAAGAATTTGCTTAGGGCCTGGAAATTGTATGAACCTATGATAGTGGGAAATCAAGAGCAATAGATTAACTGCTTTTGACTATTGATAATCCCTTTTCAACTGCCTTGTTTTTGATTGCTCTGTTTTGTTGTTTCTTATTTTGCACTCCAATCCAATCGCCCCCAAAACTGATTTTTTTGTGAAAAGTAATATTCTCGAGTCCTTGAGAGAGCGACATCCGAGTTGTCGCACTATATCGCACTTTTAAACCCACTCGTCCTTTTTGGCGCGTGCTTGCACAAATAGCGACCAAAAATTGGCGCCGTTGCCGGGGACTTCTGAGTTGTTATTTTTCGCAATTTGTTTTATCTTCTTTTCTTTCTTTTATTTTCTATCTGTTTTGAATTGGTCTGGCTACTAGGTCTCATTGCCCTGAACTGTGTGATTTTGACCCGGAAATTGAAAGAACATTGCACACACTCCGTAGGGAATTTCGGGCTAGCACTAGTAGTAATTCCAATTTTAAAACTGCTTTTGAAAATATGGGAGACCAGAGGACATTAAGGCAGCTTGCTGCCCCTGATGTCAACTATAATGGGTTATGTATTTCTTATCCTGGTGCTGACACCCCTTTTGAACTTAAATCTGGTTTTATTCACCTGTTGCCCAAGTTTAATGGTCTTGCAGGTGAGGATCCACACAAGCACTTGAAAGAATTCCAAGTTGTATGCTCCACAACCTCGAGAGCAGAGGAGTCACCGAGGACGATGATCAAGTCAAGGCTTTTCCATTTTCACTCCAAGGAGCTGCAAAGGATTGGCTATTGTACCTTGAGCCTAACTCCATCACAACTTGGAATGATCTGAAGAGAGTGTTTCTAGAAAGGTATTTTCCTGCTTCAAGAGCTGCTTCAATAAGGAAAGAGATATGTGGCATAAGGCAAGGGAACGAGTCACTAGCTGAATACTGGGAAAGGTTCAAACATTTGGTCTCTAGCTGCCCCCAGCATCAAATTTCTGAACAACTCCTGGTCCAATACTTTTATGAAGGATTGTTGCCTATGGATAGGAATCTGTTGGATGCTGCTAGTGGGGGAGCATTAGTTGATAAGACCCCACTTTCTTGCTAAGCAACTTATTGAGAATATGTCGTTGAATTCCCAGCAGTTCTCTACAAGAAGAAATTCAGTTGAGCCAAGAGGCGTGCATGAGATTCATAGTTCATCTTCTAACCAGGCCGCCCTTGAGAATAGATTGGATGAGCTGACCTCCTTTGTGAGACAATTGGCAATAGACAAGGTTCAGCCGGCAAAGCTATGTAGCATATGCAATGCACCTGAGCATCCTTTTGATCCATGCCCAATCCAGAGAGAAGAATTTGTCAGTGAAGTACCTCAGGCTTACGCAGTGAACCCCTATAATCAAGGAGGCGGTCAGAATCGGTACAGCATTCCAGACCTCTCTACTAATAGGTACCATCCTAGCTGGAGAAATCACCCTAATCTGCGGTATGGGAATTCTTCCCAACAACAGCCGATGGCACCTCAGAATCATCCCCCAGTAACTACTTCTGCATCTTCTGGACCATCATTGGAAGACTTGGTGAAGCAAATGGCTGCATCTAGTGTACAGTTTCAGCAGAGGACGGATGCGAGTATTCAGGCATTGCATACACAGATTGGACAGTTGGCCACATCCATGAATAGTATACAACAAGGTCAAGGGACAAACCAGCTGCCTGCACAACCAGTGATAAATCCTAATGCCTCCAACCCGAATGTGAGTGTCATCTCTCTGAGATCTGGAAAGGTTGTTGAGGCCACTTCTGGAAAGGATGAAGAAATTGTTAAGGCTACTCCTGAGCCTACTGATGAGGCTACTCCTGAGCCTGTGGTGGAAGTTGAAACTGAGAGAGTGTATAGACCACCCATTCCATTCCCACACAGAATTCAGAAAAATGTGAAGATGGGTGGTGAGAATAAAGAGAAGGAGATTCTTGATGTTTTCAGAAAAGTAGTCATTAACATTCCACCTGTTGGATGTGATCAAGCAAGTGCCCGGATATGCTAAATTTCCGAAGGACCCTTGCACTAACAAGAGGAAGATGAAGACTAATGAGAGGGTTGACTTGGGAATGAATGTCTCAGGCGCTTATCCAGTCAAAGATAGAGAGAGTTGCTTCTATAGGTCCTAATCAAGTCTTGCCACAAAAGTGCAAGGATCCGTGCACCTTCACTATCCCATGCACTATTGGGGACAAGAAGTTTGAAAACTCGTTATGTTGGACTTGGGAGCATCAATCAATGTCATGCCTACCTCCATCTTTAATAACCTTGATCCGGGGCCATTGCAGATATACAGGTCTTACCATTCGGTTGGCGAAACAGGACCAAGTGCCCGACCCATGGGGATGGTAGAGGATGTCCTAGTGCAAGTTGATGATTTGATATTCCTCTGCGGACTTCTATATCCTAGATATGGCAGAGAGACCCGATCCGATGAGATCACCCATAATCTTGGGGAGACCATTCATGATGACATCCAAGACCAAGATTGATGTTTATGATGGGACGATGTCGATGGAGTTTGGTGGTATCGTGGCCAAATTCAAGATTTTTGATGCTATGAAGCACCCGTAGAGAGGAGCACTCTGTATTCCACTTAGAGTTGCTTTCTCGAACTCATTGAGGACATTCATGATGACCTTATTTCTGATTTTCCTGTTATTTCGGTTTTGATGATGTATATACTTGTACTAACTGCACTAACACTAACCCATGTTCTGTTTGTTCCGAGTTTTTGGATTTAACATTGCGGGGTGAGGATGATAGTGAAAGTGATAATGAGAGTGAAGTCAATTTACTCAAAGAAAAGTCCTTGACCCTATGGCTGCTCCCAATGCACCATCCGTTGAGCAGCCGCCTCCTTTGGAACTCAAACCACTTCCTGAGAACTTAAAGTATGCCTACTTGGGGAGGGATGCAACACTGCCAGTCATCATTTCCTCCAGCCTCAACTCTGATCAGGAAGACAAGCTTTTAGAAGTTTTGAAGAAAAACAAGAAGGCCATTGGGTGGACATTGGCCGATATTCCAGGAATTAGCCCCTCCAGATGCATGCACAGAATTTTACTGGAGGATGGGGCTAAGCCAGTCAGACAAGCCCAAAGGCGACTTAACCCACTGATTCTGGATGTGGTAAAGAAAGAGGTGACCAAGCTTCTACAGTGGTATTATTTATCCCATTTCTGATAGTTCTTGGGTAAGTCCGGTTCAAGTTGTACCAAAGAAATCTGGTTTAACAGTAGTTAGGAATGAGAATAATGAACTTGTGCCTACTAGAGTCCAGAATAGCTGGAGAGTTTGTATAGACTATAGGAAGCTGAACCAGGCCACCCGTAAGGATCATTTTCCTTTGCCGTTCATAGATCAGATGCTAGATCGGCTGGCTGGTCAGTCCCATTATTGTTTTCTAGATGGTTTTTCCGGGTATTTCCAGATTCATATTGCCCCTGAGGATCAGGAAAAGACCACCTTCACGTGCCCCTTCTGTGACGTTTGCTTATAGGAGGATGCCTTTTGGCCTCTCGTAATGCTCCTGGCACCTTTCAAAGATGCATGCTTAGTATTTTCTCTGATTTTATTGAAAACTGCATAGAGGTGTTTATGGATGATTTTACTGTGTATGGCTCCTCTTTTGATGCTTGTTTGCATAGTCTAGATCTAGTTCTTCAGAGATGCATTGACACTGATTTGATTCTGAATTATGAGAAATGTCATTTCATGGTAGAACAGGGGATAGTATTGGGTCATGTAATTTCCAAAGAGGGTATTTCTGTGGATCCTGCAAAAATAAATGTAATTGCTTCATTGCCTTACCCATCTTGCGTCACGCGAGATACGTTCCTTTCTTGGACATGCAGGTTTCTACAGCGCTTTATAAAGGACTTGAAAGAAGATAGCACCGCCATTGTCAAATCTCTGAAAAAATGATGCCCTGTTCCAGTTTGATGAAAAGTGCAAAAAGTCATTTGACCATCTGAAGAAGGCGTTGACTTCTACCCCTGTAATCCAGCCCCCAGACTGGACACTACCTTTTGAACTGATGTGTGATGCCTCAAATTTTGTTGTGGGGCGGTTACGGCACAAAGGGTGGGCAAGGTTGCCCATGTAATTCACTATGCTTCTAGGACCCTAGATGCCGCACAGAAAAATTACACCACCACCGAGAAAGAGTCTGCTAGCTATTGTATTTGCACTTGACAAGTTTAGGTCTTATTTGCTAGGTTCTAGGGTAATCTGTTTTTACTTGACCATGCCGCTTTGAAATATCTCTTGAAAGAAGCCGGAGCTAAGCCAAGACCGATCGGTGGATGCTTTTGCTTCAGGAATTCAATGTTGAGATAAAGGATAAAAGTGGAGCTGAAAATTTGGTGGCAGATCATTTGAGTAGGATAGCAAGGGATGAGGATACATTTCCCATCCAAGATGATTTCCCTGATGAGAGATTGTTACACATGTATGGGGTAACCCCCTGGTTTGCTGACATTGTAAATTTTCTAGTTCTTTGGTGTTGTTCCCGCAGTACAAGTAGACAAGTTCCACAAGTCAAGAGCGATGCAAAGCATTATGTGTGGGATGACCCCTATTTGTGGAAGTTTTGCAGTGACCAAGTCATTCGGAGGTGTGTACCCGAGCATGAGACAGAGTCCATCCTACATTTTTCACATGCATCTCCAGTTGGAGGACACTTTGGACCTCAAAGGACGGCAAGAAAAGTTCTGGACTCCGGGTTTTACTGGCCCACACTTTTTAGGGATTCATATGAGGTATATAAGAGTTGTAAAGAATGTCAAATAACAGGCCCGGCAATCACTCGTAGGAGTGAGATGCCCCAGCAGCCAATGCTTTATTGTGAGGTCTTTGACGTGTGGGGGATGGACTTCATGGGTCCCTTCCCTCCTTCTTTTGGTTTTGTATATATTTTGTTAGCTGTAGATTATGTTTCAAAGTGGGTGGAAGCAATCCCCACTAGGACTAACGATGCTCAGATTGTTTCAAAATTTGTTAGGTCCAACATCTTTTGCAGGTTTGGCATACCCAAGGCCATCATCAGTGACCAGGGCACACATTTTTGCAACAGAACCTTGGAGGCCTTACTCAGAAAATATGGGGTTGTACATAGAGTGTCTACTGCTTACCATCCCCAAACCAATGGCCAGGCAGAAGTATCCAACAGAGAGATCAAGCAAATTCTGGAGAAGATGGTGCAGCCAAACAGAAGGGAATGGAGCCGCCGTCTGGAAGACGCACTGTGGGCCCAGAGGACTGCTTTTAAGACACCTATAGGGATGTCCCCCTTCCGGCTAGTTTTTGGCAAGGCATGTCACCTACCGGTGGAAGTTGAGCATAGAGCATATTGGGCAATAAAGTGTTGCAACATGGACATGAAGAAATCTGGTGCTGAAAGAAAACTGCAGTTGCAGCAACTTGAGGAGCTTAGGCTTGAAGCCTATGAGAGCTCCAGGATGTATAAAGAGAAAACAAAATTTTTTCATGATAGAATGATTGTTAGGAAAGAATTTTTTGTGGGTCAGAAAGTCTTATTGTTTAATTCCCGCCTAAGATTGATGGCTGGGAAACTTAGGTCCAAGTGGATAGGACCATTTGTTGTTACTAATGTGTTTCCATATGGTGCAGTTGAGATCAAGGATGCAGGTACCAACAAAACCTTCAAGGTTAATGGACAAAGGTTGAAGCCATTCCATGGTGTGGATGCTGCTGACCCTGCGGATGCTAATGTTGAGGAGCTATCTTTGGATGCTCCAACCTACACTGATGCTTGATCAGGGAGTTTCTTTTCCTTTCCCTCACTCTGATTGTATAATTTTGTTGTTCATTGAGGACAATGCCTGTTTTAAGTGTGGGGGAGGGAACTAGTTGTAGTTTTTCTTTTCTTTGAATAAAGCTCCTGAATAATTTGAGAAGCTCAGGAGCATTTGTGTAGTTGGCAAGTTTGCTAGATTTTGATTGATATTGCACAGATTGCTTGCATGATTGATAAGTGATGATTCCCCCTAGGCTGAAAAATTTTGAAAAATTTTGTGATTCCCATGTGAAATTGAAAACTGAACTTTGGGATTTTGTTATGATAGCATGATGAATGATAAGTTTGGGGTGATAGGGAGCACACACTAGGGATAGTATCTCTTTCAAACAATTTGCATGAATGTCCAGGTGAGGTTTTGAGCCTCCAACATGTTTTAAAATGTGTGAAAATCACTTTCAAGTTTCACTTCCCTGGATTTGGTTGAATCTCTTTTTGGTTTGCATGATTATATGTGTGTAGCAAATGATTTAGGCAGTTTCTTTGTAAATAGCTACTTGGCCTGAATAAACTAATTCCTATTGCATGTTCCCTAGTTAGCCCTTTTGAGCCTATTAGCCTATTAGTTCTTGATAACCTAATGTTATAAGCCCAAAAATCTGGAAAACCATGTTAACCCGATCTTAGGATTAGGAGAGCATGTAATCTTAGAATGGGTGCAAGAACTAAAGTTTGGGGTGCCTGCAAGGTGTAATATGTTTTTGGGATTGAAAAAAAAAAAAAAAAAAAAAAAAAAAAAAAAAAAAGTTGGAGCCAAAGGCTTTTGAAAGAAAAAAAAAAAAAAAAAAGCAAGAGTGCCAAAAAGAAATAAAGAGAGCTGTAGCCACCCAGAAGTATAAAGAAAAAAAAAAATAAATAAAGAAAGGAGCTTGAGTGAACTTCTATGTGTAAATATAGTTCATGCTCTCTTAGTTCCTAGGGTCTTCAGCTTAGTTCCTTTTGTATATCCTACCCTTAGCCAGGCCCCATTACAACCCAATAAAGACCTTCTGATGTTGCTTGCTTGTTTTCTGTGGGAGCCATTTTGAGATGAAAAGCAAATTTTTGGGAAGTGTGCTTGAGAAGTGAATCTGAGTGCAAGTTGTTAGCCAGACATAAACTGAGTGACTGAGTGAACAAATAATGCCCTTGTGAGGAAGGCAGTTGTTTGGATTTGGTGATCTCCCTCTTGTGTGTGACTTAGATCCCCTGCTTAGATTTCTGATTGTTTTCATGATGAAACTCTCAAATGTTTAGAATAAATGAATATGGGGATTGCTCTGTTTGAAAAGGGGGAAACAATGAAGAAAAACTGTTTTGATGTATTGCTTGAATGTGTGCAATGTTAATTGAATCTTATGAGCTTGCCAGGTCTTGAGTCTTTTTTTTTTTTTTTTTTTTTTTTGAGTCTTAGTTTGCTTGGGGACAAGCAAAGTTTAAGTTTGGGGTATTTTGATAAGTCTCTGGTTCATCTAGTTTTATGGCTAGTATGACCAGGGTTTTGTGCAAATAATATCCTACTTTCACCCAAATTAGATTAGATTGTCCTCAAGCAAGGTTTTG
Organism: Sophora flavescens; assembly: GCA_030762895.1. Taxonomy (NCBI): domain Eukaryota; kingdom Viridiplantae; phylum Streptophyta; class Magnoliopsida; order Fabales; family Fabaceae; genus Sophora; species Sophora flavescens. The sequence goes on along the minus strand of CM061062.1, from coordinate 64,000,249 downwards.
AGTCGTTTGCGTAGTTTTAGGTTAATTTAGCTAGTTTTGAATAAAATAAAGCTTATGGATATTTTGTTGTTTCAGGATAATAAGAAGAGCAAGTAAGGAAGTGTATCTGAAGCAGAGGCTATCACGCCCAGGCCGTGACACTGGTCACGGCCGTGATGAGAAGATCATGAAAAGTCAGAAGCGATCACGGCCCAGCCGTGATACATATCACGGGCGTGATAAAGAAATGCAAAAAGTCAGAAAGGATCACGGCCTGGCCGTGATGAAGGTCACTACTGCGACAAAGAGAGAAACCAATAGTCAGAATGTATCACGGCCTGCCCGTGATAGACATCACGGCCGTAACGTACCAAAATGCGAAAGGTCACCCTTGGCAGAGACGATCACGGCCTGCCCGTGACAGCCATCACGGCCGTGATGCGCAACCTCTTATAAAAGCAGAAACGCTGCAGACAGAAAATCAGCCAGTTTTTCACCACTTTACATTACACTTTTGAGTTTTCCTTCTGTCTGTAATGGAGAACTAAATTCTTAGGATTGATCTATTGTAATTGATTTCCACATACTTGAGGTTCTTATACTTTCCTGTTTTGTATGCTTTTCCCTCTTCAATGCCATGCCTTGTATTTCTGTTTTGTTTAATTCAGGAGTATAATGCATTGTATTGATTTATTTCCAGTGATATCATGTTCCTATAATCAATCGCGTTTGTTTAATTCGGCGTGTATGCGTTCATGTTCGTTTAGTTCATGAGGGCTTAACCCCGTTTGTTTAATTCGGGAATAGGGACATGTATCTCAGAGCGATAGTTTCGTTTGTAAATTGTTGCTACAACCGGGAGGGGATAAGAATTTGCTTAGGGTCTGGAAATTGTATGAACCTATGATAGTGGGAAATCAAGAGCAATAGATTAATCTGTTTTTGACTATTGATAATCCCTTTTCAACTGCCTTGTTTTTGATTTCTCTGTTTTGTTGTTTCTTATTTTGCACTCCAATCCAATCCCCCCCCCAAAACTGATTTTTTTTGTGAAAAGTAATATTCTCAGAGTCCTTGAGAGACGACATCCGAGTTGTCGCACTATACTGCACTTTTAAACCCACTCGTCCTTTTTGGCACGTGCGCGACAGCGCGACCAGGTATCCACCGAAGCTTGAAACGGAAGATAAAGAGAAGCTTGCGGAGTCGGGGTATCCGCCGAAGCTTAAAACGAAAGATAAAAAGAAGCTTGCGGAATCGGGGTATCCGCCGAAGCTTGGAAATGAAAAGAAAAGAAGCTTGCGGAATCGAGGTATCTGTCGAAGCTTGGAAATGAAAAGAAAAGAAGCTTGCGGAGCCGGGTATCCGCCAAAGCTTTAAACGAAGAAGATGCCCCTTGTCTAGTTCACCGTCACTTGATCTTTTCATTGCCCCGTGTCAGAAGACTCTCATGATTTGAGAAGAATTCACTGTGAGGTTCACGATTGAGATATTCTCAAATGGAGAAAACAGAATGGAGTTCAATCTTCTTCCAACGATACTCTTTAAGATAACTATTGCTAGTCTATGATGCATATGATCTTGAACATCGCCAGCTTGCAAGGATATGACTTGCCTCGGTCTTCATGCATTAGGAGCATTTCATGACCTATCCTTGTAAACTTGAACTGCCCCAGTTTATCAACTTGAAGAGACCATTGTCCTTTATTGTATTTGACCCTAACTTTTGCGTAGGTCGCTCTATTTGAGTTTTCAACCTACCGGGTTACTCTAACTTTTGCCTAGACCGCCTTTTCAGGTTTTCAGCCTAGCGAGCCGTTTCCCCTTTTTTTCTTATTTTTTTTTTCTTTTTGTTTTCCATTTTTCTCTTTTTTTTTGTCTTTTTTTTACAGTACTCTCATCCTTGTAAAAGGCAGAAGAGTTTATCAAATTTGGGAGGATCAGTGATCCTTCAGACAAATTTTGCTGCAGGTTGCTGTCAGGATGAGACTGAAAAGGAAATTTTACAGAAGCTATGCATAAAGGCAAAGCTAAGGAAAGCTCCAGCAATAGCCTTAGTAATTTGGAAGTCTCCTAGCTATAACTGGATAAAGTTTAACTCTGTTGGGGCAGCAAAAGGTTCTCCAGGAGCAGCTACTTGTGGAGGGCTTTTCAGGGACCAGTATGCATCCTCATTGGGCAGCTTTGCTTGAAACATTGGAACTTCCAGTGCTTTGTCTGCTGAGCTGATTGGAATGATGATTGGAATTGAAGAGGCATTTGAAAAGGGTTGGAAAAACATATGGCTCGAATGTGATTCAATGTTGGTTATTCAGGCCTTCAAGTCATTTGAAGTGGTTCCTTGGCCCTTGAGAAATCGGTGGATGAATTCCATGGTCTTAGCTAATAGGATGCGTTATGTCTATTCTCATATTCCAACAGAAGGGAATAATAGTGCTGATGCTTTAGCAAACTTTGGTTTTTCCATTTCTGGTTTTGTATGGTGGAACTCTATTCCCTTTTCCTTAATGATTCATTTTTAGGGATAGAGTTGGTTATCCAAATTATAGGTTCAAATGAATTTTAATAGTTTTTCTTTTTGCATAGGTAAGGTTGATGTCCCCCTATGCCTTTTGTATTTTGTTTTCCTTTTTTTTGAATAAATTCAAGGGTACTCTTTTTTCTTATGATGTTTTTATCCCTAAGGAGGGTTTTTCATCATAAGATTTTAACGAGGCCTTTTTTGTTGGAAAAAAAGGAGCAATTAATTAAAAACTCAGAAGAGCACAAATATTTTGTCCCAAAATTAAAATAAAAAATATAGCAATCATTCATTGATCCGAATGGGTTTTTTGAGGCTTGTAATGTGGCCAAGGTTGAGGGTCATGAAAGAAAGGATATAAGGCTCAAACCAGTGTTTTAGAGTTAAATAGGACCCAGGATCCATGCCTCGTTCTTACAAAAGTATATTCAATTAAAATATCTCTGCAATTCCAAGAACATTTGCCCTTTTGCATGTTTTTTCCTTTTATTTCCTTCTTGCTTTATCACTTGTCCTTGTCAAGGAGTTCTCCATCCTTATTCTTTCTCTTCATTTTTTTTTTCTTTTTTAGCTTTTCAACTTCTTACTTGATTCTTAAAAAATCACTTCTTTCATGCTTTCCATTTGTTTAGGGACGATCCTTGTCCATGGTTTTTTTGGAAAAAAAATTCAAGCTCAAAAGGGGTAGCAAGGGATATTGGTGATATTTTTCTTTAAAGGATAGAGAAAGATGGCCAATCTTCATTTCAAATCAAGATTGCTTACTAATTTAAAGACAAAAAGATTGTGCACTTTAAGTGGTTATTTATTTGCTCCTCTTTTATTTTTTTAATTTTTTTCTTTTTTTTTCTCCTTTTTTTTTTTGCATCTTTGGCAAAGGGCACCTGCATATATGGACCTTATTAATATACCACAAATGATTTTCAAGAGCATGAACCCCATGAACCAAACCAAGGAAGGTACTGGGAGAGAAGTGGAAGAAGATAAGAGACGGGAATGGTGAGAAAAACACTAGGTATGCATGCAAATCCATTACATTAATGCTTCAAGAAGGTGAGCATAGTTCAAGGGCCAAATGATTCATACCAGTACAACATAACCATATTTCATGATAAACCACTAATAAACCACAATGGAACTGATTACTTGATGTGGCGTAAGTCGACGCGCGACGACGCTCGTGCGATTCCGGCAAGTGTACCGGACTGCCGTCAAGTAATAAAAGATATCGAACCCACAGAGACTGTGTTCTCGAATCGCAATCGGTTTTCGAATCGATTAGATCTGGACTTTTTAGAGGGTTTTGAAAAAGGTTTGAATTGAGAGATAAACAAACAGAATCAATTAAAACAGAAAACAATTGTTTATGGGGTTTTTATCTAAAACGGATTCCTAGGGATTTGGGTTACCTTTGAGGCTGTTTATGTTGCTAACAGATTTACCTTTGTTGATTACCGAAATTGCCTTGAAGGCGAGTTTATCCTCTGATGGCTTAAGCTCCCTCTCGGGTTACAAAAGCCGTGCCCAATTGACCCGACCCCTACTCTCGTGGTAGTCGATCCCAGATTGGACCCTTTGCGTTCCGTGACAACTCGTTGCTCCTCGAGGGACGGCTTCTAACTCTCGTGATTTCAGTCCCAAGTCTGACTTCTATAGGTCCGACACCTAGGTTCACCGCTAGGTTCCTCCCTATAATGTCTCAGTTATGCAAATAACCTAAGTTCACCGCTAGGTTCCTCCTTAGATCATCCACATCTCACAAACTAGTGGCTGCCGGGCTTTACGAGTGAATCACCCTAGAGATCCTAAGTTCACCGTTAGGTTCCTCCTTAGAACGTCTATGTCACGTAAATAAACGGTTGCCGAAATTTATGAGTGATAAACACACTAGAAATCAGATCTAAAACAATTATGAAATCAACAATGGTTTCAACATCAAATTAACATCATTTACAAACCTTGGGCAGAGCCCTAGTCCCTAGAAACTAAGCTACTACTCCAGTCTTGCCATGGAGATGACAAGCTGGGTTGACAACATAATAAAAATCAGAAGAGAGAAGAGAGGAGAAGAGGAGAAGAGATCCTAAATCTATGCCTAGAGTAGTAGCCCCTGATGTGTTGATCCCCCCTTTGTATCTGATGCCTTGGTCCATATTTATAGAAATGGGGAAGTTAGAGTCCCAAACCAACTCAAAATCTGATCTATTTCGGTTTCTTCAGGTCCAAGTAATGCGCGTCACGGCCGTGATGGCCATCACGGCCAGCCCGTGACGGTCTCTGCCTCTGCAAATCTGGAAATTTCAATTTCTCGCGACGCGAGATATGTCTCGCGACGCGAGTCCTCTGCTTCATGGCCGTGAAGAATTTCACGGCTGGGCCGTGATGGGCTCTGTTTGGCTCATTTTCTTCAGTTTTAAAGCTCCATCTTCATCCAAACTTCATCATGGTTGATCTTGAGCAATTTACCCTTGATATCTGCAAAACAACACACGAAAACCGCCTTACCCGTTCCAAAGGAAAATTAACCTAAAATCTAATAAAAATATGCCTAAATTACATGAAAATGCATGCAAAATGATGGACAAAGATGAGGTGGAATCACACTCATCATTACTCCAAAAAAAAAATCCAAAAGCAAGAGGACTACAATGTGTCGCTCATTCTCAACAACTTAAATGTGAGCCGCTTGTGATGACAGAATTTCATGAACTTAATTTCAATAGTCTATTGACTAATAATCTTCTCAATGCGGTATTGAAACCATCAGGATTCTCATTGAGAGACAAGACCAGTTACCCCCATGAGAAATCCTCAAGTGACATTGGGGTCATAACACTCATGGAATGGAGGCTCCATCTTTGTTCTTGCTCTTTTCACGAGACTGTAGTACTTCTAGAACCTTGGACATTTTCTCCTTCAGTTGGGTGACATCATCCTTCAGCTCTAGCTCAGCCATGATCCTTAATTGAGAGCGTGTCTCAACCAGTTTTTTTTTGGTGCTAAAAATGACATGAGTATGCAAAAAAAAAAAGAATGAAGATGCAGTATTTATTTTTTTCCTTTTTTTTTTGTTTTTATTAAGACACAGGAATGCTAGAGAATCGTCTGTGCCTGCCCAGGTGTGAGTAGTTCTAAAACATTAAATCATATGGAATCAAGCAACAAAACTTTTATCAACAGACTTCACGTACTTTGATGACGCTTGTATATATTGTATATATGTTGCCTTTTTACTCTTTGCACATGTTTAATCGTTTTATATCTTTACGGTTTTTATTATTGTAATATTTTCGTCTGTAATAAAGCATGCTAACGTTAATAACAGATTAATGCTTAATTAATTAGGGTTCTTCTTTAATGGGATATCGGGATGTCCCAATCAATGTCCGCCTCCACCTCCATTAAGTAAATGCAAAACACCTCAAAGTTGTAACCAACTGTTTGTATCCTCTCAACTTTCAGACGAGAGATCTCGACACCAGAGGTGATGACCCAACCACTATAACATCTCTATCACCAACAACTACAAAGAGCTTAGTGTGTGGCTTTTGCGAGGATTGTTGTTGAGCATTACCAAAAGTTTAGAACGTACATTCATACTTTTCGTTATGAGAGTCGTTTGTACAAATTAGCATTTCCCATTTTATCTTTAAACCACTGACATTTTTGGATCTTCTTTGATTTGATTGGTTGATTATATTTTTGTGCACATTAGTTCATCTATAAAATTTGGAACTAAATAGCATCACTCTTCCACCTTTCTAGCTACTTAGTACTGTTTGAAAACTTTAAATTATTAGTATTATTATTATTGTTGTTATTATTATTATTATTATTATTATTATTTCTTGTGGCACTAGGTCACAAAAGTTTTTTTAAAATATTTTTAAAGTTTTTTTTTCAATTTATTGAACTTAATTTCAATTTTAGGCACTCTCAAAAAAATTAAAAAATATTTTTTTAACTTTTTGTGACAATTTAGTTTTATATTAAACTTTTAATTTATTGATGTCTAGTGTCACCGGAAATTATTTTAAATTTTTCCTTCTTTTTGTTAAACATATTTTTTTATGACGTTGTTGGTGACATTCCATTGAGGTTTGTCGGAACTTAGGTAAATAAGAATTATTAAACAAGTTTTTAGTGAACCTTGGGCTTGGTTATTGGTTTTGTTTTCAAAATTTTAAAGTATTTTTATGATTCCATCGGTTTAGTCTTCTAGAGGAAAAAAAGAAGGTTGCCAATTTTTTTTAATGAACTCCAATAGAATCAAATAGGTAGAAAGGGCTTCAACCTCAATATAGTTGGTAGACAAGTGAGTTTATCAAGCATCTTAGAGTTATCCTTGGTATACTGGAAAAAATCAGTAGAAAGGACACAAACAGGAGTCTCTATTTATTCCACTGCTTACTCCCACTTTTTTAGAGTAAACATTTTCAAACGCCAATTACCACCTAAGTTTTTCAAACATAGCACAAACACGCTTAAATAAAAGCTGGACCATGACCAATTACTGTGTCTAAGCAAAGACACATAAAAGACATAAAAAAACCAAGTACAGAAGAGAGACTCTTGCATATGAAGAACATGATTCTTCAAGGGACATAAGTTCCAGGCCAAATGCCATTAAGAGGGAGATTAACATGTCCAAATGGAACATTCCCACCTCCATTGACTGAGTCCATGGACCAATGCTGGTTTTGAATGGCGTCCAGGTCGGTCTCCATCATCCCTTGAACATGTTCACCTTTGTTAATGGCTTCAGCTCCATTTGCAACCACTGATGTCCCTTCATGGGATTGGAAACTAGTGATCTTCCTTTCAATGTACTTCAGGTTCTGATCAATCAGCCACGTGAGATCAGCCAGGTCATTCATGTTAACATTGTCAACAATGTTCCCAGTACTCAAGTATTGAAACATGCGTAGGGACATCTTTTTCTTCCTGGTGTCACCCTTTTGTTTCTTCAGTCGCTCTTGGGTTTTCATGATGCTTTGCCTCAAGAAGCTCTCTTGATTAAACATCTTTTTGGTTTGTTCCAGTTCAGGCATTCTCCTGAACTTAGAGACCACCCTTTGGACCCCCATATGGGATGGCCAAACCTCTGGTTGAGGCTCATTGGGACTATATATTATAGCACAAGCTTCAATACCACAAAGGGTGCTGATCTCATTAATCTTCTTGATCATCCCATTTTTCCTTTTCTTGAATGATGCCTTCCTCTTTGAGTCACTAGTTATATATGCGAGGTTCACCTTCTTTCTTGTCATGGTCGTGATAGAAAAAAGAGAAACACTAGTTTCTTGTGATTTTCTTACTCCAATCGTTACGTTATTTATATAGAGTAATTTGAGATATTGTTAAGTTGATTTGATAGTCATACAACTGGATACAATATGCATTGTCAGTATAACAATTAGAGGAATTTTACAATACAATATTGTTTAAATAACCTTCCATTTCAGGGGAAAACAAAATCTGAGACTTTAATGCATATATTGGGGTCAATAGCTGTAAAGGTGGTGTGCGAAGCGGTTGGGGTGTAGTAAGAGATATTGTTGTATGCTTGGCTTTGCTTAATTTTTAGTTTTTTTTTACATAGAACATGCATGTAATATTTAAGAGCAAACTTTCCTTTATATATTTTACTTATTAAATTTTTCTAAATAGAACATAAGTTAATCTTAACACATTTACTATTATTGTATTAATGCACACAAAGATTATGTTTGAGATATTTACTTTTTTAGGTATTATATTAATTATATAATATATAATTAAAAATTAATTAATATTTTTAATGGTAAGAATATAATTTTGCTTATAAAATTTAACATATAACATTTAATGTAATTAGTAAAATACCTCATATACTCTCATCATTAATTCAATACCAAATATTAATATCTTTTACCAAATCTCAAATTTTCCTTTCCATTTAACCAACTTTCTCCTAATAAATTTTTTTTCTCTAAAACAGGTTGGAAACAACCCAACCTAGTTGGGATGCCTTTTCCTATAGTGATGTTTTTGCATGCTAATAGCCTTTTTAGTTAAAAGAAAGAAAAAGAAAAACACAACTATATAATAGAGAAAGATATGGATGCCTAGCCCCTAACCTACAAGACCAAGCATAGTTGGTAGATAAATAGGTTCCTTAAGGATGTTAAAACTTTGAGTAACACTATATCGTACGAACTCAGCTTCTTCGATATTCGATGAATAGGCAAATGGGCATTTCTTTTATATTCATTGATTATAACTTTAAACTTTAAAAATAAAATAAAATCCAAACATGAGTTTAGATCAACGCTCCTAGAGTTGTATGAAAATACGAAAACCATTTTCGTATCAACCAGCATTTTCCTAACACTTATACCTACACTTACATTTTATAAGTAGTTATTTCTCATGTTACTCTTTTAACTATACTAGGCATTCTCACATTTAAAATTTAACTTGCATTTTTATGTTCACTTTATAGTCACGATTCACTACACCAGATTTGGGATTTAAAAGCCCACACTTAATAGCGGCTGCAAGAGGCGCTCTAAAAAAATGCGTGGAAGTTTTTAACTGTGCTCATCAATAGGAACGATACAAAATTATAAACCTTTAATAGCGGTTCATCGTTAAAACACTATCTTTACTCCATAACCTATTTTGAAAAAAAAAGCATTCTTTACCCCATATATCATTAATAGCGCGTAACCGTGGAAGCGCTATCATAATAGACCATGTTAATAGTGTTTATTTGGACAAACGCTATGGAAGTGGTAACTATCATAGCGCTTGAATGGAAAAAAGCAATCTTTTCCTCGAATTAAAACTACACTTTATAGGTGACCAACTCTCTTCTCGTAGTCGTTGGGCGTTGGCACAATTCATGGAACTGATTGAAGTACAATAAACTATCAGCACAGAAAACTCGATATTCAATATTCAATGCATATAAAACTGTCCATAGTCAATTCCACCTTAATAGCTATTGAAAAAATGCTCCTAAACCTAAGCCAATTTCTCCTATAAATAAGCCTCCTATGTGTTCTTATCCCATACTTCAAATTTTATAAAATCTCCTCATGTATTCTTCTCTATGTTCTTATCAGTTCAGAAGAGGCCAACACTCTTATATCTTTTTTCGTGTGCGATGACTAATGTCTAGCTGAGGACCAGAAGAGGGCCAATCCTAAATGTCATGACAAACGACAAAAAGATATGTGAATGCCATCGTCTCCCAAATGCCTATGACCACAAGGTGCAAGAACAAAACATAACGGGCAGCCTTTCTAGCAGCAAATCTTTCTTTTGGCATGACAAACAACTAAAAGATATGAGAGTGGTCCGTTACATGCCCACATGAAATGAGAAGTGGGGGCACCCCAGTGACTCTATGTGGCATCTTGAAGGAAATCCGAAGAGACAACTAAAGCAAAGCCACAACTCTTATGGAAGACTTTTCATTCTTACTTGACTGACTATGCTGAAGACCAAAGAAGCATGAAGTGAACAGTCAGAGTAATGATAAAAGTATTCAAAGAACACAAACACTATCTTCTAAAGGGAAGTTGAAAGAAGATTTGGATCAAGTTTACAAACCAAAATCTGATCAAGAAGAAGTCATATATGCGTCTGAGTCCCTGACAAAATCAGAATCTTCATTTTGTCAGATCAATCTACCAAGACTCACTTGACAACCACTATCTCAACCTTAGAAAAAGAAATGATGAAGATTATGCGATATCTTCAAACCAATCTGGAAAGTGCTCAACGAAAAGAGTATTTATCTCTCAGTATGCGTCTATGCCTCTGATAAAGTCAGGATCACTCTTCTGTTCAAACTTAGAAGATGTGAAATGCAAAAGTCACTTATGTGATATTGAAGCACGCGTCAAGAAGAAAAGCTCTCTATGAAGAATTTACTTAATCTCTGATTCAAGGTTAAAAGCGATTTAAAATATAGTTAATTAAACTTGAAATAAGTTTATTAATATATTTCTTATCTTCAATCGAAACAGAAAAAGGAGAAAAGACAAAAGGGCAAAGACAGAAAAGCCTTCCTTATGATAGTAAAAGAAAGGCTACTTTATCTGAGATTTTCTATGTGTTACACAAATAAGGAAATAACGCTGCCCAAAGCTACTGTAAAGCATATCTGTTATACTCAGTTATCAGCAAGGAATTTTCAATGTTCTTCAAAGCATTTATTATCAAGTCAGAACGGCTATCTCTCAAAGAACAAAGCCGAAGACCTTCAAATGCATCTCAACGGATCTTTTTGGTCAAGTATAAATAGATGAAGTCGAAGACCAAGAGAAGTAGAGACAACATATTCAAGTGAGGTGATACAGTGATAAAAAGAAAAACCTTTGAAAATCTCTTATCAAGAGAAAATATATACTGCTTAAAGAAGAACTCATTAGATAGCTGAAAGCTCTCATCACTCACTCATCTTCTTCACACTCTGAGTATTATTCGAAGAAGAACTCATCTGCAACTTACCAAGTTCCAAGTTCATATCCACTCTCTGCAGTGTTTAAATATTGGTTGAATTGCCTTGTAACTTTGAAGCTATGCTTTAAAACTCTTTCAAACTGAGCCTGAAGTGGCTTGTTTCAAGAATACTTGTTGAGCCTGAAGAGGCTGTGTGTGCAAACAATACTTGTGGTTGAGTGATAAGCCTTCGGCTTATCTAGTTTTATAACTAGATGGACCGTGGTTTTTGTGCAAATTATTCGAGTTCAATCTCGTTTTCGCCCAAATTTGCCTTGTTTTGTTCCTAAGTTGGACTTTGACTCGTTTTGCGTCTTTTGTGTAGTTTTTAGCTTATTTTGGATAGAATTATGCTTTTGGTTGCTTTTGGTGTTTTCAGGTCAATAAGTGAAGCTCCGTGAGTCAAGGAAAGTCAAGAAGCAGTGGAAAAAGCACTTCTGGAGGCACTCGCCCCGCGAGTGTATGCTCGCCTCGCTAGACTGAAGGTCAACAAAGCAGCAAAAGTCATCATTTCTGGATCGCCACGCGAGACTCTTCTCGCCCCGCGAGAGTCTGAAGACCTGCTAGACAGAGACCATCACGGCATAGCCGTGATGAAGGTCACGACTGTGACAGATTTAGGTTTGAAGTCTCGCCCCGCGAAAGACAGCTCGCCTCGCGAGAGCCTGAAGACCCTGGAAGACAGAGACCATCACGGCCTAGCCGTGATGAATGTCACGGCTGTGACAGATTGAAGTTGGAAGACTCGCCCCGCGAACACACCCTCGCCTCGCGAAAATCCAAATTTGAAAGCGCACCAATACTAAAATTCGCTCGCGAAGGAGTGCTCGCCCCGCGAGCGAGCAAGATTCAGAATCCTTATTTAAAGGCTGTTTCGGATCAGATTGGGGGAACACTGGGGAGAGGAGGTTTTTCCACTAGTTTAGATCAGTAGTTACGAATCCTTGTTTCTCTTTGGAGCTGCGTCTCCTCTTTTCTTTTTATTTTATGATGGTGATTATGTCCGAGTGTTTGTCTATGAGCATGAGGAACTAATCCCTTCGTCCGAGGGATCAATGAAGCCGCCCATGGCGGTGTAGATTCAATGTGATGTATGTCTTTCTCCCTTGTCTCAATTTATGTTTTCCAATTCTGATTTGATTGCGTTGATCATATGTTTTGCGTGATTAACTAGTTAAATGTGTTTGAGGCTGAGAGGCGATTCGCGTTTTAGAACTTGAATTGGGATCGCTAATCGAATATTACACGAGAGTGAGTAGGAGATTAGTGCAACCTTATAGGGAACAAGAATTAATCATATTCGAGATTAGGATTATGAGACCTAGCAAGTAATTAATCCAATCGTCGAATACGTCCTATTGAGCACGAGAGTGGATATAGGAGAATTTGGGGGTCCCGGTTGACATTGTAATTGAACTTAGGGAGGAATTCATCATCACTTGGGAATACATATTGGGTAGGTGGATTTGTGACCTTGGATATTTTAATTTCAGATTTTTAGTTAATTAGTTTATTAGATTTGTTAATTGAATTTTGATCCTATTCTCTCTTCTCTCTCTCAACCACATTCTTCTGTGACTTGACCAAACGTATCGGATTTCCCGCGGATTAGTCGAATTGGTAGCCCAATCCCTGAGTTCGACCTCGGTAATTACTTACCATGTTTATTTTATTACTTGCGACGACCCGGTACACTTGCCGGCGTCACAACATTGAGCCCGGAGAGGCTAGGTGTGCAAATAATACTCGTCTGTAACCTTGATCAGTTATAGTGTTAAAACTTGGTTAAGCTAAGGACTGGATGTAGCCCTAGATTATGGTTGAACCAGGATAAATCGCTAAGTATACTCTCTCCCTCTCCTTTACTTTATTATTCAGTTGGTTTAATTGTTTTAAGTAACAAACTCGGGTGTGTTATATAGTTGCAAATCAGTGTGTTGTGAAAGGCGTCTGTTCTTAGAGCCACTTTCATTCACTGATTTTGTTTTGTGCTTCTTAAAATCTGATTTTCGAAAACACTATTCAACCACCCCTTCTAGTGTTGTTTTGTGCCATTTCAGTTGGTATCAGAACTCAGCCTCTGGGTTGAGCACCTCACAGTGTAGAGGAAAAGACTCTTAAGAATGGCAAGTGAAGCACCCTCAAGCAACATTATGTACAATCAGATTACATATCTCAGCAAACCACCCGTGTTCAATGAACAAGATTATAAGTACTAAGGAGTAAGATGAGAATGTTCATAGAGTCAACCGATCTAGATCTATGGGAAATTATATCTCAATGTCCTTACAGTCCAATTGATGAAAGTGGAAATATTGTTCCAAGAAGCAGATGGACATCAGATCACAAAAATATGGTTCAACTTAATGCCAAAGCAAAATATCTTCTTTTATGTTCTCTTAGCAGGTCTGAATATGATAAAGTCAGTAGCTGTGAAACAGCCAAATATGTCTGAATTAGACTTGAAGAACTATATATATGATGAGGATGCTATTGTCAAAGAAACATCTGAAGAAAGATCTGTTAACAATGTTGACAAGCTTCCATCTTCAAATACATCAATGGATCAATATTCTCAAAATGATGATGAAGATGAAGAAGTTTCTGAAGCAACCAGAAAGATGAGAAGATTCTGGAATAAAATAAGAGCTGAGAAAGCAGCAATCAGAACATCAAGTGATAGAATGACACCTCTCAAAAAGATGATCACTTGGGAAGATCTGGACAAAGAATCAGATGAAGAGTTCAAATGTCTACTTGGAGACACTAATTAAGATTATGAGGTAAATTCTGAATTTGAGGATTTACAAGATGCCTATCATGAACTTCTCAGTGAATATAATTGTATTCTTGACAAGTTCAAAGAACTTAAGAAGAAGCACGTAAAGCTCACTAAGGAACATGAACAGAAAAATCTTAAGATTGATGAACTGGTCTTAGAAAACAGAAAGAAGTTAATCTAACCCTCTTTGGAGCAAGCTCTTTGAAAGTAAGTTTGTTGGTTATCTTCTTCCAAAAGCTAGGCTTTTACATGTCATATTGACTAGGTGTGTAACCCCTAGGAAAGGCTCTCTGAATGTTGTGTCTAAGGCTGACAAATATGCTTTATTTCGACTTCTCAATTTTAGAAAAGTTGATATAAATGATCTTATTTTCAATCACATGATTAAGACTTCTAGTGGAAAGACATGCTATCCCCATGCCATGCTTTTGACAAGACTGTTAAGAAATAAGGGAACTATTTTAACTTTTGAAGTTTGGAATCAGATACCCGTTATTTTAGTGAAAACCCTTTTAGATTTGGAAATGAAAAATGAATTTGGAAATGATTTTGTTGTTGGAAACCCTGTTGATGAAATAACCCCTGAAAGAGTCTCTGATGACTCAGATGATGATAAACCATTAAGTTCTGTTTTGAAAAGAAAAAGGAAGGAAGTTTGTGTCTGAGAAAAACAAGAAAGAACGAAAACTGAAGAAACCAAGGTCTGTAAAAACATCAATATCTAAAGTAGTATCTGAACTAGTTGCTGGTGTGTCTGAATGTTTCAATAAAAAAGAAAAGGTTGTCTAGAAAAAGGAAAAGAGGAAGAATTGTAAATTAGGAAGAAAGACTTAGTATAGGAATAAGGATTTCTGAACTTAGGAATGAGGAAGCTAGAATGTATGAACAAGAGCAAGAAGAAAATCAAGAAGTACAATAAGTAGAAAGGGAAGAAGGATGTGTTGAAGAATCCGAAGAAGAAAGAAAAAGAAGACTGGTTGAGTTTGAACAAGTTTGGGAAAAATACAGGACTGGCTGGTGCATGAGATACAGGCCATCTAAAGATACCTCACCAAAACTAATAAAGACAATTAGTGAATTATCTGAAAAAGATTTAGAAGCCCTTCAAGCTCTAGAAGCTTTGAAGAAACCTGTTAAAGTTAGGAAGTTTATTGCAAACGACACCCATGTCCCTATTCCAAGATTCCTTCTGGATGATGCTCAGAGAAAGGATCTAAAAAGAAATATTGATAAAAGGATTTTCACTCCAAGGTATGTGGCTGTGTATCTTCAAGACAAAAAGGGTCAATGGGATACCGAGTCATCTGGATCTGGACTTACAGAATATCAGAATTGGAAGACTCCAACTCTGAATAGAAATATTGGATTTGTTGATTTGAAACACTTTAGGTATGCCAAACCCTCAAAACCCCTGCCTTTGTATCCTTGGTATAGAAGTTATCTTTTTCTGATCGTTCATGAACCCAGTATCTATTTCTTTCAAAACACCTTTTTTTTTATGTGCTGTACCGGACCAAGATTTTTGATTAACTGACTGGTAGATTCCATAATCTATGAAGATGAAAAATAACCTCTCCCCGTTCAAAGATCAACAGAAAGTCTGTTCTATACCATAGTGACTCACTCCTTGATTAATAGATTGAGTCTATGGTGTAGAACTCCAGTGTTTGAAGGATCTGTTTCTGAAAACCTTCCTAATCTAAATCAATTAATGTGTTTGAACTTTTTGCATCATTTCTTTAATTTTCTCCATTTCTAACACCTTTCATGTGTTAAGAAATTCTGTCTCAATTCTCTTTGAAAACCCTGTTTCAAGTTTGATTATCCTGTTTGAACCAAGCTTATTTGATGTTGATGATGGAGATTATGAATTTGTGTATGTTCCACCTATGATCAACTTCTCTGTAACAACATCAATTATTATTAATTTGTTTGAAGAAGGATCAAGAAATTTGTTGAATGCATATTCTGAAGAGACTAAAGTTGAAGGAACTATGATTACTGAAGTGACTGAAACAAGCCTGGTATCTCTATCTGGAAATGCGTCTGAAAATGAAGCTCAACCTCCTTGCATGCATCAAACTTCTCCCATGGTACGATAACTACCATGAGGCAATGCTTTCTGATGAGGAAATGGTTGTAGATGTCCCTATTCAAGAGGAACTAGTGCAACTACCAGAAGAAGTTCCGCAGCAGCAAGCAGATCAGCATGAACTAAGATGAGCAGAATCCTGCAGTGGTCAGTGACTTTGTAGCAAGAGCTGAACTGCAAGGAATTCGCCAAGAGATGAATCAAGTCGTAACGCTCCTACACAAACTGCTTGAAAAGATGAACTAATTTGTCTTTCGATGATGATCTTTTTACCTGACCTCTTTCTGAATGTATGTTTTATTTATGCTTTTGAGACATCTTTGAGGACTCATTTGTTTTTGGTATGATGATTATCTGTTTTGGACAAAGTTTAAATGAGTCATCTGTTGGACTCACTTTTATGCTTATCTTATCTATGAGTAATTGCTTGTTATTTATCTGAATGTTTTCTGGCTAAAATGCCTCCCCAAAAGTACCAAAGTACTTTCCTTTTTGATAATGCCAAAATGGGGATAAATAACATAAGAGTTAGGAGAAATAACATAAGAGCTAGGACAAATAACATGAAGCAAAATGATGAAGCAACATAGCAAATAACATGAAGTTGTATGAGTAATTTAAAGCAAAAAGAATAATGTGTTAGAATAATGTTATTCACTGTTTTAAATATAGCATAAGTTTAGGGGGAGTCTTTAAACTATATTTAACTTGAAGTGTTTTGATAATCTCTTATTTGATATATTTGCTTGTTCAATATAAAATCTTATGGAATGTTTGTCATCATCAAAAATCTTATGGAATGTTTGTCTGACTCGTCATGCGTCTGACTCACACTCTTGTGGCCCTTGTGTGTTTTGATGAACTCAAATATTAAGCAATTGATTTTACATTGAACCTTATGAAATTTGCTAATCATCTACTTGAGTTGTGTAGCCAAAAGCCTTGTGTCAATAGCAGGACAAGTCAACAAAAGATTAAGGAAGAAACAAACGGTTACATACAAGCGTCTGATAAACAATGCGTCTGAAGTCTGACTGACTGAAGCCTTCTCTGAAGAAGAACAAATATCAAATCAGTATTAAAGCAATATCAAAGCAAAGCAATCAATGATTGTCATCTTCACTGAAAGCTAAAGAAAAAGGACTTACTCGATCATGAGTAAACAAAAGGGCAGAATGTATCAAGCAATACTCTTATGGAAGACTTTTCATTCTTACTTGACTGACTATGATGAAGACCAAAGAAGCATGAAGTGATCAGTCAAAGTAATGATCAAAGTATTCAAGGATTACAAACAATATCTTCTAAAGGAAAGTTGAAAGAAGATTTGGATCAAGTTTACATACCAAAATCTGATCAAGAAGAAATCATATATGCATCTGAGTCCTTGACAAAATCAGAATCTTTATTTTTTCAGATCAATCTACCAAGACTCACTTGACAACAACTATCTCAACCTTAGACAAAGAAATGATCAAGATTATGTGGTATCTTCAAACCATTTGGAAAGCACTCAATCGAAATATAGTATTTATCTCTCAGTATGCGTCAATGCCTCTGACAAAGTCAGCATCACTCTTCTGTTCAAACTTAGAAGATGTGAAATGCAAAAGTCACTTCTGTGATATTTAAGCACGCGTCAAGAAGAAAAGCTCTCTATGAAGAATTTACTTAATCTCTGATTCAAGGTTAAGAGCGATTTGAAATATAGTTAATTAAACTTGAAATAAGTTTATTAATATATTTCTTATCTTCAATCGAAATCAGAAAAAGGAGAAAAGACAAAAAGGCAAAGACAGAAAAGCCTTCCTTATGATAGTAAACGAAAAGCTACTTTATCCGAGTTTTTCTATATGTTACACAAATAAGGATATAATGCTGCCCAAAGCTACTGTAAAGCATATCTGCTATACTCAGTTATCAGCAAAGAATGTTCAACGTTCTTCAAAGCATTTATTATCAAGTCAGAATGACTATTTCTCAAAGAACAAAGCTGAAGACCTTCAAATGCATCTCAACGGATCTTTTTGGTCAAGTATAAATAGATGAAGTCGAAGACCAGGAAAAGTAGAGACAATATATACAACTGAGGTGATACAGTGATAAAAAGAAAAACCTGAGAAAATCTCTCATCAAGAGAAAAGATATCCTGCTTAAAGAAGAACTCATTAGATTGCTGAAAGCTCTCATCACTCACTCATATTCTTCACACTCTGAATATTATTCGAAGACGAACTCATATGCTACTCACCAAGTTCCATGTTCATATCCACTCTCCGCAGTTTTTAAATATTGGTTGAATTGCCTTGTAACTTTGAAGCTGTGCTTCAAAACTCTCTCAAACTCTCTGAGCCTGAAGTGGCTTGTTTCAAGAATACTTGTTGAGCCTGAAGATGCTAGGTGTGCAAACAATACTTGTGGTTGAGCCTGGAGAGGCTAGGTGTGCAAATAATAGTCGTCTGTAACCTTGATCGGTTATAGTGTTAAAACTTGGTTAAGCCAAGGACTGGATGTAGCCCAAGGTTGTTGGTGAGCCATGATAAATCTGAGTATACTCTCTCCTTATTTCTGAGTATACTTTATTATTCAGTTTGTTTAAATTTTTTAAGTAACTAACTCGGGTGTGTTATATAGTTGCAAATCGGTGCATTGTGAAAGGCGTCTGTTCTTAGAGCCACTTTCATTCACTGATTTTGTTTTGTGCTTCTTAAGCTCTGAATTTTGAAAACACTATTCAACCCCCCTTCTAGTGTTGTTTTGTGTCATTTCATTTTAATCTCCTGTTTGTTAAATTTTGGTATATTCATTGGAATGTATGTTTTTGTTTTTGCATTATCATATATATTTTTAAGACCCAAAGTTTGTTTATGGTCGATTTTGTTGATTACGATAAGGGTATGATTGGTGTTGATTGCTGAATGCTATTTTTAGAATGTTGAATGTTCAATTCTATTTTTTTATAAGCTGGATGTTGTTTTTGATTGGCTAAATTCTTGTATGATGGTGAATGCAGAAAGCAACTATGAAATACCAATTAAAAGAAAAAGGGGGACAATAGACAATATATTTTTTTTTATGAAAATGCTAACTTAGTTCAAACTACGATAGCGCTTTAGTGATATCACGCTATAGTTTTTGGGAAACTAAGATAGCGCATTTTTAAGATAGAACTCTCCTTATTATGAATCCACTTCAGCACCACTCACTGATTGCACATTTTGGTGTGAACTACTATAGCATTTCGTTGGACAAGTGTTATTGTAGTTAAATCTACGATAGCTCTTCAGAAGTGCTATCTTGATTACAAATTTCAATAGCACCAACATAGATAGCGCCTAAAGCGCTATAAGATGACCGATTTAAACGATATTAAATCCTGAATTTTTAATTAATATATTTATAACAATGACATCATTCATCTCATAACACCCATCATCAATAAATAAATACATTCAATCATGGTATACATCATCATCATCAATGTTAATTCACAATTACAACATGGCAAGCATATAGAAAACATAGCCATTCATATGACAAACAACATCAATTAAACAATTAGAACACAATAGGGTCATGGGCTAACCCTTCATCTTACGCTACCCCAAGGCTGACATGTTATACTAATCCCTTCTCCCCGTACCTGGTATGAAGATCTAACTACGATTGGGCGTAAGCAAATATACTCTTGGTTCCCTCGAACAGTACATAACAGGGTCATGGGTTAATCCTTCGTCTTATGCTACCCCAAGGCCGACACTTTATACTAATCCCTTCTCCCCATATCTGGTATGAAGATCTAACTATGATTGGGCGTAAGCAAATCTACTCTTGGTTCCCTCGAACGGCTCGATGAGTTCCTTAAGCCTTGGCCAAAACATCAAAAGGAAAACTATTTATCTCCAATTAAAGAGATAAGAATAAGAGATTAACAAGGGGAACAACAAGATTACCTTAGTTTGACACTAGCACATAACTTCTCTCCCAAACGTAAGCAAGAACACCAAGCACTTCTAAGGGTTCAAAGGAAAGGGGAAAGAAGAGGTTTCTGTCGCACAAGGATTGTGAAAGTGTCAAATGAGGGTTGTAACTCATAACCCTCATAAAGCCCACCTATTTATAACATCAGACCCCGAAGAACGGTCGTGCTCACCCTGAGCACGAGTGTACTTATAGGAGCACGGGGTCTTCACGAACTCCATCATACGCTCCATTTTCCAACACGGCCGTGCTCCCCTTGAGCACGGCGGTACTCATGGCTTACGCAGCCACCTAGCACGCCAAAGAACACGGGGTCGTGCTTCACATGAGCACGATCCTGCTCATGCGCCAGAAAGGAAGTTTTCTCTATAAAATTCCACTTGACCCCATGTTAACTTCCCTAAGGCATATTCCTAAAAAGACTAGAACAACACACAACTATATAAAGCACATACAAACATATAAAGTCTTACATACAAAAAATAGGGTGTTATCTTAGTTAATTTATAAATCCCACTTGACCCGATGTTGACTTCCCTAAAGCATATTCCCTAAGGCATATTCCTAGAAAAGGGGGACAATAGACAACATTTTTTTTATTTATGAAAATGTTATCTTAGTTCAAACTACGATAGCGTTTTAGTGAGATTGTGCTATGGTTTTTAAGTAAATAAGATAGCGTATTTTTAATATCCTTATTATGAATCCACTTCAGCACCACTCCCTACTTGCGCATTTTGGTGTGAACTACTATAACATTTCGTTGGAAAAACGTTATTGTAGTTAAATCTACGATAGCGTTTCAGAAGCGCTATCTTGTTTACAAATTTCAATAGTACCACCATAGATAGCATCTGAAAGAGCTATAAGATGACGAATTTAATCGCTATTAAATCCCGAATCTTTTGTGGTGATTATTGTGTAAAGGGATCTATGGGGGAATATGATCCAATAAAAGTTGCCAGGAAACGACAAGCACTATTGGAGGAGCTAATCATTTCCAATAGTTCTTAAAAGTACTGTCACATCAGAAGAAGACAACACATAATTTTTACTATCCATACAATTTATAGTATAAAAGAATGTGTAGATTGTGCAGTAAAAGAAATAGAATTATCGTTAGACCAAACCCAATTATTATTCTATCTTTAATTAAGTTCACTGAGTGCAACAAATTAACAAAATTAACACAGAATTAATAACTCATTCATCGTGCTTGTTATTTATCATTTTTTACTAAATCAACAAAAGGATAAAAATATCATATATAGTATATATGGTAACTGAAAAACCCTAAATTTACATTTATTACCATATTTTATAATTTAACTCACATATAGGGTTTCATAGTAGATGCAAGCTTATATTTTTATGAAGACAACATGTCTTCAAATATTAGGTAAAGCTTATCAGAGAAGGCTAATATTGTTTTCCTTCTTGGACTTGAAAGAAATTAAGGGTATGTTAGGTTCAAACAAGGGGAGGGGAAGGGAGGGGATGGGAAGGGAAGAGAGGGATTTAAATCAAACAATTTTTTTGGTTGAAAGGAGAGGAGCGGAATGTTAATGGACGAGGGAAGAAATAACAATATTCTTTTTTGGTTCAGGAGGGACAAAGAAGGATTTTAAAACTAATTTACTTTAATATCCTTATAATTTTAGAATGCAAAAAATATGAGTAAGGATATTTTAGTCAATTCATTTAAGAAATTTTAGTCAATTCCCCCAATATTGTAGGGGTGTCCAAATTGAGGGGGAGAGATTTTTCTCCTCAATATTCCCCTCCCATTCCCTCCAAAAAATTGAACCAAACAAGAAAGTTCATAAAAATCACTCACTTCCCTTCCCCTCCATTCCATTTCCCCCCAACATTATGTAAGATCCTTGAGTGGGTAGCGCTTACCTATAATAGGTCCATAACTATTCTAACTCTTTTGGTTAGAATAAGATATTTTTATTAATGTATTTAAAATATTAGATATCTCCTCCCCTCCAAATCCCCCTAATATTGGAAGGGAGCCAAAATTGAGGGAGGAAAGAGTTTTCTCCTCTCCATTCCACTCCCGTCCCTTCCAAAAAAATTGAACCAAACAAGGGTCATTGTATTCAATGGTTGGCTAAAACATAGGTCCTTAACTATTCTAATTAAGCTAAAAGATCATTTGAAAAAATAAAATAAAATTAAACAATTCAAGCATTGACCAAAGACCTCAACGTTTTTGTTATAGGGAATGTAATTGAGAATTGTATATTATAATTCTAAAATTAAGATGATGTAGGCATTAAGTTTCAAAAGATTTCAGTTGTTCTGCTCCCCATTTCTTACCTTTCTCTCCACCCCAAGAGAGAATCAAAGACGAGACATAGATATCACACCTTCGATAGTGCACAAGTCCCTCCAACAAATTCCACCTAGCATTTGAAACCACTTGATCCAACAAACCATATTTATATAATAAAAGAATATATCCAACCAAACATTCAAAAAATCAACATAGAAATGTCGTTTCCACTTAGCCAACAAGCTGATATTGAAGATTTCCAGACTTTTAATTCCCAACCCTTCGCAATTCTTTGGTTGACATAATTTTTCCCGACTCACCCAAACAATTTTTGCTAATCATTATACACATATCAAAAGGAAGGATTGTTGAATCCCAATGAGCATTTTTAAGACATTCCTTGGTAATTTAAAGAAAGACAAGTAATACAATGGCAAACTTGTCAATAGAATTCACCAACATTTACAATTCAACCTCCCAAGGATAGATGTTTACCTTTCCCAGAAGCCAATCTCCTCTTAAGTCAATTAATTATAGGTTTCAAAGTGGCCAATTTTCTCAGATTAGTGCTAATAGGCAAACCTAGGAACTTAAAGGGGATATTGTCGATATTACAATAAAGGAAACTAGTATTTTTTGTGCCTGTGCGATACACGGGTCATCAATTACTATCATTATTGATAGCATTGTTATCATTAATAACTTGAATTGTGCCTCTATATGTACCAAACTTTTTTTTTTCCTTTATCTCAAATTAAGCCCACTATGTAAAACATTTTCTTTACTTATTTCACATTTTGGTTGCAATATTTCCTTCCTACCCATAATGGTGGTACTCATTTATCTCCAAGGCTTTTTATTTATAGACAAAAGATTACAGCAGAAACCTTGAAACAATTTTATCTATGATTTGAGTGCAAAGAATTGAATATTATTTTTATTTTAAAATGATATTACAATACTAATGTAATACTGTGTGTTAAGTGTTCCTCTTTGATTATTACTAATGATCAACTAATCCTGTTAAATCATGTGGTGCTGACATGTGTTCCTTTATTAGAAAATCAGCAATTCCACTTATTAATTAGTATAGACATAGATTTATTATTTAAAATAGAAAAACAAAAGCAATGATGTAGAAAAAATTAGATTAGAAAATATGAATAGCTCTGCCTCTATTTATGTCAATTCAGAGATTGTCGTGTTTGAGTCCCAAAACATTGTACATTTACCGGTTTGTAAATATTTTAAAACAAAAAAAATATAAATTTTATAAAATTTAAAAAATAATAAAAAGTTTTCATCACTTAACATGTGCCTTGCACCATTGTGGTACACTAAAATCAGCATTTCCCCTTATTAATTAGTATAGATATAGATTTATTATTTAAAATAGAAAAAACAAAGGCAATGATGTAGCAAAAAAAAAAACAAACAAAATATGAATATCTTTGCCACTATTTATGTTAATACAGAGATTGTCGTGTTTGACTCCCAAAACAATATACCTTTACAGGTTTGTAAATATTTTAAAACAAAAAATATATAAATTTTAGAAAATAAATAAAGTAATAATAAAAATATTTCATAACTTAACATGTGGCTTGTACTATTGTGCTACACTAAAATCATAATTTCCCCTTATCAATTAGTATAGATATAGATTTATTATTTAAAATAGAAAAAACAAATGCAAGGATGTAGCTTTGAAAAAAGTGTTCAAAAAAAAAAAAAAGAAAAAAAGTAGGAAAATAATATATTTAAAAAAATATTTGAAAATAAAAAATTAGGAAAAATTATTTAAAAAAAAGGAAATCATAAATTTTTTTTTAAATAATTAGAAAAAGTTTATTTTAAAAAATAAAAAAATTAGGAAAAAAATAATTTGAAAATAAATATATTTAAAAAATTTAAAAAAATAAATTAATAAATTGTTTTTTCTAAAAACTTTTTTTAAAATATTTATCTTTATAATTAATTTTTTTAAAATTTTTTAAATATGTTTTTTCAAATTATTTTAAAAGGAAAAAGAAAAGGTAAATCAGAAAAAAATTAATTCGAAAAAAAATAAGTAAAAAAAATTATGAAAAAAATAGTTAAGAAAAAATAGATTTAAAAAAATCAGAAAAATAAAATTAATTATAAAATAAGATTTAAATTAATTAGAAAAAAATGTATATTTTAAAAAAAGTTTAAAATAATTAGGAAAAAATATATTTTAAAAAAATTTATAAAAAAATTTAAAAATAAAAAAGTTAATTAGAAAAAAAATGGAAAAAAATTTAAATAAATTAAGAAAAAATAATTAGAAAAAAGTATTTAAAAAATATTTTTAAAAAATAAGGAAAATAATAACTAGAAAAAAATATTAAAAAATTAGAAAAATAAAATTAGTTAAAAAATATATTTTAAAAAATCATTTATAAAAATAAACATTTAAAAAAAATTAAATTAGGAAAAAATGAATTCGGGGAAAAAAATAAAAAAATAAAGAATATATTCTTAAAAAATAAATAAATAAATTTAAATAATCTAAAATAATCCACCATTTGACAACTCCTTTTACTGTTACAGGAATAGTAGAAGAAAAGTTGTTAATTGAGAAAGTGATATACATATTGAATCGTAATATATATATATATATATATATATATATATATATATATATATATATATAAAGTAATTGATTCGATTCCAAAATAACCGAATTAGTGACCATTGAGTTTGGTTCAATTCGGAGCCGTGCACAAAAAAGAAAAAAAACGAACCAATTTAATTGGTTGGTTCGAATTTTCAAATTCATCGAATTATTGGTTCGAGTCTTACGACCCTAAACTTTTTCGAAGAGCACTGTAGCTTTGCTACCTTTCCTGTCTAAAAATATCTAAAAACAAAAAAAAATTATAAACTTTAAAATAATATCCGAACCAATTAAAATTGGTTTGGTTTGATTCGGTTCAAATCGGAAAATATTAAAATATATATAAATGTATATAAATAAAAAAATATAATTTTTTTTAAATTTTAAACTATTAAACTATATATGCATTAAAATGTAAGTATATAAAAATTAAAACATCAAGAACATGACAACTCTATTTTTACTGTTTGTCAATTTATTATTGGTTGACATTGTAAAAAAACCTTACACTGTTAGTGTATACAAATAAATCCAAAAAAAAGTATTTGGAAAAAAATCTTAAAAATTAAGCAAAACGTAAAAAAAAATGTTAAAATAATTTGTTTTTAAAAAAACTAAAATATATAAAAAAAAGTATCGTAAAAAAAATCTTAAAAAGTGAAGCAAAAGGTAAAAAAAAATTAATAAATAAAATTTTTTAAAAAAATAAAAAAAGTAACAAAATTTTAAAAAAATTAATAAAAAACTAAAGTAAAAAAAATTAAAATAAGTAAAAAAAATGTAAATTAAGGCAAAAAATGATGATGTTGACATGTGTATGTACAGTACAAATAGCTCTCCCTCTTTTATATTAGTATAGATTATAAGGTGCCAACAAAAACTATCACTACAAAAGATTCTGGATTTAAAAGTGTTTTATTACGGCATTTTATAACGCTTTTGGGCGCTATCTACGTTGGTCCTATTGAAAGTCGTAAACAAGATAGCGCTTCAGAACCATTGTCTTAGATTTAACTACAATAACACTTGTCAACAAAACTCTATAGTAGTTCACACCAAAATGTGCGTGCAACTAAGAAGTGGTGCTGACGTGGATTCAAAATAAGGATAGCGCTGACTTAAAAATACGCTATCTTAGTTACCCAAAAACTATAACATGACCTCAAAAAAGCAGTATTGTAGTTTTGAACTACGATATCATTTTCTTAAACAAACGTCTATTGTTCGTCTTTTTCAATATAATTGGTATTTTATTTCTTCATTCACCATTATACCAGAATAAGCTACTGAGCATTAAATCAAAAACAACATTCAGCTTATAAAACAACATTCAGCTTATAAAAAAATAGAATTGAGCATTCAACATTCAAAAAATAGAATTCAAAACTCAACACCAATCATACCACTATTGCAATTAACAAAATCGACCATAAACAAACTTTGGGACTTAAAAACATATATCATAAAGTGAAAACAAAAAATACATTCCAAAGAATATACCAGAATTTAACGAACAAAAGATTAAAATGCCTATGCGTTACTAAAACAAAAAAAAAAAGATCTAAAAAGACAATGAGAATTAACCTTTCACTAATGTCTTGTTGTTATCAAGAATAAGCTAGTAACAAGAAGCAAGTTCCACTCTTCTGTGTCTGAATCAACCTACATAATAATAAAAAATTATTTACCAACACTTGTAAATATTTGAAATATTTGAAAAAGTTCAAGAAACAATTGGTCGGTGATAATATTGGAACTCATATATAGAAACCTCCCAATAGCAAATTGTTACCTTCCATGCCCACAGGATGATTCAAGAATGCTTGGTCAACTTTGAAATGCATTAACAAGAGACAAGTGATGGACTTAAAAATAAGCTTAAACTTTCTTACTTGTGCCAAAAAACAAGTTACATTAATAATGTTGTCGTGGACAGAGATAACACTAAATAGCCACAGAATGTCGGCATCATTAGGAATTCCAGATGCCATGCCTTGGACAGAGGTAGCCCTAAGTAGCAATTTAACAGATGAACTATTAAAAGTAATCCTAAACATTTCAAATAATAGAGGTGAACAGACTTACCAGTGAAGACGACGTGAGTTAGTGGTTAGGTTTGAGAGATTGAGAGAGTGAGCGAGAGAAAGAGAACTAAATTTTAAGAGCACACACACTTTGGAAGATTTAAGAGAGTTAATAGTTCAGACCTTTAATATATAGCTATTTTAGGTGGACTTTACCTTTAATAGCGCTTTATGTAGCAAACACTATTAAAATGGATATATTTAAGAACGTCTCTCTAGAAAACACCGTTATAACTTGCTAGCACATTTTTTGGCAAGAATGATACCAAGAGACAAAGCACAACTTTATGTGATTTCTTGATCTCTTCCACTTCTCCACTAACATTGTAACTTCTCTTTGAAAACGTACGACTGCACATCATCCACTTGTGTGTATAATTATAACCATTTCATATTGTGAAACCATCCCACACTCCAAAACCTTTCACCCTCCTAGTAACTTTTCAATCTCCAAAATCCAAATTGTTGAGACCTCATAAGTCTGAAATACATTCAATGTGTAAATTTTCTAAGTTTTGATGATTCCAAATAGATTAAGTATGGTGATATTGAACCATGTGAAATTACTGGTAAGACTGTTAAGTGTGCAGGAAAATAGACTTAAGGTTACTCGTCTAAATTTTGACCCATCTAAGTTTCAGTACAACACAGTTTTTAGACTCGTCTAAAAACTCACCCATCTGGAAAAAAAGTCAAATCAGACATAGACCAAGTCAACTCTCAATCAAGGTTCTAATCTAGTTGATGACGTAGCAAGAATCTCAAGTCTGAAGAAGCTTCAGTGGATCACCCATCTAAAATTGACTTGCTCACCGGTCTATGTTTTGGCTCATATCACCCGTCTAAATTTGGACTGCACAAGCACCCGTCTAATTTTCAAACACTGCTACACTAAGTGTCATTCAGTCAGAAGGAAGTCTAGGTCAACCTTATTTGAAAAAGATGTCTTCCTTAAGGATCTCGATGACCTCTGGACAATAGCACCAAGGATAAAGAATAAAGAATTTATTCTTTCAAGTGTTTAAGGAATAAACACGCAACCTCCACATCAAGTCAGTAGCCTTTTTGCTGTTTTAGTACAAAGTAAAAGTGCTTTCCAGAAAGTGAACTGAGTGTTGCACTGAAAGAGAAAAGCTCTCTACTGCAAGTACAAGAAGTCTGCTATGTTAGACTCAATGATTGAGAGATTTTGATATACGACAAATACAATTTAATGTGTATGCAAGTGTTTAGTGTCAAATTGTAAAGACAGGTTGTTGACGATTTCTAGGCAAGTATACCCAGTCGTACAAGTAATAAAAGGAAAAAGTTCTTTTAGGATTTTCAGCGAACACTTGGAATGCAGAAAAAGAGATTCTTCAAATATGAAAGATGTTGGGATTAAACTTCACTAAACCTTAGCCTCATGCAATACCAAGACCACCAATCCAGTTTATGCTTCAAATATTAAAATCAACCCACAAGATTACTCAAGCCCTAATTCCTTAGATGACAATAGCCTAAATCCCCTAATTAAACCCTAATTCCTTAGGTGACCTAATTAGTGAATTTGCGTTAAGAGTAGGGATTACACGATTACTAATAAACCAAAATCCATTCCTAGATGCAAGGTTTACTAGGTGATTAATTCCAGATCAAGAATTGATAAGAACGTCCCCATTGCAAATCAAATCTCAAAATCAATTCATGGATGATCAGACCACAAAAAGCATTAAGCATAGGAATCAAACACTAATAAGAAGGCATAAACATCGATTAATACATCAAGGCAATTACATGAAGTTCAGTTTAGCTACATCTAATGCCAACAAAAAGGGAATTTAGCTACTCATGATAATAGAGAAAGCCAAAATAAAAGAAATAGAGATAAAGGAGAGAGGAAACTCCATGGAAGCCTTCACAGCAGCCCCTGGTTCAGAGAGAATGTCTTAGGTTAAAAATTGTCTGTTTTTTGTTCTGCCCAGATGCCTATTTATACATTAGGCGCGTGTCACGGCCATGATGGCCATCACGACCAGGCCGTGACGGGTTCTGTCATGGGCGCGCTTTCAAATTTTGGTTTGTCACGACCGTGACACTTATCACGGCTAGGCCGTGACCAATTTTGCCTGAACGTTGCTTCACCAAATGGTCTGTCACGGCCGTGACAGATTCTGCCTAGAAGGGGTCTGGCTCAGTTAACATGTCACGGCCGTGACAGCTTCTGACTTTTGCCTTCTTTTCTTTCCAGTTTTTCTTGATCATGGCCGTGATGGTCATCACGGCTAGGCCGTGATGGGCTCTGTTTGGCTCATTTTCTTCCCTTTTCAAGCTCTATCTTCATCCAAGCTCCATCATGGTCAATCTTGAGCATTTTACCCTTAATTCCTGCAAAACAACACCACAAAACCGCCTTACCCGTTCCAAGGTAAAAACTAACAAAAATCGAATTAAAATTGCGTAAACTATATGAAAAATGCATGCAAAATGCAAATGAAATATGCGGTGAAATCACACTCATCACAGGTATCAAGCAATATTCAACAAGTTCAGTGAGCAATCAAAGGAGAATATTCAAGGAATAACTTGGAAGAATCAAAGAGCAAGGACGAAGATCAAGGAATCATCAAGACAAGAGCTTAAACGAAGAAATTAGTGTTAAGTCTTAGATGATTTGTAAGAGATGAAATCTCTTATTCACTAATAGCTCAATTAAGAAAGATGCATGAAGAAAATCATTTTTCATAACCTGCATTAAAAGGAATAAGTTTTCGTTAATGAAAATGAATTTTGGAAATAATGATAGAAGCGCTCGTCCAACACTGGAATAATATAAGCGCTCGTCCAACACTGGGAATAATAGAAGCGCTCGTCCAACAGTGGTAAAAGCTGGCATCCAAGAAAGTGGCAGAAGCTCACGTCTACTAAAGTGACAGAAGCTCACATATACTAAAGTGATACAAGCGCTCGTCTACTAAAATAATACAAGCGCTCGTCTACTAGTTGGAGCACGTCCAATTACTTTGTGTTAGTACTCCCGTCTGCTGACGTGGCAAATGGACGCAACTATTTTTTTTGATGGATGCGGCTATTTTTCCAAATGGACTCGTTATTTTATGGACACGAATTCTATAAGAACTATTAGAATCTTATCTCAAGAACGAGAATCAAGAAAACAGATTTTGTTAAATCAGATCCAAATCTGTTTTGATTGATCCCAACGACTATAACTTGTTTTCTATATAAAGAGGGATCAAAGGAGCACTTTAAGAAGAATCATAACGAATAACAACAGAATTATAACGATACACATATCATTCATCATCTTCATTGAGCTTACTGTGAAAAGAGTGTTTCAATACTCATAAGTGCTTCAATTTGTTTTATCTGACTATTGAGAGTTAGGAATCAACTTTTGTTTTACTTTTGATTATAAAGAGAGAGGGAGTCTCTCTGAGTGATTAGGGTGAGGTATCCCTAAGGTTGAACATTGAGGCTCTTCACAAGAGTGTGGTATCTCAAGGTGAAGGAGTGCTCTGTGGTGTAAAGTTTTTTCAAGCTACCTGGCAAAGCTTGGGTGTTAGTGTGTGAAAACCCACAGGTGGAGTGGGGACTGGATGTAGGTCACAGTGGTGGTGACTGAACCAGGATAAATCTGGTTGTGTAGTATCTCTAAACTCAAACTCCTTTACTTTCTGTTTATGATTCAAGAACTTGCAACTTTGATATTTAAAGTTCAAGTATAATTTTTGTTCTTGATCTGTATAAACTGTATTTTGTTATTACTGAGTTATTGAACCTGAACCTATCCGTTATTAATCTTTCTTATCCTCATCACCTTCTATTCAAGATTTTGTAAAAACCCTTCATCGATTTTATGAAAGATCCTGAGAACACAAATCCGCAACCCTGATTTATAAAGCTTTGTGAAAAAGTTTTACAAGGGAAATATTTTCTTTGAAAACTCAATTCACCCCCCCCTCTTGAGTCGTTGAAGCCAAAACAACAATTGGCATCAGAGCTAAACTCTTAAGTTTGGCTTAACAGCTATAAGACCATGGCTTACAATGACTGTTTAAATGAAGGGGCTTCGCTTGCACACCCGCCTGCCTTCAATGGATCTGAGTATATCTATCGGAAGGAAAGAATGGTAATCTTTCTTGAGGCAGCAGGTGTTGACATATGGGATATAGTAGAAAATGGACCATTTGTCCCCTCTACTGTAGATGCTAATGGTGCTCCAAGAAATAAGCCTAAAACTGAATGGAATGAGGATGATAAGAAAAGAATTCAATATAATGCACATGCTAAGAATATTACAACATCTGCTTTAAGCCGTGATGAGTTTTTCAGGGTTTCAAATTACAAATCAGCAAAGGAGATGTGGGATACATTGCAAGTAACACATGAAGGAACCTCAAATGTCAAAAGAGCAAGAATGAACACCCTCACACATGATTATGAGCTGTTCAGAATGAATCGAGGAGAACCTATGACTGAAATGCAAAAGATATTCACACACATCGTAAATCAATTGGCTGGTCTTGGAAAGATAATCTCAAATGAGGATAAAATTAACAAAGTCATGAGATGCTTGAGCAGGGAATGGCAACCTAAAGTCACTGCAATCTCAGAATCTGGAGATCTCTCATCAATGACCATTGCCACACTATTTGGAAAATTGCAAGAACATGAATTGGAGTTGAACATACTAAATGAGAGTGAAGAAAATGATAAATGAAAAAAGGGATTGGTTTTGAAATCACAAGTCAAAGAAGTAGAAGACAGTGATGATGATGATTTATAACAAGAGGCCGAATCTGAAAAGAGATGGGAATGCTAGTTAGAAAATTCAAGAACTTCCTAAAGAAGAAAGGAAACTTCAAAAGAAAGCCATCCACCTTTCAAAGGAGAAATTTCAGCAAAGGTGACAACTCTTCCAACAACATCACATGCTATGAATGTGGAAAGATTGGCCACATGAAGCTTGACTGTCCAAAACTTCAAAAGAAGGACAAAACAGAAAAGTTTGACTGAAAGGACAAGAAGTGGAGAAAGCCAAGAAAGGCCTACATTGCTTGGGATGATAATGATCTAGATTCCATTGAAGAATCTGAATCTGAGGAGGCAAACTTGTGCTTGATGGCCAGCAATAACAGTGATTCAGAAAGTGAAGTAAGTTCTAATTATCAACCTTCTTATGATGAATTGCAAAATGCTTTTGAAGAACTTCATAGAGAATCCATTAGAGTTGCTAGATTGCTAACTAAGTCTAAGAAAACCATCACATGCTCAGAGGAGAAAACTTCTATTTTAAACAAAGAGGTACATCAATTAAAAACAGAAAATTGTGCTTTAAAAGAAAAACTAGCTACTGTCTTAGATGCACCTATATGTGATAAATGTCCTAAGTTGGAGAAACATATAAATCATTTGAATGGTGATCTATCTAGAGTTACTAGTGATAAAGAAATCTGGAATGCATCTAGCTATACATTGACTAAAGAAGTTGAAAAACTGAAAAATGACTTAGCCAAGTTCACAAATGGTAGAGATAATTTGGATGCATTGTTAGGACAACAAAAATGTGTTTATGATAAGGCTGGAATAGGCTATAAACCTAAGATACATGAGAAATCTTTCAAGAAATTTTTCGCTGCACCTATGACATCAAACACACCATTTGTTAAATGCTATTTCTGTGCTAGAAAAGGTCACACAGCTTCTACATGTCATTACAGAAAATCTGGTTATAATGAGTCTAAATATATATGGGTTCCTAAAGGAACTAAAGCTCTAACTAACTGAAAAGGACCCAAACAGATTTGGGTACCTAAAGCAAAAACATGATTCTGTTTTATAGGTGTGTTGGAAAGCCAAGAATGTGAAATGGTATCTTGATAGTGGCTGTTCCAAGCACATGACTGGAGACAAAAGCAAGTTCATTTCCTTTACCCCTAAGTCGAGTGGTAGTGTTACCTATGGAGACAATAATAAAGGGAGAATACTTGGCATTGGCAACATTGGAAGTGACTCAACAACAATCATTGAGGATGTACTATATGTTGAGGGACTGAAACATAACCTATTAAGTATCAGTCAACTATGTGACAAAGGCTTCAAGGTAAAATTTAATTCCAATAGTTGCTTAATAGAAAATCAGCATGATGAAAATTTGAAATTAATTGGACATAGGACAGATAACATCTATATGCTTGATTTAGATAATATCTCTTCAAATACTGCATGCTGTCTTATTTCAAAATAAGAAGAGGATTGGCTTTGGCATAGAAGAATTGCACACATTCACATGAACCACTTGAATAAACTGATTCATAAAGATCTTGTAATTGGGTTGCCTAAACTAAAATTTGTGAAAGATGGACTATGTGATGCATGTCAAAAAGGAAAGCAAGTTAAGGTGTCTTTTAACCAAAGAACATTGTTTCAACAACTACACCCTTGCAACTTTTACACATGGATTTATTTGGTCCATCTAGAACCAAAAACTTTGGTGGTAACTCGTATGCATTGGTAATAGTAGATGATTACTCTAGATATACATGGACATATTTTCTATCTCATAAGAGTGATTCATTTGCTGCATTTAAGAAAATGGCAAAAATGGTGCAAAATGAAAAGGACGTAAAAATTGTTTTTAATAAGAAGTGATCATGGGGGAGAATTTCAAAATGAAGTGTTTGAAAACTTTTGTGATGAGCATGACATTCAACATAATTTTTTTGCTCCTAGAACTCCACAACAAAATGGAGTAGTGGAAAGAAAGAATAGATCATTAGAGGAGATAGCAAGAACTATGTTGAATGACTCTAGCTTGCCAAAATAATTTTGGACAGATGCTGTCAATACAGCCTGCTATGTTCTAAATAGAGTCTTGATAAGACCAATCTTAAAGAAAACCCCTTATGAGCTTTACAAAGGAAGAAAACCAAACATAGCACATTTACATGTTTTCGGTTGCAAATGCTTTGTTCTTAACAATGGAAAGAATAATCTTGGAAAATTTGATGCAAAGGATGATGAAGGAATTTTCCTAGGTTACTACCTATCTAGTAAAGCATTTAGAATATATAATAAGAGAACACAAACTATTGAGGAATCTGTGCATGTGACATTTGATGAGTCTACCCCCAAAAGGTTGGGAAATGATTGTGTTATTGATGATCTTGCAGATTC
This sequence comes from Sophora flavescens, assembly GCA_030762895.1. Classification (NCBI taxonomy): domain Eukaryota; kingdom Viridiplantae; phylum Streptophyta; class Magnoliopsida; order Fabales; family Fabaceae; genus Sophora; species Sophora flavescens. The sequence continues at coordinate 63,966,219 of CM061062.1, read as the reverse complement.
AATTGAGAAAAATCTCCTAGAAGAGAAACAGGACAATGAAGAAGATGAAAGCTTAAAGAACGAATTGCTACAGTAGAAGCAAACAGAACAACAGCCTGACCTACCAAAGGAATGGAGGACTCTCAGAAATTATCCAATTGATAACATCATTGGTGAAATTACAAAGGGGGTAACTACTAGACAATCTCTTAGAAATGTTTGTAATCATATGGCATTTGTGTCTCAAGTAGAACCTAAGAACATGGATGATGCTATAATTGATGAACATTGGATGATGGCTATGCAAGATGAGTTAAACCAGTTTGAAAGAAACCAAGTTTGGAAACTAGTGCCTAAACCCAAGAACTGTCAAGTAACAGGTACAAAATGGGATTTTAGGAATAAACTAGATGAAAATGGTATAATTGTAAGAAACAAGGCTAGATTGGTAGCCAAAGGGTATAACCAAGAAGAAGGCATAGATTATGATGAAACATATGCACCAGTAGCAAGATTAGAAGCTATAAGAATGCTATATATAGAAGGTCTCAAGCACTGAAGAACAACTTTTGCCATTTTAACATTTGCAAGATATTCAAAGCTCATATTCCCTTTGTAAAGCAAAAGTCTGTAATTCTTAAGATTGAATATTTATAAAAATATTCAGTAGATCTTAGACCTTCATACCCTCACATATAGTGAGTTAGAAAGATCTTAAAAAAAAATTCTCTGTGATTGAATTAGAGCCTGAAGAGGCTTGGCAAGAAAACAATACTTGTAGCCTGGAGAGGTGTAGAATACTTGTTGTAGAAACTATTTGGAAATAGTGGAGAAAATCCTTCAAGTAGAAGGGACTGGACGTAGCTCTTGGTTGGAAGAGAGTGAACCATGATAAAATACCCGAGTAAATTTTCTATTCCTTATCTTTTACAGTTTTATTTATTTATACTAACTGTGGGATTTGATTTTTATTTTGTTAATCTTTTAAAAAGAATTTCTTGTGTGCTTAAACTTTTTATCTTCTGCTTGTGAAAAGGTTTCTCAAAAAGGGTTTTTGCGAAAATAATTAACAAACACAATTCAATCCCCCTTCTTGTGTTTGCCTGTACCAACTTCAAGGTAAGTAGCAATTTAACAGATGAACTGTTAAAAGTAATCCTAAACATTTCAAATAATAGAGGTGAAAAGACTTACCAGTGAATATGACGTGAGTTAGTGGTTAGGTTTGAGAGATTGAGAGAGTGAGCGAGAGAAAGAGAGAGCTAAATTTTAAGAGCACACGCACTTTGGAAGATTTAAGAGAGTTAATAGTTTAGACCTTTAATATATAGTTATTTTAGGTGGACCATACCTTTAATAGCGCTTCATGTAGCAAAAACTATTAAAATGGATACATTTAACAACGTCTCTCTAGAAAACACTGTTATAACTTGCTTGCACATTTTTTGGCAAGAATGATACCAAGAGACAAAGCACAGCTTTATGTGATTTCTTGATCTCTTCCTCTTCTCCACTAACATTGTAACTTCTCTTTATGATTTCTCTTTGAAAACGTACGACTGTACATCATCCACTTGTGTGTATAGTTATAACCATTTCATATTATGAAACCATCCCACACTCCGAAACCTTTCGTCCTCCTAGTAACCCTTCACTCTCTAAAATCCAAATTGTTGAGACCTCATTAGTCTGAAACTCATTCAATGTGTAAATTTTCTATGTTTTGATGATTCAAATAGATTAAGTATGGTGATATTGAACCATATGAAATTACTGATAAGACGGTTAATTATGCAGGAAAATAGACTTAAGGTCACCCGTCTAAATTTTGACCCATCTAAGTTTGAGTACAACACAGTTTTTAGACTCGTCTAAAAACTCACCCGTCTGGAAAAAAAAGTCAAATCAGACATAGACCAAGTCAACTCTCAATCAAGGTTCTGATCTAGTTGATGACGTAGCAAGAATCTCAAGTCTGAAGAAGCTTCAGTGGATCACCCATCTAAAATTGACTTGCTCACCTGTCTAAGTTTTGGCTCATATCACTCGTCTAAATTTGGACTGCACAAACACCTATCTAATTTTCAAACACTGCTACACTAAGTGTCATTCTGTCAGAAGGAAGTCCAAGTCAACCTTATTTGAAAGAGATGTCTTCCTTAAGGATCTCGAAGACCTCTGGACAATAGCACCAAGGATAAAGAATAAAGAATAAAGAATTTATTCTTTCAAGTGTTTAAGGAATAAACACGAAACCTTTGCACCAAGTCAGTAGCCTTTTAGTTGTTTTAGTACAAAGTAAAAGTGCTTTCAGAAAGTGAACTGAGTGTTGCACTGAAAGAGAAAAGCTCTCTGCTGCAAGTACAAGAAGTCTGCTACTGTAACTCGGAAATAACAACTGCTCAGAAGCAAAGTGTACTCTTGGTTTCATATGTTAAAGTCCAACGTCCCTAAATATTTAATGTTTATACAGAACGACTCTTTAGTATTAATGGTGTCCCTGAATACTCAAATCAAAGGAGAACACTTTCTGAAGATGTGCCTAACGGATCAAATTGATTGAGGTCTTTATATATACCAAACCATGAAGATGAAGACAAGAAGTAAGAACAACATTAAGAGTTCTGCGGAAATACTCAAGAAGCTTTTACTCTCTTCTTTTACTTTTTCATTCCTTCATTGAAAAGCTCTTCAATCATTTGATATTAATTCGCAACCTTTCATTCCTTCATATTTGTTTCACTCTCTGAGTGTTATCTGAAAGATTTACAAGTTGTATTAATTACACAAAACCTTTACTCCTTACTGTGTTGAGCCTGAAGAGGCTAGGCGAGAAAAGAATACTTGTTTGAGTGTTAAGCCTGGAGAGGCTAGATGTGTAAAGAATACTTGTACTCAAATCTGATAAGTTATAGTGGAAAATTGGTGCTGCCAAGAACTGGACGTAGCCCTGTGGATTTTGGGGTGAAGCAGTATAAAACTCTTGAGTGATATTCTTCTTCCCTTATCTCTTTATTTTGTTTAAGAGTTATTTGTTTAAGCTTTAACTTGGGGAGTTAATATTGTTAATATCAAACTCTATCTTAACCTTCTTTGTGTGCGTGTGTGTTCTATCTCAAAATTAGATGAGTTACCCGTCTAATTTTCTGTAGCTTTATTTTTTGCTTGTTGTGCCTGCGAAAATAATTTTCAAAGTTTCCTAAAAAGTTGGTAAACACAATTCAACCCCCATTTCTTGTGTTAACTTTGGTTATTTCAGTTGATATCAGAGCTCAGCCTCTGGGTTGAGCGCTTAACATGGTAGAGGAAAAGATCTTGGAAATGGCAAGAGAAACCAGCACAAGCAAGAATCATGCAGGAGAATGATCCTCAATGTTGAGACCTCCTTACTTCAATGGAGAGGACTACATCTACTGGAAAGAAAAGATGAAATGGTTTTTACAATCCACTAAGTCTGATCTCTGGGATATCATTGAAGAAGGTCCCTGTGTTCCTAAAGATGACAAAGGAGCAGAAGTTCCTAAAGCTAGCATGACCTCTAATCAAAGAACAAAATGTCATTTAAATGCCAAAGCTAGATATGCAATCACATGTGCTTTGAGCATAGAAGAGTTTAAAAAAGTTTGTGCTTGTGAATCTGCAAAAGAAATGTGGGATTCACTAGCTGTTTCTCATGAAGGAACCAACAAAGTAAAGGAGAGTAAAGTTAGTATGTTGGTCAGGAAATATGAACTGTTCAAAATGGAAGAAGGAGAAACTATTGACCAAATGTATGGGAGAATTCAAACTATAACAAATAGGTTGAAATCTCTGGGAAAAGTTTACAAGACTGAGGAACATATTCAAAAGATTCTCAGAAGTCTTCCAAAACAATGGAGACCTCTTGTAACTGCTGTGTCTCATGCCAAAAATCTATAAACAATGAAGCTAGATGAGCTTTTTGGCACTCTTCAGATCCATGAACAGGAGCTGATTTAAGAGAATAATGGAAAGGAGAGCAAATTCATTGCTCTCAAGACTGCAAAAAATCATCTAAGGGATCTGCCTCAAAAGCTCTCAAAGTTAATGAATCTTCAGAAGAATATGAGGAATCAAATGAGGATGACTCTGATGATGAAGATGATGAACTTTCTCTTCTTACTAGAAAAATGAAAAAGCTTTGGAAGAAAAGAAACTTCAAAAAGGACATACCTTTCTGGCACTTCACCAAAAAAAAAAAAAAAATCAACAAAGATGGTGGATCAAAAGACAGAAATGTCATTGTGTGTTATGAATGCAAAAAGCCTGGTCATATCAAGTCCGAATGTCCTCAACTCAAGAAGCAACCTCCCAAGAAGTTCTTGAACAAAAAGAAGAAGGGAATGATGGCTACTTAGGAAGAACTGGATGAAAGCTCCACTGAAAGTGAAGGCGAGGAGCTTGAAGCCAAACTCTTCCTTATGACAGATACTGATTCAGAATCAGAAACTGAGGTACAATCTGAACTTGAGAAATTGAGTGATGCTTATGATGAGCTATTGGAGGAATCCAACTATATATCTAAGGCTTTCAAATCCCTCAAGAGATAGTATGTTAAACACTCAAATGAGTATACACAGAAATGTCAAGAGTGTGAGAAGTTAGCTGAAGAAAACAGTAGGCTTAAGACTGAAAAGTCTAAAGCTAAGATCTCAGTTGAAACTCTACCCTCTGAAGAAGTATTAAACTTCAACAAAAAGTAGAAGAGCTCGCCTCAAATCTTGCCAAGTTTGTTAATGGTAGAGATAATCTGAATAAACTTTTGGGAAGTCAAAGACACTCCCTTAACAAAGAAGGTATAGGTTATTCCAGTCAAGAACATCATAAAGGATCAACAAAGTTCTCAAAAATAACTGTCAAATATGTATCAGTTAGTTCAAATTAACCTATATGTGCCTACTGTGGAAAAGCTGGACATATCACGTCCAAGTGTATCCACAAAAAGAGAAGGAAGTCTTCACAGACTTCTTATACTAACAGAAAAGGACCCAAGAAAATATGGGTACCTAAGTCCATGATCATTCCTGTTGCAGACATGCTTAACAGAACAAAGCAAACACCTATCATGGTACTTAGACAGTGGATGCTCGTGACATATGACAGGAGAAAGGTCTTTGTTCCTAGATCTTCAGCCTAAGAAAGGTGGACATGTAACCTTTGGTGGAAACCAAATGGGAAAAGTTGTTGGTGTAGGTAAAATTGGTGGTAAACTTCCCTTACTTATCATCTGTGATGTTTTATAAGTCAAAGGGTTAAAACATAATCTGCTTAGCATAAGTTAATTGTGTGATAGTGGATTCTCTGTATATTTTTATAAGGATGCATGCATAGTCAATGACAAAAATGGAAAGACCCTCTTTTCTACTAAAAGGAAACACAATCTGTATAAGATTGACCTGTCTGAACTTTCAGATCAAAGTGTAACATGCTTTATGTCTAAAGAGGATGAGAAGTAGCTTTGGCATAATAAACTAGGACATGTTAGTATGAAACAAATTTCTAAATTGAAAAAGCATGACCTTGTGAGAGGGTTGCCTGCTATTTCTTTTAAGAAAGATGTTTTGTGTGATGCATGTCAGAGAGGTAAACAAGTAAAATCAAGTTTCAAATCTAAGAAAGAATTCACCTCCTCTAGAATAGGTGGAAAGAAATATGGTTTTGTCATAGTTGACGACTCTTCTATATTTTCATGGGTACTCTTCTTAACCCACAAGAATGAGTCTTATAAGGTCTTTATAGTATTCAGTAAAAGAGTACAAAATGAGCAGGGCTTTTGTATCTCTACTATCAGAAGTGACCATGGGGGTGAATTTGAAAATGAGCAGTTTAAAATGTTTTGTGAGGAAAATGGTATTTCTCACAATTTCTCTGCACCTAGAACTCCACAGCAAAATGGAGTAGTTGAGAGAAATAACAGATCTCTTCAAGAGATGGGTAGAACAATGCTCAATGAAAATAATCTCCCTAAGTACTTTTGGGCAGAAGCCATTAAAACTGCTTGTTATGTGGAAAACAGAATTCTGGTTAGACCTATCCTAAATAAGACTCCTTATGAATTGTGGAAAGGTAGAAAACCCAACATAACATATTTTCATGCATTTGGATGTGAAATGTTATATTCTAAATACAAAATATCATATGGGTAAATTTGACTCTAAAGTATATAAAGGCATATTTATTCGTTATTCTGAAATGTCTAAAGCTTTTAGAATCTTTAATTCTAGAACCTCTATTGTAGAAGAATCAATTCACGTAAAGTTTAATGATGCTATCAAATCTAGAAGATGATATTGCAGGTATTGATCTAAATCCATCAGAAGAAAAGTCTTTAGACAAATCAAAAGTAGAAGTGTCTGAAAATCAGACAAGTGTTGATATGTTTGAAAAATAGAATGAGAAGAGAGGCTGGAAATTCAATACCTATTATCCAGAAGATCTCATAATTGGAAGTCTATCACAAGGAGTTAGAACCAGATCCACTTTCAATGAAAACAATAACATGGCCTTCATATCAGATTTGGAACCCAAAAGGATTATAGAAGCCTTAAAAGATGAAAGCCGGATCCTAGCCATGCAAGAACAACTGAATCAGTTCAAGAGAAACGATGTTTGGACTTTAGTTTCTAAACCCAAAGATAAATCGATCATTGGAACTAGATGGGTATTTAGAAACAAACTGGATGAAGATGGAAAAGTGGTAAGGAATAAAGCAATACTAGTTGCTCAAGGGTATAATCAACATGAAGGTATTGATTTCACTGAAACCTTTGCAGCTGTAGCTTGATTAGAAGCAATTAGAATTCTCATGTCTTATGTTGCACAACATGATATAACTCTCTATCAAATGGATGTTAAAAGTGCATTTCTAAATGGGATAATTGAGGAGGAAGTTTATGTCAAGCAACCTCCTGGGTTTGAGGATTCTGAAAATCCTCACCATGTCTATAAGCTTAAGAAAGCTTTATATGGACTCTAACAAGCTCCTAGAGCTTGGTATGATAGGTTAAGCACATATCTAATGAAAAATAATTTCTTCAGAGGAAAAGTAGACACTACACTTTTCAAGAATTGCTCAAAGAAAGATTTCATTGTAGTACGGATTTATGTGGATGATATTATCTTTGGTGCTACTAATGAAAAGCTCTGTAAAGAGTTCTCAGAGTTGATGCATAATGAGTTTGAGATGAGCATGATGGGAGAATTGAAGTTCTTCCTTGGTATTCAAATAAAACAGACAAATGATGGAATCTATATCCATTAGCAAAAATATAACAAGGAACTTCTGAAAAAGTATAAGATGGAAAATTCAAAGCCTATGAGTACTCCTATGCATCCATCAATAATTCTAAACAAGGATGAGGAAGGTAAAAAGGTAGATCAAACTGTCTACCGAGGTATGATTGGATATCTTCTATACTTAACTGCTAGTAGACCTGATATTCAATTCAGTATTTGTCTATGTGCTAGATTTCAATCAGATCCTAAATAATTTCATCATAAAGCTGTTAAAAGAATTTTCAGATACTTAATTGGAACCACTAACCTTGGTCTATTGTATAAGAAATCTGGAGATTTCAGGTTAGCTGGATTCTGTGATGCTGATTTTGCTGGAGATAGAATTGATAGAAAAAGTACCAGTGGAGGATGCCACTTCATTGGAGCAAATATGATCTCTTGGTCAAGCAAAAGGCAAAGCACCATTGCTCTCTCAACTGCTGAAGTGAGTACTTATCTGCAGACAAGTTGTTGTTCTAAATCGCTTTGGGTAAAATATCAACTTGAGGATTATTCAATGTTTAAGCACAATATACCTATTTGGTGTGATAATACTAATGCTATTAACTTGTCTAAGAATCCCATACAACATTCTAGAGCAAATCATATAGAAGTAAAGCATCATTTTATTAGAGATTATGGGCAAAAAGGTGTTTTTGAAATTAAGTTTGTGAAAACTGAGTATCAGTGGACATAAATCTTTACTAAACCTCTAAGTGAAGATAGATTTGTTTTTATTAGAAGGAATCTAAATATGCATAATGTGTCCGAATGAGTGTATGCTGATATGTCTGAAAATTTACTTGTCTAAATTTTATATGCTTGACTCATCTATTTTATCTATGCTTCACTCATCTACTTTAGCCAGGCATCTGATGATGTGGCTAAAAGCACTCAGTGCTAACCCTGACCGAGACACGTGTACATTGCAAAATTTCCCTCATTTTCTTAAAAAAATGTTTCATTTTTTTATTACAACTGGCTTTTCAAAAGTTATTACTGATTATGGTAATAATCTCTCTCCTTGTTCCCAACACAAAAAGCACTCAAGAGTTTTAACAAAAGTAACCCGTGTCGTTTCAAAACTTCCCACTCACAATCTTTTGCTTACAAGCTCTCTCTGAATTCTCTTCAACCTCTCAAAACCTTTCATCTCCAAAATCCTAAACTCTACTTCTTGTTGGGACGCCGGCAAGTGTACCGAGTCGTCGCAAGTAATAAAACACGGTAAGAATCTACCGAGGTCGAACACAAGGATTGGGCTACCAATTCGACTAATTTAGCGAGAAATTCGATAAGTTAGTCAAGTAGAGAAAGTGGTTGGAGAGAAACTAGGATCACAATTCAATTTAACAAATCAATTCAAATCAATTAAAATATGGTGATGAAATCTGGAATTTAAAAGCATCTAAGGTTTCGAATCCACCTACCCAATCATGCAAAGTACCCAAGTGATAATGATCTCCTCCCTAGGTTCAATTTTAATGTCAACGGGACCCCTAAATTCTCCTATATCCACTGTCGTGCTCAATAGGACATATTCGATGATTTGAGTTAATTACTTACTAGGTCTCTTAACCCTAATCTCGAATTCTATTAATTCTTGTTCCCTAAGAGTTGTATCGATCTCCTATTCACTCTCGTGCAACACTCGATCGATGTTCCCAATTCAAGTTCTAAAACGCGAATCGCCTCTCGGCCTCAAACACGTTTAACTAGTGAATCACGCAAAACATATGATCAACACAATGAAAGCAGAATTGGAAAACAATAATTGAATTAAAGGAGAAGGATATACATCACTGAACACTATGCCGCCATAGGTGGCTTCATCGATCCCTTAGACAAGGGGATTAGCTCCTCATGTCCGTAACAACGACGCACGTACAATCGGAATTCATCCTAAGCCTAAGAATAAGAAAAGAGAAGAGAAGGGGAGACGCAGCTCCAGAATAAGGGTTACAAAGATCTCTCAAAATTCTGATGCAAAAGTCCTCTAATTCTGTTCTGCAGTGCCTTATTTATAGGGAGGCCACGCGTCACGGCCGTGATGGTCATCACGGCCAGGCCGTGACGGTCATCACGGCCAGACCGTGACGGTCATCACGGCCAGGCCGTGACGGCTTCTGTTTCTGGCGCACTCCTGGAATTTAAACCCTTGCGACGCGAGCCTTCTTTTCACGACCCGTGATGTGAATCATGGCTAGGCCGTGATGGTCTCTGTCTCTGGCGCTTTTCTGGAGTTCAAACACTCGCGACGCGAAGGACATCTCGCGACGCGAACCTTCTTTTCACGGCCCGTGATGTGAATCACGGCTAGGCCGTGATGGTCTCTGACTTGTGTGGATTTTAGGTCACGGCCGTGATATACATCACGGCTAGGCCGTGATGGTCTCTGTCTTCCCGGGTCTTCAAACTCTCGCGGGGCGAGCTTCCTCTCGCGGGCCGAGAATCTCCAGAATGGCAATCTCCACTATTTCTTGACTTTCTTTAATTCTCAGAGCTTCACTTATTGAACCTGAAACAACAAAAGCAACCACAAGCGTAATTCTATCCAAAAGAAGCTAAAAACTACACAAAAGACGCAAAACGTGTCAAAGTCCAACTTAGGAACAAAACAAGGCGAATTTGGGCGAAAACGAGAGTGAACTCGAATAAATTGACACATAAACCCCAGTTCATCTAGTCATAAAACTAGATAAGCCAGAGGCTTATCACTTCTCTGAATGAATGGCAACCAAGAGCCTTCTGGAAACTCTGGCTGAGAAGACTAAGGTCTTTATATCTGAACTGAAGAAGGTGCAACCTGGAAGGGTCCCTAACTTTGATGAACTCAGAAGTAAGGGTTTGGATGTTCTTCCTGAACTCTCCCATGCTGGTTGGTTCCCTTTCTTCCAGCTTCAAGAACTGATCTTCCCTGCTCTTGTTTGGGAGTTATGGAGAACTGCTAAAATCACTTAGGATAACACCACCTCCATGATCACTGGAGATGTGGGTGATGACCACGTCTTCATCACTCATGACTCACTTGCTGAAGTGACTAGATGCCCATGTGAAGGTGCTGGGTATTACAAGGAAAGGCTGAAGTTAGTGGGAGAAGTAAATGTGAACTTGGTTCTGTATGGAGTTCCAAAACCTAGGATTCCAAACGCCACGTATCTGACTGCTAAGGCAAGATTTGTCATGTTCTTATAATTAATTGTGTAATGCCTAGGACTGGATCTAGGAATCATGTGAGCAAGATAGAAAAATTTGCTATCTACCACCTAATTCTTCAGATCAAAGTAGACATTACTGATTTAATTTTTAGACATATGGAGAAAGCTGTAAAGGGGAAGGATAAAGGCTATCCTTTTGGCATGATCATGACTAGGATTTTTAGGGCAAACAAGCTGAAGGACCTAAGGAAAACCTATCATGCAGATCTCTGTACAGAGATCACTACAAAGGATGTCAATGACTTTGCATACTTTGACAACCCTTCACACCACAATCATCTCACCATATTGACACTCTTCACACCGAGGATGTCAATGACTTTGCATACTTTGACAACCCACTCCTCTTCCACCCTCACCTAAACCACAAACCCATGAACACATCAGAAACCAGAGCCAAGTCCCTATGAGAATAGCCTTTCCAGACTTATTTTCTGAAACCAGACACAACCCTCTCCCTATGGCCACTATATCTCCCTATCACCCTTCTTCCAGAACCACTCCCTTCTTTGTCACAGATGAATCCTGCTCAAATTTTCTGAATGGCAAAGACTTGGATGTCATTGCCTCTCTAGAAGCTGAAAGGCAGCTTGTAAAGCTGGCCAGAAAACAGAAGCATGTAGGAAGGTGGATGCCCAATCCACATATCTTCATGAAGCCTTCAACAGAGATCAAGGTGATGCCTGACTCTATGGTTCTGTAAGGAAAGCAGAAGGTGATCCACTTGCCACTTGATCAGAATTCTCTCTCATCAAGGTGAATGATCACAAGTGCAAGTATAAAAAGAGGTTGTTCACTACTGAGACTCATCATGAGTTCCTCAAGATCAGAGACATCTACTAGAGATGTGGATCCAACTCTGGGCTGTCTGAAGAAGAGAAGAAAACCATCCCAACCAGAGGTAGCCAAGCTTTTGCTATTTACCCCTTTTCACCTTCAATCTCTACCATACCTCTTTTCTTTATGATTTTCCCTTTCTTTCACTTAAACTTCCCTGAGTCTACCCCTCTTACTCACATAAATCTCATTAGGAGATCTTATGAATTTCTTCTTTCTGTAGTTGATTCTCCTCTTCATCATGAATTAATTCATGCGTTCGTAGAGGAATTTTATCCAAATAATGATTTTGTAACCACACTCTCAACTTGTGTTTTTCTAGACCCTCAGCCTGAGGATAACATCCTAGTTGAAGAGTTACCTCCTACTCCTCCTCCTAGTCCACCTCTTCCATCTGCATCTGCAACTGCTCTGGCTACAACAGATTCTACTGCTCCAGTAGTTGCTTATGATCCTGCTGCCCATCAGAGACTTGATGAAATGGCTTCAAGTCTGCAAACTATCATCCAAAGACAGGATGTTGCCTTAGAACAACAAGCTGCTTTTCAAGCTCAAATGTTGGCTTAATGATGGAAGCTTTCTTTAAAATCCAAGGGGGTCCTAGCTCTTAGGTCTTAGGACTTAGATTTGCTTTTGTTTTGAGTCATGCAATGTACAAGTCAGTGATGTCCATATCACTTGTAATCTTTTTGACTCTTAATGAAATGAGATGAAGTTTTTGACATTTCTTTTGGCTCTCTGTTATATATTGCTTTATATTCTTTTTGATTGATGCCAAAAGGGGGAGGAAATAAGAATAACATAAATGAAATAAAAATAGAATAAAATAAAAATTACACATTAATCATGAAATTAATGATCAATGACTATCTATCTGAAAAATCTATTTTCTGCTCTGATATAATCTGAGTTGCTTTCTTAAATACTCTATTTGAATCTAATATCAGATCTGATACCTTGTTTTTGCTCTGATACATGTTTTTATCTGATGCATAAACTAAGGGGGAGCATAGCATACTTTGATTAATTATATCTATTTGAAAATTTCTATTATTACTTTTTGATGTTCAATAAAATCAGAAAAGTTATTTGTCATCATCAAAAAGGGGGAGAATGTCGAGACCTCATAAGTCTGAGACACATTCCATGTGTAGATTTTCTAAGTTTTGATGATTTCAAATAGATTAAGTATGGTAATATTGAACCATATGAAATTACTGACATGTCTGATAAGTGTGCAGGAAAATAGACTTAAGGTCACTCATCTATTTTATGACCCGTCTACTTTTTTGTACATCACAGTTTTTAGACTTGTCTAAAAACTACTCGCCTAAAAATTAGTCAACACAAACAAAGACCAAGTCAACACTCAGTCAAGATTCTGATATACTTGATGATGTGGCAAGAAGCATATGTCTGAAGAAGACTCAGTGGATCACTCGTCTAGTTCACCGTTGTGACACCCTAAACTCGGTCATCACATGGTTACCCTTTTTGCGGAAAAGAACACATTAAAACGCTGGTCGCTTTCGAAAAAGAAAACCTTTTGTATCAAATTACCGAAAAGGTACTTAAATTTGTTTTTTAAAAGAAGTTAAGAAAAGGTGATGAACAGTCAGAACATGAATATAAACATCATACATAGATACATATATAACATTTCTGATAAGCCTCTGGCTTATCTAGTTTTATGACTAGATGAACTAGGGTTTATGTGCCAATTAGTCGAGTTCACTCTCGTTTTTCGCCCAAATTTTGCCTTATTTTGTTCCTAAGTTGGACTTTGACTCGTTTTGCGTCTTTTGTGTAGTTTTTAGCTTATTTTGGATAGAATTATGCTTTTGGTTGCTTTTTGTGTTTTCAGATTAGAAGTGAAGCTCCGTGAATCAAGGATAAAATGCTCAAGATCAACCATGATGAGTTTGGATGAAGATGGAGCTTTAAAAGTGAAGAAAATGAGCCAAACAGAGCCTATCACGGCCTAGTCGTGATGCCCATCACGGCCATGATCGAGCAAAACTGAAAAAGGAGAAAGGCTGAAGTCAGAGTCTGTCACGGCCTAGCCGTGATGCACATCACGGCCGTGACCCAAAACCACCACAAGTCAGAATCCATCACGGCTTGGCCGTGATGGAGATCACGGGCATGAAACAGAGGGCTCGCGACGCGAGCATGGTCTCGCCACGCGAGAGCTTGAAAGTCACCAGATGGGCCAGAAACAGAATGCGTCACGGCCTGGCCGTGATGGCCATCACGGCCGTGACGCGCATTACTTGGACCTGAAGTAACGGATTTAGATCAGGATTTGAGGGGGATTGGGACTCTAACTTCCCAACCCTATAAATACAGGCCAGGCAGATGCAGATGGGACATATACGATAGGAGGAGGTCTTTCCACTGTTTAGATCAGATTTTAGGAGAATCCTTGTTTCTCTTTGGAGCTGCGTCTCCCTTTTTCTTTTTATTTTATGATGGTGATTATGTCCGAGTGTTTGTCTATGAGCATGAGGAACTAATCCCGTCGTCCGAGGGAACAATGAAGCCGCCCATGGCAGTGTAGATTTGATGTGATGTATGTTTTCCTTTCCTTCTTTTAATTAATGTTTGCCAATTCTGATTTGATTGCGTTGATCATATGTTTTGCGTGATTAACTAGTTAACGTGTTTGAGGCCGAACGGCGATTCGCGTTTTAGAACTTGAATTGGAATCATTAATCGAATAATGAGCACGACAGTGGATTTATTTGATTAGTGCAACCATATAGGGAACAAGAATTAATCAAATTCGAGATTAGGATTATGAGACCTAGTAAGTAATTAATCCAATCGTCGAATACGTCCTAATGAGCACGACAGTGGATTTAGGAGAATTTGGGGGTCCCGGTTGACATTGTAATTGAACTTAGGGAGGAATTCATCATCACTTGGGTATGCATGATTGGGTAGGTGGATTTGTGACCTTGGATATTTTAATTTCAGATTTTTAGTTAATTAGTTTATTAGATTTGTTAATTGAATTTCGATCCTATTCTCTCTTCTCTCTCTCAACCACCTTCTTCCGTAACTTGACCAAACGTATCCGATTTCCCGCGGATTAGTCGAATTGGTAGCCCAATCCCTGAGTTCGACCTCGGTAATTACTTACCGTGTTTCTTTTATTACTTGCGACGACCCGGTACACTTGCCGGCGTAACAACAATTTCCCCATTGGGATCTTAAGTTTTTGGATTACAAAATGGGCCTTAAACAAATAGGCCAACTTCACTAAAAACATAAACTAAAGAAACAGATAAAACATCAAACTGGGAATGAGGAATCTGGGTACTGAACTCAAAAGAAGACTCTAAAAATTCAGGGACAAACAGAACTACTCCAAAAAGCCGACGACGATCACCAAAGCCTCCTACAATCTGAGTGGCCACAAACACTACCTCCAGATGAGATATCAGACTCCGGATCGATAACCTCACCACCATCGTCGATTGGAACATCGTCCTCTCCGGGGTCCTGGAGATGGTACTCTGCCTCTAGGTCATCCTCCCACCAGTTGCCTACCAACTCAAGAGGCTCCTCCTCCGGATCCTTTTCGGGATCCTCTTCAGGGTTCTCCTCGATAGGTTCCTCCAGCTCAATGTGTGGATGAAGAAGTCCAGCCATTTGTGGAGTATGAAGGTACAACCAGGGAGGTGGAAGTGCCACTGTCCGTGTCTCGATCGTGTGAATCCTCCGAATCGGTTCTCCGCTGGCATTAGATTCCGTCATCGTAATCGGTTCCCGATACGTAGCTGTCGTCGCATCATCGCTCACCGTCCAGTTCCTCACTAGCCCAGCCTCGTCGAACACCTCATTCCTCGAAATCGAGGGTGCTAGGGGAACGTTGGGTTCCATCTAAAGCACGTACATATACCGATACAAGAAAAGGAAAAGAACATATAGATATGCAAGAGTGAGATACCGTCATAAGATATATCCCACAACAACCATATACATAATACATGCAACACATAATCAAGTCAACAACTAAATCATGCATAATCATAATATAACCGTGTTATATCAAGGGATCTCAAGCCCGCACAATCAATTTTCGAAAATATGCATGACACTTCAATATCAGGCTCTATCCTAATCTTATGAGATCTCAACACCGTGTTTCACTAGAGAAGAATTAGAGTTGGTCAATATCTAGCCCACCGGGAAGTTGTCTCCATACCCTCATGCATTTAAGGTCTCAGGATGAGGAACATCACATGTGCCTCTGAACCGGTCACATGGACAGACTCCCGGATACCACCTTGTATCTAATATATAAGAAAGGCACGTCTGCCTGGGGAAATGCACATGGAAAATATTTTGTTTACAAGGTTTTCTTTGTGTTCATTCTTTTTCGCTGTCGAAGCTCAAAGCTAACGACTAAATCATCATTTCCCCATCACTTGAAAACTCATAAACATAGGACACACAGTCCGAATGCTCAATCACAATGCCCTAAATCGTGGCCGCAGTCCAGGGTTGTGGTCATAAAAATCAATTATACTCTTATTCATGTTTTAAACTTAACATGATAAGGACAATATCCCACAACAATGAAATCAGAACGCACTGTCCTCGATTTCGAAAATTGGACTCTCAGTCCATAACATCATGAATAGGACTCATAGTCCCGAATTAACACTGATCCAAGATCACGTGCGCATAACTGAATACTAGAGGTGACGTCTCACATTCTAGATTCTCTTTCTTAAGTGCTTATTTTTTTCGTTTAGTGAAAATCAAATTCAAAACCGAATCCTCGATAACCTGTCCAGGCTATCGGAAAGTTTCTAAAACATTTAGGAAAAACCTTTTCTTTGAAAATATTTTATAAAGCATATTTGAAATACTTTTATCTTTGAAAAATTTCCCCCCAATAGGACATTGCCAAATAGTTCATGAAAGTTTTCACTTGAAAACACATAGTTCGAAAATGATTTTTTTTTCTATTGTATAACAATAGTTCACCAAACCATTTCTACATTTAAAACAGTTCTTTAAGTTAAAAAGCTTTTGGAAAAGAACACCAATCCTTTCATCTTCAAAGCTTATTCAGGTTTTTAATTCTTATAACAGTTGACCACAGACACAAGTCTGGCTTAGCAAACTTTCAATCAACAGCAGTATATATTCTCAGTTCAATGTTAATATCACAGTTGAAAATAGTTCATCACAGATATGCATTATAACATTTAGAGTAAGTATATTCAACATCAGATAATAGCATAACAGTTCAAGTACATCAGATCACCAAGTAAGTTCAATCAACATATAAATATCCAGTTTAAACACCTACACACATGCATACAGTTATTGAATATCTTTAGGAAATCCCCTCTTACCTCACGTGGAAGTTAAGAGTTTCGGATTCGAAGAGAAAAGCACACGAACGTCCTCGCTCTGCTTGGCGATGGAAGTCTAAGGTTACAAAACATGAAATCATGAGTTAAAACTCAATCAAAGAACACTAACCACAAGGTATAGGTTCCGTTTAGACAATAATTTAGGATTAGGGTTTTTTTTCTGAAATTTATGCAACTCATGGATTTATGATCCTTAAGTGCTAGAAGTTCTTAAACACCAATCATTTAACAAAGTTGAATTAAAAATCCCACTAAGTACTTGACTTAGGGTTTTCGGCCTTCACTAATAAATAGGCTAGAAATTTCTAAACTTTCCAATCTCTTTAGGTTAGCATCCATACATAGTAAGGAGCTTGAAACCATGATCATTTTGGAAAATGGAAGAAAAAAAACAAATGTCTTAGGCCATGAACACCTAGGTTCGGCCTTGACATGTTTGTGAGACTAAAAATCTTTAAATCCTCCAATCTTTTTGGACATAGCCTCCTTTAACATAAAGAATCTTAAATCCTTAATCATTTTGGAAGGACAAAACAACACATTCCTAGGTCCAAACATATGAGTTTCGGCCATCATAGGGAACTTAATGAAAAATATTTAAACTTTCCAATCACTTTAGACATAGCATCCTTTATTATAAGGAGCTTTAGTCTATGATCATTTTTTGGAAGAAAACAAAACTTAATATTTTTACCAAAAACCTTTAAAGTTTTGGCATTGATACAAAATAAAGGTTAGAAATTTTCAAACTTTCCAATCCCTTGGATTTAGCATCCTTATACATCAAGAAGCCTTAATCCATGATCACTTTGGAGAAACATCAACTAAGCATCAATGTCTTAAACTACTTAAAGTTTAGGCCTTTACATGAAAATGTGTAAAATCTCTAAACTTTTCCAATCATTTAAACCTAACATCCTTTAGTACAAAGGAGCCCTTGGTCATGATCATCTTGTAATAGAACTCAAATATAAGTCCATACAAGCAAAGTTAAACAAAACCCACCAAAACCAAAAAGCATGGTTTCGGCCTCATCAAAAAAATAGGGTTATAATTTTTTGTTTTACACAACTTTTTAGTATGTTGTATTAGGAGTAAAAATAAGAACATAGAAATTGGTTTCAACATAAACGGACTTTTCTACCATTTTTAAGAGATTTTAGAAGTTTGAAAGCTTAAAGGAAACTTAAAGCAAAACTATGAACATAAAGACAAGAACTTGAAAAATAAACAACATAGGATCATTACCATCAACAATATGAAGAACTTTGATGAAGAACTTAAAGTAAAAATCTTGATAAAAAGATGAACTTTCGAAGAGAGAAGAAGAGAAAGTAAGGAAATAAGTGTAAGTGTGAAATGTGTGAAGTGAAGAAAAGTGATTAAGTGTTGTAGGTTGAAGTTTATATAGAAGGGTGAGAAGAAGAAGGGGTCACGGCTGGAAGGAAGAAAGAAGAGAAAGAAAAGTTGGTTTGCTTGTAGGGAAAGAAAGAAGGTAAGGTGTGGTAAGATGAAGGTATGGTGTGGAGGTAAGGTTGGAGAGAGAATGTAAAAAAAGGTGATTTGATGAAAATGTGAAGTATGGCTTGTTGAAAATGTGTCATAACTTTCACATCAGTCATTCCATTCCCTCTTTGCTCTGCTCCATTGCACATCAGATGACTTTCCCGATCGTATTTCTCGACGATTTTTCCCGGGTAACACTTGGAATTTTGCCCCGAACAAGATTTTTTTGAAAAACTCCAAACCCACACAAAACATAAAAAAAAACAGTAATTGTCTCGTTCACGAGTCAAGATTAGGTCTCTAGCTCAGTAAACTTGTACTGGCTGTGAAAACCCATACCGACTTTCGTTTGAATTTTCGACCGAAAATTTTACTGTGACTTCATACAGTAAAACTACACAAGAAAATAATTTTATTTAAAATAAAATAATCTTCTGGATTTTATCACAAATAATTACATTAAAGCATGTATTTACTGATAAAGAAGCATACGAAAAACAGGGTGTTACAACCGTCACTTGATCTTTTCATTGCCCCTTGTCAGAAAACTCTTGTAATTTGAGAAGAATTCACTGTGAGGTTCACGATTGTGATATTCTCAAATGGATAAAACATAATGGAGTTCAATCTTCTTCCAATGATACTCTTTAAGATAATTATTGCTAGTATATGATGCATATGATCTTGAACATCGCCAGCTTGGAAGGATGTGACTTGCCTTGGTATTCATGCATTAGGAGCATTTCATGACCTGTCCTTGTAAACTTGAACTGCCCCAGTTTATCAACTTGAAGAGACAATTGTCCTTTATTGTATTTGACCCTAACTTTTGCGTAGGTCGCTCTATTTGAGTTTTCAACCTACCGGGTTACTCTAACTTTTGCCTAGACCGCCTTTTTCAGGTTTTCAGCCTAGCGAGCTATTTTCCCTTTTTTTTTCCTTTTTTTTCCTTTTTGTTTGCCATTTTTATATTCTTTTTTTTTCTTTTTTTTTATAGTACTTTCATCCTTGTAGAAGGCAGAAGAGTTTATCAAATTTGGGAGGATCAGTGATCCTTCTGACAAAATCCTTTTTCCAACAAAAGGTCCTTCAAAGTTTGGAGTTGTTTTTTCTTTTTTCAAATAATCCAATTCAGCACAAGATCTTTTCCTTGAAGCTCCTGAAGGCATAACTTTTATCCATCACAAAGCACGATTAATCACTTCCCTTTAATGAGATCTGGTTGGTCATGTCAATCTTGGATTCATTCAGCTTCTAAAAATGCTTGACCAAACTTGTGGTCCAAGGGGATGCCACATCCTCCTTGTATTCAGACTTCTTCTAACCAGAGTTGTTCATCAACGATTTACCATTGGACGGCTAAATCCTACTGTTGAACTCATGATTACCTTATCTATAGCATTATGTAATATACATGGAAGGATTCAAAAGTATGATAGAAGAGGATATTTCTGTCTAGACAACTTCTTGTTGGAAGTTTGATGGCTCAGAGGATAGAAACAAAACAAAATTCACCAAAAGTGATATGGAGGTCAAAGAGGTGGTGCCCTAGTTCGGTTGATTCGATCTTGGAGATCATGGCTATTGTCTACCAAAATTTGCCTTAGTATGAGGCATTTGGAAATGAATTGGCCCAAATTATGCCATTTGAGAACAAAATTGCCCCATAGAAAGACCTTTGAGAATAGAGCTGCCCCAATGTACGACCTTTGAGAATGGGCTAGCCCCAATGTGGGATTTATGAGGATAGAATTGCCCCAGAGTAGGGCATCCAAGCATAGAGTTGCCCTAGTGTAGGGCACCCAAGAGTGAAATTGCCCCAATATCGAGCCTTTGAGAATGAAACTGTCGTGGTGTGAGGCATTGAAGCTTGAAATTCGAGAATGGAAATGTCCTAACATAATCTCTTGAAAGTAAAGTTGTTTACTCCAATGAATACCATGTTGATATCTTTCCCTAATTTTTGCTTAGACTGCCCTCGGGGGTTTTCAGCCTAATTAACGGGCTTTTTTCTTTCTTTTTTATTTTTTTTTCTTAGGGTAAATAGACATTCAATTGGTTATTTCCCTTGCAATAGGGGGGTTAGACAAGGGGATCCTTTGTCCCCCCCTCATCTTTTGTATTGCAGAGGAGGTTTTAAGTAGAGCCATTTCACAATTGGTGGCTCAAGGCAAGCTGAGTCTCATGTCTAGTCCTAGAGGGTATAGTGTCCCTAGTCACATTTTATATGATGACGATATATTAATTTTCTACAAAGCTTCAAAAAGGAATCTTGGTAATCTCATGACCCTCTTTAGTAGGTATAGTCAAGCCTCGGGTCAGTTTATCAGCATTGTTAAATCTAAGTTCTACCCAGGTTCTGTTCCTATAAAAGAATCAGTGAGATTAGGTCTATACTAGGCTTTAATCCCGGACAGCTGCCATTTATGTACTTAGGTGTACCTTTGTTTAAAGGAAAGCCTAAAAGGATTCATTTGCAGCCAATTGTAGATCGAATCAAGCTGAAGCTTGCCTCTTGGAAGGGAGCTCTGTTGTCTTCCATGGGTAGGATCCAGTTGATAATGTCTGTAATCCATAGTATGCTTGATAGCGTGCGAATGCACGTGCGATTCCGGCAAGTGTACCGGACTGCGGTCAAGTAATAAAAGATATCGAACCCACAGAGACTGTGTTCTCGAATCGCAATTAAATTCTAATCGATTATATCTGGACAGTTTTAAAGAGGGTTTTGAAATTGGTTTTTGAATTGAAAGATAGATGAGCAGAGAACAATTAAAACAGAAAACAATTGTTTATGGGGTTTTTATCTAAAACGGATTCCTAGGGATTTGGGTTACCTTTGAGGCTGTTTATGTTGCTAACAGATTTACCTTTGTTGATTACCGAAATTGCCTTGAAGGCGAGTTTATCCTCTGATAGCTTAAGCTCCCTCTCGGGTTACAAAAGCCGTGCCCAATTGACCCGACCCCTACTCTCGTGGTAGTCGATCCCAGATTGGACCCTTTGCGTTCAGTGACAACTCGTTGCTCCTCGAGGGACAGCTTCTAACTCTCGTGATTTCAGTCCCAAGTCTGACTTCTATAGGTCCGACACCCAAGTTCACCGCTAGGTTCCTCCTTGAAATGTCTCGGTCATGCAAATAACCTAAGTTCACCGCTAGGTTCCTCCTTGGATCATTCACATCTCACAAACCAGTGGCTGCCGGGCTTTACGAGTGAATCACCCTAGAGATCCTAAGTTCACCGTTAGGTTCCTCCTTAGAACGTCTATGTCACGTAAATAAACGGTTGCCGAAATTTATGAGTGATTAACACAATAGAAATCAGATCTAAAGCAAATCGTAATTAACAAAGAGTTTACATCAAATTTACATCATAAACAAACTTGGGCAGAGCCCTAATCCCTAGAAACTATGCTACTACTCACGCCTTGCCATGGAGATGACAAGCATGATTACAAATAGCATGAAAATACAAAAATCATAGAAGAGAAGAGAAGAGGAGAAGAGGAGAAGAGAGATCTAAGCCTAGAGTAGTAGCCCCTAATGTGTTGATTTCCTCTGCCTGGTCCCTTATTTATAGAATTGGGCAGTTAGAGTCCTAATCCAACTCAAATTAGATCCAATTCTGTTACTTCTGAGCCAAGTAATACGCGTCACGGCCGTGATGGCCATCACGGCCAGGCCGTGACGGTCTCTGCCTCTGGCACTTTTGGAAAATCCGGTTTCTCGCGGGGCGAGAATGATGCTCGCGACGCGAGCCCTCTGTTATGGCCGTGAAGAATTTTACGGCTGGGCCGTGATGTGCTCTGACTTGTGGTGGTTTTGGGTCACGGCCGTGATGGCTATCACGGCCAGCCGTGATGATCTCGACTTAAGCATTTATTATTTTTCAGTTTTGCTCGATCATGGCCGTGATGGGCATCACGGCTAGGCCGTGATGGGCATCACGGCTAGGCCGTGATGGGCTCTGTTTGGCTCATTTTCTTCAGTTTTAAAGCTCCATCTTCATCCAAACTTCATCATGGTTGATCTTGAGCAATTTACCCTTTATATCTGCAAAACAACATACGAAAACCGGCTTACCCGTTCCAAAGGAAAATTAACCTAAAATCTAATAAAAATATGCCTAAACTACATGAAAATGCATGCAAAATGATGGACAAAGATGAGGTGGAATCACACTCATCAATGCTCATTTATTCATTTCACATATATGTTTTGCCTAAATCTTTACTAAGTGAAATTAACAAATGGCTAAGGAATTTTGTGTGGTTAGGTTGTGTGTCTGTTAGAAAACATTCAACTATTTCTTGGTCAAAGATTTGTAGACCTGTGGAGGAAGGTGGTTTAGGATTAATGACTTTAGCTAATATAAATAGTGGTTCTTTACTCAAGTTATGCTAGGAATTGTTAAGTTCTAAGGAACAATGGGCTGAACTGTTAAGAGCTAGGGTTTTTCATAATTCAAAACCTGTTATGCATCATGTTTCTTCCTCAATCTGGGCTAGTTTGAAACACTATGTCAGTTTTGTCCTGTTAAACTGTAAGTGGCATCTTGGGGATGGGGAAAGAATTAATTTTTGGACTAACTCTTAGATTGATAAGCCTGTGGTGGATTACCTGCAAATTCCTGAGAATATGCATATCAAACTTAAGGCCAAGGTTAAGGATTTTATTCATGATGGTAAATGAATAATTCCGCAATCTTTGTTGAATAGATCTGCTGAAATGAGAAATCATATCTCTGCTATGGTTATTCCTTTCAACCCTGTACTGGATGAGTTGGTTTGGACAAAAAGCAGCTCGGGTAGTCTATCTCTTAAGGAAGCTTACTCTTTCTTAAGAACTAGGCATCCTTGTATTCCTTGGGGGAAATTAATTTGGAGAAACTCTGTTCCTCCATCTAAGTCCTTTTTGTTATGGAGAGCTCTTCACAATAAAGTTCCAACAGATGATAATTTGAGGAGTGGAGGCATTTGTGTGGTTTTTTTTTGTAGTCTATGTGGGCATGATTATGAAACTTCTGCAACATATTCAATCAATATTATTTCTTTATTGTTACCCATTTTGTGTTTGGTGAAGGCTTTATGTCATGATTCCAATTTTTGCTCTTGACCTTCCACCACACCTACAAAACAGAATTTCATGTTTGTGCTATAGGTACCCAAATCTGTTTGGGTCCTTTTTAGTTAGTTGCAGCAATAGTTCCTTTAGGAACCCATATATACTTAGATTTATTGTATGCTGATTTTCTGTATTGACATGTAGAAGCTGTGTGACCTTTTCTAGCATAAAAGTTGCATTTAACAAATGGTGTGTTTGATGTCTTAGGTGCAGCAAAATATTTCTTGAAAGATTTCTCATGTATCTTAGGTTCATAGCCTATTCCAGCCTTATCATAAACACACTTTTGCTGTCCTAATAAAGCATTCAAGTTATCTCTACCATTTGTGAACTTGGCTAAGTCATTTTTCAGTTTTTCAACTTCTTTAGTCAATGTACAACACTTAGAACAGTTAGAGCTAGATGCAATCGAGACCTTATTCCTAGCTTCTAGTTCTCTTTCTTTCATTTTCAAGCATGCATAATAATCACATTGTTTAGCAATTATTTTTTTAGATGAGACAAGTTGTTTAGTAATCTTAAGATATTCAGCATGTAACTCATCAAATGCATCTTGCAATTCATCAAAAGTAGGTTGTGAATCAAAATTTACCTCACTCTCTGAATCATTGTTATTGTTGGTCATCAAGCACAAGTTTGCCTCCTCAGATTCAGATTCTTCAGTGGAATCTACATCATTATCATCCCAAGCAATGTAGGCCTTTCTTGGCTTTCTCCACTTCTTGTCCTTTGAGTCAAACTTTTCTGTTTTGTCCTTCTTTTGCAGTTTTGGACAATGAAGCTTCATGTGGCCAATCTTTCCACATTCATAGCATGTGATGTTGTTGGAAGAGTTGTCACCTTTGCTGAAATTTCTCCTTTGAGAAGTGGATGGATTTCTTTTGAAGTTGCCTTTCTTCTTTAGGAACTTCTTGAATTTTCTAACTAGCATTCCCATCTCTTCTCTAGATTCTGCCTTTTGTTCTGAATCATTATCATCACTATCTTCTACTTCTCTGACTTGTGACTTCAGAGCCAATCCCTTTTTCTTTTTGTCAGTTTCTTCATTCTCATTCAGTTTGTTCAACTCCAATTCATGCTCTTGCAGTTTTCCAAAGAACGATGCAATTGACATTGTTGAAAGGTCTTTGGATTCTGAAATTGCAGTTACTTTAGGTTGCCATTCTCTACCTAGGCATCTCATGACTTTGTTAACTTGATCTTCATTGGAGACTGTCTTTCCAAGTGAAGCCAATTGATTCACAATGTGTGAGAATCACATTTGCATAACTGATAAGCCTCTGGCTCATCTAGTTTCCAGCTAGAAAAGGGGTATATTTTGTGCCTAATTGGGCGAGTCACCCTCGCTAATCTCCCAAATTGGCCTTGTTTTGTTCCTAAGTTAGACTTTGACTCGTTTTATGTATTTTTAGTAGTTATTAGTCTATTTTGAGTAGAATTACGCTTTTTGTTTCTTTTTATTGTTTCAGGTTAGAAGTGAAGCTCCTAGAGTCAAGGAAAAAGAAGAAAACAGTGGAAAAACAATTCTGGAGGTTTCGCCTCGCGAGCCTGAAGACCAGCCTGAATAGCAAAATGTCACCCTCTCTGTCTCGCAATTAAATTCTAATCGATTATATCTGGACAGTTTTAAAGAGGGTTTTGAAATTGGTTTTTGAATTGAAAGATAGATGAGCAGAGAACAATTAAAACAGAAAACAATTGTTTATGGGGTTTTTATCTAAAACGGATTCCTAGGGATTTGGGTTACCTTTGAGGCTGTTTATGTTGCTAACAGATTTACCTTTGTTGATTACCGAAATTGCCTTGAAGGCGAGTTTATCCTCTGATAGCTTAAGCTCCCTCTCGGGTTACAAAAGTCGTGCCCAATTGACCCGACCCCTACTCTCGTGGTAGTCGATCCCAGATTGGACCCTTTGCGTTCAGTGACAACTCGTTGCTCCTCGAGGGACGGCTTCTAACTCTCGTGATTTCAGTCCCAAGTCTGACTTCTATAGGTCCGACACCCAAGTTCACCGCTAGGTTCCTCCTTGAAATGTCTCGGTCATGCAAATAACCTAAGTTCACCGCTAGGTTCCTCCTTGGATCATTCACATCTCACAAACCAGTGGCTACCGGGCTTTACGAGTGAATCACCCTAGAGATCCTAAGTTCACCGTTAGGTTCCTCCTTAGAACGTCTATGTCACGTAAATAAACGGTTGCCGAAATTTATGAGTGATTAACACACTAGAAATCAGATCTAAAGCAAATCGTAATTAACAAAGAGTTTACATCAAATTTACATCATAAACAAACTTGGGCAGAGCCCTAATCCCTAGAAACTATGCTACTACTCACGCCTTGCCATGGAGATGACAAGCATGATTACAAATAGCATGAAAATACAAAAATCAGAGAAGAGAAGAGAAGAGGAGAAGAGAGATCTAAGCCTAGAGTAGTAGCCCCTAATGTGTTGATTTCCTCTGCCTGGTCCCTTATTTATAGAATTGGGCAGTTAGAGTCCTAATCCAACTCAAATTAGATCCAATTCTGTTACTTCTGAGCCAAGTAATATGCGTCACGGCCGTGATGGCCATCACGGCCAGGCCGTGACGGTCTCTGCCTCTGGCACTTTTGGAAAATCCGGTTTCTCGCGGGGCGAGAATGATGCTCGCGACGCGAGCCCTCTGTTATGGCCGTGAAGAATTTTACGGCTGGGCCGTGATGTGCTCTGACTTGTGGTGGTTTTGGGTCACGGCCGTGATGGCTATCACGGCCAGGCCGTGACAGTCTCTGACTTAAGCCTTTCTTCTTTTTCAGTTTTGCTCGATCATGGCCGTGATGGGCATCACGGCTAGGCCGTGATGGGCTCTGTTTGGCTCATTTTCTTCAGTTTTAAAGCTCCATCTTCATCCAAACTTCATCATGGTTGATCTTGAGCAATTTACCCTTTATATCTGCAAAACAACACACGAAAACCGGCTTACCCGTTCCAAAGGAAAATTAACCTAAAATCTAATAAAAATATGCCTAAACTACATGAAAATGCATGCAAAATGATGGACAAAGATGAGGTGGAATCACACTCATCAAATCACCCCAAGCTTAAAACTTTGCTTGTCCTCAAGCAATTACTCAGGCCATAAGATATATCAATCAAAACATGGATAGTGAACCAAGAACCCTAGAAGCTAATCCAAGTAATAGGCATTTTTAATAAGCACTCAAGAGATAATCAAGTTCAAGTCCAATTAGAAGCTTAGGTTTTTCAAGTTCATGTCCTCACTGATTTGGGCACTCATCTCACCTCACTCAAGTGTTTTAGGGTTTATTGCAATTCACTCCATTTCCTCAAGGAAAGTATTTTACCATAGGCTTGACTATTAACCAAATCTCTACTTTATTTATGAAAACACTTAAGAATCAAGAGGTCTTTTCCTTTGGTTGTAATGTGGCCATGGGATTTATTGTTAGGTGGGAAAATCAAAGAAAGGGAATTTTCAAGAAGGCTAGATAGATTATCAAACATTACAAGGTATGACACCTTCTAAAATACCTTTTAAGGGCTTTGGTTTACTTTTCCACCTTTCTTCCTTCATTTAATTTTTTTTTTCTTTTCATTTCTCACTTTCTTTGTCATCCCCTTCTCCATTTTTTTTTTCTGTTTATTTCATTTTTTATTTGTTTGGAGAAGGGGAGATTTATAGCTCAAGAGAAATATTTTCATCCCATTCTTTTTCCAACTACCAATTACCCTTTTTGTAATACTTTAAAAGGTGCCATACCAAGCATTATTTATCAAATTAATTCATGGTACCAAGAAAAGTATTTTTTTTCTTTAGGCTCAAAATTGGGCAACTAAGGGGGTAGCATTTATCATTCAAAGCTCGGGAGGCCCGAAAAATACCTAGTGCCTCAATCATTTCCAAAAATGTTTTCAGAAATTTTTAAGTTTTGAAATGGTTTCAAGTCAAGTTCTAGAAAATACAGTCCAAGAGGAATTACAACACTCTAGCACAAGAAATGGGGTAGATTTAGTGAATACCCCTTTTGGCTCAAAATCTTACATTTAGTAGTTCAAAAATCAGTGAGGTACACAAGTTTAAGGAACCACATGCTAATTATCAACTATCAAATGATTATCTCAAGAATTTTTATTTTTAGCCATATCACAAGAATAATGAAAAATTGGGTTCAAAATTCACTATCTCAATTCATTTGGCTCCAAGTTCTCACAATCGGATGCATGTTCTAAGTGAGGGGAAATCTAGAGAATGTGATCATACCAATCTATGCCTATGTGAATGCAATATGAATTCAACAATGCAAATGCAAAAATAAATACCCCTACCCCAAGCTTGATTACTTACATTGTCTCCAATGTAAATAATCAAGTTGGAGAGAGGAGAAAAATTGGAACAACTTACCGAGTCGGTAGCGGGTGTTGGCTTCACATTCCAGTCAAAATTTGGGTAGAAATTTTATCACGGCCGTGAGGCTCATCACGGCTAGGCCGTGATCGTTTCTGGTCCTCAGGAGTTGCCCTGTCACGGCCGTGATCTACATCACGGCTAGGCCGTGATGCTCTCTGGCTTTGGCATCCTACTCATCACGCCCGTGATGGTTGTCACGGCTAGGCCGTGATCCTTTCTGTGCTCTTGTTTAGTTCATCACGGCCGTGACCACTTTGTCACGGCCGGGCGTGATGGCCTCGACTTTATCTTTTTATTGCTCTTCTTCTCTTTCTCAACCTGAAAACACTAGACAAACTTATTAATGATATTTTTGCCTCTTGATCTTCTCAAATTATTCAAGAGGTGAAATCAAAAACAAAAGGAAAAAGGGAAGAAAACTTGGGTTGCCTCCCAAGAAGCGCTTATTTATGGTCTTAAGCTTGACCAAACTTCCTTGATCCACCGGGTCGGCTGGGCGTAGAAGTGCAGGAACACTTCTTTTCCAGGGAGCTCCTTCAAATAGCCGTTTCTGCTCATACGGCCCGTGCACGCTTCCGCTTTGCTCTTTTCTCTCGGAGCTTCCTAGCCTTCCTTTCTTCCGGCGGAAGTTTTGTTTCCGCATGGACAGCAACTCCAACTTCACCACTTCTTGGGTGCATCATTAGCCCTGCAAATCTTTTGGGTTGCTTCCATGCTAAGTTCTTTCTCTACCACTGGAGTCTTTACATCAATTCTGCACACATGGCTCTCAAAAGTAGGGTTGTTGCAAGAGTTAATCAAATGAAAATTTAACCTACATTCATCTACATTAAGAGAGAGTTTGCCATTCCTTACATCTATTAATGCTCCAGGGTTGCCAAGAATGGCCTTCCTAAAATGATGGGGAATTTAGAATTCCCTTTCATGTCCAATACCGGGGAAGTCGGTAGGGATGAGAATTTTCCCTACCTTTACCGGAACATTCTCTAGTATGCCTAGAGGAGTCCTAGTTGAGCCATCCGCAATTTGTAAGGGGAATTTGAATGGTCTCAACTCTTTGCTTCCCAACCTTTCCATGATAGTGAGGGACATCAAGCTCGCACTAGCCCCTAGGTCACATAAGGCTTGGTCAATTTGCACTTGTTCAATCGAGCAAGCGATGGAGAAACTACCTGGGTCTTTCAGTTTAGTAGGCATTTTAGTCTCTACATCTACTTGCTTTTTCCTAACCAACCTTTGTGGGAAAGGTATCGGGGGTTGGTACGGTGGTGGAGGGACGTATATCGGTTCTGGTTCTTCTTTTTCGCTCATGTCTTCCTCCGGTTCCACCTCCATTTCAGCTACCCCCACCCCAAGCTTATCATCCCTCAAGTGTATGACATTGCAATGCTCATTGGGATTTGCTTCGGGTTGCCCCGGGAATGCACCCTTAGGTCTCGAGTACGTACTGGCTTGTTGGGCAATCTGGGTTTCTAGCATCTTGTTATGAGTTGCTAAGTTGTCTACCTTAGATGCTAGATCCTTTATTACCTCACTCACTGCCCTTCCTTGTTGTCTAAACTCCTCATTCTGTTTTGTCTGAGTTTCGACAAAACTTTCAAATAAAGTCTCGAGTTTAGATCTCTGTACCTGAGGGTACCCGGTCTTTTTCTCTTATTACCTTGACCTTCTTGGAGCTCATGATTAAGCGTGTTGCTGTAGTTGCCGTAGGAGAGGTAAGGGTTGTTCCTTCTTTGGTTGTAGGGATTTGGGGGAGCATAGTTGGGCAGCTTCGGGTTCGTATCATAGTAGTTGTTGCAAGAGTTCACTTGCTCACCCGAAGCGCTGGATCCATGTGGGCATCCCATCATATCATGTCCCTGCATTCCACAAATCTCACAAACAAGGTTAGTAGCACCTAATGCACTCACATTAGCTCTTTCCAGCCGATCAAAACGTTTATTAAGTGAGTCTATCTTTGACATAATAAGATCTGTGCTATTTACTTCAAACTTACCCCCCGAAATCTTGTTCGGGTTATTACCTCTTTCGGATCCCCATTGGTGGTAGTTGGTGGCGACATTCTCGATGATGTTGAATGCCTCAGTGAGAGGCCTATTCATAAACGCTCCACCGGCTGCAGAATCTAGTGACACCTTCGAAGAGTAGTCCAATCCGTTATAGAAGGTATGCACTATTAACCACCTCTCGAGTCCGTGATGTGGGCACGACTCCAGCAGTCCCTTGTATCGATCCCAGGCTTCCGATAATGATTCTCCGTCTTTCCGGAAGAAGCGGTGATCTGGGTCCTTATGTAGGCCGTCTTGGATGGAGGGAAGAATTTCTCCAAGAACGCCTGCTCCAATTGGTCCCAAGTAGTCAAAGTGTTAGCGGGGATTTGCTTAAGCCAGGCCTTCGCCTTTCCAGTGAGAGATGAGGGGAACAGTCTCAAACGCACAACATCGACCGAGGCTCCATGAATCCGGATTGCATCGGTGAACTCTAAAAATGTCTCTATGTGATCGGTCGGGTCCTCCGAAGGCAATCCTCCGAATTGATGTTGCCTAATCATGTTGATTAGCATAGGTGGTATGGTATAGTTTTCCGCCTCAATCTCTGGCCTTGCAATCCCAGTTCGCAAGCCTCTCGCATTTGGGGCTGCGTAGTCCTTCAAAGGTTTTGTATCCGGTTGATTCGCCATGAGTGGAACGGGACTCAACCTTTCTCCCTCTCTTTGTAGTCTTCTACGTCTGTGGAAGGTCCTCTCGATCTCAGGATCAATCTCACTAAGGCTCCCAAGACTTAGAGATCTTTGCATATAACACACAGAGAGATGGATACAATAGAAGGAAAAGAAATTTTTGATTTTTTTTTTAATTTTTTAAATTTCAGAAATAAAAATCAAATAAAAAGAAAAGGTCCAGAAAAATCAATTCAAAATTTGAATTGAGATTCGAAAAGGCACAGTCCCCGGCAACGGCGCCAAAAACTTGATGTGGCGTAAGTCGACGCGCGACGACGCTCGTGCGATTCCGGCAAGTGTACCGGACTGCCGTCAAGTAATAAAAGATATCGAACCCACAGAGACTGTGTTCTCGAATCGCAATCGGTTTTCGAATCGATTAGATCTGGACTTTTTAGAGGGTTTTGAAAAAGGTTTGAATTGAGAGATAAACAAACAGAATCAATTAAAACAGAAAACAATTGTTTATGGGGTTTTTATCTAAAACGGATTCCTAGGGATTTGGGTTACCTTTGAGGCTGTTTATGTTGCTAACAGATTTACCTTTGTTGATTACCGAAATTGCCTTGAAGGCGAGTTTATCCTCTGATGGCTTAAGCTCCCTCTCGGGTTACAAAAGCCGTGCCCAATTGACCCGACCCCTACTCTCGTGGTAGTCGATCCCAGATTGGACCCTTTGCGTTCCGTGACAACTCGTTGCTCCTCGAGGGACGGCTTCTAACTCTCGTGATTTCAGTCCCAAGTCTGACTTCTATAGGTCCGACACCTAGGTTCACCGCTAGGTTCCTCCCTATAATGTCTCAGTTATGCAAATAACCTAAGTTCACCGCTAGGTTCCTCCTTAGATCATCCACATCTCACAAACTAGTGGCTGCCGGGCTTTATGAGTGAATCACCCTAGAGATCCTAAGTTCACCGTTAGGTTCCTCCTTAGAACGTCTATGTCACGTAAATAAACGGTTGCCGAAATTTATGAGTGATAAACACACTAGAAATCAGATCTAAAACAATTATGAAATCAACAATGGTTTCAACATCAAATTAACATCATTTACAAACCTTGGGCAGAGCCCTAGTCCCTAGAAACTAAGCTACTACTCCAGTCTTGCCATGGAGATGACAAGCTGGGTTGACAACATAATAAAAATCAGAAGAGAGAAGAGAGGAGAAGAGGAGAAGAGATCCTAAATCTATGCCTAGAGTAGTAGCCCCTGATGTGTTGATCCCCCCTTTGTATCTGATGCCTTGGTCCATATTTATAGAAATGGGGAAGTTAGAGTCCCAAACCAACTCAAAATCTGATCTATTTCGGTTTCTTCAGGTCCAAGTAATGCGCGTCACGGCCGTGATGGCCATCACTGGCCTTGCAATCCCAGTTCGCAAGCCTCTCGCATTTGGGGCTGCGTAGTCCTTCAAAGGCTTTGTATCCGGTTGATTCGCCATGAGTGGAACGGGACTCAACCTTTCTTCCTCTCTTAGTAGTCTTCTACGTTTGTGGAAGGTCCTCTCGATCTCCGGATCAATCTCACTAAGGCTCCCAAGACTTAGAGATCTTTACATATAACTCAAAGAGAGATGGATACAATAGAAGGAAAAGAATTTTTTTTTGATTTTTGAATTTTTTTTTTCAGAAATAAAAATCAAACAAAAAGAAAAGGGTCCAGAAAAATCAATTTAAAATTTGAATTGAGATTCGAAATGGCACAGTCCCCGGCAACGGCGCCAAAAACTTGATAGCGTGCGAATGCACGTGCGATTCCGGCAAGTGTACCGGACTGCCGTCAAGTAATAAAAGATATCGAACCCACAGAGACTGTGTTCTCGAATCGCAATTAAATTCTAATCGATTATATCTGGACAGTTTTAAAGAGGGTTTTGAAATTGGTTTTTGAATTGAAAGATAGATGAGCAGAGAACAATTAAAACAGAAAACAATTGTTTATGGGGTTTTTATCTAAAACGGATTCCTAGGGATTTGGGTTACCTTTGAGGCTGTTTATGTTGCTAACAGATTTACCTTTGTTGATTACCGAAATTGCCTTGAAGGCGAGTTTATCCTCTGATAGCTTAAGCTCCCTCTCGGGTTACAAAAGCCGTGCCCAATTGACCCGACCCTATTCTCGTGGTAGTCGATCCCAGATTGGACCCTTTGCGTTCAGTGACAACTCGTTGCTCCTCGAGGGACGGCTTCTAACTCTCGTGATTTCAGTCCCAAGTCTGACTTCTATAGGTCCGACACCCAAGTTCACCGCTAGGTTCCTCCTTGAAATGTCTCGGTCATGCAAATAACCTAAGTTCACCGCTAGGTTCCTCCTTGGATCATTCACATCTCACAAACCAGTGGCTGCCGGGCTTTACGAGTGAATCACCCTAGAGATCCTAAGTTCACCGTTAGGTTCCTCCTTAGAACGTCTATGTCACGTAAATAAACGGTTGCCGAAATTTATGAGTGATTAACACAATAGAAATCAGATCTAAAGCAAATCGTAATTAACAAAGAGTTTACATCAAATTTACATCATAAACAAACTTGGGCAGAGCCCTAATCCCTAGAAACTATGCTAATACTCACGCCTTGCCATGGAGATGACAAGCATGATTACAAATAGCATGAAAATACAAAAATCAGAGAAGAGAAGAGAAGAGGAGAAGAGGAGAAGAGAGATCTAAGCCTAGAGTAGTAGCCCCTAATGTGTTGATTTCCTCTGCCTGGTCCCTTATTTATAGAATTGGGCAGTTAGAGTCCTAATCCAACTCAAATTAGATCCAATTCTGTTACTTCTGAGCCAAGTAATACGCGTCACGGCCGTGATGGCCATCACGGCCAGGCCGTGACGGTCTCTGCCTCTGGCACTTTTGGAAAATCCGGTTTCTCGCGGGGCGAGAATGATGCTCGCGACGCGAGCCCTCTGTTATGGCCGTGAAGAATTTTACGGCTGGGCCGTGATGTGCTCTGACTTGTGGTGGTTTTGGGTCACGGCCGTGATGGCTATCACGGCCAGGCCGTGACAGTCTCTGACTTAAGCCTTTCTTCTTTTTCAGTTTTGCTCGATCATGGCCGTGATGGGCATCACGGCTAGGCCGTGATGGGCATCACGGCTAGGCCGTGATGGGCTCTGTTTGGCTCATTTTCTTCAGTTTTAAAGCTCCATCTTCATCCAAACTTCATCATGGTTGATCTTGAGCAATTTACCCTTTATATCTGCAAAACAACACACGAAAACCGGCTTACCCGTTCCAAAGGAAAATTAACCTAAAATCTAATAAAAATATGCCTAAACTACATGAAAATGCATGCAAAATGATGGACAAAGATGAGGTGGAATCACACTCATCAATGCTCATTTATTCATTTCACATATATGTTTTGCCTAAATCTTTACTAAGTGAAATTAACAAATGGCTAAGGAATTTTGTGTGGTTAGGTTGTGTGTCTGTTAGAAAACATTCAACTATTTCTTGGTCAAAGATTTGTAGACCTGTGGAGGAAGGTGGTTTAGGATTAATGACTTTAGCTAATATAAATAGTGGTTCTTTACTCAAGTTATGCTAGGAATTGTTAAGTTCTAAGGAACAATGGGCTGAATCTGTTAAGAGCTAGGGTTTTCATAATTCAAAACCTGTTATGCATCATGTTTCTTCCTCAATCTGGGCTAGTTTGAAACACTATGTCAGTTTTGTCTGTTAAACTGTAAGTGG
This sequence comes from Sophora flavescens, assembly GCA_030762895.1. NCBI lineage: Eukaryota > Viridiplantae > Streptophyta > Magnoliopsida > Fabales > Fabaceae > Sophora > Sophora flavescens. The sequence goes on along the minus strand of CM061062.1, from coordinate 63,932,033 downwards.
CATCTTGGGGATGGGGAAAGAATTAATTTTTGGACTAACTCTTAGATTGATAAGCCTTTGTGGTGGATTACCTGCAAATTCCTGAGAATATGCATATCAAACTTAAGGCCAAGGTTAAGGATTTTATTCATGATGGTAAATGAATAATTCCGCAATCTTTGTTGAATAGATCTGCTGAAATGAGAAATCATATCTCTGCTATGGTTATTCCTTTCAACCCTGTACTGGATGAGTTGGTTTGGACAAAAAGCAGCTCGGGTAGTCTATCTCTTAAGGAAGCTTACTCTTTCTTAAGAACTAGGCATCCTTGTATTCCTTGGGGGAAATTAATTTGGAGAAACTCTGTTCCTCCATCTAAGTCCTTTTTGTTATGGAGAGCTCTTCACAATAAAGTTCCAACAGATGATAATTTGAGGAGTGGAGGCATTTGTGTGGTTTTTTTTTGTAGTCTATGTGGGCATGATTATGAAACTTCTGCAACATATTCAATCAATATTATTTCTTTATTGTTACCCATTTTGTGTTTGGTGAAGGCTTTATGTCATGATTCCAATTTTTGCTCTTGACCTTCCACCACACCTACAAAACAGAATTTCATGTTTGTGCTATAGGTACCCAAATCTGTTTGGGTCCTTTTTAGTTAGTTGCAGCAATAGTTCCTTTAGGAACCCATATATACTTAGATTTATTGTATGCTGATTTTCTGTATTGACATGTAGAAGCTGTGTGACCTTTTCTAGCATAAAAGTTGCATTTAACAAATGGTGTGTTTGATGTCTTAGGTGCAGCAAAATATTTCTTGAAAGATTTCTCATGTATCTTAGGTTCATAGCCTATTCCAGCCTTATCATAAACACACTTTTGCTGTCCTAATAAAGCATTCAAGTTATCTCTACCATTTGTGAACTTGGCTAAGTCATTTTTCAGTTTTTCAACTTCTTTAGTCAATGTACAACACTTAGAACAGTTAGAGGCTAGATGCAATCGAGACCTTATTCCTAGCTTCTAGTTCTCTTTCTTTCATTTTCAAGCATGCATAATAATCACATTGTTTAGCAATTATTTTTTTAGATGAGACAAGTTGTTTAGTAATCTTAAGATATTCAGCATGTAACTCATCAAATGCATCTTGCAATTCATCAAAAGTAGGTTGTGAATCAAAATTTACCTCACTCTCTGAATCATTGTTATTGTTGGTCATCAAGCACAAGTTTGCCTCCTCAGATTCAGATTCTTCAGTGGAATCTACATCATTATCATCCCAAGCAATGTAGGCCTTTCTTGGCTTTCTCCACTTCTTGTCCTTTGAGTCAAACTTTTCTGTTTTGTCCTTCTTTTGCAGTTTTGGACAATGAAGCTTCATGTGGCCAATCTTTCCACATTCATAGCATGTGATGTTGTTGGAAGAGTTGTCACCTTTGCTGAAATTTCTCCTTTGAGAAGTGGATGGATTTCTTTTGAAGTTGCCTTTCTTCTTTAGGAACTTCTTGAATTTTCTAACTAGCATTCCCATCTCTTCTCTAGATTCTGCCTTTTGTTCTGAATCATTATCATCACTATCTTCTACTTCTCTGACTTGTGACTTCAGAGCCAATCCCTTTTTCTTTTTGTCAGTTTCTTCATTCTCATTCAGTTTGTTCAACTCCAATTCATGCTCTTGCAGTTTTCCAAAGAACGATGCAATTGACATTGTTGAAAGGTCTTTGGATTCTGAAATTGCAGTTACTTTAGGTTGCCATTCTCTACCTAGGCATCTCATGACTTTGTTAACTTGATCTTCATTGGAGACTGTCTTTCCAAGTGAAGCCAATTGATTCACAATGTGTGAGAATCACATTTGCATAACTGATAAGCCTCTGGCTCATCTAGTTTCCAGCTAGAAAAGGGGTATATTTTGTGCCTAATTGGGCGAGTCACCCTCGCTAATCTCCCAAATTGGCCTTGTTTTGTTCCTAAGTTAGACTTTGACTCGTTTTATGTATTTTTAGTAGTTATTAGTCTATTTTGAGTAGAATTACGCTTTTTGTTTCTTTTTATTGTTTCAGGTTAGAAGTGAAGCTCCTAGAGTCAAGGAAAAAGAAGAAAACAGTGGAAAAACAATTCTGGAGGTTTCGCCTCGCGAGCCTGAAGACCAGCCTGAATAGCAAAATGTCACCCTCTCTGTCTCGCCCCGCGAATCACCATCTCGCCCCGCGAGTCTGAATGTCTGACTGTGCCAGAAATGTCATCCTCTCTGTCTCGCCTCGCGAAACACTACCTCGCCTCGCGAGCATTCAAATCAAGATGGAGCCAAAACTTAATATTCGCATCGCGAGAGGCTACTCGCCTCGCGAGCGCGCGCAGAGTCTAAAATCTATATATTGCTGTTTTAGGGCAGAAACGGGGACTTTTGGTTCTCCACTGTTTTGTAGCATTTTGGGACGAAATTCTTGTTCTTTGGAGCTACGTATCCTTCTTTTATTTTCTTATTTTACAATGGTGATTATGGCTGATTGCTTGTGCGTTGTTACGAGCATGAGGAACTAATCCCCTTGTCTAAGGGATCAATGAAACCACCCATGGCGGTGTAGCGTACAATGTGATGTATGATTCTCTTCCTTTTCTCAATTATTATTTTCCAATTCTGAATGTATTACGTTGATCATATGCATGCGTGATTGACTAGTTAAACGTGTTGAGGCTTAGTAGGCAATTCGCGTTATAGAACTTGAATTGGGAACATCGATCGATTATTGCACGAGAGTGAATAGGAGATCGGTGCAACCTTGTAGGGACCAGATTTAATAGAGTTTGATGATTGGGTTATGAGACCTAGTAAGGAATTAATTCAATCATTGAATACGTCCTATTGAGCATGACAGTGGATTTAGGAGAATTTTGGGGTCCTGGTTGACATTGTAATTGAACTTAGGGAAGAAATCATCATCACTTGGGTACTATGCATGATTGGGTAGGTGGATTTGAGACCTTAGATATTTTAATTTCAGATTTTAATACCTTAGCTTTATTTGATTCGTTAATTTGAATTGCGACCCTATTCCTCTCTCTCCCTCAACCACTTTCCTTGCTTGACCAAACGTATCTACTTTCTCGCGAATTGGTAGAATTGGTAGTCCAATCCCTGAGTTCGACCTCGGTAATTGCTTACCGTGTTTTTTATTACTTACGATGACCCGGTACACTTGCCGGTGACTCAACAAGTTTTTGGCGCCGTTTCCGGGGATTGGCACCACCAATTTTTCTAATTTTTTGGGAAGTTTGATTATTTGGTTAAGTTATTTTTATTTTTATTTTTATTTTCTGTTAATTTCTCTCTACTTCTTTGATTCCACTTGGTCTTGCCTTGTTTTTGTATGTGAGGTACCCTTTCACGGGAGGACTTGCTATTTGATTCAGAGATCACCAGGACCGAGAAGCGCTTAAGGAAAGAAGCCAGAGAAAGAAAGAGGCTTGAAGCAATTAGGATGACCGAAGAAAACCCTCCTCATCCTCCTCCTCGTTACAAGCCTCTCTTTGAGTACGATCTACCCAACTTGGATGATTGTGCTTCTTCTATCGTGAGGGGCAACCTTAATACAGATTCCTTCAGAGCGGAAGGATGTGTCACAACCCAGATTTGTGAGAATCAGTTTGATGGGAGTGGCAAGCAAGACCCTCACAGACACATCACTTGCGTCCTTGAAGCTTGTGACATGCAGAAGACAAGAGGAGTTACTCAAGATGAGTTTCACTTGCGGCTATTCCCTCTCTCTCTTAGGGATGTCGCTCGCAATTGGTTTGACAGCTTGGATCGGAACAGTATCAGAACTTGGGAGCAAATGGCACAAAAGTTCCTAACCAAGTATTTTCCTCCTCAGAAAGCGGCACAAGCAAGAGTAGCCGTCACATCTTTCAGGCAGACAGAAGATGAAACCTATAATGAAGCTTGGGAGAGGTACAATGTGCTCTTGAGAAGATGTCCTTCGAAGTTCTTTGACCCAGTCTCCAAAGTTCAACATTTCTTTAACGGGTTAAGGGGACGCTACCAGATGAATTGTGATGCCGCAGCTGGCGGTTCCTTTTCTTATTTATCAGCTGAGGATGGATGGGCATTATTGGATAAGATGTCGTACAATGATTACAACCGTGGTAGGGAAACCTCAAGTGGAGTCAGTTTTGCGACAATAGAAGCCATTCTAGAGTAAAATAAACTGTTGAAGATGCAGAATGCGGCTTTGTCTGGGAACAAGAAGGTGAATGTGATACACGAGGAAATGCCTCCGGGTTGTGATAATTGTAATGGAGATCATGACATTCAGAACTGTCCGTTCAACTTCTCCCAGGAACATGTGGACTCATGCCACAATTTCTATGACAGTGTGCCCCAGAACAACTATCAGAGGAACAGACAGAATGATTACAGTCAGAATCAGAATAGGGGTTATATGAGGAGAGACCATCCGGGTTTCGCTTGGAGTAATGCTAGTGGTGGTCTAGCCCAACAACAACAACCTCAGCAGAATCAGAGGCCAAACTATGGGATCCATCAACACAATACTCAACAGGCTTTTCCAGGGACTAATCAGTTGCAAATAACAGATGGTGGAAGGAAACCTTGGGAGGTGGCTATTGAGAAGATGAGCGTTGCAGTTGAGAAGTTGTCAATCAATACAAGCAAAGCCATTGACAAGTTGGCAACTCATACAAGGGCGGCAATTCAGAATCTAGAGACGCAGGTTGCTCAACTCGCAAACCAACTAAACGAGCGTCTCCCAGGCACTTTCCTAGGTGATACCGAGAACAACCCTAAGAACCAATGCAATGCCATAACAACTAGAAGCGGTAGGGTGTTGGGATCTAACAGGGGTGCAACTAGTTCTCGGGAAGACAAGGCCCCGGAACAACCACATGTTGAGGAAGAGCAACCTGAGAAAGAGGAGTTGGCAAGTGACAAGGCACCGGAGCAAGGGGGAGGTTAAAACTTGTAGATGAAGAGTTCCGAAAGAAGAAGTGGGTTGAGCCCCAGGACCTCCCGCCCTACATGAAGGTACCATATCCTGAAAGATTGAAGAAGCCTTAACAAGATAAGCAATTCAATAAATTCCTTGATGTCTTCCGCAAACTTCAAATTAACATTCCATTTGCGGAAGCCTTGGAACAAATGCCATCTTATGCTCGGTTTATGAAGGAGCTCCTCTCCAAGAAGCTGAGAATAGTGGATGAGGAAACGGTTACTTTGACCGAGGAGTGTAGTGCCATTCTTCAAAGAAAACTACCCCCAAAGTTGAAGGATCCCGGTTCTTTTTCTATACCATGCACCATTGTGGGGATGACTCTAGGGAAGGCATTGTGTGATCTAGGGGCAAGCATCAACTTGATGCCCCTCTCTATGATGAAGAGGTTGGGGATCAAAGAAGTCAAGGATACACGGATGTCACTCCAACTCGCCGATCGTTCCATAAAATATCCTTATGGGGTGGTCGAAGATTTGTTAGTGAAGGTGGACAAGTTCATATTCCTGACGGATTTTGTGGTGCTTGATATGGATGAAGACGCCGAGATCCCTCTCATATTGGGTAGGCCCTTCTTAGTCACTGGGCGTACCTTGATAGATGTGCGACAAGGGAAACTCACTCTAAGGGTGCAAGATGATGAGGTAGTCTTCAACGTCTTTGAAGCAATGAAGCACCCTGCCGAGAGGTCGGATGTGTATCGAGTGGATATAGTGGACTCAACTGTCAAGGCAAAGGCAACTAGAGAAGCCCGTGGTTCTTCACTTGCACAAGTGTTGGTAAAATCCCATGATGATGATAATGAGGAAAAAGACCCTTTGGGGGATGAGGTCTATCTTGAGTGGTTGAAAGACATGGAAGCCTTACCGAGTCTCCCAGAGGATGAAGGTGCAAGGGAAGAGCTCAACAAAGAAGGAATGAAAGAAGCTGTATGTGAGGAAGTGATTAAACCTTTAGAGGCCGGAATCATCTATCCAATCTCAGATAGTAGTTGGGGTAGTCCAATTCATGTGGCCCCAAAGAAAGGTGGCACAACCGTGGTGGTCAATAAAAGCAATAAATCGATCCCAACAAGGACCATCACGGGGTGGAGAGTTCGTGCTGATTATAGAAGGATGTTGGACTTAAATGATTTGTCCGGGAACCGCATGCGAGCATATGAAAGGTCAAGAACCTACAAAGAGCGGACCAAGGCAAGACATGGCAAGCAAGATCTTCTTCCGGATTAACCCTTAGGGGTGACTTGAGTCAAGCTCGGGACGTTAAACAAGCGCTACTTGGGAGGCAACCCAAGCTAGGTATCCTTTATTTTTCTGTCATTTTCCTTTATATATATATATATATATATATATATATATATATATAAAGAGAGATTCGCCACGCAAATACACAGTGGCCTCGCGAGACAGAAGCCCTGAATCTCAGAGGCTTGCTCACGCTTCTGTTTCGCGTTGCGAGAGTTACTTTCGCCTCGCGATTCTGGGCACCATCAGCTGTTGGAATTCCAGATTCGCCTCGCGAGTTATTATCTGCCTCGCGATTCTGGAAAGTGTGAAGAACAATTTTTCCAGATTCGCCTCGCGAGTGATCTCTCACCTCGCGAATCTGCAGTTGGGTTTTCAATTTTTCCAGATCAGGAGGTGCTATGCCAGCAGGGGGTGCCCAAGGGACCAATTGGATGAGGATGCAACTGTAGAAGAGCTTTCCGTGGAAGCGGCCACCTACACTACAACTTGATCAGGGAGCACCCTCTCCTTTCCTTACTCTTATTTTATATCTGTGTTCTTTCATTGAGGACAATGTATGCTTTAAGTGTGGGGGAGGGAACCAATTGTTTTGGTTTTTGTTTTTGTTTTTGCTTTTGTTTTGAATGTCGCTCTTGAATAATTTGAGAAGATCAAGAGTATGTGTATGAATGTTGTGTCGGCAAGCTTGTTGTATTTCAATTAAATTTAGCATAGATTGATTGCATGAATTATGTTGCCCATTGATGATTTCCCCCTAGATTCTGAAAATAGAAAAGTTGATCCCCATGTGAAAATTGAAAATTGAACTTTGAGAAACTTTATTGTGATTGCTTGATTTAAGACAAGTTTGGGGTGAAGGGGTGCACACACTAGGAATTTTATCTCGGTCAAACAATTTGCAAAAAATGTCCAGGTGAGGATTTGAGCCTCCAACTTTGTTTTTGATTGTGTGGATCACTTTCAAGTTGCACTTTCCCGAATTTGCTTGAATCTCTTCATGGTTTGCATGTCTATGTGTTGCATCAAATGATTTAGGCAATTTTCTTTGAATAGCTACTTGGCCTAAAAAGAACCATCCCTAATGCATGTTCCCTAGTTAGCCACATTGAGCCTAATTGGCCTATTGTTTCTTGATGACCCTATATTATAAGCCAAGATCTGGAAAAACCATGGTAACCCAATCTTAGGATTAGGAGAGCATGGAAACTTAGCAAGAGAAGGGTTGTAAGAAACTAAGTTTGGGGTGGCTACAAGGTTTGATATGTCATTATGGGTTGAGAAAAAGAAAATAAAAAATAATAAAGGTTGAAACCAAAGGCATAAAGAAAAAAAAACAAAAAGAAGAAAAAAAAATTTGCCAAAAGAAAAGGGGCAAAACAAAAAGCTTAGTAAGGAAAAGGCTATAGTCACCCGAGGAAAATGGAAAAAGGAATTGAGTGGAAGATGTGTCAAAATGCTCATGCTCTCTTAGTTCCTAGGGACTTAACCCTAGTATCCTTGAATATCCTACCCTTAGCCAGGCCCCACTACAACCTTTAAAAGACCTTTTGATGTTGCATGCATGTTTTCGTGGGAACTATTTTTGAGATGAAAATCAAGTTCATGGGAAGTGCTCTTGATATGCGAAATTGAGTGAAAAGTTGATAGCCTAGACGAATTTGAGCGAATGAGTGAAATTTTACATACCCTTGTGAGGAAGGCAATCGTTTGAAATTGGTGATCTCCCTTTTGTGTGTGACTTTGATCCTCAACTTAGATTAATGATTGCATGAATGATGAAGTTCTCAATTGTTTAAAGTAATTGAACGTGGGGATTACATTAATGCAAGGGGGAATTCATTGAAGGAAAAAACTGTTTTGTTAAGATTACATAAAATTTGTGTGAAATTGATTGAATCCTTAAGCTTGCCAAGTCTTGAGTCTTCTTGAGTTTTAGCTTGCTTGGGGACAAGCAAGGTTTAAGTTTGGGGTGTTTTGATGAGCCTCTGGCTCATCTAGTTTCCAGCTAGAAAAGGGGTATATTTTGTGCCTAATTGGGCGAGTCACCCTCGCTAATCTCCCAAATTGGCCTTGTTTTGTTCCTAAGTTAGACTTTGACTAATTTTATGTATTTTTAGTAGTTATTAGTCTATTTTGAGTAGAATTACGCTTTTTTTTATTTTTATTGTTTCAGGTTAGAAGTGAAGCTCCTAGAGTCAAGGAAAAAGAAGAAAACAGTGGAAAAGAAATTATAGAGGTTTCGCCTCGCGAAACAGGAGCTCGCCTCGCGAGCCTGAAGACCAGCCTGAACAGCAAAATGTCACCCTCTCTGTCTCGCCCCGCGAATCACCATCTCGCCCCGCGAGTCTGAAGGTCTGACTGTGCTAGAAATGTCATCCTCTCTGTCTCGCCTCGTGAAACACTACCTCGCCTCGCGAGCATTCAAATCCAGATGGAGCCAAAACTTAACATTCGCGTCGCGAGAGGCTACTCGCCTCGCCAGCGCTTCAGAGTCTGAAATTATATATTGCTGTTTTAGGGCAGAAACGGGGACTTTTGGTTCTCCGCTGTTTTGTAGCGTTTTGGGACGAAATTCTTGTTATCTAGAGCTGCGTCTCCTTCTTTTATTTTCTTATTTTACAATGGTGATTATGGCCAATTGCTTGTGCGTTGTTACGAGCATGAGGAACTAATCCCCTAGTCTAAGGGATCAATGAAACCACCCATTGCGGTGTAGCGTACAATGTGATGTATGATTCTCTTCCTTTTCTCAATTAATGTTTTCCAATTCTGAATGTATTGCGTTGATCATATGCATGCGTGATTGACTAGTTAAACGTGTTGAGGCTTAGTAGGCAATTCGCGTTTTAGAACTTGAATTGGGAACATCGATCGATTATTGCACGAGAGTGAATAGGAGATCGGTGCAACCTTGTAGGGACCAGATTTAATAGAGTTTGATGATTGGGTTATGAGACCTAGTAAGTAATTAATTCAATCGTTGAATACGTCCTATTGAGCACGACAGTGGATTTAGGAGAATTTTGGGGTCCTGGTTGACATTGTAATTGAACTTAGGGAAGAAATCATCATCACTTGGGTACTATGCATGATTGGGTAGGTGGATTTGAGACCTTAGATATTTTAATTTCAGATTTTAATACCTTAGCTATATTTGATTCGTTAATTTGAATTGCGACCCTATTCCTCTCTCTCCCTCAACCACTTTCCTTGCTTGACCAAACGTATCTACTTTCTCACGAATTGGTAGAATTGGTAGCCCAATCCCTGAGTTCGACCTCGGTAATTGCTTACCGTGTTTTTTATTACTTACGACGACCCGGTACACTTGCCGGTGACTCAACAATAACCTCCATTGGTTCTCCTCGATTCATGCGAAATAACTCATATTCATGTGTGAGGGTGTTCATTCTTGCTCTTTTGACATCTGTGGTTCCTTCATGTGTTACTTGCAATGTATCCCACATCTCCTTTGCTGATTTGCAATTTGAAACCCTGAAAAACTCATCACGGCTTAAAGCAGATGTTATAATATTCTTAGCACGTGCATTATATTGAACTCTTTTCTTATCATCCTCATTCCATCTTCTTGTTGATGAAGTTCTCAGAGAGGTGGCTAAGGAGACAACTGCATCTGGAGTTTGGCTGAAATTGAAGAGTCTATACCTGAAAAAGAGACTTCATCAATTGAAGATGGAAGAAGGTATGTCAATCAAAGAACATGTTTCTTTGTTTACAAAAGCAGTTTTGATCTTAAAAATGTAGATGTAGAAATTGATGATGAAGATCAAGCAATTATATTACTTTGTCCTCTTCCCCCATCATATGATAACCTAGTTGATACTATGATGTATGGAAAGGAGAGTCTCACCTTGGAGGAAGCCAAAGCAACCCTCAATTCTCAGGAGATGAAGAGGAGAATCACCGAGAATAAAGGTGATGGTGGAGATGCTGAAGAGCTATTTGCAAGAGCAAGATCTGAGAAAAGAGAATGAAAGGGAAAGAATAGATAGAGATCAAAGTCAAAAGGCAAAAAGAATTGCTACCATTGTCACAAAGATGGAAACTATCGAAAAGAGTGTCCTGAAAGAAAAAGAAAGAATGGTTCAAGACACAAAGATGTTGATGATATAACAGTGGTAGCAGATGGCTATGACAGTGCAGAAGTCTTGGCTATTTCAACAGATAACAATATAGATGAATGGATTCTTGATTCAGGGTGTTCCTTCCACATGACCCCTAATCAAGATTGGTTGATCTCCTACAAAGAAATAGATGGTGGAGAAGTTCTCATGCGCAATAATAAGGCCTGCAAGGTCATTGGTGCTAGCACTGTCAAATTGAAATTGGAGGATGGACTGTGAAATTTCTCTAAAATGTAAGAAATGTTCCCTGAGCTAAAGAGGAACTTGATCTCACTAGGCATGCTGGATCAAGCAGGCTGTTCATTCAAGGGTGAAGGTGAAGTCTTAAAGATATGCAAAGGTTCATTGCAGATATTGAAGGGTACAAGGCAGAATGGTCTCTATAGGTTGCAAGGTAACACAATCTTGAACTCATCTGGCCTGGTTTCTATTTCCAAATCCGTTTCAACTAAGCTTTGGCATTATAGATTGGGCCATGTGAGTGAAAGAGGGTTAGAAGAATTATAAAATCAAGGTTTCATTGGTGTTGAGAATTGTGAAAAGCTAGACTTTTGTGAACATTGTATTTATGGTAAACAAAAGAGAGTTAAGTTTCATAATGCAACTCATACAACCAATGGCATTCTAGATTATGTGCATTCTGATGTATGGGGGCCAGCCAAGGTACCTTCATTGGGTGGAGCAAGGTATTTCATAACTTTCATTGATGATTGGTCAAGAAAGGTATGGGTTTACCTATTAAAGCACAAAAATCAGGCCTATAAATGCTTCAAACAGTGGAAAGCATTGGTTGAGAATCAAACATGAAGATGTGTGAAGGTGCTAAGAACAGACAATGGACTAGAGTATTTGAATGAGGAGTTCAATGAATTCTGCAAGGACAATGGGATCAAAAAGCACAAAACAGTGAGAATGACCCCTCAATAGAATGGGCTTGCTGAAAGAATGAACAGGACCATTTTGGAGAGGGTGAGATGCATGTTGTCACACTCAAAGCTGAGTAAAAGTTTTTGGGGTGTGGCTTCCAGCACAGCATGCTATTTGATCAATAGGTGTCCCTCAGCTGCAATTGATTTAAAGACACCAGAAGAGATATGGACAGGCAAGGCTCCAAACTATGAGAACTCGAAGATTTTTGGATGCAATGTGTACATTCATAGCAATGATGGAAAACTTGAACCAAGAGATAAGAAGGGAATCTTCTTAGGCTATCCAGAATGAGTGAAAGGATACGAGGTGTAGTTGGTGAATCCTACAAGTCAAAGGACTATAATTAGCTGAGATATGGTTTTCAAAGAGGAAGACATGCTGAAAAATGATCAGGAAATTGCACAGCCAGCAACACCGCAGGTGCAAGATGATCATGGAGTTCATTTGGAGGTGGAGAAACCTGCAGGAAGTTCAAATTCTGGAGGAGACTCGACTGTAGAACCTTATCATGAACTTATAGATTTACATGTTCTTGATGAACCTGAAACATCTTATAATTTGGTCAGGGACAGGGAGAGGAGACATATCAAACCACCACAGAGATTTGGCTATGTAGATATCATAGCATATGCTTTGAATATAGAAGCTGATGATCAAGCATCAGATCTTATTTCCTACAAATAGTGACCTTATATAGTGACCTTCTTCTTCTCTTGTAATTCTTCAACGGTTACTTTGAATAATCCCGTTTAGAGATAGCATTTAATGCATGATATCTGTTGTGACTGATAGCTTGATTTTGGCGAGTTGAAAAGTATCCTTGGTTATCAGAAAATCACAAAATGGAGGCTCACTGTTCTGAGCAATTGTACCTTAAAAGCTTTCTTTCCTCATGTGAGTATAACACCGCTTTTGTTCAGCAATAAAGATGTCATCGTACAGATCGTTTTGCAATTACAATTGTACTATTTGTTTTTTGTATATCCTTGATAGTACTATGAATTTTCTCAAGGGAAACAAGACATTAAATTGGATAAAAACAAATGGGAAGAACAAATATTCATTTGAAATAAATATCAATCTTTTGAAATAAATTCATTGTGGACCAGATTGCATTAAATCACATTCAAGATAGTACACATATAGAACCGTCTACTAAGTTTTAAGAACGCATCTATACAAGATTTTAATTATGCTCGTCCACTGATGTGGCAGAAGCGCTCGTCTACTAATGTGGTAGAAGCGCTCGTTCACTATTGTGGTAGAAGCGCTCATCTACTGATAGGGTAGAAGCGCTCGTCCACACGTCTTTGGACTTGATAAGTCCTTAGAGAACCTCCACCAGTGATGTGGCACTATGGACGTCTACTGAATTTTAGTTTAGGCACTATGGATGCATACTTGAGTTACAAGGGTAGCCCTCGTCTGCTGACGTGGCAAAATGGGCGCACTTATTTCCAAGTCTTTGGACTTGCTATACCTAACATGTTATTTAGGTATTCATTTATAGTCTCGTCTACTAAGGAAAACCAGTCTACTTATCATTTAAAATATAAACAGTTTAAATAACCTTTGGACGGGTAATTCTTTGCACGAGTCCAAGCATTGTATACCTTATATTATTTTGAATATTCATGCATAAACTGAACTCACTTGTTAGATCTCAACTAACACTTTGCCAAGCTAATTTAATCCTTTTGTTAACATCAAAACTTAGAGATTATTAAATCCAAAACCACTTAGGTTCCAACATACTAAACATAGGGTTTCAAAGGAACATGGAAAAAGAGATTATGCTACCCTAAATCCTTTCACTACTTATTCATACTCAAATTCAACTTTAAATTTCATGGGTTAAAGAGTTTTACCTCAAAGAACTCTAAAGAAACAATTTTAGGGAGTTGGTATTGCTCCTTCCAACCAAGAACATCAACATACCACTTTAAACTTTCATGGGTGTAGGAGTTTTTATGGAAATAAAAGGAATATGGTGAGGTGGGGAAGAAGATATGATAGGGGGAGATTGGGATGAGATGAATGAGAAAAATTTGAGGGAGAAGGGTTTTGTGTGAGAGAGAGAGAGCAATGTGTGTGTGTGTGTGTGTGTGTGTGTGTGTGTGTGTGTGTGTGTAGTGTTTTTAAGTGTACCTAACGGATCTATTTTTACACACACACACAATATATATATATATATATATATATATATATATATATATATATATATATATATATATATATATATGGGTAAACGAAAATACAATCAATCAATTCAATATTTTCTGAGAAATTACACAGCTTATTCTTTGAGATATAGTCAAAAGTGTTTTATGATAGTGCTTCAAGTTGTAAATATGATTTCTTAGAATCTGTAATTCAATCTTTTACTGAGAAAGGAAGAAGAAATGAGAGAAGGTCTCTCTCTGAGTATTGATCTGAAAGTAGAAGGAACTCTTAGAGGTTTGACAAGAGTAGAAGGGACTCTTGGGGATTACAAGATTGTTTTTACTAAAAAGCTGTCACTGGATAGAAGGAACCTGAGTTGTGAATCTTTGTAAAGAATTTTGTATTTGGTTTTTGATCATAGTGGACGAAACTCACAAGTGATTGTGGGGACTGGATATAGGTTACCAGAGGAGGTAGCTGAACCAGGATAAAACTAGGTTTGCATTTCTCTCTATCCCTTAACTCCTTAAATGCTTTAATTGTTCATTGTATGTGTTTAAGTTTTGTTAAGAGAAATTTACAATTGTTCTGAAATATGAAATTCTATCTTTCTACCATCTTTCTTGATAAAAGAATCAACTCTCTAATCACACAAACTTGCAAAAACTCCTTTTGTTTTGTTGGTTGGCAAAACTTTTTCAAAAGTTTCAAGAAAAGATTCAGTTTTTGTTTTAAGGGGAAAAAGTTTTTAAAATCTTACATACTCAATACATACTCAATTCAACCCCTTTCTTGAGTATTAGAAGCCACAACCAACACTATTATCTTGATAAACTTCAAACTATGGGCCGTGGTTATTTTTGTAGAAAAATAATTGATTCATACAATAAAAAACATTTAGAAGTAGTTATATTTTAATTACAAAAAGTCTTTAAATTTCAATGATTATTAGCTTGTTATTTTAAAAAAATGAATGAACCAAAATATAATTTAAATTATATTACATCAAACATATATGCGGCCGGATTGTTAATTGTATGCAACAATATGGTAGTCCAATACATATTCTTACTGTCATAAAAAAAAATCCATATTAATTTATTGCATTGATAACAAGTAATAAAATTATTTTGTCAAAAAAATAAAAATAAAAATATCAGCAATACTATATAATTTATATGAGTATAAGTTTTGCTTGTCCTATTACTTCTTCGCCATGAATCTTTTCACGAATCCTTTCACAGCGGGTTTGAAACCACATGGGATCAGATTTCCAACCATCATCATCATCATCTCCTTTATCTTTCCAATATGGGCTAAGAACTATTCGCTCAAGTTTGTGGGCATATTTTAGAGCATTCATAACAAACTCAATTTCATACCAACTACCAACACATCCTCCCATTTCAATAACTTTCACCTCCTGATGAGAGAATCTTTCAATATACTTAATATCATTTTGATTTTCAAAGAACTCTGGACTTGTGACCTGAAAAAAGTAAAATCATAATATGAATGGTGGTGAAAGCTTCCAGACTTGTACTAATGAATGCAAACCAAAAGCTTTTTTTTTATATAAGCCAAAATGTATTGAATATAGCATTAGGGGTACTCGACACAAATATAAGGATGAAACCGAAAGAATAAAAAAGGCTAAACAAGATAGATGTTCAACCAAGAGCAAAAAAATCATTACAGTATTGAACCTATAACTTGTCATCACACCCACCATGACAAATTCCGTCATATCTAAAGCAACCTTGTTCATGTGCCATGCCTCTAAAATAAATCAGAAGGACTATAAAAAAACAAATTAAAACATGTTTGTTAACCATATTCACTCACCATGACTAAAAGTTTTTGCAGTTGAGGAGAAGCTCCAAGGATGGTTAAAATCCACAAAAGATCAAAATCTACGTCTTGGAAGTCTATATTGAATTTCAACTGTTCCTGCCAAGATCCGTTTTGTCCGAATCTCCATAGAACGTGAAACCAAGGGGGTTATTTTATGATTTGGGCTTGACAGAATTCAGTGATTCCGGTCCTACGTATCCCAGTGGGAATCAAAGCCAGACGTAGTTCTAGGTTCATCCCTTGGCGGGGGGTGATCTCGATCCCTTCATTTTGTGTCGGACGAGTACTAGGGAGCAAGGACTATTTCATAGTCTCTTGGTCGACGCTAGTTCCTCTGACACGCTTTAGGGAGAGTCACCTGTGTTGAGTGAAAAGGTTCCCTTCTTATGAGGGGTACTGCCCCTTTTATAATTTCTGGACTGGGCCGGGTACTTGGGCTCGGTGGCCGGGTTAATAACCTTGGCCAGTACACAAGCCCCCCAAGCTCTGAGCTTAAACAAGCGAAAGAGCTGACAAGTATTAAACCGAGCTGATACTTCGGCCATGCGGACTTTCTTCCTTCCTTATTTCAAGCTGTTACTTCAACCGAACCTGCCTTCCTTTTTGTATTTTAAGGCTTTGAACTCGGCCTCATTTTTACTTTCGGCATTGTGCTCGGTTCCTTTAATAATTTCAATGGCACGAAATCGGCCTTTAGGCTCAGACTTGGCCTTAAGAAATTTAATGGCTCGCACTCGGCCACCAGGCTCAAACTTGGCCTTAAGAATTTGACTGGCTCGAACTCGGCCACCAAAATAAGATGCCTGCCGAGTAAATACCTCGGCAAGATAACAGAAAATAAAGCAATATTCGCAATAAATTCTTTTATTGGATGGAGTCCGCGGTGTGCCTCGTTAAAACCTCCCCGGTCAAAACCTTTTTTGGGACAAAATACCGAGGTAGGAAAAAGAGTACAAAGACCGACTATATACATCAACTGCAGCTTTAGTGCGGTGATCGGGCTGTGATCCAAGCTGGAACTTCTCCAACTCCTCAACGGGCTATGTCAATTCTCGGGTCTAGTTCAACCGAGGCGACGGAATTTTCAGACTTGTCTTTTCCCCTGTCTATTCATAATTAGTACTAGTTGAGAGATACTCGGCCGAACTATGTTTTGGTGGAGGAGTTTTGAATGAGGGGGTAATCCCCCTATTTATAGAGATCTCTCAGGATCAAGCTCCGAGATAAGCGGAGAAATATTAGGATCAGGTCCCTGATTCTGCGGGGTGATATTCGGATCAGTCATTTATGACTGATCCGGGAGGGACCGAGATGTCCCTCCCTGGCGGGCCGAGTCCGAGTACTTATCTTCGGCTGGCCCGGTGTGCTGATATGTCCTCGGCCCTGGAGGAGTTTGGGCTAGGGCCCATAGCCGGGGTAAGCTCGGTCAACCCGAGGTATAGGCAAGTCCTCGAGATTACATTCTCGGCCCGTACACAAGCTCCCCGAGCTCTGAGCTTGAATAAGCGAAGGAGCTGATAAGTATGAAACCGAGCTTATTCTTCGGCCACACAAACTTTGTTCTTTCTTGATATTCGTATTTGATTTCAATAATTTACAGGCTCAAACTTGGCCTTTAGAGTATAATCGGCTCGAACTCGGCCGCCAGGCTCAAACTTGGCCTTTAGAAGATAATTGGCTCGAACTCGGCCACCAGGCTCAAACTTGGCCTTTAGAAGATAACCGGCTCGGACTCGGCCGCCAGGCTCAAACTTGGCCTGTAGAATTTAATGGCTCGTACTCGGCCACCAGGCTCAAACTTGGCCTTTAGAGATTTAATGGCTCGTACTCGGCCGTTGGCTGGTACTCGGCCACCAGGCTCAGACTTGGCCTTTAGAAGATAACCGGCTCGTTCTCGGCCGTTGGCTCGTACTCGGCCACCAGGCTCAAACTTGGCCTTTAGAAGATAACCGGCTCGGACTCGGTCGTTGGCTCGTACTCGGCCACCAGGCTCAAACTTGGCCTGTAGAAGATAACCGGCTCGGACTCGGCCGTTGGCTCGTACTCGGCCACCAGGCTCAAACTTGGCCTGTAGAAGATAACCGGCTCGAACTCGGCCAACGGCTCGTACTCGGTCGCCGGGCTCACACTTGGTCCCTCTGACTGGCTCGAACTCGGCCATTAGAATAAGACGCCTGCGCTCGAACTCGGCCAACGGCTCGTACTCGGCCGCCGGGCTCAAACTTGGCCCCTCTGACTGGCTCGAACTCGGCCAACGGCTCGTACTCGGCCGCCGGGCTCAAACTTGGCCCCTCTGACTGGCTCGAACTCGGCCAACGGCTCGTACTCGGCCGCCGGGCTCACACTTGGCCCCTCTGACTGGCTCGAACTCGGCCATTAGAATAAGACGCCTGCAAAATAAATACTTCGGCAAAATAAGGTACAACATAAAATAAGGTACAACATAATAATGTCTTACGTACCTGAGAATTAACTCGTCTTTAAGGACTTATGTTCTCTTTTGAGGACTTATGTTACCTTTTATCAGAAGTCATGCTCGTTTTTAAGGGCTTTGAGTGTCTTT
Source organism: Sophora flavescens (assembly GCA_030762895.1). Lineage (NCBI taxonomy): Eukaryota > Viridiplantae > Streptophyta > Magnoliopsida > Fabales > Fabaceae > Sophora > Sophora flavescens. The sequence goes on along the minus strand of CM061062.1, from coordinate 63,914,140 downwards.
TACTGAGATCATTCTCGTCTTAAGGACTTGACACTACCATAGCTCTTGCCAAGATTTTTGCTTCCTTATAACTCCATTCATATATATATATATTTTTTCTTTGAATGCCCATTAATGCTGATTGGTTAGGAGAATATACCTTATCTGCATTAAAAACTGATTGATAGTGCGTGCTTTGAGGAACAATTAATGCGGCAATCATTGGGCCTCCATGAACGTAGGGATTTGAATTGAAAACAGGGCCAGTATTAGCTCCACGATTTCCTCCAGTTGATTCTCCAAATTTATTTATTTATTTTTTTTTGAATGCCCATTAATGCTGATTGGTTACTGCCTTATCCAATGAGATAGATTTTGAGTGCCCATGCCCATTAATGCTGATTGGTTACTGCCTTATCCAATGAGATAGATTTTGAGTGCCCATGCCCATTAATGCTGATTGGTTACTGCCTTATCCAATGAGATAGAGAGCCCTTGATTTGCGGTCATGTCCCCAGCATTCACTCCAGCCGTTATTCCCCTCTCCTTGGGTCGTATTGCTACATCCCACGTGCATGGAGTGTTGCATGGGATTTTGAATTATAGTTGTTACTGCTGGCGAGATATTTGTCATTAAAGGATCAAATCGCCCTTTATTGCTAATAATGGCCTTATCTGCATTGAAAGGCACATTATTCGGGATCCCGTGATCATCGTTGATAGTTGAACGTCATCCCTAATTTTCGACCCCATAATCCCTGCTATCTCGGACCCCTTCGCATGGCTTCCGAACCCACCTGCTACCTCCGGCACCACCCATCCGCCTGGTGGTATCTGCCCTGAGCTCAGCTCTCCATTCTCTCCTCCCACCAACCTGGCCAGCCGTGAATAGAGCTTCACTTAACTGATCAGTGTGCCCCAATCGCCCACAGTAAAAGCAGAAAATATCCCGTCTTTCATATCGAAATTTCGCCTCTCTCCATTCTCCCCCCGACTTCCTCACTTTCCGTTCCTTCTTCAAAGGTTGGCTTACATCAATGCGAACACGAAGTCTCATGTATGCCCGCCAGATACCAGTTTCATTGTTCTTGTCATACTCCTGGAACTCGCCTATGAAATTTCCCAGGTGTCTTCCTATAACCGGAGTCATGAATCCTACTGGGAGGTCATAGATTTGAACCCAGAAAGAGACATGAGTTAGAGCAATCTGGTTGAGAACATCACCCGCCGCTACCCTAACTGGTCTATCTGTGAGAAACCGCCTCGCAAGACAGAGCCCTACATTCACCGTGCCTCTGAATCCCATCCTTCTCCTCCTCCTCTAGGTTGGAGACTGATTCCTTCCTCATCATCATCGGTCAGTGAAAGAGTATCTAGCCGCACATCCACCATTATTGTGCAAGAAAGGAAACCTCAGACTTCAAACTTCTCACAAAGAGAGATAACACAAAACCATCTCACCATGGTTTGTGGTATGGGAAAGTTTTTCTTTGTTTCCCACAGACGGCGCCAAATGTTCCTGCCAAGATCCGTTTTGTCCGAATCTCCATAGAACGTGAAACCAAGGGGGTTATTTTATGATTTGGGCTTGACAGAATTCAGTGATTCCGGTCCTACGTATCCCAGTGGGAATCAAAGCCAGACGTAGTTCTAGGTTCATCCCTTGGCGGGGGGTGATCTTGATCCCTTCATTTTGTGTCGGACGAGTACTAGGGAGCAAGGACTGTTTCATAGTCTCTTGGTCGACGCTAGTTCCTCTGACACGCTTTAGGGAGAGTCACCTGTGTTGAGTGAAAAGGTTCCCTTCTTATGAGGGGTACTGCCCCTTTTATAATTTCTGGACTGGGCCGGGTACTTGGGCTCGGTGGCCGGGTTAATAACCTTGGCCAGTACATCAACTATTTAAGATGTTTGAGTGGTTGAGTTATATTTATGGAAGTTGTGAGTACCTGAAAAGGACATGTAAGATTAATTTAATATAACATTAGAATGGCAAAGACATGTAAAAATTTCACAGTTCCAACGGTTTATCAAGCTAACCGTTATATAATAGATGTCCAAATGCAGAATCTCAAGTGCAGGAAGAGTTGCAAAGAAAGCAATTGCATTAACTATTTCATCAGAACAAATGAAGTGATCAATGATCTTGAGCATAGGGGTATTAAAGTACGAGGTCTTCAAATCCAAACCATCTCTTCCATCATAATCCAATGATGTGAGTTTAAGGCAATCCAATGAAGTCAGGTTTAAATACTTGATGACATTGTTGGATACAACAAACCAGCATGTAATCTCTAGATGGCATAAGGATGAACTTATTATCTTTGGCATTGAATATGATTTGAACTCACAGAAAATTAATCTAAGATCTTCAAGTAGAAGACAATTAGATAGTAGACTTGTAATAAACATTTCATCCACCTTTACATCCTGATCAAGTGTAAGAGATCTTAAATTTGAGAATGGAATGAAGTCAAAGTTGATGGGAGGGCAAACAAGACAACGTTGTAGATGGATATGCTTTAGTGTTGAAGCATTAGATTTCAAAAATAAGCCAAATGGAAACTTGTAAGGTTTGTCGTCCCTTATATCAAAATGTGCATACGACATTCCAAGAAAGAGTAGATTGATTCTTCCAACTCCCTTTGCAATTGCAAAGCTGATCCATTGGTCAATAATGTTGCTTTGGTTATAATTTAAATAGAACCGCACCAAGAAAGTATCAATCTTTGTGCCATCAAAATTCTTGACAAATTGATCAATTCGATTTACAAATTCACCCAAACTCACATCCAAATCAACATGTCTCAACATAGTAGAATTACTCAAGGCATCAACGAGATACCCAGCTTCTAATAATTCATTCTCGCTTCCAACCACATTGTGGATATCAAAGTTGAGATCTCTCCTGAGATACCACAGCTTACACCACCTTCTAGACAGTACCCTTGTTTTCAACAGATCTTTCATAGACAACATTGATAGGATATAAGACAAGACACAGTCCGGTAATTCACTAATGTAATCCTCCATTTTATGCTGAGAAAAAGAAACCAAAATAATTAATTTTAAAAATAAAATGTCTTGGAATTGCATACAATAACTAATAACTGTTACATCATGATGCAAACAACCACAAGGATGTACAGGAGTCGGGAGTCATAAGGTGATCAGTTGGTTTGGGGAGTGAGACAAATATGTTGGAAATTATATGGTGCATGTAAGGTTTGAATGGCAACCCTATTAATCTAACAAGCTAATGATTAACGTTTTCTTATTAAAAAAAAAAACAAGAATGTGTTTCAGTGTAGCTATGCATACATAAACAGATAAAAAAACATTTTTAAATTTTGGACAAGGTTTTACCTTCCCTTCTCAATTCATGTTTTGACGTCTGAAATGAGGTGAGGTACCATGATTTTATGTTGAATTATTGAAAAACAATCATCAATAGCATAAACACATTCATAGGGGGTGGGGGTTATACAACTTAATTAGCACTGAATTGATAGAATTCTACATGACAAATTAGGTTAAAAACATTTTCAAAAGCTATAATTGATTAAGTACATGACAAAACAAAACAAAACATAATCAGGTTACCAGTGAAAGCAAGTAACAAAATCATAGACTGACGCAGTATCCTTTTGAATCCCACTGAGTATCTTTGCTCTCGACTCTGTCTATCGTGTCGTCCCTTGCTCCTTCGTAGTTTTATGTTATGAGAATGAGAAGTGGGTTTGGCCACAATATATGGAATAACAAGTAATGAATTTGATATTTGATATGAAATATGTTACAGCATCCTAACTATTATTACAATTGATATCCCATGACATGCACCTCCCATATATGCTCCTTGATACTGTCCATGATTTGTCGCTGTTATGTAATCTACTAGCTGTCCATGATATGCTCCTTGATACTGTCCATGATTTGTGCCATTGCCTATTAACTCTCATCCTGATGTTGTGTGATTTGTTATCATGATCTTTTGTGATTTGTTGTATATTTAAATTCATTTATTTTTCAGTTACAAAACCTTTTGTATTTAAGTCCCTGGTGTAATCCTTTTGCAACACACAAGTATTATTCTACCAAACTATCATCTTCTACGTTTCTTTACAAAATAAATAATGAATCATTCTCTGTTACTCGTGTCTCACATTCAAGCCTACCGAATCGAGCTGGGATACGAGGATCAGAATATTAAGTGTAAAAAAAGAATGCATATCTATTTTGTAATTATAATTATATGGTTTCTTAAATACGAATGGCATTACATGAATAAATTGATTTTCTTCCAAAATATTTGATCGCCAACCATATAACTATGCTTCACTATCTATTTATTTATTAATTTTAAATTTTGATTCAATTAAAATAAAATGATCAATTCATTCATGTAACTCTTATAATTTATAGAAATAAATTAAATCAATTAACAATTTTTTTAAACAAATCAATCAATTAACATTGTTGACATTATCATATCTTTACATATATAATTAATTTAGTTTTTTTAAACCCGTTTCTAGAGTAATTTTATAAAAATAATAGAGTAAATATGTTGAAAAGATAATAGAGTAATTTTATAAAGATAATAGAGTAATTTAGTTATTTTAAGACTATTAATTAAACCTGCATATAGAATTAACAACGTAAAAGTAAAATAATGAATCCGAATAAATGCTTTAATTTGCTGGATTATTATTTCCAATTATGAGTCTATCAATCGATATCCTTTTTTTTTTTTGATGCTCATCTATATCTATATTATTATTACTATATACATATGGTAAAAATTACTACCAAAAAAATTACATATGATGTGTCAAAAAAAAATTACATATGGTAAAATTAACTTAAATACAATAAATATCATTAATAAATCCTCTAGGTAGACGGAATTACCAGTTTTAAGATAAATACAACAAACACTAACGCAATCTAAGACTCCCTTGAATAAATATAAAAGGGCATAAAAAGGTGTTTTTTAAGTAATTTTTTATTTTGTAAAAAAAAAGTAATTTTTTCTAGTAAATAAGCAAAAATTTAATTTAAATCCTGATGTTTTTATTTAAAAAATGGTTAAATATGTTTTCAGTTCCACAAAATTGGGTGATGTTCAATTTTAGTCTCTCGTTTGAAAATTTTTTTTTAGCCCTCTAAATTCTAAAACATGTCAATCGTTCTCCTTAGACGTACGTTTTAGAATTACTCAAATGTACGTTTTATTTCCATTTGGAGAGTATGATTGATACACTTTAGAATTTGGAAGATTAAAAACGTATGTTTTTCAAATGGGAGACTAATGCTATGTTTGGTAAAAACTAGCGGACTGCGGATAAGTTAGCTGCTAGCGGATAGCGGATTAGCTAGCGGATTAGATTTGAAGTGTTTGAAAAAACTAGCTTTTAGACTAACTGATAAATGTAAAATGACATAAAAGGATATGTTTGCATGTTTGTATATATAAATTATATATATATATTATTTATTTTGCAATAACTATCACTTTAATTTATTTTAAATTATTTATTATTTAAAAAATAAAATATTTTTAAATTTTAATGTATTTTAGTTTTAATTATTTTTAATAAATAAAATGGATTAATAAAAATAAAAATATATTTATGATATGATTTTTATATAAATTTTTTTTATAGATAAAAAATATATTTTCTATTTTTTATCTTAAATATAAATCTAAATAGTGAAATTAATTCTTATTTATATACTATTTTAAATGATAAGTATTTTATTTTATTTGCTAAGGATAAGTGAAGAATTTTATTAAGATAGTCAGGATGAAAATGGAAGAAAATTTATAAGCTATACTTTATAAGCTCAAACGCTACTTCAAGTAGCGTCTGGAAAAAATGCTATACGCTAGTGAAAAAAGCGTTATACGCTAATTTAAAAAATGGTTACCAAACGGGGTTACTTTTTCATCCGATATAAGCTATCCGCTAGCGGATTTGGCAAACCAAAGAGACACTAAAATCGAAGATCACTCAATTTTTTTTTCCAGTTTCCCAGGGTACCTTCCACGTGCAACTGTGGAGACCAATCCCTCGAATCGATAGAACCACAAGGGCGGCAAAGCTTTCCCTCAAGAGTTTTGACGCTGCTGCATTCTCAGGGTCAGGATTCGAACTCGAGACATCTGGTTAAGCTGGAAAAGACCCGTGTCATCTCATCCAAGCGCTCTTGGATCAAGATCGCTCAAATTTGAGGAACTAAAAACATATTTAACCTTTAGAAAATTATTCAAATACTTCAAGACATTCTAGAAGTGCTTTAACAACAAACACTCTCTTAGTAAAAAAATATATTAAACAAACACACTCCTAATTCGGATGAGACTATTCTTTTTCTTTTTCTTTTTCTGTAACATAAAATTAGCTTTAATATATTAAATATTAGCTTAATGTACCAATGAGGTTCACGGTATAATTATTTGAGATTTTACTTAACTAATAACAGATATAATATTTATGAAAGAAACTTATGGAAAAAAAGTAGTTTTAAAGATTATGAAAATATTGTGGGATTTGCATGCAAAAATTTTCTATTTTATATACTTGTCCCTTTAATCATTTTAAATATTTTAAGTATTGATTTTTTATGATTCAATTTATTCAAATAATATCAATTTTATCTTTTCTACAACATGAACATATCACCTATTTGATAATAATTGGGATAAGAAAATAGTCAAATAAAGATTTCATTTCTATTGAACACCAAAAAAAAAAAAGATTTCATTTCTATTTTAATTTTAAAATTGTATATCAATAAATTTTCCTTAATTATTATAATTTGTAAAAATCAATGATTTTCAGAGTAATGGGTTAGGCCAAAACCCTTCCCGGAGATTGTTTTCTCCAAATGGCATAGTCTCATCCCCATGACCATTGATCAAATCCATAAACCACTGCATTGGCATGTTGTTATCAGCTGCATTGTTATTCATCTCCAATCCATGACCATGATCCATCTTGGCTTCGAGTTGGAATCATATTATTCTGACCCCTCTTTTCCAGTGTCTCCATCCTTCTAGCAATGTCCTTCAGGTTCTGGTCAATCAACCATGCAAGATCATTCAAATCAAGCATGCTTATGTTGTTATGCACAATATTTCCAGCACTGAGGTACTGAAACATGAGCTGAGTCATCTCTTTCTCCCTATCGTCCTTCCTCAGTTTCTTCACTTGTTCCTTAGCCTTCAGGATCCTTTGCTTCAGGAAAGTTTCTTGGTTCACCATCTTCTTGCTTTGCTCCAACTCAGGCATGTTAACTTTGCAAGCACCCTTGGACCCCCCAAGGGGAAGGTCAAACCTCAGGTTGAGGATCATAAGGGCTATAAACAATAGCACAAGCTTCAATGCCACAAAGGGTGCTCAGTTCATCAACCTTCTTCAATAGACCCTTCTTCCTTTTCTTGTATGTTGCCTTCCTTGCAGAGTCATTGACAATGAAGGCTAGTTTCACCTTTTTCCTAGTCATGGTTGTGACCAGAAAAGAGAGAAAAGGGAGGAGGAAGAGAAAATTGAGAGAAGTGATTTTTCTTATCGATGATAAGCTCTTCTTATATTGAGCAATGTGAGATGCATAGTTTGGTTTTACAACGAGTCATTTGTTGATGGGATTCTGTGTTACATGGCTAAATGGGCTGCAGTATAAAATAACACTTTAAAATTTAAATGTCATTCCTCATTCCTTCTATGGGGGATTTGGGGAATCAAGCACTTTTATGATATTCAAGTTGTATAATTCATATTGATAGCTAGTGAGTAGGATATGAGTAAGTAATTCAATTGACTGTGTTGGTGAGAGAAGGTTGTTGTGAGTAAAAAAATCTTATTTTCAATATTGGATCCATGCACAGTTAGATTCTAGTAGCATTTTAACGGATTAACCAAACATAGAAAAACAAACAAAATAAAGGGAAATAGTAATTTTGAATAAATGGCATATAATCTTTAGGATTATCATTTCCAACTATGAGTGTCCCAGAAAATCCTATTTAAATGTTATTATTACTTTTTATGCAGGAGAATCAAATTCAATAAATTTATTTTAAGACTATTAATTAAACCTGCATATAGAATTAACAACGTAAAAGTAAAATAATGAATCTGAATAAATGCTTTAATTTGCAGTTTTATTATTTCCAATTATGAGTCTATCAATCTATATCTTTTTTTTTATGCTCATCTATATCTATATTATTATTACTATATACATATGGTAAAATTTACTACCATACAAATTACATATGGTGTGTCAAAAAAAAATTACATATGGTAAAATTAACTTAAATACAATAAATATAATTAATAAATCCTCTAGGTAGACGGAATTACCAGTTTTAAGATAAATACAACAAACACTAACGCAATCTAAGACTCCTTTGGATAAATATAAAAGGGCATAAAAAGGTGTTTTTTAAGCAATTTTTTCTTTTGTAAAAAAAAGGCAATTTTTGCTAGTATCTACTTGTTCTAACTTCTCAAAATAAGCAAAAATTTAATTTAAATCCTGATTTTTTTTATTTAAAAATGGTTAAATATATTTTCAGTTCCACAAAATTGGGTGATGTTTAGTTTTAGTCTCTCGTTTGAAAAATGTTTTTTTAGCCCTCTAAATTCTAAAACATGTCAATCGTGCTCCTCAGACGTACGTTTTAGAATTACCCAAATGTACGTTTTATTTCCATTTGGAGAGTATGACTGATACACTTTAGAATTTGGAATACTAAAAACGTATGTTTTTTCAAATGGGAGACTAAGGCTCTGTTTAGTAAAAACTAGCGGATAGCGGATAAGCTAGCTGATAGCGGTTAGCGGATAAGTTAACTGCTAGTGGATAGCGGATTAACTAGCAGATTGTATTTGAAGTGTTTGGCAAAACTAGCGGTTAGACTAGTTGATAAATGTAAAATGGCATAAATGGATATGTTTGCATGTTTGTATATATAAATTATACATAAACAATATGCTTGCAAGCTTTGAGCCAGCTATAGAGCCCAAAATTCATCCATAGTTTGATTTATTTGCCTGCTGCTTATTTCCTTCTTCCTTTGTGTTTTTTTTTATTTGTAGCATTTCTTTCTTCATTTCTTATATTCTCACTAGTCATTTGTTTCTCGTGAATTTGACCAACAAAATTCACATGATACATATAAGATGCTTAATGTTGAAACTGCATGTTTCTTTTCTTCTTAACACATGCAAATCGCTACACACGCTACTCACATGTCAAGTTCTAGTAGGATACGACCCCATTGATATATTATTATTTGGTTTAACTATTGAGTAGGTCCCTGAACTATTTGAGAATTTTCAAGTAGGTCCTTATACTAGATAAATTTGTAATCGGGTCCTCGAACATTTATAAAGTTTTCAGTTGGGTCCCTATACTAAAAAAATTTCTAATTGGACCCCATGTCCGCGTTTGAAAAAATTACCTATGTCCAGACCAGCACCCTCGTGGGTAGCAACTTTAGTATGCTTACCCGTACCTTCTGGGTACATAAGTACTCACATCTGCACCTATAGGACCAATCTGAAAAATAAAAAAATTATAGGATCAATCTGAAAAATAAAATAAACGTATAGGACCAATTTACCTATTTTTCCAATTAAAAAACATTACAAAAGAAACATTCTAACAATTAAAAAACTATTCAAATATTGTCTTCTAAATCTAATCGTAAAACATTACAAATCAAAATATTTAACTAAATAAAAACATCCAAAAGGAAGTATAGATGATGCTAGATTTAGAAAGTTAAGAATCTTTAGATTAATTTTGTTTTTAAAATTTGTATTATAGTTAAATTATATATATCAATAATATATATATATATATATATATATATATATATATATATATATATATATATATATATATATATATATATATATATATATATATATATTACTAAGTTTGATGGTTTTTGTCGGCGTGGCGTGTTGGTGGGCGGTGAAGGGGCTGCCGAGGTAGGGAGGCGAACATGGTTTACTGTCGGCGTCGACCTGGGAAGGAATATCTCGAGTGCGAGAGCAAAACAGAGAAACTTGATTAGTGCAAGGGGGAGAGTGAAAACTAGAAACGTAAGCTCACTTGAGGGTTTAATGTGTAATTATCCACCTTCGGATCAAACACAGATTAATGGATGAGATTTGCTGTCAAATGATCCCAACCATGAAATAGACAACTATAAACACGAGAAGGGGGTGTTGAATTGTGTTTATCAGAATTTAAGCAAATTTGAAATCTTTTCGCAAACAGAAGCTAGGTTTGGACGAGTGGAAGGATACAGGATGGACGGGTGACTTTTGCAAACACAACACTTGATAGACGTAAGAAAACTAAAGCAATTAAAGAGGTTATAAGGAAAGAGAGATTGACACAATCCTTGGCAAAAAGCTACGTCCAGTCCTTGGCAGCACCAAGATTTATCCACTATAACTGATCAGGTTACAGACTCGAGTATTGTTTGCACACCTAAGTCTCTTCAGGCTCAAAGACAAGTATTCTTTACACACCTAGCCTCTTCAGGCTCACTCAGGTTTGTTTGAGAGACTTGGTTTGTAATAAATACACCTTCTCACAGACAGATCTTTCACTAACACTCAGAGTGGTTTAAATGTAAAGCTTAGGAAAGTCTGCGTAATAACTTCAAATGATTAAAGAATACAAAATGAAAGAGTAAAGATATTAATGTGCAGAGTAATGGCTCTTTAATGCTATGTGTATTCTCTCTTATCTATGCTTCATCTTCAATGACTTCTGTATTTATGGTCTTCAAGCATTTAGGATCCGTTAGAGACATTCCCACAGATGTTGACTTCTAGCAGAACTTCATTAAATGCAATTGAGTCGTTCTGGGCAGCCATTAATGCAATAGGAATGTTGGTTGTACTCTAACATGAAGGATCATGGCTTTATGCATCGTGATACAACCATATCAGAGTTGTGCAGAGAGCTTTTTGTACTTTGCTGAGTACAATTCCCTTTTCGTGTAAGGACCAGAGGTACTATGGAATAAAGCATGTTGGAAGCATTCTTTAATTGGTCTTTGGTATTGATATCCGAGGTTGCTTGAGAGAGTAACTTCTAACTTTTCTTGATTCTGGTTCTTGAAATAAGATTCTGATAATTCTAAGAGAATTCGCGTTCATAGGATAAGCGCGTCCATCTTGAAAATAGCTGCGTCCATCTATCCATTTAAGATTTTACATTCGGGCTAGTAGACGAGCTCCAAATGCTATGTCATTGGACGGATACTCCTTTAACTGGTTGAACGTAACCTAGTAGACGAGCTCCATTTTAAGGACTCAGCAAGCCCAAAGACTTGTGTGGACGAGCGCTTCTGTTACCTTAGTGGACGAGCACTTCTATCACTTTAGTAGACGAGGGCTTCTATCGTTTCAGTAGACGAGCGCTTCTGTCACTTTAGTGGACGCTGGCTTTTATCACTTTAGTGGACACTGGCTTTTATCACTTTAGTGGACGCTGGCTTTTATCACTTTAGTGGATGCTGACTTTTATCACTTTTGTATTGGACGTGAGATTCTATCACTTGCGTTGGACGTGAGATTCTATCACTTGCACTGGACGTGAGCTTCAATCACTTCAGTGTTGGACGTGGGCTTCTATCACTTGTGTTGGACGTGAGTTTCTATCACTACAGTGTTGGACATGCGTTTCAATCACTTGCGTTGGATGGATGATTCTATTATTTACGTTGGATGGATGATTCTTACAGTTTTAATCTGCATACTAGATTGACAAGTTAGCAACCAATATGAAGGTTAATTAAATCATTAACCAATGTTTAGTTCTCATCAAATCTTAGGGAAATGCACATCAGACATTTTAGAGACTTAACAATCTCCCCCTTTTTGATGATGACAAACATTGAGATGATTTAATGAACCTCGGAAAATATCAACAAAGAAAATATCATATATCAGATAGGTTGAAATTTTCTTAAGCGGACAGGTCATGCAGATGCTAGATCAAACATTAAGTTTGACTTGTTTTACTTTGAAATTATTATCAGAGCAATCTTACTTAAGATTTATCTGAGCAATTATGGCAACTATCAGAGCATACTCATGTCCATGTATTATTTAAGATTCATATCATATTCATTCTTCTATAACACATTTCTATCACATTTCTCATCTATCCCATTCTCAAGTTGATGTTTTACCCATAAGAGTTGAGAGCAGCAACTAGCAGCAGAGATGTATTCTGCTTCAGCAGTAGACAGGGCAATGGTTGTCCGCCTCTTGCTTGACCATGTGACTAAACTTCCTCCAATGAAGTGACATCCTCCACTGGTGCTTTTTCTTTCTATTCTGTCTCCAGCAAAATCAGCATCACAATATCCCACTAATCTGTATTCTTTTTGATAGGAACATGGATGGCTTGAGCATGTGGAAAGAAGCATATTCAGATTATTATATTTTTATAATTTTTAGGACCATCTTGAAAATAGGCAAAGGACACAAGTGATAGGAGATCACTTAGGACCGTCTTGAAAACAGGCAAAGGACACAAGGAACTTGACCCTAACCACGACCTGCCGGTAGAACCAGAGTTATCAAAGAAGCGTGACCCTAGCCGCGACCTGCCGGTAGAACCAACACTATAGAGTTCTTAACCCAAGAACAAAGGGAAAAGCTCTCACCATAGAGAAACTCTCAAATTTCATTAATCATCAAAATCTGAATTGTGTAGTACAAGAGTTCCCTATTTATAGCCTAACTAGGAAATGCAAGAATTAAATTCCCACTACCATGCATTTACCACATACATTGACAAATGCATGTACACTACCTAGAAAGTAAGCATAATCAAGGTGTTAAATTCCCACCAGCTATTATTATGACTTATGGGACTACTAGGAAGCATTTATTGGACTTAGGGGAAAACTAAAAGTCACCAGAAAATTGTGCCCAAAATAACTACGAAAATTATAAATAAAAATTATAAAAATATAATAATCTGAATATGCTTCTTTCCACATGCTCAAGCCATCCATGTTCCTATCATTCCCCACTTCTTGAAAGTGATTTGTCCTCAAATCCAAACCTGCATTAAAAGTCAGTGGATTATCTAATAAAATCTTGCTTTTGTGCTCTCCACATTTTGCTTGATAATTGGCTCTTCCATCCCATTTTCTCTCATAATTCTAATTTTTCATGAGATATTTCTCATTGTTATCTTTTTCTTCAACTTTTATCTCATGGTTCTCCACTTTTTTGCTCTCATGGGTTTCTTTTTTCTTTAATTCTTCTTTTTCCTCAGTGCTTTCTTTTTTCTCTTCTTCTTTTTCACCACTCTCCATTTCCTCTTCCTTTCTCTCATGAGTTTCCTTTTTCTTTACTTCTCCTTTCAAGTACATTTGATCTTCATACACTTGTTTTGGTGACAATGGTCCAAGAGTAATTTTGCGATTATTAAATACAAATGAGTACTTATTTTTGTAGACATCATATTTCGCTTGTCGTTCAACTCTCCAAGGAGGCCCAAGTAACAAGTGCCTAGTTTCCATGGGAATCACATCACATAACACCTCATATTCATATCTCCCGATCCGAAACGACACTCGTACTTGTTTGTTCACCACCACGTCACCGAGATCACTAAACTCCGGGATGCTCCAAATGACATACGGTTGTGGATGCTCTATAAGAGGAAGTCCTAACTTTTGCACCATGGTGGTACTAGCTAGGTTAACGTATCCCCTTCTATCAATGACCAAGCTACATATCTTGTCCTTCACATAGCATCTAGAATAGAAAATATCCTCCCTTTGCTTTGCATCATTTTTCTTCATTACCTCCATGAAGAACCCACTGAGAAAAATTCAAACTTTGCATACAACCACCAAGAAAGATGAATAAAATTTGGAATTCCTCAAATAATTTTTTTATTTTCGTATTTTTTTTTCATACAGAATAGAAAAGAACAAAGAAATATAGCACCTGAAATTCAAGGAACCTAAGCTCTGATACCAAATGACAGGAGATCACCTAGGACCGTCTTGAAAACAGGCAAAGGACACAAGGAACTTGACCCTAACCGCGACCTGCCGGTAGAACCAGAGTTATCAAAGAAGCGTGACCCTAACCGCGACCTGGCGATAGAACCAACACTATAAAGTGCTTAACCCAAGAACAAAGGGAAAAGCTCTCACAATAGAGGAACTCTCAATTTTCATTAATCATCAAAATCTGAATTGTGTAGTACAAGAGTTCCCTATTTATAGCCTAACTAGGAAATACAAGAATTAAATTCCCACTACCATGCATTTACCACATACATTGACAAATGCATGTACACTACCTAGAAAGTAAGCATAATCAAGGTGTTAAATCCCCACCAGCTATTATTATGACTTATGGAGCTACTAGGAAGCATTTATTGGACTTAGGGGAAAACTAAAAGTCACCAGAAAATTGTGCCCAAAATAACTACGAAAATTACAAATATAAATGGTAAAAATTGGGCTTTAATTATTATCTAATCAGTCCATTGATAAAGTCCACTAATCAGCCCTTGAATGCTTCTTGTCTTTTGAATTGGGCCTTCCAAAACAGTCTTCAAGTTGGACTGAAATCAACCTCATCAAGTTGGAGCAAAGTGACCCAATTTGGAGCAGCCTCCAATGCATGTTGGTCTTCCTTCTCTTTGATCATTATGATTAGGCCTTGTAAAGCTTGCTTCATCCTCTTAGTCTTGGACCTAGTCATAGGACCTCCAATTCCATGCAAAGGATCTTTAGATGGGCTGGCTGCATCTCTATCATTCCCTCCCCCTTCGAAAGGATTCGTCCTCGAATCTAATCCATCACCTTCGGGTCAATGCATCAGCAACTATGTTTTCCTTACCATTCTTGGTTTGTATCACTTTTGATATTAAATACAGCAAACCAAGATTAGTAGTTCCAAGCAAATATCTAAATATTCTTTTAACAGCCTTAAGATGAGATTCTCTAGGGTCAGATTGGAATTTAGCACACATACATACACTAAATTGAATGTCAGGTCTGCTTGAAGTTAAGTACAGTAGAGAGTCAATCATGTTGGAACCAAAGTGGTTATGGTTTATTTAATCTCTAAAGTTTTGATGCTAACAAAAAGATTACATTTTCTTGGAAAAATGTTAGTTGAGATCTAACAAGTGAGTTCAGTTTATGCAGGAATATTCAAAATAATATAAGGTATACAATGCTTGGACTCATGCAAAGAATTACCCGTCCAAAGGTTATTTAAACTGTTTATATTTTGAATGACAAGTAGACTGGTTTTCCTTAGTAGACAAGGCTATAAATGAATACCTAAATAACTTGTTAGGTATAGCAAGTCCAAAGACTTGGAAGTAAGTACGTCCATAGTGTTTAAAACTAAAATTCAGTAGACGTACACAGTGCCATATCAGCAGACGAGGGTTATCCTTATAACTCAAGTATACGTCCATGGTGCCTAAACTAAAATTCAGTAGACGTCCACAGTGCCACGTCACTGAATGGAGGTTCTCTAAGGACTTAGCAAGTGCAAAGACTTGGGTGGACGAGGGCTTCTGTCACTTTAGTGGACGCAAGTTTCTATCACTTGTGTAGTAGACGTGCGCTTCAATCACTACAAAGTTGGCGGTTTGTTTCAATCACTTGTGTAGTAGACGTGCGCTTCAATCACTACAGTGTTGGACGGTTTGTTTCAATCACTAGTAGACAAGCGCTTCTACCATATTAGTTTATGAGTGCTTCTACCACATTAGTAGACGAGCGCTTCTATCACATTAGTAGACGAGCGCTTCTATCACATTAGTGGACGAGCAGAATTAAAATACTTTATAGATGCGTTCTTAAAACTAAGTAGACGGCTATATATGTTCTTTATGTTTGCTACCTTGAATATATGATTTAATGCAATCTGGACCACGATGAATTTATTTCAAACAATTGCTTATTTAATTCAAAGAATATATGTCTTTTACCTTGATGCTTCTTTTGTATAAAATCTTTATCCCTTGGATAAAAGAACATCGAAACCATAAACCTTTGTACTTTGTCAAAATACACTGTTGTAAAGATCAAATCAAGTACAAAGATGGTAAGTCAGAAAGCATTTAATGCTAAAGTCTAAACGGATACAATTCACCCCCTTCTTGTGTTTCCTTGTGTCAACTTCATGTAGCATCGATTATAGAAACAACACATTCTTCTGAGATTATCATTTAACCATTGCCGTTTACGTCAAATATCATTGATTTTTTCTTAATAGGGGGTAAGGACTAAGGATCATACCCTGATCTCTTAGACAACTCTTTCTCATGTCCCAAGCTCTTTACAACATGAGCTAACTAGAGTTGTCAAAATGAGTTCGAAATATCGAACCCTTGAGCCAATCCGACTCACTGGTTGGTTTGGTTGGACAAAACGTGGTTCATTTGAATCCAGGTTATTTTGACTCGGTTCACCTAACCCGCGGGTTAAAGGGTTCAACCCGATTTGAGCCGTGTTGGCTCATAACGTATGAAACAATTTTTTTAAAATAAAAAATACCAAAGAAAATCTCTGGAAAGCAAATTGAACAAACACAATATTTTGTTATTTTTTTTTAAATATTAGAATATGAAAAAAAAATCACTCCAGATGGCCTAAATGATGGAATTTTTTGTAAAAAAAACATAGAAAATCTCGAAAAGCAAACTTAACAAACAATCTTTTTTTATTTTTTTTAAAAATACTGAAATACAAAAAAATTTGAAAAATGACCTAAACGAATGAATTTTGGATCATGAGGCAGTTATCTCAAAGTACTCTTAAAACATGTACCAAAAATATCTTTTAAAAATAAAAAACACCAAAGAAAAATCTCTGCAAAAGCAAACTAAACAATTTTGGATTTTTTAAAAATAGTAGAATATGAAAAAAAAATCCATGATAAAAAAATACAAAAAAAATCAGTCCAAGTGACCTAAATAACGGAATTTATGATCCGGAAGCAGTTGTCCTAAAGTACTCTTGAAACACATACCAAAAAAATTTGAAAAAAAAATAAAAAATGCCTCATAAAATCTCAAAAAAGCAAATTGAACAAACACAATTTTTTGGGATTTTTTAAAAATAGACAACTAGGAAAAGAATTTAGAAAAGTGACCTAAACGATGAAATTTTGCATCTGAAATCAGTTATCCTGAAGAACTCTTGAAACACATACCAAAAAATATTTTTTTTTAAAAAAAACCACCACAAAAAATGTCTAAAAAACAAACTGAAAAAAAAAACAAATTTTTTGTGTATTTTTTAAAAATAGTGGAATACGAAATAAATTTGAAAAATGTCATAAACGATGAAATTTTCGATCTGGAGGCGATTTTCCGGAAGTACGCTTGTAACATGTACCAAACAATTTTGAAAAACAAAATTCAAAAACACCATAGAAAATCTCTAAAAAACAAAAAAATCGTGAAATGCGAAAAAAATCAGTCCAAGTGGCCTAGAAGCAAACTGAACAAACACAATTTTTTTGAATTTTTTTAAATAGTGAAATACGAAAAAAAAAGTAGTAAAGTTACCTAAACGATGGAATTTTGGATTTGGAGGCAATTATCCCAAAGTACTCTTGAAACACGTATCAATTTTTACAAAAAAAAACTCAAAAAACCATAGAAAATCTCTGAAAAGCAAACTGAACAAACACATTTTTTTTTTGGATTTTTTCAAAAAAGTGAAATCCGAAAAAATAGTCCAAGTGGCATAATTGATGGAATTTTGGATTTTAAGGCGACCATCCCGAAGTAATCTTGAAACACGTACCAAATAATTTTATAAAAAAAATAAAAATACCACAAAAATCTCGAAAAAGCAAACTGAACAAACACAATTTCTTTTTGGATTTTTTTAAAATAGTGAAATACGAAAAACAATTCTCATAAATTTTTCAATAACTGGGTCTATTCATTTCATTCCAAAAATTTAAAATACCATGCATTACATTGAAATCATAAGGAAATTCAAGTTATCAAAATGCTGATAATGCATCTCAAAACACACAAACATATTTAAACAAGAAAAAACTTTGGAAAGTAAAACAAATTTTCATTTGGGAGGGGGTGGGGTTGGATTAAAAAGGATAGACTAATAATATGCATACACTTCACACAAATCTCATTGTAAGAGTTGAATAGAATTAAGTTCAATTCAAGCATTAACTAGGAATCCCTGCAACACAGTATTCGGTCCAAGTGTCCAACACCTGATCAAGCAAAATCAATAAATAGAGAACAAAAAAGGAAGCTTTTTTACCCAGTACAGCAAGTGTTCTTAGGCCACATTCCAATTCTCAAGACTCATTAAAGAAGCAACACTAGAATAGCATATTTGATTGAATAAAACTCCACTAGAACCAAAATCATGGTTAAATCCTTTTGAACATATTGACCAATATTTTCTACTTGACTCCTAAAACTATCCCCAAGAATAAATAAGAAGTCCATTAGTAGAAATACAGCAGAACACTTCTTTCCCTTTACATTTAGCCATACGTAGCATGAATTGAATTGAAAATGAAAGCTCAAGTGAGAACTGAACATCAAATATTACAGTCCCTTACCTGCCATCAAGTGAGCGATGGACGTTGAGGAACTCAAATGGATGCTCACACTGAGGGCAAGTAACTTTCTGAGTGTATGTAGCCCAACGAAGGATGCATGTCACACTACAAAACATAAATAAGCTCATTCACAAAAAAAATTACATAACAAGAAACTTACCAAAAAAAAAGGTTTTCATTTTCTAAAAAGAAGACAATTGTGCATTTACTATAGCTAAAAAACAACATCGCAGTTTAAGTGAAATCAACAAAGTCATGACTCTATTAACAAAAATTTTAACGACAATAATACTTGCTCCTAAAAAACTTAAATAATAATATACAAACATTTCAAATAAACCATACTAAAATTCATTCCATAACTTTTGGTTTTTTTTTTTTTGGGTTAAATATATGTAATTCACTTTATACATGATTGTTCTGTACCATGCTAGTGTAAGCATATATGATTTATAATTAATAAACAATATAGAAAGGTAATATACCATAGTGGACACCATGGCTTAGAGGAGGCAGATCAAGAGCAATGAATCCACTAAGGCAAACTTCTGTAATGCCTTCTCCAGTTCTCAAAATATACAGAAAAGTACACAAACCAATTTTAGAATTAAAAAAAGCTCAAAAGTTAGCATTAATCTATAGATAATACAGGATACTTTACAGTCAATATGCTATTCAATTCAATTCAAGTATGTGCCCCATATTTTGGAATGTTATTACTGTTAGTTTTTCTTTGAATAAGTCAAACCTAAAAGCCTGATTATTCCCAAAGTTATGTAGGGATTTCCTGACCCCCAATGTTCTTTCGACACATGCAGTACCCTTTCTAGCAGTATAATCACAGCTTATCACTGACCCTCCATATGGACTTGGCAGGCTCTCACACAGCTTCCAATGATAAAAAACAAACACTCAGTACAAGTCTACACCATATAAAATATAAAGTACAACTTGACCTTGTAGACAGGATGATTCTAAGGGCTTACTTGATTCACATAGTTGAATACTCTATCCTTATTTGCCTTATGTCTGAGTTGATCCTGGATCCAATCCACAAGCATTTGACAAGATGAACACAAAAGAGTATCTGTAGCTTTGAACTTTCCGTGTCCCTTTTCAGTCACCAATGCCAGTGCTGCACAATAGTAGAATTCAAAGTAAATTTAGAGGTAAATTTCAGCCAAAATATTGCAGTGCAAGTAAGCTAGTGATGCCAGGGCCATAACCAGTGGCAAAAAAATAATAAGCCAATGGTATCAATCTAGCCCCCCCCAAAAAAAAAATACAGTTTTAAATTACCTTCATTACTAATGAAACGACACAATTTCTTTTACCACATATATAATCATGTCACCACTTACAAACAGAAACAAATAAGGTAAATGGCCCTGGGATCTAACATCACTTCTGAATTTTGACCATTATAAGTTAGGTGTCAATTTACAGAAAATTGAGAAAGCCTTGGGAATTTTGTTGATCATCATCATAACCACAAGGAGGGCCATATAAATAACAGACGGAATTCTCTATGTATGACAAAGACAAAACACTATCTCATAAGGTCCATTGAAGGGCTTGCTGGGAAAAATAGTAACATAATGGTAACATGAAATATAACATCACTTTTAAATACTTATAGAAGTAACAGCTTTATGATGTAGCAATTGGCAAAAATCTTAAATTGCAAGACTCAGAGCTCAGATAAGGAACTTAGTTCAGATGTTGCAGCATCCTTTAAAAAAAGGGTAGCATGATGCACTGACAAACATCTTAAATTGCAAAAATCTGAGTTCAAATTTTATGACCACCATGATACTTGGTTCTTAAATTATGAAGCTCATCTCTATATCTTTATTCCTTTTTCCATGATTTTGGTAAAAGAAGAGTAAAATTGAATCAAGTTATAAGAAAAGACAGACCTCAGGGGCTATCCATTATGGGGAGACTTTTCTTGATATAACATCATTCAATTTGGTTGCCTGCAAAGAGAAAAGAACCAACAATTTAATTTCATGCAGTTAGCATTTAGAAGAATTCAAAAGAACACATTGCAGTCAAACAACAAACTCTATGGTAAAAGGTGACACCAAGAAGTTGACCATAAAGGGGAAAAATGGAAAATTTAATCGAAGATCTCACACCCGATCAATTTTGAACTCATGCTCCTGCATCATGTTGTTGGATTATGAAGAACAGACACAGAAATCACGCCCTTGTCTGACATCAAGGTGGAATTGATGAAAATCAAACTTGATATTTGATAAATATTTTATATTTGAAACATGTTTTTACACAACAGATTTATGTTTCCTGTACTTGTTCATATTTTCATACTCAGATATGCATATCTTTTCATGCCAGTATATATCAATACATACGTAGGCATATCCCCATGTCTTGTGTAAGAGAGTCTTGTCATAATGGTAATGTTGTTTTGTGACCTAGTGGTCCTGGGTTCTAGCAGCAGAAATAGCCTGCCTCTCCACTCATATGGGGTAAGGCTGCGTATAGCTAATCCTTCTCAGACCCCACACTATGAGAGCCTCATTAAGTTACGAGTCTGATGTGCCACTGTTTGGAATGGTGGCATAGCATCTTTAATATTTTTAGAAGTAAATGTCCTAGTTTGTTTTTTCAGCATTACAGTATACCTCTGCTAAAAATATTGATGATGGTGGTCATCTACTGTTTGAAATGGTACACCAGGCAGCAAATGCAGGTTTAATGGTATTAGTTATGATCAAATGGAGGAGTCCTTGTAATAATTGTGCACTTCTATTCTATCTATTTTCCTTGGCATGTGATGGTTTTTTCTCTTTGTTTTAGCGAACATGACTTGGCGTTAGAGGCTCGTTTGGATGGAGATAATGTGACAAGGGAAAATATATCTTTCTCTGACAAGGGAAGTGAACAGAGAAGTGCAAAAGCTGCTCCTGAAGACAGTATGGCGGTTTATTATAACATGTAAAACAAATAGCGGCTTCCACATTTGGATGCCATGATTTTCCAAAAAAGAAACGATGGACATAATTTCTTTAAAAAGAAAAGAAAAGTAACCTGAGATAAAATAATAGGTCCTCCCTGTGAGGCATAGAGGTTCTCTTGCTTCATCATTTCCACAATTTTAGCAGTGAATCGCTTCATCTCTGCCTGAAGACTAGAAACTAGAGACATAGGGAAAGAAAAGGAATGATTGCCTTGAATGGTTCATTATCTGTTCGAAACTTAATTCCAGGAATAAAATGCACATATAGACCAATCCGGAGATGCACATATAGACCTGCTGCTGCTACTGCCTTCACAAATTTCACCAAATCGCCCCTTCCTTCAAAATTATACTGCCAATACAACCATATAATCTATCATTCATTTGATAAAACGAACCATTTATATATTCTTTCTCAGCTTTGTGTTGTGATAAAAATTATGAAGACTCTTCCATTTCATGCTTTTGACACTGTATTATTCATATTAAATCTGAACAAGTTTACAATGCAATGTAAAAGACTTGAGAGTGAAGAACATAGGAATATGAAAATGGTAATAATAGAACCTGGTCTCTAACCGGTTCGTGTAAGTTCCAGGAGACATAAGTCTCAATAACAACAAGTCCTCCATCTTTGGATTTCTGAATAAGGTCTGGCCACATCTACAACAACAAATCCTACCCACAATTAAGTTCAAACTTGAAAGACAATAATGCATATGCACAGTTGCACACACACACACACACTATCCTAGAAGTATGCGTCTACTATCCTAGATTATATTTTGACACATCATTTTTTTTCCATTTAAAGTGTAAATTTAATGAACGATAAAGACACTCTAGACCACCCGTCATGGCCCTTTCCCTTACCACTGTCGTCGCTGCCCTTTCCTCCATTTCAATCGCGTCGGAACCACCATAGATTCTACTGATGGTGTTAGCAATAGTTGTTTCTCTCCAAAGCATCAACATCTGGGACGGTGAGAACGTGACGCGGCGACGGGCGGAGCAATTATGGTTGGCGGTGGTGCTCCAAGGGTCGCGCGACGGTTCTGCATGTGGGGGTACGGTGAGGAGGAGAGGAGAATGGGAGGCGGTGGTGGTCTCGGATGCTAACAGTGGTAGACGAACGGGCTCGACTGGGTTACGACACAAGGGAGACGAGAGTGGTGGTGGTAGACGAACGACGGCGGTGGTAGCTTAGGTGGTGGTGGTAGACGAGAGTGGTGAGGGTTTGGAGAAATAGGGTGGGAGGGAAAGAAGAGGTTTTCAGAGATAAAGTCCCGCAAAATTTTTGAGAGTGGGACGGACAGTGTGGGAAGGAAACATTTATTTTTAGGGTAAGGAATAGACAGTGCTCCCTTAAACAAACGCTATCTTAGGTTATGAATAGATAGCACTTTCTCAAATAAGCACTATCTATTCATCACAAATAGATAGCGCTTCCTCAAACAAGTGCTATCTATTCTTACCTATCAACTTTTAATAGCGCTTCCTTGGAGAAGCGTTGTCTTAGGTTATTTCTAAAATAGCGTTTCTTCAAGGAAGCGCTACTAAATGTCTTCCGCCTCTCTTTTAATAGCGTTTCGGTTAGAAACGCTATTAAAGGTGTGCTACTAAAATCCTTTTCTGTAGTACACAACCATATTTCTTCTCTAAAGAATGTATCTCAAATGCTTTCTCCATTCTGATATGATGAAATAGCAATATCCTACCTTCTCTTTCTATTCACCTTTAAACCTCACACCATTCTTCCAAGTAAATAACCAAATTAGAAAAAGTTATCAGACTCGTAAATAATCCAATTTGATTGTAATACGCAACTAATCCCATGTTGAAAATAGTAGCAGGATCCACTAACCCAGTTTTGTCTATTACCCTTGTAGACAGAAACATGAAATACTATAGAATGGTGTGAGAAGGTGAAATAACTCATGGAATAGTGAAAATGTGAAAAGATAAAAGGCTGCAAAGGAGAAAATTGGGAGGCAACTGTTATAAGTAAAACTTGAAGCGAGAAAGAGAACATGTTGGCTGGATTTTAAAACATGCATATCCTTAATCAAGGCAGTTTTGAAACAAAACTCTTCAGAGTTGACCCCTGAAAACCTTTGCAAACAATTTAATTACAGCATTCCGGCAAAATGAAAGATAGTACACAACAAGGCTTATAAAAAGCAACAAAGTAGAAGATGCTACTATCAGAAGAGTTTCAATACATGTATCAAGGTGTGAAAGAAAGATTTGATGAAAGAAATGTCACAAGACTTGCCTACACACTCCTGATGCTATCTTATAGAATAATAGTTATATAATTTTAATTGAATAGCGAAGCTATTTGCGTTACCTTAAAGTAAACTACATTTTTTTGGGAAACATGAAAATGCCAAGTACGGATTCAGATTGGTTAGTTTCTTACTCTTTCTTTTTGTACGAATATCAATAAAAGCGCGTCCACTGAAGTACAACAAAAGCACGTCCACTAAAGTATCATTTGAAGCATGTCCACTGAAATACAACAATAGCGCGTCCACTGAAGTACAACAAAAGCACGTCCACTGAAGTACAACAAGAAGAGCGCGTCCACTGAATATAACAGAAGAGCAAAAATTTCTTTGGATAAAATATATCGTTTGATCATGAGTTTGTCACAGTGATGCAAACTACTAACATGTGATACCTTTATGTATTGAGTGAAATAAATTAAGTTCGTTCACTTTAGAGTTCAGAAAAGGTTAATAGCATTAACAACCTTATTACTTCTAAACCATGAACAAATGATCACCAGTCATATGCCTTTAGAGTCTAGAAAAAGTTAATAGCATTAGAAAACTGATTAAGGTGCAACATAGAGTCCATAAAGAGTTAATAGCATTAGAGTCTGCTATTTATCAAGATGGTTAATAGCATTAGAAGCCCAAAAAGCCTTCTATTTTGGCTATTATGCTAGCTGATCCAAGCAGGCCCGTGCTGTTAAACTTAGCTTTTCATATCTGCAAGTTATAATTATAAAGGAAAATCGAGAAGGAAAAAGAGGAAATCAACAGTTACAAAGAAGTACTAAAACATAAGGAATAATAATTGAAAACAATCTTTACTCGAAATGGATTATCACATTCCTAGTGTCCCAATTAAATTAAGCATTATGCCATTATCAATAAAGCCTGTTAGAATCATGTTTCTTTTTTTTGGAAAAAGGAAATTAAGCATTATCACCATACAAGGCTAACGATGTTATCTATCACTTCTTTATCACTTAATTGGTTACCTTCATCATCTTTAAATCGCATTACCCCATCCATGAGATCAACCGTTTCCACCTCACTTCTGTTCTCTCTCTTCTCTAGCTCCATCCAGAAAATCTCCTCAAGCTTTTTCCTACACTGAAATTGCGTATGCATAATATTAAATTTAGTATAATAAATCTAATTTCTTAAAAGTGAAATTCTTAAGTATGCAATATCTTTTATGCATTCCCATCAACAATTAATATGTCCAAAATCATTGTATACAGATTGATGTATTCTTATTAACAGACACATTCAAAGAAAATCTCAATCATTTTTCCTAATAAAGGTATTGAAACTCTCAAAATGGGAAAAAAAATAAAAAACTGAAAAAAAAAACGGAATTATGAATCTAAAGCAAATTTTGTTTAAGAACCAACAATCATATTGTAGAGGCGCTCGTCCACACAAGTCTTTGGACTTGCTAAGTCCTTAATGAGAAGCTCCGTCCAATGACGTGGCATATGGAGCTCGTCTACTAGGTTACTTTGTGTTTTAGTAACGCTTCTTCCTTAGTTAACTCTAAGACCTCGTCTATTCTTATTTTAACGATCTCGTCTACCATAAAGCTAAAGACTCAGAATTTTACCAAGAGTTGTAGACTGGTCTAGAGGTTTGAACTAGAATCTGTAGATTCCATACTTTAAATTTTAGTTCCTCTGACTCACATAAAATCAAGTAATCCCTGATTACTTATAACAAACAAGTTAGATCTTTGACAAATACTTTGCCATACAAATTTAACCTTTTTGTTGACATCAAACTTAAGAGATTATTTTAATCCAAAACCACTTTGGTTCTAACAAATGGGATTTTTCAAATTTCTGTTAAAACAAAAACTAGTTTTTAAATAAAATAAGGTTACTTGTAATATAAAGGGAATAATTATATGTGTAAGGTTATGATGGATTGAAATTAATGAAAACACTATTCACATCAACTCAAGTCTCTTCAAATCTGCATCAAATCCATTTAAATAGATTTTTTTCTTTTCCGATTCTGTTGCTTTCCTGACTGTGAAAACTGATCGTATTTTCTTTCGTTAATTTTCCACCCGAAAATTTTTATATAATTGAAAGAAAAGTTTTAAAATCATGGAAATGGTTATAATTCAGTTAAGAAAATTAAAATTTTATTTTGCTAATTGAAATTCATTTTCCGGGTCAGTACATCTTAACTGATCACGGTGAAAACTCAGACCGGGATCGTCTGAAATTTATTCCGGAAAATTTTATAGTAGTTTCCTCCTATAAAATAAATCATGAAAATAATTTAGATTCATTAAAATAATTTCTCAAATAATTTAGAATGTTAAACATTCACACATATAGATAAACACAGATTATAGAAAACAGAAAAATAGGGATGTTACAATCCACCAGACTCTAACAAATCTCCACCTTGGATTTTCAGCACTCGATCAGTGTAGAATGGCTCAGTCTCCTGCAGAGACTCACATTGAGAAATTTCCAATGTTCACCAAATTTAAACAGTGTTTAAACTTGGCATTTGGAACCACCTTGGTTAGCATATCAGCTGGATTCTCTGCACCAGCTACCTTCTGCACATCAATTTCTCCTTTTAGCAATGATATCTCTGATGTAATGCATCCTTATATCAATGTGTTTTGTCCTCTCATGGAATACTTGATTCTTAGAGAGACAAACTTTGACTATCACACCACACTGTTACAGAACCTGTTTTCCCTTCAAGCTCGTTAACCAGCCCTTTGGGCCATATAGCTTCGTTTATAGCTTTAGTGAGAGCTATATATTCTGCTTCTATGGTTGATAAAGCCACAAATTGACTGCAGATTTGCCTTCCAACTTATCACACTTCCATACAAAGTAAACAAGTATCCTGTTAAGGACCTCCTCTTGTCTATGTCCCCTGCAAAGTCTGTATCCACAAAGCCAAATAGACCATTCTTGCATTCTGTGAAATTTCCATATAACAAGCCAATTGAATTAGAACCTTTTAAATATCTAAAGATCCATTTAACTGCACTCCATTGTTCCTTTCCAGGATTGGACAAATCTGCTCACTAAACTAGCAGAATAAGCCAAATTAGGTCTAGTGTAAATTATTGCATACATCAAACTGCCTGTAGCATTTGAGTATGGTATATTCTGCATATACCTGCACCCTTCATCAGTTTGTGGAGACTGAGTTGTTGACAGTTTGAAGTGTCCAGCAATAATAGTTGTTATTGGTTTAGCATCAAGCATATTGAATCTCTTTAGCAACTTTTGTATATAATTGGACTGAGATAAAAATAGCAAACCTTTATCTCTTTTTCTACCAATTTCCATACCTATGATCCTTCTTGCATCTCCCAAATTCTGATTTTGAGCATATTCTTCAAGTTCCATATTGCATTGATGTCTGCACTTGCAATAAACATATCATCTACATAAAGTAACAAGTAGATGAAGCATCCAGACCTCTTTTTCTTGTAATAGACACAGCTATCATATGAGCTTCTATTGTATCCATTTGCAATTACAAAAGTGTCAAACCTTTTGTACCATTGCCTAGGAGACCGTTTCAGTCCATACAAGGACTTTTTGAGTAGACATACCATCTTCTCCTTTCCTTGTACTTCATATCCTTCTGGATGTTTCATATAAATTGTTTCTTCTAGTTGTCCATGTAGAAATGTTGTTATTACATCCATCTGCTCCAATTCAAGATTATGGACAGCAACAAGAGTCAATATGACTCTAATGCTAGTGTGTTTAACAACTAGAGAGAAGATTTCATTGAAATCGATTCCCTCTCTGTGAGTGAAACCTTTTGCTACAAGTCTTGCCTTGTATCTACCCTTTTCAACTCCTTCTATCTCTGGCTTTTTGAGAATCCATTTGCATCCAACAACCTTTTGTTTTTCTGGTTTTTCAACAAGTTCCCATGTATCATTTCTCATCAGGGAACTCATTTCCTCTGTCATGGCTTGCTTCCAATGCTCACTGTCAGGCCTGGACATTGCATCGTTGTAGGAAATAAGATCTGATGCTTGATCATCAGCTTCTATATTCAAAGCATATTGCTATGATATCTATATAGCCAATTCTCTGTGGTGATTTGATATGTCTCCTCTCCCTGTCCCTGACCAAATTATAAGATGTTTCAGGTTCATCAAGAACATGTAAATCTAGAAGTTCATGAAAAGGTTCTACAGTCGAGTCTCCTCCAGAATTTGAACTTCCTGCAGGTTTCTCCACCTCCAAATGAACTCCATGATCATCTTGCACCTCTTTGTGTTGTCGGGTCGTGCAATTCCTGATCATTTTTCAGCATGTCTTCCTCTCTGAAAACCATATCTCAGCTAATTATAGTCCTTTGACTTGTAGGATTCACCAACCACACCTCGTATCCTTTCACTCCTTCTGGATAGCCTAAGAAGATTCCCTTCTTAGCTCTTGGTTCATGTTTTCCATCATTGCTATGAATGTACACAGTGCATCCAAAAATCTTCAAGTTCTCATAGCTTGGAGCCTTGCCTATCGATATCTCTTCTTGTGTCTTGAAATCAATTGCAGCTGAGGGACACCTATTGATCAAATAGCATGTTGTGCTCGCAGCCACACCCCAAAAACTTTTACTCAGTTTTGAGTGTGACAACATGCATCTCACCGTCTCCAAAATGGTCCTGTTCATTCTTTCAGCAAGCCCAATTTATTGAGGGGCCATTCTCACTGTTTTGTGCCTTTTGATCCCATCATCCTTGCAGAATTCATTGAACTCCTCATTCAAATACTCTAGTCCATTGTCTGTTCTCAGCACCTTCACACATCTTCCTGTTTGATTCTCAACCAATGCTTTCCACTGTTTGAAGCATTTGTAGGCCTGATTTTTGTGCTTTAATAGGTAAACCCATACCTTTCTTGACCAATCATCAATGAAAGTTATGAAATACCTTGCTCCACCCAATGAAGGTACCTTGGATGGCCCCCATACATCAGAATGCACATAATCTAGAATGCCATTGGTTGTATGAGTTGCATTATGAAACTTAACTCTCTTTTGTTTACCATAACTGCAATCTTCACAAAAGTCTAGCTTTTCACAATTCTTAACACCAACTAAACCTTGCTTTTATAATTCTTCTAACCCTCTTTCACTCACATGGCCTAATCTATAATGCCAAAGCTTAGTTGAAACGAATTTGGAAATAGAAACCAGGCCAGATGAGTTCAAGACTGTGTTACCTTGCAACCTATAGAGACCATTCTGCCTTGTACCCTTCAATATCTGCAATGAACCTTTGCATACCTTTAAGACTCCACCTTCACACTTGAATGAACAGCCTGCTTGATCCAGCATGCCTAGTGAGATCAAGTTCCTCTTTAGCTCAGGGAACATGTCTTACATTTTAGAGAAATTTCACAGTCCCATCCTCCAGTTTCAGTTTGACAGTGCCAGCACCAATGACCTTGCAAGCCATATTATTGCCCATGAGAACTTTTCCACCATCTATTTCTATGTAGGAGATGAACCAATCTTGATTAAGGGTCATGTGGAAGGAACACCCTGAATCAAGAATCCATTCATCTATATTGTTATCTGTTGAAATAGCCAAGACTTCTGCACTGTCATAGCCATCTGCTACCACTGCTATATCATCAACATCTTTGTGTTTTGAACCATTCTTTCTTTTTCTTTCAGGACACTCTTTTCGATAGTTTCCATCTTTGTGGAAATGGTAGCAATTCTTTTTGCCTTTTGACTTTGATCTCTATCTATTCTTTCCATTTCCTTCTCTTTTCTCAGATCTTCCTCTTGCAAATAGCCCTTCAGCATCTCCACCATCACCTTTATTCTCGGTGATTCTCCTCTTCATCTCCCGAGAATTGAGGGTTGCTTTGACTTCTTCCAAGGTGAGACTCTCCTTTCCATACATCACAGTATCAACTAGGTTATCATATGATGGGGGAAGAGAACAAAGTAATATAATTGCTTGATCTTCATCATCAATTTTTACATGTACATTTTTAAGATCAAGAACTGCTTTTGTAAACAAAGAAACATGTTCTTTGATTGACATACCTTCTTCCATCTTCAATTGATGAAGTCTCTTTTTCAGGTATAGACTCTTCAATTTCAGCCAAACTCCAGCTGCAGTTGTCTCCTCAGCCACCTCTCTGAGAACTTCATCAACAAGTGAAAGAAGATGGTGCTGTGAGCTTTGCTAACAAAATCCTTCTTCTCCTTTTCAGTGAGAGATTCTGGAAGCTTTGCAATGCCTCCCAACGTATCTTCAAGACCTTGGTGAACAAGAAGAGCTTCCATCTTTAGCCTCCAAAGACTGAAATCATTTTCACCAGTGAACTTCTATATATCGAATTTGGTTGTACCCATTGCGGAAACACCTCCAAAACCTGGAGCTCTTGATGCCAATTGTTGTGAATTCAGCTCTAAATTGCAGCTGAGTATTGCATACAGATGTTCACACACACACAAACGAAAAATAGAATTGCAGAAAAGTAGAAGAAGACACAAGGGAATAATGTGGTTCGAGGTCAAAGATGAAAACCCCTACGTCTACACTGAGTCGATTTTATTCCTCTGATCATCAACAGTTCAAGACATCCAGGAAGAACTACAACACTCTCCCTCACTTGCAGTCAATCCGTGATCAAGAAAATGCCCAAAATCACTTGCCCCTTTACAATAGATAAGACCTTATATATCCTATTAGGACTGTTATGTCAGTTAAATTAGTTAACATATAGTTAGCCTATGCAGTTAGTTAGTTTCTAAATTAGTTATGTGATGGTTAAGTTTCTAACTTACTTAGTTGAGTAGATGAATGTATATATGGATGAGAACTCATATCTTGTAATCGAATTAATTCTATATCATTTCTTCATTGAATGAAAGCATAATGAGCACATTGCTCCTTTCATCAACTCTCAACCTTTAGACTCAATATGGTATCAGTGAAGATTTTCTTTCTCTGCAAACTCTGAGTTCATTTCTTCGAGAGTTGTTGAGTTCTTTGTTCTCTTCTCCTTCCACATCTCTCTGTTTTTCTTCCTTTTTGCTGTGTCTCCCATGGCTGCCATGGATGACTCACATCCTTTCTTCCTTCACCCCGCTGATAATCCCGGGGTAGTTTTGGTTTCTCATCCACTATGTGATGATAACTATGTTTCTTGGAAAAAGTCCACGACTATGGCACTCATTGGAAAGAACAAACTTGGTTTTGTAGACGGTTCCATTGCTGAACCTACACCCGATGATCCTCTCTATCAAAGATGGCATCGCACTAACAGTGTTGTAGCTTCTTGGATCTTTAATTCTCTTTCTAAAGAGATGTAAACTATAGTTCTTCATTGCACCACTGCTTTTGGCCTATGGCATGACCTCAAGGACAGATTCGAGCAACCAAATGGACCACAAATCTTTCAGCTCAAGAAAGAATTGGTCTCTTTACAACAAGGTTCCCTCTTTGTAAGTTCCTACTATGCTCAGTTCAGATCTCTTTGGGAATCCTTGGCAGAGCACAAACCTCCACACACTTGTCATTGTGGAGGAGTCACTCCTTGGGTCAATTACACAGAAATGGAATATGTAATGCAGTTCTTGTGTGGGTTAAATGAGTCCTTTTCATCAATAAGAGGACAAATCTTGGCTATGGATCCCATTCCCACAATCACTAGAGTCTTCTCCTTGTGTGTCCAAGATGAGAAGCAAAGGGAAATTGGTTCCTCCAATGGCAATGGTGACCCTAACCATACCTTTGCCGTGAAAGGCAGTGCTGAGAATGGTTGGAAGGGGGCCAAGAAGGACAGACCTCTTTGTGCTCACTGTGGATTGCTAGGCCACACAAAAGAAAAATGTTACAAGCTTCATGGTTACCCTCCTAACTACAAGAAGGGAAAGACAAACCAATCGAATATGGTAAACCAGATTTCATATGACTCTGAGGCACCTGAGGCATCTTCATCTTCCTTTCAACTCACCGCTACACAATATAGCCAGCTCATGAACCTTCTGCAAAATCATACATCAAGTGCTGCACCTTTCCTATCAGTCTCCCAAGAAGGTATCATTCTTTCTGTCAATCCATCTCATTTCGTGTTGTTCCCTCATAATACTTGGATAGTAGATTCGGAAGCTAGTGCACACATCACTTGTTCTCTACAATCTTATACTTCATATCATCATGTTTTCAACAAATTTGTTACTTTACCAAATAAAGAATCCGTGACAGTAACAGTAGTTGGGACTGTTATGATAAGTCCTACTCTAGTCTTACATAATGTCTTGTATGTTCCACAATTTACTTTCAATCTGCTCTCAGTTAGTGCATTATTGACTAACACCTCATTTTCAATCACTTTCTTCCAAAACCACTTAGTAATTCAGGACATGCAACACTGCAATTGGCAAGGGTGAACTTCTTGAAGGACTATATGTTCTACCTTTCAAGAAGCCTGTCACCAATTCAGTTGATGCACATTGTATTGTCAATACCAATTTACCTTGTAAATCAGTAGTTGAATCTCAGAATAATTGCAATTCAATTCAATTTGACACTTGAAATAATGCCAATTTATGGCACACACGATTTGGACATGTATCTGATATAGTGTTATAACACTTGAGCAATACAATTCCCTTTTCTATGCCTTCTGAGTATTCTTCTTCTTTATGCCAAATATGCCCTCTTGATAAATTTAGACGTTTGTCATTTGTTTCACACAATCATGTATCTGATTCAATCTTCTCTTTATTGCATTGTGACATTTGGGGTCCATATGGACTTCCCACATATGATGGAAGAAGGCACTTTTTGACATAGGTGGATGATTGTTCAAGGTTCACCTGGCTATATCTCCTGAAAAACAAGTCAGAAGCTGCCTCTGTCATTATGAAATTCTTTACCATGGTCAAAACACAGTTTGGGTTTTGGGTTAACCATTAAGTGCTTGAGATCTAACAATTCAAAAGAGTTAGCTCTCACAGAATTTTTGCAATCACAGGGAACACTGCATCAATTCTCTTGTGTAGAAAGGCCTGAGCAAAATTCTGTGGTTGAAAGAAAGCACCAGCACTTGTTGAATGTTGCAAGGGCACTGTTTTTTCAGTCCACACTTCCCATTTCCTTTTGGGGTGAGTGTGTGGCCACAACTGCCTTCTTGATAAACAGGATGCCATCACCTGTCCTGAAACAAAAGTCTCCACATCAAGTCCCATATGGCAATGATTTTGCTACAAGTCCCTGAGAGCTTTTGGTTGCTTGGCCTTTACTGCCACACTGCCTTCTACAAGAAACAAATTCACTCCTAGAGCAAGATGAGACACCCCGTTGTGCCCCTTTGTGTCATTTAGTTTAAAACCTCATTATTTAATTACTTAATCGCACGCTTAACGTGAAAATTACGTAAAAATTAAAACTTAATTTCTTAAGCAAATAAATTCATATAGAACAGAATATGAAAACATAAATATATTAAACATACTTAAAGCATCAGAGTTATCAAAACACTGTTTTAGGGCATCCCATCAATAGGATCCCGAACTGGTGCATAGTTATACAAAACATAAGCGGAAAGATACAGCTTCACGACATAGACGCACTGGTCAAAACTAACTAGACCCTAATCACCATGGGTCACAGCTCGTCCTCCGGCATCCGGTTCGTAGGGAGTTCCATCCAACTCCTCCTGGTTATGTTCATCCACAGGGTCTTCTCGTATGGTTCCACAAGGAGACAAAATACAACATACAGAAATATACAGGGGATAAAAAACAGTTCTATCATCAAAAGCGGAAAAGAGTCATAGTAAACTATATAGTAATTATCACAGACACAACATCAGTCAAGTCATCCATCTTCCATAAAATTCTTATATCCACCCTACCCTCACTCCTGCAACTAAAACTTGATACTGAAAATGGCTATGGTTTCCCTATCATAGTTATGGTTATCGATTAGTAGGCCAAGCGACACGTCCTATTCCCGGTGCACATTCTTAGTCATGGTGAGAATGCTCATGCAAAGCAATGACACTATAGCTGCACATTAAACCCGGTGCACACCCCGGACCGTGGGTGCTCATGCAAAGCAATGATACTATAGCTGCACGATTATCCCGGTGCACACCTTCACCATGGTAAGAACGCTCACTGATAAGCCTCTGGCTCATCTAGTTTTATGGCTAGCATGACCAGGGTTTTGTGCAAATTATATCGTATTTTCACCCAAATTAGATTAGATTGTCCTCAAGCAAGGTTTTGAGTCTCTAGAGTAGTTTTAAGTTAATTTAGCTAGTTTTGAGTCAAAATAATACACTTATGGTTATTTCCTTGTTTTCAGGTTAAGTAGAAGTTGAGAAAATAAAAGAACAGGGGACTCGCCCCGTGAAAGATATGTTCGCCACGCGACCCCGAAGCCTGACTGTTCAAAGAAAATGCTAAGTCTCTGGTTCGCCTCGCGAAGAAGGTCTCGCCCCGCGAGTGTTGCAACCCTGAAAAGTCAGAGACGATCACGGCTTGCCCGTGTTGAAGGTCATGGCCGTGGCAGTTTTGAAGTTGAAGATTCTCGCCTCGCGAGCATCCATTCGCCTCGCGAGCCTAGAAGTCAGAGAGCATCACGGTTGGCCCCTGAAGGCCATAACGGGCGTAAAGAGAAAACTCTTCAGATCCTCGCCTCGCGAGCAACACTTCGCCTCGCGAGAATGCCAAAGGTTGCTGACTGTTCATGAAATTCGCCTCACGAATGTGTGCTCGCTTCGCGAGCTAGCTAATTTCAGAATTTGTATAAAAGACTGTTCTGAACAATTTGTAGAGACTTTTGCTTCTCCAATTTTCTGTTTTACATTTTTCTCTGTGATTTCGTTTTTGCCATGGAGAACTAAGTTCTAGGATTAGTCTACTGTTTGAGGATCCTATATACTTGAGGTTTTGTAAATCCCTATTTTAATTGTTTTTCCCTTTTCAATACCATATTACACATTTCTGTTTGTTATTTCAGGAGTGTGTAGTATTGTATTGATTTGTTTCAGTGATGTTATTTTCCTATACATAATCGCGTTTGTTAATTCGCGTGTGTTCATTCATGATCGTTTGTTCATGAGAGCTTAACCCCGTTTGTTATTTCGGGAATAGGAATTTGCATCCATAGTAGCAATTACGTTGTTAGTTGTTGCTGTAACTGAAAGGGGATTAGAATCTGCTTAGGGCTTGGGATTACATTAACCAAGGATAGTTGGGAATTCTTGACAGTAGATTAATCGTTGTTTGATAATTGATAATCTCTTTTCAACTGCCCTGTTTTTAATTGCTCTGTTTTGCTTGTTTCTTATTTGCACTCCAATCCAAACCCCCCCAAAACTGATTTTTGTGAAAGGTAACACTTTCAGAGTCCTTGAGAGACGACATCCGAGTTGTCGCACTAAACTACAGTTTTAAACCCGCTCGTCCATTTTGGCGCGTGCGCGACAGCGCGACCAAAAATTGGCGCCGTTGCCGGGGACTCTGAGTTGTTATTTTTCGCAATTTGTTTTATTTTCTTTTCTTTTCTTTCTTTTATTTTCTGTTCTGTTTTGAATTGGTCTGGCTACTAGGTCTCATTGCCCTGAACTGTGTGATTTTGACCCGGAAATTGAAAGAACACTGCACACACTCCGTAGGGAATTTCTGGCTAGCACTAGTAGTGATTCCAATTTTAAAACTATTTTTGAAAACATGGGAGACCAAAGGACTTTGAGGCAGCTTGCTGCCCCTGATGTGAATTACAATGGTTTGTGCATTGCTTATCCTGGTGCTGACACTCCTTTTGAGTTAAAATCTGGGCTAATCCATTTGTTGCCAAGATTTAATGGTCTTGCAGGTGAAGATCCACACAATCACTTGAAGGAATTCCAAGTTGTCTGCTCCACAACTTTGAGGCCAGAAGGAGTAACTGAGGATCATATCAAGTTGAAGGCTTTTCCGTTCTCACTCCAGGGAGCTGCAAAAGATTGGCTATTATACCTTGCGCCGAATTCCATTACCACATGGAACGACTTGAAAAAGCTCTTCCTAGAGAAATATTTTCCTGCCTCCAGAGCCGCTGCAATAAGGAAAGAAATCTGTGGAATAAGGCAAGGAAATGAGTCGCTAGCTGAGTATTGGGAGAGGTTCAAGCAGTTGGCATCCAGTTGCCCCCAGCATCAAATTTCTGAACAGCTTCTCATCCAATATTTTTATGAAGGATTGCAGCCGATGGATAGGAATATTTTGGATGCTGCTAGTGGGGGCGCGTTGGTTGACAAGACTCCATCTGCTGCCAAGCAACTCATTGAGAACATGTCATTAAATTCCCAGCAATTCACTACCAGAAGAAATTCTGTTGAGACTAGAGGTGTACATGAGGTCCGCACTTCCTCTTCCAGCCATGACCGTGATGATAGAATTGACAGGCTCACTTCCTTGGTAGAGAAATTGGCAATGGATAGGGTTCAGCCTGCGGTATTGTGTGGCATGTGCAGTTCTCCTGAGCACCCATATGAAGCATGCCCCATTTTGCAAGGAGGATCAATTACTGAATCACCTCAAGCCTTTGCAGTCCATCCGTATAATCAGGGCAATAACCAGAACAGATACAGCATTCCAGATCTTTCAACAAATAGGTACCATCCCAGCTGGAGTAATCATCCTAATCTGCGGTATGGGAACTCATCCCAACAACCGATGGCACCTCAGAATCCTCCAGTGACCACTTCTGCACCGTCCGGACCTTCAGTTGATGACATGTGCAAGCAAATAACTTCACAATTGAATGCACAAATGACTACACTTTTCCAGCAGCAAATGGGACAGTTCCAGGCACAGTTCCAGGCCTCACAGGCACAATTTCAGCAGAGAACGGATGCGAGTATTCAGGCATTGCATACACAGATTGGACAGATGGCCACAGACATAAATAACATAAAGCAAGCTCAGAGAACAACCCAGCTGCCAGCACAGCCAGTGATAAATCCTAATGCCTCCAACCCTAATGTGAGTGCCATATCTCTGAGGTCTGGAAAAGTTGTTGAGGCCACCTCTGAAAAAGATGAAGCAACTGTTGGGGTAACTCCTGAGCCTATTGAGGTTGAAGTTGAGAAGGTATACAGACCACCAATCCCGTTCCCACACAGATTACAGAAAAATTTGAAGAGTGGAGGTGAAGACAAGGAGAAGGAAATTCTTGATGTTTTAAGAAAGGTGGGTGTTAATATCCCTCTATTGGATGTGATCAAGCAAGTGCCCAAGTATGCCAAATTTCTCAAGGACCTACGCACCAACAAGAGGAAGATGAAGAATAATGAGAGGGTTGATTTAGGAAGAAATGTCTCAGCGCTTATCCAGTCTAAGCCAGAAAGAGTTGTTGCTTTCACCCCTACTCAGGCACTTTGCCACGAAGTGCA
This sequence comes from Sophora flavescens, assembly GCA_030762895.1. NCBI lineage: Eukaryota > Viridiplantae > Streptophyta > Magnoliopsida > Fabales > Fabaceae > Sophora > Sophora flavescens. Next base: position 63,876,834 of record CM061062.1, on the reverse strand, counting down.
AGGATCCGGCACCTTCACTATCCCATGCACTATTGGGGACAAGAAGTTTGAAAACTGCATGCTGGACTTGGGAGCATCTATCAATGTCATGCCTACCTCCATCTTTAACAAACTTGATCTTGGTCCTTTGAAGTATACAGGTATCACCATTCAGTTGGCCAACAGGACCAGTGCCCGCCCCATGGGAATGGTGGAAGATGTACTAGTGCAAGTTGATGATCTGATCTTCCCAGCTGATTTCTACATCTTGGACATGGCAGGCGAGACACATTCCAGTAAATCACCAATCATCCTGGGCCGACCATTCATGAAGACAGCTAAGACTAACATTGATGTGGATGATGGGACCATGTCTATGAAGTTTGGGGATATAGTTGCAAAGTTTAACATATTTGATGCCATGAAACATCCAGTGGAAGAGCACTCTGTATTCCACATAGAGCTGATCTCTGAGACTATTGAGGACACCCATGAGAACTTGTTTTCTAATTTTCCACTTAATTCTGGCTGTGATGATATTTTTTCTTGTCCTGATTGTACTAACGCTAACCATTGTGTGGTTTGTGCTAAAATTGCTGCATGTTTAGCAGGTGATAAAATTGTCAGTGCAGTGGATGAGAAACATGAAGAAGATGAAGCAGCACCGGAGGCCCTATCTACCTATCTGCCACCTCCCCCTGCGAAGCCACCAGAGGAAATAGATCTTGCACCATGGATAGTTCAAGGGATTGAAGCCAAATTCTATTGGGAGGACTTTGTTGATGAAGCGGTCGTCTTTGACCCAAGAGAAGGTGATGAGTCCGCCGCATTGAGCACGGTCACCAAAAGTGTCAAGTGTTTACTCATATATCAAGGATGCAAGGAATGGGATCCAGGTGACAGATCCCGCATACACTGCACTTGATCAGGGAGTACTCTTTTCCTTTCCCTCACTATGATCTTATAGTTCTGTTGTTCATTGGGGACAATGCATGTTTTAAGTGTGGGGGAGGGAACTAGTTGTAGTTTTGTTGAGTCTTGTTTCTTTGAATAAAGCTCCTGAATAATTTGAGAAGCTCAGGAGCATTTGTGTGTTGAGTCTTGTGTTGGCAAGTTTGCTAGTTTTCGATTGATGTTGCACAGATTGCTTGCATGATTGATATGTGATGATTCCCCCTAGGCTGAATAAAATTTTAGGTTTTGAGAAGTGATTCCCATGTGAAATTGAAAACTTAACTTTGAGATTTTGTTATGATGGCATGATGTATGATAAGTTTAGGGTGATAGGGAGCACACACTAGGGATAGAATCTCTTTCAAACAATTTGCATGAATGTCCAGGTGAGGTTTTGAGCCTCCAACATGTTTTTGACTGTGTGAAAATCACTTTCAAGTTGCACTTCCCTGGATTTGATTGAATCTCTTTTTGGTTTGCATGATTATATGTGTGTAGCAAATGATTTAGGCAGTTTCTTTATAAATAGCTACTTGGCCTGAATAAACCAATTCCTAATGCATGTTCCCTAGTTAGCCCTTTTGAGCCTATTAGCCTGTTAGTTATTGATAACCTAATGTTATAAGCCCAAAAATCTGGAAAACCATGTTAACCCGATCTTAGGATTAGGAGAGCATGTAATCTTAGAATGGGTGCAAGAAACTAAGTTTGGGGGTGGCTGCAAGGTGTAATATGTTGTTGGGATTGAGAAAAAAAAATATATAAGAAAAAAAAGTTGGAGCCAAAGGCTTGTGAAAGAAAAAGTGTACAAATGTGTGAAAAAAAAAAGAAAAGAAAAAAAGAAAAAAAAAGAAAAAAAAAGAAAAGAAAAGAAAAACAGAAAAAAAATAAAAGTGCAAAAATGCCAAAAAGAAATAAATAGGGCTGTAGCCACCCAGAAGTGTAAAGAAAAAAATAAAGAAAGGAACTTGAGTGAATTTCAAAGTGTAAATATAGTTCATGCTCTCTTAGTTCCTAGGGTCTTCAGCCTAGTTTCCTTTTGTATATCCTAGCCTTAGCCAGGCCCCATTACAAACCATAAAAGACCTTTTGATGTTGCTTGCATGTTTTCTGTGGGAACCATTTTGAGGTGAAAATCAAATTTTTGGGAAGTGTTCTTGAAAAGTGAAACTGAGTGCAAGTTGTTAGCCTTGACATAACCGAGAGTGATTGAGTGAACAAATAATGCCCTTGTGAGGAAGGCAGTTGTTTGGATTTGGTGATCTCCCTCTTGTGTGTAACTTAGATTCCCTTCTTAGATTTCTGATTGTTTTCATGATGAAATTCTCAAATGTTTAGAATAAATGAATGTGGGGATTGCTCTGTTTGAAAAGGGGGAAAACAATGAAGAAAAATGTTTTGATGAAGTTGCTTGAATTTGTGCAATGTTGATTGGATCTTTTAAGCTTGCCAGGTCTTGAGTCTTTTTGATTTTTTGAGTCTTAGTTTGCTTGGGGACAAGCAAAGTTTAAGTTTGGGGTATTTTGATAAGCCTCTGGCTCATCTAGTTTTATGGCTAGCATGACCAGGGTTTTGTGCAAATTATATCGTATTTTCACCCAAATTAGATTAGATTGTCCTCAAGCAAGGTTTTGAGTCTCTAGAGTAGTTTTAAGTTAATTTAGCTAGTTTTGAGTCAAAATAATACACTTATGGTTATTTCCTTGTTTTCAGGTTAAGTAGAAGTTGAGAAAATAAAAGAACAGGGGACTCGCCCCGCGAAAGATATGTTCGCCACGCGACCCCGAAGCCTGACTGTTCAAAGAAAATGCTAAGTCTCTGGTTCGCCTCGCGAAGAAGGTCTCGCCCCGCGAGTGTTGCAACCCTGAAAAGTCAGAGATGATCACGGCTTGCCCGTGTTGAAGGTCATGGCCGTGGCAGTTTTGAAGTTGAAGAGTCTCGCCTCGCGAGCATCCATTCGCCTCGCGAGTCTGGAAGTCAGAGAGCATCACGGTTGGCCCCTGAAGGCCATAACGGGCGTAAAGAGAAAACTCTTCAGATCCTCGCCTCGCGAGCAACACTTCGCCTCGCGAGAATGCCAAAGGTTGCTGACTGTTCATGAAATTCGCCTCGCGAATGTGTGCTCGCCTCGCGAGCTAGCTAATTTCAGAATTTGTATAAAAGGCTGTTCTGAACAATTTGTAGAGACTTTTGCTTCTCCAATTTTCTGTTTTACATTTTTCTCTGTGATTTCGTTTTTGCCATGGAGAACTAAGTTCTAGGATTAGTCTACTGTTTGAGGATCCTATATACTTGAGGTTTTGTAAATCCCTATTTTAATTGCTTTTCCCTTTTCAATACCATATTACACATTTCTGTTTGTTATTTCAGGAGTGTGTAGTATTGTATTGATTTGTTTCAGTGATGTTATTTTCCTATACATAATCGCGTTTGTTAATTCGCGTGTGTTCATTCATGATCGTTTGTTCATGAGAGCTTAACCCCGTTTGTTATTTCGGGAATAGGAATTTGCATCCATAGTAGCAATTACGTTGTTAGTTGTTGCTGTAACTGAAAGGGGATTAGAGTCTGCTTAGGGCTTGGGATTACATTAACCAAGGATAGTTGGGAATTCTTGACAGTAGATTAATCGTTGTTTGATAATTGATAATCTCTTTTCAACTGCCCTGTTTTTAATTGCTCTGTTTTGCTTGTTTCTTATTTGCACTCCAATCCAAACCCCCCCAAAACTGATTTTTGTGAAAGGTAACACTTTCAGAGTCCTTGAGAGACGACATCCGAGTTGTCGCACTAAACTACAGTTTTAAACCCGCTCGTCCTTTTTGGCGCGTGCGCGACAGCGCGACCACTCACGCAAAGCGTGACACTACAGCTGCACGATGACCCCGGTGCACACCTCGTCCACTCCCAGAGGTGCTCATGCAAAGTAATGACACTCGTAGCTGCACAAGTTAAGTTTACCCTTTGGACGGTCCCACAAGGACTTTGGGTCTTGTATATGTCCCACATACGATTATAGAAACAACACAACTTATGAACCTCGCAGACTCCTGTGGTCATAACCTAGTGCCTTAACCTCTCATCAAGACCTCAACACATGCTCTATGTCACAACACCTCTTTAACATATTTCATGTAGGTTAGGCACCTCTAAAAATCATCATGATCCTCACGCCCAAAACAACTCATCTCTTAGACCACATATATATCTTCACTTAATCCACTAAGCATAAAGTAAATACCACACAGATCATGCATAACATCAAGTCAATCAAAGGTATTTCAAAACATCAACATAGCACTAAATCAGTTCAATAAAGGTAATAAAACTCTAATCAACCATCAACAGTATAAACATCAACCTAATATCGATAAACCTACAATCCCCGAATCACCATGGATGTTTTATAAAAGCAATTTAAAGCGATTCTGGTCTTGTCGATTATTCGACTTCTAGTAAGGTTTAGGTCGCCCTACATAATTACTACATAATCTACTACTTATCGATTCCGACGATAGGTTGATTCTTTCCCCCACCTGAGTTATCACCGAAAGCTCGAATTCCCAGCTCCTCGTTATCCGACCACGAGGAGTTAACACCACCTTCAACCAAACAACATAAAAACAACTAAATCAAATAAACTCATCTATGTTCTCATTAGGTAGGTTCGGCCATTTAAATCTAATGAGAGTTAGGTTTCATTTCACACTCTAAGATTTTAGATACTTAACTCTTAGGTTCTAGGTGACTTAGATAATTTGTTATAACTTGAAAATATTGAATAAAATCATCCAAACTCTTAGGTTAGGTTTCAGCCTTGTATAGTAAAATAGGTTAGAAAACTTTAAACCTTCCAATCTCTTTGATTTTGCATCCCAATGTATTTAGGAGTTCAAATCCATGATCATATTGAAAATAAAAGAAACAAAATATCCTAGGTCCATAAACCTCATAGGTTCGGCCATCATAAGATAACTAGGTTAGAAATCTCTAAACTTTCCAATCTTTTAGACTTAGCATCCTAATGTCTTAAGGATCTTCAAGTCCATGATCATTTTGGAAAATGAAAACTCAAACATCCTAGCTCCAAAACATTGAGTTTCGGCCTAGCCTAGGAGAATGAGGAAAAGCCTTTTGTTTGATGAAAACTCTTAGGTTTGGCATCACAAAGTATTAAGAGGTCTAAATCCATGATCATAGTTATAAAGTTGAACTCAAGCATCCTAGGTCCAAAACCATATAGGTTTGGCCATCCTTGGATAAATAAGCTAGAGATTTTAAAACCTTGCAAGACTTTAGATTTAAGATCAAGAGGGATCTAGAAGCTCAAATACATGATCATCTTTCAAAAAGTTGAAACAAAACTTCCTAGGCCAGCATGTATAGGTTTCGGCCATCCTTGGAAATAAGAGGTAGAAATTTTTGTTTTATACAAACTCTTAGTATGTGAAAATATAGGTTAATTCAAGGCTATAGAAAGTGGTTTCAACTCAAAAGGATTTTTCTACAATTTTCTAGAGATTTTAGAAGTTGAAAACCCATTAAAAACACTTAAAGAAAAAGTAGAGTAAACCATAAGGAAAAAGAATAAACTTGCAAAAAGATTGACATAAGAGTATTACCCTTGATACAAGGATCAACTTTTGTGAAGAACTTGAGTTGAAAATATGAATAAAAAAGCAAGCTTTATGAGTATGAAGTTTGAAGAGAAAGGAAGAAGATGAAGAAATTGTGTTTTTGGAGGAGAAAAAGTGAGTTGAAGAAAATGAAAGTGTGATATATAGGGGGAGAGAGAGGGCCACGGTTTTGAGGGAGAGAAATGAGTGCTTGGAGGCCAAGTTTTGAGTTATGTCATGTTTGGTTGGCAAAAGTTGAAAGGAATGGCTTAATTGATTATAAAATAGTAAATTTTGAAAAAATGTAATGATGATACTTTTATGGATGTGACATAAAGCTTCTACAACTATCCTCCTTTCCCTAACAAGTCACCTCATCTCTTTTGTGTCCCATAGTCTGCTCCATTTCGTACCCGGTTACAGTTCCAATCGTATATTCCCTACCTGTTCACCCGAATAAAATATTTTATTTTATTTTATTTTTGAACGAAAATTTTTAAAATAACCAAAGTTGAAGGAAACATGATAAAAACACTAACCGTCTCGTTCATGGGTCAAAATTAGGTTTTCTGCTCAATAAACTTATACCGGCAGTGAAAACACATACCGACTTTCGTCTGAATTTTCAACCAAAAATTTTACTGTGACTTCATATGATAAGGTGGATTAGGAATATGATTTTATTTTATTAAAACAAAATATTTTCTACTTTCATATTAAAATATAATTACTTATATTTTAATTGATTAAACAGTATAATGAAAATCAGGCTGTTACACAAGACCTGCTGCTTTTGTTGGCTATCCACAAGGGTACAAAGGTTATAGGCTATTTGACTTGGAAACCAATAAATTATTCATCACAAGAGATGTAATTTTCCATGAAACAATATTTCCTTTCCATTCTAGTCCTGAAACTCAATATGTACCCTTCAACAACACTATCATTCCTCTCCCAATACCAGAAACTTCACAATCAGAATTCAACCAACCACCAAACAATTCACCACCACCTGTTTCACTCCCTAACCAATCACACCCCAACCCTGAGCAGCAACCAATTCCTGCTCCACCTAGAAGATCTCAAAGAACTATCAGACCTCCTTCTTACCTGCAAGAGTATGCTTGCAACATCACTCCTTACCCTATGGTTAACTTCTGTTCTTATGCCAAACTCAATCCCTCTTATAGAACTTTTGTCAACCAAATCTCTTCAATATATGAGCCTCAGTTTTTTCATCAAGCAGTTAAATTTGATGAGTGGCGCCAAGCCATGAATGAAGAGGTTCGGGCTCTAGAAGCCAACCAAACCTGGACTCTTGTGCCACTGCCTCCAGACAAGCATTGCATAGGATGCAGATGGATCTATAAGGTCAAGTATAAGCCTGACGGATCAGTTGATAGGTACAAAGCCAGATTGGTACACTAGTGCAATAAGTGCTTTTTACATCAGTTAAAATTTATTTTTTACGTCAGAATACTGACTGACGTAAATACAGCTGACGTTAATAGTTAATATTTTAACGTCAGTTGAGAAATGACGTTAAATATAAAACTATTAACGTCAGTTCTTTAACACAATTGAAGTTTATTTTGTAAAAATTAACGTCAGTTGTTTAAACAACTAACGTTAAACATAAAACTATTAACGTCAGTTCTTTAAGACAACGGACGTTAATTTTGTTAAAACTAACGTCAGTTGTTATAAAGAACTGACGTTAAAGGTTTTAATTTTAACGTCAGTTGTTTATTACAACTGACGTTAATAGTGTACTGTATATTTTATAAAATACTATTAACGTCAGTTGTTTGATACAACTGATGTTAATAGATTTTTTTTTAAATTCAGTTTTAAAATATCACTCCGCTCAGCTATCCCTGCATTCAATAAATATCCCAGTAACACGGAATATCACACACATTACAGAATTGCAAACACTACCCTTAAATTTCAATATTAACAAAAAGAAAAGAAATATACAAAGGAACAATGGGGGGACTTAAAACCAAAACCCATGTATAGGAAAAACATAACTATCTACAAGTATATATATATATATATATATATATATGTATATATATGTATATATATATATATATATATATATATAAATATATATATAAAGTTTAGTCTCCAATGTCTAAAAATAAAACTACCAATCTAAGGATATATATATATATACATGTTATTAATTAGTTTCTAAAGTCTAACAAAAAAAAACTATTCATCTAAGTAGTGCGGAGGTATCTTGTCAATTCCTTTTTCAGCCGCATACTTGAAGAAGAATTCAGCGAAGCGCATCCTCAAGTCTCTTAACTCATCTTCTTGAATAGGCGATTGGTCGTTAAATGCCTACACACGTTCAAATAATAACAATAACATCAATGCAAGTCATCATCAAAACTATAATATATAATTTAACAAGTTGTTTAAATATTACCTTATTCCATCCATCCGTAATAGATGCAGAGACTATGTTCAGCATATCTGCATCACATAATAGCCGCACGACCACCCGTCAATTTGAAATCGAGACTACCAACAAAATTAATTTCAATGTCAGTTGAATATACACATAAATTAGTAATTATAATATTAATTATTTGATAAATAAACTACCAAACCTTGAGGATGTTCCATACAGGATTTGCTTTAGCCTTAGAAGTCCTACTTCTCCCGTTGGCGCAACTTGTGCTACTCGCCTTCAGTACGCTATCATAAACAAATAATCATGTCGATCAATTAAAAAATTCATATATCATGTGTGTAATAAACTAAAAACAACTGATATTAAAACTTAAATTAAATTTAAGATTAGTTACTTACTTATTTACAGCTTTGAACACCACCTGTGGCGGCTGTTGGTGGAGAGAGCATAAGAATATGAGAGTATGCCTAGACGGGTGAAGTACGAACAACTGCCAATGGTTTTTCATACAGTAGGGATCAAGATATAATTCTTTCTGATTGTCTCCCAACAAGTTCCCTAAGTATTTACTCAATGCATCGCCAACAAAGAATTCGGGCAGAAGGATTGACGGATCTAAGAAGCCGTAAACTGATGCAACGCCCTTATCAAGCTGAAGACGATGGAGATACCTAAGATATGAATAGGTGTGGATGTTAATTACATAATATATATATTGAAATTAAATTAAATTATTAAATGGAAAAATACCAAAAATAAATAAGTTATAAAATTAAAATTAACTTACGTGCACCAGAGACTCAAAACCGTCGTTGGCCATCCGGACGTTATTTACTGCAGGCGTTCCGAGATCGTCACCACGAAGGAAAATATCCTCTGTTGATCTGGGCGTGCCACCCATCCATCGTGCTCCAATGGACATTCAAAAATCTCAAACGCATAATCCTCACCAAGTGAGAACAAACGAGTGATAGGTGACAATGACACCGACGTCGACTTGGCCTTGATTTAGGAAAAATAAAATAGATAAGTTGTTGATAATTAAAAAAAAACACAAGTAATTATTTGACTAATTTGGACATTAATAATGAATACATACCTTTGTTAACATTTCGAGCTCACGTCGTTTGAAGTCCAACTCAAGCTCACGCCTTTTCATTTCCAACTCATGCTCATGGCGTTGGACTTCGAACTCCCGCTCCCTAGCTGCCAACTCATCGTCCTCCACACGTGCCCTACTATAACTCTCTTTTGTGCTCACATGTGAAGGGTTGGCATGCCCTGCGGTGTCCTGGGATGAACCGACGGAGGAAAGCTCTCTGGCAAGCGCCTGCTTGAATTCTGGGTTGGATATTAAGCTTTGCATAAGATGTGTTGTAATAGCTGGGTTGGACATGAGGTGCTGAGTAATGTCAGCCAAAATTGATGCTTCATCGACCACCCGCTTTCGTGAAGCAGACTTGCCATAATATTCGTTGATGGTCACGTTCCCAGGAACACCGAGAACCCGACCAGGATGGTCTTTCTTGCCTAGAGCAGTCATCAAGACGTCCCGCCGTCCAGAAGGGACGAATGAGCCCTGGGAGGATTGTGCTTTAAGATCCATCTACGATGAAAAAAAATGAAAAAACATGCAAGTGAAAAGTGTTGCAAATATCTATACAAATATCAATTGAAATCAAGTTAATTATTTACTTACAATCTTATCTGCCACTTCGCGAGTGGCATCAACTTTAAAAGATCACGTCTTTGTCATGCATAGGCTAACCCGGACATCCTCGCGGTCGATGTCCGATGGAGGACTTAATGGTGTGCCCTCGGGCACCTCTCCTCTTTCAATCCTAGCAGAGTTCTCTTCCCTTCGCCTCTCGCCTATCCGCCATCATCCGCTTGATCCGAGTCTGGTACCCACCCCGAGACATGGTGTGGCGGTGGACGTTCTTCGCTGACTATTCTCGCCGACCCTTATTTGCCTTAGCCTATTCAAACAAAAACACATAATTAAATACAGTTAAATGATCTATAAGAAGCATACAAAATTAACTTAATCAACCAACCTGAAATTCTCCATCCATCGACTCCTGGCAAACATATCCCAAGTATCCTGATCAATCCAGGGATAATCCGAGAACATTTTATCAAGCCGCTTCTTCCCAGATACATAGTACCTGGTAAGATCATGCTTGAACCCATTCCAATGCTTTGATGCCATTTTCATACATTTTTGACGATGATCCTCGTCATTTGGCATAGTCCAAGCTACCTACACATTAAATACATAACAACTGGATGGATTATAACTCGGATAATTATCTAATAATGTAAATCAAACGAATGTAAAGGTAAAATACCGCGATAGCCCCCCAAATCTGATCCTTAACGTTACGTGGGCGTCATTCCAGTGGTTGTAGTAGATGCTTACGTGCTGCTTCGCTTGTAGAAACACCCACTTATTAAATTCTTTAGCACGGGGTCCCTGGGTATTTAGATTAGCATCGAAGGACACCTCAAACTTCTGTCCGCTTTGCCTGTCCTTCTCTAGTTTCTTCAACGAGGTGGCTCCTCTACCCCGTTTCCTATGAGCCTGTGATGTCTGTATGGACAAAAAAAAATGATAAAACAGAGGGTTGTAACATTATAAACTTACATTAAAAAGAATGACTAAAGATAGTATATAACATGTAAACTTATACTAGAATCAGGCGTAGGCGTGATCGGGTCCTGCGTAGCCCCCACAGTGTCCTCCCGTGCATGTGGGCTATCCGACTGATCCATATGTATGCCTGTTCAGAAGCAATATATATTTATTAACATAGGTTATAACTCAAAACAAATACAGAAGTATAAATAAAAATAACTAGATAGGTCCTGTAGATATACAAAACATATATCCAATATAAGGACAATACGGGAGATTGAAAACTATAGTTTTTGAAGATTGCCAAGCACTGGTCATGGCCTGGCAGTGATGTCCATCACGGTCGTAACGTGCCAACTGAATCAGACCCTCACAGGAAGAACTGATCATGGCCGTGACAGATCAACCAGCAGAGCAATATGCACTCAAAACCAAAAATAGAGACATTCCAAACAACTCAAACTCACAGTTTCAAGTTTCAACTACTGAGACTACAGTTTCAACATACACTCAAAACCAAAAATAAAAAAATGTGCCCTAAAGACTCACCAGAAATAGGTGCTCGCGTGGTGGTGGGGAGGGGAGCTCGAGTGGTGGCCAACGCTCGATGTGGTTACTGAGAGCAGAGGGACAAGGAGAGTTAGTGCGCGGGAAGGGGAAAGAGAGATGTCAAGTTATTGCAAAGAATGAGCGGAAAAGATAGAGTTAGGGGTTAAGAGTGTACCTCACGGTGGTGGCGAAGAAGCCCTCGCGGTGGTTGCGGTGGAGATGAGCTAGCGATTAGGGCAGAGTGAGAGTGAGAGTGAGGGTTGAGAGTGAGGGTTGAGCATGATGAAAAGAGAAAAGAGACGTACAGAGCGAAGTGCAGAAGGCGCACGGGTGTAAACGTTATAAAACAACATTTTACGTCAGTTGTTTGTAAAAACTGACGTTAAAGGACATTTAATTAACGTCAATTGTATTAAGAAACTGGCGTTCAAAATAAAATAAAAAGTTTAGAAATAAACTGCACTATATATATGGAGTGACCTGCGTTAAGGGTGACAACAGGGCATTTCAGATAGGGATATAGGATTATTTACGTCAGCTAGTTATTTAACTGAAAATCAAACTTTTAACGTCAGTTGTTTAAAAAACTGATGTTAAAAATAAATATTTTTTTAAAAAACACTTTTAACGTCAGTTGTATTAAACAACTGACGTTAAAAGTTTATTAGTTTCTGCAAAAACATTCATTCCTTTGACTACTGTGCTACTTACCCATTCACCTTGTAACCTAATCCTCTTAATGAGCATTAAGTTTTTAGATCAGTTTTCAAGAAATTCAGGTAGTCTCTCTTCTCTATATAAAGAACCATATTCTTCTGTATCAGTCGATCTGTATTACACCCCCCTCTTTTCCTCTATATTTCGTGCTTTTTCCTTCACAATATGCCTCTACCATATTTGAGGTGTTGTTATTTCTTCCTATTCTTAGACTTAAAGGTCTCTGTCTTAATGGTAAAATAACTTCTGAGGTTGATTAAATCACATAACATGGATGGTAAGGTTGGGTGAATCACGTAATGTGATTCCCTCACTTTATTTCATCCCCGGCCGTCATCCCTTTCACTTTGCTTTGGAAGCAAGTGACTGTGAATTCAAGACGATGCATCAAGGAATTCCAGTGAAGGAGAAGATGCAAAGATCCATTTCAATGTGGATTCACTTTTGCATTATGGAATTCAAGTGAGGGAGGAGATGCATCCATTGGAGTTTCTGAGGACATGACTGAGAAGAAAATGATGTTGAAGCAAAACTTTTTTATATTTTAGGGCTATGTTGCAGAAATTTTTTATCTTTTAATCATTTAATTGTAACTTATGAATCACTTCAATGAGATACGATTTGATTATACATATAACTTGTTTTATGTTAAGTGTTTATTTATTTTAATTTGCACTAGAATTTGTTTACTAATTCAAGCTAATTAATGAAGATTAAAAATAAACTTGTTTAAAAAAAAAAGTTTATAAATAAACTGCACTATATATATGGAGTGACCCGTGTTAAGAGTGACAACAGGGCATTTCAGATAGGGATATAGGATTATTTACGTCAGCTATTTATTTAACTGAAGTAAAAATCACACTTTTAACGTCAGTTGTATAAAAAACTGACGTTAAAAATAAATATTTTTTATTTTAAAAACACTTTTAACGTCAGTTGTATTAAACAACTGACGTTAAAGGTATATAAGTTTCTGCAAAAACATTCATTCCTTTGACTACTGTGCTACTTACCCATTCACCTTGGAACCTAATCCTCTTATTGATCAACTTAATTTTTTAGCAACTTACCACGCCTAGTAACTTCATCATCTGCTCCAATAAATAGTTTCCTTCCTTCCTTTTATTTTTCTGCTTCACAATATGGCTCTGCCATGGAGATTAACTTCATCACTCTTTCTTCCTATTCCTAGACTCAAAGATCTTTGTCTTAATGGTCAAACAACTTCTGAGGTTGTGTAAATCACATAACATGGGTGATAAGGTTCTGTAAATCACATAATGTGAGTTGCTCACCTTATCATCCTTCCGGAGAATCGGCTGCTACAGTTCCAAAACCTCAGCTTATGAATGACCACATTATCAGCATGTACCTCGATTCCAACATGAGTAACACCATCACTGCTAGACATGGTCACATTCGGAGTATAGTTTTCCCTTTGGCATATTTCATAAAACTCTCTGATGGGATGTAGCTTTAATGTTTCGGGTGTGATAAGGGGTTCCAAAAGTGGCCTTATGCTTTGCCACACAACCTCCTCATTGAATTCTGGAAAACTCAGTCGCTCGACTCTCCTCTCTTGCTCACCCGTGAAGGGAACGAAGCCTCAACAAATGTTTAGGATTTTAAATATTTTCAATGTAACTTTTCATAGGATTTTAAAATTTTGAATGTATCTTGTAAGTGTATTATTGATACACTTCATGAATGAGATCCGGTTTGGGTAATTGATTCAACTTATACTTCACACATATATTTTAGTTTTCAAAACAGAAACACAAAACATAAAAGCAAGTGAAACTAAAACTTTGAGGAAGGCAATACGGAAAGGTACGTTTACTAGCTAAAAAAAATTATTAAAATAACCTTTAACGTCTGTTGATGTAAGGACTGACGTTAAAAGTGAAGTGACTCACTTTTAACGTCAGTTCAATAAAGAACTGACGTTAAAAGGTTCACTGTTAACGTCAGTTGTTTATTGAACTGACGTTAAAAGTGAGTCACTTAACTTTTAACGTCAGTCCTTACAACAACTGGCGTTAAAATTGAATTAATGAAGTCTGATATTTACAAAACTGCCACCGCCTCCTTTTTAACATCTAGCTTTTGGTTAACTGACGTAAACCATTCCCGTCTAATGTATATTTTCCACTAGTGGTAGCCAAGGGCTACACCTAACAAGCTGGGATTGACTTTTATGACACTTTCTCACCAGTTGCAAAACTCACTTCTGTTAGAGTTTTGCTTACTGTTGCAGCAGCAAAAGGGTGGCATTTGTTGCAACTGGATGTCAACAATGCCTTAATTAATGGATACCTATTAGAAGAAGTATATATGAACTTGCCATTAGGGTACAAAACTGATGATAAGAGACTGGTTTGCAAGCTCAAAAAGTCCCTATATGGTCTTAGACAAGCATCTAGACAATGGTTTTGCAAGTTCTCCTCGTCACTGCTTAACCATGGCTTTGTGCAATCAAAGAATGATTATTCCTTGTTCACTTCAGGATCTGGATCTTCCCTAGTCGTGCTACTGGTTTATGTAGACGACATCATTCTTGCAGGCCCTGATATTGAGCAAGTCAATAAGGTTCAAGCTTTGCTGCAATCCTTGTTCAAATTGAAGACTCTTGGAAATCTCAAATATTTCCTTGGACTTGAAATTGCCAAATCCTCTCAAGGCATTTCAATGTCTCAAAAGGAAATACACCTTATCCCTCTTGGAGGATACTGGTTTCTTGGAGTGCAAGCCAACAACTATACCAATGGAGCCAAATGTAAAACTGAATAATTCAGATGGTGACTTGTTGGATGATCCTTCACAGTACAGGAGAATGATTGGTAGGCTAATGTACTTAACCATCTCAAGGCCTGACATAAGTTTTTCTGTCCACAAATTGAGTCAATTTATGCAGGCTCCACGCACTCTCCACCTACATGCTATCCACCACCTACTTCAATACCTCAAAAATGCTCTAGGTCAAGGACTGTTATTCCCTGTAGCAAATTCGTTGAACCTCACAGCATATGCTGATTGGGATAGTTGTGTTGACACAAAAAGATCTACCACTGGTTTCTCAGTCTTCCTTGGGAATGCTCTACTCTCTTGGAAGTCAAAGAAATAGCCTACGGTTTCGAAGTCCTCTTCTGAAGCAAAATATCGAGCTCTATCTTCAGTGGCAAGTGAGATTGTCTGGCTCACAAGGCTACTAAAACACTTCGAAGTTGAAATCAGCTCCACCATGATTTTCTGTGACAATCAGTCCGCAATTCATCTTGCTTCAAATCCAGCTCATCGTGAAAGGTCGAAGCATATAGACATTTATCACCACTTCATCCGAGAGTTGGTACAAGCAAATGTGATCAAGCTTATCCATGTCAAAAGCCAGCATCGGTTGGTTGATCTGTTCACAAAAAGCTCTCCCATTTCCTCAGTTTTCAACACTCATGTACAAGTTGGGAATAGTCAACATCTATTCTCCACCTTGGGGGGGGGGGGGGGGGTATTAGGACAGTTATGTCAGTTTAATTAGTTAACATATAGTTAGCCTATGCAGTTAGTTAGTTTCTAAATTAGTTATGTGATGGTTAAGTTAATAACTTACTTAGTTGAGTAGATGAATGTATATATGGATGAGAACTCATATCTTGTAATCGACTTATGTATCATTTCTTCATTGAATGAAAGCATAATGAGCACATTGCTCCTTTCATCAACTCTCAGTCTTTAGACTCAATATATCCTATCAGTTCTAGTTACAGACTCTGTTGCAGAGCAGCTACAAATAACAAACTGATGCAACTAACAGATAACTAACTAACTAAAACAGATATCAAATAGCTATTACAAATACACCCATGTACGCAGTCTGTTGTGTTTAATACATCCGTGTACTACATCTATGTACGCCTATTCTAACTGATGCTCTTTGATGATGATCCACTAGACTCTAACAAAAACATATGATTGGAAAGAAAAGGGTTAAAAAAATGATTTTCAATCATATATATTGAATAAGGATTACCAGAGCCATTCGAAAAAAAAAGGATTTTCAGAGCTATGAGAATATAGCAATATTAAAACTCTAAAGGGAGAGTTTTGCTGTCCTTATGGTCCTAACTACCCGACTCGAGATTAATCTCCCCAGTTACGCATGGTGGAATATATCCTGAGAAAAAAATACCGAGTAAGGATACCAAAATAGAAAAATAAAATAAAATAATTAATATTTTATTAATATATTACTATATTATGTAATATCTTCTATAATGGCATATATATATATATATATATATATATATATATATATATATATATATATTTGAAACAGAAGAAGTATTAGTTAATTAATTGAAAATATAATTTATTAAATAAAAAGTATTTTTATATTAAAACATAAGAAAGAAAGACTTTAAGACAAGTTGTGTCAGAGCAAAGTGTTAATAGTCAATTTACAAAAATAAATAAATAAATAAGTGAGATATTATTGTGCACCGAAAAAAGTGGGATATTCCTTGAAAAGAGTGTTTCATTCAAATAAGTGCTTCAATTTGTATATCTGACTACTGAGAGTTAGGAATCAATTTTTCGTTCTATTTGATTGTAAAGAGAGAGGGAGTCTCTCTATGTGATTAGGGTGAGGTATCCCTAAGGAAGAACATTGAGGCTCTTCACAAGAGTGCGGTATCTCGAGGTGAAGGAATGATCTGTGGTGTAAAGGTTTTTCAAGCTAACTGGCTAAAGCTTGTTGTGTTAGTGTGTGAAAACCCACAGGTGGAGTGAGGACTGGATGTAGGTCACAGTGGTGGTGACTAAACCAGGATAAATCTGGTTGTGTGGTATCTCTAAACTCAAACTCTTTAATTTCTGTCTTGCGCATATAACTGTGATCGTGATGTTCTAAGTTTTCAATTGATATCAGTTCTTGATCTGCATAATCAGTATTGAATCTTGAGTAAACTGTAATAATAACTGTGTATTCAATTCTATTCTCAAGGATCAATATTTGAATTGAATCTTGCATCATATGTGATCAAATTCGAATAGCTTAATTTCTGTTTCTTAATCACTGAAACTGAAACCTGCAAGTTTGTTCTTGATTGTTAATGCTTGTATCTGAAACTTGCATAACTTGTTCTTAATCTTTAAAGGTTTAATCAGTTTCCGTATTTTGTTGTTACTGAGTTTTGAAACTGAACGTCTTCCTGTTTGATTCAATAACTGTTTGATTCAATCACTAAAGTGACAGAAGCGCTCGTCCACATAAGTGACAGAAGCACTGATTTATCTTTTTGAACTGATTCACCTCATCACCTTCTATTCAATATTTCATAAAAAGCCCTTCACTGTTTTTGTAAAAGATCCTGAGGCAACTGACTTGAAAATTAAAGTTTTTGAAAAGGAAGAATTTTTGACAACTGAATCCACCCCCCTCCTCTCCTCTTGAGTCTTTGAAGCCAAAACAACAATTGGCATCAGAGCTAAACTCTCAAGTTTGGCTTAACAGCTATAAGAGTATGGCTTCCAATGACTGTTTGAATGAAGGGGATTCCCTTGCACGCCCTCCTACCTTCAATGGATCTGAGTATATCAATTGGAAGGAAAGAATGGTAATCTTTCTTGAGGCAGCATGTGTTGACATATGGGATGCAGTAGAAAATGGACCATTTGTCCCCTCTACTGTAGATGCTAATGGTGCTCCAAGAAATAAGCCTAAAACTGAATGGAATGAGGATGATAAGAAACTAGTTCAATATAATGCACGTGCTAAGAATATTATAACATCTGCTTTAAGCCGTGATGAGTTTTTCAGGGTCTCAAATTGCAAATCAGCAAAGGAGATGTGGGATACATTGCAAGTAACACATGAAGGAACCACATATGTCAAAAGAGCAAGACTGAACACACTCACACATGAATATGAGTTATTTCGCATGAATCGAGGAGAACCAATGGAGGTTATGCAAATGTGATTCTCACACATTGTGGATCAATTGGCTGCACTTGGAAAGACAATCTCCAATGAAGATCAAGTTAACAAAGTCATGAGATGCCTAGGCAGAGAATGGCAACCTAAAGTAACTGCAATTTCAGAATCCAAAGACCTTTCAACAATGTTAATTGCAGCGCTCTTTGGAAAACTACAAGAGCATGAATTGGAGTTGAACAGACTAAATGAGAATGAAGAAACTGACAAAAAGAAAAAGGGATTGGCTCTGAAATCACAAGTCAGAGAAGTAGAAGATAGTGATGATAATGATTCAGCACAAGAGGCATAATCTGAAGAAGAGATGGGAATGCTAGTTAGAAAATTCAAGAAGTTCCTAAATAAGAAAGGCAACTTCAAAAGAAAGCCATGCACTTCTCAAAGGAGAAATTTCAGAAAAGGTGACAACTCTTCCAACAGCATCACATGCTATGAATGTGGAAAGATTGGCCACATGAAGCTTGACTGTCTAAAACTGCAAAAGAAGGACAAAACAGAAAAGTTTGACTCAAAGGACAAGAAGTGGAGAAAGCCAAGAAAGGCCTACATTGCTTGGGATGATAATGATGTAGATTCCACTGAAGAATCTGAATCTGAGGAGGCAAACTTGTGCTTGATGGCCACCAATAACAGTGATTCACAGAGTAAGGTAAATTCTGATTCACAACCTACTTTTGATGAATTGCAAGATGCATTTGATGAGTTACATGCTGAATATCTTAAGATTGCTAAACAACTTGTCTCATCTATAAAAATAATTGCTAAACAATGTGATGATTATGCATGCTTAAAAATGAAAGAAAGAGAACTAGAAGCTAGGAATAAGGTCTTGATTGCATCTAGCTCTAATTGTTCTAAGTGTTGTACATTGACTAAAGAAGTTGAAAAACTGAAAAAATGACTTAGCCAAGTTCACAAATGGTAGAGATAACTTGAATTTTTTATTAGGACAGCAAAAGTGTGTTTTGATAAGGCTGGAATAGGCTATGAACCTAAGATACATGAGAAATCTTTCAAGAAATTTTTCGCTGCACCTAAGACATCAAACACACCATTTGTTAAATGCAACTTTTGTGCTAGAAAAGGTCACACAGCTTCTACATGTCAATACAGAAAATCAGCATACAATAAATCGAAGTATATATGGGTTCCTAAAGGAACTATTGCTACAACTAACTCAAAAGGACTCAAAAAGATTTGGGTACCTATAGCACAAACATGAAATTCTGTTTTGTAGGTGTGGTGGAAGGTCAAGAGCAAAAATTGGAATCATGACATAGAGCCTTCACCAAACACAAAATGGGTAACAATAAAGAAATAATATTGATTGAATATGTTTTCTAATTATCATTATTAATGTATGATTGTGAATCTTTGTGTTGACATATATGTCATTGTATAATATGTCTACATTGTTGTATTAAAGTTATTTGATCGATCTTGGAATAATCATATTGCTTTTGTTTCACAAATTGAATCCAAGAAAATTGATCAAGCCTTAAATGATTTGTTTTGCTTGTTATGCAACAATTAACTTTGAACATGATCTCTATCATAAGAACTTTTATTCAAAGTAGAGAAATTGAGATTGAATATGTTGATACAACTAAACCACTTGCTGATATTTTTACCAAGCCCTTGAACAAGGAAAGCTTCTTTTTCATTAGAAGAGAATTGGGCATAATTGATCAATCCTATATCTAATCTCTAAAGAAACTGTTTATATGACTGTATCTTTGTGTAAATATGCTCTGATTCTTGTATGATTTGATTTGGAATATCTGTGAATGATTAGAAGAGAGTTTCAAAAGAAATAGATTTGATCAGGAATGGATCCCCTGTGTTTTTAATCTGATAAACTCAGAATACACAAGATTCTAATTCTGCTCGTCCACACAAGTCTTTGGACTTGAGAAGCTCCGTCCAATGACGTGGCATATGGAGCTCGTCTACTAGGTTACTTTGTGTTTTAGTACTTCCATCTGCTGACGTGGCAAGATGGACGCGCTTATTTTCAAAAGGAACAATTTTAGATGGACGCGCTTATTTTCAAAAGGAAAATTTTAGATGGACGTGCTTTTTTGATTTGTCCCTGCACTTATCATGAACAATTTTATATGCTATGTTTGAATGATTAAATGCTTGCCTTCTCTATTGCTTTGAATGTTTCTTTTCTTTACCTTTTTGATAATGCCAAAAGGGGGAGGAAAAAGTATGGTATAGAGAAAGTGGATAATAACAAATTATACATGCATATGTTGAGGGGGAGCTTATAAGCTTACATGATTAATGGGGAGTAAATCAAATTTCTGCTCTGATAATTTTTTTTTGCTCTGATATACTTCTACTCTGATACCATGATATAAATCAGTCAAAAACACTTAGCTTCGCTACACTTATACTCGATCTTATAATTTGTTAGAAGATTTGTCATAATAAAAAGGGGAGTTTGTAAGACTCAATGACTTAGAGATTTTGATATATGACAAATACAATTTAATGTGTGTTCAAGTGTTTCAGTGTCAAATTTCAAAGACAGGTATCAAGCAGTGATCAACAAGTTCATTAAGCAAATTCAAGGAAAATATTCAAGGAAGAACTTGAAGGAATCAAGGAGTTGCATGTAGAAATCAAAAGAGCAAAGTCAAAGATCAAAGGATCATCAAGACCAAGCTTAAAGGAGAATTTTAGATTTAAGTCTTATATGATTTGTAAGAGAAAGAAATCTCTTAGTCACAAAATAGCTCAACTAAAAAGATGCATGAAGAAAATCAATTTTCATAACCTGCATTAAAAGGAATAAGTTTTTTTTAATGAAAATGATTTTTGGAAATAAGAAAATTATTTGTCAGGTACAACCATGTAATCAATGGATGTATGTCCGATACTGTAACTGACAAATGAATTTAAGGTTCTTGATTCAATACATAGATGTATTGAATGGGTGTACTGATGGATTAACCAAGTTCAAGATTTTGAGAAACTATCAGAACTATCAGTATGAAATTGGTTAATACAACCATGTATTCAACCCCTGTTCAAGAATCCGAATCAAGAAAACAGATTCTGTTATCAGACCCAAATCTGTTTTAATTGATCCCAACGGCTATAACTTGTTTCTTATACATAGCGGGATCAAAGGAACACTTTGACATATATCAAACATATCATAATTACACGAAATCAATTTGAGAGATCAATTGTGAAAATCATTCATCATCTTTCTTGAGCTTATTGTGGAAAAGAGTGTTTCAATTATCATAAGAACTTCAATTTGTATATCTGACTATTGAGAGTTTAGGAATCAATCTTTTCGTTCTATTGATTGTAAAGAGAGAGGGAGTCTCTCTCTGTGATTAGTGTGAGGTATCCCTAAGGAAGAACATTGAGGCTCTTCACAAGAGTGTGGTATCTCGAGGTGAAGGAGTGCTCTGTGGTGTAAAGGTTTTTCAAGCTACCTGGCTAAAGCTTGTTGTGTTAGTGTGTGAAAACCCACAGGTGGAGTGGGGACTGGATGTAGTGTTAAGTCTCTAAAATGTCTGATGTGCATTTCTCTAAGTTTTGATGAGAACTAAACATTGGTTAATGATTTAACGAACCTTCATATTGGTTGCTAGCCTGTCTATCAAGTGTGCAGATTAAATAAGAGAATCATCCGTCCAACGCAAGTAATTGAAACGTACGTCCAACACAAGCAATAGAAGCCCACGTCCAACAGTGTAGTGATAGAAGCTCACGTCCACCACACAAGTGATTGAAACAAACGTCCAACACTGTAGTGATTGAAGCGCACGTCCAAAACGCAGGAGATAGAAACTTGCGTCCACTAAAGTGATAAAAGCCAGCGTCTACTAAAGTGACAGAGGCGCTCATCTACTTAAGGTATCAGAACGGTCCGTCCAATGACGTGGCAGATGGAGCTCGTCCATAAAGGTATCAGAATAGCTCGTCCATTAAAGTATCAGAATAGCTCGTCCATTAAGGAATCAGAATGGCTCGACCATTGACGTGGCAAACGGAGCTCGTCCATTAAAGTATCAGAATGGCTTGACCAATGACGTGGCAGATGGAGCTCGTCCATTAAGGAATCAGAATGGCCCGACCAATGATGTGGCTTATGTAACAGAGGCTCTCGTCTACTGAAGTAACAGAGGCTCCCGTCTACTGAAGTAACAGAGGCTCTCGTCTACTGAAGTAACAGAGGCTCCCGTCTACTGAAGTAACAGAGGCTCCCGTCCACTGAAGTAACAGAGGCTCCCGTCTACTGAAGTAACAGAGGCTCCCGTCCACTAAAGTAACAGAGGCTCTCGTCCACTAAATTAACAGAGGCTCTCGTCCACTAAAGTAACAGAAGTGCTCGTCCACTAAAGGTGACAGAAGCACTCGTCCACACTAGTCTTTGGACTTGCTGAGTCCTTAATATGGAGATCGTCTACTAGCCTGAATGAAAACTCAAATGTCTAGATAGACGTGGTTATTTTCAAGATGGAAGCACTTATCCTATAGACGCGAATTCTATAAGGATTATCAGAATCGTATTTCAAGAACCAGAAAGAGACTTGAAGCCTTCTCTCCTACTCAGTTTCACGATTATCAAGAAAAGTCAGAAGTTACTCTCTCAAGCAACCTTGGATAATCAGAACGAAAGACCAGTTGAAGAATGCTTCCAACATGCTTTATTCCCTAGTACCTCTGGTCCTTCCACGAAAAGGGAAGTGTGCTCAGCAAAATACAAAAAGCTCTCTGCACAACTCTGATATGGCTGTATCATGATGCATAAAGCCATGATCCTTCATGTTAGAGTACAACCAACGACTCTATTGTATTAATGGCTGCCTAGAACTACTCTATTGCATTAATGGTTGCCCAGAACGACTCTATTGCATTTAATGAAGTTCTTCTTGAAGCCAACATCTGAGGGAATGTCTCTAACGGATCCTAAATGGTTGAAGACCATAAATACAGAAGTCATTGAAGATGAAGAAGGGAGAATACACATTGCATTAAAAAGCCATTACTCTGCGCATTAATTTCTTCATTCTTTCATTCTTTATTCTTCAATCATTTGAAGTTATTATGCAGACTTTCCTAAGCTTTACATTTAAACCACTCTCTGAGTGTTAGTGAAAGTTCTGTCTGTCTAAGTTGTATTCATTACAAACCAAATCTCTCAAACAAACCTGAGTGAGCCTGAAGAGGGTAAGTGTGCAAAGAATACTTGTCTTTGAGCCTGAAGAGGCTAGGTGTGCAAACAATACTTGTCTTGAGCCTGAAGAGGCTAGGTGTGCAAACAATACTTGAGTTTGTAACCTGATCAGTTATAGTGGATAAATCTTGGTACTGCCAAGGACTGGACGTAGCTCTTTGTTTTGAAGAGTGAACCAGGATAAAAAACTGTGTCAATCTCTCTTTCCTTAAACTCTTTAATTGCTTTAGTTTTCTTACTTCTATCAAGTGGTGTGTTTGCAAAAGTCACCCGTCCATCCTATATTCTTTCACTCGTCCAAATCTAGCTTCTGTTTACGAAAAGATTTCAACTTTGCTTAAATTCTGATAAACACAATTCAACCCCCCCCCCCCCCTCTTCTCGTGTTTATACTTGTCTATTTCATGTAGGTCACAGTGGTGGTGACTGAACCAGGATAAATCTGGTTGTGTGGTATAACTCTTTAATTTCTGTCTTGCGCATATAACTGTGATCTTGATGTTCTAAGTTTTTGATGTGCGTCGTGCGAGCGCACGTACGATCCCGACAAGTGTACCGGATAGTCGCCAAGTAATAAAAGATATCGATCCCACAGAGACTGTGATCTCGAATCGCAACTAATCATTAAATTAGTAAATCTGGACTGTATAAATAGGATTTATATTTTGAAAAGGTTTGAATTAAGAGA
Organism: Sophora flavescens; assembly: GCA_030762895.1. Classification (NCBI taxonomy): domain Eukaryota; kingdom Viridiplantae; phylum Streptophyta; class Magnoliopsida; order Fabales; family Fabaceae; genus Sophora; species Sophora flavescens. Next base: position 63,853,070 of record CM061062.1, on the reverse strand, counting down.
TAAATAAAACAGAAAACAAATCTATTTGTGGTTTTTGGATCTAAATGGATTCCTAGGGATTTGGGTTACCTACGAGGCTGTTTATGTTACTAATCTGATTTACCCTTGTTAATTATCGAAATTACCTTGAAGGCGAGTTTATCCTCTAATAGTTTAAGCTCCCTCTCGGGTTACAAAAACCGTGCCCAATTGAACCAACCCCTACTCTCGTGGTAGTCGAATTCAGATTGGACCCTTTGCGTTTCGTGACAACTCGTTGATCCTCGAAGGACGGCTTCTAACTCTCGTGATTTCAGTCCTAAGTCTGACTCTATAGATCTGACACCTAAGTTCACCGCTAGGTTCCTCCTTAGAATGCCTATGACACGCAAACAAGTGGCCACCGAATTTACGAGTGATTCAAACACTAGAAATCATATCTAAAACAAAATCGAAATTAACAAAGATATTACATCAAATTAACAACATAAATCAGTTCTCGAGCATGACCCCAATCCCTAGAAACTAAGCTACTACTCAAGCCTTGTCATGGTGACAACAAGCTTGATTACAAATAACATAAAAACAGAAAATAAGAGAAGAAGAGGAGGAGAAGAAGAGAGATCCTAAAGATTAGCCTAAGTGGTAGCAGCCAAGTGTCCTCTTCTGCCTCTGCCTGGGTCCTTATTTATAGATTTGGGAAGTTTGAATCTCAATCTAACTCAAATTCTGATCCAACTCAATTGCTTCAGGTCCAAGTAATGCGCGTCACGGCCGTGATGGCCATCACGGCCAGGCCGTGACGGCTTCTGCCTCGGGCACTTCTATAATTTTCAAATTCTCGCGAGGCGAGAGTACTTTTGCATCGTGAAACTTCAATTTTTGCCTGTCACGGCCGTGATAGGAATTACGTCTAGGCCGTGACAGATTCTGACTTGTGGGGGTGAAAGGTCATGGCCGTCATGGTCATCACGGCTAGGCCGTGACCGGTTCTGACTTCAGTCTTTCATCCTTTTCAGTTTTGCTCGATCATGGCCGTGATGGTCATCACGGCTAGGCCGTGATGGTCATCACGGCTAGGCCGTGATGGGCTCTGTTTGGCTCATTTTCTTCACTTTTCAAGCCCCATCTTCATCCAAACTCCATCATGGTTGATCTTGAGCATTTTACCCTTGATTTCTGCAAAACAACACCACGAAAACCGTCTTACCCGTTCCAAAGGAAAATTAACAAAAATCAAATTAAATATGCCTAAACTACATGAAAATGCATGCAAAAGGATAAACAAAGATGAGGTGAAATCACACTCATCAGTTTTCAATTGATATCAGTTCTTGATCTGCATAATCAGTATTGAACTTTGAGTAAACTGTAATAATAACTGTGTATTCAATTCTATTCTCAAGGATTAATATTTGAATTGAATCTTGCATTATATGTGATCAAATTCAAATAGCTTAATTTCTGTTTCTTAATCACTGAAACTGAAACCTGCAAGTTTGTTCTTGATTGTTAATGCTTGTATCTGAAACTTGCATAACTTGTTCTTAATCTTTAAAGGTTTAATCAGTTTTCGTATTTTGTTATTACTGAGTTTTGAAACTGAACTTCTTCCTGTTTGATTCAATAACTGTTTGATTCAATCACTAAAGGAACAGAAACGCTCGTCCACACAAGTGACAGAAGCACTGATTTATCTTTCTGAACTGATTCACCTCATCACCTTCTATTCAAGATTTCATAAAAAGCCCTTCACTGTTTTTATAAAAGATCCTGAGGCAACTCTGACTTGAAAAGTAAAGTTTTTGAAAAGGAAGAATTTTTGAAAACTCAATTCACCCCCCCCCCCCTCCTCGAGTCTTTGAAGCCAAAACAACATTATCCTCAATCCCCACCACTGATTTTATTATAATTCAATGAAATTTAGATAACTTCTTTAATGAATTAATGTAGAACATTGGATTAATATAAAATGAATGGTGGAGATTGGAAATAACAACTAACTACTAACATTTGCCTATAAAAAAATTGGTTTGTATTCATTAGTACAAGTTTGGAAGCTTTCACCACCATTCATATTATGATTTTACTTTTTTCATGTCACAAGTCCAAAGGTCGTTGAAAATCAAAATGATATTAAGGATGTTGAAATATTCTCTCATTAGGAGGTCAAAGTAATTGAAATGGGAGGTTGTGTTGGTAATTGGTATGAAATTGGGTTTGTTATGAATGATCTAAAATATGCCCACAAACTTGAGCGAATAGTTTTGAGCCCCTGTTGGAAAGATGATAATGATGGTTGGAATTCTAATCCCATGTGGTTTCAAAATGGGCGTGAAAGGATCCATGAAAAGCTTTATAGCGAAGAAGTAATTGGACAAGCAGAACTTTTTTTTTCGATTTACTTCGATGAATATCTCACCGCCAGCCAAGCCAACCTGAGACGGGGACTAATCTCCCGCGGGAGTTTGTTTGGCACATCGATGGGTGACAACCCTCCCAGCTGAGGTTTTTCCATACCCAAGGCTCGAACCCGAGACATTGGTTAAGGGGCGAGAGGTCTTTAACCACTCACGCCAACCTCAGTTGGTTGACAGGCAGAACTTATACCATATAAGTGTGTATTTTATGGAGCAATTAACATTAGCATTGCTGATAATTTTATTATTTGTTATCATCGTAATAGTTAATATGTATGTAATTTATTTATGACAACAATAATATGTATTTGACTGCCATAATGTTGCGCTTGCGCACAATTAACAATCCAACCGTGCCTTTAAAAAAAAAAAACAATCCAGCCGCAAATATGTTTGATGTAAACCTCCTAATCTAGCTATCTCAACCTCAGCCTTGAATAACAACCAAGGTTTTAAAAACCGGACCGGACCGGCCGGTCCGACCGGGAACCAGGACCTTGGCCGGTCCGGTCAGATGGCAAAATCGGCCCTATGGTGAACCGGCTAAAAAACCGGCTAAACCGGCTAAAACCGGTTACGGACCGGTCTGGTCCGGTTCTCGAAATATGCAGAACGATGCCGTTTCCAACCCTAAATTTTAAGGGTTTCAGTCTTTCACAATCTCAGTTCTCAGACTCATCTCTTCCCCTTCGACCCTTCCCTCTCTCTCGCTAAACCGAACCTGCCTGGCTGCCTCTTCTTCCCTCGCTCGCCGCCATCGCGGTTCGCCTCACGTAGTCACGTCCCTCGCGTTCTCCCGGCGAGGTTGCTGCATTCTCCCTGCGTTCTCATGTCCCTGCGTTCTCCGGCGAGGTTGCTGCGTCCTCCCTGCGTTCTCCAATAGTCCAATGTCGAACTCGAACCAGGTATGTAATATGTTACTCTTCTTCTCCAAGTTTTGTATTCTCCAAAAATACTTGTTCAATGATGATTGCACACTATGCATTTTCCTTCACCCACCGTTACCATTATTTTTGGGTATGCCACAAACATATCCGAATATGTATATGACTAAACTAATCTAGAATGATAATATGATTCATAGAGTGTGGCCCCAACCCCAAGTGAGTATATGTCAAGCACTCTTTCTCTAGAACAATAAATGGCCAGAATAATTATAGGCAGGAAAGTCTATAATGCATCACAAGGCTTGTCTCAATCTGTAAGTTAAACCAATCCAAGTCATTCTTAGAAGTTTCATTTTGAACAATGAATCCACAGAACAAACAAGAGAAACCCACTTGAGAAATGAAACGTCCATGTTATTGCTAGCCATAGGAGATTTATGAAGTAGATAGATTTTCCTTTTTTTTCTTGTTTTGTTTTATTTGATGGGAAGATACTCTTCTTGTTGGCTTGTTGTTGACTTGCTGCAAAAAAAATTTAATTTTTCGCTGAACATGTTCCTATTGTAGGAATTACCAAGTGGGAATGCTCATGAAGAAAATATTCCTAATTTATCTACCATTGCCCCTAATACACAATCATCACATGGTGAATCAGCAGAAGGCTCCACTGCATTTCGTGGGAAAAGTGATCCTGCTTGGGAGCATTTTGCATTTAGAAAAGAAGGGAGAACTAATGTGTACACTTGCATTCATTGTGGAATAAGTTACAGAGGAGGAGGCATTAACAGAATGAAGCACCATCTTGCGGGTATATCTGGTCAAATAAGCTCTTGTAAGAAAGTTCCTCACGAAGTTCGTCACCAAATGATTGAGTTATTGAAAGGTATCAAAGAAAAAAAGAAGACTAACGACCTCAATGATGCATATGATGGTAGTAATGAGGGGGAAGTGCAAGAAGTTCAACCTTCCCCAAATACTGCATCTGTTTCTGCTCCCAACAAAGGAAAAAGAAAAGCTGATGTTCAAATTGGTGGTTCTTTTGCTCCAAGGACAACTCCTGGCTCTCAACCAACTATAAAAAGTGTAATATCTGGCAAGGCTGCACGTTACAAAGCTGGGATGGCAATTGCTAGATGGTTTTTTGATGCTAAAATTCCATTTTATGCAACAAAGTCACCATATTTTCAAGAAGCTGCGGATGCAATTGCTGCTATTGACCTCGGTTATAAAGTTCTGTCTTATCATGATCTACGGGTTAACTTGTTGGGAGATTTCAAGAAAGAATGGCAATTGCTTGTGCAAAGTCATCGAGCCAATTGGGCTAAGAGTGGATGTACAATCATGGCTGATGGATGGACTGACCAAAGACAAAGGACGTTGATAAACTTTCTAGTTTATTGTCCTAAAGGTACAACATTTGTGAAATTTTGAGATTCCTTAATCAACTTGATAGTCCATTTAATTTTTATTTGATAAGCTTTCTACTTTATTATTCCATAGGGATAGCATTTGTGAAGTCTATTGATGCATCGGATGTTGTGAAAGATGCCGCGACTTTGTGCAATATGTTTTCCGAAGTTATTGAATGGGTTGGAGTTGAACATGTTGTTCATATAGTGACAGATAATACATCTAACTATGTAGCTGCTGGTAAATTGGTGCATGAAAAATATGAAACCATTTTTTGGTCTCCTTGTGCTGCCCACTGCTTGAATCTCCTTTTGAAGGATATTGCTAGTATGCCTTATGTTGCAGAGCTTGCCAAAAAAGCTTCAAAGGTAACCGTGTTTCTGTACAATCATATAGTATTCTTATCTTGGCTAAGAAAAAGAGAAGGTTGGAAGGAAATCGTACGTCCAGGAACGACTCGATTTGTTACTACTTTTATCACATTGAAAAATATTCATGATCATAAGCATGATTTGCAAGCATTGGTTGTGGACAAACACTTTACTAGCCATAAGTTAGCAAAGGGTACAGCAGGAAAAGTTGTTAGTGCTATCATTTTGGATAATAAATTTTGGAATGAATGTTTTATGATTGCCAAACTTATGGCTCCCATCATTAGATTACTAAGAATTGTAGATGGGGATGAAAAACCTTCTAATGGTTATGTTTATGAGGGCATGCAAAGGGCAAAAAATGCAATAAAGGAAATGTTTAAACATAGAAAGAACTTGTATAAACCATACACGGATATTCTTAAGACTCGATGGGATAAGCACTTGAAGCGCAATCTTCATGCAGCTTCATACTTTTTAAACCCCGCATTCATTTATGATGACAAGTATTGTGATAAGAGTAGGGTCATGTAAGCACTTCTTGATTTATTTGATATACAAGCTTTTTGTCCCGATGTGGCCAAAGCCATTAAATAGTTGCAAGTGTATCGTGAAAGACAAGGATCTTTTAGTCGTGAAAGTGCTCTTAAAGTGGCAAAGGAGATACAACCTGGTGAGTACCAATTTATAGTTTTAATTTTTAAATAATGTTTTAAACTTACATAGTTATGTATATTTCTTGTTTTATTTAACTAAATGTGTTTTGTAGATGAATGGTGGAGAATGTATGGGGGTAGTGCTCCAATATTGTAAAAGTTGGCAATTCGTCTTCTTAGCCAAACTTGTTCTTCTTCGGGGTGTGATAGAAATCGGAGTGTCTTTGAACGCATCCATACAAAGAGAAGAAATAGACTTGAACATCAGAGACTGAATGATATTGTTTATGTTACTTATAACTTGCGTTTGAGGAATAGGTATACAAATTTCATTATGTCAAAAGTTGAAACATTACTTTTAGTTTTTTTGAAAAGCATAATAATTCTGCTTTTTGCTATTGTAATGTTTTGTTATAGGGGACACTACAAGAAGGCATCTCGTGATCCCGTTGATTATGAATCCATTGATGAAGTTGATTTTTGGGTGATTGATGAAGAACCCTCTCCTGAACTTGATATTGATGAGATTGAAAATGTTCTTTATCATGATAGTGGTGCTATTCCAATAGTTGGTGATTCATCAAGAAGCAACGAAGGTTAATGTTTAATTATATCGAACATGTTTTGTATGTAACTTGATTATTTTAGTGTTGAAATTTTATTTTTCTACTTGTTTGTTGTTTAATTAGGTGATGAAGAACTTGATGCTATAGAGATTCAACTTCAAAGTGGTGGTGGTGGTGAAGATATTACTCAAATTAGTGAAGATGCTATGGCTGACGTGTTTGAATATGAAGGAGTCAACCTCAATGAATATTATGATGTTTGATGTATCTGTTATTTAGTTTTCACTTTCCAATAAACATTGTCCACTTTTGTTGAACTTAAATGTTATGGTTTGATGACTTTGATGACATATTTGATTTGGTTTTGTCATTTTGAATGTTATATATGTTGAGTTATGACATTTGTAAGTGAAGTATATATAACCGGTTCAACCACGGTTCAACCTCGGTTGGACCATTGAACCTTGAACCGCTGCCTTCACCGGTTCGATGGTCGGTCCGGTTTTATAAACCTTGGTTATTATCCTTCTAAGAATAATTTATTGCTTATGTATGTTATAAAAAGAAAAAAAAAATTTGAATTTCAGAGCTAACAGACCATTGTAATTGAATTGGCCTTTTTTTTATCACGCATAAGTGAAGCTTATCATATAATAGAGACATCACCAAAATCTTATTGACATAAAGTATAGAAATATTACAAATTAACATTTAAAAAAAATAAAAAGGCACGTTGAAAACAATTCATTTTTATTTTTCCTATTCTATTTTTCAAGTTTTTTTTTAAAAAAAAAAAGAAAAGAAAAAAAAGAAGAAGGATCAGCTCTTTTTTTTTTTTTGAAAATATTGATAGGTGTTACCAAACAAGAACACCCTGCCCATCTACATTTGCTTATTGAGAAAATCAAATAGCCTTGAATGACTGTTATCGTCCTTTATTCATTTTAAACTCGTTTTTGGTCCATTTTTCCGCTATTGTCATGTTCATCTGGTTGCCACATAAAGATAAAATAATAGTACCATTCTCAGACCATTCTTTGTGTTTCAGAGTTGATAGAAGGAGTTGTTAAGATCAGTAGTTATTGGTCGTCACTGTTAAAGTAAATAGTGGACAATTTTATTGAATGTTTTCTTCTTTAAAGTAATAGACTAGTTCATTAAAACTTAAAAGGATGAAAATGAATATGCTCAAACTTTAGATGTTTAGAGAGAGAAAGATAGAATTACTACTATCTATTATAATATATTAAAACTGACCCGCGCATTGACCCCTAATCTCTTTATTTGCCATGTAAGCCTAATTTTGTCACATAAAAAAATAATATGATGTGTCACTCTAAAACAGATTGACTTGAGCACTAAGAAACTACCAACACTCTCTTCTCTTTTTTGCAACTTTAGTTTAGAGGCTGCCCTTTCAATTTCTTATGCCATTCTTCATTTATATTCCATCTTAAAATTTTTGCATTTGGTTACTTATCCATTATTCCATGTCTCCCCACCTCTTCAAATATACGCTAATAACATCATTAAAAAGTCAGTTTCACTACATTAAAAGTTAAAACCATTTCTCCATGCCTTTCCACCTCCTCAACGTTCCAATGGCTTAAAATTTTTCTTATTTGGACTCAATGGGTGAGGACCGAGGACAAATATATTGTTCCTGAGTCAGGATTAAGTGTTGTGAGCAGTAGTTCTAATTCTCTTTAGCTTCAGCTTCCCATTGATTGTGTTACTTGGCATTTAGGAAATGAGAAAGTCTGAGAAGAATGCCACTAAGTCTCGAGATTTGCCCAGCAATGTTCCTCATTTCTCCTTTAAATTTTTATAGGGTTAAATATGTTCCTCCTAATAATGCTTTTTTTTTTATACAACTTGTGGTATAAAGGCCTAGATTTTCAAGTTGTGCATGAAGTAGCTCATGACCCTTCATTTCTCACTTGCTGAGAAACCTGAGAGGAACCTTCGCGAAGAAATTGTCAATGTCGTTTGGGTTTACACATATTTTAGATAAAGACTGCAATGCTTTGCTTGACATAAATTTTCAAAATCAACTAAAATTTTTGTTCTTGAATTCCATAGAGAAAGAGTGTGTGGGTAATGGAATGAAAGGCGTTTGTAACACAAATAACACCATCATAAAGAATACAAACTGCATATTGATTAAACATCCATTAAATATACCAGAGGAGAAATATTAATGTAATTGCATTAATTTCATATATATTTCATGAGTGTGTACATGAACGATATATATAGATACCTAAAGGTCCTAAAAACACCCTATGTTGGATTCAGACACCAACAAACCAAGCAACCAAATTTTATTTTATTTTTTATAAAGGAAAGGGCCTCATTAAAACCTTTGATGCAAAACTCTCCTTAGAGATAAAATCATCAAAGGAAAAAGAGTACCCTTCCTAATTTATTTCATAAAAGAGCAAGAGAAAAACAAAAAAAACATGGGGATATTAGACCTTACCTATGAAAAAGAAGAAACCATAAAAACAGATAAAGATAGTTAAAAACAAACTCATTCTATATAGCATTATAAATATATATTATTATAATAATATAATAGGCTAAATTATGAGTCCACTCCACCTAATCTTTTTCCTTGTCTGGAGCAGGAATAACCTCTATCTTCAGTTTATTGGCCATCCTCCGTATTTCTCACGTCATCGATTGCTTCACACTATTTCCAATGAAGACACGAAGGATTGTACCCTGTGGCTGTTTGGGTAGCTTCTCCTTGGCTGCAATGAGTTCACCCTTATTGTTAACTTTGACATCCATGTAGCTGGGGGCATTGGGTGATTTCGATCTTGATGCACTCATTTTGTTCTAACACTTTCAAGGGCTCTTTTTCTATGAAATATGAATTTTCCAGGGGTATATATAGAGGTACTGTCACTGAGGGTTCTCACTCTGTGCTCAAAGGGGAACAAAACGGGGTTTCAAGGTTGATTATTATATTATATAGTATTAATTATATAAATGTCGTATATATATAGTCATAGACATGGATATTAAATTCTTAATTATGGATATTATCTTTGTACGGTCTCATGCGCGTATGGCCATATTCTCTTACTGTTATTATTTCTCTTAGTTTAATTCCTCTTAATAATTTTTCATTGTTATATATGTCATGTGTTATCTACTTATGTCCAACTGTCATATAAGAACCTTAATTTTTCTCCACTTAATTTGTTATGTAGGGAAAAAAAAAAACAATTCATCTAAGGATCGAGAGTTATAAGGTGATCATGGGTTTAATTCCTCTACTAATATAACACACTAATTATTAACAGTTGCCAATAAAAAATTTCATCTAAGGATTAAAATACCATTCTTACCATTCATTCCGGCCATTACCCACACACTCTTTCTATATAATAGTAAAGTAATTTTTTTAATAAACATAGAGACATAGAGTATATTGATTTAGAATATTATGAGCATTCTAACCCATATACAAGAGGAATAAGAAAAAACAAACCAAACCAAACCAAGTTTTAACATGAAGCCCTTGTTGGATAGGGACATGTGGTTATTGATTTTGAGTGCTGACAACGGAAATGCACCAATATATTGATGATTCGATTATGTGCCTAAAACACTACTAGAAATTCATCTTTTTCGGACGGATTTCGGACGGAAATTGGACAAATTTCGGACGGATAATTAATTTCGGACGAATTTCGGACTGAATGGCACCCGTCTGAAAAAGCCTCGTTGGAAATTATAAAATCCGTCCCAAATTCTGTCCAAAAATATTTACAGATGGATTTCGGATGGAATATGGACAACGTGGAAATCCGGATTTTGGTTATTTTTTCGGACGGATTTATTTTTGTTTTCCAACGGATTTGGGACGGATGCTGTGATTTTGTTGGTTAGTTTTCGGACGGATTTATTTTTGTTTTCCAACGGATTTGGGACGGATGGTGTGATTTTATTGGTTATTTTTCGGACGGATTTATTTTTGTTTTCCAACAGATTTGGGACGGATGATGTGATTTTGTTGGTTATTTTTCGGACGGATTTAGGACGGATTTATTTTTGTTTTCCAACGGATTTGGGACGGATTTTGTGATTTTGTTGGTGATTTTTTGGACGGATTTCGGACGGATGCTGTGATTTTGTTGGTTATTTTTCGGACGGATTTGGGACGGATGTTGTGATTTTGTTTGGGACAGATTTCCCACGGATTTAAGACAGAAACGTTTATCCTTTTGAGACGAATTTTGAACAAATTTAATAAAAATTATTTTTTATAAAGGAAATTGACTCAAATTTATAAATTGACTTAATTTACTTTTGAAACAACACTGAGATGAAATATCAAAATCATTATTCAAGTTTTAGTTTCACACAGATTGAGATAAAACTGAATTGAAAATTGACATATTTGAACAAATCACCAAACAAGACATTAACCTGTGAAGAACAATCAAGTATACCTGTTAATATTTTTACCTAACAGTCATGATCAATCACATAAACTAAATTCATATAAGTGTTTCATCATTCTAGTTCTAGAACAATAAAACAAACCACTATGATCAAAGTACTCATTAGTCAAACAAAGTAACACAAACTAGAGTAATATGTTTATCGATCTAAAACAACATAAAACTAACTAGTGTCATCAAGGTGTCATCAATCTATATTAAATCAAAACAAAGTAGAGACATTTAAGGACTCACAAATCTAGATCAAAGCCATCAATCAACATTAAAATTATCATCATTGTCGCCATTAGAGGGCTCACTAGTCTCATTTGATCCGTCTTGCATAGTTGTCGCAGAAACAAAGTTTGGAGGTAGTGGCATATTTAACTTCCCAAATAAAGCAACAACCAAACTTTCAGTTGATTCAATCCTCTTTTGTTGCTCCTCCAACTTACGCTTTTGCTCTTGATTTATAAGTTCTTGCTCTTTAACCTTTTCCTGCCACTTTACTAGCTCTTGTTCCGTGTTTGTGTCCTTAGATGCACTTGATGGTGAATTGACAGCATACTTTGAAGAGATATTTGTTCCTATAGAACCTAGACCATATAATGTCCCTTTTTTGCCTTTAGGAACTACTTCTTTCCAAATAGTCAAGTCATCTGGCATATTTTGGCTTTCACAAGACAACCCGTCACCATCCTTATGTTGACACAATGACAATACTAAAAGCTCTGATTTTCTCTTTTTAAAATTTCCCTACAAAACATTACAGTTTGACTTTTGTTAGTCATTTCACTAACAAACAATTTTGAACCATGCATGCAACAAAAGTTATAGAAAAATTAAAGTTAACACCACATACCATGGCATTCTCAGATCTATTATCAACCCAAGTGTTCTCCTTTTTCAAATGGCATTTAGCAAACACTTCTTCTATGGAAGGTTTGACCTGTGTAGCTACCTCCTACACTTTGTCATAACTTCAATGAGAAAATTCACAATAGTTCATAAAATTAAATACTCAAGCAAACAATTTCAAGTGTCTTACCATTCTACGTGCATGCTCACCCATAGATATAGAACCACCAGTATGCACAGAGCTACCTTCATTTGAAGCACGATTTGCAGTGTTTGCCGCAGACAAATTCTTAAACTTCTTATCTGATGCCCAATAATGTATTAGTTGATTCCATATTGGTATAGGAATGTACTTTGGCTTGTATTCTTGACTTTTTTCATATTTTTTCCACTCTTCATACATAATACTCCTAAATCGAGCTTCTCCCTTGATGTCAAAAATTTGACGAATCCTTGCATCATATTTTGGTTCCCATCTACAGTTCTTCTAAAAAAGAAAATAAAATTGATATGATATGTAAGCAACCATAAATTCTGCAAACCATCTTTGATACAATATATTAATGACATATATTATCTAATATCATATTTACCTTAAATTCTTGAAACCACAAATCTCGCATATCAGTAGTTGAATGTCCCCAAGTAGGACAAAACCAATCTAACTTGCTCTTAATGGCAGTAGTTAAGAAACGAACAGTAGATGATGGATTAAACCTGTTAGTGTAAAAGACATTGTAAGAAATATATGCACGTTAATCATACTTTACAATACTATAAGTTCATAGCTTTCACTTAATAATATTGTTGTACTTACTCATCTCCATAAGGCTTTATTTCTGGAAGACATTCTTGATCAACATGTCCATCAACCTGAGATTCAATGATGGATGATTGAGTATTTGGCAAAGTTTGTTCAGAAGTTTGAGGTAGACTAGGTGGCGGTGATGGTATTTGGGTTGGTGATGGTGATGGTGATGGTGATGGTGATCGATGGTGATGATGTAGTGTTCACATGTGGTGATGGTATTTGGGTTGGGGTTGGGGTTGGTGATGGTGATGGTGATGGTGATGGTGATACTGATGTCGTGTTCACATGTGGTGATGGTGTAGGCAAGACATGTGATGATGATGGATTTATGGGTACTTTTGTAGATGGTATGGTTGGTGGTAATATAGGTGCAACTTGTACAACAATTCCACCTCTACCAGATGAGCGTCGACCTCGAGAGGACAAAGTCCTTCCACCTCTATTGGTACCTCTACCTGACATCTAAAATGACAAATACATTTACATATATAATATTTTATGATAAGCAAAGCATATTTATTTATGAATAAAAGAGCAAAACTTAAGCACAAGTGTTAAAGATTAACCAAAACAGTAATTATACCCAAACCAGAAATATGTCATCAAAAACATACATACGAGACCATTAAAAAACCAGTACAGCAAAACAACTATAAATTTATTCCTCATTGTCACTTGTATCACTAAACTCTTCATCTTCATCTAGCACATCATCCATCGTCTCCTCCTCACTATCATCATTGTCATCATCATAATCATCATCATCATCATTGATAAAATTATGGCCACCATCATAAAATCCATCAACCTCATCAAATCTTCCATCATCATCTAGTAATGTAATAGGTATATCAAGGTCAATTGAGATGTGACCCAAATTTTGATTTGTGAAATCCTCTTGACATGCAAAGTCACCAATTTGTTGATCCTCAATCACACCCCTAGCTTTGGTTTTGATTACAAACCACCAATCTGCATTGTTCCTAGTTCTTATTGGATGTGGAGAAAAATACACTTGAATTGCCTTTTGTGCAACAATAAATGGATCATATTTTCCATAACGTTTATTGTGCCGAACTTGAATGATACCATATTGTTTATCCACCTTTGTTCCTCTACCAATTATAGGATCAAACCACTCACATTTGAACAACACAACCCTTTTTAATGGTAATCCAGGATATTCAATTTGGATCATTTCTTCAAGTTGGCCATAGAAGTCTTTTTCATATTCACCATATCATGTACCTTTAACACATACTCCACAATTCATAGTAGACTTTCCAATTGAATGTGCTTTTGTGTGAAATTTGAAGCCATTCACAAAGTAAATAGGCCAAGTTTTTACAATTCTTAAAGGATCCTATGACAAGGCATGTATATTTGAATCTAGCACATTATTTGAAGGATTGTCAACCTACATAAAATCATTCAACAATAAGAGTGTTACTAAAATTACATTCAAAATATAGTATCTATGTAGATCTATTTCAAAATAAAGGCTTACATAATCTTTCAACCATGTTGCAAAGTTTTCTTCAATGCACTTATCAACTTGTTCATCACTCATATTAGGATGAACAATACGCAATGTCTCCACAAATATCCTATTGTGACATGAATTTCATTCAATTAAATTCATGACATTAGTCAAACTATATTAGCAAATGATGTATGTCCATTTTAAAAACTACATACTTAATATATGGTTGAATCTGATCGCAATCAATTAATATATGATTCATGGCAGCAGTAAATTCCCTATCCTCCAAAAAATGAGTTTTGCATCCACCAGTAAAACGGCCAGGCAAATTGAAAATGGAAAAGGTCGATTCTACCAAATCATCTTCACTCGTAGAATCTTTTCTTCCAATGCTGGTATGGTAAGGTTGTACTTTTGGCTCAAAATAGTAAGTACAAAATTGAGAAATCTCCTCAATAAGGTATGACTCAATTATAGATCCTTCAACACGAGCCTTGTTCTTAACCTTCTTTTTAAGGTGATGAAGGAACCTACCATAAAGAAAGAATGGTTTCATGTGAGACTAAAATGGACACAAAAAAAAAACTACAAAAGAACACAATAAACTAAACTTTTTTTTTTGTTACAAGTGTGACGAGGCAATACCTCTCAAAAGGGTACATCCATCTATATTGCACTGGACCACCGACCTTTGCTTCATATGACAGGTGAATAGGTAAGTGTTCCATTGAGTCAAAAAAACCAGGAGGGAAAATGCGTTCTAGTTTGCATAACACAATTGGAATATTTTGTTCAGGTCTAATAAGGTCATCTACCATTACTGATGTTGAGCATAAATCTCTAAAGAATTGACCGAGCTCAGTTAAAACCTTCCATATTTGCTCTGGCAATGTGTTAAAAGCAATTGGAAGCAAACGTTCCATGAACACATGATAATCGTGACTTTTCATTCCATGTAACTTTCCCTCCTTCATGTCCACACATCTAGCCAAGTTTGAAGCATATCCATCGGGCATCTTTAAACCCTTCACCCATTCACAAATTGCTCTTTTCTGTTCCAAAGTAAATGTGTAGTTTGCCTTGGGCTTTTTTATCCTCCCATTATTTTGTTCATGTAGTTCTAAATCCTTGCGTTTGCAATACTCTCTCAAGTCCATTCTTGCCTTTAAATTATCTTTAGTCTTGCCTTGAATGTCCATAACAGTGTTAAACACATTATCAAATACATTTTTCTCAATATGCATTACATCGAGATTATGGCGAAATAAATTAGTTCTCCAATACGGTAAATCCCAAAATATACTTCGCTTTGTCCAATTATGCTCAATTCCATACCCAGGTATTTGAATTTGAACAAACTCGGTTATCTTTGGTTTCATATGAATTTGCTGCCATATTTGCTCCCTAGGTTGCCCTAGTCAACCTAGGAGGCGGTTCTGATCTCTCAACCCTATTCTTGTAAAATGCATCTTTATTTCTTCTAAATATGTGATCATTTGGCAAGATTTGTCTGTGGCAATCAAACCATGATGCCTTCCCACCATGCTTCAGTCGGAATGCCTTTGAGTGTTCCATGCAATATGGACATGCCAATTTCCCTGCTGTCATCCATCCTGACAACATTCCATACGCAGGAAAATCATTAACTGTCCACATTAGTGCAGCTCTCATTACAAAATTTTGCTTTGTAGAAATATCATAGGTTAAAGTGCACTCTTCCCACAATAACTTTAGCTCATCAATCAAAGGCTGCAAATACACATCTATCTTACTTTTGGGATTACGAGGACCAGGAATGATCATGGTCAAAAACAAATAAGCAGTTGTCATACACATCCAAGACGGAAGGTTGTAAGGAGTCACAATTACTGGCCAACATGAATATTGTGAACCAGATTGACCATAAGGAGTGAATCCATCAGAACATAATCCAAGTCTCACATTGCGTGATTCAGAAGAGAATTGTGGATATGTTTGATCAAAATGCTTCCACGCTTCGCATCGGGATGGGTGTTCGAGGACACCTTGAACTTGTTGATGCTCATAGTGTCATCTCATATGACGTGCAGAGTTCATAGAAGCATATAATCTCTTTAACCTGGGTGTGAGTGGTAGATAATGCATACGCTTTAAAGGCACCTCCTTACCACCCTTACCTACCTTGTATCGTGAGCTTGGCAAAACCGACAGTCTTTTTTTACTAGGTCATCTTTGTAGTACAACATACAACCATTAATGCAACAATCTATTTGTTTACTGCCCATCCCAAGTTTTGATACCAACTTCTTCGCTCTATAAAAATTAGGGACGAGCAAGTTATCCTTAGGCATACCTTCCTTCATAGCTTTAAGTATATCATCAAAGCTTTGTTGTGATATATTCCCTTCGACTTTAATATTCATCATTCTAACTGCCATAGATAATTCTGAGTGGTCAACACAACCTTCCCATAGTGGTCGTTGTGCAGAGTGAAACAAATCATAAAATTTCTTTGCTTCCCCATTTGTAGGCTCCTCCATGTGTCTCTCGATCTCGCCCATAATTTCTAGCCCAACAGCATCAAAAATCATTAATTCACATGGATTTCTTTGTGGCTCAGTACCTAACGACTGACTACATGTACCTTCTCCGTGCACATTGCTTGCGTTTCTATCATTTGAACTCAATGACCTTTCTCCATGTGAATCCCAACACCAATAGCTTGGCTTGAAACCATGCTTATACAAATCAACCATAACCTCATCCGGAGTTAAGAAAGCTTTGGTTCCATGTTTTTTGCAAGGACACCTAAGTGTACTACCATTAAGAGAATATTGAGGTTGCCTAGTTGCTTGGTTAACAAAATCTCGGACACCTTCTACAAATTCCCTTCTTAATCCCCCCCTGATTTGGAAGAAGTCTATTATACATCCACTTTCGATGCTCGGGAATTTCCATATTCTGTATCATGTAAATAAAAATTTAACAAGGCATATATGTATCATTGAATAGAATTGAAACTAATTCATGTTATATATAAACTAGGAGAAATGGAAGAATGAAAAGTCAGAATCTGTCACGGCCAGGCCGTGATACCCATCACGGCCGTGACATACCATTTAGTGAAGCGTTGAAGGCAGAAGCTGTCACGGCCAGGCCGTGAAGCCCATCACGGCCGTGACATGTCAACTGAGCCAGACCTCTTCAAGGCAGAATCTGTCACGGCCCGGCCGTGATACCCATCACGGCCGTGACAGACCATTTAGTAAGGCAGAAGTTGTCACGACCGTGACATGTCAATCGAGCTGACCCTTCTAGGCAGAATCTGTCACGGCCCGGCCGTGATACCCATCAAGGTTGTGACAGACCATTTAGTAAGGCAGAAGCTGTCACTGACAGGCCGTGATGCCCATCACGGCCGTGACATGTCAACTGAGCCAGACCCCTACTAGGCAGAGTCATCACGGCCGGCCGTGATGCCCATCACGCGCCGTGACCGCATTCTATGGATCTTCAACAACTGATTTGATCTGGTTTTTGTATTGGTTTAGGATTCAAATTGCCCAACCTTATAAATAGGACTATATCTTGGTGATCAATTAGTTATAGGATTATAAATATAAAAGTGAAGCCAAAGCTAATACATCAAGCATAGCTAGATTGTTGATTGAAAATGGAGCATCCTCTACCCAAGTGGTGTCCCTGAAATAGAAAGTTAGTGATGCTAAGGCATGAGCAAGTGAGCAACTCTATTACCTCCCCACTCTTAACATAAGAAAACTGACAAACTCTAAAATAAATACCACTAAGACATGCCTTGCTGAGTGGTTCTTCCATATATCTAACTCTCTATAATGGAAAAAGTCGGAGCCTATAATTTCTAGTTGGGCCACTGAGGCTATTGTTATCCAAGGAGAGAGCTGAAAGGTTTTTTCAAGGAAGAGAAAGAATTGGGTATGGAGCCAATCAATCCACACCCTGAGAAGCTCACTGATTTGAGCTTCCAAAGGTTCCCTATGAAGAGGGGTATCCCTGCCTTGATGGGGTTGTCATCAATGAGTAAATATTCTAAATACTCCAAACTTGACAGTGTTTCAGGAATAGGCCCACCAATAAAATTATGACTCATATCAAGCAAGACTAACCTCTTAAGCTTTCCTAAATCAGGCAGGTATTCTTCCACCGAGGTCAAGTTGCTCTAGACAAACCAAACCACCAATCTGTCTTGGGATGTTTCCTTGTAAGCTGTTCTGGGACAGGCTCAAGACTCTCAGACTAGCAACACTACCCAAACTTGGAGGTATTTCTCCAATGAGGGTTGGATTAGACTGCAAGGCCAGGTGTTCTAAGGAAGAGAAAGGGTCATAAGGCCAAACTCATAAGTATCAAAATCAATAT
This sequence comes from Sophora flavescens, assembly GCA_030762895.1. NCBI lineage: Eukaryota > Viridiplantae > Streptophyta > Magnoliopsida > Fabales > Fabaceae > Sophora > Sophora flavescens. The sequence goes on along the minus strand of CM061062.1, from coordinate 63,834,795 downwards.
CCAAAAACATCATTCATCACCACCAAGAATTTTTGCCAGCACAAATGTCATATAATAATGTTCTCATAATGATTGTTTAAAGAGGCCGGATATTAACATATATTGTTCTGAAAATTCAACCCCTAGATTTTGTTTATATTAATCAACTAGCAAAGTTAATGATATCCATCAAGAGCAGAAAAACAGATATGAGTGAGGGTAAAAGTGAGATAGCTCTTACCTTCTCTGCTAAAGCTTAAGATGGCTTTCAGTGATGATCTGAGATAGGAAGATAGCACTCCCTAAGAGGCTGTGAAGTGCTCCAAAGATCCTCATAAGTGAAAATAATTCCAAATTTCATAAACCTTGCACACATCATAAGGATCAGACCATCTCATGATAAAGAAGGCAAGAGGGTAAATCACCAATCAAAGTAAACTACATAGTGGTTCAGGTGTTTCACCAAACAGCTTGAGAGCAACAATAAATTCATTCAATTACAAAAGAAGATAACAAATACAAAGACAGAGCATACGAGAGTGCAAGAAACATCATTAAAATTTCCAATAGAGTAAAAATCATTGTTACTCAAACCCTCAAACTGTACAATGTATCAATGGAAGAAAATAGGGACAATAGCCATCATATACATATACCAAAATATTGAAGGTTAAAGGTTAGCACCAACCTTTTCAAAAAAAGTCTCCAAGAGCTTTTCAACAGCAAACATACCGTCTGCTCACCAAGCTTTTCAACAAACGCAGACGAGATGGAGATGAACAGTGGAGCGCCTAGCAAGAGAAAAAAGCAAGCAACAGAGGAGGCCAGATGATCGATGGAGATGAATAGACGCAGACGCAGACGCATATGAGGATGACAATGATCGATGAACAGTGGCGAGATGTAGTAAAACGCATACGCAAACGGAGAAGGAAGGGTTTCTTATTTTCCAGCTGAACAACAGATAGAATAGGCTATTAGATTATTAAGTTTAGAATTATACTATTTAAATTTTTCACCCAAAAAGAAGTAGGAGGAGGGCTTTTACGCGCGCGCGGGTCTGCTGAAAAAAATGAGGAGACAAATCCATCTGAAATCCGTCCGAAAATTTCGGACGGATTTCAGACAGATGCAAGATTAATCTAGGAAAATATCGAAAATAACAAATCCGTCTGAAATCCGTCCGAAAATTTAGGACGGATTTCAGACGGATGCAAGATAAATCAAGCAAAATATAGAAAATAACAAATCCGTCCGAAAAATTTCGGACGGATTTCAGACGGATGCAAGATTAATCTAGGAAAATATTGAAAACAACAAATCCGTCTGAAATCCGTCCGAAATTTTCGGACGGATTTCAGACGGATCCAAGATAAATCAAGGGAAATATACAAAATAACAAATCTGTCTGAAATCCGTCCGAAACTTTCGGACGGATTTCAGATGGATCCAAGATAAATCAAGGAAAATATACAAAATAACAAATCCGTCTGAAATCCGTCCGAAAGTTTCGGACGGATTTCAGACGGATGCAAGAGTAATCTAGGAAAATATCGAAAATAACAAATCCGTCAGAAATCCGTCCGAAAATTTCGGACGGATTTCAGACGGATCCAAGATAAATCAAGGAAAATATACAAAATAACACAATCCGTCTGAAATCCGTCCGAAATTTCGGACGGATTTCAGACAGATCAAGGAAAATATAAAAAATAATACAAGCCGTCTGAAATCCGTCTGAAATTTCAGACGGATTAAGGAAAATATAAAAAATAACACAATCCGTCCGAAATTTTCGAAAAATTTCGGACGGAAACGTTTCCGTCCGAAATTTCCGTCCGAAAATTCAAGTTTTCTAGTAGTGAAAGAATATATGCAACGTCTGGTTCTATATTTTTGGAAGAATTATTGAAAAGCTATATTTGAGTAACACTTGTCAAATGTATGAATAAACCATTTAAAAACTCAACTAAGAATATGAGCTCATGCAAACTATTTTGAAGTTCAGTCATATAATACACATTTTCACATAAATGATTTTCATGGATTATATATTCAGCCTAACATTACATTATTTAATGGTTTCTTCTTTAAATTAATTATTAGACTAGTTCATTAAAACTTAAAAGGATGAGAATGAATATGGTCGAACTTTAGAGGTTTAGAGAGAGAAAGATAGAATTACTACTATTATATAGAAAGAGTGTGTGGGTAATGGAATGAAAGGTGGTGATGATGTTAAATTAAGAAAAATATTGTGTAAGCTACTAATAGAAGGTATAATGTAACGATTTTAAATTAAGAAGAATATTATTAAAATAAAAATGATTGTGTAAAGTGTGAACAGCGTACATCAACTTAATTAGCATGCACACATGAAAGAACTGAACGCATGTATAACAAATTAATTAAAGCAACCAAATAGCATGCATCACCAAATTAAAAAAGAACTTCATCATCCTAACTATATATGACAAATTTATATGATTTTTATTTAAGAAAAACAAATACAGAGAGAGAATATTAAAATATATATTTTTGGTTTTAATATTTGAAAGAATATTATAAATATGTATTTTATGTGCAAATATGTACTTATATGGATTAATGGATATAAAGCTAGTCCTCTCTCTCCTCTAATATACACTCTGGTCTCAGCGACTCTCACTCTATGCGTGTTTTAACATGAAGCCCTTGTTGGATAGGGACATGTGGTTAGTGGTTTTGAGTGTTGACAATGAAAATGCACCAATATATTGATGATTTGATTATGTGCCTAAAAGAATATATGGAACTGCAACGTCTGGTTCTATTTTTTTGGAAGAATTATTGAAAAGCTATATTTGAGTAACACTTGTCAAATGCATGAATAAACCATTTAAAAACTCAATTAAGAATATGAGCTCATGCAAAATATTTTGAAGTTCAGTCATATATAATAAACATTTTCACATAAATGATTTTTATGGATTATATATTCAGCCTAACATTATATTGTTATAAGCATGAATTAAATTTATGGCAGATTAAATATGAGAACGATGCACAATTGACATATAATTTGTGCATACAATGTTTAAGGTGTAAGAAAGACTTGTATTATTGTTAAAAATGAATCCACTAGTTACTTTAAATGAATCATATAAGGTGTATTTTGTCTCATGAGTCATGTTTATCTCTACTGAGACTATTTTTGGTGCAAAATGACAAAAAACAAAACACAAAGAAAGAATGTTCCCTAACCCCATCCTTTGGCGCGTGAATTTTTGCCAAAAAAAAAAAATCCACGGCAGAGTCTTAGAAACTGTGTTTGGTAATTTTTGTAGATGATGCCAAAAATAAGAGGAGAATCATCAATCATGTGTGGTCTTCTAAAGTTGAATGGTACTAGTATTTATCTTTATGTGGCAACCAGTTGAACATTTAATAACGGGAAAATGTAACCAAAAACGAGTTCATATTTTACCTCATAAAGATATTCTTATTTTCCGGTAGGATAAAAAATTTTAAGACTTATTTTTGTCCTAAATATTTTTAGGAATTTAAATTAGTACACACGATTTAAAAGGGGGAAAGACTATTTTCATCTGAAATTATATAAGATTAATAATTTAATACATTAGATAACGTTGATGGTAGACTAAAAAAGACAAAAATAATGTTGATAGTTTAATGATAATGGCAACTTAACAATGATTAAATAATATAATAATTCTTAATTATATATTGAGTTCAAGCTTGCATATTGCATATAAAAAAAATAAAAAATGATATATATGGTAAATTTGGTAACTAACTGTGATAAAAAAATCCATGATATTATATGTTCCTGCCGAGATCCGACTTGCCAGGATCTCACCGTAGAACGTTAAACCAAGAGTGAACAATGGGGGTTGTTTTAGATTATGGCTTGACAGAATGTTGTATTCCGGTCCTACGTATCCCAATGGGAATCAAATTCAGACGTAGTTCTAGGTTCAACCCTTGGCCATACGGTGATCTCAATCCCTTAATCTTGTATCTGATGAATACCAGCGAGCAAGGACTCTTCAATAGTCCCTTGGTCGAGCTAGTTTCTCTAATACACTTAAGGGAGAGTTACCGGGGTTAGTGCAAGTGAGTCTCCCTCTTGGACTCTCCTCCTTTTATAATAGGATCCCCATCCCTTTAAGAGATCTGGATATATTTCCTTTTATCTCTTAAATCTTCTTTGAGATGTGATTTCCTTAATTTAAGGGATATTATCTCTTTTAACCGGATAAGGTTGTGTGAGATAATATCAAGATTGATTAAGATGATATCTTAAATTGATCTCTTAACCGTATAAGGTTATTTGAGATAATATCAGGATTATTAAAGGTAATATCAATATCCTATCCTTAATTTAAGGGATATTATCTCTTATAACCGGATAAGGTTATTTAAGATAATATCAGGATTAATAATATCGATATTTTATCCTTCCTGCCTTGGTTGGATTGGGTATCCAAGCTCGGTGGCCGGGTTTTACTCCTCAGCCAGTACACAAGCCCCCCAAGCTTCGAGCTCAACGGAGCGTAGAAGTTTTCATGACAGGAGCCGAGCTTGGCTTTAAAATTATCCAAGTTCAGGATTTATTGAGTAAGACTTCTCCCCTTTTTGCCACAGTTCGATGGCCAATCTTCATACATCGGCTAACATTCGAGTTTAGCGGCTTTGGAAAGTGGGCCTAACAATCCTTTCTTTTGATTTCCCTGGTGGCCGAGCTTGATACCTCGGCCTTACGAGGTTAGAAACTTGGTCTCTTTAGCCTTTCAAGTTGGCAAGGTAAGTGACCGAGCTTCACACTTCGGTCTATATACATCTTTTACTTGTGTGAACACCTCGGGCAACCGAGCTTCACGTTTCAAGTTGCCGAGCTTTATATTTCGGTCAATTCTTAAGTTCAGTGGGCTCGGTGGGTGAGTCTAGTAATCATTTCCCTTTGATTGTTTGGGTTTGGTGATCTAGCTTTATTTCTCGTCCAAGATTTTAGTTTGGTAGGCTCGGTGGCCGAGTTTAACATCTCGACCAGTATATAAGCTCCCCAAGCTTTAAGCTCAGAAGAGCACAAAAGCTTTATGAAAGAAGCCTCCCTTGTCCTTAGTGTCGATAAAGTACAGGATTTGTATAAATCCTCTTACTTCAACTAATCAAGCTCAGTGGCCGGGTTTCACATCTCGGGCAATACTCGAGTTTAGTGTTTGAGGTTCACATCTCGGCCAGTAACATGTTCTAAACAGAAGATACTTCAATCTTACCTTTGTTAAGACAAGTTTAGAAGTCGGTAGCCGAGATTCGACTTATCAATGATTCAGGCTCGAGCCGATCTTTTGGAAAGTAAAGTTCAAACTCGGTCATTAGGAATTTACCTCAGGCTTGTATTTCATCCTTTAATTTTTGATGCTTTCAAGATGCTTATCTTGAGAGTTTGAACTTGATTCACCTTTTTCCGAATGTAGCTCGGTCTTTCATCCTTTTGAGAGCTCTTAACATTTTCTTCGAGTAGCTCTTAACCCTTTTCATTTGGTGGATTTTGAAATACCCACTAACTTGAAACTTGACCTTGAATGTCATTATATTTGCCGATCTTGAAGGTGTGTCTCAGAATAAACTTTCCTAATATCTTTTCCAATTTTTATGAGAAAATAGTTTTCATACAAGTTCTTCATAATAACAATCGAGCTGTAGGCTAAGGGATATCCTTTCTCTGTAATTTCCGATAATATCCTTCCTTTATCCCCATAAGCCCCCCAAGCTCCGAGCTTGAAATAAGCGAAAGAGATTAAATGTCAACCCGCATATCTTAACACGCTTTTTGGTGCCGAGGACTTTGGACTTTGATTCGCGGGAGCATTGCTCGGAAATCTGTTTTTTGTAGAACCAAGTCTTTCTTGGGTTATCGGCTTACTTGGCCGAGCACTGCTTGGATTTTTGTGCGGAGCCAAGTCTTACTTGGGATTCCAGCTTATTGGGTCGAACACTACCAGGATTTCCTTCAAATCTTGGGTCTATGATCTGCTGTGGACATTATCATGGTGCGAAGGTGTTGTGCTCGGTCTAGGATTTTTAGCGCAAGGGAGGAAGCATTGCTCGACCTCGACTTTTTTCAGTGCGTAGTGTGAGGGACCATAGCTCGACCTCGACTTTTTGGTGCGAGGGAGTAATGCTTCGCCTCGGCTTTTTGGGCTTCTGCCCTTTGTTCTTGGCTAGACAATTTTAGCTCGGGCCCTTTAGTGGATTCTCAAGTTATTAAGCCAGCATATGCTCGGCTTTTACTAGAATAGGGCCTTGACGCGAGCATGAAAGCCGCGACCGCTTATGCTCTCCGAGTTTCCTCCATTACCTGTGTTTCAAGCCACGAGCTTTCTAATAATGAAAAGCATGAAGACGGAAGCTGCCCGAACTTTGCGCACTGGGGATGAGCTTGAAAAAGCCGTGGCAAAGTGTGAAGAACAAGATCGGCTAATTGGGCAATTGAAAACTCGAAATGTCGAGCTTGAGAAGACCAACTCCTCTCCTTAATCCGAGCTCTCTAAAATTAATGGATTGACTTTCAGAGGGCTGCCAAGGCTTTAAAGCTTTCCCTTGACAATCTTCAGTAGTTTCTTGCTACTATGAAAAAGGCTAATTGCAAGCTTCAGTTCGAGTTGAAGGAAGCTAAAGCCCAGATTATAAGGGAACGCGTTTCTGGGTTCTCGCGTGCTATAAAACAAATCCAGCGCTTTCTTCCTGATTCTGATCTTTTGAGAGCCGGTGTGGACAAGGATTTTAATAAAGATGGCATAATGGTTCCTTTGTCCGAGCTCGATGATGAGGAAGAGGAGAATAATGAAGAGCAGGTTGGGGGAGAGGAGGAGAACAGAGGAACTGAAGTGGTCGTGCTCGAGCCATCCTCGGTTTCTCTTTCGCAAGCTGAAGATACTATTGGTTCCAACCTTGATGGGGTCTTTGCTTATGGGAATGCTCATGAGTAACTCAGCAAATTTTTAAGATATTTTGTACTCTTGGCTATGCCCTATGTACTTTTGCTTTATGAACGATAAAGACTTCATACTTATGGTATTTAACCCAGCATTTAGATTTACTCGGTTAACTTTCCTAAGTTTTTACTCGCCTTTTGTGCTTGGCGTTTTAATTTGACCTCGTGAGCTTTTTGAGCTCGGCCTTATCGTAGTTAACTATTTCATGTTTTTCTTGCTTACCTTTTTAGGTTCGGCCTTTCGATTTTAGCTTGGTCGGCCACTTCGATAAGGAATTTTGACTTTAGCTCGATCGATTTTAGCTCGATCAACCTTTTTAGGTTCTTTGTTTACCTTTTTAGGTCCAGCATTTCGACTTTAGCTCGGTCGATTTTAGCTCGGTCACATTTTTAGGCTCTTGCCTTTTTAGGCCCGGCATTTCGACAACAGCTTGGTCGATTTTAGCTCGGTCACCTTTTTTGGCTATTGCCTTTTTAGGTTCGGCATTTCGACAACAGCTCGGTCGATTTTAACTCGGTCACCTTTTTAGGCTTTAGTCTTTTTGTGAGTTAGTATGGTGTTTGAGTGCTCGAGCTGATGGAACTATATTTTCCAAGGGAGATGTTCTCCCCACACTGTTCCATTTAAATAGAGCTTGAGCTCAATCTCAATGATTTTTATAGAGGGAGTCTAACTCGGCCTCTATGGTTTTAATTTGAGGAGCTTCGACTCGTTTTCCTCTTAGTCAAATTTTGAGAGGGAGTTTTGGCTCGACCTTTCGGGAGCCGGAGCTGAACTGTGAGTTTTTAGGAAGCCAAAGTTCGACCTTGTGGAAAGGGAAGCACGGAGCTTCGACCTGTTATTTTCAAGGGAGCCGGAGCTCAACCACTTTGTAGTCGCAAATTTTGTGACTCTGGGAGTGGTATCATCCGAGCATCACTTTGCTCAAATATATAAATAATATGATATGATGCTACATAACACAACATTAAAGGCGTGGAGCAAAACATATCAAATCATATTAGATTTAAACTAGATTTAAAGAACAATATCACCTGAGCATTTCGCGGCCTCTGATTTAGGCATTCCCTCAAGCTACTATGGTCGAGCTCTCCTAGACCGAGCCAGTCTTGGCCAAGCTCTCTAAGACATCTTCTTCAGCTTTCCGAGGCTGAGCTGTGGTGGCCGAAGCTCAACCGAGTAGTCGGGAGCCGGAGCTCAACAGAGTAGTTGGGAGCCGGAGCTCAACCGAGTAGTCAGGCCGGAGCTCCAACCAGTAGTCGGGAGCCGGAGCTCAACCTAGTCGGGAGCCGGAGCTCAACCTTGTCAGGAGCCGGAGCTCAACCGAGTAGTCGGGAGCCGGAGCTCAACCGAGTAGTCAGGAGCTGGAACTCAACCAAGTAGGGAGCCTGAGCTCAACCGGTAGTCGGGAGCCGGAGCTCCGCCGAGTAGTCAGGAGCCGGAGCTCAACCGAGTAGTCGGGAGCTGGAGCTCAATCAAGTTGTTTGATTGGAAGGAGTCGTTCCTCGACTTACAAGCGAGAGGGTCGTAGCTTGCCTCTCGATTTGAACCTCAGGAGGAATCGCTCTTCAACTCCCGAGTTGTTTGCTTGGAAGGAGTCACTCCTCGACTTCCAAGTGAGAGGGCCATAGCTCGCCTCTCGATTTGAAACTCGGGAGGAGTCGCTCTTCGACTCCCGAGTTGTTTACTTGGAAGGAGTCGCTTCTCGACTTCCAAGTGAGAGGGCCAGAGCTCGCCTCTCGATTTGAACCTCTGGAGGAATCGCTCTTTGACTCCCGAGTTGTTTACTTGGAAGGAGTCGCTCCTCGACTTCCAAGTGAGAGGGTCGTAGCTCGCCTCTCGATTTGAACCTCAGGAGGAATCGCTCTTCGACTCCCGAGTTGTTTACTTGGAAGGAGTCGCTCCTCGACTTCCAAGCAAGAGGGGTCGTGGCCCGCCTCTCGGTTTAGTCTTGACTCTTTTCTCGGTCAAACTAGACTTGAGTCTTTTCTTAAGCTTGAGCTCGGCTTTTCTATCCTTGTTTCGACGTTGTAGGTCGGGTTTGATGGATCCTTTCTTTTACCGAACACTTGGTGTGCACCGAGAAAACTAAGCATCTCAGGGGCTTCATTTTAATGGTGCCTTTGTCACTGCTTTATATGTTCAACTTTGGAGGAGGCAGCAGCTCCTGGGACTTTGTTGAGCATTTGATTTAGGCATTTTCTCAAGTACCTTGTGGTCATAAGTCTGGTGACTCATGTGCGCAGACGAATTATGAACAGTGTTGCCTTATATATTTGTTCTGAATTGAAGATCGCGCCTCGATCTGTTTAGTCATGTAAGTGATGGTCGAGCTTGGGAAGGCGGCGGCGATGGTTATCATCCTCTCAGCTCTGGCGTGCAAACTGGTACGACCCGCCACTGGTGGGAGGCCGCGGTGCAGCTCGAAGGCATCCACGATATCGGATCGGATTTGTCCTCCTGGGGTTGAGATCTGGCTCGCGATCTGGTTTCGTGGACGATCTTGTGTACGGTTGCGGAACTGGTTCACGACCGCGGCAGCGTTCCTCGTCCCTGATCATCAACACATCTAGTGCGCCTTCGTCGTGTAGCAGAGCTGATGCGCGTTCGTCGATGAGGACTAGGTTCGAGCACTACGATGGTTCCGGTAAGTGCGAAAGACATGGCGGCACGATTTTTTCCTTTCTCGATTAATGGTCGGAAAACCAGGACAATACGGTGGCTGGTGGAAGAATGAGTGGTCGGGGCAAAGTTTTACCTGTTCCCACGGTGGGCGCCAAATGTTCCTGCCGAGATCCGACTTGCCGGAATCTCGCCGTAGAACGTTAAACCAAGAGTGAACAATGGGGGTTGTTTTAGATTATGGCTTGATAGAATGTTGTATTGCGGTCCTACGTATCCCAATGGGAATCAAAGCCAGACGTAGTTCTAGGTTCAACCCTTGGCCATACGGTGATCCCAATCCCTTAATCTTGTATTTGATGAATACCAGTGAGCAAGGACTTTTCAATAGTCTCTTGGTCGAGCTAGTTTCTCTAATACGCTTAAGGGAGAGTTACCGGGGTTAGTGAAAGTGAGTCTCCCTCTTGGGCTCTCCTCCATTTATAATAGGATCCCCATCCCTTTAAGATATCTGGATATATTTCCTTTTATCTCTTAAATCTTCTTTGAGATGTGATTTCCTTAATTTAAGGGATATTATCTCTTTTAACCGGATAAAGTTGTGTGAGATAATATCAGGATTGATTAAGATAATATCTTAAATTGATCTCTTAACCGTATAAGGTTATTTGAGATAATATCAGGATTATTAAAGGTAATATCAATATCCTATCCTTAATTTAAGGGATATTATCTCTTATAACCGGATAAGGTTATTTAAAATAATATCAGGATTAATAATATCGATATTTTATCCTTCCCGCCTTGGTTGGATCGAGTATCCAAGCTCGGTGGCCGGGTTTTACTCCTCGGCCAGTACATTATCAATTCTCATCAAAACTGTTGTGAATTCAACTCTAAATTGCAGTTGAGTATTGCACAGAGATGTTCACACACATACACAAAAAATAGAATTGCAGATAAACAGAAGAAGACATACGGGAATTATCTTTGTACGGCCTCATGCACGTATGGCCATATTCTCTTATTGTTATTATTTCTCTCAGTTTAATTCCTATTAGTATTTTTTCATTGTTATATATGTCATGTGTTATGTACTTATGTCCAACTATCATAGAAGAACCTTAATTTTTCTCCACTTAATTTGTTGTGTAGGAAAAAAAACAATTCATCTAAGGATCGAGAGTTATAAGGTGATAATGGGTTTAATTCATCCACTAACATAACACACTAATTATTAACAATTGCCAATAAAAAATTTCATCTAAGGATTAAAATACCATTCTAACCATTCATTCCTGCCTTTAACCACACACTCTTTCTATATAATACTCCCTCTGGTCCTTATTATAAGAAATAAATGGATACTTTTTTTTTGTCATAAATATAAGAAACATGCATCAATTTTGATAAATATTAAATGTTAATTTCCAATTTTACCCTCATTTATTATAGGATTATATTTACGAGATAGTATCAACTTTCCATACAAATGGAACATTAATTAAGATTAGAAGGGTATTTTTGTAAATTTATATGAATATTAATTATAATTAGCTTATTTCAATGCATTTCCTTGATATATGTGTTTTAGGGTTTTGTTTCTTATAATAAGGACCAGAGAGAGTAGTAAAGTAATTTTTTTAAATAAACATAAAGTATATTGATTTAGAATATTATGAGTATTCTAACCCATATACAAGAGGAATAAGAAAAAACAAATCAAGCCAATATAAAGTAATTCTATCTTTCTCTCTCTAAACTCTAAATCCACCGTGCATGGCTTCACACTCTCTTCACTAGAGAGCTTTGCTGGTGTTGACACTTGACATTGACCTCATCGCCATTTGAAAGTCATGGTCAATAGAAGGAAGAGAAGGTGTCGTTGGTGGTCCCATCTACAATCATTATTTATTGATTCTGGCAGGTGAATGAGGTGATAGAATAGTTTGAGGATATATTTTAACCAAAAAAAAAAAGGAAGAAGAATAGCCTGAGGATATTCTTTCCGAAGAAATGATAGATGCACACCCAAAATTGACATCTTTGTTAATTGGTACAATTATTTGGTTAATTCAGTTCATTATATGGTTAATCACGTGTAAATATTTGGTTAATTTACACCCATTAATCATATAAAAAATTGAATTACCTAGATTTTTGTTTGTGATTAACCAAATATTTACATGGAAAATAAGCTTCATATAACCCATTAACCATATAATGAACTGAATTAACCAAAAATTTACACATGATTAACCAGGTGTCAACTTTGGATGTCAACTTTGGGTGTGCATCTATCATAACTCATTCATTCAGTCTCATCCTTTGAAGTTTTAACTTTTAATGAACTAGTCTAATAATTTCATTAATTTGAATAATAAACCATGCATTAAATAAATTATAAATTCTCATTTATATTTGGATTTTTTAATGTAATTATTATTGTTTTAGGAAATGTATCCATGTTTTCTTATTCTATTTAATTTATTAATTTATTTTTAATAAAAGTATTAGCTTATGCAATTTTAAGTCAAAAGACTTCAACTTCGTGGTTAGGTAAATTCATTTTTAAAGTGATGATTTCAAACTTTAAACTTGTAATGTTTAAGTTAATGTTTCAGTATTAATTTTAGTATGTTTATAATGATCGATCATTTTTTGGTCATGTTTTCTTAATTGGCTACTGTTAAATGTTCGCGGCACAACAATTTGACCTTCTATCCATACCATAAGCATTAAGCAACTACATTAAAAAAAAAATTAAAAAAAAACTCAATTAAATGGCTTCCAACATTATATGAATATATATATGAGTTATCCTCTAATGTATCAATGATTAAAAAAACAAGAGTACAAATTTAATTTCCCTGTCCAAGACCACCCATCCAAGCAATCTCAACATTGTAATTACTAACTACAAAATTAATAAAACTCAAATTAGACTCAAGTTATAACACCCAAGAAAACCTACAAAATAAAACTGGTTAATTAAGAAGCATTTACTATCATTTATTAAAGTATTACAATTAATTAAAAAAAGGTTTTAATATATTTTTTTTGTTTATTAAGATAAAAAAAAAACTTGTATTTAGGGGTTATGTGGTTGGGGTAGGGGAGTTAAGGAGTGGAGTGATAAATAGGGAGAGGGTTCAAAACTCACTCACTGACAAATACTAACATCAACATTAATTCAACATTAACATTTGCCTATAAAAAAATACTTGTATTTTTATTTTATAAATTATATTTTCAATTTCTTACTTCACATGTTTCAAAATATATTAGTCATTATAGACATGTGGTAGGTCCGAGTGGTATGTAATGGGCTCGGGCCCCTAATTAAGGAAGTGGTCAGGTGTTCAACTCATAGCTCTTGTGTATGGAAAATTAAAAAAAACCTAGTTGGGAGGGGCAACTCTTATATGTCGTCCAGGTCCCTCGATGGAGATTAACCACTGTTTACGAGATACTGTGTATCAATGTTGTCTAGATAGAATGTTTGTTATTGTTACAGTGTATACGTACGGGTTCGAGTACCCCGAGCGAGTACTCGCTTTAATATTATTTGACTTATAAAAAAATGTATCAATGACAAGGTTCCCTAAAAAATATATTGGTTGTTAAAATATTTTGTAATTTAATATATTTATCGCATTATAAAATTAATATAATATTAATTATATTATTACTCGGTATATATAATTAAAAATGTTTTTATGCTTTTAACCTTTTTCTTTCCAATCATACATTTTATGAGAATTGGTATCATAATTTTCTTTATGACAGTAGTTACCGAATTTACTCTTTATGTATCATTTCTTTTTTTATACAATGCATCACAACATGAACTTAATTAACAGCTATTATATTAATCATTGTCAAGCTGCCATTATCATTAAACCATCAACTTTTTTTTTTTCTGGTGTACCATTATCATTAAAACTTGTGTACTAATTTAAATGGATCCGGATTCCCTGCAGTAGCTATTTCACCATTTGCCGCAGTTGTATAATCTACCATCATTAGATTTGTTTCTCTCACATTTCTAACCCTTGATTTGTTTTGTCCAAAAAAATAACACAAAAATCCAAGTGGAGAGAGATAGAGATAGACTATTGCAGGGAATCTGCATCCAGTTTAAATTCCTTAAAATACTTATGACAAAAAAAAAGTCTTGAAATATTTTATTCCATTTTTCTGTCACTATCAAGTAGTTATTATCATGTTGAGCTAGTTCTTAATGTTAAAAAAGCCCAAGAACTGCTTCTGGAATGGCATATGGAGACATTCTTAAAGGTAGAAATTCTCTTTAAACATGCTTACATGCATATTAGCTTTTTTTAATATATATTTTATGGTGTGCAAGTCATATTAAGAATATCCGTATTTTCATTAACATATATAATTTTACATATATCAAAAGTATAATTATTTGCATGCTTAAGATGAAAAATTCTCTAGCCTAAAATTTTCTCATGACATGCATGAGTTAGCATCTCAAGATATACAAATTATGAGTGGTCAACAATTAAAAAAAAAAATCTTATCTATGTTACTCTATGAATTATTATTATTATAGTATAAAAAGAGAAAGAGTTGGAAGGTTGTGTCCACATGCATAAAGATAAAATACATGATTCTCCTCTTATTTTTAGCATCTGTCTCAGACTCTGCTGCGGGTTTTTTATTTGGCAAAAAAGTGGTGGTACGGTGGAGATTCTTCATGCACCGAAGGATGGGGTTAGAGAACATTGTTTCTTTGTCATTTAGCACCAGAAATAGTCTCACAAGATAAAGCATGACTCATGAGACAAAATACACCTTATATGAACCAACTGAAGTAACTAGTGGTTTCGTTTTTAACAATAATATTACGAGTCTTCCTTACACCTTAAACATTGTATGCACGAAAAATAAATGTGCATAATGAATGCCACCACCTTAGGCCCCTCTTTTTTTTAAAAAAAAAATATATATATATATATATATATATATATATATATATATATATATATATATATATTAATGACAATTAGTTTGGTAAGTGGTTGAATAACAAAACCTAGTTCCGCATACAATGTATGTATTATTGAGATCGAAAATCAATCACAAGTGCAATTCACATTTGATGAAAATATTAGTGATGAAATCACATATAGTTGAAGAATCTTTTCATATTGAATATTTTCTATACATATTAGATCAATATATTACTTCTATTGAGATTTGAGACACCATTTGAACAATTTTTATCATATAGCTATTTTTGGTTTTTAATTTTAATCCGAAAAGTTTAAAACTTTAGATGAGGATGAATCTAAAAATATTGTTTTAATCTTGTTTTTTTTTTTAAGATTTAGTGAACATTCAGGTTTTAATGGTCTTAATTTATTTGCAGAATTAAAAGTATTGAGAAAATTGCTAAGAGAATAAATTAATACTCCGTTAGAAGTATTAAATTATATCAATTTTTTTTTCTCAAATGTATCAATTTCTTATACAAGCATATTAACTTATTTAATATATATTTTATCTTTTTTTAATATATATTTTATCGTGTGCAAGTCATATTAAGAATATCTGTATTTTCATTAACATATTTAATTTTGCATATATCAAAAGTATAATTATTTGCATGCTTAAGATGAACTTTTGGGATTTGTCTTGGTTGTTGTTGCTAGTGGTCATTATCATAGAATATTGATCATGATGTTCTGTTTTTTATCTTTATCTGTTTTATTTTGGTGATGCGCCTATTTGGTTGCTTTGTTATATTTGGGTTCAGTTCTTAAATTCACGTGTGCCATGCTAATTAAGTTTATACATCATTTTTCTTTTAAAATTAGTACTCCTACATGAACTAATTAATTTGCTTCGTGAATTCAATCGGCTCTAATTCCCCATTGCCAATTCACTGTCAATATTCATGCATGGCTTCACTCTTCACTAGAGAGCTTCCCTGGTGTTAACATTGGCCCCATCTTATTAAAAGTTTTAGCTTATGCAATTAATTTTATTTTATTTTGTTTTGTTTCATTCCATTTCTTATATTTCATTCCATTTCATCCTATTGATTTATTGTCAGATATCCAAGCATTGCCGTAAGCGCATTTTCCTATCTTAATTTATTCTTTAATCGAATGTGAACACATGTTCAATTCATATCTCCCTTTCTTGGCTTAAACTTATATATCATCCAAATGGTTTCCTATTTAATAATATTATTTGCACATATTTGTTATACTACTATTTATTTGGTTACTATAAAATAAAAATAAAAAACACATATGAATTCCAACATGCTCCCTTAGAAATTTAATTTTTCTTGTAAAAAAAGATGTAATAAAAATATTTGTGTAAGTAACAATAATCTGATTACTTCCACTTGCATGTACTAAGTGTGTAAATTATAATTCAAACCTTTCAAGCTAGCTCTAGTTATTTTTAGTTAATTGCAACGCGTAGAGTTCTATAGTCTATAAAAAATGACTTTAAAAATGAATTTACCTAACCGCCAAGTTCTTGTCTTTTGACTTAAAATTGCATAAGCTAATACTTAATTTTATTAGAAATAAAAAAAAACATGGATATATTCCCTAAAACACTAATAATTACATAAAACAAAAATGCAAATATAAAATGAGATTTATAATTTATTTAATGGTTTCTTCTTTAAATTAATTATTAGACTAGTTCATTAAAACTTAAAAGGATGAGAATGAATATGCTCAAACTTTAGAGGTTTAGAGAGAGAGATAGAATTACTACTATTATATAGAAAGAGTGTGTGGGTAATGGAATGAAAGGTGGTGATGATGTTAAATTAAGAAAAATATTGTGTAAGCTACTAATAGAAGGTATAATGTAACAATTTTAAATTAAGAAGAATATTATTAAAAGAAAAATGATTGTGTAAAGTGTGAATAGGGTACATCAACTTAATTAGCATGCACACATGAAAGAACTGAACGCATATATATCAAATTAATTAAAGCAACCAAATAGCATGCATCACCAAATTAAAAAAGAACTTCATCATCCTAGTTATATATGACAAATTTATATGATTTTTATTTGAGAAAAACAAATACAGAGAGAGAATATTAAAATATGTATATTTGGTTTTAATATTTGAAAGAATATTATAAATATGTATTTTATATGCAAATATGTACTTATATGGATTAATGGATATAAAGCTAGTCCTCTTTCTCCTCTAATATACACTCTGGTCTCAGACTCTCACTCTACGCGTGTTTTAACATGAAGCCCTTGTTGGATAGGGACATGTGGTTAGTGATTTTGAGTGTTGACCACGGAAATGCACCAATATATTGATGATTCGATTATGTGCCTAAAAGAATATATGGAACTGCAACGTCTGGTTCCATATTTTTGGAAGAATTATTGAAAATCTATATTTGAGTAACACTTGTCAAATGCATGTATAAACCATTTAAAAACTCAATTAAGAATATGAGCTCATCAAAATACAATTCTAAATTATCGATAAATTAAAGTTAGTGAGATGAGAGAGAAAGTTAGTGAGAGAGTGGCTGAGGGTGAGTGGATTAAGGTCAACAGAAAAGGAAAATACTTCACGAAACCTGAGAGTTATTGGGTAAGGGAGAGATCAACCCAACACCTCAATAGAGATACTTCACTCAGATTAGGTACTCAACAAGGGTGCTCATTACTGCTATTGGGTTAATAGTTATCAATAGATCAGTGCAGGTGAAGATTAACGTGTTAGACTCAATGACTTAGAGATTTTGATATATGACAAATACAATTTAATGGGTGTGCAAGTGTTTTAGTGTCAAATTGCAAAGACAGGTATCAAGCAGTGATCAACAAGTTAATTAAGCTAATTCAAGGAAAATATTCAAGGAAGAACTTGAAGGAATCAAGGAGCTGCATGTAGAAATCAAAAGAGCAAAGTCAAATATCAAAGGATCATCAAGACCAAGCTTAACAGAGAATTTTAGATTTAAGTCTTAGATGATTTGTAAGAGAAAGAAATCTCTTAGTCACAAAATAGCTCAACTAAAAAGATGCATGAAGAAAATCAATTTTCATAACTTGCATTAAAAGGAATAAGTTTTTGTTAATGAAAATGATTTTTGGAATTTGATAGTGTGATTTTACATCATGTTTTCTGTACACTTTTGCATGCATTTTTTCATATAGATTAGGCATTCTTTATTTTATTTTTAGTTAGTTTTCCCTTGGAACGGGTAAGGCGGTGTTATGGTGTTGTTTTGCAGAAATTAAAGATAAAATGCCCAAAATGAGCCATGATGGAGCCTGGATTAAGTTGGAGCTTTAAAAATGAAGAAAGGATAGCATAAATCAAGAGTGAATTATGAATTGGAATCTCAAGTGGCATTTGAGAGAGGTTCAACGTGAAAGTTAAGGTTGCTGGATGAGAAAAAAAAAGAGTATTGAATGGAAAAGTTTAACAAATGCGTTATTAATGTGGAAGATTGAAATGGGACAGTTATGTGAATAAAAATAAAGATAAGGCAAGAATGAAAAGTAATGCATACAAAGAAGGAATTGTTGGTTTATGACAATTGAAATCAATTAGTCCAAAGGGGTCCACGTTAATTAAGGCTAAAGAGAAGACAAAGTGATTTGCAATGTGAAAGTGAGAATAGAAAAGTAACGTGAATCAAGGAAATAAATTGCCAAAGAACATGAATTAAATGCACAAGGGACCCGCATGAGAAATCAAAAGAGAGAAATCAAAGATTAAAAATCTGAAATTTATTGCTAGATGGATACAAAAGACCAAGGGGCAGCGTCAGTTATGACAAGGAGGCCAAAAGGCAGCACCATTGAAAGAGATATAATTCTCTCAGAGACTTGGACAGAGAGAGATATTATTCTCTCAGAGAGAGACCAGGAGGGGCGTGATTTTCTTGAGTCAGAGGCAGCTTCTGGAGGATTGCTCCCATGGAATCCCTTCTTTCCTTCATCTATGTTTCTTTGTATTCTCTTTTTATGAGTAGTTAAATCCCTGTTGTTGGGATTAGATGTAGCCAACTGATTATCATGTATTTATCTTGACTGATTATTCTATGTTCATGTCTTCATATTAGTGATTAATTTTCTATGCTTAATGCTTGTTGTGGCTAGCACCCCCATGACTCGATTTGTGTTTTGGTATGCAATGGGGACGTTCGTATCATAACCGGAATTGAATTTAATCACCTAGTAACCCTTTCATCTAGGAATGGAGTTAGGTTTATTAGTAATCACATGATCCCTAATATTAATGCAAATTCATTAATCTAGGCCACCTAAGAGATTAGGGTCTATTAGTGGAATTAGGCTCTTGTCATCCGAGAGATCGGGACTTGAGTAGTTTAGTGGATTGATTTTAATATCTGAAGCATGAATGGGAGGTATCTAGTCCTGATATTGCATGAGATAGAGGGTTGGTGAAGTCTGGTCCCAACATATCATTTCTGCACTCCAAGTGTTCGATAAAAAGACAAAAAGATTTTTATTTCTTTTCTTTTGTTTATTTTGAATTCTCTTGATTTCTCTGTTTAGTCTAGATAGTTGCTGAGTTTGCGAATTGGTAGTTGACATCCAATCCCCGTGGATACGATAAACCGGTCTTACCACCGTATTACTTGCACGATGGGGTATACTTGCCCGGATTCGTCTAACAAGTTTTTGGCGCCGTTGTTGGGATTGGTTTTGCCAATATCATTAGTAACAAAGGAGGCAACTAATTTAGACATTTTTATTTCTTTTATTTTCTGTATATATTTGATCTTTTTGTTTTGAGCTTTGGTAGTGCCAGGTGGACGAAATTCATGGAAAATTTTTATTATCCACTCGATGAGGAAGCCTCCAAATCACGTTTTGGAAGACAACTGGTGTTTGGGAGACGTCATGGATTTGATGGATCATGTTACTCCCGCACAAGTTGATTATACGACGGGAAGGCTTACATATAACTTCTCCGAGGAGGATTGGGAAACCTTTTGTTCCTATTTGCCACCTCCACCACCATGTATGATTCCCATAGAGCCACAAGAATCCGCATTTGAGAAAAATCTGGTTGTGGGAATGGATCACAATGAAGATGAAGTGGTGGTGGTAAGTGAACCACAACAAGAGGAATTACCTTCCACAAATCCTTGGGAAACAACAAGTGAGAAGGCGGTGCATTTGGAAAGCACTCCCTCCACCATGCTTGCTGAATTTTCTGCATTAAATAAATATGTTGGCTTGCATGCATGTGTGGATAATGGTAAGTTAGCCCCTTCCACTTGTATGTCACACTTCCTCTTGAAAATTCCACTTGACCCGAGAGGAAGTGAATTTATAATTGCAAAGGTCAATGGAATTTCCACCCAATGGCTGGGTGGAATTGAGAATAAAGTTATATTATCAATTGCAATCACCACCCCAATTTCCATTTGATCCGGAGGAGGATCCAGTTGATGCTTTTCAATAAGTCAAGCTAGTGGCATTAAAGAAGCGCTTATTGGGAGGCAACCCAAGTTTTATTTCCCTTTTCCTTTTTCCTTTTTTCCCTTTTTGTTTAGTTAGATTTGATTTTTGATTTTTAAACTCTTGAATAATTTGAGAAGATCAAGAGTTTTCTTTTACTAATAAAATTGCCAAGTGATTTCAGGGTAAGAAGGAAGGAGGGAAGAGCAATAAGACAAGAAAAAGCAACCCAACTTTCAGGCAGTTTCTGACTGAAATGAAAGTCAACACCCGCTACCGCCTCGGTAAGTCGTTCCAATTTTTTGCTTTAGTTTATTTTTATTCCCTCTCTCCATCTTGATTGTTTACATTGGGGACAATGTAAATTTTTAAGCTTGGGGTAGGGGTATTTTGCATTTGTATTTTGCATGTTGCATTCATATAGTTTTGCATGATAGCTTTGCATGTTCACACAATTAGATTGCCCTTGCCAGAATTTTGTATCTAATTGTGAGAACTAAGTGCCCAATAATTTGTGATAGTGAATTGTTAAACCCAATTCTGTTATTCTTGTGATATGGCTGCAAATGAAAATGTTTAAGATAATCTTGGATAGTTGATAATTAGCATATGGTTCTGAGGATTTGTGTTTTTCATTGATTCTGAACTAAAATGTGAGATTTTGAGCCAAAGGGGTACTCACAAAATTTTACCCCATTCTTTGTGTTAGAGTGTTATTCCTCTTGGATTGTTTTCTCTAGAACTTGACTTGAAACCATTTTAAAGCTTAAAAATTTTTGAAAACATTTTTGAAAATGATTGAGGCATTAGGTATTTTTTCCGGCCTTCTGAGCTTTTAATGATGAAATGCTACCCCTTAGTTGCCCAATTTTGAGCCTGAAAGAATAAAAATGCTTTTCTTGGTACCCTGAAATGTTTTGATAAATATGTTTGCTAAGGGACATTCTAAAGTATAACAAAAGGGTGAAAAAGGTAGTTGGAAGTTTGGGAAAAGAATCAGAAAAAATAATTCTCTTGATTTGAAAATTCTTCCCTTCTCCAAATAAAAGAAAAAGAAAAGAAAAAAAAAGAAGAAAAAAAATAGATAGAGAAGGGGAAGACAAAAAGAAAAAGAAATGAAAAAAAATAAAAAGAAAAAGAAAGAAAAGAAAGGTGGAAAAATAAATTGAAAACCCAAGAAGGTATTTTAGAAGGTCATGTTTGCAATGCTTAATGTTTTGTGTAGCCTTTTGAAATGTCCTTTTATTGATTTCCCCACCTAACGATTAATCCCATGGCCACATTACAACCAAGTGAAAGACCTCTTGATTCTAATGTGTTTTCATTAATAACGTAGAGATTTGGTTGATAGTCAAGCCTATGGTAGGATTCATTCCTTGAGGAAAATTGAGTGAAATGTCTTATCCCCTAAACAATTGAGTGAGGTGAGAAAGAGAGCCAAGCAAATGAACAAGCTTGGGGTGAGCTTCAAGTGAGAAAGAGTGCCCAAATAATTGAGAACATGAGTCTAAGGAACCTAAGCCTCTAATTGGACTTGAATTGATTGTCTCCTGCTGAATTGTTTAAAATGCCTATTATTTGGATTAGTATTTACTCGGGTTCTTGGTTCACTATCCACTGCCTTGATTAGTTTGATCTTGTGGCCTTAGTGATTGCTTGAGGACAAGCAATTGAATAAGCTTGGGGTGATTTGATAGTGTGATTTTACATCATGTTTTCTGTACACTTTTGCATGCATTTTTTCATATAGATTAGGCATTCTTTATTTTATTTTTAGTTAGTTTTCCCTTGGAACGGGTAAGGCGGTGTTATGGTGTTGTTTTGCAGAAATTAAAGATAAAATGCCCAAAATGAGCCATGATGGAGCCTGGATTAAGTTGGAGCTTTAAAAATGAAGAAAGGATAGCATAAATCAAGAGTGAATTATGAATTGGAATCTCAAGTGGCATTTGAGAGAGGTTCAACGTGAAAGTTAAGGTTGCTGGATGAGAAAAAAATAAAGAGTATTGAATGGAAAAGTTTAACAGCTGCGTTATTAATGTGGAAGATTGAAATGGGACAGTTATGTGAATAAAAATAAAGATAAGGCAGTAATGAAAAGTAACAGACAAAGAAGGAATTGTTGGTTTATGACAATTGAAATCAATTAGTCCAAAGGGGTCCACGTTAATTAAGGCTAAAGAGAAGACAAAGTGATTTGCAATGTGAAAGTGAGAATAGAAAAGTAACGTGAATCAAGGAAATAAACTGCCAGCAACATGAATTAAATGCACAAGGGACCCGCATGAGAAATCAAAAGAGAGAAATCAAAGATTAAAAATCTGAAATTTATTGCTAGATGGATACAAAAGACCAAGGGGCAGCGTCAGTTATGACAAGGAGGCCAAAAGGCAGCACCATTGAAAGAGATATAATTCTCTCAGAGACTTGGACAGAGAGAGATATTATTCTCTCAGAGAGAGACCAGGAGGGGCGTGATTTTCTTGAGTCAGAGGCAGCTTCTGGAGGATTGCTCCCATGGAATCCCTTCTTTCCTTCATCTATGTTTCTTTGTATTCTCTTTTTATGAGTAGTTAAATCCCTGTTGTTGGGATTAGATGTAGCCAACTGATTATCATGTATTTATCTTGACTGATTATTCTATGTTCATGTCTTCATATTAGTGATTAATTTTCTATGCTTAATGCTTGTTGTGGCTAGCACCCCCATGACTCGATTTGTGTTTTGGTATGCAATGGGGACGTTCGTATCATAACCGGAATTGAATTTAATCACCTAGTAACCCTTTCATCTAGGAATGGAGTTAGGTTTATTAGTAATCACATGATCCCTAATATTAATGCAAATTCATTAATCTAGGCCACCTAAGAGATTAGGGTCTATTAGTGGAATTAGGCTCTTGTCATCCGAGAGATCGGGACTTGAGTAGTTTAGTGGATTGATTTTAATATCTGAAGCATGAATGGGAGGTATCTAGTCCTGATATTGCATGAGATAGAGGGTTGGTGAAGTCTGGTCCCAACATATCATTTCTGCACTCCAAGTGTTCGATAAAAAGACAAAAAGATTTTTATTTCTTTTCTTTTGTTTATTTTGAATTCTCTTGATTTCTCTGTTTAGTCTAGATAGTTGCTGAGTTTGCGAATTGGTAGTTGACATCCAATCCCCGTGGATACGATAAACCGGTCTTACCACCGTATTACTTGCACGACTGGGTATACTTGCCCAGATTCGTCTAACAGAAATAAGAAGCGCTCGTCCAACACAAGTAATAGAAGCGCTCGTCCAACAATAAAGTAAAAGAAGCGCTCGTCCAACACAAGTGATAGAAGCGCTCGTCCACTGAAGTGACAGAAGCGCTCGTCCACTAAAGTGATACAAGCGCTTGTCCACTAAAGTGACAGAAGCACTCGTCCACTGAAGTGATAGAAGCGCTCGTCCACTAAAGTGATAGAAGTGCTCGTCCACTAACGTGACAGAAGCGCTCGTCCACACAAGTCTTTGGACTTGCTAAGTCCTTAATGAGAAGCTCCGTCCAATATCGTGGCATATGGAGCTCGTCTACTAGGTTACGTTCAACCAGTTAAAGGAGTATCCGTCCAATGACGTGTCATATGGAGCTCGTCTATTATTTCGAGAACCAGAATCAAGAAAACAGATTCTGTTATCAGATCCAAATCTGTTTTAATTGATCCCAACGACTCTAACTTGTTTTCTATATAAAGAGGGATCAAAGGAACACTTTCAACGATATCATATCAATACAACATATCAAAACAGATCAGAATTTTTACGAAATCAATTTGAGAAATCAATTGTGAAAATCATTCATCATCTTTCTTGAGCTTATTGTGAAAAGAGTATTTCATTCTCATAAGTGATTCAATTTGTATATCTGACTATTGAGAGTTAGGAATCAATCTTTTCTTTCTATTTGATTGTAAAGAGAGAGGGAGCCTCTTTGTGTGATTAGGGTGAGGTATCCCTAAGGAAGAACATGGAGGCTCTTCACAAGAGTGTGGTATCTAGAGGTGAAGGAATGCTCTGTGGTGTAAAGGTTTTTCAAGCTACCTGGCTAAAGCTAGTTGTGTTAGTGTGTGAAAACCCACAGTGAAATAGACAACTATAAACACGAGAAGGGGGGGGGGGTGAATTGTGTTTATCAGAATTAAAGCTAAGTTGAAATCTTTTCACAAACATAATCTAGGTTTGGACGAGTGGAAGGATACAGGATGGACGGGTGACTTTTGGCAAACACACCACTTGATAGATGTAAGAAAACTAAAGCAACTAAAGAGTTTAAGGAAAGAGAGATTGACACGGTTATTTATCCTGGTTCACTCTTCAAAGCAAAGAGCTACATCCAGTCCTTGGCAGCACCAAGATTTATCCACTATAACTGATCAGGTTACAAACTCAAGTATTGTTTGCACACCTAGCCTCTTCAGGCTCCAAGACAAGTATTCTTTGCACACCTAGCCTCTTCAGGCTCAAGACAAGTATTCTTTGCACACTTAGCCTCATCAGGCTCACTCAGGTTTATTTGAGAGATTTGGTTTGTAATAAATACAACTTCTCACAGACAGATCTTTCACTAACACTCAGAGAGTGGTTTAAATGTAAAGCTTAGGAAAGTTTGCGTAATAACTTCAAATGATTGAAGAATACAGAATGAAAGAGTGAAGATATTAATGTGCAGAGTAATGACTCTTTAATGCTATGTTTATTCTCTCTTATTCTTCATCTTCAATGACTTCTGTATTTATAGTCTTCAAGCATTTAGGATCTGTAACGCCCTGTTTTTCCTGTACTTCGATTATCAGTAAATACATGTTTAATTGAATTTATTTTTGATAAAACCTATATGATGATTTTAATTAAAATAAAATCATTTCCCCGTGTTGTTTTATTGTATGAAGTCACGGTAAAATTTTTGGTTGAAAATTCAGACGAAAATCAGTCTGTGTTTTCTCTGTCAGTACTAGTTTACTGAGACAGAAACCTAATTTTAATCCGTGAACGAGACGATGGATCTTTTCATGAGGTTTTGTGTGGGTTTGGTAAATTTTTGAATTTTGTTGTCCGGGAATAAAATATAATATTTTATCCGGACGAAACCTTCAGAAAATACGATCGGATGCGCAACCGGTTACGTATTTAAGCAGTTAAAGGAACCCTAAAGGATGAGAGAAGGCTTGATGGTATGCCTAATTAAATTCTTATGACACACTTTAAAGTAATCATGATTACTTTTTCAAATTATAATCTATTTTATTCCAAAAACCCATTAAACCTTCCTTAAATGATCCAAACAATGCCTTAAACCAAAACTTCCTCTCCAAGCCTTGCTCCCTCTCCTCTAGGCCATGCACCCCTCCCCCTTCCTCTGTAAATACCACTCTTCATCTTCACTTCATCACTTTCCTTTCTTCTACTCCATTAAAACTCTTAAGCTTTCATATTTTTCTTAACTTCAAGCTTCCAAAGCTCTAGTTTTTCTTCTTCTTTTCACTAAGTGTTCTTCATCAAAGTTGTTCCTCTTGATTAGGGTAATACTCTCATGTATTCTTTTCTTTAAAAACTTCATCTTTTTCTAAAGTTTCTTCTTTATGTCATATATGAGCTTTTATCTTCAAAAATCTCTCAAAAATGGTAGAAAACTCCTTTTGAGTTGAAACCAATTTCTATGGTCTTGTATTTACTTGTAGTTTAACATACTAAGAGGTTGTATAAATCAAAAATTTCCATCCTCTATTTCTTGAGGAGGCCGAATCTACTCATGATGGCCTAGGGAGTGTTTTGTTTCAACTTCTTTTACATGATCATGTGTTAGTCTTTTTTTAAGTGTTCCTTGATCATTGAATCCATAAATCTTGAAAGGTTTTGATAGCTTGTTTTCCCATGATGGCCAAAACTATGTATTAGTGGCCGAGGATACTATGTTTCAACTTATCCAAGTGTGATCATGAACTTAGAACCCTAATACATTGTGATGCTTTACTTTATTCTTGCTTCATTTATTTATTGTGCTTTCTTTATGGCTTTCCTTACTTGTGCTTATTTATTTTTATGTCATTATGTTCATGTCATTTACTTCCATGTTCTTTATATTCATGTCTTTTATTCTATGTCATTTATATTTATGCCATTTACTTTATGTCATTTACATTATGTCATTTACTTTTATGTCATTTATGTTTATGTCATTTATGATTCATTTACTTATGTCATTATGCTTTAATTACTTCTAGGCTTATGTTGTTCTTACTTTATGTGCTTATGAGCTTTGTTATTTAAAGTCCTATGTTGCTTTTAAGATGATCATAGACTTGAGCTCCATAAGTTATTGGATGCTAAAAGGTCTAAGAGATTGGAAAAATTTAAAGATTTCTATCATGAAAACCCAAGGATGGCCGAATCTTAAAGGTTATGAACCTAGGGTGTTTCGTTTTTCATTTTCCAAAGTGATCATGGTTTTGACCTCCTTACTATTAATGGATGCTAAACCAAAGAGATTGGAAAGTTTAAATGTTCCTAGCCTATCTTATTGGTCAAGACCGAATCTCCATCAAGTGTAACTTGGTGGGATTTTTGTTCAACTTTGTTTAAAGTAATCTGGTTTTAAACTCCTAGCACTTAAGGATCATAAATCCCTAAGTTGCATGTGTTTTGGAAACTTCTAGCCCTAAGTTCTTGGTTGAGTTCTAATCCTTTGAACCTTGTGTCTTAAAACCTAGACTTGCATCCAAACCGACTTTGAAGAACGTTCGTGAAACCGTCTATTTTCTCTCATTCTCTTACCTTCTTGAGGTAAGAGGGGATTGCCTTAAGATATTCAATAACTATATGCATGTGTGTATGTGTTTACTTGAATAACTTGAATATGATTATGATGTTGAGCAAATACTTGTCAAACTTAGTTACTTGAATTAATGTGATCATTATGTGAAGTTGAGCTTTACTTGCTTTAAAGTATGGTGAATTGTACATATATTATGAATTGCCCTTTTTATTGTGATATTATTGTTGGTTGAAGTTTGTGAAACCGGACTTGAGTCCGTGCCCAATGATTTTAAGGGTTAAAAGCTTTAATAAGCCTTGAATAAAACTCTAAGAGTATTTGGTTTATCATCATAACCTTTGTTTAAAAGTTCTTACCTTACGAGGATGAGTTTCTTATTTTAGAAATGGAACTTGAGTTGATTTCAAACCCAAGGGAACTACTTTTGTGAACTAAGTTTCTTATTCAAGAGAAAACCTTTTGTTTGTAACCTTTACTTGATGAAGAAAAACCCTTGTGAAAATACTCAACTAAGGATTTCAAAAGAGAAAAGGATTTACAATATGTTTTACAAAAGGTTTGTGAAAGAAAAGGATTTCTCCTAAACGATTTAGAAATATTCAGGTTACTTGGACAAGTAGCCGAGACATTGTTTTGTATTTGATTTTCACCGAACGAAAAGTAAGTACATTTGAAAGAGAATCTAGTTCGCGAGACGTCGCCTCTAGTATTCAGTGGTATTTCCTTTTAGTGTAGATTCCTTCAATGGCCGTTGATAAGGCCCTGGTTCTTTTGTATTAGTCAGATGTACCTCTTGAAGGAATTATATATATATTTACCCAGTGTTCTGCTTTTGTTTACAGTTTAAGTTCATGTTCTGAGTATCCATCTTTCTAAGTTATTTATTCCACCTTTATTTTCAAAAAAAAATTTTTAACTCCTAATTTTAGTTAACCTTTAATTGAAAATAGTATTTCCCTAAAATAATTCGTGGTGATAAACAATTTATTTTCCGCGTTTTTGGTAACCATGTGATACCGATTTTAGGGTGTCACATTAGTGGTATCAAAGCGAGTCGAGTCTTTTGGGAATGTCCGGGTTAGGTCTGTTGTGTCGAGGTTGTGTTTTCTCTGATCGAGTCTTTTTTGAATTACTTCTTGGAAGTAATGTGTGTTAACCAACGGGTTTGCTTAGTTGTTTTCTTTTCTGGTTGCCATCTCACTGATTTAACTTTACAGGGTCAGTATGGAACCAGGGGGTTCAAGAGGACGCGGAGGCCGTGGAAGGGGCAACGGAGGCATGGACTTTGCTGCCCAGGCCTTAGCTGATGTGGCTGCGGCCATCGCTCTTCAAACTGCCAATGCTGCTGTTCAGAACCAACAAGAACAGCAGAGGGCAGAGCAGGCTGCAGAAGGAAAGAACTTAAGCGCTTTCCGACGTTAGAATACATCACAGTTTGATGGAGATGTGGATCCGGTCAAGGCTGATCTGTGGATCCAGGAACTGGAGAAGATCTTCACTCTGGTACACACCCCGGAAGGGGCAAAGGTACCCTATGCTACGTTCCAACTGGCCGGTGATGCCAAATACTGGTGGCAGGGCACCATCAACCGGGCCGGAGGCTGAAAAAGCAAGAGGTCACGTGGGAAGTATTCCGCAACAAATTCTTGGACAAATACTTTCCCCAGAGTGCTCGAAAGGAGAAGGAGCAAGAATTCATGAGGCTGAGTCAGCGAGATCTGACAGTGGGAGAGTACGCGGTGAAGTTTGCGTCTCTCGCCAAGTACTTCCGTTTCTTCCAGAACAACCCTAACGAAGAATGGAAGTGTGAGCAATTCGAAGCCGGCTTGGGCTTCGAGATCAAGGAATCAGTGTTGCCTTTGGAGATCAGAACTTTCCAAGCACTGGTGGAGAAGTGCCGCAAGGTTGAACTGATGCGGAAAGGGAAGGAAAACAGTGGGAATGTCAGCGGACCCATCCGTCCGAAGAGCCAATACCAGAATCACAATCCAAGATGGAAGCAAAATCAAAGGAAGCCGTATCACCAACCCCCAAGCAACAACCAAAGACAACAACAACTGTTCCGTCCCAATACTTTCGGAACGGGAAGTGGAGGCCAAAGAAACAACAACCAAGGCCAGGGAAGAAGATGTTTTCGGTGTGGATATCCCAGTCATCTGGCAGACAAATACCTGAGGAGGGAAATAAGGTGTTTTAACTGTGATCGTACGGGGCATCTGGTCAAAGATTGCCGAGAGCCGAAGAGGGAACCAGTTGTCAACCATGCCAAGGCAAGCAAGCCACCAACCAAAGGAAGGGTGTACACTATGAGTGGAGCTGAGGCATCAAACTCTGTCGATTTGGTACAGGGGGAATGCGATCTAGCTGATAATCTTTTAACTGTACTTTTCGATTCAGGTGCAACTCATTCTTTTATTTCGATGGATCGTGTGAAACTTCTGAAACTGCCTATTTCTTCCCTATCATATGATTTAATTGTTTCTACCCCAACTGCTGAACCCATAACTGTCAACTCTATTTGTTTAAATTACCCTATCATTGTTCAAAATAAACACTTTCTTGTAGACTTGATCTGTTTTCCTTTAATACAATTAGATGTAATTTTAGGCATGGATTGGTTATCTTCCAACCATATCCTGATAGATTGTGCTCATAAAACCTTAGTCTTTAGGGATGAGATTTCTGGATTGTTATCTGCTAGTCAAGTAAGAGCTTCTTTGAAAGAGGGAGCTCAACGTTACATGCTACTGTTTTCCTTAGACGTTAATATCGAGTTAGTCTTGGAATCAATACCTGTCGTCCGAGAGTTTCCTGAAGTTTTTTTCTGAGGACGTACTTGGACTACCACCTGTTCGAGACATCGAGTTTGCAATAGATCTGATTCCGGGCACTGGGCCAATATCTATGGCACCATACCGTATGTCACCATCAGAGTTAGAGATCTTGAAGTAACAGCTCGAGGGGTGATGAGGAAGGAATTCATCTAACCCAGCGTATCGCCATGGGGAGCTCCAGTCCTGTTAGTAAAAAAGAAAGATGGGAGTTTCCGACTTTGTGTAGATTTCCATCAGCTGAATAAAGTCACGATCAAGAACCGATATCCACTTCCGAGGATAGATGACCTTATGGACCAGTTACGTTGCGCGGCCGTGTTCTCAAAGATAGATCTACGGTCAGGCTACCATCAGATACGTGTGAAAACGGAGGATGTTCCTAAGACAGCGTTTCGAACACGCTATGGGCACTACGAGTATCTACTAATGCCGTTTGGAGTGACGAATGCTCCTGCGATATTCATGGATTACATGAATAGGATCTTTCGTCCTTATTTAGATCATTTCGTAGTCGTCTTCATTGACGATATTTTGATCTATTATCCAAACAAGGAAAAACATGCGGAGCATCTCAGCATTGTTCTTCAGACCTTGAGAGAGAAGCAACTCTATGCGAAGCCAGAAAAGTGTGAATTCTGGTTGGACCAAGTGCAATTCCTGGGTCATGTGATATCACGCGAAGGAATCACGGTTGATCCGTCGAAAGTTGAATCTGTGTTAGAATGGGAAGTGCCAAAGACGGCAACAGAAATCCGTAGTTTTGT
The DNA here is from genome assembly GCA_030762895.1 of Sophora flavescens. NCBI lineage: Eukaryota > Viridiplantae > Streptophyta > Magnoliopsida > Fabales > Fabaceae > Sophora > Sophora flavescens. Next base: position 63,804,317 of record CM061062.1, on the reverse strand, counting down.
GGGTTTAGCTGGCTACTACCGGAGATTCATTGAGGGATTTTCCAAGATAGTAGGTCCCCTTACCCAGTTAACTTGGAAAGACCAAGCGTTTGTCTGGACGAAGGCTTGTGAAAGGAGTTTCCAGGAACTCAAGAATAGGTTAACCACCTCTCCTGTGTTAATCCTACCTGATCCGAAGGAACCGTTCGAAGTTTACTGTGACGCTTCACATCAAGGGTTAGGCTGTGTGCTGATGCAGAATCGAAAAGTTGTAGCTTATGCCTCAAGGCAATTGAAGATTCACGAGAGAAATTATCCGACGCACGATTTGGAGCTAGCAGCAGTAGTCTTTGCGTTAAAGATCTGGAGGCATTACTTGTAGGGGGCTACTTTTAATGTTTTCAGTGACCACAAGAGTTTGAAGTACATGTTCGACCAGAAAGAGTGGAACATGCGTCAAGACGTTGGCTGGAATTCTTAAAGGATTACGATTTTTAGTTACAGTACCACCCCGGGAAGGCAAATGTAGTAGCAGATGCACTAAGCTAGAAGTCAGTTCATATGTCAGCCATGATGGTTAAGGAGCAAGGATTGCTGGAACAATTTCGTGATCTGAGTTTGTCAGTCAAGACGTTTCCAGGAAGGCTATGTCTAAGCAGGATTACTGTTTCCAATGGATTGATGGATCAAATCAGGGAGAAGCAAGCGAGCGACCCGTATCTGCAAGGAGAAAGAGACTTAGTACGTCAAGGGGCACTGTCACAATTTAGGGAAGGCACGGACGAGATACCGAGATTTGGTGAAAGGGTCTGTATACCGGACGATCAAGAGCTGAGAAAGTTGATCTTAGAGGAGGCTCACAAGAGTAAGTTGAGTTTACATCCAGGAGCCATGAAGATGTATCAAGACCTCAAGAAGTTGTACTGGTGGTATGGGATGAAAAGGGATGTGATGGAGTACGTCGCTGCATGTCTAGTATGTCAGAAGGCTAAAATCGAGCATCAGAGGCCAGCGGGAATGCTACAACCCTTAGACATCCCAGAATGGAAATGGGATGGTATTTCGATGGACTTCGTTACCTGTTTACCGAGGACTCGAAAAGGACACGAGGCAATATGGGTAATAGTAGACAGACTGACTAAGTCAGCTCATTTCTTACCTGTCAACATGAAGTACCCGGTAAAGCAGTTGACTCAGTTGTACATTGATGAGATTGTTCGGTTACATGGTATACCTTCGAGCATCGTTTCGGACCGAGATCTGAGGTTTACGTCAGAATCCTGGAAAGGACTACACCATTCTTTGGGAACGAGACTCCGACTAAGTTCCGCTTATCATCCGCAGAATCGGAAAGGACAATTCAATCGCTTGAAGATTTGTTGAGGGCTTGTGTAATAGAAAACACTAGGAGTTGGGACGAATTTCTACCGCTGATAGAATTCACGTACAACAATAGCTTTCATTCGAGCATTGGAATGGCACCTTTTGAAGCCTCTTTACGGTAGATGTTGCCGAACACCTCTTTGTTGGTACCAAGAGGGTGAAAGTCTGTTGTTGGGACCAGAAATCGTACAGCAAACAACTGAGAAGGTGAAGATGATCCAGGAGAAGATGTGGACAGCCCAGAGTAGGCAGAAAAGCTATGCTGACAAGCGACGATGACCTCTGGAGATTGAGGAATGCGAGCATGTGTTCTTGAGAGTCACGCCAACGACTGGGGTTGGCAGAGTAATTAAATCCAGAAAGCTCGCTCCCAAATTCATTGGACCCTACCAAATTCTTCGTTGTGTAGGTCCAGTAGCCTATAAAATATCCTTACCTCCTTTTCTTTCAAATATCCACGATGTTTTTCATGTCTCTCAGTTGAGAAAATACATTCCTGATCCATCGCATGTTATTAAGCCTGATAAAGTGCAATTAAAAGAGAACCTGTCTTTTGAGACTTCGCCAGTACGAATGGCGGATAAGATAACGAAGCAACTCAGAGGTAAACAAATTCCGTTAGTCAAAGTCATCTGGGATGATACAACTGGAGAAGCTACGTGGGAGATCGAGGACAAGATGAAATTGGAATACCCTGAACTATTTCACAGTACGTAATTTCGAGGACGAAATTCTTTTTAGAGGGGTAGTGTTGTAACGTCCTGTTTTTCCTGTACTTCGATTATTAGTAAATACATGTTTAATTGTATTTATTTTTGATAAAACCTATATGATGATTTTAATTAAAATAAAATCATTTCCTTGTGTTGTTTTATTGTATGAAGTCATGGTAAAATTTTCGGTTGAAAATTCAGACGAAAACCGATCTGCGTTTTCTCTGTCAGTACTAGTTTACTGAGCCAGAAACCTAATTTTAATCCGTGAACGAGACGATGGATCTTTTCATGAGGTTTTGTGTGGGTTTGGTAAATTTTTGAATTTTGTTGTCCGGGAATAAAATATAAAATTTTATCCGGACGAAACCTTCAAAAAATACGATCGGCTGCGAAACCGGTTACGTATTTCAGCAGTTAAAGGAACCCTAAAGGATGAGAGAAGGCTTGATGGGATGCCTAATTAAATTCTTATGACACACTTTAAAGTAATCATGATTACTTTTTCAAATTATAATCTATTTTATTCCAAAAACCCATTAAACCTTCCTTAAATGATCCAAACAATGCCTTAAACCAAAACTTCCTCTCTAAGCCTTGCCCCCTCTCCTCTAGGCCGTGCACCCCTCCCCCTTCCTCTATAAATAACACACTTCATCTTCACTTCATCACTTTCCTTTCTTCTACTCCATTAAAACTCTTAAGCTTTCATATTTTTCTTAACTTCAAGCTTCCAAAGCTCTAGTCTTTCTTCTTCTTTTCACTAAGTGTTCTTCATCAAAGTTGTTCCTCTTTCTTAGGGTAATACTCTCATGTATTCTTTTCTTTAAAAACTTCATCTTTTTCTAAAGTTTCTTCTTTATGTCATATATGAGCTTTTATCTTCAAAAATCTCTCAAAAATGGTAGAAAACTCCTTTTGAGTAGAAACCAATTTCTATGGTCTTGTATTTACTTGTAGTTTAACATACTAAGAGGTTGTATAAATCAAAAATCTCCATCCTCTATTTCTTGAGGAGGCCGAATCTACTCATGATGGCCTAGGGAGTGTTTTGTTTCAACTACTTTTACATGATCATGTGTTAGTTTTTTTTTAAGTGTTCCTTGATCATTGAATCCATAAATCTTGAAAGGTTTTGATAACTTGTTTTTCCATGATGGCCAAAGCTATGTATTAGTGGCCGAGGATACTATGTTTCAACTTATCCAAGTGTGATCATGAACTTAGAACCCTAATACATTGTGATGCTTTACTTTATTCTTGCTTCATTTATTTATTGTGCTTTCTTTATGGCTTTCCTTACTTGTGCTTATTTATTTTTATGTCATTATGTTCATGTCATTTACTTCCATGTTCTTTATATTCATGTCTTTTATTCTATGTCATTTATATTTATGCCATTTACTTTATGTCATTTACATTATGTCATTTACTTTTATGTCATTTATGTTTATGTCATTTATGATTCATTTACTTATGTCATTATGCTTTAATTACTTCTAGGCTTATGTTGTTCTTACTTTATGTGCTTATGAGCTTTGTTATTTAAAGTCCTATGTTGCTTTCAAGATGATCATAGACTTGATCTCTATAAGTTATTGGATGCTAAAAGGTCTAAGAGATTGGAAAAATTTAAAGATTTCTATCATGAAAACCCAAGGATGGCCGAATCATAAAGGTTATGGACCTAGGGTGTTTCGTTTTTCATTTTCCAAAGTGATCATGATTTTGAGCTCCTTACTATTAATGGATGTTAAACCAAAGAGATTGGAAAGTTTAAATGTTCCTAGCCTATCTTATTGGTCAAGGCCGAATCTCCATCAAGTGTAACTTGGTGGGATTTTTGTTCAACTTTGTTTAAAGTAATCTTGTTTTAAACTCCTAGCACTTAAGGATCATAAATCCCTAAGTTGCATGTGTTTTGGAAACTTCTAGCCCTAAGTTCTTGGTTGAGTTCTAATCCTTTGAACCTTGTGTCTTAAAACCTAGACTTGCATCCTAACCGACTTTGAAGAACGTTCGTGAAACCGTCTATTTTCTCTCATTCTCTTACCTTCTTGAGGTAAGAGGGGATTGCCTTAAGATATTCAATAACTATATGAATGTGTGTATGTGTTTACTTGAATAACTTGAATATGATTATGATGTTGAGCAAATACTTGTCTAACTTAGTTACTTGAATTAATGTGATCATTATGTGAAGTTGAGCTTTACTTGCTTTAAAGTATGGTGAATTGTACATATATGATGAACAACCCTTTTATTGTGATATTATTGTTGGTTGAAGTTTGTGAAGACGGACTTGAGTCCGTGCCCAATGATTTTAAGGGTTAAAAGCTTTAATAAGCCTTGAAAAAACTCTAAGAGTATTTGGTTTATCATCATAACCTTTGTTTAAAAGTGCTTACCTTATGAGGATGAGTTTCTTATTTTGGAAATGGAACTTGAGTTGATTTCAAACCCAAGGGAACTACTTTTGTGAACTAAGTTTCTTATTCAAGAGAAAACCTTTTGTTTGTAACCTTTACTTGATGAAGAAAAACCCTTGTGAAAATACTCAACTAAGGATTTCAAAATGAAAAAGGATTTACAATATGTTTTACAAAAGGTTTGTAAAATAAAATGATTTCTCCTAAATGATTTAGAAATATTCCGGTTACTTGGACAAGTAGCCGAGACTTTGTTTTGCATTTGATTTTCACCGAACGAAAAGTAAGTACATTTGAAAGAGAATCTAGTTCGCGAGACATCGCCTCTAGTATTCAGTGGTATTTCCTTTTAGTGTAGATTCCTTCATTGGCCGTTGATAAGCCCCTGGTTCTTTTGTATTAGTCAGATGTACCTCTTGAAGAAATTATATATATATTTACCCAGTGTTCTGGTTTTGTTTACAGTTTAAGTTCATGTTCTGAGTATCCATCTTTCTAAGTTATTTATTCCACCTTTATTTTCAAAAAAAAAATTTAACTCCTAATTTTAGTTAACCTTTAATTGAAAATAGTATTTCCCTAAAATAATTCGTGGTGATAAACAATTTATTTTCCGCGTTTTTGGTAACCATGTGATACCGGTATTAGGGTGTCACAGGATCCGTTAGAGATGTTCCCTCAGATGTTGGCTCCAATCAGAACTTCATTAAATGCAATAGAGTCGTTCTTGGAAGCCATTAATGCAATAGGAACGTTGGTTGTACTATAACATGATGGATCATGGCTTTATGCATCGTGATACAGCCATATCAGAGTTGTGCAGAGAGCTTTTTATACTTTCCTGAGTACAATTCCCTTTTCGTGTAAGGACCAGAGGTACTAGGGAATAAAGTATGTTGGAAGCATTCTTTAACTGGTCTTTGGTACTGATATCCGAGGTTGCTTGAGAGAGTAACTTCTGACTTTTCTTGATTCTGGTTCTTGAAATAAGATTCTGATAATTCTAATAGAATTCGCGTTCATAAGATAAGCGCGTCCATCTTGAAAATAGGTGCGTCCATCTAGCCATTTAAGATTTTACATTCGGGCTAGTAGACGAGCTCCATATGCCATGTTATTGGACGGAGCTTCTCATTAAGTTTTTAGCAAGTCCAAAGACTTGTGTGGACGAGCGCTTCTGTTACCTTAGTGGACGAGCACTTCTATCACTTCGGTAGACGAGCGCTTCTATCACTTCAGTAGACGAGCGCTTCTATTGCTTCAGTAGACGAGCGCTTCTGTCACTTTAGTGGATGCTGGCTTTTATCACTTTAGTGGACGCTGGCTTTTATCACTTTAGTATTGGATGTGAGATTCTATCAGTATAGTGTTGGACGTGAGTTTCAATCACTTGCGTTGGATGGATGATTCTATCACTTGCGTTGGACGGATGATTCTATTATTTGCGTTGGACGGATGATTCTTACAGTTTTAATCTGAACACTAGATTGACAGGTTAGCAACCAATATGAAGGTTAATTAAATCATTAACCAATGTTTAGTTCTCATCAAAACTTGGGAAAATGCACATCAGACATTTTAGAGACTTACCACACGGGTGGAGTGGGGACTGGATGTAGGTCACAGTGGTGGTGACTGAACCAGGATAATCAGTATTGAATCTTGCATCATATACTGAAACTGAAACATGCAAGTTTGTTCTTGATTGTTAATGCTTGTATCTGAAACTTGCATAACTTGTTCTTAATCTTTAAAGGTTAAAGGCTCCCAAGAAAGTTGAGCCTCATGGACATTCTCCTTATCACAAACAAGGGATGGTTCTTTTTGAAACAAGATAATCCTCTCAAACACATTAGGATCATCATATGAAAGCTTAAAAGAATTTCCAAGAATCGTAATAGTAGTTAACTCATCAATTATTATCACATGCAAACCTTTAGAGCTCATAACAAACCTCAAAATGCTAACTTTATTTTGAACAAAGGAGTTTGTGAGCAAGTTAGCAAAACAACATTCTCTAAGAATTCCAACACTTTCCTAAAAATTGTTGTGATAAATCAAATGAACATTAGAAAGCACAACAATATATTTATCAAGGAATTCACTCAAGTCTTGGTTCATAATTCTCAAATCAATCTTAGGAAGATGACAAGAATCATGCAATTCATTAAGCAAGTTTTCATTCCTCTCATATGTAGAAGAATAACAAGACCCATGCAATATACCAAACATGTTATCAAATCTTATGTCAAGATATCCATACTTTTGGGAACCCATTCAAGCTCCCAAACGATGGGGTACTTCCCTTTGGATTATCTCTTCAATTACATTGGTTGTCTTGCAAGCTTCCGTTGGAGGAACATCTTCGGTTTCCTTCAAAAGAGAATCAACACAAGTAGGCAAAGAGTTAGGAAAAACATCAAAACAAGCATTTACTTTTTCCACCTCACCTTTTGTTTTGCTCTCATATCTTTCTTTTCTCTCACTCTTTTCCATACTTTCATCTTTTTCATTTTTTTCTCTGGATTCTTTTTCACATTTTCATCACTCTTCTTTTCACTTTTTTTTTTCACTTTTTTTCATTTTCTCTCAAATTAGGAGAGACTTCCATAGGTTTTTTTCCATGAGCATTAGCCATGACCTCCTTAGAAGTTGAAGTGTTGCCCTCCTTCTTTGATTTTTTATGAAGAACTTTATGGTATTGGTATGGAACAAATCTTCTCTTCATTATTTTTCTCATCTCAACCCAAGTGTCTATGGGCTCTCCTCCATGTCTCTTCCTTTCTTTTTATAGTTGGTCCCACCACAGAAGGGCATATTCTTTGAACTCAAGGGCGGCTACTTTCACCTTCTTGCTTTCATTGTAAGAATTACAATCAAAGACTTGTTCTATTTTTAACTCCCACTCCAAGTAAGCCTCCAGATCATTCTTCCCAAGGAAGGGAGGATCTTTGATTTTGACCCCTTCAAGCCTATCATCACGCCTCCTTCCCCTATGTCCTCCTCCTCTATGTCTTCCTCCTATAGGCCTTCCTCTTTCACTATCATAGTCACTTGAATCATCAGGGTGTAGGTTAGCAAATTGTCTATCATAATTGGCTTGCATTTGCTCCAATTGTCTTTGAAGAGCTTGGACTTGATTGGCCATCCTAGCTTGAAGAGTGGCTTGGAGATAATGGTGGACTATCCTCATTGTTGGCCATGATTTGAGTAAAAGAATTTATGTGTTTCCTCATTACACTCCCTCACTAGTTCACACAATGGATTTTTTTTCCACTCTTTTGGGTTTTCCCACACAAAATGTATTTTGGACACTCTTGCCTTTTTCCTCTCAAATGTTCTCCTTTAGTTCTTAGAAGAGACAAACACAAAAACCACACAAAAATCCCAAAAATTCAAGTAACAAAAATAACAAAACTTATCAAAAAACAAAGGAAACAAAAGAAAGGCTAGAGAAGCAAAGCTTTGGAAATAAGAACAAAGGAAGAAGGGAAATATTTTTTTCAAGAACACAAATTGCTCAAATAGACTTTTCTCTTCTCTTTTTTTTTCTCAATATTTCATGCACAATTTTTTTTTCTTATAATTTACGCAATTTTTTTTTTCAAACTTTGAAGAAGAGAATCACACTTGAAAACTTTTTTTTTTGAGCAAGAACAACAACCACGAAATTTCCCTTCACAAATAGAATCAAAGTGTATTTTTTTTTTTTTTGGTTTTAAAAGAAGAAAAGAAGGAAGGTAGAAGATGAAGAATAAAAAACTCAAAATTCAACCAAAGCCTAAGCTTTGGTACCACTTGATGACAACCAAATGGTGAGGTTGCCTTTGGAATGATCTTTTTAGTTGAATTTTAAGCAAGTGAATTTTCATGTAACACTTTGTATCAAAATTAGGTGAAGAAAGAAACAAAAATGGATGAGAAAGAAATGGTGAAGGCGCCACAAACAAGGTTGTTTGATAAGCCTATGAAGTTCACCACAAGAATCTTGGATTCTTGATAAGAACAGTAGTTGGCTCAACCAAGAACCAAAGAGAACAAAGTCTCACAAATGGAATTCAATCCAAATTCAACATCCAAGTTATCTATTCATGTGTTTGTGGCATCTTACATATAGAAAACATGGCTGAGTTCTTTTGGTTCACTTTGCCTTCCATATGATTCCAAAACCTCCACTTAACTCACCTAATCATGTCACTAAAACACCCATTAACTCCCACTTAACTCTGCCATCATAATCATGAGTTAATTGGCCTAAAACCCCTCATAATGTAGTCACCAAATCATTCAACTCAGTCACCACAATTTGAAGGTAATGCCCGCCTCCTTTGAATGGCCTTAAACTCACAAAAACCAACTTAACTCCCAAGAATAACTCAGCCACATAAAGGTCACGCCACCCCCTCTTCATGACTCTCTATCACCCTAATTATGTGGTGGCTACACTTGCTTCTCAAATTAAAAGTGTAACCCCCCATAATTAATACAATTTTATGCATAATTAATAAGGAGTTTGGTGGAACATTGTGGAAGCTTATGGAATAAACTTGGCTCATCCAAGTTAAGGGCAGCCACCATTTCTCCTTGGGCTTGCTCATGGGCCTTGGAAATTTGGGCCTGGATTTAATTATTTTGGGCCCACCAAAATGCTTAAGACTTAATCATAAGCTAGGAACTTATATGACTTCAAATGGGCTTCATGAAATTTAATTCATGGACAAGGAATTTGGGCCTCAAAGCCACGGTCCACTACTGGATTTGGAACAAAGATTCTGGCCCAATTCACTTGGAAAAACATAGGAACTAACTTAGGGACCAAAGTGCAATTAAAAGAAAGTTCAAGGACTTAAGTGCAAAAATCCATAATTTGCTACTTCAACCTTGTAGAATCCTCTAGACTCAAAAGTGTGATTCATCCCCATGAATCATCTCAAAATTCTAAGATAACCTCTTTATCTGCTCTTGGAAACTCCGAAATTCACTCTGTCGTTCACCCGATTACGTATTTCGCCCGTAAAACGTATATTATTTCATTTTTTTGAAATAATTCTAAAAATACAGAATTGTAGGAAATAAAATAAAAATCTTAAGTCTTTCGTTCACGAATTAAAATTAGGTTTTATGAGCAGTAAACTTTTACTGTCAGTGAAAACGCAGACCGGGTTCCGTCTGAATTTTCAACCCAAAATTTCATCGTAACCCTATAATATAAAGCATGATATAGAAATGATAGTGGTTTACCCATAATCATTTTGAGTATCGGATAAAAATATATGTTTATATATTTATTACCGATATTACGAAGCAGCGAAAATCGGGGTGTTACATTACTACCCCACTAAAAAAAAATTCGTCCTCGAAATTTCGTGACTCGAAACTGAACAGGATCTCTTAATCCCAATGTTATACTCTCACAAGAAAGTATATAAAAGAATTTCATCAACCTGGTAGGAATACAAGAATATTCTGTACATAAAGATTCTTTATCAAATTCAGGGAAGTAAAAATGTATGATCGGTACATGTTTACAAACTTAAATCTAAGAAAGTTTCTTCCCTCACAAGAATATCTTTGCCAACAATTTAAAAGAACTATGGTTCGTCAAGAATTCGGACTGAATCACTTTCTACCAAACGTAAAAGTGACTAGAGCAAGTCTCATTTGAGAAACTAGTTTTGTCTAGAAAGTGTCTATCCTGAACAAAACAACAATAGGATAGTCTAAACATATAGAATTCCACCATGAAGTTTAAAAGAAACAGATAATTTCAATTATCCACACACAATCCATCGAAACAAGTATGAATTGTACCCGAATTAAAATAGTATAGTTAAGAGGTTACCGTCATGGTTTGAAATTTCAGCTCCCCACACACTATATACTCTACCCGCAGTCTTTGGCTTGACAGCATTGGTGTTATTGACAGCCGATCCATGCCTTGGCACATTGCAATCTCTCGTCAAATGTCCCACTTGATTACAATTTAAACACCTAGTCCCCTTTTCAGGGCAAGTATTCATCACTTGATTACTAGGTTACGTTAAACCAGTTAAAGGAGTATCCGTCCAATGACATAGCATTTGGAGCTCGTCTACTAGCTCGAATGTAAAATCTTAAATGGCTAGTTGGACGCAGCTATTTTCAAGATGGACGCGCTTATCCTATGAACGCGAATTCTCTTAGAATTATCAGAATCTTATTTCAAGAACCAGAATCAAGAAAAGTCAGAAGTTACTCTCTCAAGCAACCTCAGATATCAGTAACAAAGACCAGTTAAAGAATGCTTCCAACATGCTTTATTCCCTAGTACCTCTGGTCCTTACACGAAAAGGGAATTGTACTCAGCAAAGTACAAAAAGCTCTCTGCACAACTCTGATATGGCTGTATCACGATGCATAAAGCCATGATCCTTCATGTTAGAGTACAACCAACGTTCATATTGCATTAATGGCTGCCCAGAACGACTCTATTGCATTTAATGAAGTTCTGCTTGAAGCCAACATCTGAGGGAATGTCTCTAACGGATCCCAAATGCTTGAAGACTATAAATACAGAAGTCATTGAAGATGAAGAAGAAGAGAATACACATTGCATTAAAAAACCATTACTCTGTGCATTAATATCTTCATTCTTTCCTTTTGTATTCTTCAATCATTTGAAGTTATTACGCAGACTTTCCTAAGCTTTACATTTAAACCACTCTCTGAGTGGTTAGTGAAAGATCTGTCTGTGAGAAGCTATATTTATTACAAACCAAATCTCTCAAACAAACCTGAGTGAGCCTGAAGAGGCTAAGTGTGCAAAGAATACTTGTCTTGAGCCTGAAGAGGCTAGGTGTGCAAAGAATACTTGTCTTTGAGACGGAAGAGGCTAGGTGTGCAAACAATACTTGAGTCTGTAACCTGATCAGTTATAGTGGATAAATCTTGGTGCTGCCAAGGACTGGACGTAGCTCTTTGCTTTGAAGAGTGAAGTAGGATAAATAATTGTGTCAATCTCTCTTTCCTTATAATTTCTTTAATTGCTTTAGTTTTCTTACGTCTATTAAGTGGTGTGTTTCCAGAAGTCACCGGTCCATCATGTATCCTTCCACTCATCCAAACCTAGCTTCTGTTTGCGAAAAGATTTCAACTTTGCTTAAATTCTGATAAATACAATTCAACCCCCCTTCTCGTGTTTATAGTTGTCTATTTCAATTCCAAATCAAATCATACAAGAATCAGAGCATATTTAGACAAAGATACAGTCATATAAATAGTTTCTTTAGAGATTAGATATAGGATTGATCAATTATGCCCAATTCTCTTCTAATGAAAAAGAAGCTTTCCTTGTTTAAGGGCTTGGTAAAAATATCAGCAAGTTGTTTAGTTGTATCAACATATTCAATGTCAATTTCTCTACTTTGAATAAAAGTTCTTATGATAGAGATCATGTTCAAAGTTAATTGTTGCATAGCATGCAAAACAAATCATTCAAGGCTTCACCAATTTTCTTGGATTCAATTAGTGAAACAAAAGCCGCATATGATTATTACAAGATTGATCAAATAACTTTAATACAACAATGTAGACATATTATACAATGATATATAAGTCAACACAAAGATTCACAATCATACATTAATAATGATAATTAGAAAACATATTCAATCAATATTATTTCTTTATTGTTACCCATTTTGTGTTTGGTGAAGGCTCTATGTCATGATTCCAATTTTTGCTCTTGACCTTCCACCACACCTACAAAACAGAATTTCATGTTTGTGCTATAGGTACCCAAATCTGTTTGGGTCCTTTTGAGTTAGTGTAGTAATAGTTCCTTTAGGAACCCATATATACTTAGATTTATTGTATGCCGATTTTAGGTATTGACATGTAGAAGCTGTGTGACCTTTTCTAGCACAAAAGTTGCATTTAACAAATGGTGTGTTTGATGTCTTAGGTGCAGCAACAAATTTCTTGAAAGATTTCTCATGTATCTTAGGTTCATAGCCTATTCCAGCCTTATCATAAACACACTTTTGCTGTCCTAATAAAGCATTCAAGTTATCTCTACCATTTGTGAACTTGGCTAAGTCATTTTTCAGTTTTTCAACTTCTTTAGTCAATGTACAACACTTCGAACAGTTAGAGCTAGATGTAATCAAGACCTTATTCCTAGCTTCTAGTTCTCTTTCTTTCATTTTCAAGCATGCATAATCATCACATTGTTTAGCAATTATTTTTTTAGATGAGACAAGTTGTTTAGCAATCTTAAGATATTCAGCATGTAACTCATCAAATGCATCTTGGAATTCATCAAAAGTAGGTTATGAATCAGAATTTACCTCACTCTCTGAATCACTGTTATTGCTGGCCATCAAGCACAAGTTTGCCTTCTCAAATTCAGATTCTTCAGTGGAATCTACATCATTATCATCCCAAGCAATGTAGGCCTTTCTTGGCTTTCTCCACTTCTTGTCCTTTGAGTCAAACTTTTATGTTTTGTCCTTCTTTTGAAGTTTTGGACAGTCAAGCTTCATGTGGCCAATCTTTCCACATTCATAGCATGTGATGTTGTTGGAAGAGTCGTCACCTTTGCTGAAATTTCTCCTTTGAGAAGTGGATCGCTTTCTTTTGAAGTTGCCTTTCTTCTTTAGGAACTTCTTGAATTTTCTAACTAGCATTCCCATCTCTTCTTCAGATTCTACCTCTTGTGGTGAATCATTATCATCACTGTCTTCTACTTCTCTGACTTGTGATTTCAGAGCCAATCCCTTTCTCTTTTTGTTAGTTTCTTCATTCTCATTCAATCTATTCAACTCCAATTCATGCTCTTGCAGTTTTCCAAAGAGCGCTGCAATTGACATTGTTGAAAGGTCTTTGGATTCTGAAATTGCAGTTACTTTAGGTTGTCATTCTCTACCTAGGCATCTCATGACTTTGTTAACTTGATCTTCATTGGAGACTGTCTTTCCAAGTGCAGCCAATTGATTCACAATGTGTGAGAATCGCATTTGCATAACCTCCATTGGTTCTCCTCGATTCATGCGAAATAACTCATATTCATGTGTGAGGGTGTTCATTCTTGCTCTTTTGACATCTGTGGTTCCTTCATGTGTTACTTGCAATGTATCCCACATCTCATTTGCTGATTTGCAATTTGAAACCCTGAAAAACTCATCACGGCTTAAAGCAGATGTTATAATATTCTTAGCACGTGCATTATATTGAACTTTTTTCTTATCATCTTCATTCCATCTTCTTGTTGATGAAGTTCTCAGAGAGGTGGCTGAGGAGACAACTGTAGCTGGAGTTTGGCTGAAATTGAAGAGTCTATACCTGAAAAAGAGACTTCATCAATTGAAGATGGAAGAAGGTATGTCAATCAAAGAACATGTTTCTTTGTTTACAAAAGAAGTTCTTGATCTTAAAAATGTAGCTGTAGAAATTGATGATGAATATCAAGCAATTATATTACTTTGTTCTCTTCCCCCATCATATGATAACCTAGTTGATACTATGATGTATGGAAAGGAGAGTCTCACCTTGGAGGAAGTCAAAGCAACCCTCAATTCTCGGGAGATGAAGAGGAGAATCACCGAGAATAAAGGTGATGGTGGAGATGCTGAAGGGCTATTTGCAAGAGGAAGATCTGAGAAAAGAGAAGGAAAGGGAAAGAATAGATAGAGATCAAAGTCAAAAGGCAAAAAGAATTGCTACCATTGCCACAAAGATGGAAACTATCGAAAAGAATGTCCTGAAAGAAAAAGAAAGAATGGTTCAAAACACAAAGATGTTGATGCTACAACAGTGGTAGCATATGGCTATGACAGTGCAGAAGTCTTGGCTATTTCAACAGATAACAATATAGATGAATGGATTCTTGATTCAGGGTGTTCCTTCCACATGACCCCTAATCAAGATTGGTTCATCTCCTACAAAGAAATAGATGGTGGAGAAGTTCTCATGGGCAATAATATGGCCTGCAAGGTCATTGGTGCTGGGTGTCAAACTGAAATTGGAGGATGGGACTGTGAAATTTCTCTCAAATGTAAGATATGTTCCCTGAGCTAAATAGGAACTTGATCTCACTAGGCATGCTGGATCAAGCAGGCTGTTCATTTAAGGGTGAAGGTGGAGTCTTAAAGATATGCAAAAGTTCATTGCAGATATTGAAGGGTACAAGGCAGAATGGTCTCTATAGGTTGCAAGGTAACGCAGTGTTGAACTCATCTGGCCTGGTTTCTATTTCCAAATCCGTTTCAACTAAGCGTTGGCATTATAGATTAGGCCATGTGAGTGAAAGAGGGTTAGAAGAATTATAAAAGCAAGGTTTAATTGGTGTTGAGAATTGTGAAAAGCTAGACTTTTGTGAACATTGCATTTATGGTAAAAAAGAGAGAGTTAAGTTTCATAATGCAACTCATACAACCAATGGCATTCTAGATTATGTGCATTCTGATGTATGGGGGCCAGCCAAGGTACCTTCATTGGGTGGAGCAAGGTATTTCATATCTTTAATTGATGATTGGTCAAGAAAGGTATGGGTTTACCTATTAAAGCACAAAAATCAGGCCTACAAATGCTTCAAACAGTGGAAAGCATTGGTTGAGAATCAAACAGGAAGATGTGTGAAGGTGTTGAGAACAGACAATGGACTAGAGTATTTGAATGAGGAGTTCAATGAATTCTGTAACACCCTGTTTTTCGTATGCTTCTTTATCAGTAAATACATGCTTTAATGTATTTATTTTTGATAAAATCCAGAGGATGATTTTATTTAAAATAAAATCATTTTCTTGTGTTGTTTTACCGTATGAAGTCACAGTAAAATTTTCGGTCGAAAATTCAGACGAAAACCGGTATGGGTTCTCACTGCCAGTACAAGTTTGCTGAGCTAGAGACAAAATTTTAATACGTGAACGAGACGATTAGTGTTCTTATGATGTTTTGTGTGGGTTTGGTAAATTTTCGAATTTTGTTGTCCGGGAATAAAATATAATATTTTATCCGAACGAAACCTTCAGAAAATACGATCGGATGTACAACCGATTACGTATTTAAGCAGTTAAAGGAACCCTAAAGGATGAGAGAAGGCTTGATGGGATGCCTAATTAAATGCTTATGACACACTTTAAATACTTATGACACACTTTAAAGTAATCATGATTACTTTTTCAAATTATAATCTATTTTATTCCAAAAACCCATTAAACCTTCCTTAAATGATCCAAACAATGCCATAAAGCAAAACTTCCCCTCCAAGCCTTTCTTCCTCTCCAAAACCGTGCCCCCCTCCCTCTTACTCTATAAATACCACTCTTCATCTTCACTTCATCACTTTCCTTTCTTCTACTCCATTAAAACTCTTAAGCTTTCATCTTTTTCTTAACTTCAAGCTTCCAAAGCTCTAGTTTTTCTTCTTATTTTCACTAAGTGTTCTTCATCAAAGTTGTTCCTCTTGTTTAGAGTAATACTCTCATGTATTCTTTTCTTTAAAAACTTCATCTTTTTCTAAAGTTTCTTCTTTATGTCATATATGAGCTTTTAACTTCAAAAATCTCTCAAAAATGGTAGAAAACTCCTATTGAGTTGAAACCAATTTCTATGGTCTTGTATTTACTTGTAGTTTAACATAATAAAAGGTTGTGTAAAACAAAGTTTTCTAACCTCTACTTTCTAATGAGGCCGAACCATGCATATGGTTTAGATGGATCTTGTTTCAACTTTTACAAGTATGAGTTTGTATTTAAGATTTGTTTTCCAAAATGATCATGGACCAAGGCTCCTTTATGTTAAAGGATGCTATGTCTAAAGTGATTGGAAAGTTTAAAGATTTGTTTCCCAAATTATCATGGACCAAGGCTCCTTTATGTTAAAGGATGCTATGTCTAAAGTGATTGGAAAGTTTAAAGATTTGTTTCCCAAAATGATCATGGACCAAGGCTCCTTTATGTTAAAGGATTCTATGTCTAAAGTGATTGGAAAGTTTAAATATTTTTACTCTACTTTATGTCATTTATACTAATGCCATTTACTTTATGTCATTTACATTATGTCATTTACCTTTATGTCATTTATATTAATGCCATTTACTTTATGTCATTTACATTATGCCATTTATATTTATGTCATTTACTTTATGTCATTTACATTATGTCATTTACTTTATGTCATTTATGTTTATGTCATTTATGATTCATTTACTTATGTCATTATACTTTAATTACTTATAAGCCTATGTTGTTCTTACTTTATGTGCTTATGAGCTTTGTTATTTAAAGTCCTATGTTGCTTTCAAGATGATCATAGACTTGAGCTCCATAAGTTATTGGATGCTAAAAGGTCTAAGAGATTGGAAGAATTTAAAGATTTCTATCATAAAAACCCAAGGATGGCCGAATCTTAAAGGTTATGGACCTAGGGTGTTTCGTTTTTCATTTTTCCAAAATGATCATGGTTTTGAGCTCCTTACTATTTATGGATGCTAAACCAAAGAGATTGGAAAGTTTAAATGTTCCTAGCCTATCTTATTGGTCAAGGCCGAATCTCCATCAAGTGTAACTTGGTGGGATTTTTTTTCAACTTTGTTTAAAGTAATCATGTTTTAAATTCCTAGAACTTAAGGATCATAAATCCCTAAGTTGCATGTGTTTTGGAAACTTCTAGCCCTAAGTTCTTGGTTGAGTTCTAATCCTTTGAACCTTGTGTCTTGAAACCTAGACTTGCATCCTACCCAACCTTGAAGAACGTTCGTGAAACTGTTTATTTTCTCGCATTCTCTTACCTTCTTGAGGTAAGAGGGGATTTCCTAAAGATATTCAATAACTGTATGCATGTGTGTAGGTGTTTAACTGGATATTTATATGTTGATTGAGCTTACTTGATTACCTAATGTACTTGAACTGTTATGCTATCATCTGATGTCGAACTATACTTGTTCTAAATGTTATAATGCATATATGTGATGAACTGCTTTCAACTGTGATATTAGCATTGAACTGATAATATATACTGCTGTTGATTGAAAGTTTACTAAGCCAGACTTGCGCCTGTGCTCAACTGTTATAAGGATTAAAAACCTTAATAAGCTTTGAAGATGAAGGGATTGGTGTTCTTTTCCAAAAGCTCATTAACTTAAAATACTTGTTTTTAATGTTGAAATGGTTTGGTGAACTATTGTTATACAAGCGAAAAATCATTTTCGAACTATGTGTCTTCAGGTTAAAACTTTCAAGATTATTTGCAATATCCTATTGGGGGAAATATTTCAAAGATAAAAGTATTTCAAAGATGCTTTATAAAAGATTTTCAAAGAAAAGGTTTTTCCTAAATATTTGAGAAACTTTCCGATAGCCTGGATAGGTTATCGAGGATTCGGTTTTGAATTTGTTTTTTTCACTGAACAAAAAATAAGTACTTAAGAAAGAGAATCTAGTACGCGAGACGTCGCCTCTAGTATTCAGTTATGCGCACGTGATATTGGATTAGTGTTGATTCGGGACTATGAGTCCTATTCATGATGTCATGGACTGAGAGTCCAATTCTCGAAATTGAGGACAGTGCGTTCTGATTTCGCTGTGATGGACCGTGTGTCCTAGTTACGTTGCTGTGGATTGTGCGTCCTAATCACGTTGTGATGAACATTGTTAAAGGTGAATGTTGTTTTCTACAACCACAACCCTTGACTGCGGCATCGGTCTTAGGCGTTGTGATTGAGCATTCGGACTGTGTGTCCTATGCTTCTGAGTTTTCAAGTGAAGGGGAAATGATGATTAAGTCGTTAGCCTTGAGCTGCGACAGTGAAAAGAATGAACACAAAGAAAACCTTTTAAATAAAATATTTTCTCATGTGCATTTCTGTTGGTGTAAGCCCTAGAGGCCAATGTATTTCTTTAGACTTACATTTGTATCTTGCTATTTTATATATATATATATGATATGAGGCATTCCAGTTTATTGTGTTACTTGTTTAAACATAATAAAGTCCTTAGAATAGAGATTTCAGTTTAATAGAATATCAAGTATATGACTTGATCGTGAGACACTATTGAACAATGAAATCCTATTCTTAAATATCCGTAGTCAAGTATTTTATTAATAAGGACAATAATAATACAATTGAGACTATTATGTGTGCAGACTGATGACCATATCTCACGGGTCATGCATATGAGATATCGAGTCGCCACATAGGTACACATTAAGGTAATGATGTACTGGATTGACCCACCATGAGAACACTACATGGAGCGTTATGTGAGTGTCATAAGTAGTTCTCATAGTGACAATGGTGCATACAATCCTTCGACCTGAAATCACTACGATCCCTACATGAGGAGTCGTGTGCTTTAATATCGTCAAACGTCATCTGTAATAGGATGATTATAAAGACGGTCATTGGGCATACCACGAGCCATGCAGAGGGATGTGAGTGACCTAGATGGAATTTGTCCCTCCTACATGACAGGAGTAATATCTGTAGGGCCCCTGATAGAGTGAGACTCTAGAAATGCATGGCCATCTTGAAATGAGTCAATATGAGATATTGACCTCATTTGTTGTTAAGTCTACTCGGGTATCAGGGAATATGATATTGAACCATACAAGGGTGACACATTCTATGCCTTGTGCTCAATATAGATATATGGAGAAAGGGATAATAATGCACATGAATAATTGTCACAGAAAGGTTTCGTCAAATCACTGACTTTCTCACTACTTAGGTAGCAGTGATGTATTGCTAGATACCGCTCACTGCTTGTAATATTAAATGGGATTTAATGTTACTGCTAACGTTTTGGGAACCTATAGGGTCACACACATAAGAGCGGATTAAAAGAAGCATTAAAAGGAGAGTTGGACTTTCCTATTGGGCCTAGCGCATAATACATGGGCTTAGGTCAAATGCTGCTCACTAACTCACTTAAGGAGGCGCTACTATAAGTAGAACACTTAAGTTGTTGTGCACACAAGGTTGATACCCTAGCCGCACAAAGAGAGTAAGAGTGAACAGTAAGTCTCGGTTTTGAAGCTAGCACTGCAAGACAGAGACGCTTCAGGTTCGTGACGTTGGATGTTCACGGAGTCCGCTCGTGTGGATACCTCTAGAGACACCGTTCGTGCGGTGTTCGTGATAGACGAATTTCAACCAACAGCCATCGCTTCAAGAGGTAAACTTTCTAATCATGAATCATGACCATTCACATGGATCCTTCGATGGGAATTTTTCCGCTGCGTTTTATTTTGTTTTATACGCAAATTCCCAACAGTGGTATCAGAGCCGCTTGCGAAACCATGATTCTGTTACGTGGTTTATCTGTTATGTATGATAACATGTTTATAATGTGAATCGTTTTTCTGAAAATTGTTTTTGAAAATCGTTTGCATCTGGTTTACGAAACCTTGTTTCTGTGATTTTCGTATGTATATGATATATACGTCTATTGCATGTTTGTGTATGTATGTGATATGTACGTTGGTTCTGAATCCTTATTATGTTCTGCGATGGCGTCAAATGTTGATGTTAAACATGATTGTTTTCAGTTCTGTGTTGGCGGCGTTAAGGGGTTTCAGACATGAAAAGTTCATGTTGTTGCGGCTGAGGTTCCAAGTGTTGAAACCGTAGCCGCCGTTCCTTGCAACGTGAAGTGTTCACGAGCCTTGCGGTTTTAGGGTTGAAAGGTTGACGCCCTAGCCACCAAGGAAGCGAATCACACTTCGGAGAGAAAATTTTTCTTCGGGGCGCTGCCCCGCACCCCGCAAGGGGCGGCCTCCCCTTGACCCCCGCCCGCTGACCGGGCCACGGGAACCCCGTGCTACCTCTGCGTAGTGTGTAATTTCGAAATTCAAATTTTGAAAATTTTATGTCACCATTTAATAATTATATCAATTACAATAAATGTGATTTGTTACAATAAATGTGATTTATATAAATGTGATTTATATCAATTACAATAAATATGATTTATAATAAATGTGATTTGTGGTAACAACAATTATAATAAATATGATTTATAGTAACATCTATTATAATAAATGTGATTTATTATATATATATGTTATGTTTTCAAAATTAAGATTTTGAAATCTCTAATTTATGAAATTAATAATAATAATGATTATGTGTTATTATTGGTTGTTACTATTTATTTGGTGATGTATGGTGAATGGTTATGGCCTTAGTCCTTTTACCTTTTGGTTTATATTTTGAAATACGGCCTGCGTGCCGTGCCTTTCTCTTATATTCCATATGTATCTTCTTTTCTCATCTCACTCCCCTCATATGTAAAATGAGGTTTCTGTTTATGTAATGTAATGATGGAGACAAGAAGACGCTATCATGTGGGAGATCTTGCTTGGAGAAGCTTGGACTCTCCTAGGTTTTAGTTTAGATTCTCTCATTGGCTTGGGAGAATCAATGCGTTAGGGGCCATAACCATATCACATTTATTTGCCTTATATATGTATGAGATGCATATATGTATATAGTATGTTAAAAGAGTTTAACTAATATATGTATGAGATGCATATATGTAAATAATAAGTTAAAGAGTTTAACAAATGATGAGATCAAATTTTAATAAAATCCCTCAAAAGGAAATATTAAGTCACATTTAAAGGCCTTCCGATGCATGGCACTCGTCAAGACTATTATCGATTAAGTGTGGGTCCGCCAAAGCGGGGTACCTTTATCTATGATAGTAAGGCGCGATGGGACAAATGTAATGTTCAACTGCTATCCATTGGGTCTGACTTAACTAAGCCAACTTCAATAGGATTGAAAGGCTTAGAGGCTCATAAGTTGGGCTTTAGTCCATGTGATGGATTAGAATAAGAGTTATTCACCCAACTGTCCAAGAATTACATGAGATGCAATCGGAAAGTGTTTCCTACCTAAATAACCGAATTTTAAGCGATCAGCCAAAGCTGACTTAAAGCTAGGTGAAATATGGATCTTGGCCCACTAGAAAATCTTCCAATGGGATTTTCCGAATCAATGATGAGGGTCATTGTTTTGAGTAAAATAGTGGGAGGCGTATTTAATTAAAGACCTAATTAAATAACTTCATGGCATGATACTTATATTTTGCATATTTATCTCTGTAGATTACCATGGCATCAAACACATCAAGTAACCTGTCATTGAGATCCGTCCTTGAGAAGGACAAACTATCCGGAACGAATTTTCTGGACTGGTACAGAAACTTGAGGATTGTCCTCAAACATGAGAAAAAGTTGTATGTTCTTGAGGAGCCTATTCCTGAGGAGCCACCGGCTTCAACTGCTCCTAGGGCTGACAAAGATGCTTATAAGAAGCATCAGGATGACGCCTTAGACGTCGGCTGTCTTATGCTTGCTACCATGACATCTGAGCTGCAAAAGCAACATGAGACCATGGAGGCGTACGATATGATCGTGCACCTCAAGCTGCTCTACCAAGAGCAAGCAAGGCATGAGCGGTTCGAAGTTTCCAGAGCCCTTTTCCAGTGTAAATTGGCAGAAGGGAGCCCTGTGAGTCCTCATGTACTCCAGATGATCGGGTACATTGAGAATCTCGAGAGACTGGGATTTCCTTTAGGCCAAGAGTTGGCCACCGACTTGGTTCTGCAATCGTTGCCTGAGAGCTATAGTCAGTTTGTCATGAACTTCAATATGAATGATCTTGACAAACCTCTGCCAGAGTTGTTGAGCATGTTAAGAACCGCTGAACAAAATATTAACAAAGGAAAGGGGAAGGCCATTTTGATGGTCCAGGCTGGAAATAGCAAGAAGCAGCCCAAGAAGCCCAAGAACAAACAAAAGGGCAAGGGCAAGGGCAAGGCCATCAACAAGATCAAGCCCGGTACTTCTGGCTTGAAGCCTGTGGGTGGTGTGGCTAAGGAAGGCAATTGCTTCCACTGTGGTCGGACCGGACATTGGAAGAGGAACTGCCCAAAATACCTGGAAGAGATCAAGAAGAAGAAGGGAAGTGAGACTTCCGCTTCAGGTATGTTTGTTATAGAAGTCAATTTATCTACTTCTGCATCATGGGTATTAGATACTGGATGTGGTTCTCACATTTGTACAAATGTGCAGGACCTAGACAGAAGTAGACCATTGACAAAGGGTGAAGTCGATCTACGAGTCGGAAATGGAGCAAAGGTTGCTGCTTTAGCTGTAGGGACTTATGTATTGACTTTACCCACTGGGCTTACTATTCAGTTAGAGAACTGTTATTTTGTGCTTGCAATTAGCAGGAATATCATTTCCGTTTCTTGTTTGGACAAGATTGGTTTTTCTTTTATAATAAAGAACAAAAGTTGTTCTATTTATTTGGATGATATTTTCTATGCTAGTGCACACATGAGTAATGGACTTTATGTCCTTGATCTTGAAATGCCCATCTATAACATAAATACTAAGAGGTTCAAACCAAATGAATTGAACCCGTCTTATCTTTGGCATTGTCGTTTAGGCCATATAAATGAGAAGCGCATTTCGAAGCTCCATAAAGATGGACTCTTGGACTCATTTGATTATGAATCATATGAGATATGTGAGTCTTGTTTATTGGGAAAGATGACTAAATCTCCATTCACCTAGCAAAGGTGAAAGAGCCAACGATCTTTTGGGTCTTATACATAGCAATGTATGTGGACCCCTAAACACATCAGCTAGAGGTGGTTTTCAGTACTTCATCACATTTACTTGATGATTTCAGGTAGATATGGATTTGTGTATCTTATGAAACATAAATCGGAATCCTTTGAAAAGTTCAAGGAATTCAAAAATGAGGTACAAAACCAACTTGGTAAAAATATTAAAGCTCTTCGATCAGATCGAGGTGGTGAATATTTGAGCCTAGAGTTTGATGATCATCTGAAAGAGTGTGGGATTTTATCTCAACTCACTCCACCTGGAACACCACAATGGAATGGTGTTTCTGAGAGGAGAAATCGAACCTTGTTGGACATGGTTCGGTCTATGATGAGTCATGCAAACCTTCCAAACTCTTTCTGGGGACATGCTCTATTAACAGCAGCTTTTACACTTAACCGTGTTCCATCCAAAACGGTAGAAAAGACACCATATGAGATATGGACTGGTAGACGACCCAGCATGTCTTTTATGAAGATTTGGGGTTGTGAAGCATATGTAAAACGTCAAGTTTCTAATAAGCTTGATCCAAAATATGATAAATGCTTCTTTGTGGGGTATCCAAAAGAAACCAAGGGATACCAATTCTATAATCCTTCCGAAGGCAAAGTGTTTGTCGCACAGACTGGTGTATTCCTAGAAAAGGAGTTTATCTCCATAGGAACCAGTGGGAGGAAGATAGAACTTGAAGAAATTCAAGAATCACAGAGTAGTGACCTACCATTGGTGGAACAGGAGCAACCTTCACAGAATGCTGTGGAGGAACAACCCTCTCCAGTAGCACAAGACCAGCGTAGGTCTAACAGGATACGTCACCAGCCTGAGAGATATGGATTTCTCATGACTCCACAAGGTGATGTATTGCTCATGGATCAAGATGAGCCTGTGACCTACCAGGAGGCCATCACTGGCCCAGAATCGAGAAGAGTCTTGAGGCCATGAAATCTGAGATGGATTCCATGTACACCAACCAGGTATGGACCTTGGTAGAGCCACCTGAAGGGGTAAAACCTATAGGGTGCAAGTGGGTTTTCAAAAAGAAAACAGACATGGATGGTAAGGTACACACCTTTAAGGCGCGATTGGTTGCTAAGGGTTTCAAGCAAATTCATGGTGTCGACTATGATGAGACCTTTTCACCTGTTGCGATGCTTAAATCCGTCCGGATCTTACTTGCTATCGCTGCATACCATGATTATGAGATATGGCAGATGGATGTCAAAACTGTCTTCCTTAATGGAAAGCTTCTTGAGGATGTGTACATGACACAACCTGAAGGCTTTGACATTTCAGAGGATGCCGGAAAGGTATGTAAATTGCAGCGATCAATCTATGGATTGAAGCAAGCTTCCAGAAGTTGGAACCTTCGTTTTGATGATGCTGTAAGACAGTACGGATTCATCAAAAAGGAAGATGAACCTTGTGTCTACAAGAAGGTTAGTGGGAGCATTGTTGTTTTTCTAGTGTTATATGTAGATGACATATTACTCATTGGAAATGACATCCCTACACTACAAAATGTAAAGACATGGTTAGGGAATTGCTTCTCTATGAAAGATTTGGGTGAAGCTACCTATGTATTGGGGATCAGGATCTATAGGGATAGATCGTTGAAATTGCTTGGCCTAAGTCAGAGTACATACATAGACAAAGTGTTGAGACGCTTTAACATGCATGAATCCAAGAAAGGACTATTGCCTATGTCACATGGTATATGCCTATCAAAGGCACAATCCCCTTCCACTCAAGAGGATAGGGATCGCATGAGTAAGATTCCATATGCATCCTCAATTGGATCTATCATGTATGCCATGTTATGTACTCGACCAGATGTATCGTATGCTTTAAGCATAACGAGCAGGTACCGATCTCGATCCCGTGAAAGTCATCACTGTCTGTCAAAGAACATCCTTAAGTACTTGAGAAGAACTAAGGATTCGTTCTTGGTATATGGAGGCGAGGAAGAGCTTGTTGTAATAGGTTACACCGATGCTAGCTTCCAGACCGATAAGGATGATTCCAGATCGCAATCTGGTTATGTGTTCTGCCTGAATGGCGGGGCTGTGAGCTGGAAGAGTTCAAAGCAGGAGACATTTGCCGATTCTACTACAGAGGCTGAGTATATTGCCGCCTCCAATGCAGCAAAGGAGGTTGTTTGGATCAGGAAGTTCATTGCTGAACTTGGTACGGTTCCAAGTATTGTGGACCCCATTGATCTCTATTGTGATAACAATGGGGCCATTGCACAAGCCAAGGAACCTAGATCTCATCAGCGATCCAAACATATACTTAGGCGCTTCCATCTCATTCGAGAGATCATCGATAGAGGAGATGTGAAAATATGCAGAGTACCAACACTTGATAACGTTGCTGACCCACTTACGAAACCTCTTGCTCAACAGAAGCATGAAGGTCACACTAGATCGATGGGCATTAGATTGATGCCTGATTGGCTCTAGTGCTAGTGGGAGATTGTTGGTGTAAGCCCTAGAGGCCAATGTATTTCTTTAGACTTACATTTGTATCTTGCTATTTTATATATATATAAGATATGAGGCATTCCAGTTTATTGTGTTACTTGTTTAAACATAATAAAGTCCTTAGAATAGAGATTTCAGTTTAATAGAATATCAAGTATATGACTTGATCGTGAGACACTATTGAACAATGAAATCCTATTCTTAAATATCCGTAGTCAAGTATTTTATTAATAAGGACAATAATAATACAATTGAGACTATTATGTGTGCAGACTGATGACCATATCTCACGGGTCATGCATATGAGATATCGAGTCGCCACATAGGTACACATTAAGGTAATGATGTACTGGATTGACCCACCATGAGAACACTACATGGAGCGTTATGTGAGTGTCATAAGTAGTTCTCATAGTGACAATGGTACATACAATCCTTCGACCTGAAATCACTACGATCCCTACATGAGAAGTCGTGTGCTTTAATATCGTCAAACGTCATCTGTAATAGGATGATTATAAAGACGGTCATTGGGCATACCACGAGCCATGCAGAGGGATGTGAGTGACCTAGATGGAATTTGTCCCTCCTACATGATAGGAGTAATATCTGTGGGGCCCCTGATAGAGTGAGACTGTAAAATGCATGGCCATGCTGAAATGAGTCAATATGAGATATTGACCTCATTTGTTGTTAAGTCTACTCGGGTATCAGGGAACATGATATTGAACCATACAAGGGTGACACATTCTATGCCTTGTGTTCAATATAGATATATGGAGAAAGGGATAATAATGCACATGAATAATTGT
Source organism: Sophora flavescens (assembly GCA_030762895.1). Lineage (NCBI taxonomy): Eukaryota > Viridiplantae > Streptophyta > Magnoliopsida > Fabales > Fabaceae > Sophora > Sophora flavescens. Next base: position 63,777,900 of record CM061062.1, on the reverse strand, counting down.
CACAGAAAGGTTTCGTCAAATCACTGACTTTCTCACTACTTAGGTAGCAGTGATGTATTGCTAGATACCGCTCACTGCTTGTAATATTAAATGGGATTTAATGTTACTGCTAACGTTTTGGGAACCTATAGGGTCACACACATAAGAGCGGATTAAAAGAAGCATTAAAAGGAGAGTTGGACTTTCCTATTGGGCCTAGCGCATAATACATGGGCTTAGGTCAAGTGCTTCTCACTAACTCACTTAAGGAGGCGCTACTATAAGTAGAACACTTAAGTTGTTGTGCACACAAGGTTGATACCCTAGCCGCACAGAGAGAGTAAGAGTGAACAGTAAGTCTCGGTTTTGAAGCTAGCACTGCAAGACAGAGACGCTTCAGGTTCGTGACGTTGAACGTTCACGGAGTCCGCTCGTGTGGATACCTCTAGAGACACCGTTCGTGCGGTGTTCGTGATAGACGAATTTCAACCAACAGCCATCGCTTCAAGAGGTAAACTTTCTAATCATGAATCATGACCATTCGCATGGATCCTTCGATGGGAATTTTTCCGCTGCGTTTTATTTTGTTTTATACGCAAATTCCCAACAATTTCCCCCAAGCAGACGTGCTTTTTATATATATCAGATACAAGGTGGTATCTGGGAGTCTGTCCATGTAAACCGAGTTCAGAGGCACATGTGACGTTGCTCGTCCTGAGACCTTAAATGCATGAGGGTATGGAGGCAACTGCCCGGTGGGCTAGAGATTGACCAACTCTAATTCTTCTCCAGTGGAAAAACGGTGTTGAAATCTCATGAGATTAAGTAAGAGCCTGATATTGAAGTGCCATGCATATTTTCAAAAGATTGACTGTGCGGGTTTGAGACCCTTTGATATAACACTGTTATATTGTGTATATGCATGATTTAACTGCTTATATGATTCTGTGATGTATGTATCATGTATATGGTTGTTGTGGGATATATCTTATGATGGTATCTCACTCTTACAATTATATCAGGTATCTTCGGGTTTTGCTGTAGTACCTTGGTACTCTAGTGCCGATGTTGCAGAGGAGTCTTTCTAAGTCCCTTAAAGACCTAGTGTTAGAGGTTGGGAAAGTATTCCGATTGGGGGGTCTCTCCAATGAATATTTGATAGAATGACCAGCTTAGGAGTATGAGTTGGGTTGTACGTCTAAAGGGGTCCGTGAATGTAGTGTTATATGCATCCATCTGAAGTTTAAACTTTTTATTTCGAAATTGGAAACTTATAGAAATGTTGTATGTCATGGTAACTTTGTTACGAACGTGACTTTACGTTTTAAATGAATGTATGACGGATTTCAGAGTTATCCCTATAGAAGAAAATCTTATACCCCAGTTTTCTGACTTAAGAGAAAACAAATTTTCCGAAAGCAACCAGCAAATTATCTTTTAAATTTACTTCCGCATGGGTTACGAAGTAATGCCCTAAGGGGAGGGTGTTACAAGGTGGTATCAGAGCTGGTCGAGTCTTTCGGGATCTTTGGGAAATAGGTCTGTTGTGTTGACATTGTGTTTTCTCTGAATTAAGTTTTATTCGGATTACTTCTTAGAAGTAATGTGTGTTGATACGCTTTTACACGTTTCATTTTCTGGTTGTGGCCTGACTGATTTGTTCGGCAGGTCAGTTATGGAACCAGCACCAGGAGGTGGACGTGGATGCGGCCGTGGACGTGGTCGTGGACGTGGTCGCAGAGGTGGTCTTATTGGTGGTCGTGCCAACATGAATGCTAATTATGACGGTGGGATGGACTTCGCTGCCCAAGCTTTGGCTGACGTTGCTGCTGCCATAGCTCTCCAGACGGCTAATGCTGCTGCCCAGAACCAACAGGAGCAACAGAGGGCAGAACAAGCTGCAGAGGGAAGACATTTGGATGCTTTCCGATGTCAGAATCCATGACAGTTTGATGGAGACGTGGATCCAATAAAGGCTGATCTTTGGATTCAAGAGCTCGAGAAGATCTTTGAGCCGGTTCACACCCCAGAGGGAGCAAAGGTGCCTTATGCAACATTCCAACTGATTGGAGATGCTGAATACTGGTGGGAGGGCACCAGACAACTGCTGGTAGCTGAGCATCAAGCGATCACTTGGGGAGTATTTCGCAACAAATTTCTGGACAAATATTTTCCCCAGAGTGCTCGGACAGAGAAAGAGCAGGAATTCCTGAGGCTGAGTCAGCGGGACATGACAGTGGGGGAATATGCGGCAAGGTATGAGTCCCTTGCCAAATATTTTTGCTTTTTCCAGAACAACCCCGATGAGGAGTGGAAGTGCGAAAGGTTCGAAGCCGGTCTTTGCTTCGAGATCAAGGAATCTGTGATGCCATTGGAAATTCGGAATTTCCAAGCCTTAGTAGAGAAGTGTAGAAAAGTGGAACTAATGAGGAAGGAAAGAGGCAACAGAGAAACTGTTATAGGACCCACTCGTTCCAAAGACCAATATCAAGATCAGAATCAGAAAGGGAAGCAACATCGGAGGGAACCTTATTTCCGGCCACAAGGGAATGACCTAAACAACGACAGCATCGTTCTGATAATTCTGAATCGGGAAGTGGAGGTCAACAGAACCAAAACCGAGACCAAGTGAGGAGATGTTACAAGTGTGGAGACCCAGACCACATGGCTAATGTTTGACCACGGAAAGGAGTGAAGTGTTTCAATTGTGGACAATTAGGACCCTTCTCAAGGGATTGTAACGCACCGAGGTTTGAAAAGGCTGTCAACACCTTAGGAACTGATAGACCCACGGCGAAGGGAAAAGTCTACACCATGACTGGCGCTGGAGCTTCACAATCTGACGATCTTTCACAATAGAAGTAGTGTTGAAAAATTCCACAATTTGAAGGTCTTATGGCAGTGGTCTATAATTGTAAGTTGTAATAGGATTCTAAGTATAATCGCGTTTTGACGCCCTTGAGTATTTGACTCTCTAGGGTCTCCTATGTTACTAGTCTTTTCAGGAATGTATGTTTCTTATGACTTTTGGGAATAAAAGTCTCTTTAAGAAATTTATTCCAGTTCCCTTCTCTTTTGATTATTGTGGCCAGTTTAGACTTTGGATCCAATCTTTCTTTTCCTAGAGTTATGAATTGCCTTGTTGTTGCATGGGATGGGTATGTTTATAAAAGAAGTTTCTTGATGAATCTTAATCTAATGGCTTTTACTTTTGGTGGAAGTAATTCAGTTTGAATTCTTATCAAACTATTGCTCTTTTAAATTGTTGACCAGGAAATTCTAGTGAAAGGAGAAACTTTTAAGATTCATGATTGTAAACGTGTACCGATCATACATTTTTACCTCCCTGAACCTACTAAAGGATCTTCAAACATTAGATGTTTCTGTATTCTTTTGGATCGATGAAATTCTTTTAGATACTTTCTTCTGATAGTATGATCTGGATGGTGAGAGATCCTGTTAAGTTTCTAGTTACGTAATTTCGAGGACGAAATTCTTTTTAGAGGGATAGAGTTGTAACACCCTGTTTTTCGTATGCTTCTTTATCAGTAAATACATGCTTTAATGTATTTATTTTTTATAAAATCCAGAGGATGATTTTATTTAAAATAAAATCATTTTCTTGTGTTGTTTTACCGTATGAAGTCACAGTAAAATTTTCGGTCGAAAATTCAGACGAAAACCGCTATGGGTTCTCACTGCCAGTACAAGTTTACTGAGCTAGAGACAAAATTTTAATTCGTGAACGAGAAGGTTAGTGTTCTTATGATGTTTTGTGTGGGTTTGGTAAATTTTCGAATTTTGTTGTCCGGGAATAAAATATAATATTTTATCCGGATGAAACCATCAGAAAATACGATCGGATGTACAACCGGTTACGTATTTAAGCAGTTAAAGGAACCATAAAGAATGATATAAGGCTTGATGGGATGCCTAATTAAATGCTTATGACACACTTTAAATACTTATGACACACTTTAAAGTAATCATGATTACTTTTTCAAATTATAATCTATTTTATTACAAAAACCCATTAAACCTTCCTTAAATGATCCAAACAATGCCTTAAACCAAAACTTCCCCTCCAAGCCTTTCTTCCTCTCCAAAACCGTGCCCCCCTCCCTCTTACTCTATAAATACCACTCTTCATCTTCACTTCATCACTTTCCTTTCTTCTACTCCATTAAAACTTTTAAGCTTTCATCTTTTTCTTAACTTCAAGCTTCCAAAGCTCTAGTTTTTCTTCTTCTTTTCACTAAGTGTTCTTCATCAAAGTTGTTCCTCTTGTTTAGAGTAATACTCTCATGTATTCTTTTCTTTAAAAACTTCATCTTTTTCTAAAGTTTCTTCTTTATGTCATATATGAGCTTTTATCTTCAAAAATCTCTCAAAAATGGTAGAAAACTCCTTTTGAGTTGAAACCAATTTCTATGGTCTTGTATTTACTTGTAGTTTAACATACTAAAAGTTTGTGTAAAACAAAGTTTCCTAACCTCTACTTTCTAATGAGGCCGAACCATGCATATGGTTTAGATGGATCTTGTTTCAACTTTTACAAGTATGAGTTTGTATTTAAGATTTGCTTTCCAAAATGATCATGGACCAAGGCTCCTTTATGTTAAAGGATGCTATGTCTACAGTGATTGGAAAGTTTAAAGATTTGTTTCCCAAAATGATCATGGACCAAGGCTCCTTTATGTTAAAGGATGCTATGTCTAAAGTGATTGGAAAGTTTAAAGATTTTTACTCTACTTTATGTCATGTATACTAATGCCATTTACTTTATGTTATTTATATTATGTCATTTACCTTTATGTCATTTATATTAATGCCATTTACTTTATGTCATTTACATTATGCCATTTATATTTATGTCATTTACTTTATGTCATTTACATTATGTCATTTACTTTATGTCATTTATGTTTATGTCATTTATGATTCATTTACTTATGTCATTATACTTTAATTACTTATAAGCCTATGTTGTTCTTACTTTATGTGCTTATGAGCTTTGTTATTTAAAGTCCTATGTTGCTTTCAAGATGATCATTGACTTGAGCTCCATAAGTTATTGGATGCTAAATGGTCTAAGAGATTGGAAGAATTTAAAGATTTCTATCATAAAAACCCAAGGATGGCCGAAGCTTAAAGGTTATGGACCTAGGGTGTTTCGTTTTTCATTTTTCCAAAATGATCATGGTCTTGAGCTCCTTACTATTAATGGATGCTAAACCAAAGAGATTGGAAAGTTTAAATGTTCCTAGCCTATCTTATTGGTCAAGACCGAATCTCCATCAAGTGTAACTTGGTGGGATTTTTGTTCAACTTTGTTTAAAGTAATCATGTTTTAAACTCCTAGCACTTAAGGATCATAAATCCCTAAGTTGCATGTGTTTTGGAAACTTCTAGCCCTAAGTTCTTGGTTGAGTTCTAATCCTTTGAACCTTGTGTCTTGAAACCTAGACTTGCATCCTAACCAACCTTGAAGAACGTTCGTGAAACTGTTTATTTTCTCGCATTCTCTTACCTTCTTGAGGTAAGAGGGGATTTCCTAAAGATATTCAATAACTGTATGCATGTGTGTAGGTGTTTAACTGGATATTTATATGTTGATTGAGCTTACTTGATTACCTAATGTACTTGAACTGTTATGCTATCATCTGATGTCGAACTATACTTGTTCTAAATGTTATAATGCATATATGTGATGAACTGCTTTCAACTGTGATATTAGCATTGAACTGATAATATATACTGCTGTTGATTGAAAGTTTGCTAAGCCAGACTTGCGTCTGTGCTCAACTGTTATAAGGATTAAAAACCTTAATAAGCTTTGAAGATGAAGGGATTGGTGTTCTTTTCCAAAAGCTCATTAACTTAAAGTACTTGTTTTTAATGTTGAAATGGTTTGGTGAACTATTGTTATACAAGAGAAAAATCATTTCCGAACTATGTGTTTTCAGGTTAAAACTTTCAAGATTATTTGGCAATATCCTATTGGGGGAAATATTTCAAAGATAAAAGTATTTCAAAGATGCTTTATAAAAGATTTTCAAAGAAAAGGTTTTTCCTAAATATTTTACAAACTTTCCGATAACCTGGATAGGTTATCGAGGATTCGGTTTTGAATTTGTTTTTTTCACTGAACGAAAAATAAGTACTTAAGAAAGAGAATCTAGTACACAAGACGTCGCCTCTAGTATTCAGTTATGCGCACGTGATCTTGGATCAGTGTTGATTCGGGACTATGAGTCCTATTCATGATGTCATGGACTGAGAGTCCAATTCTCGAAATTGAGGACAGTGCGTTCTGATTTCGCTGTGATGGACCGTGTGTCCTAATTACGTTGTTGTGGACTGTGCGTCCTAATCACGTTGTGATGAACAATGTTAAAGGTGAATGTTGTTTTCTACGACCTCAACCCTTGACTGCGGCATCGGTCTTGGGCGTTGTGATTGAGCATTCGAACTGTGTGTCCTATGCTTCTGAGTTTTCAAGTGATGGGGAAATGATGATTAAGTCGTTAGCCTTGAGCTGTGACAGTGAAAAGAATGAACACAAAGAAAACCTTTTAAATAAAATATTTTCTCATGTGAATTTCCCCCAAGCAGACGTGCTTTTTATATATATCAGATACAAGGTGGTATCTGGGAGTCTGTCCATGTAAACCGAGTTCAGAGGCACATGTGACGTTACTCGTCCTAAGACCTTAAATGCATGAGGGTATGGAGGCAACTGCCCGGTGGGCTAGAGATTGACCAACTCTAATTCTTCTCCAGTGGAAAAACGGTGTTGATATCTCATGAGATTAAGTTAGAGCCTGATATTGAAGTGCCATGCATATTTTCAAAAGATTGATTGTGCGGGTTTGAGACCCTTTGATATAACACTGTTATAGTGTGTATATGCATGATTTAACTGCTTATATGATTCTGTGATGTATGTATCGTGTATATGGTTGTTGTGGGATATATCTTATGATGGTATCTCACTCTTACAATTATATCAGGTATCTTCGGGTTTTGCTGTAGTACCTTGGTACTCTAGTACCGATGTTGCAGATGAGTCTTTCTAAGTCCCCTGAAGACCTAGTGTTAGAGGTTGGGAAAGTATTCCGATTGGGTGGTCTCTCCAATGAATATTTGATAGAATGACCAGCTTAGGAGTATGAGTTGGGTTGTATGTCTAAAGGGGTCCGTGAATGTAGTGTTATATGCATCCATCTGAAGTTTAAACTTTTTCTTTCGAAAATGGAAACTTATAGAAATGTTGTATGTCATGGTAACTTTGTTACGAACGTGACTTTACGTTTTAAATGTATGTATGATGGATTTCAGAGTTATCCCTATAGAAGAAAATCTTATACCCCAGTTTTCTGACTTAAGAGAAAACAAATTTTCCGAAAGCAACCAGCAAATTATCTTTTAAATTTACTTCCGCATGGGTTACGAAGTAATGCCCTAAGGGGAGGGTGTTGCAAATTCTGCAAGGACAATGGGATCAAAAGGCACAATACAGTGAGAATGATCCCTCAATAAAATGGGCTTGTTGAAAGAATGAACATGACCATTTTGGAGAGGGTGAGATGCATGTTGTCACACTCAAAATTGAGCAAAAGTTTTTGGGGTGTGGCTGCCAGCACAACATGCTATTTGATCAATAGGTGTCCCTCAGCTGCAATTGATTTAAAGACGCCAGAAGAGATATGGACAGGCAAGGCTCCAAACTATGAGAACTTGAAGATTTTTGGATGCACTGTGTACATTCATAGCAATGATGGAAAACTTGAACCAAGAGCTAAGAAGGGAATCTTCTTAGGCTATCCAGAAGGAGTGAAAGGATACGAGGTGTGGTTGGTGAATCCTACAAGTCAAAGGACTATACTTAGCTGAGATATGGTTTTAAGAGAGGAAGACACGCTGAAAAATGATCAGGAATTGCATAGCCAGCAACACAGCAGGTGCAAGATGATCATGGAGTTCATTTGGAGGTGGAGAAACCTGCAGGAAGTTCAAATTCTGGAGGAGACTCGACTGTAGAACCTTATCATGAACTTCTAGATTTACATGTTCTTGATGAACCTGAAGCATCTTATAATTTGGTCAGGGACAAGGAGAGGAGACATATCACACCACCTCATAGATTTGGCTATGTAGATATCATAGCATATGCTTTGAATATAGAAGCTGATGATCAAGCATCAGATCTTATTTCCTACAAATAGTGACCTTATATACTTCTTCTCTTGTAATTCTTCAACGGCTACTTTGAATAATCCCGTTTAGAGATAGCATTTAATGCATGATATCCATTGTGACTGATAGCTTGATTTTGGCGAGTTGAAAAGTATCCTTGGTTATCAGAAAATCACAAAATGGAGGCTCACTGTTCTGAGCAATTGTACCTTAAAAGCTTTCTTTCCTCCTGTGTGTATAACACAGCTTTTGTTCAGCAATAAAGATGTCATCGTACAGATCGTTTTGCAATTCAAATTGTACTATTTGCTTTTTGTATTTCCTTGATATTACTATGAATTTTCTCAAGGGAAACAAGACATTAAATTGGATAAAAACAAATGGGAAGAACAAATATTCATTTGAAATAAATATCAATCTTTTGAAATAAATTCATTGTGGACCAGATTGCATTAAATCACATTCAAGATAGTAAACATATAGAACCGTCTACTAAGTTTTAAGAACGCATCTATACAAGATTTTAATTCTGCTCGTCCATTGATGTGGCAGAAGCGCTCGTCTACTAATGTGGTAGAAGCGCTCGTTCACTATTGTGGTAGAAGCACTCGTCTACTGATAGGGTAGAAGCACTCGTCCACACGTCTTTGGACTTGCTAAGTCCTTAGAGAACCTCCACTAGTGACGTGGCACTGTGGACGTCTACTGAATTTTAGTTTAGGCACTATGGATGCATACTTGAGTTACAAGGGTAGCCCTCGTCTGCTGACGTGGCAAAATGGGCGCACTTATTTCCAAGTCTTTGGACTTGCTATACCTAACATGTTATTTAGGTATTCATTTATAGTCTCGTCTACTAAGGAAAACCAGTCTACTTATCATTTAAAATATAAACAGTTTAAATAACCTTTGGACGGGTAATTCTTTGCATGAGTCCAAGCTTTGTATACCTTATATTATTTTGAATATTCCTACATAAACTGAACTCACTTGTTAGATCTCAACTAACACTTTGCCAAGCAAATTTAATCCTTTTGTTAACATCAAAACTTAGAGATTATTAAATCCAAAACCACTTAGGTTCCAACATACTAAACTTAGGGTTTCAAAGGAACATGGAAAAAGAGATTATGCTACCCTAAATCCTTTCACTACTTATTCATACTCAAATTCAACTTTAAATTTCATGGGTTAAAGAGTTTTACCTCAAAGAACTCTAAAGAAACAATTTTAGGGAGTTGGTATTGCTCCTTCCAACCAAGAACATCAACATACCACTTTAAACTTTCATGGGTGTAGGAGTTTTTATGGAAATAAAAGGAATATGGTGAGGTGGGGAAGAAGAAGATATGATAGGGGGAGATTGGGATGAGATGAATGAGAGAAATTTGAGGGAGAAGGGTTTTGTGTGAGAGAGAGAGAGCAATGTGTGTGTGTGTGTGTGTGTGTGTGTGTGTAGTGTTTTTAAGTGTACCTAACGGATCTATTTTTACACACACACACACACACAATATATATATATATGGGTAAACGAAAATACAATCAATCAATCCAATATTTTCTGAGAAATTACATAGAGCTTATTCTTTGAGATATAGTCAAAAGTGTTTTATGATAGTGCTTCAAGTTGTAAATATGATTTCTTAGAATCAGTAATTCAATCTTTTACTGAGAAAGGAAGAAGAAATGAGAGAAGGTCTCTCTCTGAGTATTGATCTGAGAGTAGAAGGAACTCTTAGAGGTTTGACAAGAGTAGAAGAGACTCTTAGGGATTACAAGATTGCTTTTACTGAAAAGATGTCACTGGGTAGAAGGAACCTGAGTTGTGAACCTTTGTAAAGAATTTTGTATTTGGTTTTTGATCATAGTGGACGAAACTCACAAGTGATTGTGGGGACTGGATATAGGTTACCAGAGGAGGTAAAACTAGGCTTCCATTTCTCTCTATCCCTTAACTCCTTAAATGCTTTAATTGTTCATTGTATGTTTTTAAGTTTTGTTAAGAGAAATTTACAATTGTTCTGAAATATGAAATTCTATCTTTCTACCATCTTTCTTGATAAAAGAATCAACTTTCTAATCACACAAACTTGCAAAAATTCCTTTTGTTTTTTTGGTTGGCAAAACCTTTTCAAAAGTTTCAAGAAAAGATTCAGTTTTTGTTTTAAGGGGAAAAAGTTTTTAAAATCTTACATACTCAATACATACTCAATTCAACCCCCTTCTTGAGTATTAGAAGCCACAACCAACACTATTATCTTGATAAACTTCAAACTATGGGCCGTGGTTATTTTTGAAGAAAAATAATTGATTCATACAATAAAAAACATTTAGAAGTAGTTATATTTTAATTACAAAAAGTCTTTAAATTTCAATGATTATTAGCTTATTATTTTAAAAAAAATGAATGAACCAAAATATAATTTAAATTATATTACATCAAACATATATGCGGCCGGATTGTTAATTGTATGCAACAATATGGTAGTCCAATACATATTCTTGCTGTCATAAAAAAAATCCATATTAATTTATTGCATTGATAACAAGTAATAAAAATATTTTGTCAAAAAAATAAAAATAAAATTATCAGCAATACTATATAATTTATATGAGTATAAGTTTTGCTTGTCCTATAACTTCTTCGCCATGAATCTTTTCACGAATCCTTTCACGGCGGGTTTGAAATCACATGGGATCAGATTTCCAACCATCATCATCATCATCATCTCCTTTATCTTTCCAATAGGGGCTAAGAACTATTCACTCAAGTTTGTGGGCATATTTTAGAACATTCATAACAAACTCAATTTCATACCAACTACCAACACATCCTCCCATTTCAATAACTTTGACCTCCTGATGAGAGAATCTTTCAATATACTTAATATCGTTTTGATTTTCAAAGAACTCTGGACTTGTGACCTGAAAAAAGTAAAATCATAATATGAATGGTGGTGAAAGCTTCCAGACCTATACTAATGAATGCAAACCAAAATGTCTGAAAAAATTATCTGATCTAAAATAACAACAAAAGCTTTTTTTTATATAAGCTAAAATGTATTGAATATAGCATTAGGGGTACTCAACACAAATATAAGGATGAAACCGAAAGAATAAAAAAACCCTAAACAAGATAGAAGTTCAACCAAGAGCAAAAAAATCACTACATAATTGAACCTATAACTTGTCATCACACCCACCATGACAAATTCCGTCAAATCTAAAGCAACCTTGTTCATGTGCCATGCCTCTAAAATAAATCAGAACGACTATAAAAAAAACAAATTAAAACATGTTTGTTAACCATATTCACTCACCATGACTGAAAGTTTTTGCAGTTGAGGAGAAGCTCGAAGATGGTTAAAATCCACAAAAGATCAAAATCTACGTCTTGGAAGTCTATAGTGAATTTCAACTGTTTAAGATGTTTGAGTGGTTGAGTTATATTTATGGAAGTTGTGAGTACCTGAATAAGGACATGTAAGATTAATTTAATATAACATTAGAATGGCAAAGACATGTAAAAATTTCACAGTTCCTTCTCGCTTCCAACCACATTGTGGATATCAAAGTTGAGATCTCTCCTGAGATACCACAGCTTACACCACCTTCTAGACAGTACACTTGTTTTCAACAGATCTTTCACAGATAACATTGATAGGATATAAGACAAGACACATGAATTTGATATGGAATAATAAGTAACGAATTTGATATTTGATATGAGATAAATAATGAATCATTCTCTATTACTTGTGTCTCACATTCGAGCCTACCGAATCGAGCTGGGATACTAGGAGCAGAATATTAAGTGTAAAAAAAGAATGCATATCTATTTTATAATTATAATTATATGGTTTCTTAAATACGAATGGCATTACAGGAGTAAATTGATTTTCTTCCAAAATATTTGATCGCCAACCATATAACTATGCTTCACTATCTATTTATTTATTAATTTTAAATTTTGATTCAATTAAAATAAAATGATCAATTCATTCATGTAACTCTTATAATTTATAGAAATAAATTAAATCAATTAACAATTTTTTTTAAACAAATCAATCAATTAACATTGTTGACATTATCATATCTTTACATATATAATTAATTTAGTTTTTTTAAACCCGTTTCTAAATGAATACGGAGTAATAGGAGTGTGGCCTTTCGCCTAGAATAAATTTAGGTATAATTACTCGGTAAGTCCCTGAATTCTTAGGGAATTTTCAAATAGGTCCCTATACTAAAATTTTTGTAATTAAGGTCCTCGAATTTTTATAAGGATTTTAATTGGGTCCCCGAACTAAATTTTTTTCTAATTGGGTTCCTAAACTTATATAAAATTTTCAATTCAGTCCCTGGGTAGGATTTCGTGAAGAGATTGTTAAGTCTACTGATGTGAAACGTGACCTGAATCGCCCCAAATTTTGTATTTAGGATTGTAAGAGATGATTAATATGGTTATCCAGCTTAGATGACTGTTATGGTTATCCAGCTCGGATGAAATCAGTAATATTCCGTCCAATTCAATAAATCAGTAACGAATTTTATACGATATTGTTGTTATTATGAGACCCAATTTTTTTATAAACAAACTTATATTAAATTATATCCCGTCCAATTCAATAAAAAAAGTTCTATGACTTAATTGAAAATTTTATATAAGTTCAGGGACGCAATTAGAAATTTTTTTAGTTAAGATACCCAATTAAAGTCTTTATAAAATTTTTACAAATATTGAGGGGGATTCCAGGTCATGTTTCACATCAGCAAACTTAACCTCTTCATGGAACCTTATCCCAAGACACAATTGAAAATTTATATAAGTTCAGGGACCCAATTAGAAAACTTTTTAGTTCAGGGACCCAATTGAAATCTTTATAAAAGTTCGGGGACCCAATTATAAAATTTTTAGTATCGGGAACAATTTTAAAATTCCCAAAAAGTTTAGGGATTCAAGGAATATCCCACTTTTTTCGGTGCACAATAATATCCCACTTTTTTTATTTATTTATTTTTGTAACTGAGGAGATTAATCTTGAGTCGGGTAGTTAGGACCATAAGGACAGCGAAACTCTCCCTTGAGAGTTTTAATATTGCTATATTCTCAGAGCTCTGAAATTCCCTTTTTTTTCGAATGGCTCTGGTAATCCTTATTCAATATATATAATTGAAAATCATTTTTTTAACCCTTTTCTTTCCAATCATATGTTTTTGTTAGAGTCTGGTGGATCATCATCAAAGAGCATCAGTTAGAATAGGCGTACATAGATGTAGTACACGGATGTATTAAACACATCATTTTGATATTTGTTTCAGTTAGTTAGTTATCTATTAGTTGCATCAGTTTGTTATTTGTAGCTGCTCTGCAACAGAGTTTGTAACTAGAACTGATAGGATATATAAGGTCTTATCTATTGTATAGGGGCAAGTGATTTTGGGCATTTTCTTGATCACAGATTGAGTGCAAGTGAGGAAGAGTATTGTAGTTCTTCCTGGATGTCTTGAACTGTTGCTGATCAGAGGAATAAAATCGACTGTGTAGATGTAGGGGTTTTCATCTTTGACCTCGAACCACATAATTCCCTTGTGTCTTCTTCTACTTTTCTGTAATTCTATTTTTCGTTTGTGTGTGTGTGACCATCTCTATGCAATACTCAGCTGCAATTTAGAGATGAATTCGCAACAATTGGCATCAAGAGCTCCAAGTTTTGGAGGTGTTTCCGCAAAGGGTACAACCAAATTCGATATAGAGAAGTTCACTGGTGAAAACGATTTCAGTCTTTGGAGGCTAAAGATGAAAGCTCTTCTTGTTCACCAAGGTCTTGAAGATACGTTGGGAGGCATTACAAAGCTTCAAGAATCTCTCACCGAAAAGGAGAAGAAGGATTTTGTTATCTAACCTCACAACATCATCTTCTTTCACTTGTTGATGAAGTTCTCGGAGAGGTGGCTGAGGAGACAACTACAGCTGGAGTTTGGCTGAAATTGAAGAGTCTATACCTGAAAAAGAGACTTCATCAATTGAAGATGGAAGAAGGTATGTCAATCAAAGAACATGTTTCTTTGTTTACAAAAGCAGTTCTTGATCTTAAAAATGTAGATGTAAAAATTGATGATGAAGATCAAGCAATTATATTACTTTGTTCTCTTCCCCCATCATATGATAACCTAGTTGATACTGTGATGTATGGAAAGGAGAGTCTCACCTTGGAGGAAGTCAAAGCAACCCTCAATTATCGGGAGATGAAGAGGAGAATCACCGAGAATAAAGGTGATGGTGGAGATGCTGAAGGACTATTTGCAAGAGGAAGATTTGAGAAAAGATAAGGAAAGGGAAAGAATAGATAGAGATCAAAGTCAAAAGGCAAAAAGAATTGCTACCATTTCCACAAAGATGGAAACTATCGAAAAGAGTGTCCTGAAAGAAAAAGAAAGAATGGTTCAAAACACAAAGATGTTGATGATATAGCAGTGGTAGCAGATGGCTATGACAGTGCAGAAGTCTTGGCTATTTCAACAGATAACAATATAGATGAATGGATTCTTGATTCAGGGTGTTCCTTCCACATGACCCTTAATCAAGATTGGTTCAACTCCTACAAAGAAATAGATGGTGGAAAAGTTCTCATGGGCAATAATATGGCTTCCAAGGTCATTGGTGCTGGCACTGTCAAACTGAAACTGGAGGATGGGACTGTGAAATTTCTCTAAAATGTAAGACATGTTCCCTGAGCTAAAGAGGAACTTGATCTCACTGGGCATGCTGGATCAAGCAGGCTGTTCATTCAAGGGTGAAGGTGGAGTCTTAAAGATATGCAAAGGTTCATGATGAGTGTGATCACACCTCATATTTCATTATCATTTTGCATGCATTTTCATATAGTTTAGGCATTTTTAATTTGATTTTTGTTAATTTTTACCTTGGAACAAGTAAGGCGGTTTTGTAGTGTTGTTTTGTAGAAATCAAAGGTAAAATGCTCAGGATCAACCATGTTGGATCTTGGATGAAGATGGAGCTTGAAAAGTGAAGAAAATGAGTCAAACAGAGCCCATCACGGCCTACCCATGATGGCCATCACGGCCTTGATCAAGCAGAGCTAAAAAAGAAAGAAGGCAAAAGTCAGAACTGGTCACGGCCTAGCCGTAATGCCCATCACGGCCGTGACATGCATACTGAGCCAGACCCCCCACAAGTCAGAATCTGTCACGACCTAGCCGTGATGAGCATCACGGCCGTGACAGACCAATCACTGAAGACACGCGCAAGGCAGAATCCATCACGGCCTGGCCGTGATGGCCATCACGACCGTGATGCACATTACTTGGATCTGAAGCAACTGATTTGGATCTGATTTGTGTTTGATTGGGATTCAAACTTCCCAAATATATAAATAAGGCATCTGGGCAGAGGCAAAAAAAAAGACTTTTGGGCTACTACTCTTAGGCTTTAATTTAGGATCTCTCTCTTCTTCTTCCTCATCTCTTCTCTTATTTTTATTTTCATGTTGTTGTTAACTAAGCTTGTCACCACCATGACAAGGCTTGAGTAGTAGTTTAATTTCTAGGGATTGGGGCTATGCCCAAGGTTTGTTTATGGCAATGAATTGATGTTATATCTTTGTTAATTACGATTTTGCTTTAGACTGATTTCTAGTGTTTTAATTACTTGTAAATCTGGTGCGCACTTATTTGCATGTCGTAGACATTCTAAGAAGGAACCTAGTGGTGAAATTAGGTGTTGGATCTATAGAATCAGACTTAGGACTGAAATCACGAGAGTTAGAAGCCGTCCTTCGAGGATTAACGAATTGTCACAAAACGTAAAGGGTTCAATCTAAATTCGACTACCACGAGAGTAGGGGTTGGTTTAATTGGGCATGGTTTTTGTAACCCGATAGGGAGCTTAAACTATTTGTGGATAAATTCGCCTTCAAGGCAATTTCGATAATTAACAAGGGATAATCAATTCAGTAACGTAAACGATCTTGTTGGTAACCCAAATTCCTAGGAATCCATTTAGATATGAAAAACCATAAATTGATTTACTTTTTGTTTTACTTGATTGCATTCCTTATTTGATTTTCTAAGTCATCTCTTATTTCAAAGATCAAAACCTTTTCAAAAATCTTTTTACACAGTCCAGTTTTATCATTTAACAATTAGTTGCAATTTGAGATCACGGTCTTTGTGGGATCGATATCTTTTTATTACTTGGCGACAATCCGGTACACTTGCCGGATCGCACGATGTGCATCGCACGACATCGAGTTTTTGGCGCCGTTGCCGGGGACTGTGCTTTCTCAAATCTCAAGTTAATTTTTAAATTGATTTTTCTGGACCTTTTCTTTTTATTTAATTTTTATATAAAAAAAATTTAAATATTTTCTCTTTTTCTTTCTTTGTATCTATCTCTATGTTTGTTTCTCTTCTATGCAAAGATCCCTAAGTCTTGGAGACCTTACTGAGGTTGTGTTGACGAATCTAGGCAAGTATACCTAGTCGTACAAGTAATACGGTGGTGAGACCGTTTATCGTTCCCACGAGGACTGTGACATGTACTAGCACGTACCGAATCAATTACTATCTAAGCGGATATTTGGATCAAAGGGAGCTCAATAGTAAATACCAAGACCAATCAGATTTAAAACCTAAAATAAACAAAATAAAAGAAAAAGTTCTTTGAGTAATTTTGTCAAACACTTGGGAGGCAGAGAAAAGGATTCTTCAAATATATGAAAGATGTTGGGATTAGGTTCACTAAACTACATCCCCATGCAATGAAATGACTAGTAAACAGTTTCCACTTCAAATATGACAATCAATCCACTATATTACTCAAGCCCTGATTCCTAAGATGACAAAAGCCTAAATCCACTAATAGACTCTAATTCCTTAGGTGGCCTAGATTAATGAATTTGCATTAAGATTAGGGATTACACGATTGCTAATAAACCTAAATCCATTCCTAGATACAAGGTTTACCAGGTGGTTGATTTCAGTTCTAGTTCTAATACGAATTTTCCAATTGCATACCAAAACAATAATCAAGTCATGGGGGATTGCGCCACAACAAGCATTAAGCATGGAAATCAATCACTCATAATGAAGCAAAGACTGTATTACAAGGTCAAATCAAATACATGGAGAATTCAGAAATAGCTACATCTAATCCCAACAATGGGAGTTTAGCTACTCATGATCATAGCCAAAATCAAAGAAATAGAGATGAAGAGGAGAAGAGACTCCATGGAATCCATGTGCAGCTGCCCCTGGTTCAGAGAGAGTGTTTGGGGGTTTCAAAACTGCGTTCTTCTGTTCTGCCCGTGCCTCTTTATAGATTAGGATTCGCATCACGGCCATGATGGCCATCACGGCCAGGCCGTGACGCTCTCTGCCTTGGCGCACTTTCAAATTTTGGAGCATCACGGTCGTGATGGTAATCACGGCCAGGCCGTGATGGGCTCTTCCTGTCTCAGCTGGTCTGTCACTGCCGTGATGGGTATCACGGCTAGGCCGTGATCAGTTCTGCCTGGTGAGGGTATATGTCACGGTTGTGATGTGCATCACGGCTAGGCCGTGACAGCTTCTGACTTTTGCCTTCTTTCTTCTTAATTGTTGCTCGATCACGGCCGTGATGGTTATCACGGCTAGGCCGTGATGGTTATCACGGCTAGGCCGTGATGGGTTCTGCTTGGGTCATTTTCTTCACTTTTCAAGCTCTATCTTCATCCAAGCTCCATCATGGCTAATCTTGAGCATTTTTCCTTAAATTCCTTCAAAACAATACCAAGAAACCGCCTCACCCGTTCCAAGGTAAAACAAATAAAAATAAATTTAAATATGCCAAAACTATATGAAAATGCATGCAGAAATGTACAATAATTATGATGTGAAATCACACTATCAAATCACCCCAAGCTTATTCATTTGCTTGTCCTCAAGCAATCACTAAGGCCAGAAGATATAAATAATCAGAACATGGATAGTGAACCAAGAACCCGAGTAAATAATCCAAGTAACATGCATTTCAAATAATTCTGCAAGAGACAATCAGTTTCAAGTCCAATTAGAGGCTCAGGTTTCTTAGACTCATATTCTCACTGATTTGGGCACTCTTTCTCACCTGAAAATCACCCCAAGCTTGTTCATTTGCTTGGCACTCTTTCTCACCTCACTCAAGTGTTTAGGGATCTATGACAATTCGCTCCATTTTCCTCAAGGAATGAATTCTACCATAGGCTTGACTATCAACCAAATCTCTACTTTTATTAATGAAAACAATTAAGAATCAAGAGGTCTTTTGCTTTGGTTGTAACGGGGCCATGGGATTAATCGTTAGGTGGGGAAATCAAGAAAAGGAAATTTCAAAAGGCTATACAAACTATCAAGCATTGCAAAGCATGACCTTCTAAAATACCCTTTTTGAGTTTTGATTCATTTTTCCACCTTTCTTCCTTTCTTTTTGTTTTATTTCTCATTTCTTTTTGTCATCCCCTTCTATAATTATATTTCTTTTTCTTTTATTTTTTTATTTTATTTGGAGAAGGGGAGATTTTTCAGTTCAAGAGAAACATTTTTCTGATTTTCTCATCCCATACTTTTTTAAACTACCCTTATTACCCTTTTGTGCAATACTTTAGAAGGTCACCTACCAAACATCATTCATCAGAATATTTCAGGGTACCAAGAAAAGTATTTTATTCTTTCAGGCTCAAAGTTGGGCAACTAAGGGGTAGCATTTAGTCAATCAAAGCTCAGCAGGCAGGAAAAATACCTAGTGCCTCAATCATTTTCAAAAATGTTTTCAAAAATTTTTAAGCTTTAAAACGGTTTCAAGTCAAGTTCTAGAGAAATACAATCCAAGAGGAATAACACTCTAACACAAGGAATGGGGTAGATTTAGTGAGTACCCCCTTTTTTTGGCTCAAAATATCACATTTTAGTAGTTCAAAAATCAATGAGAAACATAAATCTACGGACCACATGCTAATTATCAACTATCACAGATCATCTCAAGCATTTTCATTTGCAGCCTTATCACAAGAATAAAAAAATTGGGTTCAAGAATTCACTATCTCAATTTATTTGGCACTTAGTTCTCATAATTGGATGCAAAATCTAAGCGAGGGGGGTAATCTGATCATGTGATCATGCAAACTACGCCTATATGAATGCAACATGCAAAATGCACAAGTATGCAAAAGTACCCCTATCCCAAGCTTAAAAACTTACATTGTCCCCAATGTAAATAATCAAGTCGGAGAGAGGAGAAAAATGGAACGACTTACCGAGGCAGTAGCGGGTGTTGGCTAACATGATTAGTCAGAAACTTGTAGGAAATAGTGTGAAAATTGGGTCACGACCATGATGCTCCTCACAGGCAGGCCGTGATCAATTCTGGTCCTCATGGCTGGCCTGTCATGGCCGTGACCTCCATCACGGCTAGGCCGTGATGCTCTCTGATCTTCAGGTTCCTCTCATCACGCCCGTGATGGGTATCACTGCAGGGCCGTGATCCTTTCTGGTCTTCACATTAAGCTCATCACGGCCGTGACCGGTGTCATGGCCTGGGCGTGATGGCTGCTGACTGTGCTTGTCCTTGCCCTTTTTGCATCTCCTTCCTTCTTACCCTGAAAACACTTAACAAACCTATTAATCTATGATATTTTTCCTCTTGATCTTCTCAAATTATTCAAGAGTCAAATTCAAAAACGAAAATAAAAGGGAAAGAGAACTTGGGTTGCCTCCCAATAAGCGCTTCTTTAACGTCACTAGCTTGACGTGCTTCTTTCAATTAACCGGGGTCGACTGGGCATAGAAGTGAAAGAACACTTCTCTTCTAGGGAACTCCTCCAAAGAGATGATTTTGCTTATAAGGCCAATAATTGCGCTTCCGCTTTGCCCTTTTCACTCTGAGCCTCGTGGCCTTATCCTTACTCCCTCCCGGCGGAAGTTCTGTTTCCACATGATGAGCAAATCCAACTTCATCACCATTTGATGCATCATTTGTCTTGCAGAGCTTCGGAGTTGCTCTCATGTTGAGCTCTTCCTTCTTAGTATTGACAGCAAGTTGATTGGGTTGAGCTTCCAAATCACACAAACACTCCTCTTTTTCCTTTTCCTCTTTCCCATCAAGATTTTCAATAGAATTCATAATTACCTTCTCAAGAGTAGAGAAGTGGTGCTAATGTGCAAAGACTTCTTTAGCCACTATATCCACAATGTCCATGCGGAAACAATTCTCTTCATCACTCGGGCGATGCATAGCTTCAAATACATTGAAGGTAACCTCTTCATCTTGCACTCTGAATCGAAGTTGGCCTTTTTGTACATCTATCAAAGCACGACCAGTCGCTAGAAAAGGTCTCCCCAATATAAGTGGAACTTTTGCATCCTCCTCCATGTCTAATATCACAAAATCCGCTGGGAAGATAAACTTATCCACTTTTACCAGAACATCTTCCAAAATACCATAAGGACGCTTGATTGATCTATCGGCTAGTTGCAATGCCATCCTTGTTGGTTTCACTTCACCACCTCTGAGCTTGTTCAAGATTGAAAGCGGCATCAAATTGATACTCGCCCCCAAGTCACACAAGGCCTTCCCAATAGCAACACTCCCAATTGTGCAGGGGATTGTAAAACTACCAGGATCCTTAAGCTTTAGAGGTAGCTTCCTTTGAAGTATCGTACTACACTCTTCAGTCAAGGCAACAGTCTCACCTTCTTTAAAATTTCTTTTCTTCATGAGAAACTCCTTCATGAACTTTGCATAGGTGGGCATTTGCTCTAGTGCTTCTGCAAAGGGTATATTGATTTGTAGCCTCTTGAAGATGTCAAGAAACTTGGCAAACTGCTCTTCCTTCTCCTTTTTCTTGCTCAAATGAGGATATGGCAACTTCACATAAGAGGGGATCTCATGAGGCTTGTATCCATCTTTCAAAATCTTACTTTTACTCCTCCTCAAAATTGAATTCTCATCCACTAACTTTTCCCTCTTGTCTTCTTCCTCCATTACAAGCTCTTTGCCTTTTTCTTTATTCAAATCAGTTTTTTCAGCAATCACCTCTGTTTTTTCAGTAACTCTCTCATTTTTCAACAAAGGCTCACCGCTCACATTCTCAAGACTTTTACCACTCCTCAAAGCAACAACATTGCAATGCTCTTTAGGATTTACTTGAGTATTACCTGAAAAACTGCCGCTAGATTGTTCCGCTAGATGCTTTGCAATTTGTCCAACTTGAACCTCCAAGTTTTTTATAGAAGCATCGGTGTTTTTCTGGTTTGACATGGACATTTGCATGAATTGATTGAGGGTGTTCTCCAAGATAGAAATCCGGTCTTGAGGCGGTTGTGTAGGAAGAGGCTGTTGAGTGGGGTGAGGCTTGATTGCTTGTCCGGCATCTTGTTTCCAACCAAAACTTGTTTGATTCCTCCACCCTTGGTTGTAGTTGTTAGGGTATTGGTTGTTGCCTTGCCGCCCATAGTTCCCCATATAATTAGCTTCCTCATGGGAATTAGGTGGGGCCCCACAATTTCCATTATCATGATCTCCTCCACAAAAATCACATCTCATTACCTGTTGATGTGGCATGGTTGTCCCTTGAACAGTTTGGTGTTGTTGTGGGAGTTGAGCTAGTTGCTTGGTGATGGACTCCAGTTGTTGTGTCATGAGCTTATTTTGAGCCAGAAGTGCAGTTTGTGAATCTAAATCCAACACTCCCCTTCTTGATGTGGGACCTCGATCATGATGCATCAAATAGTCATTAGATGCCATAGCTTCTATCAAAATCAGTGCTTCCTCCGGTGTCTTTGTGTTCATGGAACCTCCAGCTGAGGCATCCAACATATACCTAGTTGATGGCCTCAATCCATTGCAAAATGTTTGCATTTGAGTGAGATCATCAAACCCATGATTTGGGCATCTTCGGAGCAAGTCTTTGAACCTTTCCTAGGTGTCATGAAGGGTCTCACCCTCTTGTTGAGCAAAGCTTATGATATCACCCCTTGTCTTCACAAATCTTGAGGTGGGGAAGAATCTTGCCAGAAATTTTGCCTCTAAGTCATCCCATGTAGTGATGCTCCCCCTTGGTTGATATTGGAGCCAAGACTTGGCTCTATCTCTTAGAGAGAAAGGAAACAACCTTAGGCGAATTGCATCAATGGAAGCCCCATTTATCTTCACAGTATCACACAACTCCAGGAAGTTGGAGACATGACTATTAGGATCTTCTTTCTCCAACCCGGCAAATTGATTTTGTGAAACCATATTGATGAAAGCTGGATTGATTTCAAAATTTGTGCAGTTCACTGGAGGCCTCACTATGCTAGTGACATACCGATTGACATTTGTATTGGCATAGTCCCCAAGTGTCCTTCGTGGTGGAGCATCTTCACCATTGCCTGCCATCTCAAGTTGTTCTAATAACTTCTACTGTCTCGCTTGCCTCCGATTCTCCCTAGCTGTTCTTTCTATTTCCGGATCGTAGAGAAGTTGGTCGGCTGGGACAGTACCTCGCATGCACAAATAAGACAAGACACCAAGAGTGTTAGCAGTAAATGACAGCACACAAACAGCAAATAAAACAGGAAAAAAAAAATTTTTTTTTTTTTTTGCTTTTGCTTAAATTAGTAACCGAAAGGGTATGCTAATATTGAAATACAGTTCCCGGCAACGACGCCAAAAACTTGTTGACGAATCTAGGCAAGTATACCTAGTCGTACAAGTAATACGGTGGTGAGACCGTTTATCGTTCCCACGAGGACTGTGACAAGTACTAGCACGTACCGAATCAATTACTATCTAAGCGGATATTTGGATCAAAGGGAGCTCAATAGTAAATACCAATCCCAATCAAATTTAAAACCTAAAATAAACAAAATAAAAGAAAAAGTTCTTTGAGTAATTTTGTCAAACACTTGGGAGGCAGAGAAAACGATTCTTCAAATATATGAAAGATGTTGGGATTAGGTTCACTAAACTTCATCCCCATGCAATGAAATGACTAGTAAACAGTTTACACTTCAAATATGACAATCAATCCACTAGATTACTCAAGCCCTGATTCCTCAGATGACAAGAGCCTAAATCCCCTAATAGACTCTAATTCCTTAGGTGGCCTACATTAATGAATTTGCATTAAGATTAGGGATTACACGATTGCTAATAAACCTAAATCCATTCCTAGATACATGGTTTACCAGGTGGTTGATTTCAGTTCTAGTTCTAATACGAATTTTCCAATTGCATACCAAAACAATAATCAAGTCATGGGGGATCACGCCACAACAAGCAATAAGCATGGAAATCAATCACTCATAATGAAGTAAAGACTGTATTACAAGGTCAAATCAAATACATGGAGAATTCAGAAATAGCTACATCTAATCCCAACAATGGGAGTTTAGCTACTCATGATCATAGCCAAAATCAAAGAAATAGAGATGAAGAGGAGAAGAGACTCCATGGAATCCTTGTGCAGTTGCCCCTGGTTCAGAGAGAGTGTTTGAGTGTTTCAAAACTGTGTTCTTCTGTTCTGCTCATGCCTCTTTATAGATTAGGATTCGTGTCACGGCCGTGATGGCCATCACGGCCAGGCCGTGACGCTCTCTGCCTTGGCGCGCTTTCAAATTTTGGAGCATCACGGCCGTGATGGTAATCACGGCCAGGCCGTGATGGGCTCTGCCTGTCTCAGCTGGTCTATCACGGCCGTGATGGGTATGACGGCTAGGCCGTGATCAGTTCTTCCTGGTGAGGGTATATGTCACGGTCGTGATGTGCATCACGGCTAGGCCATGACAGCTTCTGACTTTTGCCTTCTTTCTTCTCAATTGTTGCTCGATCACGACCGTGATGGTCATCACGGCTAGGCCGTGATGGGTTCTGCTTGGGTCATTTTCTTCATTTTTCAAGCTCTATCTTCATCCAAGCTCCATCATGGCTAATCTTGAGCATTTTTCCTTAAATTCCTGCAAAACAATACCAAGAAACCGCCTCACCCGTTCCAAGGTAAAAACTAATAAAAATCAATTTAAATATGCCTAAACTATATGAAAATGCAGGCAAAAATGTACAAGAATTATGATATGAAATCACACTATCAGGTTGACCCCGAAATCGAGAGGACCTTTCACAGACGTAGTAGACAACAAAGAGAGAGAGAAAGGTTGACTCCCATTCCACTCATGGTGAATCTTCCGGATACAAAATCGTTGAAGGACTACGCAGCCCCAAATACGAGGGGTTAAAGAACTGGGATTGCTAGGCCAGAGATTGAGGCGGAGAACTACACGATACCTCCTGTGCTAATCAACATGATTAGGCAACATCAATTCGGAGGATTGCCCTCGGAGGACCCAACTGGTCATGTGGAGACATTCTTGGAGTTCACCGATGCAGTTAGAATTCATGGCACCCCGGTTGATGCTATTCGCTTGAGGTTGTTCCCTTCCTCTCTGAATGGAAAAGCGAAAGCTTGGCTAAAGTAAATACCCACTAATACCTTGTCGACTTGGGACCAACTGGCGCAGGCGTTCTTGGAGAAATTCTTCCCTCCATCCAAGACGGCCTACATACGAACCCAGATCACCAGCTTCTTCCAAAAAGACGGAGAATTCTTATCAGAAGCTTGGGATCGCTACAAGGGATTGTTGGAGTCTTGCCCACATCATGGACTCGAGACGTGGTTGTTAGTGCACACCTTCTACAACGGATTGGATTACTCTTCGAAGGTGTCACTTGATTCCGCAGCTGGTGGAGCCTTTATGAATAGGCCTCTGACTGAGGCATTCAACATCATTGAAAACGTGGCCACCAACTACCACCAATGGGGTTCAGAAAGGGTAATAACCCGAAAAAGATTTTGACGGGTAAGTTTGAAATGAATAGCACCAATCTTATAATGTCTAAAATAGACTCACTGAATAAACGCTTTGATCAGCTTGAAAGAGCTAACATGAGTTCAATAGGTGCTACTAACATTGTTTGTGAGATTTGTGGAATGCATGGTCATGACATAATGGAGTGCCCATGGGGTATTGCTCATGGATCCAGCGCTTCGGGGGAACAAGTGAACTCTTGTCACAACTTCTACGACACGAACCCGAAGTTGCCAAACTATGCTCCTCCAAATGCTTACAACCAAGGAAGGAAGAACAGCCCTTACCTCTCGTACGAGAACTAAAGCAACACACTGAACCATGAGTTCCAAGAAGGCCAAGGTAATAGGAAACCCGCAGCGGGGTATCCTCAGGTACAGAAGTCTAAACTCGAGTCTTTATTCGAAAGTTTTGTTGAAACTCAAACAAAACAAAATGAAGAGTTTAGACAACAAGGTAGGGCAGTAAGCGAGGCAATAAAAGAGCTAGCATCTAAGGTAGATAACTTAGTCATCCATAACAAGATGCTAGAAACTCAGATTGCCCAACAAGCCAGCACATACTCTAGACCTAAGGGTACGTTCCCGGGAAAACCCGAAGCAAATCCCATTGAACATTGCAATGCCATATACTTGAGGGATGATAAGCTTGGGGTAGCTGAAAAAGATGTGGGGTGTGAGGAGGACATGAACGAAGATGAAAAGACAGAACCAAAGTATGTCCCTCCACCACCGTACCAACCCCCAATACCTTTCCCACAAAGGTTGGTCAAGAGAAAGCAAGTAGAAATAGAAACTAAAAGCTTAATTGAGGAGCACAATGTCAAGATAAAAACTAATATGCCTCCTAAGCTAAAAGATCCAGGTAGTTTCTTTATCGCTTGCTCAATTGAAGAAGTGCAAATAGACCAAGCCTTATGTGACTTAGGGGCTAGTGCGAGCTTGATGCCGCTCATTATCTTGGAAAGGTTGGGAACCAAAGAGTTGAGTCCATTCAAATTCTCCTTACAATTTGCGGATAGCTCGACTAGGACTCCTCTAGGCATACTAGAGAATGTTCCTGTAAAGGTAGGGAAATTTTTCATCCCTACCAATTTCCTGGTATTGGATATGAAAGGGAACTCTGAATTCCCCATCATTTTAGGAAGGCCATTCTTGGCCACCGCTGGAGCTATAATAGACGTAAGGAATGGCAAACTCTCTCTGAATGTAGAGGAAGGTAGGGTAGATTTTGAATTGACTAACTCATATAACAACCCTCCTTTTGTGAGTCATGTGTGCAGGATCGATATAACGTCTCCAGTGGTAAAGTAAGAGCTCAACATGGAAGCAACTCCGAAGATTTGCATGGCAAATGATGCACCCGGTAGTGATGAAGTTGGAGTTGCTCATCATGTGGAAACAAAACTTCCGCCTGGAAGGAGTAAGGCCATGAAGCTCAGAGTGAAAAGAGCAAAATGGAAGCGAAATTGGCCATATGAGCAGAATCGGCTCTTTGAAGGAGTTCCATGGAAGAGAAGTGTTCCTGGACTTCTACGCCCAGCCGACCCCGGTTGATTGAAGGAAGTATGGTCAAGCTTACGACCGTAAATAAGCGCTTCTTGGGAGGCAACCCAAGTTTTCTTTCCCTTTTCCATTTATTTTTGAATTTAGCTCTTGAATAATTTGAGAAGATCAAGAGGGAAAAAATCATAAATTAATAGATTTGTCAAGTGTTTTCAGGTTAAGAAGGAAGGAAGAGCAAAAAGGGCAGGGACAAATAAAGTCAGAAGTCAACACGCCCAGGCTGTGACAGTGGTCACGGCCGTGATGATCTAACCAAGAGGACTAGAAAGGATCATGACCCAGCCATGATAAGCATCACGGGCGTGATGGGAAGGACCCTAAGATCAGAGAGTATCATGGCCTAGCCGTGATACAGGTCACGGTCGTGACAGGCTAGCTCATATGGACCAAAATTGACCACGGCCTAACCGCGATACACATCACGGCCGTGATACATTCTCCAACAAGTTTTTGACTGGCATGTGAGCCAGCACCCGCTACCATCTCGGTGAGTTGTTCCATTTTTTTCTCCTCTCTCCGACTTGATTATTTACAGTGGGGACAATGTAAGTTTTTAAGCTTGGGGTAAGGGTATTTTGCATTTTTGCATTTTTCATGTTGCATTCATATAGGCATAGTTTTGCATGATCACATGATTAGATCCCCCTTGCTTGGATTATGCACCCAATTGTGAGAACTTGGTGCCAAAAAGGTTGAGATAGTGAATTTTTGAACCCAAATTTTTTATTCTTGTGATAAGACTAAAAATAAAATTCTTGAGATGATCTTTTGATAGTTGATAATTAGCATGTGGTTCCTTAAATTTGTGTTTCTCATTGATTTTAAACTACTAAATGTGAGATTTTTGAGCCAAAAGGGGTACTCACTAAATCAACCCCATTCTCTGTGATAGAGTGTCTTATTCCTCCTGGATTGTATTTTCTAGAACTTGACTTGAAACCGTTTTGAAACTTAAAAATTTTTGAAAACATTTTCGAAAGTGATTGAGGCACTAGGTATTTTTCTGGCCTTCTGAGCTTTGATTGATTAAATGCTACCCCTTAGTTGCCCAATTTTGAGCCTAAAAGATTAAAATACTTTTCTTGGTACCTTGGATTTATTTTGATGAATAATGCTTGGTATGGCACCTTTTAAAGTATTACAAAAGGGGTAAAAAGGTAGTTTGAAAAAGTATGGGATGAGAAAGTTAGAAAATATTTCTCTTGAGCTGAAAATCTCCTCTTCTCCAAATAAATAAAATGAAATAAACACAAAAAAAATGGAGAAGAGGACGACAAAAAGAAAGTGAGAAATAAAATGAAATAAAATAAAAAGAAGGAAAGTATGGTGGAAAAATGAATCAAAGCCCAAAAAGGTATTTTAGAAGATGTCATACTTTGCAATGTTTGATATTTTGTTTGACCCTCTTGAATTTCCTTTTCTTGATTTCCCCACCTAACAATTAATCCCATGTCCACATTACAACCAAAGTAAAAGACATCTTAATTCTTATGTGTTTTCATTAATAAAGTAGAGATTTGGTTAATAGTCAAGCTTATGGTAGAATACCTTCCTTGAGTAAATTGAGCGAATTGTCATATACCCTTAAACACTTGAGTGAGGTGAGAAGAGTGCCCGAATCAGTGAGAATATGACTTTAAAGAACCTAAGCTTATAATTGGACTTGAAATCGATTATCTCTTGGGGATTTATTGAATATGCCTGTTACTTGGATTAGTTACTGTAACACCCTGTATTTCACTGTTTTAAATAACAGTAATACATATAAATATGTTTATAAATTTATTTGAGTTTTAGAAATTTTTTTAAATAAATGGAGTTTACCACTCAATCGTACTTGACTGTAGGAAGCTACGATTAAAATTTAGGTTGGAAAGTCAGGTGAAAACCGGCCCGCGAATTCCATTGACAGTATAATAATACTGCTCAAAAGACCTAATTTTAATTCGTGAACGAAAGACTTAAGTTTTGTATTTTATTTTCTACAATTCTGTATTTTTAGAATTATTTTCAGAAAAATAAAATAATTTACGTTTTCGGGCGAAACACGTAATCGGGTAGATGACGGAAGGGATTTCGGAGTTTCTAAGAGCCGATAGAGGGTTTGTCTTAGGATTTTGAGATGATTCAAGGGGATGAATCATATTTCTAAGTCTAGAAGGTTTTTCAGGGTTAAATAGAAAATTTAGGAATTTTACGCTTAAGCCCCTGAACTTTCTGTAAATTACCCTTTTGTCCCTAAATTAGTTTCTAAGTTTTTTTTAAGTGGTTTGGGCTAGAATTATTGTTTTCAATCTCAAATGGACGTGGCTTTGAAGCCCAAGATTTCCTAGTTCATGAATTGATTCTATAAAGCCTATTTGAAACTATACAAGTTTCCTATGTCAAGCTTAATGCCTAAATCTTTAAGTGGGCCCCACAAAAATGAATCCAAGCCCAAATTTACCAAGCCCATGTGCAAGACCATGAAGGATTGAAGGCTGCCCTCATTTGTTGTTGGATGAATCAAGATTTTTCTAGAATGTTCCACAATTTTCCACATTATTCTACATCATTCTTGAATTTTCTTCAACATTCTTGAATTTTCTTAAAATATATATGACACAAAAATCAGCCAAAATAGTCAAGATAAGCTTACATTTAATGTGGTAAAAAGTCATCATGACAATTTATTTGCAAATTGCAAACAAGTCCTTAAACTTTTGGAATCTTTGCAAATTGGTCCCTAGGAAGTATTTGCATTTTAATCCTTTTAGCAAGACAACTCATCACTTCTAGATCCTTCCTAAGATGGCGTAAGCAAGCTCTATAAATACCATACTCTCACTTTTCACTTAGTTTCTTTTGCCATTTGTTCAAAAACCATAAAGTTCATAAGTCTCTTAGTGTTAAGTTGTAAAACAAGTTCTTGGATTTCCTTTGTCATTGATCTTCAAGAGGTAAATCCAAAACTTCTTTCTTAATCATGCCTATGTTCTTTAGCAAGTTTCTTTATTCAAGGTTTATATTATAGTTGTTCATCACTTTAAAGTTTCTAACCCTAGAACTTTGAAAAAATCATAATAAATTCTAGAAAAATCACATGATGATGAAACTACTTTCTATCTTCTTGATATCATGCATATTATCTAAATCCAAGAGCATGATGTAATAAAAAAATTTCTTTCCTAAAAACCTAGCCTTGTCCGAATCTATCAAATTAGGGTTGGTAGAGTTTTGTTCATGTGTTGTCATGTATGATCATGTATTCTATATGGCATGTATGTCTACACACTCTAATCTATGTTAGTTTCTTAAAATGAAAATATTTACTCAAAAATCTCTATGTTGGCCGAAACCCTAGGTGGGTTAGATTTGTTGAGTTTTGTTCATAGTTTTCATCAATGATCTTGTTAATCAAGTTATTAGTATGTATGCTTAATAAATCCAAGTTGTTTTATTAAATTAAGAACCCTAGCCCTGTGAACATGTTGAGGCCGAATCCTTGTATAAAAGAGTTAGGAAGTTTTGAGTTTGAAACTTAGTTGTATAGTCACTAATCTATGAGTTAGGTTAGTCAAGGATCATTAATCCATGACGTAATCATGATTAGAAATTTTAGTCATTCAAAACCCTAGAGGCCGTGACTATGTATTAGGGTTTAGAATATTTTAGTTTCTTGATTTGTAACTATTTGGTTGTAATGGTTGGAGGTTAAGTGAGTACGACGTTAAGTGGTATCCTCGGAAATCGGAAATCACTAAGTTCACAAGAAAGTCTTCAAGAGGTAAGAGGGGAACACCGGAGGATTTATTCGATGGCTATATGTTATCTCGTGGTTGTTTGTAATTATTTGTTTGTTAGTATTTATTTATGTTGTTTATTGTTGTGTTATTTGTATCTGTGTGGTTTTAATTACGTTAAATTGTTTATCTGCAATTATATTATGTTACTGTGATGCATGATCTGCCTGGGAAATATCTGTGATATAATTGTTGGTTGATGTGTGAGAAGCCTGACAGTGGTCAGTGCACAATTAAGTTAATCAGGTAAAAGCTTTGAGAAGCTTTGCAAATTATATTCAATGTTTTAACGGCAAAATATTGATATATAATATTAAAGGGAATTTATTTTGAGAAAAATAAGGAGTTTTGAAAAATATTATTATTTTAATAATTTATTTCTGAAAAAGTGAATTATGAGTCACAATGAGCGCGAAATCGTGAAAATATTTTAGCACTGCTAATTTTTACGTAAGAAATTCTGGAATATTACAAAATATTCTTTTATGAAATTAATTGGTGAAAATAAGTTAATCATGATTTTAGAAAAATAATTAAGTGGAAAAAGTTAAGTTTTTGGCTTAAAAAGCCTTAAAAATAATATTTGACGGCAAATTTGGAAAAGTGTAGACGGCAAGTATTTTCGAAACGGCAGTGCATATTTTGAGGAAATTAAACCTCAAGTGACTCATTAGTTTGTGAAAAAAAAATAAGTTTTATGATTTAAGGATTTTATAATGAATTTCTACCTTGGAAAAGAATTTCTAAAAGTCAAAAGTTGATTCAACCGTGTTGAAAGTACAGTTGGACTTAGTAACCGAGACGTCGGGGTACTAAGGTTCTGTGTTGTGATGGACTCAGTCATTTGGACTTTGAGGGCCTATACCGTATACGTGAGGTATACCGTATTAAAACATTGATGATGTTTTCTAGTACCATGAACCTAAGACTGGTGCATCGGTCGAAAGGTGTCGTGATTGAGCACTCGGACAGTGAGGTCCTGTGTTGTGATAAAAGTTTTAACAGTGTTTGAAAACTATGTGAGTCGTAAGCCATTTTGAGCTTCGGCAAAGAAAGATTGAACACAAAGAAAAGAACAAAACAAAAGTGTTTTGCATGCATTTGGCAGACGTGCCTGCGGTTTGTGGTTTGATACATTAATTACCAACGGCGAAAGGTAATTCCGATATGCATTTTTCTCATGTGCCTAGTGAGGACATGGAGACCCCATCTTACTTGCTATTGGTGCCCTGAGTGTGGACATTAGCAATGTGTTTGGCAGTGTGCCTGGCCTTGTGTGCCTGTGTGGATGGGAAGAGGTTGCACACCTATTGGCAGTGTGCCAAGTTAGCCAGTGTGGCTCGGGAGTCTGATCAACTCATTATGTGTTGGGATATCTCATGAGATTAGGACGAAAATTAGATGATGAATATGAAGTGTCATGCATAATTTTCAAATCGGTGATGTTTGGGGTGTTGAACCCACTGATAAACTGTGTGTTTATAAATGTTTGTACCTGGTAAATGTTGATGTTTTTATGTGGTGGCTAGTATGTAGTTATTGAGTAAGATCCATGTATTGGTTTCTCACTCTTACACATTCAGATGAACCCGGATATACCTTTGGTGCAATCGAGGGTTCGAACGATCATATTTGATCGTGCACAGTACGGTGGTTCCTGGGAGATTAATCTTGGGGCACTCAGCGCCACCTACCATGGCCCGAGTAGAGAAGTTATCGGTACAATAGAGGAAGGACCACAGCTGAGAATTCATGTAGTGGAGACGGTCGAGGTATCTCTACCTCCAGTTTGGCTTTACCTACAGTACTTGGAAGAGCACGGATTGATGGATCCATTACCTCAACCACATCCTCTTCAGATATTAGGACCTGCGGAACCTCCTGCTGGAGTGGAGTTAGATGAGGGGGAGGAAGATCCAGAGGAATACATTGAGGACGATCTTGAGTTTCAACCTCCTGCGATTGATGATGAAGATTCTTCGGATGACGCAGCGGAAGAGGAGGCATCATCGTCAGATTCGTCAATTGTAGGCGGGATTGATCATCATGATCTTCCCAATGAGTTTTAGTAGCTTGACCAGCTTTAGGTAGAGTTTTTGGGGTAGTGAGTCTTGACAGTTTTTGATCTGGCTTCTGAGAGCCATGAGTTTTGATATGGTTCTGAACTACTTGTTGCCGATATGTATATATATCTTTATTTTCTTTGCTTAGTTTGATGGAGAATAGCATGTGTTTATGAGGGCTCTTTTGTTATCTCTTATTATAGGGTTCGTGTATGTAAAAAGGTGATGTATATATATATATGTTTGTTTCTGTTTACAATGATACTCTGTTAAACGAAAAAAAAATTCAGCACTCTTTTCGTAAAAGAAAAAGTCTCTTATAAATATGTTTTCCGAAAGTAACCAGCGTTTTAATAATTTAATTTCCGTTCTTGGGTAATAGTGTGATGACCCTAGATTAGGGTGTCGCAGTTACTCGGGTTCTTGATTCACTATCCATGCTCTAATTGTTTATATCTTCTGGCCTTAGTGATTGCTTGAGGACAAGCAAAGTCTTAAGCTTGGGGTGATTTGATGAGTGTGATTATAGCTCATATTTCATTATCATTTTGCATGCATTTTCATATAGTTTAGGCATTTTTAATTTTATTTTTGTTAATTTTTACCTTGGAACAGGTAAGGCTGTTTTGTGGTGTTGTTTTGCAGAAATCAAGGGTAAAATGCTCAGGATCAACCATGGTGGAGCTTGGATGAAGATGGAGCTTGAAAAGTGAAGAAAATGAGCCAAACAGAGCGCATCACGGCCATGATCAAGCAGAGCTAAAAAAGAAAGAAGGCAAAAGTCAGAACTGGTCACGGTCTAGCCGTGATGTCCATCACGGCCGTGATATGCATACTGAGCCAGACCCCTCACAAGTCAGAATCTGTCACGGCCTAGCGGTGATGAGCATCACGGCCGTGACAGACCAATTACTGAAGACACGTGCAAGGCATAATCTGTCACGGTCGTGACGCGCATTACTTGGATCTGAAGCAACTGATTTGGATCTGATTTGTGTTTGATTGAGATTCAAACTTCCCAAATCCATAAATAAGGCATTTGGGCAGAGGCAAAAAAAATACTTTTAGGCTGCTACTCTTAGGCTTTTATTTTCATGTTGTTTTTGACTAAGCTTGTCACCACCATGACAAGGCTCGAGTAGTAGTTTAATTTCCAGGGATTGGGGCTATGCCCAAGGTTTGTTTATGGCAATGAATTGATGTTATATCTTTGTTAATTGCGATTTTGCTTTAGATCTGATTTCTAGTGTTTTAATTACTTGTAAATCTGATGCGCACTTATTTGCATGTCGTAGACATTTTAAGGAGGAACCTAGCGGTGAACTTAGGTGTCAGATCTATAGAATCAGATTTAGGACTGAAATCACGAGAGTTAGAAGCCGTCCTTCGAGGATTAACGAATTGTCACAAAACGTAAGGGTTCAATCTAAATTCGACTACCACAAGAGTAGGGGTTGTTTAATTGGGCACTGTTTTTGTAACCCGAGAGGGAGCTTAAACTATTTGAGGATAAATTCGCCTTCAAGGCAATTTCGATAATTAACAAGGGATAATCAATTTAGTAACATAAATGATCTTGTTGGTAACCCAAATCCCTAGAAATCCATTTACATCTGAAAAACCATAAATTGATTTACTTTTTGTTTTACTTGATTGCATTCCTTATTTGATTTTCTAAGTCATCTCTTATTTCAAATATCAAAACCTTTTCAAAAATCTTTTTACACAGTCCAGTTTTATCATTTAACAATTAGTTGCAATTTGAGATCACGGTCTATGTGGGATCGATATCTTTTTATTACTTGGCGACAATCTGGTACACTTGCCAGATCGCACGACGTGCATCGCACGACATCAGTTCATTGCAGATATTGAAGGGTACAAGGCAGAATGGTCTCTATAGGTTGCAAGGTAACACAGTCTTGAACTCATCTGGCCTGGTTTCTATTTCCAAATCCGTTTCAACTAAGCTTTGGCATTATAGATTAGGCCATGTGAGTGAAAGAGGGTTAGAAGAATTATAAAAGCAAGGTTTAATTGGTGTTGAGAATTGTGAAAAACTAGACTTTTGTGAACATTGCATTTATGGTAAACAAAAGAGAGTTAAGTTTCATAATGCAACTCATACAACCAATGGCATTCTAGATTATGTGCATTCTGATGTATGGGGGCCAGCCAAGGTACCTTCATTGGGTGGAGCAAGGTATTTCATAACTTTCATTGATGATTGGTCAAGAAAGATATGGGTTTACCTATTAAAGCACAAAAATCAGGCCTACAAATGCTTCAAACAGTGGAAAGCATTGGTTGAGAATCAAACAGGAAGATGTGTGAAGGTGCTGAGAACAGACAATGGACTAGAGTATTTGAATGAGGAGTTCAATGAATTCTGCAAGGACAATGGGATCAAAAGGCACAAAACAGTGAGAATGGCCCCTCAATAAAATGGGCTTACTGAAAGAATGAATAGGACCATTTTGGAGAGGGTGAGATGCATGTTGTCACACTCAAAACTAAGCAAAAGTTTTTGGGGTGTGGCTGCCAGCACAACATGCTATTTGATCAATAGGTGTCCCTCAGCTGCAATTGATTTAAAGACACCAGAAGAGATATGGACAGGCAAGGCTCCAAACTATGAGAACTTGAAGATTTTTGGATGCACTGTGTACATTCATAGCAATGATGGAAAACTTGAACCAAGAGCTAAGAAGGGAATCTTTTTAGGCTATCCAGAAGGAGTGAAAGGATACGAGGTGTGGTTGGTGAATCCTACAAGTCAAAGGACTATAATTAGCTGAGATATGGTTTTCAGAGAGGAAGACATGCTGAAAAATGATCAGGAATTGCACATCCAGCAACACAGCAGGTGCAAGATGATCATGGAGTTCATTTGGAGGTGGAGAAACCTGCAGGAAGTTCAAATTCTAGAGGAGACTCGACTGTAGAACCTTATCATGAACTTCTAGATTTACATGTTCTTGATGAACCTGAAACATCTTATAATTTGGTCAGGGACGGGGAGAGGAGACATATCAAACCACCACAGAGATTTGGCTATGTAGATATCATAGCATATGCTTTGAATATAGAAGCTGATGATCAAGCATCAGATCTTATTTCTTACCAAGATGCAATGTCCAGGCCTGACAGTGAGCATTGGAAGCAAGCCACAACAGAGGAAATGAGTTCCCTGATGAGAAACGATACATGGGAACTTGTTGAAAAATCAGAAAAACAAAAGGTTGTTGGATGCAAATGGATTCTCAAGAAGCCAGAGATAGAAGGAGTTGAAAAGGGTAGATACAAGGCAAGACTTGTAGCAAAAGGTTTCACTCACAGGGAGGGAATCGATTTCAATGAAATCTTCTCTCCAGTTGTTAAACACACTAGCATTAGAGTCATATTGACTCTTGTTGCTGTCCATAATCTTGAATTGGAGCAGATGGATGTAATAACAACATTTCTACATGGACAACTAGAAGAAACAATTTATATGAAACAGCCAGAAGGATATGAAGTACAAGGAAAGGAGAAGATGGTATGTCTACTCAAAAAGTCCTTGTATGGACTGAAACACTCTCCTAGGCAATGGTACAAAAGGTTTGACACTTTTGTAATTGCAAATGGATACAATAGAAGCTCATATGATAGCTATGTCTATTACAAGAAAAAGTGGTCTGGCTGCTTCATCTACTTGTTACTTTATGTAGATGGTATGTTTATTGCAAGTGCAGACATGAATGCAATATGGAACTTGAAGAATATGCTCAAAATCAGAATTTGGGAGCTGCAAGAAGGATCTTAGGTATGGAAATTGTTAGAAAAAGAGATAAAGGTTTGCTATTTTTATCTCAGTCCAATTACATACAAAAGTTGCTAAGGAGATTCAATATGCTTGATGCTAAACCAGTAACAACTATTATTGCTGGACACTTCAAACTGTCAACAACTCAGTCTCCACAAACTGATTAAGAGTGCAGGTATATGCAGAATATACCATACTCAAATGCTACAGGCAGTTTGATGTATGCAATAATTTGCACTAGACCTGATTTGGCTTATTCTGCTAGTTTAGTGAGCAGATTTATGTCCAATCCTGGAAAGGAACAATGGAGTGCAGTTAAATGGATCTTTAGATATTTGAAAGGTTCTAATTCAATTGGCTTGTTATATGGAAATTTCACAGAATGCAAGAATGGTCTATTTGGCTTTGTGGATGCAGACTTTGCAGGGGACATAGACAAGAGGAGATCCTTAACAGGATACTTGTTTACTGTGTATGGAAGTGTGATAAGTTGGAAGGCAAATCTGCAGTCAATTGTGGCTTTATCAACCATAGAAGCAGAATATATAGCTCTCACTAAAGCTATAAACGAAGCTATATGGCCCAAAGGGCTGGTTAATGAGCTTGAAGGGAAAACAAGTTCAGTAACAGTGTGGTGTGATAGTCAAAGTTTGTCTCTCTAAGAATCAAGTATTCCATGAGAGGACAAAGAAATTGATATAAGGATGCATTACATCAGAGATATCATTGCTAAAAGGAGAAATTGATGTGCAGAGGTAGCTGGTGTAGAGAATCCAGCTGATATGCTAACCAAGGTGGTTCCAAATGCCAAGTTTAAACACTGTTTAAATTTGGTGAACATTGGAAATTTCTCAATGTGAGTCTCTGTAGGAGACTGAGCCATTCTACACTGATCGAGTGCTGAAAATCCAAGGTGGAGATTTGTTAGAGTCTGGTGGATTGTAACATCCCTATTTTTCTGTTTTCTATAATCTGTGTTTATCTATATGTGTGAATGTTTAACATTCTAAATTATTTGAGAAATTATTTTAATGAATCTAAATTATTTTCATGATTTATTTTATAGGAGGAAACTACTATAAAATTTTCGGGAAGAAATTTCAGACGATCCCGGTCTGAGTTTTCACCGTGATCAGTTAAGATGTACTGACCCAAAAAATGAATAAAATACGATCAGTTTTCACAGTCGGGAAAGCAACAGAACCGGAAAAGAACAAAATCTATTTAAATGGATTTGATGCAGATTTGAAGAGACTTGAGTTGATGTGAATAGTGTTTGCATTAATTTCAATCCATCATAACCTTACACATATAATTATTCCCTTTATATTACAAGTAACCTTATTTCATTTAAAAACTAGTTTTTGTTTTAACAAAAATTTGAAAAATCCCATTTGTTAGAACCAAAGTGGTTTTGGATTAAAGTAATCTCTTAAGTTTTGATGTTAACAAAAAGGTTAAATTTGTATGGCAAAGTATTTGTCAAAGATCTAACTTGTTTGTTATAAGTAATCAGGGATTACTTGATTTTATGCAAGTCAGAAGAACTAAAATTTAAAGTATGGAATCTACAGATTCTAGTTCAAACCTCTAGACCAGTCTACAACTCTTGGTAAAATTCTTAGTCTTTAGCTTTATGGTAGACGATATCATTAAAATAAGAATAGACGAGGTCTTAGAGTTAACTAAGGAAGAAGCGTTACTAAAACACAAAGTAATAACCTAGTAGACGAGCTCCATATGCCACGCCATTGGATGGAGCTTCTCATTAAGGACTTAGCAAGTCCAAAGACTTGTGTGGACGTGCGCCTCTACAATATGATTGTTGGTTCTTAAACAAAATTTGTTTTAGATTCATAATTCCATCTTTTTTTCAGTTTTTTATTTTTTTCCCATTTTTTATCAGGAAAAATGATTGAGATTTTCTTTGAATGTGGCTGTTAATAAGAATACATCAATCTGTATACAATGATTTTGGACATATTAATTGTTGATGGGAATGCATAAAAGATACTGCATACTTAAGAATTTCACTTTTAAGAAATTAGATTTATTATACTAAATTTAATATTATGCATACGCAATTTCAGTGTAGGAAAAAGCTTGAGGAGATTTTCTGGATAGAGCTACAGAAGAGAGAGAACAGAAGTGAGGTGGAAACGGTTGATCTCTTGGATGGGGTAATGCGATTTAAAGATGATGAAGGTAACCAATTTAGTGATAAAGAAGTGATAGATAATTAACATCGTTAGCCTTGTGTGGTGAAAATGCTTAATTTCCTTTTTCCAAAAAAAAGAAACATGATTCTAACAGGCTCTATTGATAATGGCATAATGCTTAATTTAATTGGGACACAAGGAATGTGATAATCCATTTCGAGTAAAGATTGTTTTCAATTATTATTCCTTGTGTTTTAGTACTTCTTTGTAACTGTTGATTTCCTCTTTTTCCTTCTCGATTTTCCTTTATAATTATAACTTGCAGACATGAAAAGCTAAGTTTAACAGCACGGGCCTGCTTGGATCAGCAAGCATAATAGCCAAAATAGAAGGCTTTTTGGGCTTCTATAGGTATATCCTCATCTCAAAGTTATTATCTTATGTGTTGTACCAATGAACCATCTTGATAAATAGCAGACTCTAATGCTATTAACTCTTTATGGACTCTATGTTGCACCTTAATCAGTTTGCTAATGCTATTAACTTTTTCTAGACTCTAAAGGCATAGGATTGGTGATCATTTGTTCATGGTTTAGAAGTAATAAGGTTGTTAATGCTATTAACCTTTTCTGAACTCTAAAGTGAACGAATTTAATTTGTTTCACTCAATACATAAAGGTATCACATGTTAGTAGTTTGCATCACTGTGACAAACTCATGATCAAATGATCTATTTTATCCAAAGAAATTTTTGCTCTTCATCCCTTGATTAAGGATATGTTTTAAAATCCAGCCAACATGTTCTCTTTCTCGCTTCAAGTTTTACTTATAACAGTTGCCTCCCAATTTTCTCCTTTGACGCCATTTATCCTTTCACATTTTCACTATTCCATGAGTTATTTCACCTTCCCACACCATTCTATAGTATTTCATGTTTCTGTCTACAAGGGTAATAGCCAAAACTGGGTTAGCGGATCCTGCTACTATTTTCAACATGGGATTAGTCGCGTATTACAATCAAATTGGATTATTTACTGGTCTGAAAACTTTTTCTAATTTGGTTATTTACTTGGAAGAAGGGTGTGAGGTTTAAAGGTGAATAGAAAGAGAAGGTAGGATATTGCTATTTCATCATATCAGAATGGAGAAAGCATTTGAGATACATTCTTTAGAGAAGAAATATGGTTGTGTATCAAATGCTTGCACGTACAATGTCTAATACATTGATTTTGATTTAATGAAAGAAGCATCAAAAGTCTTCAAATCATTGGGTGAGCTACACTTGGAACCAAACAGTGTTATATATATAACATGATGATTCATGGTTATTGCAAAGAAGGAACTCTTGTAGGGCTTTTAGGCTACTCAAAGAAATGGTTGAGGATGGAATGCTTCCAAATATGTCCAGCTTTTGTTCAGACCATAGTGCTTCTTTGGCAAAGATGGAAACTGGAAGGAATCTAAGTTTCTCCTACGACAAATGATAAAGTCAGAACCAGAGTTATCAGTTTCTTTGTAAAATATCATTTTCGAAGTCAAAACTATCGAACATTGAACTTGAAAGTAAAATGTGTGAAATTCTTTGTTTTTACTTCCTCTTATATTTTGTTTCTCATCAATGGAACATTGTAATCATTACCAAGCTCATTCAAAAATTTAGTTGATTTTTTTGTTTTGCTCAGTTTGATCTATTTTCTAAATGCATAATAGTTGTTGCGTTTTGACATACAAGGCCAGGCTTAGATAAAATCTGGAGAAGATATGTATTATTTTAGAATTATGTATTATGTATATTCTATAATATTTTATGTTTAAGTTAAAGTTTTAAATAGGTAGATAATAATTTAAATATTTACAATCAACGAGATTAATTTTCTAAATTAAAGAATAATAATTTACATATTTATATGGCATTGGAGTTAAATTTTTAAATTAAAATAATTAAATATAGCTTATTGTAAAAACATTCTGACATACAAGGGCAGGCTTAGATAAAATCTGGAGAAGATATGTATTATTTTAGTATTATGTATATTCTATAATATTTTATGTTGAAGTTAAAGTTTTAAATAGGTAGATAATAATTTAAATATTTACAATCAACGGGATTAATTTTCTAAATGAGTTAATAATAATTTACATATTTGTATGGCATTGGAGTTAAATTTTTATACTGAAATATGAAAACAATTAAATATAGCTTGATGTAAAAACATTCTGACATACAAGGGTAGGCTTAGATAAAATCTGGAGAAGATATGTATTATTTTAGTATTATGTATATTCTATAATATTTTATGCTGAAGTTAAAGTTTTAAATAGGTAGATAATAATTTAAATATTTACAATCAACGGGATTAATTTTCTAAATGAGTTAATAATAAAGATTTTGTAACCTGTTATCTTATTTGATCATGTTCTTACAAATAACATGCATTCGGGTATATCTATTTTGTTAAATATTTTCGAGAATTTTTTTATTTGATTGATGATTTGATTAATTGAATTATTTTCTTGAAATGATCCATTTCATTATGTTTTTATGTGATTTTAGACGCACATATACACGTTTTCTCCTATTCGTTAATTAGTTATAAGTATTTAAATAAAATATATATATATATGATGTGGTTTCTAGAATTTTATTCATTGAAGAAAATTTTGTGATCCCAAATCTTTATATATAAATGATAAACTTTGGTATATGGTAATACTAAAGGTACCATTGGTAAGTATTTATTGGTTATAACTTTTAGTATACTTTATCCTTTTGTAACTATTGCACTTATTTTGTAACCATTGTACATGATTGTGTATTATATTGAAAGGTGTAATCACTCTCCTTGTTAATGTTTGAAGTACTATACAAGGACATGAGCTCCCATAAATAAATTGGAGAAAACTCCTCTCTTTTTACAAAAGGTAAATTCAATCTCTAAAATATCTACTATATTGTTTTATTTGGATAGAAGTTTTTTATAAATTATGTTTATGGATTATAAATTATGTTTATGCATTATATCAACTCAAATAGATTTGAGTGCCGTTGAATGTCGTGTTGATTGTGAACCAGAAGTTTGCAATGCATATGTAAACTAAGAAGAATAGATAAGCGAGTAATAGAGAAGAGAGGAGAGAATGAGAGAGTCTTTGTATCATACTCTTCAATGTGCAAACTTCACAATGATACATGAGTCCTATTTATAGGATATATGACTTGTAACCACCCAAAACTATTGAAAGCCTATACATAATGATATATGCAATAACTTGTGATAAAAACTTTTGCTAATGGAGGTTACAATACTAAATGGACATCCATCCATATTTGAAACATTTTTCATAACAAATATGAAGTTTTAACCTTATTTATAATTTGCTAAGTATTGGGCTCGAAATTAATGTAATGCATGGTATTTTAAATTTTTGGAATGAAATGAATAGACCCAGTTATTGAAAATTTTATGAGAATTGATTTTCGTATTTCACTATTTTAAAAATATCAAAAAAAATTGTGTTTGTTCAGTTTGCTTTTTCGAGATTTTTGTGGTATTTTGATCTTTTTATAAAATTATTTGGTACGTGTTTCAAGATTACTTCGGGACGGTCTCCTTAAAATACAAAATTCTATCAATTATGCCACTTGGACTATTTTTTCGAATTTCACTTTTTTGAAAAAAACCAAAAAAAAAATTGTGTTTGTTCAGTTTACTTTTCAGAGACTTTCTATGGTTTTTTTATTTTTATTTTTTTTGTAAAAATTGATACGTGTTTCAAGAGTA
The DNA here is from genome assembly GCA_030762895.1 of Sophora flavescens. NCBI lineage: Eukaryota > Viridiplantae > Streptophyta > Magnoliopsida > Fabales > Fabaceae > Sophora > Sophora flavescens. The sequence continues at coordinate 63,735,682 of CM061062.1, read as the reverse complement.
CTTTGGGATAATTGCCTCCAGATCTAAAATTCCATCGTTTAGGTAACTTTACTACTTTTTTTTTTCATATTTCACTATTTAAAAAAATTCAAAAAAATTGTGTTTGTTCAGTTTGCTTCTAGGCCACTTGGACTGATTTTTTTTCGCATTTCACGATTTTTTTTGTTTTGTAGAGATTTTCTATGGTGTTTTTGAATTTTGTTTTTCAAAATTGTTTGGTACATGTTACAAGGGTACTTCCGGAAAACCGCCTCCAGATCGAAAATTTCATCGTTTATGACATTTTTCAAATTTCTTTCGTATTCCACTATTTTTAAAAAATACAAAAAAAAATTGTTTTTTTTTAGTTTGTTTTTTAGACATTTTCTGTGGTGGTTTTTTAAAAAAAAAATGTTTTTTGGTATATGTTTCAAGAGTTCTTCAGGATAACTGATTTCAGATGCAAAATTTCATCGTTTAGGTCACTTTTCTAAATTCTTTTCCTAGTTGACTATTTTTAATAAATCCCAAAAAATTGTGTTTTTTCAATTTGCTTTTTCGAGATTTTATGAGGCATTTTTTATTTTTTTTTCAAATTTTTTTGGTATGTGTTTCAAGAGTACTTTAGGACAACTGCTTCCGGATCATAAATTCCATTATTTAGGTCACTTGGATTGATTTTTTTTTTTGTATTTTTTTATCATGGATTTTTTAAATATTCTACTATTTAAAAAAAATCCAAAATTGTTTAGTTTGCTTTTGCAAAGATTTTTCTTTGGTGTTTTTTATTTTTAAAAAATATTTTTGGTACATGTTTTAAGAGTACTTCGAGATAACTGCCTCATGATCCAAAATTCAATCGTTTAGGTCATTTTTCAAAAGTTTTTTGTATTTCAGTATTTTTTAAAAAATTCAAAAAAAATTGTTTGTTAAGTTTGCTTTTCGAGATTTTCTATGATTTGTTTTACAAAAAATTCCATCATTCAGGCCATTTAGAGTGATTTTTTTCATATTCTAATATTTAAAAAAAAATTAACAACATATTGTGTTTGTTCAGTTTGCTTTCCAGAGATTTTCTTTGGTATTTTTTATTTTTAAAAAAAATTGTTTCATACGTTATGAGCCAACACGGCTCAAATCGTGTTGAACCCTTTAACCCGCGGGTTAGGTGAACCGAGTCAAAATAACCTGGATTCAAATGAACCATGTTTTGTCAAACCAAACCAACCAGTGAGTCGGATTGGCTCAAGGGTTTGATATTTCGAACTCATTTTGACAACTCTAGTTAGCTCATGTTGTAAAGAGCTTGGGACATGAGAAATAGTTGTCTAGGAGATCGGGGTATGATCCTTAGTCCTTACCCCCTATTAAGAAAAAATCAATGATATTTGACCTAAACGGCAATGCTTAAATGATAATCTCAGAAGAATGTGTTGTTTCTGTAATCGATGCTACATGAAGTTGACACAGGGAAACACAAGAAGGGGGGATGAATTGTGTTTCTTAACAGATTTTCGAAAAAGTCTTTTCTCAAACCTTTTACAAGCAAAACAATGAGAACAACACACAAACAGGAAAACGCTTTTGAAAAGATCATAAACTCATATTCAGAACCCCACAGTTAGTATAAACAAAAACTGTAAAAGGTAAGGGTTTAGAAGATTCACGCAAATGTTTTATCCTGGTTCACTCTCTTCCAACCAAGAGTTACGTCCAGTCCCTTCTACCTGAAGGTTTTTCTCCACTATAATCCAATAGCTTTACAAGTATTCAACACCTCTTCAGGCTACAAGTATTCTTTCTCTACCAAGCCTCTTCAGGATCTAAGTATTCTTTTGAAAGAATGAAAGAATAAGAGCTCGTCTACTCAAGAATTGTATTGGCAAATGTTGAGCTCGCAAAAGTTGTTTCAGGCCAGAGTTGTTCTTTACAGTATCTGAGGTCTTCTACCTATATAGTGACCTTCTTCTTCTCTTGTAATTCTTCAACGGTTACTTTTGAATTGTATCCGTTTAGACTTTAGCATTAAATGCTTGGATCCGTTGAGACCGATAATTTGATATGCTTCATTGAGAAGTGATTTTGTGTCTAGATCTTCTTCAACAGTATTCAAATTGTATCCGTTTAGACTTTAGCATTAAATGCTTTCTAACTTACCATCTTTGTACTTTATTTGATCTTTACAACAGTGTATTTTGACAAAGTACAAAGGTTTATGGTTTCGATGTTCTTTTATCCAAGAGATAAAGATTTTATATAAAAAAAAAGCATCAAGGTAAAAGACATATATTCTTTGAATTAAATAAGCAATTGTTTGAAATAAATTCATCGTGGTCCAGATTGCATTAAATCATATATTCAAGGTAGCAAACATATAGAACATATAAAGCCGTCTACTTAGTTTTAAGAACGCATATATAAAGGATTTTAATTCTGCTCGTCCACTGATGTGGCAGAAGCACTCGTCCACTAAAGTGGTAGAAGCGCTCGTCTACTAATGTGATAGAAGCGCTCGTCCACTAATGTGGTAGAAGCACTCGTAAACTAATATGGTAGAAGTGCTCGTCTACTAGTGATTGAAACAAACCGTCCAACACTGTAGTGATTGAAGCGCACGTCTACTACACAAGTGATTGAAACAAACCGTCTAACTTTGTAGTGATTGAAGCGCACGTCTACTACACAAGTGATAGAAACTTACGTCCACTAAAGTGACAGAAGCCCTCGTCCACCCAAGTCTTTGTACTTGCTAAGTCCTTAGAGAATCTCCGTCCAGTGACGTGGCACTGTGGACGTCTACTGAATTTTAGTTTAGGCACCATGGACGCACTTACTTCCAAGTCTTTGGACTTGCTATACCTAACAAGTTATTTAGGTATTCATTTATAGCCTTGTCTACTAGGGAAAACCAGTCTACTTGTCATTCAAAATATAAACAGTTTAAATAACCTTTGGACGGGTAATTCTTTGCATGAGTCCAAGCATTGTATACCTTATATTATTTTGAATATTCCTGCATAAACTAAACTCACCTGTTAGATCTTAACTAACACTTTGCCAAGCAAATTTAATCCTTTTGTTAGCATCAAAACTTTAGAGATTAAATAAACCATAACCACTTTGGTTCCAACATGATTGGCTATCTACTGTACTTAACTTCAAGCAGACCTGACATTCAATTTAGTGTCTGTATGTGTGCTAGATTCCAATCTGATCCTAGAGAATCTCATCTTAAGGCTGTTAAAATAATATTTAGATATTTGCTTGGAACTACTAATCTTGGTTTGCTGTATTTAAGATCAAAAGAATACAGATTAGTGGGATATTGTGATGCTGATTTTGCTGGAGACAGAATAGAAAGAAAAAGCACCAGTGGAGGATGTCACTTCATTAGAGCAAGTTTAGTCACATGGTAAAGCAAGAGGCAGACAACCATTGCCCTGTCTACTGCTAAAGCAGAATACATCTCTGCTGCTAGTTGCTGCTCTCAACTCTTATGGGTAAAACATCAACTTGAGAATGGGAGAAATGAGAAATGTGTTATAGAAGAATAAATATGATATGAATCTTAAATAATACATGGACATGAGTATGCTCTGATAGTTGCCATAATTTCTCAGATAAATCTTAAGTAAGATTGCTCTAATAATAATTTCAAAGTAAAACAAGTCAAACTTAATGTCTGATCTAGCATCTGCATGACCTGTCCGCTTAAGAAAATTTCAACCTATCTGATATATGTTATTTTATTTGTTGATATTTTCTGACGTTCATTAAATCATCTCAATGTTTGTCATCATCAAAAGGGGGGAGATTGTTAAGTCTCTAAAATGTCTGATGTGCATTTCCCTAAGTTTTGATGAGAACTAAACATTGGTTAATGATTTAATTAACCATCATATTGGTTGCTAACCTGTCAATCTAGTGTGCAGATTAAAACTGTAAGAATCATCGGTCCAACGCAAATAATAGAATCATCCATCCAACGCAAGTGATAGAATCATCAGTCCAACGCAAGTGATTGAAACGCATGTCCAACACTGTAGTGATAGAAGCTCACGTCCAACACTGAAGTGATTGAAGCTCACGTCCAGCGCAAGTGATAGAATCTCATGTCCAACGCAAGTGATAGAATCTCACGTCCAATACTAAAGTGATAAAAGACAACGTCCACTAAAGTGATAAAAGCCAGTGTCCACTGAAGTGATAAAAGCCAGCATCCACTAAAGTGACAGAAGCACTCGTCTACTGAAACGATAGAAGCGCTTGTCTACTGAAGTGATAGAAGTGCTCGACCACTAAGGTAACAAAAGCACTCGTCCACACAAGTCTTTGGACTTGCTGAGTCCTTAATAGGGAGCTCGTCTACTAGGTTACGTTCAACCAGTTAAAGGAGTATCCGTCCAATGACATAGCATTTGGAGCTCGTCTACTAGCCCGAATGTAAAATCTTAAATGGCCAGATGGACGCAGCTATTTTCAAGATGAACGCGCTTATCCTATGGACGTGAATTCTTTTATAATTATCTGAATCTTATTTCAAGAACTAGAATCAAGAAAAGTCAGAAGTTACTCTCTCAAGCAACCTTGGATATCAGTACCAAAGACCAGTTAAAGAATTCTTCCAACATGCCTTATTCCCTAGTACCTCTGGTCCTTACACGAAAAGGGAATTGTACTCAGCAAAGTACAAAAAACTCTCTGCACGACTCTGATATGGCTGTATCACGATGCATAAAGCCATGATCCTTCATGTTAGAGTACAACCAATGTTCCTATTGCATTAATGGCTGCCCAGAATGACTCAATTGCATTTAATGAAGTTTTGCTAGAAGCCAACATCTGTGGGAATGTCTCTAACGGATCCTAAATGCTTGAAGACCATAAATACATAAGTCATTGAAGATGAAGCACGGATAAGAGAGAATACACATAGCATTAAAGAGCCATTACTCTGCGCATTAATATATTCACTCTTTCATTCTGTATTCTTCAATCATTTGAAGTTATTACGCAGACTTTCCTAAGCTTTACATTTAAACCAGTGAGTGTTAGTGAAAGATCTGTCTGTGAGTAGTTGTATTTATTATAAACCAAATCACTCAAACAAACCTGAGTGAGCCTGAAGAGGCTAGGTGTGCAAAGAATACTTGTCTTTGAGCCTGAAGAGGCTAGGTGTGCAAACAATACTCGAGTCTGTAACCTGATCAGTTATAGTGGATAAATCTTGGTGCTGCCAACGACTGGACGTAGCTCTTTGCTTTGAAGAGTGAACCAGGATAAATAATTTTCAATCTCTTTTTCCTTATAACCTCTTTAATTGCTTTAGTTTTCATACGTCTGTCAAGTGTTGTGTTTACAAAAGTCACCCGTCCATCTTGTATCCTTCCACTCGTCCAAACCTGGCTTCTGTTTGCGAAAAGATTTCAACTTTGCTTAAATTCTGATAAACACAATTCAACCCCCCCCCCCCCCCCTTCTCGTGTTTATAGTTGTCTATTTCATGGTTAGGATCATTTGATAGCAAATCTCATCCATTAATCTGTGTTTGATCCGAAGGTGGATAATTACTCATTAAACCCTCAAGTGAGCTTACGTTTCTAGTTTTCACTCTCCCCCTTGCACTAACTGTTTCTCTGTTTTGCTCTCGCACTCAGATATTCCTTCCCCAGGTCGACGCTGACAGAAACCATGTTCAGTCTCCCTACCTCGGCAGCCCCTTCACCGCCCACCAACACGCCACGCCGACAAAAACCATCAAACTTAGTAATATAAATATAAATATTATTAATATATATAATTTTAACTATAATACAAATTTTAAAAACAAAATTAATCTAAAGATTCTTAACTTTCTAAATCTAGCATCATCTATACTTCCTTTTGGATGTTTTTATTTAGTTAAATATTTTGATTTGTAATGTTTCACGATTAGTATTAGAAGACAATATTTGGATAGTTTTTTAATTGTTAGAACGTTTCTTTTGTAATGTTTTTTAATTGGTAAAATAGGTAAATTGGTCCTGTACGTTTATTTTATTTTTCAGATTGATCCTATAAGTTTTTTATTTTTCAGATTGGTCCTACAGGTGCAGGTGTGAGTACTTAGGTACCCAGAAGGTACGGGTAAGCATACTAAAGTTGCTACCCACGCGAGTGCTGGTCTGGACATAGGAAATTTTTTCAAACGCGGGCATGGGGTCCAATTAGAAATTTTTTTAATATAGGGACCCAATTGAAAACTTTATAAAAGTTCGAGGACCCGATTACAAATTTATCTAGTATAAGGACCTACTTGAAAATTCTCAAATAGTTCAGGGACCTAACTCAATAGTTAAACCAAATAATAATATATCAATGGGGTTGTATCCTACTAGAACTTGACATGTGAGTAGTGTGTGTAGCGATTTGCATGTGTTAAGAAGAAAAGAAACATGCAGTTTCAACATTGAGCATCTTGTATGTATCATGTGAATTTTGTTGGTCAAATTCACGAGAAACAAATGACTAGTGAGAATATAAGAAATGAAGAAAGAAATGCTACAGATAAAAAAAAACACAAAGGAAGAAGGAAATAAGCAGCAGACAAATAAATCAAACTATGGATGAATTTTGGGCTCTATAGCTGGCTCAAAGCTTGCAAGCATATTGTTTATGTATAATTTATATATACAAACATGCAAACATATCCTTTTATGTCATTTTACATTTATCAGCTAGTCTAAAAGCTAGTTTTATCAAACACTTCAAATCCAATCTGCTAGCTAATCCGCTAGCAGCTAACTTATCCGCAATCCGCTAGTTTTTACCAAACAGAGCCTTAGTCTCCCATTTGAAAAACATATGTTTTTAATCTTCCAAATTCTAAAGTGTATCAGTCATACTCTCCAAATGGAAATAAAACGTACATTTGAGTAATTCTAAAACGTACGTCTAAGGAGAACGATTGACATGTTTTAGAATTTAGAGGGCTAAAAAAACATTTTTCAAACGAGAGACTAAAATTGAACATCACCCAATTTTGTGGAACTGAAAACATATTTAACCATTTTTTAAATAAAAAAAATCAGGATTTAAATTAAATTTTTGCTTATTTTGAGAAGTTAGAATAAGTATATACTAGAAAAAATTGTTTTTTTTTTACAAAATAAAAAATTGCTTAAAAAACACCTTTTTATGCCCTTTTATATTTATCCAAGGGAGTCTTAGATTGCGTTAGTGTTTGTTGTATTTATCTTAAAACTGGTAATTCCGTCTACCTAGAGGATTTATTAATGATATTTATTGTATTTAAGTTAATTTTACCATATGTAATTTTCTTTTTTGACACACCATATGTAATTTTTTTGGTAGTAAATTTTACCATATGTATATAGTAATAATAATATAGATATAGATGAGCATAGAAAAAAAAAGATATCGATTGATAGACTCATAATTGGAAATAATAATCCTGCAAATTAAAGCATTTATTCCACTAGTGGAAAATATACATTAGACGGTAAAGGTTTACGTCAGTTAACCAAAAGCTAGACGTTAAAAAGGGGGCGGTGGCAGTTTTGTAAATATCAGACTTCATTAATTCAATTTTAACGTCAGTTCAATAAACAACTGACGTTAATAGTGAACATTTTAACGTCAGTTCTTTATCGAACTGACGTTAAAAGTGAGTCCACTAGTGGAAAATATACATTAGACGGTAAAGGTTTACGTCAGTTAACCAAAAGCTAGACGTTAAAAAGGAGGCGGTGGCAGTTTTGTAAATATCAGACTTCATTAATTCAATTTTAACGTCAGTTGTTTTAATGACTGACGTTAAAAGTGAAGTGACTCACTTTTAACATCAGTTCAATAAAAAACTGACGTTAACAATGAACATTTTAACGTCAGTTCTATAAAGAACTGACGTTAAAAGTAAGTCACTTCATTTTTAACGTCAGCCCTTACATCAACAGACGTTAAAGGTTATTTTAATAATTTTTTTTATCTAGTATACGATCCCTTCCGCATTGCCTTCCTCAAAGTTTCAGTTTCACATGAATTGCTTTGATGTTTTGTGTTTCTGTTTTGAAAACTATAAGTTGAATCAATAACCCAAACCGGATCTCATTCATGAAGTGTAATACAGACTGATACAGAATATTGAAAGGGTTTAAAATCCTATAAAAAGTTACATTGAAAGGGTTTAAAATATTGAAAGGGTTTAAAATCCTATAAAAAGTTACATTGAAAGGGTTTAAAATCCTAAACATTAAAGCTACATCCCATCAAAGAGTTTTATGAAATATGCCAAAGGGAAAACTATACTCCGAAGACCTCAGAAAACTGGGGGGCATGAGAGAGCTCAAGAGAGAGGCAAAAACAGGTGCACTAGATCTGTTTCAAGCAAAGGCAGTGGTTCCAGAGACTTCCAAGACGGTCACTTGCTGCCAAAGCTGAGGTTTTGGAACCGTGACCCCCGAGCACCTGATTAGCCCTCCAGCAGCTGATTCTCCGGAAGGTGATAAGGTGAGCAACTCACATAATGTAGTTTACTCAAACTTATCACCCATGTAATGTAATTTACTCAAACTCAGAAGTTGTTTGACCATTAAGACAAAGACCTTTGAGTCTAGGAATAGGAAGAAAGAGTGATGAAGTTAATCTCCACGGCAGAGCCATATTGTGAAGCAGAAAATTAAAAGGATGGAAGGAAGCTATTTATAGGAGAAGGGGATGAAGTTACTAAGCTATTCTGATTTTCTTGAAAACTTACCTATAAACTTAATGCTCATTAAGAGGATTGAGTTACAAGGTGCATGGGTAAGTAGCACAGTACAGTCAAAGGAATGAATGTTAACCTCATAAAGAGGAGATACTCCTACTAAGCACCTCTTCAGCCAAACAAAAGAGTAGAGGGGACAAAGGATCACCCTGGCGCACCCCCCTCTGACATCCAATATAACCCACTGAATGGCCATTCACTAGGAAGGAAAGCCTTGCAGATTTCAGGATAGTATGCACCCAGTTGCAGAAGACTTCATGGAAACCAAAGGCTTTCAGAACTCTCAACAGGAAGTCCCAATCCAGGGTGTCAAAGGCTTTCTTTATGTCAAACTTGAGTGCCAGGTTCCCCCCAAAAGATTTGATATCTAGCATGTTAATTGCCTCAGAAGCTAGACAAATGCAATCAGAAATATGCCTGTCCTTAACAAAGCCCCGCTGCTGTGTCGAGATCACCTTAGGAGCAATGAGAGATAACCTATCCGCCAGCACTTTGGTGAACAGCTTTGACTGTACTGTGCTAACCTATGTTAATACATATATATTGTTTCTGAACAGGCATACATATGGATCAGTCGGATAGCCCACATGCACGGGAGGACACTGTGGGGGTTTCGCAGGACCCGATCACGCCTACGCCTGATTCTAGTGTAAGTTTACATGTTATATACTATCTTTAGTCCTTCTTGTTAATGTAAGTTTATAATGTTACAACCCCCTATTTTATCATTTTTTTTGTCCATACAGACATCACAGGCTCATAGGAAACAGGGTAGAGGAGCCACCTCGTTGAAGAAACTAGAGAAGGACAGACAGAGCGGACAGAAGCTTGAGGTGTCCTTCGATGCTAATCTAAATGCCCAGGGACCCCGTGCTAAAGAATTTAATAAGTGGGTGTTTCTACAAGCGAAGCGGAAGACGTAAGCATCAACTACAACCACTGGAATGACGTTCCACAAAACGTTAAGGATCAGATTTGGGAGGCTATCACGGTATTTTACCTTTACATTCGTTTGATTTACATTATTAGATAATTATCCGAGTTATAATCCATCCAGTTGTTATATATGTATCTAATGTGTAGGTAGCTTGGACTGTGCCAAATGACGAGGATCATCGTCCTAAATGTATGAAAATGGCATCAAAGCGTTGGAATGGGTTCAAGCATGATCTTACCAGGTACTATGTATCTAGGAAGAAGCGGCTTGATAAAATGTTATCGGATTATCCCTGGATTGATCAGGATACTTGGGATATGTTTGCCAGGAGTCGACAGGATGGAGAATTTCAGGTTGGTTGATTAAGTTAATTTTGTATGCTTATTATAGATCATTTAACTGTATTTAATTATGTGTTTTTGTTTGAATAGGCTAAGGCAAATAAGGATCGGCAGAATCAGGCGAAGAACGTCCACCGCCACACCATGTCTCAGGGTGGGTACTGACTCGGATCCAGCAGATGATGGAGGATAGGCTGAGGGCGAAGCAGGAAGAGCACTCTGCTAGGATTGAAAGAGGAGAGGTGCCTGAGGGCACACCATCAAGTCCTCCGTCGGACATCGACCGCGAGGATGTCTGGTTAGCCGGCCGCATGACAAAGGCGGGATCTTTTAAAGTTGATGCCACTCGCGAAGTGGCAGAGAAGATTGTAAGTAAATAATTAACTTGATTTCAATTGATATTTGTATAGATATTTGCAACACTTTTCACTTGCACGTTTTTTCATTTTTTTTCATTGTAGATGGATCTTAAAGCAAAATCCTCCCGGGCGCATTCGTCCCTTCCGGGACGGCAGGACGTCTTGATGACTGCTCTAGGCAAGAAAGACCATCCTGGTCAGGTTCTCGGTGTTCCTGGGAACGTGACCATCAAACAATAATATGGCAAGTCTGCTTCACGAAAGCGGGTGGTCAATGAAGCATCAATTTTGGCTAACATTACTCAGCACCTCATGTCCAACCCAGATATTAGTACACATCTGATGCAAGGCTTAATAGCCAACCCAGAATTCAAGCAGGCACTTGCCAGAGAGCTTTCCTCCGTCGGTACATCCCAGGACACCGCAGGGCTTGCCAACGATTCACATGTGAGCACAAAAGAGAGTTTAGTAGGGCACATGTGGAGGATGATGAGTTGGCAGCTAGGGAGCGGGAGTTGGAAGTCCAGCGCCATGAGCATGAGTTGGAAATGAAAAGGCGTGAGCTTGAGTTGGACTCCAAACGACTTGAGCTCGAAATTTTAGCAAAGGTATTTATTCATTATTAATGTCCAAATTAGTCGAATAATTACTTGTTTTTTTTTAATTATCAAAAACTTATCTATTTTATTTTTCCTAAACTGAAGGCCAAGTCGACGTCGGTGTCGCTGTCACCTATCACTCGTTTGTTCTCACTTGGTGAGGATTATGCGTTTGAGATTTTTGAATGTCCATTGGATCACGATGGATGGGTGGCACGCCCAGATCAACAGAGGATATTTTCCTTCTGTGGTGACGATCTCGAAGCGCTGCGGAAATAACGTCTGGATGAACAGCAATGTCATCAGTCTCTGGTGCACGTAAGTTAATTTTAATTTTATAACTTATTCATTTTTGGTATTTTTCCATTTAATAATTTATTTTAATTTCAATATATATATTATGTAATTAACATCCACACCTTTTCATATCTTAGGTATCTCCATCGTCTTCAGCTTGATAAGGGCGTTGCATCAGTTTACGGTTTCTTAGATCCGTCAATCCTTCTGCCCGATTTCTTTGCTGGCGATGCATTGAGTAAATACTTAGGGAACTTGTTGGCAGACAATCCGAAAGAATTATATATGGCTCCCTACTGTATGGAACGCCATTGGCAGTTGTTCGTACTTCACTCGTCTAGGCATACTGTCATATTCTTCTGCTCTCTCCACCAAGATCCGCCACCAAAGGTGGTGGAAGCTGTAAATATGTAAGTAACTAATCTTAAATTTAATTTAAGTTTTAATATCAGTTGTTTTTAGTTTATTACACACATGATATATGAGTTTGTTAATTGATCGACATGATTATTTGTTTATGATAGCGCGCTGAAGGCGAGTAGCATAAGTTGCGCCAACGGGAGAAGTATGACTTCTAAGGCTAAAGCAAATCCTGTATGGAACATCCTCAAGGTTTGGTAGTTTATTTATCAAATAATTAATATTATAATTACTAATTTATATGTATATTCAACTGACGTTGAAATTAATTTTGTTGGTAGTCTCGATTTCAAACTGACGGGTGGTCGTGCGGCTATTATGTGATGCTTCATATGCTGAACATAGTCTCCGCATCTATTACGGATGGATGGAAGAAGTTAATATTTAAACAACTTGTTAAATTATATATTATAGTTTTGAAGATGACTTGCATTGATGTTATTGTTATTATTTGAACGTGTCTAGGCATTTATCGACCAATCGCATATTGAAGAAGATGAGTTAAGAGACTTGAGGATGTGCTTATTGAATTCTTCTTCAAGTATGCGGCTGAAAAAGGAATTGACAACATACCTCCGCACTACTTAGATGAATAGTTTTTTTGTTAGACTTTAGAAACTAATTAATAACATGTATATATATATCCTTAGATAGTTTTGTTTTTTAGACATTGGAACTAAAATTTATTTATATATATACATGGGTTTTGGTTTTAAGTCCCCCCATTGTTCAATTTTCCTTTGCAATTATGTAATGTGTGTGACATTCTGTGTTACTGGGACTGAATGCAGGGATAGCTGAGGGGAGTGATATTTTAAAACTGAATTTAAAAAAAAACCTATTAACGTCAGTTGTATCAAACAACTGACGTTAATAGTATTTTATAAAATATACAGTACACTATTAACGTCAGTTGTTTATTACAACTGACGTTAAAATTAAACCTTTAACGTCAGTTCTTTATAACAACTGACGTTAGTTTTAACAAAATCAACGTCCGTTGTCTTAAAGAACTGACGTTAATAGTTTTAGTTTAACGTCAGTTGTTTAAAAAACTGACGTTAATTTTTACAAAATTAACGTCAGTTTTGTTAAAGAACTGACGTTAATAGTTTTATATTTAACGTCAGTTCTCAACTGACGTTAAAATATTAACTATTAACGTCAGCTGTATTTACGTCAGTCAGTATTCTGACGTAAAAAATCAATTTTAACTGACGTAAAAAGCACTTATTGCACTAGTGGTCACTTCACTTTTAACGTCAGTCCTTATAACAATTGACGTTAAAGGTTATTTTAATAATTTTTTTATCTAGTATACGTACCATTCCGCATTGCCTTCCTCAAAGTTTCAGTTTCACAATTGCTTTGATGTTTTCTGTTTCTGTTTTGAAAACTAAAATATATGTGCGAAGTATAAGTTGAATCAATAACCCAAACCGGATCTTATTCATGAAGTGTAATACAGACTGATACAGAAAATTGAAAGGGTTTAAAATCCTATAACAAGTTACATTGAAAGGGTTTAAAATCCTAAACATTTGTTAAGGCTTCGTTCCCTTCACGGGTGAGCAAGAGATGAGAGTCGAGCGACTGAGTTTTCCAGAATTCAATGAGGAGGTTGTGTGGCAAAGCATTAGGCCACTTTTGGAACCCCTTATCACACCCGAAATATTAAAGCTACATCCCATCAGAGAGTTTTATGAAATATGCCAAAGGGAAAACTCCGAATGTGACCATGTCTAGCAGTGATGGTGTTACTCATGTTGGAATCGAGGTACATGCTGATAATGTGGTCATTCATAAGCTGAGGTTTTGGAACTGTAGCAGCCGATTCTCCGGAAGGATGATAAGGTGAGCAACTCACATTATGTGATTTACAGAACCTTATCACCCATGTTATGTGATTTACACAACCTCAGAAGTTGTTTGACCATTAAGACAAAGATCTTTGAGTCTAGGAATAGGAAGAAAGAGCGATGAAGTTAATCTCCATGGCAGAGCCATATTGTGAAGCAGAAAAATAAAAGGAATGAAGGAAGCTATTTATTGGAGCAGAGGATGAAGTTTTGGTAACTTGCTAAAAAATTAAGTTGATCATTAAGAGGATTAGGTTCCAAGGTGAATGGGTAAGTAGCACAGTAGTCAAAGGAATGAATGTTTTTGCAGAAACTTATATACCTTTAACGTCAGTTGTTTAATACAACTGACGTTAAAAGTGTTTTTAAAATAAAAGATATTTATTTTTAACGTCAGTTGTTTATACAACTGACGTTAAAAGTTTGATTTTTGCTTCAGTTAAATAAATAGCTGACGTAAATAATCCTATATCCCATGCCCTGTTGTCACCCTTAAAAGGAAGCTATTTATTGGAGCAGAGGATGAAGTTACTAGGCGTGGTAACTTGCTAAAAAATTAAGTTGATCATTAAGAGGATTGGGTTCCAAGGTGAATGGGTAAATAGCACAGTAGTCAAAGGAATGAATGTTTTTACAGAAACTTATATACCTTTAACGTCAGTTGTTTATACAACTGGCGTTAAAAGTTTGATTTTTACTTCAGTTAAATAAATAGCTGACGTAAATAATCCTATATCCCATGCCCTGTTGTCACCCTTAACGCAGGTCACTCCATATATATAGTGCAGTTTATTTCTAAACTTTTTTTTTAAACAAGTTTATTTTTAATCTTCATTAATTAGCTTGAATTAGTAAACAAATTATTGTGCAAATTAAAATAAATAAATACTTAACATAAAACAAGTTATATCTATAATCAAATCGTATCTCATTGAAGCGATTCATAAGTTACAATTACATGATTAAAAGATAAAAAATTTCTGCAACATAGCCCTAAAATATAAAAAAGTTTTGCTTCAACATCATTTTCTTCTCAGTCCTGTCCTCAAAAACTCCAATGGATGCATCTCCTCCCTCACTTGAATTCCATGATGCAAAGTGAATCCACACTGAAATGGATCTTTGCATCTTCTCCTTCACTGGAATTCCTTGATGCATCGTCTTGAATCCACAGTCACTTGCTTCCAAAGCAAAGTGAAAGGGATGACGGGGATGAAATAAAGTGAGGGAATCACATTATGTGATTCACCCAACCTTACCATCCATGTTATGTGATTTACTCAACCTCAAGTTTTTTTACCATTAAGACAGAGACCTTTAAGTCTAGGAATAGGAAGAAATAACAACACCACAAATATGATAGAGGCATATTGTGAAGGAAAAAGCACGAAATATAGAGGAAAAGAGGGGGGTGTAATACAGATCGACTGATACACAAGAATATGGTTCTTTATATAGAGAAGAGAGACTACCTGAATTTCTTGAAAACTGATCTAAAAACTTAATGCTCATTAAGAGGATTAGGTTACAAGGTGAATGGGTAAGTAGCACAGTAGTCAAAGGAATGAATGTATTTGAAGAAACTAATAAACTTTTAACGTCAATTGTTTAATACAACTGACGTTAAAAGTGTTTTTTTAAAAAAAATATTTATTTTTAACGTCAGATTTTTAAACAACTGACGTTAATAGTGTGATTTTCAGTTAAATAACTAGCTAACGTAAATAATCCTATATCCCTATCTGAAATGCCCTGTTGTCACCCTTAACGCAGGTCACTCCATATATATAGTGCAGTTTATTTCTTAACTTTTTTTAAAAAAAATGTTTATGTTTAATCTTCATTAATTAGCTTGAATTAGTAAACATAGTCTTGTGAAAATTAAAATAGAGTCTCTCTGATTTTCATGAAAACTTATCTATAAACATAATGCTCAGGGGTGAGTAGCACAGTAGTCAAAGGAATTAATGTTTTTGCAGAACACTTTTAACGTCAGTTGTCTTCAACAGCGGACGTTAAAAGTTTTTTTATTTTTAACGTCAGTTTCTTAATACAACTGACGTTAATTAAATGTCCTTTAACGTCGGTTTTTACAAACAACTGACGTAAAATGTTGTTTTATTTTGATTATAACGTTTACACCTGCGCGCCTTCTGCACTTCGCTCTGTACGTCTCAACCCTCACTCTCAACCCTCACTCTCACTCTCACTCTGCCCTAATCGCGAGCTCATCTCCACCGCAACCACCGCGAGGGCTTCTTCGCCACCACCGTGAGGTACACTCTTAACCCCTAACTTTGTCTTTCCCGCTCATTCTTTGCAATAACTTGACATCTCTCTTGCCCCTTCCCACGCACTAACTCTCCTTGTCCCTCTGCTCTCAGTAACCACATCGAACGTTGGCCACCACTCGAGCTCCCCTCCCCACCACCACGCGAGCACCTATTTCTGGTGAGTCTTTAGGGCACATTTTTTTATTTTTGGTTTTGAATGTTTGTTGAAACTGTAGTCTCAGTAGTTGAAACTTGAAACTGTGAGTTTGAGTTGTTTGGAATGTCTCTATTTTTGGTTTTGAGTGTATGTTGAAACTGTAGTCTCAGTAGTTGAAACTTGAAACCGTGAGTTTGAGTTGTTTGGAATGTCTCTATTTTTGGTTTTGAGTGCATGTTGCTCTGCTGGTTGATCTGTCACGGCCGTGATGCTCATCACGGCTAGGCCGTGATCAGTTCTGCCTATGAGGGTCTGGTTCAGTTGGCACGTTACGGTCGTGATGGACATCACGGCCAGGCCGTGACCAGTGCTTGGCAATCTTCAAAAACTATAGTTTTCAATCTCCCGTATTGTCCTTATATTGGATAGATGTTTTGTATATCTACAGGACCTATCTAGTTATTTTTATTTATACTTCTGTATTTATTTTGAGTTATAACCTATGTTAATACATATATATTGTTTCTGAACAGGCATACATATGGATCAGTCGGATAGCCCACATGCACGGGAGGACACTGTGGGGGATTCGCAGGACCCGATCACGCCTACGCCTGATTCTAGTGTAAGTTTATATGTTATATACTATCTTTAGTCCTTCTTTTTAATGTAAGTTTATAATGTTACAACCCCCTATTTTATCATTTTTTTTGTCCATACAGACATCACAGGCTCATAGGAAACGGGGTAGAGGAGCCACCTCGTTGAAGAAACTAGAGAAGGACAGGCAAAGCGGACAGAAGCTTGAGGTGTCCTTCGATGCTAATCTAAATGCCCAGGGACCCCGTGCTAAAGAATTTAATAAGTGGGTGTTTCTACAAGCGAAGCAGCACGTAAGCATCAACTACAACCACTGGAATGACGTTCCACAGAACGTTAAGGATCAGATTTGGGAGGCTATCGCGGTATTTTACCTTTACATTCGTTTGATTTACATTATTAGATAATTATCCGAGTTATAATCCATCCAGTTGTTATGTATTTAATGTGTAGGTAGCTTGGACTATGCCAAATGACAAGGATCATCGTCATAAATGTATGAAAATGGAATCAAAGAGTTGGAATGGGTTCAAGCATGATTTACCAGGTACTATGTATCTGGGAAGAAGCGGCTTGATAAAATGTTATCGGATTATCCCTGGATTGATCAGGATACTTGGGATATGTTTGCCAGGAGTCGACAGGATGGAGAATTTCATGTTGGTTGATTAAGTTAATTTTGTATGCTTCTTATAGATCATTTAACTGTATTTAATTATGTGTTTTTGTTTGAATAGGCTAAAGCAAATAAGGGTCGGCAGAATCAGGCGAAGAACGTCCACCGCCACACCATGTCTTAGGGTGGGTACCAGACTCGGATCGAGCAGATGATGGCGGATAGGCTGAGGGCGAAGCAGGAAGAGCACTCTTCTAGGATTGAAAGAGGAGAGGTGCCTGAGGGCACACCATTAAGTCCTCCGTCGAACATCGACCGCGAGGATGTCTGGTTAGCCGGCCGCATGACAAAGATGGGATCTTTTAAAGTTGATGCCACTCGCGAAGTGGCAGATAAGATTGTAAGTAAATAATTAACTTGATTTCAATTGATATTTGTATAGATATTTGCAACACTTTTCACTTGCACGTTTTTTCATTTTTTTCATTGTAGTTGGATCTTAAAGCACAATCCTCCCAGGGCTCATTCGTCCCTTCTGGAAGGCGGGACGTCTTGATGACTGCTCTACGCAAGAAAGACCATCCTGGTCGGGTTCTCGGTGTTCCTGGGAACGTGATCATCAAAGAATATTATGGCAAGTCTGCTTCACGAAAGCGGGTGGTCGATGAAGCATCAATTTTGGCTGACATTACTCAGCACCTCATGTCCAAGCCAGCTATTACAACACATCTGATGCAAAGCTTAATATCCAACCCAGAATTCAAGCAGGCGCTTGCTAGAGAGCTTTCCTCCGTCAGTACATCCCAGGACACCGCAGGGCATGCCAACCCTTCACATGTGAGCACAAAAGAGAGTTTTAGTAGGGCACATGTGGAGGACGATGAGTTGGCAGCTAGGGAGTGGGAGTTTGAAGTCCAACGCCATGAGCATGAGTTGGAAATGAAAAGGCGTGAGCTTGAGTTGGACTCCAAACGACGTGAGCTCGAAATGTTAACAAAGGTATGTATTCATTATTAATGTCCAAATTAGTCAAATAATTGCTTGTGTTTTTTTTAATTATCAACAACTTATCTATTTTATTTTTCCTAAACTGGAGGCCAAGTCGACGTCGGTGTCGCTGTCACCTATCACTCGTTTGTTCTCACTTGGTGAGGATTATGCGTTTGATATTTTTGAATGTCCATTGGAGCATGATGGATGGGTGGCACGGCCAGATCAACGGAGGATATTTACCTTCTGTGGTGACAATCTCGGGAACTCCTGCAGAAATAACGTCTGGATGAACAACAATGTTTTGAGTCTCTGGTGCACCTAAGTTAATTTTATAACTTATTTATTTTTGGTATTTTTCCATTTAATAATTTATTTTAATTTCAATATATATATTATGTAATTAACATCCACACCTTTTCATATCTTAGGTATCTCCATCGTCTTCAGCTTGATAAGGGCGTTGCATCAGTTTACGGCTTCTTAGATCCGTCAATCGTTGTGCCCGAATTCTTTGCTGGCGATGCATTGGGTAAATACTTAGGGAACTTGTTGGGAGACAATCCGAAAGAATTATATCTGGCTCCCTACTGTATGAAAAGCCATTGGCAGTTGTTCGTACTTCACCCATCTAGGCATACTGTCATATTCTATTGCTCTCCACCAACAGCCGCCACAGGTGGTGTTGGAAGCGGTAAATAAGTAAGTAACTAATCTTAGATTTAATTTAAGTTTTAATATCAGTTGTTTTTAGTTTATTACACACATGATATATGAATTTGTTAATTGATCGACATGATTATTTGTTTATGATAGCGCGCTGAAGGCGAGTAGCATAAGTTGCGCCAACGGGAGAAGTATGACTTCTAAGGCTAAAGCAAATCCTGTATGGAACATCATCAAGGTTTGGTAGTTTATTTATCAAATAATTAATATTATAATTACTAATTTATATGTATATTCAACTGACATTGAAATTAATTTTGTTGGTAGTCTCGATTTCAAAATGACGGGTGGTCGTGCGGCTATTATGTGATGCTTCATATGCTGAACATAGTCTCCACATCTATTATGGATGGATGGAATAAGGTAATATTTAAACAACTTGTTAAATTATATATTATAGTTTTTAAGATGACTTGCATTGATGTTATTGTTATTATTTGAACGTGTGTAGGCATTTAACGACCAATCGCCTATTCAAGAAGATGCGTTAAGAGACTTGAGGATGCATTCGCTGAATTCTTCTTCAAGTATGCGGCTGAAAAAGGAATTGACAAGATACCTCCGCAATACTTAGATAAATAGTTTTTTTGTTAGACTTTAGAAACTAATTAATAACATGCATATATATATCCTTAGATTGGTAGTTTTGTTTTTTAGACATTGGAACTAAAATTTATTTATATATATACATGGGTTTTGGTTTTAAGTCCCCCCATTGTTCCATTTTTCCTTTGCAATTATGTAATGTGTGTGATATTCTGTGTTACTAGGATATTTACTGAATGCAGGGATAACTGAGGGGAGTGATATTTTAAAAATGAATTTAAAAAAAATCTATTAACGTCAGTTGTATCAAACAACTGACGTTAATAGTATTTTATAAAATATACAGTACACTATTAACGTCAGTTGTATTAAACAACTGATGTTAAAATTAAACCTTTAACGTCAGTTCTTTATAACAACTGATGTTAGTTTTAACAAAATTAACGTCCGTTGTATTAAAGAACTGACGTTAATAGTTTTATGTTTAATGTCAGTTGTTTAAAAAACTGAAAATTAACGTCAGTTGTGTTAAAGAACTGACGTTAATAGTTTTATATTTAACGTCAGTTCTCAACTGATGTTAAAATATTAACTATTAACGTCAGCTGTATTTACGTCAGTTAGTATTCTGACGTAAAAAGCACTTATTGCACTAGTGTTCAGATTCATTATTTTTCTTTTACGTTGTTAATTCTATATGCAGGTTTAATTAATAGTCTTAAAATTAATTTATTGAATTTGCTTCTCCTGCATAAAAAGTAATAATAACATTTAAATAGGATTTTCTGGCACACTCATAGTTGGAAATGATAATCCTGAAGTTTATATGCCATTTATTCAAAATTACTATTTCCCTTTATTTTGTTTATTTTTCTATGTTTGGTTAATCCGTTAAAATGCTACTAGAATCTAACTGTGCATGGATCCAATATTGAAAGTAATATTTTTTACTCACAACAACCTTCTGTCACCAACACAATCAATTGAATTACTTACTCATATCCTACTCACTAGCTATCAATATGAATTATACAACTTGAATATCATAAAAGCGCTTGATTCCCCAAATCCCCTGTAGAAGGAATGAGGAATGACATTTAAATTTTAAAGTGATATTTTACAGTGCAGCCCATTTAGCCATATAACACAGAATCCCATCAACAAATGTCTCAATGTAAAACCAAACTATGCATCTCGCATTGCTCTATATAAGAAGAGCTTATCAGTAATAAGAAAAATCACTTCTCTCATTTTTCTCTTCCTGCTCCTTTTTCTCTCTTTTCTGGTCACAACCAAGACTAGGAAAAAGGTGAAACTAGCCTTCATTGTCAATGACTCTGCAAGGAAGGCAACATACAAGAAAAAGAAGGGTCTATTGAAGAAGGTTGATGAACTGAGCATCCTTTGTGGCATTGAAGTTTGTGCTATTGTTTATAGCCCTTATGATCCTCAACCTGAGGTTTGGCTCTCCCCTTGGGGGGTCCAAAGGGTGCTTGCAAAGTTCAGGAACATGCCTGAGTTGGAGCAAAGCAAGAAGATGGTGAACCAAGAAACTTTCCTGAAGCAAAGGATCCTGAAGGCTAAGGAACAAGTGACGAAACTGAGGAAGGACAACAAGGAGAAAGAGATGACTCAGCTCATGTTTTAGTACCTCAGTGCTGGATATATTGTGCATAACAACATAAGCATGCTTGATTTGAATGATCTTGCATGGTTGATTGACCAGAACCTGAAGGACATTGCTAGAAGGATGGAGACACTGGAAAAGAGGGGTAAGAATAATATGATTCCAACTCCAAGCCAAGCCCAAATGGCACCACCACCACCAAAGAATGTCACTGGCTGATAGGGTGGCCAAGAATGAAGAGATCAC
This sequence comes from Sophora flavescens, assembly GCA_030762895.1. Lineage (NCBI taxonomy): Eukaryota > Viridiplantae > Streptophyta > Magnoliopsida > Fabales > Fabaceae > Sophora > Sophora flavescens. The sequence continues at coordinate 63,714,346 of CM061062.1, read as the reverse complement.
ACTGATGGATCATGGTCATGGATTGGCGATGAATAACAATGCAGCTGATAACAACATGTCAATGCAGTGGTTTATGGATTTGATCAATGGTCATGGGGATGAGACTATGCCATTTGGAGAAAACAATCTCCATAATGGATTTTGGCCTAACCCATTACTCTGAAAATCGTTGATTTTTACAAATTATAATAATTAAGGAAAATTTATTGATATACAATTTTAAAATTAAAATAGAAATGAAATCTTTTTTTTTTTTTGGGTGCCCAATAGAAATGAAATCTTTATTTGACTTTTTTCTTATCCCAATTATTATCAAATAGGTAATATGTTCATGTTGTAGAAAAGATAAAATTGATATTATTTAAATAAATTGAATCATAAAAAATCAATACTTAAAATACTTAAAATGTTTAAAGGGACAAGTATATAAAATAGAAAAATTTTGCATGCAAAATTGCAAATCCCACAATATTTTCATAATCTTTAAAACTACTTTTTTTTCCATAAGTTTCTTTCATAAATATTATATCTGATATTAATTAAGTCAAATCTCAAATAATTATACCGTGAACCTCATTGGTACATTAAGCTAATATTTATTATATTAAAGCTAATTTTATGTTACAAAAAAATGCAAAAGAAAAAGAAAAAGATTAGTCTCATCCGAATTAGGAGTATGTTTGTTTAATATATTTTTTTACTGTTTGTTGTTAAAGCACTTCTAGAATATCTTGAAGTATTTGAATAGTTTTCTAAAGGTTAAATATGTTTTTAGTTCCTCAAATTTGAGCGATCTTTATCCAAGAGTGTTTGGATGAGATGGCACGGGTCTTTTTCAGCTTAACCAGATGTCTCGAGTTCGAATCTTGGCACTGAGAATGCAGCAGCGTTAAAACTCTTGAGGGAAAGCTTTGTCGCCCTTGTAGTCCTACCGACTCGAGGGATCGTTTGGTAACCATATTTTTAAAATTTGCGTATAACGTTTTTTCACTAGCATATAGCGTTTTTTCCATACGCTACTTGAAGTAGCATATAGCTTATCATTTTTTCTTCCATTTTTATCCTTACTATCTTAATTAAATTCTTCACTTATCCTTAGCTAATAAAATAAAATACTTTTCATTTAACATTGTATATAAATAAGAATTAATTTCACCATTTCGATTTATATTTAAGATAAAAAATAGAAAATATATTTTTTATCTATAAAAAAATAAAATTTATATAAAAATCATATCATAAATATATTTTTATTTTCATTTTTATTATTCCATTTTATTTATTAAAAATAATTAAAACTAAAATAACATTAAAATTAAAAAATATTTTATTTTTTAAATGATAAATAATTTAAAATAAATAAAAGTGATAATTATTGCAAAATAAATAATATATATATAATTTATATATACAAACATGCAAACATATCATTTTATGTCATTTTATATTTATCAGCTAGTCTAACCACTAGTTTTGTCAAATACTTCAAATCCAATCTGCTAGCTAATCCGCTATCCGCTAGCAGCTAACTTATCCGCTAACCGCTATCAGCTAGCTTATCCGCTATCCGCTAGTTTTTACCAAACAGAGCCTTAGTCTCCCATTTGAAAAACATATGTTTTTAGTCTTCCAAATTCTAAAGCGTATCAGTCATACTCTCCAAACGGAAATAAAATATACATTTGGGTAATTCTAAAACGTACGTCTGAGGAGCACGCTTGACATGTTTTAGAATTTAGAGGGCTAAAAAACTTTGACATGTTCAAAGTTCAGGGAAAATGGATTGTGTTGGTAGTGGCTACAGTCCCAAGAGGGGGGGTGAATTGAGATATTGAAAACTTTTTCAACAATTTAAATCAAAACAGTAATGATTTATAAGTAATTTAAACATTTTCACTCAATTTTAATTCCCAAGAATCAGGCTATGGAACAAGTAATGATGACAAGAAGAATTATAAGTAGTAACAACAGGTTTTAACACAGATTGCAGATCAAAGATTCAAGTTAACAAGTATTCTTAAAACTCATTCACAACACACAAGTGCATATAACAAGTATATGGAGTTTAGGGATAGGAAGAACACGCAAACCGATTTATCCTGGTTCGGCTACCTCCTATGGTAAGCCTACATCCAGTCCCACACCTCTGTGGTTTTCTCCACTATAATCAGCAATTACACAATTCCAATTATAGCAACACAAGGATAACCTCCTTGCTAGAAAAATCACCAGAAAGCACACTTGCTTTTCTATACCCAAGGATCCCTTCTATCCTTGTTCAAGCCTAAGAGATACCCTCTCTTAGTCACACTAATTCATGAAAATAATTGAGTAGAAGTAAGACTCTAAAAGTCTTATTATACAAATTGAAGTTCTAACTAATATCACACTTTTCTCAGAGATGAAGCACTTTTGGATCTTTCGTAGTTTTTCACAATCAGAATGAGTTGTGTTGTTGTTATTCGTTGTGTTTGTTTGAAAAGTGTTCCTTTGATCCCTCTTTATATAGAAGACAAATTATAGCCGTTGGGATCATTTAAAATAGATTTGGATCTGATTTAACAAAATCTGCTTTCTTGATTCTTGATCTTGAAATGAGATTCTGTTGATTCTTGTAGAGTTTGCGTCCTTCTTGAAAAATAACCGTGTTTGCTTGAAGAGAAAAAATAGCCCGGTCCAGTTGCCACGTCAGTAGACGGGAGTGCTAACACAAGTTAATTGGACGGGCTCCAACTGGTAGACGAGTTTTATATGCCATATTAGTGGACGGAGCTTCTCATTAAGATCTTAGCAAGTCCAAAGCGCGTATCATTAGTAGACGAGCTCCTTTTGCCACTATTAGTAGACGAGCTCTCCTTTTTACTTCAGTAGATGCGCGCTCATACTTTTACTTTCGTGAGAGACGAGCTCCAAGTGCCTAGTCAGCGGACGAGCTCTTCTGTTACTTTGGTAGACGAGCTCCAAGTGCCACGTCAACAAACAAGCTCTTCTGTTATACTTCAGTGGACGCACTCTTCTTGTTGTACTTCAGTGGACGCGCTTTTGTTGTACTTCAGTGGATGCGCTATTGTTGTATTTCAGTGGACGTGCTTCAAATGGTACTTTAGTGGACGTGCTTTTGTTGTACTTCAGTGGACGCGCTCCAAATGATACTTTAATGGACGAGCTCTTTAGTGGTTCATTGGACGTCAGTATTTTTTTTTTTTTTACTTTGTTGGACGTCATTCTTGGTTCACTTCATTGGATGAGCGCTTATATTTTCCTTGTGTTGGACGATCGCTAGTTTTGCTTTGTTGGACGAGTGATCTTGCATGCAACTTAACATGAAATGAGTGTGTGGTCAAAATTAAAAATCTTATGCAAAATACACTTTGTTTGTCATACATCAAAACATGAATGAGGGCTTAGTCTTACAGATTGTGGAGTAAACACTTCAATTTAGGATATGATGACCAAATTTTGTGATGCTGATGTCGGTGGTGAAACACATTGGGGATAAAGGCCATTTTGATTTGGGATGGAATTCAAATGATTTGACCCTGGCAAGAGGAATTGTGCAGATGGGACCAAATTTTGTGATGCTGATCCCTTTAATAAACGTGCATATTTATGATAACAGGGTTGAAGATTTGTACATTGATGGCCTTGAGAAGAGTAGTTTCATTGCTCTTTATGAATACTTTTCCATCAAACATGCAGATATGAAAATTTCTTATGCAAGTTTTAATTTCTTATTTGTGCTTAGTAGTCCAGCATTATATGTAACATTGCTGAGATATATAGAAAGATGCATCAATTCTATTAAGGGTGTGGTTCCAAGTTTGGTGGAGTCAAAAGACACAGGTCGCATAGAGTTGATTCGTATTTAAGCTCATTTCCATATTTTCTCATGGGTCATGCTAACCAGTGCCCTTTTGGTTAAGGAAACTAAAAATGGTAAAAGATCATTGGAAATCTAAGTTCATAACTCTATAAAACATAAAATATACCAAGTACCAATAAATTTTTAACCAAGTGCCCTTAGGACACTGGTTAGCACTAGAAATTTAGTGTTTTATTGATATTCGTACCAAAAAAAGAGAGTAAGAAACTAACCAATCTGAATCCGTACTAGGCATTATCATGTTTCCCAAAAATATGTAGTTTACTTTAAGCTAACGCAAATAGCTTCGCTATTCAATAACAGTTATATAACTATTATTCTATAAGATAGCATCAGGAGTGTGTAGGCATGTCTTATGACATTTCTTTCATCAAATCTTTCTTTCACACCTTGATACATGTATTAAAACTCTTCTGACAATAGCATCTTCTACTTTGTTGCTTTTTAAAAGCCTTGCTGTGTACTATCTTTCATTTTTCCGGAATGCTGTGATTAAATTATTTGCAAAGGTTTTCAGGGTTCAACTCTAAAGAGTTTTGTATCAAAACTGCCTTGATTAAGGATATGTTTTAAAATCCAGTCAACATGTTCTCTTTCTCGCTTCAAGTTTTACTTATAACAGTTTGCCTCCCAATTTTCTCCTTTGCAGCCTTTTATCTTTTCACATTTTCACTATCCCATGAGTTATTTCACCTTCTCACACCATTCTATAGTATTTCATGTTTATGTCTACAAGGGTAAGAGCCAAAAGTGGGTTAGCGGATCCTGCTACTATTTTCAACATGGGATTGGTCGCGTATTACAATCAAATTGGATTATTTACGGGTCTGATAACTTTTTCTAATTTGGTTATTTACTTGGAAGAAGGGTGTGAGGTTTAAAGGTGAATAGAAAGAGAAGGTAGGATAATGCTATTTCATCATATCATAACGGAGAAAGCATTTGAGATACATTCTTTAGAGAAGAAATATGGTTGTGTATCAAATGCTTGCACGTACAATGTCTAATACATTGATTTTGACTTAATGAAAGAAGCATCAAAAGTCTTCAAATCATTGGATGAACTGCACTTGGAACCAAACAGTGTTATATATATAACATGATGATTCATGGTTATTGCAAAGAAGGAACTCTTATAGGGCTTTTAGGCTACTCAAAGAAATGGTTGAGGATGGAATGCTTCCAAATATGTCCAGCTTTTGTTCAGGCCATAGTGCTTCTTTGGCAAAGATGGAAACTGGAAGGAATCTAAGTTTCTCCTACGACAAATGATAAAGTCAGAACCAGAGTTATCAGTTTCTTTGTAAAATATCATTTTTGAAGTCAAACTATCGAACATTGAACTTGAAAGTAAAATGTGTGAAATTCTTTGTTTTTACTTCCTCTTATATTTTGTTTCTCATCAATGTTCCATTGTAATCATTACCAAGCTCATTCAAGAATTTAGTTGATTTTTTTGTTTTGCTCAGTTTGATCTATTTTCTAAATGCATAATAGTTGTTGCGTTTTGACATACAAGGCCAGGCTTAGATAAAATCTGGAGAAGATATATATTATTTTAGAATTATGTATTATGTATATTTTATGTTTAAGTTAAAGTTTTAAATAGGTAGATAATAATTTAAATATTTACAATCAACGAGATTAATTTTCTAAATGAGTGAATAATAATTTTAACATTTATATGGCATTGGAGTTAAATTTTTATATTTAAATATGAAAATAATTAAATATAGCTTATTGTAAAAACATTCTGACATACAAGGGCAGACTTAGATAAAATCTGGAGAAGATATGTATTATTTTAGAATTATTTATTATGTATATTTTATAATATTTTATGTTTAAGTTAAAGTTTTAAATAGGTAGATAATAATTTAAATATTTACAATCAACGAGATTAATTTTCTAAATGAGTGAATAATAATTTTAACATTTATATGGCATTGGAGTTAAATTTTTATATTTAAATATGAAAATAATTAAATATAGCTTATTGTAAAAACATTCTGACATACAAGGGCAGACTTAGATAAAATCTGGAGAAGATATGTATTATTTTAGTATTATGTATATTCTATAATATTTTATGTTGAAGTTAAAGTTTTAAATAGGTAGATAATAATTTAAATATTTACAATCAACGGGATTAATTTTCTAAATGAGTTAATAATAATTTACATATTTGTATGGCATTGGAGTTAAATTTTTATACTAAAATATGAAAACAATTAAATATAGCTTAATGTAAAAACATTCTGACATACAAGGACAGGCTTAGATAAAATCTGGAGAGGATATGTATTATTTTAGTATTATGTATATTCTATAATATTTTATGTTGAAGTTAAAGTTTTAAATAGGTAGATAATAATTTAAATATTTACAATCAACGGGATTAATTTTCTAAATGAGTTAATAATAAAGATTTTGTAACCTGTTATCTTATTTGATCATGTTCTTACAAATAACATGCATTTGGGTATATCTATTTTGTTAAGTATTTTTGAGAATTTTTTTTATTTGATTGATGATTTGATTAATTGAATTATTTTCTTGAAATGATCCATTTCATTGTGCTTTTATGTGATTTTAGACGCACATATACACGTTTTCTCCTATTCGTTAATTAGTTATAAGTATTTAAATAAAATATATATATGATATGGTTTCTAGAATTTTATTCATTGAAGAAAATTTTGTGATCCCAAATCTTTATATATAAATGATAAACTTTGGTATATGGTAATACTAAAGGTATCATTGGTAAGGATTTATTGGTTATAACTTTTAGTATACTTTATCCTTTTGTAACTATTGCACTTATTTTGTAACCATTGTACATGATTGTGTATTATATTGAAAGGTGTAATCACTCTCCTTGTTGATGTTTGAAGTACTATACAAGGACATGAGCTCCCATAAATAAATTGGAGAAAACTCCTCTCTTTTTACAAAAGGTAAATCCAATCTCTAAAATATCTACTATATTGTTTTATTTGGATAGAAGTTTTTTATAAATTATGTTTATGCATTATAAATTATGTTTATGCATTATATCAACTCAAATAGATTTGAGTGCGGTTGAATGACGTGTTGATTGTAAACCAGAAGTTTGTAATGCATATGTAAACTAAGAAGAATAGATAAGAGAGTAATAGAGAAGAGAGGAGAGAATGAGAGAGTCTTTGTATCATACTCTTCAATGTGCAAACTTCACAATGATACATGAGTCCTATTTATAGGACATAGGACTTGTAACCACCCAAAACTATTGAAAGCCTATACATAATGATATATTTATAATGCAATAACTTGTGATAAAAACTTTTGCTAATGGAGGTTACAATACTAAATGGACATCCATCCATATTTGACACATTTTTCATAACAAATATGAAGTTTTAACCTTATTTATAATTTGCTAAGTATTGGGCTCGAAATTAATGTAATGCATGGTATTTTAAATTTATGAGAATTGTTTTTCGTATTTCACTATTTTAAAAATATCCAAAAAAATTGTGTTTATTCAGTTTGCTACTAGGCCACTTGGACTGATTTTTTTCGCATTTCACGATTTTTTTGTTTTTTTAGAGATTTTCTATGGTGTTTTTGAATTTTGTTTTTCAAAAATTGTTTGGTACAAGTTACAAGGGTACTTCTGGAAAACCGCCTCCAGATCGAAAATTTCATCGTTTATGGCATTTTTCAAATTTCTTTCGTATTCCACTATTTTTAAAAAATACAAAAAAAAATTGTTTTTTAGACATTTTCTGTGGTGGTTTTTTTTATTAAAAAAAAATCTTTTTTGGTATGTGTTTCAAGAGTTCTTCAGGATAACTGATTTCAGATGCAAAATTTCATCGTTTAGGTCACTTTTCTAAATTTTTTCCTAGTTGACTATTTTTAATAAATCCCAAAAAATTGTGTTTGTTCAATTTGCTTTTTCGAGATTTTACGAGGCATTTTTTATTTTTCTTTTCAAATTGTTTTGGTATGTGTTTCAAGAGTACTTTAGGACAACTACTTCCGGATCATAAATTCCATTATTTAGGTCACTTGGATTGATTTTTTTTTTTTTGTATTTTTTTATCATGTATTTTTTTTTCATATTCTACTATTTTAAAAAAATCCAAAATTGTTTAGTTTGCTTTTGCAAAGATTTTTCTTTGGTGTTTTTTATTTTTAAAAAATATTTTTGGTACATGTTTTAAGAGTACTTCGAGATAACTGCCTCATGATCCAAAATTCAATCGTTTAGGTCATTTTTCAAAAGTTTTTTGTATTTCAGTATTTTTAAAAAAAATCAAAAAAATTTGTTTGTTAAGTTTGCTTTTCGAGATTTTCTATGATTTGTTTTACAAAAAATTCCATCATTTAGGCCATTTGGAGTGATTTTTTTTCATATTCTAATATTTAAAAAAAATTAACAAAATATTGTGTTTGTTCAGTTTGCTTTCCAGAGATTTTCTTTGGTATTTTTTATTTTAAAAAAAATTGTTTCATACGTTATGAGCCAACACGACTCAAATCGGGTTGAACCCTTTAACCCGCGGGTTAGGTGAACCGAGTCAAAATAACCTGGATTCAAATGAACCACGTTTTGTCCAACCAAACCAACCACTGAGTCGGATTGGCTCAAGGGTTAGATATTTCGAACTCATTTTGACAACTCTAGTTAGCTTATGTTGTAAAGAGCTTGGGACATGAGAAAGAGTTGTCTAAGAGATCAGCTTATGATCCTTAGTCCTTACCCCCTATTAAGAAAAAATCAATGATATTTGACGTAAACGACAATGCTTAAATGATAATCTCAGAAGAATGTGTTGTTTCTGTAATCGATGCTACATGAAGTTGACACAGGGAAACACAAGAAGGGGGGATGAATTGTGTTTCTTAACAGATTTTCGAAAAAGTCTTTTCTCAAACCTTTTACAAGTAAAACAATGAGAACAACACACAAACAGGAAAACGCTTTTGAAAAGATCATAAACTCAGATTCAGAACCCCGCAGTTAGTATAAACAAAAACTGTAAAAAGGTAAGGGTTTAGAAGATTCACGCAAATGTTTTATCCTGGTTCACTCTCTTCCAACCAAGAGTTACGACCAGTCCCTTCTACCTGAAGGTTTTTCTCCACTGTAATCCAATAGCTTTACAAGTATTCAACACCTCTTCAGGCTACAAGTATTCTTTCTCTACCAAGCCTCTTCAGGATCTAAGTATTCCTTTCTTACCAAGCCTCTTTAGGCTCTCACTCTATCACAGAGATTTAAAGTTGATCTTCTTAACTCACTAAGTGTGAGAGTATGACAGTTTAAGATCAGTAGAATATTACAACAATATTCGAACTAATAAATTACAGACTTTTGCTTTTGAAAGAATGAAAGAATAAGGGCTTGTCTACTCAAGAATTGTATTGGTAAATGTTGAGCTCGCAAAAGTTGTTTCAGGCCAGAGTTGTTCTTTTTAGTATCTGAGGTCTTCTACTTATATAGTGACCTTCTTCTTCTCTTGTAATTCTTCAACGGTTACTTTTGAATTGTATCCGTTTAGACTTTAGCATTAAATGCTTGGATCCGTTGAGACTGATAATTTGATATGCTTCACTGAGAAGTGCTTTTGTGTCTAGATCTTTTTCAACAGTCTTCAAATTGTATCCGTTTAGACTTTAGCATTAAATGCTTTCTGACTTAGCATCTTTGTACTTGATTTGATCTTTACAACAATGTATTTTGACAAAATACAAAGGTTTATGGTTTCGATGTTCTTTTATCCAAGAGATAAAGATTTTATACAAAAGAAGCATCAAGATAAAAGACATATATTATTTGAATTAAATAAGCAATTGTTTGAAATAAATTCATCGTGGTCCAGATTGCATTCAATCATATATTCAAGGTACCAAACATATAGAACATATATAGCCGTCTACTTAGTTTTAAGAACGCATCTATAAAGGATTTTAATTCTGCTCGTCCACTGATGTGGCAGAAGCGCTCGTCCACTAAAGTGGTAGAAGCGCTCGTCTACTAATATGGTAGAAGCGCTCGTCTACTAGTGATTGAAACAAACCGTCCACCACTGTAGTGATTGAAGCGCACGTCTACTACACAAGTGATTGAAACAAACCGTCCAACTTTGTAGTGATTGAAGCGCACGTCTACTACACAAGTGATAGAAACTTGCGTCCACTAAAGTGACAGAAGCCCTCGTCCACCCAAGTTTTTGGACTTGCTAATTCCTTAGAGAACCTCCGTCCAGTGACGTGGCACTGTGAACGTCTACTGAATTTTAGTTTAGGCACCATGGACGTACTTACTTCCAAGTCTTTGGACTTGCTATACCTAACAAGTTATTTAGGTAATTATTTATAGCCTTGTCTACTAGGCAAAACCAGTCTACTTGTCATTCAAAATATAAACAGTTTAAATAACCTTTAGACGGGTAATTCTTTGCATGAGTCCAAGCATTGTATACCTTATATTATTTTGAATATTCCTGGTTAAACTGAACTCACTTGTTTGATCTCAACTAACACTTTGCCAAGCAAATTTAATCTTTTGTTAGCATCAAAACTTTAGAGATTAAATAAACCATAACCACTTTGGTTCCAACATGATTGGCTCTCTACTGTATTTAACTTCAAGCAGACCTGACATTCAATTTAGTGTCTGTATGTGCACTAGATTCCAATCTGATCCTAGAGAATCTCATCTTAAGACTGTTAAAAGAATATTTAGATATTTGATTGGAACTACTAATCTTGGTTTGCTGTATTTAAGATCAAAAGAATACAGATTAGTGAGATATTGTGATGCTGATTTTGCGTATAACGTTTTTTCACTAGCATATAGCATTTTTTCCAGACGCTACTTGAAGTAGCGTATAACTTATTATTTTTTCTTCCATTTTTATCCTTACTATCTTAATTAAATTCTTCACTTATCCTTAGCTAATAAAATAAAATACTTTTCATTTAACATTGTATATAAATAAGAATTAATTTCACCATTTCGATTTATATTTAAGATAAAAAATAGAAAATATATTTTTAATCTAAAAAAAATTAAAATTTATATAAAAATCATATCATAAATATATTTTTATTTTTATTTTTATTATTCCATTTTATTTATTAAAAATAATTAAAACTAAAATAACATTAAAATTAAAAAATATTTTTTTTAAATGATAAATAATTTAAAATAAATAAAAGTGATAATTATTGCAAAATAAATAATATATATATAATTTATATATACAAACATGCATACATATCATTTTATGTCATTTTATATTTATCAGCTAGTCTAACCACTAGTTTTGTTAAATACTTCAAATCCAATCTGCTAGCTAATCCACTATCCGCTAGCTAATCCGCTATCCGCTAGCAGCTAACTTATCTGCTAACCGCTATCAGCTAGCTTATCCGCTATCCGCTAGTTTTTACCAAACAGAGACTTAGTCTCCCATTTGAAAAACATGTTTTTAGTCTTCCAAATTCTAAAGCGTATCAGTCATACTCTCCAAACGGAAATAAAATGTACATTTTGGTAATTCTAAAACGTACGTATGAGGAGCAGGATTGACATGTTTTAGAATTTAGGGGGCTAAAAAACATTTTTCAATCGAGAGACTAAAATTGAACATCTCCCAATTTTGTGGAACTGAAAACATATTTAACCATTTTTTAAATTAAAAAAATCAGGATTTAAATTAAATTTTTGCATATTTTGAAAAGTTAGAACAAGTAGATACTATAAAAAATTGCTTTTTTTTTACAAATGAAAAAATTGCTTAAAAAAACACCTTTTTATGCCCTTTTATATTTATCCAAAGGAGTCTTAGATTGCGTTAGTGTTTGTTGCATTTATCTTAAAACTGGTAATTCCGTCTACCTAGAGGAGTTTATAATGATATTTATTGTATTTAAGTTAATTTTACCATATGTAATTTTTTTTTTTGACACATCATATGTAATTTTTTTGGTAGTAAATTTTACCATATGTATATAGTAATAATAATATAGATATAGGTGAGCATCAAAAAAAAAAAAAAAGATATCAATTGATAGACTCATAATTGGAAATAATAATCCTGCAAATTAAAGCATTTATTCAGAATCATTATTTTGCTTTTACGTTGTTAATTCTATATGCTGGTTTAATTAATAGTCTTAAAATAAATTTATTGAATTTGCTTCTCCTGCATAAAAAGTAATAATAACATTTAAATAGGATTTTCTGGGACACTCATAGTTGGTAATGATAATCCTGAAGATTATATGCCATTTATTCAAAATTACTATTTCCCTTTATTTTGTTTGTTTTTCTATGTTTGGTTAATCCGTTAAAATGCTACTAGAATCGAAATGTACATGCATCCAATATTGAAAATAAGATTTTTTACTCACAACAACCCTTTGTCGCCAACACAATCAATTGAATTACTTACTCATATCCTACTCACTAGCTATCAATATGAATTATACAACTTGAATATCATAAAAGCGCTTGATTCCCCAAATCCCCAATAGAAGGAATGACATTTAAATTTTAAAGTGATATTTTACGGTACAGCCCATTTAGCTATATAACACAGAATCCCATCAACAAATGACCCAGTAAAACCAAACTATGCATCTCAAATTGCTCTATATAAGAAGAGCTTGTCAGTGATAAGAAAAATCACTTCTCTCAATTTTCTCTTCCTCCTCCCTTTTCTCTCTTTTCTGGTCACAACCATGAGTAGGAAAAAGGTGAAACTAGCCTTCATTGTCAATGACTCTGCAAGGAAGGCAACATACAAGAAAAGGAAAAAGGGTCTATTGAAGAAGGTTGATGAACTGAGCACCCTTTGTGGCATTGAAGCTTGTGCTATTGTTTATAGCCCTTATGATCCTCAACCTGAGGTTTGGCCCTCCCCTTGGGGGATCCAAAGGGTGCTTGCAAAGTTCAGGAACATGCCTGAGTTGGAGCAAAGCAAGAAGATGGTGAACCAAGAAACTTTCCTGAAGCAAAGGATCCTGAAGGCGAAGGAACAAGTGAAGAAACTGAGGAAGGACAATAGGGAGAAAGAGATGACTCAGCTCATGTTTCAGTACCTCAGTGCTGGATATATTGTGCATAACAACATAAGCATGCTTGATTTGAATGATCTTGCATGGTTGATTGACCAGAACCTGAAGGACATTGCTAGAAGGATGGAGACACTGGAAAAGAGGGGTCAGAATAATATGATTCCAACTCCAAGCCAAGCCCAAATGGCACCACCACCACCAAAGACATCACACCGGCTGATAGGGTGGCCAAGAATGAAGAGATCACACTGATGGATCATGGTCGTGGATTGGAGATGAATAATAATGCAGCTGATAACAACATGCCAAGGCAGTGGTTTATGGATTTGATCAATCGTCATGGGGATGAGACTATGCCATTTGGAGAAAACAATCTCCAGAATGGGTTTTGGCCTAACCCATTACTTGAAAAAAAATCATGATTTGCTTGGTTTGCAGCAATATTCTAAGGATCTGCCCCTAATTAATAAATTGCCTAAGATTTGGTTTTTATTTTCAGTCTGTGTGGATGTGAAGACACAATACCATGTCATTATGGTATTATTGTCTTCACATCTTTATTCGGTCATGTAAAATAAGTCATTATATATGTGGGTTAGTCTCCACATATGTTTATGTGTTGTACTTTCAGAACATAGCTGCTGATCAGTATCGTTTAATAAAGTTCACTTTCCAAAATGTACTGATTATAGCTGATTAAATAAAGTTTATTGGTGTGGTTTTTAATGGTTTTGCATTGGTCATTTCATAAGAATGAAGAATTTAGAAAAATAAGATGGATACCAAATGATGTGTAATTAACGCATATATATATAAAAAAATTCTCATTTATTTCGATGCGTATTTCACTCTATATATAGTTCATAAGCTCTCAACTTTTTTTTTGACACAATGAGTTCTCAACTTAAGTTGGATAATATATCATATAAACGTTCAAATATTTTACAGCTAGCACTATTATTTTGATAATTATTAAATCTCAAAGGTTTTTTTTTTTTACGAAAGGTTTTGTTATTCTTAACCAACCAGATTATTATACCCGTGCGATCAGGGCCGGCCCAACGCTACTTGAGGCCTAAAGCGGGCTCTCAGATGAGACCTTTTTAAAACTAATAATAATAATTTATAAATAATTAATTTTTATAAAAATTAAAAAGTGAATTTTAAAATTATAAATAATCACAAATTAACTTCTGATTTAAATAATTTTTAAAAATAATAATATTTTTATACAATATAAATGTCACTTTAAATCTTAGATAAACATTTAACTTTATTTTGTTTAATAGTTTGATATTATTTAAATAAAATAAAAGATATAAAGAAATGCAGGAAGATTAAAACAAAAAAGACAAAAATAATAATAATAAAGAAAGAAAAAATGAAGGTGGCCATTGGCCAACCCAAGCCTACGCCTACCAACCACTTACCAGGCATTAAAAGTTTAAAACATGAAAAAGATCTACAGCAGGGAATCGAACACGACAGCAGGAATATTTGATAAAAATTGTCAACCACACGATCCGCAGGCACTTCATTTAATTTGTAATGTACAATAATAATAATATACTAAGTTTCAGGGTGAGGCCTACAGCAAGGGCTTTAGTGGACTCACCCTTGGGCCGGGCACGAATTTAATAATTTAATTTGCATATTATATAAAATCAAGGTTTTTAAAATCGGACCGGTCATTGAACCGGTGAAGGTACTGGTTCAAGGTTCAATGGTCCAACCATGGTTGAACCATGGTTAAACCGGTTATAATTATAATTATAATTATATATATATATATAATAAGAGGAACCATGGTAGAAACTAACTTCAACCCCAAAACACCACCACTAAAAGAGATCACGTTAAACATACCCCTAGACTAACTAGAAGCCAGAAAACTAAGTGGTCATCTGAAATCAAGGAGAGTGTCGTTAGGAGTTGCAACAATTAATATTATCCAACTGTTAAATGCCTCGAGGTATAGGAATAAGATAGCTACTAAAAAAACTAAAGACAAAGGCTAGAAACTTTCTTTGGGGTAATCCTAAATTGACGAGTACAGAGTAGGCTCATATTTGGTCACCAAAGCGTGATGAATAGCACCTAAAACACCGTCCTTTTGGAGATGATAAAAAACCACTAATAACTAATAAGAACCACAAACCGAGGAAAACGTCAGTAAGGTGTATTTTCCCACATCGGTGAGCTTAGGGACAGTGCAGTGAAAGGAGGTGTATAAAAGTGGGTGAAGAGCGAAACATACTTTCTTGGACTGGGCAATTTTCTGAACCGGACCGAAATGTTTAATATCCGATTTTCACCGGTTCAACGGTTCTTACATCGGTTTTGTTCAAGTCCGGTTCTTAGAGTTAACCGAACCGACTTAATATCCGGTTCATGGTTAAACCGATCGGAACAGCTGGGTCGGTCCGGTCCGATTTTAACTACCTTGGATAAAATAATAGAATATAAAATATAAAATAATGATAATTAAAAATTATAAAAAATTGTGGCATTATATTAATTAATAAATCATGAATCCTCTTTAATAAAGCAATGTCGTATTCACTGTTCATATCACTGTTTATTCACCTGACTTTTGATTTATTTTTTTTATTTTAATTGATTGTAAATTCTTTCCTTCTTCGATGTCTAAACACTTTCTTCTTTTAATATTTTAAAATTTCCACAATGATACTGTCAGTATAGCTTTAGATCTGCAACCCCTATTTTATAATAATAATAATTATTATTATTATTATTATATTTAATCTAATATATCTGATCACATTAATTTAGAAGCATTTTTTTTAATTCTGGAAGCTTCTTTACTTTAGTGATTTTAACTTCAATATTTTCACACTTTATTAACTTTGGCTCTCAACCTCTCTTCACTTTCTTCGGTATGCTTCGCATAATTTAATACATATATATATATATACTAAAATATTTTAGTCTTTACCAAAATATATATACTAAATTATATGCAGTATATATATATATATATATATATATATATTAATTGTTTAAGTTTATCAAGTATTGGATTAGAAACATACATTTTATGAAATTATGGTTAAATGTTAACAGGTCATCATTTTAAATATAATAATTGCTAACACTATTCTTAATGTATGCAGTTAGATAGTTTCCCATACTTTAACAAGTTTTAGCATTCTCATATAAAAAATGGTTAAATATATTTTTAGTCCCTATTTTTTACAAAAGTTCGATTTTAGTCCCCCGTTTGGAAAATATTTTTTTTTAGTCCACCGTTTTTTAAAATGTATCATAAATGGTCCCTATATCACACTTCCGTTAGGAGACTTAATATAACACCTAATTTTAATTACATTTAAGTTTAAATATTAGTTAGGAGACTTAATATAACACCTAATTTTAATTAAGACCAATTAACTAAATAAAATAATAATTTATTGGAAAATCTATGAAATAACCCATCTGAAAATTGAGGTTTTTCATGATGACAAAATAACACCTGATAAACCATTAATAAATTTAAAACTTCCTCAAATAAAATTTGCTCACTGCTCTTGCATCAATTGCCAGGAGCAGAAAAATTTTAAAAATACTTCATTCATAGACTAAAACTTGTTAATTAAGTAAAATAATCCCAAATATATAAATATTTGCAACCTTCTCAAGGTAAACAATGAGTTTTCAAAAGCTAATTTAGCCTATAAATTTTCCACGACTACCAGAAATTAAAATAACAATATTTTGAAAATACTTTAAACAACTAACAACTTTAAATATATACATCAACAAATTAGACATACCATCAAAGCTCTGACATCTTGATTCCCTTCTGCCACTTCATCAGCATCTCCTTGCCCTTCCTCATCTCGTTTACACTCTTTGCATGAAACTGATCGTTGCCAACAAGGAATGAAGGAGAAAAGAAAATACAGAGGAGGTAAGATTCTACAATAGGCTAGCAATGTAGATATGGTATGCATGTAAACAAATAAGCATTCAAGTGGATTATATCAGTATACATAATTCAGACAAGACTGAGACTCGAATACATGCATGATAGGACTAGACCTAACTTTGCTCCAAGGAAACTATAGTTGTCAACTATTTCATCGTTATATAGCAATCAGACCACATAACTCTTTGTCGATCAAGTCTTATGACGTGAGTATCTCAGCCTAAATCCAATGTCTCTTATAAGACATATTTGGATAACTCTGGCTTTCATCATACAAGACATACTATTTGGATATCTCTGGGCCTAATTCCAATGTCTATCATATATAAGACATATTATTCAGATATCTCAGGGCCTAAAATCCAATGTCTTCCACAATACAAGACATATTATATGGATATCTCTGGGTCTAAATCCAATGTCTATCATAAGCCATATTATATGGATATCTCTGAACCAAAATCCAATGTCTTTCACAATACAAAATATTATATGGATATCTCTGGGTCTAAATCTAATGTCTATCATAAGACATGTTATATGGATATCTCTGGACCAAAATCCAATGTCTTTCATAGTACAAGTTCGAACATCAAATGCTCATCACAAAAAGTCCTTAAGCGACTTAACATTTATAACAGATAGGCTATACTTAGAGCTTAACTACATTGAGATCAAATTGACGCCCAACGTCTAAAAATTCAAGAAGAGATAAGGTTCTCGGGTTCGAACCTTACCCAAATTCAAAATTCAAAATATGGCATCAAGCTATTACCATTTAAAATGGTCCACACATAGCATCAGATAAGATACTAATTACACAATTCATCCACGTAATTCATGCAATTATAATTAAGCCGTTTATATCAATAACCTCATGCAACTTCCTAAGAAATTATACTAAACCCGCATTTAAACCCAAACTATACCTAATTATCTTCCCCTCCTGGCATTGACGTCCAGGGATCCTTTAACGCTTCACAGCACGTATAGGTAACTCCACAGCAGCTCTAAAAATAAGAACCCAGCTTCTCCTAGTCTTTAGAGTCACACCACAGCAAATACGCAAGCATCTAAACCAATTCATACACCAAAACAAAATCAAATTAGTGCAATGATCATCCAATGATTACCTTAAATTATTTTAAATCATTCCATCATATTTCATCTTATCAAATATCATTAACATAGCCATGCTAACATCCCTTAATTGATTTTATACCAAAACTCAAAGTAATGGGCATCAGACGCACATAACATCATTGCCTTCCAATGCAAATATGACCAAAATAGATATATAGACAATAGTAAGTAGATACTAAAAAAAATGGAGTTGAAGAATAAGTGTATAACTTTTCATGATAAAGTAGTTTTCACTTTAATAACTAGAAGACTCCAAGACACTTGTATAACTTTTTTATGATGAGATAACTTTAATAATCAACTGCAAAAGTCTATACATATATTTCTTGCAGTACATTAAAGACTAGATAGTATTAAGTAATGCCACATAGGAATGAATACAAAGTAATCACAGGTTAAGCATAATATATTCATTAGACATAACTTGCTACACCATAATGTCAACACAATCCTATCCCACATATATCGCTATCATTCATCGGCAATATCAATATATAATGGCTTATCTCATGGCAATATTTACATATATATGTTTTGTACTATTACGATCACCAGAACACGAAATTGCAAATAATGTGCTAGCGTAATACATATATTTAGTTTAATAGATGCCAAGCTATTTTCAAAATGAACATCAAAAGCAATATGGTATCAGAGAGCAACTGATGACACATTTTATGCAGATAAAAGTGACTTCGATTTGAAAACATGTATTCAAATGTGTTATCAACATAATCAAGTAAATGATCTTTCGTAAATATAAATGGATGTAGGTAACTATACCCTATAAAATCATAAAGGAGAAATTGGGTAAAGTTCTTTGGGAAAAGTTACATAAATTACCATATAAATGAACACAAACACAGTTATAAAAAGAAGCAGGAAAAGATATGAAACTAAACCAAAGTTGTTAAGAGATCACACAGTAAGAAAAACAAAAGAAAGGCAACATTGATGACATATATATATAAAACATGGCACCACAGCAAGTCAGGGATCAACATATAACACCCACACAAATGGCTCTCTCCTATCCAGTTTGCGGTTCACGAATTAAGGGAAAAGGAGAAGTTAAAATAATAGTAAAATAACTTACAGACTTGGTCATTAAAAAGAAACAAACAATCCCCTCAGAAAACAAACATTCAACAACCCAAGATTCCAAAAATGAAAAGAGAGTTAGAATTTCAAATTGGGGATTTAGGGTTTCAAATTGATTTGGGGTTTTCCGAAATCAGACTTGGTAAGGGTGAGAAAATCACTCACCCACAAGAAAAGAAGAAGATGTCGTCGGAGATGATGCTGTCAGCGGCACTGGAAACGGCGACGACGGCGGTGGACGGCGGTGGCGTCGTTTCTAAGCAACCAAGAGCCAAAAGAGAGAGTAAGCTCAAGGAGAAGAAGAAAGAAGCTTAAACTAACAAAGAAAGCTTTGAAAACCAACTTGGATGGCGGCTAATCGCACTTACCGCGACGGAGGGCGGTGGCGCAAGAAGCTGGACGAAGTTCACTTTCAGAACATATAGCTGCTGATCAGTATCTTAAGAAAGCTCACTTTCCAAAATATACTGATTATAGCTGATAAAATAAAGTTTACCGGTGTGGTTTTTAATGGTTTTGCATTGGTCAACTACATTCTTATACTCCGGCGATGCATTTGATTAAATAATTTAATTTGCGTATTATATCAAAAAAAATTTATAAATAAAAGCTAAACAATTTTATTAATAATGTAAAACGTAATACATTTGATAACATCATCATGAATTTGAAGAATGATAATATATATAGTCACCCCTAAGAAAGAGTGAGCAACTACATGGACTTTCCTCCTATCAAACTCTACCAAAGAGTTATTAACATAATATGATAAAAAACTCATACAATTTGAAATAACAGCCCAATAATTGGTTTGGTTTGATCATCTTGAAGGAGACTTAGGACTTTCTCTTTTTACACCTGAAGTCTGGGAGAGTAACTATAAAATTTAGCTTTGAAGAAATATCCTCTCTCATCACGTAGATTGTGATCGAAGTCGATACTTCGATCTACCTGCAAGAAATACTCAATGCACTACCAATTGTCTTCGACTTTATTTGCATAAACTAAAAAACAAAATTAAAAAGAGAACGACAAAACGCGTCTGGCCAATAACACCAAACGAGGTATTTATGGATAGGAATTGCACATAGGTTACCCATGCCTCGGCAGTTCCAACTAAGGATACTTATGGCTTCTGGCAGGCCTGGGAACCAGAACCTGCTAATAAAAAATGGAGAGAAATAGAGAGAAACAATTCATTCATCTTCTTCATCCAGCAACGATAGACTCTCACAAATGGAGAGAAAAACATAGCTCTCACAAGCGGAGAGAAAAACATAATACTCCTCATATAGCAGGAGAAGATGAATGCAAGCGCACTACAGAAAAACTAGGGCCCGTGCTCAAGGAATGAGTTCTAGGGCCTGCTGCGTATTATATCAATATAAATGAGATAAAATAATAGAATATAAAATAATTATAATTAAAAATTATAAAAAAATTATGGCATTATATTAATTAATCAATCATCTTTAATAAAGCAATGTCCTATTGTACCTCTATAAGCACTCTTTGAGCCTTGAGATCTGCCCTGACACTGATGAGCCCCCGAAACCCAATTCACATAAACTTTTCATTAGAAAAAAAAAAAAAGCAATGTCCTATTTACTGTTCATGTCACTGTTCATTCACCTCGCTTTTGATTTATTTATTTATTTTAATTTATTGTAAATTCTTTCCTTCTTCTATGTCTATACATTTTCTTCTTTTAATATTTTAAAATTTCCACAATGATACTGTCAGTACAGCTTTAGGTCTGCAACCCCTTATTTTATAATTATTATTATTATTATTAAAATTATTATTATTATTATTATTATTATTATTATTATTATTATATTTAATCTAATATATCTAATCACATTAGCTTAGCATTTTTTTTTAATTCTAGAAGCTTCTTTACTTTACTTATTTTAACTTCAATATTTTTACGGTAAAACTTTGGCTCTCAACCTCTCTTCATTTTGATCAGCATGCTTCTCATAATTTAACACACACACACACACACACACACACACACACACACACACACACACCCCTTATATATATATATATATATATATATATATATTAATTGTTTAAGTTTATCAAGTATTGGATTAGAAACAAACATTTTATGAAATTATGGTTAAATGTTAACAGATCATCATTTTAAATGTAATAATTTCTAACACTATTTTTAATGTATGCGGTTAGATAGTTTCACATACTTTAATAAGTTTTAGCATTCTCATACTAAAAAAAAAAGTTTTAGAATTAGTATATTTGAACCAGTTCAATTGCAACTTACTTTGTTGCTCCTGTTTTTCTTTCTTTTTTTTAATAATATTTTTTACTTTATCATAAAATTGATATCTTATCTATATATTTGTTATTCATGTAATTTTTAATAATTTGATAATAACATTTCATATCATTGTACAAAAGTCACTTTTATTTATATAATTTTATTATAAATAAATAACGGAATCAACTAAGCAACAAGCCTAGGGTTACAGACACCATTGGCATCAGTAATTAAAAGCAAATCCAGTAAAGGGAAAGTAGCATCTAAAACAACTCCTTCATAAGAAGTAGAATGCCCCTTGTTAGAAAGCAAATCAGCGTATTTATTCGCCTCGCGATAAGAGTGGACCAGGGAGGTTCTCCAAGAAGGAAGATTAATGAGAGAAATAACCTCTTGAAGAAGAGGTTTGAGGAAGGAAATATGAGTAGTTCTGTTATGCACCATGTCAACAACTACTCTGGAGTCCATTTCAAAAATCACCCTACTGAGAGACATGTTCTGAGCCATTTGAATTCCCAGCCTAAGAGCCCAAAGCTCAATCACACAAAGATTGCAGGATCCAATCTTGTTAAAGAAACCTTTGAGAAATTTGCCACTGGAATCTCTAATTAGACCTCCACACGCAGAGCTGCCATAATTTCCTATATGAGATCCATCCACATTGACTTTAATACAACCAACGGGAGGAGGATTCCAGTGAACATCAACTACATTTGAATCATGCTACTCACGTAACCAAAGCAACATACGAAGAGTCATATCTGTCTTGTTGGATGAAGTTGGTCTGGTTAAGAATCTTTAAGAACAACTCTCTACCCATCTCCGAGGTTTGGGAAAAAATCATAGCATTTCTGTCCTTCTAGATTTCGTTTGCCATAACACCAAAGACCACAACCCAGTTCCCTTGATGGATTCCAATATTAGAGGAAGAGATATTTAGTGGAGCCAGTTGTGAAACCCGATACTAAAAAACTTACTCTAATGGTATGGGTTAATTAGGGAGGACCCGAGGTCTTTTACATCATCACAGTCCCTGATCATATGAATAATTGATTCAGGACATTTGTTGCATCTCGGGCAGAGATTATCAGCAGTCATACCCCTTTTCCTCCTCTCTTCATTTGTCATCAGTTTGCCATGACTGAGTTTCCACAAGAAGGCCTTCACTCTGCTAGGACCTAGCCATTTCCAAACTATAATGAAAATTGGGTTCGAAACATGATTAACCCGATAAGTATTAAGCATAAACTCATAAGCATGTTTAAGGGAAAAGAAACCATTTGAAGTTAGGTTCCAATAGGGAAAATCGCTCGAGTCAGAACTGGGAGGTTTTAAGGCAGCAATTTTGTCACAAATTTCAGCACGAACATTGCTCTTGATCTGGTTCGAATTCCAGTTACCATCAATAACATAATGAAAGACAAGGAATTCCAACTCTTCTTGAGGGATAGAAGTTTCCAAGAAGTCAACAAGAACACCTACTCTAGGAATCCAGTTGTCTCTCCAAAACCGAGTGTTATGACCATTATTTAAAAACCAGATAATGTTATTTTTGACATCAGACCACGCATTAACTATGTCTCTCCAAGTACTAGTGGCTTTGGCTTTTTGGCAGAATTTAGGAACAATATACATACCACAAGAGTATCTGGCCTTCATGATTCTAACCCAAAGTTTATCAGGTTGAATGAGCATGCTCCAAGCAAGTTTCATCATATGGGCTTTGTTAATCATCCTTAAGTTACGAGAGCATATGCCTCCTTCCTCTTTAGGGCAGCACAGCTTTTCCCCAGCAATAAGGTGGCATTTCTTGACATCTGGAGATGATCCCCAAATGAAATCCCTACAAATTTTCTCTATCTCCTCGCAAACCGAAACGAGGATAAGGGTAGATTGGAAAACATAACTATGGATATTAATGAGTGAAGCTTGAGCTAAAGTCGCTCTACCTACAAAAGAGAGTGTATTTGCTTTCCAACCATATAATTTACTTCTCATCTTGTCCAACAGAAAAGAAAAATATTTCTTGGAAATTCTTTGGTGTATCATAGGAGCACCTAGATATTTGCCAAGATCTTTTGTAACGCAAACACCGAGGGCTTGACTCAAGCTAGAAGCTTGATCATCATTTATATTGCTAGAAAAGAACACTTGAGATTTGTGAAGGTTTATCTTTTGCCCTGACTTTTCTCAAAAAAGGTTCAGGATAGTATTTATACATGTGACTTGATCTTGGGAGGCTTCTGCAACAAGAATCAGGTCATCTACAAAACATATATGAGATAACTTATGTCTATCACCTCTGCCAAAACTGAAGGGCAACCAACTACCTGAAGCAACCACATCATTAATCTTATGCCCAAGTCTCTCCAAACAGAGAACAAACAGGTAAGGAGAGATTGAGTCTCCTTGCCTGAGGCCTCTAGTGGAGTTGAAAGCATCAGTGACTGAGCCATTCCAATTTACTGTCATGGAAGTAGAGGAAATACAATGGAAAAGAAGAGCCTTCATGTTCTGAGGAATGCCAAAGCAATTCAAAGAGTCCATGATGAAATTCCATTACAATCTGTCATAAGCTTTTTCGAGATCCAATTAAAGAATCATGTAACCTTTTTTTCCCTGAAGGTTCTTAAAAGAATGAATGGTCTCTTGAAGATCAAGGATATTGTCTATGGTGGACCTTCCTGGAATAAAACTGCTCTGATTTTCTGAAACCACATAGGGAAGGAGTCTTTGAGATATGATCTTTGTAATGACTTTGTAGATGACATTACAAAGAGCAATGGGTCTAAAATGGGAGACTTTAGAGGGGTCCTCACACTTTGGGATCAAAGTAATTAAGAAGGGTTTGATTAACCTCAAAGATCTTACTTGGTTGCTAGAAACCGTCTTGAACAAATTTGAAGATAGAAGGGCCAACGATGTTCCATTGAGATTTAAAAAAGAGAGGGTGGAAGCCATCTGGCCCTGAAGCCTTAAGGTTTTCTTCATACTGAAAAGAGCTTGTTTTGTCTCTTCAAAGAAAATAGCACTGCTGAGCATACTAAGATCACTTTCCCGAATACTTGGGTAATTGGAAATAGACTGAAAACTGCTATCAGCTACCTCATAAGAAGCATACAGTTTATAGTAGAAATCAGTCATCCACTTTGATTTAGCTTGATGGAGCCAGTACATTTCTTCTTGATGCACAATTGATCTATATTCATTCCAGAGATCATTTCTCAGCCTCAAGAGATCATCACTGGGAGCTGTAAGGAGCTTTTAATTTATACCTTCCAACCTTTTAATAGAATATGTGGTTAGTGAGTTGGTTTCATATCATTAGCCTAATCTAGCCTATAAATAAGACACCAATGTACACAATTAATAATCTTTCAATATGTTTCCATTTGAGAATTCTTTCTCACTTGCAAGCTTTCATGCTTCCAAGAACTACTTTTCCTATGAAGCTAATCTTCATCTTTTCGATCCCGTGGTTGGTAACATGGTATCAAAGCGATACCGTGCTTCCGCCGCAGATGAGAGTGACGAAGATTACGACTCCGATTCGATGGAGGAAGTTTCAGATTCAGAGGAGGAAGAACCGAGGCTCTCCGACGAAGATGCCACCGTCGCTGTTCTTGATTCTGGACTCATGAGTTTGGGAATTTCCACTGTGATCTTGTTCCGATCAAGCCGATCAAGTCAATGAAACCAGAGATCGAAGGTTATGCAATCAAGATAGGAGAAATCACCTGCTTCCTTGATGCCTTCGATAGCTTTGGCTTAGGTTGCAACACTGCTAATCAGAACAACAATGGTGGTTCCTCTGTTTGCAGTACCTTGATGGTTCAAGATCCAGTGTTCAAGATCCTCGCCAACATCGTTTGCCGCCTCGGCAACTCGGACTCGTCGGCTTTCGCATGTCAGTGGCTAGCTTCGTCGACTCTGCCTTCCTTCCACCGAATCTGGTTTGTTTTCCATGCTTTCAATTTGAGGAGTTAGTTCTGGTAATCACTGATGAGCCTTTGGTTGACTGGTTTTATAACTAGTAAAGACCTTGGCTTTGAGCTAATTTTATATCATTTTCGCCCAAATTAGACTTGATTGTCTTTAAGCAAGATTTTGAGTCTCAGAAAGTATTTTTAGGTTAATTTAGCTGATTTAGAGTTAAATAAAGCACTTATGCTATTTTCTGTTTCGAGTTAATAAAAAGAAATAATTCTGGAGTTCTTCGCCCCGCGAAAGGCTTCTAGCCTCGCGAACCAGAAGGTGACTGTTCCAGAAATTGCCATCCTTTCTGTGTCGCCCTGCGAAGACTTGACTCGCCTCATGAGTAATCCAACCTTGGAAGACCAGAAGCCATCACGGCTTGCGCATGTTGAAGGTCACGGGTGTTACAGTTTGGAATCTGAAGAGTCTCGCCTCGCGAAGGATATGCTCGCCTCGCGAGATAACCAAAAGCTGAAGACTGTTCGCATTATTCGCCTCGAGAAGGTGTGCTCGCCTCGTGAGCCAGCGGAATCCAGAACTTGTATTTAAGTCTTTTATGCAGAACTGATAAGGAGTTAGCTTTTAGTAATCTTAGTTAGTCAGTTAGTCAGTAGTTAGTCTTTTGTTTTCTCTTTAGCTTATTGTTTGCCTTTGTAATAGAGAACTAATCTCCTAGATTAATCTACTGTGATTGATTTCCATTATTACACTTGAGGTTCTGTATTTCCTGTTTTGTTTGCTTTTCTCTTTTCAATACTATGCTATACATTTATGTTTGCTTAATTCAGGAGTGTATAGTGTTGTATTGATTTATTTCGTTGATGTTATGTTCCTAAATCAAATCGCGTTTGCTTAATTCGCGTGTGTTCACTCATGTTCGCTTAGTTCATGAGGGCTTAACCCCGTTTGCTTAATTCGGGAATAGGGACATATATCTGTAGTAGTGGTTTCGCTTGTAAATTGTTGCTATAACCGGAAGGGGATTAGAATCTGCTTAGGGCTCGGATTTATATGAACCAATGATAGTGGGAAACCGAGAACAGTAGGTTAATCGTTTCTTAGCATATTTGATAATCTCTTAATTTGCTTTATTTTTATTGCTCTGTTTCTGTTTTGTTTCTTACTTGCATTCAATCCAAACCCCCCAAAAACTAACTTTTCTCGTTAACAACAACACCCAAGAGTCCTTGAGAGACGATATCCGGAGTTGTCGCTTCCTATCTACATTATTTTGTAAATCGCTCGCTTTTTGGCGCGTGGCGACAGCGCGTTCAATCACCGTGCGATCGCCTGAGAAGATGAGTGATCGCTCCGATCTCATCTCTGCAAGCACCGCCATTGCCGTCTGCATCACGACC
Organism: Sophora flavescens; assembly: GCA_030762895.1. Taxonomy (NCBI): domain Eukaryota; kingdom Viridiplantae; phylum Streptophyta; class Magnoliopsida; order Fabales; family Fabaceae; genus Sophora; species Sophora flavescens. Next base: position 63,687,569 of record CM061062.1, on the reverse strand, counting down.
TTCGATCTCGGCGGAACTCTCAACGCCGTCTCCAATCCCGCAATGTCGCCACACCACTCAGTATTTACGTTCGATCCTGGTGGAGCAGCGGCTTCTGCGATTTCATCTCCACCTCCATGACACTCCATTTTCGTCTTTGATCCCGACGGATACCGCTGCCATTCGCTATTGAGCTCCACCGCCATAAATCGTTCACCATCTTCGGCTTCTTCCCCTCGACAGCACCGCCAACAAGTTCCTTCATTCTGCTCGCGTCTTTTGTCTCTGTCAACGGCGTCTTCAGTCTCTTCTCCGTTGTCGAAGCCATCGCACCCACCATGGACCTCTCTTCTGTGTATCCCTTCTCCACCGGATCCCAATTTCTCTTGGAGCACTCGAACAACAAAGAAAGTTAGGGTTTGGAATGGTGACACTCTATTGAGCTGGGCTAAACTGCTTGGGAGACGATATCCGAGTTGTCGCTTCCCTATCTACATTATTTTGTAAATCGCTCGCTTTTTGGCGCGTGGCGACAGCGCGTTCAAAAATTGGCGCCGTTGCCGGGGACTCTTGTTTGTTATTAGCAGGAAAAAAAAACCTTTTGCATTACCGAATTAGTTTTGGCTGTTTTGTCTGGTTACAAATCTTAGTACCTTCCCATGGATAATTATATGCAAAACTATATGCCTAACATGGATTATTATGAACCGCCATGCATATATTATCCTGATTTTGCTGGTTTAAGGCACTGGTTGCCAAGGTTTAGTGGTCTTGCAGGTGAAAATCCGCAGGAGCATCTGAAGGAATTCCAGGCTGTTTGTTCTATAATGCTGAGACCTGAAGGAATAACAGAAGATCACATCCATATGGGAGCTTTCCATCTCTCACTTGAAGGCGCTGCAAGGGAGTGGTTGTATAATCTTGAGCCGAATTCCATCTTCAGCTGGGTTGATTTGAAGAGAGTCTTCCTATTGAACTGGGGAACCCATCTAAACCCTTGGTATGGGGACTCACAACTGATGTTACCACTGGCACCACCACCGAACCCTCCCCAAGTGACCACTTCTGCACCTTCCGAACCTTCCCTAGAGGACCTGTTCAAGCAAATGGCTGCACAGATAACTGCACAAATGGAAGAAATGATACAACAAATGGCAGAGGAAAATCAATGGATGGCAGAGCAAAATCTTGAATCCCAACAGAGGAGCGAAGCTGAATCTCAGAAGTTGTCCATTCTAATTGATCAAATTGTTGCCAACTCGGCTGCACTGCTAACTCCACAGCCCCTTGAAGAACATACAGATTCTCAAGCAGTTATTCTTGAAGATACTTCTGATGATAATTTTGATAATGTTTCTATTGATGAACTGTGTGTTGAATCCCCTGATTCTAATGCATGTGCTGATTGTACTGACACTGCTTTGTGTATAGAATGTTATGCAGGTTTATTCTTCTCAGGAAACATAGAAAATGAGGATCAGGAGGATCAGGAGGACATCTGCTTCCCTGTGCCTGAGGATGATGAAGAACCTTTGGAAGTAGATGATTCAATTAACTCATATGCATGTGTTGAGAGTGATGGGATTGATGAACTATGTGCTGAATTTCCAGACATTCAGACCTTTACTGATTCAGTTTATTGTGATATATGTACTGACTCTACTAACACTAACCTTTGTGTGGTGTGTGCTGAGATTTCTGCAGTTTTAGCAGGTGATGAATTTGTTAGCACAGTGAATGAAGAACGTGCAGAAAATGAAGCAGCACTAGTAACCCCAGCTACTTGTTTACCACCTCCCACTGTGGAACCACCAGTGATGGAGTTCAAGCCTCTGGATCTTGCTCCCTTGGATATGAAGGCACCATGGCCAGTCCAAGGAATTGAACCCCAATTTTATTGGGAGGATTTTGTTGAGAAAGCGGTCATCTTTGACCCAAAAAGGAGTGAGAAGTCCGCCGCACTGGAAGGAGTCACCGTAACTGCCAAGCACTCACTCCCATATCATGGCTGCAAGTTATGGAAGCATGGAATGAACCCCCACCCTTTGGCTATCACTTGGGCCTTATGTTACAAGCAATGGGATCCTGGTGGACCGCCATTCAATGAGTTTTTCTGAACCTTGCTCTTTTTAATTTTCTTTTCCTTGCTTTATTTCTGTTTTGTTTTTAATAAAGCTCCTGAATAATTTGAAAAGCTCAGGAGTTGTGTTGAGTCTTGTGTTGGCAAGTTTGCTGGATTTGATTGAATTTTGCATAGATTGATTGCATGTTATGTGTTGACTATTTTCCCCCTAAGTCCTGAAAATTTCAAAATCTGATCCCCATATGATTGAAAACTGAACTTTGAGATTTTGTTGTGATGGCATGATTTATGATAAGTTTGGGGTGATAGGAAGCACACACTAGGGATAGAATATCTGTCAAACAATTTGCTAAAAATGTCCAGGTGAGGATTTGAGCCTCCAACATGTTTTAAACTGTGTGAAATCACTTGTGAGTTGCATTTTCCCGAATTTGCTTGAATCTCTTTATGGTTTGCATGTTTATGTGTTTGCTTCAGATGATTTAGGCATTTTCTTTGTAAATAGCTACTTAGCCTAAAATAACCATCCCTAAATGCATGTTCCCTAGTTAGCCCCATTGAGCCTAATTAGCCTGTTAAGTCTTGATGACCTTATGTTATGAGCCTAAAATCTGAAAAACCATGTTAACCCGATCTTAGGATTAGGAGAGCATGGAATCTTAGCAAGAGAATGGTTGCAAGAAACTAAAGTTTGGGGTGGCTACAAGAATATGATGTGTTGGTTGGGATTGAGAAAAAAGAAAAAAATATAATAAAAAGGTTGGAGCCAAAAAGAAAAAAAAAAGAAGAAAAAAAAAAAGAATAGAAAAACATAAAAAGAAAAAAAAGAAAAAAATGATAAAAATAAAAGTATTTGAATAAAAAGCTGTAGTCACCCAAGGCAAATGAAAAGATGAATGAGAAAAGGAACTTGAGTGGAATTTCAATGTTTTGAAGTGTTTCATGCTCTCTTAGTTCCTAGGGTCTTCAGCCTAGTTCCTTTGTACATCCTACCCTTAGCCAGGCCCCATTACAACCCATAAAAGACCTTTTGATGTTGCATGCATGTTTTCTGTGGGAACCATTTTGAGATGGAAATCAAATTTATGGGAAGTGCTCTTAAAAGTGAAACTGAGTGAAATGTTGATAACCTAGACAAACTGAGCGATTGAGTGAAACACTAAACTCCCTTGTGAGGAAGGCAGTTGTTTGAATTTGGTGATCTCCCTCTTGTGTGTGACTTGGATCCCCTGCTTAGATTAATGAGTGTTTGAATGATGAAGTTCTCAAGTGTTTAGAATAAATGATTGTGGGGATTGCTTTGTTTGAAAGGGGGGAACATGGAAGGAAAATTATTTTGTTTGCCTGAAATTTGTGCGAAATTGATTGAATCCTTAAGCTTGCCATGTCTTGAGTCCTTTTTGATTTTTAAGTTTTAGTTTGCTTGGGGACAAGCAAAGTTTAAGTTTGGGGTATTTTGATGAGCCTCTGGTTGACTGGTTTTATAACTAGTAAAGACCTTGGCTTTGAGCTAATTTTATATCATTTTCGCCCAAATTAGACTTGATTGTCTTTAAGCAAAGATTTTGAGTCTCAAAGTATTTTTAGGTTAATTTAGCTGATTTAGAGTTAAATAAAGCACTTATGCTATTTTCTGTTTTCAGGTTAATAAAAAGAAATAATTCTGGAGTTCTTTGCCCCGCGAAAGGCTTCTAGCCTCGCGAACCAGAAGGTGACTGTTCCAGAAATTGCCATCCTTTCTGTGTCGCCCCGCGAAGACTTGACTCGCCTCGCGAGTAATCCAACCTTGGAAGACCAGAAGCCATCACGGCTTGCGCATGTTGAAGGTCACGTGCGTTACAGTTTGGAATCTGAAGAGTCTCGCCTCGCGAAGGATATGCTCGCCTCGCGAGATAACCAAAAGCTAAAGACTGTTCGCATTATTCGCCTCGCGAAGGTGTGCTCGCCTCGCGAGCCAGCGGAATCCAGAACTTGTATTTAAGTCTTTTATGCAGAACTGATAAGGAGTTAGCTTTTAGTAATCTTAGTTAGTCAGTTAGTCAGTAGTTAGTCTTTTGTTTTCTCTTTAGCATATTGTTTGCCTTTGTAATGGAGAACTAGTCTCCTAAATTAATCTACTGTGATTGATTTCCATTATTACACTTGAGGTTCTGTATTTCCTGTTTTGTTTGCTTTTCTCTTTTCAATACTATGCTATACATTTATGTTTGCTTAATTCAGGAGTGTATAGTGTTGTATTGATTTATTTTGGTGATGTTATGTTCCTAAATCAAATCGCGTTTGCTTAATTCGCGTGTGTTCATTCATGTTCGCTTAGTTCATGAGGGCTTAACCCCGTTTGCTTAATTCGGGAATAGGGACATATATCTGTAGTAGTGGTTTTGCTTGTAAATTGTTGCTATAACCGGAAGGGGATTAGAATCTGCTTAGGGCTCGGATTTATATGAACCAATGATAGTGGGAAACCGAGAACAGTAGGTTAATCGTTTCTTAGCATATTTGATAATCTCTTAATTTGCTTTATTTTTATTGCTCTGTTTCTGTTTTGTTTCTTACTTGCATTCAATCCAAACCCCCCAAAAACTAACTTTTCTGTTAACAACAACACCCAAGAGTCCTTGAGAGACGATATCCGAGTTGTCGCTTCCCTATCTACATTATTTTGTAAATCGCTCGTTTTTTGGCGCGTGGCGACAGCGCGTTCAATCACCGTGCGATCGCCTGAGAAGATGAGTGATCGCTCCGATCTCATCTCTGCAAGCACCGCCATTGCCGTCTGCATCACGACCTTCGATCTCGGCGGAACTCTCAACGCCGTCTCCAATCCCGCAATGTTGCCACACCACTCAGTATTTACGTTCGATCCTGGTGGAGCAGCGGCTTCTGCGATTTCATCTCCACCTCCATGACACTCCGTTTTCGTCTTTGATCCCGGCGGATACCGCTGCCATTCACTGTTGAGCTCCACCGCCATAAATCGTTCACCATCTTCGGCTTCTTCCCCTCGACAGCGCCGCCAACAAGTTCCTTCATTCTGCTCGCGTCTTTTGTCTCTGTCAACGGCGTCTTCAGTCTCTTCTCCGTTGTCGAAGCCATCGCACCCACCATGGACCTCTCTTCTGTGTATCCCTTCTCCACCGGATCCCAATTTCTCTTGGAGCACTCGAACAACAAAGAAAGTTAGGGTTTGGAATGGTGACACTCTATTGAGCTGGGCTAAACTGCTTGGGCTTTTTCGTTTTTTTTTTTTGATAAGTTTTGGGCTTTGAAGTTTTATTTCTGGCTACTAGATTGTTCATTATTGTTGGGTCTTAGCTATGTTTTTTTTTCTTCTAGTTGTTTTATTGTTCTTTTTTTTTTTTACAGGTTATAGTAACCTTTTCTTTCTTTTGATATTTTTTTTTTCTTTTGATGATTTTGTAATTCAAGCTGATTGTGGTGTTACCACTTATCAGTATGCGGGAGGGTAATAGAATATATGGTTAGTGAGTTGGTTAGAGTTAGTTACATATCATTAGCCTAATCTAGCCTATAAATAAGATATCAATGTACACAATTAATAATCATTCAATATGTTTCCATTTGAGAATTTTTTCTCACTTGCAAGCTTTCATGCTTTCAAGAACTACTTTTCCTATGAAGCTAATCTTGATCTCTTCGATCCCATGGATGGTAACACTTTTAATCAAACGACACTTTTTTTGAAGGATATTCCCAAAGACTTGCTTGTTCCAAGCTCTTAAGTTAGAAGTGACCCTAGTGATATTATCGAACCAGCTATCAGAAAGGACCCAAGAGGAACTAACTTGCTGCTCGAAACTTTTATGCTCAATCCAAAGGCTAAGAAACTTGAAGTAGTTTCTTCTAGGAGGAGTATTGTCTTGGTTCAAACGCATCCATAGTCCACAATGGTCGGATGAGGATAGAGGGAGGTGAGTAACAGAACTATTTGGAAACATTTCTTGCCAAGCTGCATCACAGAGGACCCTGTCAAGTCTCTCTCTCAATTGACCATGCTGATATGTAAAGGGTTGGCCTTTAAAACCTAAGTCCAGGAGATGGCAGGAATCAATGCAGTTGCATTCACTGGCCCCCCTCATTCCTTCTCCTAATCGAAACAAACTTTGTTGAGATCTCCAGCAAGATTAGGAAATCCAATTTTTTGAATAATATTATCTGCAGTGGAGCTGCTGATTCTTGGTTCCATGATGGCTACTAAATCCCAGTTATAAATTCTACTACTGTCACGAATGAAAGCTGGGAATTCCCTACCCCTGCCCCTCTACAATTCCAAAAGAGGCAGTTCATCGAGACATTTTGTCAATTGGTTGGCGTTTAGACACCAATTTGCTAGTTTAGGGTTTTGGGAACTTGGGAATCCACATCCATATCAGTTTCCACCACACAGGAAGAAGGAGAGACATTTGATGAAATGCTCCCATTAACAGATATACCATCTTTCTTAAAGTGAGTATGTTGCCTCTCAATAAAATTCCTTGTTCCATCATCCAACTCCACCACAACATTATCCAAAGGGTTTTTCCAATTAAGAAAAGAGTTGTATATTTTATTTTGATTCCTCTGAAGAATACGAATATGCTCCCTGTTTGATACATCCTTTTTCTTAACATCATTTCCACGAAGGGAATCATTAGATGAATTCGAAGGCTGGATGGGTTTGTTCTTGGCAACTAAAATGGCTTTTCCTTTTGTACCCATGGCTTTTGGCACCGAGTGGATTATTGACACGTTGCGACACTGTTGGCTTAGGTGGCAAAGTATTAAAAGCAAAGTCAGAGCCCAATTCATCAGATTTTAACTAATTTTGATTTTCCTTTGTCTCAGAATTTAAGACTTGCCTTGATTGGTGGACATCTTGACCTGATTCATTTTTAATTGTTCCTCCAGATTTTTCCTTTCCCTGATTTTTAGTCCTGGGAAACTGTTAAACATGATTCCAGGGCCCTAACTTGATATCCTAATCTTCCTCCCTTTTTATCGATATAATCTCCGTGATAGTAGCACCATTTGAATCTTATCGGAACTTTCAGGGCCAAAAACAACCGCCTCTGAACTAGTAGTACCATCTCCTTTGTCAGGACTCTGCACTGCACCGTTTTGATTTTTACTAACACAAGGATGATCATGCTGAGAAAAATTCTCTGGGATAGCATATGAATCTATAACCATATAGACCACACCGAAAGCAGATGAGATGGAGCCCTTCATACTCAATAAGAAGTTTATGCGCCAAAGAAATTGGACATTATAGAGTTCCAGAGGAAGCTTTGGAATAGGAAGCCTATTGCCACCTTACTGATTTTTTTTGCTTCCTGAACAAAAAAGTAGCCATCAGCCATATCAACTACTTTAATAGAACCCTTAACAGCCCATCTTCTCCTTAGATGATTATCCAGAGTCTTGAAGTTTACTTTCTTTCTCAGCAATTTTGTAACCAGAGTTTTCCTCCATGGTAAAGACCAAGCATTCCATTCTTGGGATCTCCAAGCCTGATGAAGACGAGTTTTCAGGTTTTTTCCCAGTTTCTGGATTAGAGAAATTCAGACTTGAGTTTTCCATCATTGCATTAGCGTCTAACTTTGTAGTAACCTCCTCACCAAATAAGTTGAGAAGCCTCTCCTTATAAGATGGATGTTGGTTTAAAGTGACGTTGCATGGTTCTGTTTCTTCCTCTAGATCGTCAGGGTCTCCCTCCCATGATCTAACCTTCTTTTTGTTGCGTTTGAAAATATCTTCTTCTTCGCTACACAAACCAGATAAACAAGTTCTAGCTACACTCACAAAGGGGAGAAGTCAACGATGCGTACTGCACGGTGGAGAACGACACAGGTTGAACGAGGGCGAACGGTGCGGGCTGAATGGCGGCTCACGGCGAGTAGTTGTCAAGTTTCCCGATCTGCATACTCCAACAGTTCTCAGCGAACGTGGCGGAGCGAACGCTGCGGACAGCGTTGAGCGGACGGAGAGGACTTCTCGACGGCCACTATCAGCGTGCGGTGACTGGGTGCTAACGCTGCTGAGCGGACGGCTACGAGCGCTCGACCAAATCACTGTCGGCCCATAACGGCTCTTGCCATGGTATATTTTCGTTTTTCAAATATACCTTCCCTTTCTCTTGTTATACGAAAAGAACAATTTAGAAAAATCAAATGGTTTTTTGCTTCTTTGAATTATTATTGATCCCTCGTCATTAAATAAAAAGAGAGGAAATAAGATTTTGAAATTGCAACTTGATTGTAGCTAAAGTGGTAGTGTGTGAACTAGTTAACTCCATGTGTGATCTAGTTAACTCCATGATTGTTCTCAACTTCTCTAATAGCACGAAGTTTAACAAATTATGTGCACCGTGAGCATCAACTTTCATTCTCAGATCTTTGTGTGAACTAACTTACCACAACTTATTCTATGTTGTTTCACCCATTAGCATATCTTTTGCAGAACACATGGTACATATAACTTATTAAGTCGGCTGCTGTTAATGCAAATGGCAAAATAATGTAATAATTGTTTAAACATTATAGTAGTAGTTTATAGCAATTGTACATTCAGCGGCTGTTGTAGCAAACATTAAACATTATTGCTGGTTTTTGGCCTATTTTGGTTGTAGTTAGATCTGTATGCTAATCATTTGGGACTCCTTGTGCTTTGTAATGCTTTCAGGATCCACTTGTTATTATCTTCCACGCTTTGTAGTGCAGGTAAGTTGGATAAGGCAATTGAGAACTTGACAGAGGAAATTTTGCTCAAATACTAAACCAGACAATTCTGCTCAATTCTACGTCAAAAGGCCAAACCACTATAGAGGGACCTGGTTGGAGTAAAAGAATTAAATGCTTTGAGAAGACCAGCTTCAAAATAAGCAAGCATAATTACAAGTGCATGAAAGATCACTGATTGCAGCAAGTCTCATTGTGGTTGACACATTGACTTAAAGATAGTTTGATCTCTATTTAATTGTAATGAGTTGTAAAATTGTATTACGTATTGGTGTAAAATTGTATTAGGTACTGGTGTAATTTTTCTGGTTTATCAGTGTACACTAAAATTGTATTATAGCAAGTCTCATTTTCCTATTGTACAATTTTTCCATTGTAACGACTAATGAATCATTATTTTGGTTTACCATTGTAAAGCTCCATGTCCATGCTTTAATTAAGACAATGGATTAACACATCTATTCAATATGTTCTCATTTGAAATGAAATATAAATTGAACTCAACAATATAAAATAAAATCCTTGTAGCATCTTATCCTTTCCTAAAAGCTATAGAGCATGTCTGTACAATTAAAAATCAAAAGTTGTAGACCACCCAAAATGTGACCCCAATAACAGAACCAGTAAACCAAAAAAAAATGAATACAAGGCATGAAAAATGCATTAATAGCCAGCTGCTGCAACACTAGTTAGGTTATACACCAGCCAAATAAACCAAAAAGACCGACAATTAGCTGTCCTCTTGAAAATAGATGCTATATCCAGTTGAGTAAACTACACACCAGCCAAACAAACCAAACAAACTAGCACTGCACTTGCTCAGATCAGATATGGTGTATAGACCATAAGCTTCTAGTCCAAGCATGATAGTGTAAGTTGAGTTGATGGATGAGTAATATTATGACTTGAATCTTGAGTTGAAAGAGCAAGACTCATCCACGATACTGAAACAAGGACTTGAGAAATATTTTCCTATAAAATAAAGGATTTACATATAGGGTAAAAACTATAAAAAAAAAGGTAAAACATTTAAAATATCAAAAGCTTTTACCTGAGATGGCTGGTTTGATGATTGTTTTATGCTTGAAGCCTTCCTCTGCTTTTCAACCCAACTTTTGAGTCTTTTTCTACCTTTTTGTCCTTCTTTCTTTTTCAATCCTTTTACATTTGCAAAAACATTCTCTAATGGATCACTTACACCATCTTTACTAGCACTACAAATCCCTCTAACGTTCAAATCATTCGAATGAATATCATTTTGAAGTCTGGAAAAAGAATCTATCTTCTTAAGCATTTCATCACTAACTTGATCAACAAAATTATATGTTTCTTCAAAGTCAGATGCTCTAGTAGCTAATTTGACCAATTTTGAACAAAGATTTCTATACCGTTCAGTGACATTCATTTTAGACTAAACCCCCAATTTGGTCTCTGAGAAAAACACTCGGGTCTGAAATAGTCCCTATCCAAAAAAAAACTATCCATTTAGTCCTTAAGAATGTGTTTACCGGGATAGATTAGTCCATCCGTGAGTTGACCACCTAAAACCGCAGGTTACTTGCTGACGTGTCAGTATCCATTTCTCAGATGGCAAAACGCATGCCGTTTCTTTCCTTCTTCTTCCTCCAGCTTGGACACTGGTGCAGCAGCCACAAACCTGGCCTCATCCCCTTTTTCCTCAAACAATCCAGAAAGATCAAAACCTTTAGAAAATGATATGATGTCAAAAGCATTCAAACTTGCTGGTCTTGGCAATGGAGCACCATTCCTTCTCCTAGTCCGAATAATCCGATGCTGCATCAACATTACAAAGCTTATCATCCTCAACATAAAACTTAATTTGCTTGAACCCTTTCTTGAACCACCTGTTCTCCATGATCTCAGGAATGGCAATTCGGGTTTCGGGCTTTATATCAAGGAGACGAGTAAGGAGCCTGGAGAGGTCAGGTGCGAACCATCAGGGGCACCTGAAATCACCCTTGTAAATCTTCTTATACATTGCCATCACATTCTGGTCATGGAAAGGTAAATAACCTGCCATCAACACAAACAAAACAATCCCACAAGACCAAAGATCAACCTTTGCACCATTGCCATCTTGCCTCATTTGATCAGACACAGCACTCAACCCAAAATCAGAAACTTTAAGGTTACCATTCTCATCAAGCAACAAATTTTCAGGCTTGAGATCCCTGTGGTACACACCTCTAGCACGACAAAACTCAACAGCTGAGATCAATTGTTGAAAGTACTTCCTTGCAACCTCTTCCTTCAACCTTCCCTTAGCAACCTTATTGAAAAGCTCACCCCCACGAACGTATTCCATGACAAAGTAGATCTTAGCCTTTGTGGCCATGACCATGAAGAGTTGCACGATGTTGGGGTGGCACACACGGCGGAGGATTGAGATCTCGCGCTTTATGTGAGCCACAAGGCCACCCTTTAGGATCTTTTCTTTGTCTATGACCTTGATGGCAACACCGTCACCAGTTTTTATGTTCCTAGCATAGTACACCTTTGCAAAGGTTCCATGCCCAAGAAGCTTCCCAATCTCAAAACGACCTAATAGAAGATTTGATGTTTCCTTCTTCTTGTTGCTATTGGGGTTCGTATTGGCCTTCATAGGAATGATGTCCGCCATGGATGGCGAAGAATTTTGGATTTTGGAACTCCAAGTTTTGCCCTTTTTTCTAGTTTCAACAAAATGGAGATGTTAGAGAGCTATCCCCAGGGAGGAGAAACGTGAAGCTGGAGGAAGAAGAAGGAAAGAAACGGCATGCGTTTTGCCATCTGAGAAATGGATACTGACACGTCAGCAAGTAACCTGCGGTCAAAGGTGGTCAACTCACGGATGGACTAATCTGTCCTGGTAAACACATTCTTAAGGACTAAATGGATAGTTTTTTTTTGGATAGGGACTATTTCAGACCCGAGTGTTTTTCTCAGGGACCAAATTGGGGGTTTAGTCTTCATTTTAACATTACCTTCAACAACTTTTCTATTCATGTCTTGAACAACCATATCTCTTGCTTCTCTCGTCCATCTCTTTGAAATGTACTGATTTGGAGTTTGTTTCACATCCCACACATTAAATACTTTCAAAGCATGACTGTGAACACCCATTTTTGTCCGTCCTTTATTCTAATTTTTATGATATTATATTTCAAGGAGACTAATAATAATAGTGAAGAGAGGAAAAAGAAAAAAGAAAAAATTAAGAAAGGAGGGGGCTCATAACTAATTTGTTGTTGGACGGGGTGGTCCTGTCCAGTCCATTGGACTTGCTAATGGACGGGGTGGTCCCGTCCAGCCCATTGCACTTGCTGTTGGACGGGGTAGCCCCGTCCATTACATTGGACTTGCTATTGGACGGGGAGGTCCATGCATTTGGTGTTGGACGGAGTGGTCTCATCCATCACATTGGACTTGCTGATGGACGGGGTGGTCCCATCCGATCCATTGCACTTCTTGTTGGACGGGGAGGTCCCGTCCAATCCATTGGACTTGCTAATGGACGGGGTGGTCCCGTCCAGTCCATTCCACTCGCTGTTGGACGGGGAGGTCCCGTCCATCACATTGGACTTGCTGATGGACGGGGTGGTCCCATCCAGTCCATTGCACTTGCTGTTGGATGGGGGGCCCCGTCCAGTCCATTGGACTTGCTAATGGACGGGGTGGTCCCGTCCATCACATTGGACTTGCTGCTGGACGGCTTGGTCCCATCCAGTCCATTGCACTTGCTGTTGGACGGGGTGGTTGATGGTGTCACACAACTCAATGAATGTGCCAATGTGAGAATGAGGGTCTTCACTCTCTAAACCTCCAAACTGATTTTGCTGCACAAGATTGAGAAGTGATGCCTTTATCTCAAAGTTGTTACAGGCCACTGCAGGTCTAACAATTGGAGTTCCACATCTATCGACTCTAGTGGAAGTATAGGCCCCCATTGTCCTCCTTGGTGCATTGTCTTCAGTCATGGTGACAGTTGCTACTTCAACTTGCGGTTCTTGCCCACTTGGTAACTCAACTTGTGGTTCTTGCACTGTAGAGGATGCTCATTCTCTGTTCTGTCTTGCCTTGGCTTCCTTTCTATTCTTTCTACAAAGCCTCTCAATCTCAGGGTCGAATTGAAGTTCACCTGGGTCAATTGTACCTCGCATACAAGGAACAAACAGAGCAGAACAGAAAAAAGAACATAAAAACAGAAAACAACAGTAGAACAGCAACGAAACAGCAAGTACAAGCTAAGCAACAAATGGACAATTATGCAGCTTCACAGAAAAACAGAAAACAGAAAAACAAAACAGAAAACAGTAAGAAAACGAAAAACAAATGCCTAAATTAGGAGTCCCCTTTGGTACTCGTGATATTGGCACACCGATCCCCGGCAACGGCGCCAAAAACTTGATACGATTTCGGCAAGTATACCTAGTCGCAAACAAGTAATTCGGTGGTAAGACCGGTTATCATCCTCAGGGATCGTGGACAAGTACCACTTCGCAAATTGAACTACTATCTAGGCGATCGTTTGGATGGAAGGGAGTTCTAACATGTAACAAACAAACAAGAATAAAATGTTTTTGTTCTTTTAGGATTTTTCACAAACACTTAACACGCGACAGAGATGAGGTTAACAAATGAATGAAATTGTCAGGGTTAGACTATGCTAATCGTCCCATGATTTCAATGACATGATTAATAATACAATTCCTAATTCAATTATGACAATCAAATCTTCAGAAATACTCAAACCCTAATGTCTTAGGTGGAATGAGCCTAAAACCCCATATTAAACCCTAATGTCTTAGGCAGATTAATATGAGATTTTGCATAAAGAATCAAGATTTATAAGATTGCAAGCACCCCAAGACCTATGTCTAGGTTCATGAACTACTTGGCATTTGATTTATGAGCATGCCTTAACATCAATCTTTCAATTGTCTATCAAAGCAACAAATCATTCCTAGGATGATCAAGCCAAGGAAAGCATTAAGCAAGGAATCAAATACTCATAAAGAAATAGGAATTTGTATTACAATCAAATCATGAAACAATCATATTCAGAAAAGCCATCATCTAACTCCAACAAAAGGGGTTTAGCTACACATAATCATATAACAAACCAAAAGAAAAGGAATAGAGATGAAGGAAGGAATGAACTCCATGGGAGGATCCACAGCAGCCAGAGAGTGTGTTCTAGGGTTCAGCATCCCTTTTCTGTTCTGCCCAGAGGTCTTTTTATAACTTAGGTGCGCGTCACGGCCGTGATGGCCATCACAGCCAGGCCGTGACGGGTTCTGCCTTGGGCGCGCTTTCAAAAACTTGTCTGTCACGACCATGACACTCATCACGGCTAGGCCATGATCGGTTCTGTTTGGTTCAACTAGCAGGTCACGGCCGTGACCAATTCTGACTTTTGGAGGTCTAGTACAGCTGACAGGTCACGGCCGTGATAGCCATCACGGCTAGACCGTGACAGCTTCTGACTTTTGGCTTCTTTCTCTTCAGTTATTGCTCCATCACGACTGTGATGGTCATCACGGCTAGGTCGTGATGGGCTCTGCTTGGCTCATTTTCTTCTCTTTTCAGGCTCTATCTTCATCCAAGCTTCATCATGGCTAAATCTTGGGCATTTAATCATAAATTCCTGCAAAACAACACACAAAACCACCTCACCTGTTCCAAGATAAAAACTAACTAATAATCAAATTAAATATGCCTAAACTATACGAAAATGCATGCAAAATGTACATGAAAAATGAGGTGAAATCACACTCATCGGTGGTCCCGTCCATTACGTTTGACTTGCTGTTGGACGGGGTAGTCCCGTCCATTGCATTTTCTGTTGGACGGTGAGGTCCAGTCCAGTGCGTTGCATTTTTTGTTGGACGAGGAGGTTCCATCCACTTCAATTATTTAATTTTCTGTTGGACGAGGAGGTTCCGTCCACTGCAATTATCTAATTTTCTGTTGGACAAGGAGGTTCCGTCCACTGCAATTATCTAATTTTTTTTTGTTGGACGAGGAGGTCCGTCTAGTGTATATCTACTTTTGCATATCTAAGTTTCATTGGACGAAGAGATTCCGTCCACTTGCAATTTTATTTTCAGGTGGAGGCTAAAGAATAAAGAAAGAAGAGGATGGTAATGAAGAAAGGACGAAGAAAAGAAGGAGAAAAGGACAATCAACAAAAAAGGAAAGGAGATTGAGTTTCTTCTCCTAACCCTAAAAAAACCCTATTTTACACATCAGACAAGACCTCCTTTCCTCCTCCCACTCCTCTACCCATTGGTCCTTCTTCTTCCTCATCTCCTCCCTCATTTTAACCTGGCAACCCCACTCTTAACCCTAAAAGACCCGTCTTACACATCAGACAAAACCCCCCATCTCCTTCTCTCCTCAAACACGCAACCTTCACATCAAATCACCTCCTTTCCGCTGCTCGTGCCGCCCCCATCTGGACACACGCTATTTCTGCTCAAAACTACCGAAGCCCCGGATTTCGTGAAGACCAACCTTGAAGCCGCTTAGCAAGAAGAAGCATGAAGCCCTCTCCTCCATCTATAAAAGGAGGGGACGGAAACAGAAAAGGGGGGAGAGGGGGATTTTTGGATTTTTGGAGAGAGATTTTCATCTGACATTTTTCTTTGTGAAGAAAGGAGATTAGAGATCTGAGGTTTTTTTCTCTTCTCTATTATTAGAGTGGTTAAGAAGGAAGAGTTGAAAGAGTCAGCGAAGTTGAAATGTAAGGGTTTTTTATCTTAAAATCTTACCACTGGGAGAAAACAAAATCATTGTTATTCTGCTCTCATTTGGTAATCCTTGTTCTCTTTGTTGATATTATTCATAAATTTCTCTTGACATTCTTATTTTTTATGTATCTCTGTTTACTGAATAAGTTAGTAAAACGTTTCATTTCTACGTTTCATTTCTGTTCTATTTCCAAGAAGTAAAATTATTTATCATACATAAAAATAGAAGATGATCACTTAATTAAAACAAACTTATTTCTTGGGTTGCCCTATGACAAGTGTCATGTTCAACCCTTTAGATTTTGAGGTTGCCCTGTGGACTTACGTGCCATGTTCAACCTCATTTAGCTTTAATAAAAAATTTCACAACTAAAGATGTTTCTTTTTTTAAAAAGACGGTTTTCGGGGCAAAACAAATATTTTCAAAGTTATTAATAATTTATACAACTAATTTTGGGTAACCATTTTATGAATGTTCTAGGGCGCCGTGGGGTTAAGTCTCCATGCCTTCCCTAGACATAATCGACTCCCGAACCCAAAGCTTTTTCTTAAAGGGTTTTCCAACTTCCCTGAAATTAAATAGAGTTGGTGGCGACTCCATGTTCATCCTCTAAAAGAAAAACAAGTAGTTTTTCTTTTTGGTCGCTACAATGACAACATAACAAACCCATTGTTTCAAACATTCCACAACTACAGGAAATTGTTTTATCTTCCATATTGCCAATAACTTCATATTCTCCAACCTTATCACAAATAGCAACTAAATATTTAGTCATTTGATCAACTTCATTATGAGAAATAATATAAGCTGCAAAACTCCAATCAAACTCATTTTGAAATAAATCAAATGCACTAGGAGTATAAAGATGTCCAGCATGTTTCAACAATGGCGAGTGCACCATCTTAAGTCGAGGTAACTTTTTCCTAGCATTGTACTCAGCTCGTAACTCTTTATACCGCTTGGAATCAACAACTCGCTCAAAATGCTTGAAAAATTGTACTATATCTAAGCTTGACCTCGTATGATCTTTTAGGTCACTATTAAAACTTTCACTGAGCTGAGTACTTCGCATTCCAATGGTATACACCTTCTTCATATAGCAATGAGTCTACTTTTCCTTCACCTTGAAAATACTCTCCAACCAAGTGTTACCATCAACTTTATATTTATCAAGCAAACTAGCCCAAGCCTCATGAAATTTTGATTCATCTTCATAATTAAACATGCAAGCTTTGAAATCCTTCAAAATACAAGAACCGTTTTTTCATCATATTTGCTAGATGTCTTATACCATTCTGCATGATATGCCAGACACATAACCCATGATAAGTCTTTGGCATCACCTCAGCCAAAGCTTTCGCCATAGCAGGGTCTTGATCAGTGAAAATAGTTCTAGGATTTTTTTGGTTGTGAGCTACTAAAAAAGAATCAAATAACCACTTTAAAGACTCTGCCATCTCATGATACAAAAGAGTAGCTTCAAATATCATAGTTTCTCTATGGTGATTAAATCCACAAAAAACACCCAATGACCTACTTTCTTTGTTTGTGCAATATGTTGTGTCAAAGGTGATTACATCACCAAATAAAGCATAATCAGTAATCATTCTAGCATCAGCCCAGAAAATATTTGCAATTTTTTCCTCACTATCTAACTGTATAGCATAGTGAAATGAAGGATTTTCATGTAGTTGGCATTGAAAGTACCTTAATAAGCTTCCAACATCCCCATACGCCAAATCCCGCTTTCGTTTGCTTCGAAGATAGTTCTTTTGATCTTGTTTGACATATCCAAGTACATCTTTCCCACCTGCTTGGTTACTAATCAGCTCATGCATTTCTTTGGGTCTTATACCAGAGTCATCCGCCAAATCTATCTCAGAAAGCTTGCACCTCTGAAATCTTCCTTTGTGAAGGCAACATATGGATGGTTTCTGAAGTTTGAAAAATATGATTGTGATTCAACTCAAGGTCATAAATCACATACTTTCCAGTTTTGCATACTAACTTGAGTGTCATTCTTACTTTACAATCTGTCCTTGTTTGTGCACGAGGAATTTTCGTTAAAGAGTCTCTCTTATCTTGTCTCCGATGACCCTCCTTTGCACATACAAGCCTTAAGCTATTCACACGCTTATCTACAAGACTCCTATTTGCATACAATTACCGAACATCAAATCCAACCATTCCACCATAATTTGTCCAAAATTCTCGAGCTTGTTGTACTCTATCAAATTCCATACCCAACGTAGGTATTTTCCTTACTGTAAGTAACCTGATAAAAAAATAATAATATGATATCAAAGCAAACAATTAATAATGGAATTTTTATTATTAAATAACAGTATGTATAATAACAATATTGAGTTATTCTTGAGAATTCATCAAAGATAACAACTAACTGATACAAGGCAAGCTAATGGGGCCCCAGTGCCAAGCCCAAAAGAATGAGTCAATGCCAAGCCCAAAAGAATGAGTACCCCAACATCTTAATATGAGAAGCAAAGCAAATTGGGATGATTTGTTATCTGATCCTAATTACTAGGGTGATCCTAATTACTAGGGATGATTTGTTATCTGATCCTAATTACTAGGGTGATCCTAATTACTAGGGATGGTTTGTTACATTGTGATAAGAGGATTACATCAAGAATATTCTAGAATAGGGACAATTTACTATTATGCATTTTTATTAAATAAGTTAGT
The DNA here is from genome assembly GCA_030762895.1 of Sophora flavescens. Classification (NCBI taxonomy): domain Eukaryota; kingdom Viridiplantae; phylum Streptophyta; class Magnoliopsida; order Fabales; family Fabaceae; genus Sophora; species Sophora flavescens. The sequence continues at coordinate 63,669,311 of CM061062.1, read as the reverse complement.
TAGGTCAACTGTCTTTATATCCTTAATTTTAGGGAATTTGCTTTAAGTTTGTTATTAGCTATTTTGTATAAGAACCCCAAGTAGGAATGAAGAAAGTAAGAAGAAAATTGATCAAAGTTCTATCTCTCCCCCTAAGGCTTTCACCTTGTGAGAATTCAATCTCTCTCCCTAAATTCCTCTTCCTATCTCTCCTCTCTACTTATCTCTTCCTATCATTGGTTCTTTCGTCTTGCAACTCAGCCTCATTTCAAAAAAAAAAAATGCATCACCATTCCCATTCAGAAAAACCATATTACACCCAACTCCAAGAATCCATCAATGCTCTCGCTAAGGCAGTGACTGAGTTCATAGCTTCAGAAAATCGTCATCACGAAAAGTTTCTCAACTTCTTCAAATCCCAGAAACACCAGTTTCAACATCCATCCTTTACAACTGCAAAACCACCCCTTCCAAGCCAACCTCAACCCCTTCCACCTCTACAATCATCCCAACCCAATATTTCCGTTTTTACTTTAGCTCCAGTTCTTCCACTCAAGCCAGCAAACTCCCCCTCCGTCATCGAGAACCCGAAAATCCGCCCTCAACAACACCCACCTTACTGAAACTGAAAATGGCTAAAAGAAGAATGTTGAGAAGCCGACAAATTCAATCATGCCAAAACCCAGTTATGAGGCCAATGACCTTGCTGCAATCGTGGTCAAACCCACGGTGGAGACTGTCTTAACCTCAGTTCTCGCGGTTGTACATTCCGAGATGCGCCAGATAGGATTAGGGAACAAATTTGGGGTTGAAAAGCAATTACCTCAGCTTGCTTTGCCATGGCTGTAAGACTCCAGTGATGGCTTTGCCCGCACTATGCCGTCGGTGCCGGATTCCCGGAATCTTCTTGCTCCTTCTTTGCCGCTGACGCCGCATCGTTCTTCATTCCTTTTTCAACCATCACCACTTCCCTGGTTCGTCGGCGACCTAGGACACGGTCCCTACTCTCTGGTCATAGCAACCGCACGACATATCACTACCACCGCGCTTGCCGTCTCGAACCTAGTTGAGTCGTCCCATCTCCCTGTCGTCGACCTCTTTTGCTTCGATCCCGGTGGGGCTATCACCGTCGTGAGCCGCCGTCTTCATGTTCGAAGGTTCTCGATTCCACCATCTCCATTTCCTTCAAACTCGTCACCATCAAGCATGTCCCAGTCGCATCCGCCAGCGTCAGTCGGGTCCAGTACGTCGTCAGCGTCGGCTCCCTTCTCGGTGATGGCACCGCCACCAGGAGCAGCCTAATGCTGGCCATGGGGGCCTTGGAGTAACAACAACCAAAGTATTCTTAGGGTTTCATTGGGCAAGTGCTTCCTCGTTTTGGGCCTTATCTTGGGATGGAGTATCAGAATCCAATCCAATTTTGGGTTTTCAGTGAGTAGATCTGTATTGTTGGAGGGCACCTGTTTGGGCTTCACCACATATTTGGGCCAACTCACAGATTGGGTCTCACTATTGTTGAAGGAAAATTGGGCTGAATAGAAATTGCAATATTTTCTTTGGAGGAGCTGTGATTTTTTCTTCAATAAATTTTGCAACAAATATTATGATCAACACTTGGGTTATGAATTTAAAGAATCGGTTGAATATGATGTTACTAATAATGAAAGATGTTATGGGATTCCAATCACTCTGATCTTGAGGACAAGATCAGTCTAAAGGGGTCGGTAATGATACAAGGCAAGCTAATGGGGCCCTAGTGCCAAGCCCAAAAGAATGAGTCAATGCCAAGCCCAAAAGAATGAGTACCCCAACATCTTAATATGAGAAGCAAAGCAAATTGGTGCGAACATAAAATTATTTCACGCCGCAGCGGCTGCAGTCCGCGACGTAGCGACCGCAATGGCCGCAATCGCAGTGACCACAACCGCAACCGCAATTTAGAACCTTGGCTATAACTACGTCACTGTATCAGAAGGGATAGGGTTGAGAGAGTAGGGGAAGAGAGTAGAGAAGAGGATAAGGGAGACTGAGAAGGAGAATTCCTGAATTTTCTGGTTATCCCTTTTATTTCCTCAATAGCATGATAATAAAGCATCACAATTTTCTTTGCTTCTCATATTAAGATGTTGGGGTACTCATTCTTTTGGGCTTGGCATTGACTCATTCTTTTGGGCTTGGCACTGGGGCCCCATTAGCTTGCCTTGTATCACTAACCTGGAACAAGAAGATATCTGCATATTGCATTCTTGACTTGATTGAGCTTTTTTCAAAATCTTGAGGCGACCATTGTCGATTTTCAAAAGAGAATATTTCTCTGCAAAAAATTTCCCCATCATAAGTACCTTAATATTAAACAAAAGCCACAATTATAAAACTCTAAATACAATCACAATGATCATGGATCCTCTGTTTTTGCTCTGTATTTCACAACTAAAAGGTGCCAAAATGAAGAAATTTTTAAGATAATAAGAGGAATGGTAAATGCTAATTGTAGAGCAACTAACCGTGAGAGCAAATTGCTTTCTTGACTTGACTGATTTATTTCAATTTCTTGATGTAGCCATGGACGATTTTCATAGGAAGAAATTGCTTTGCAAATATTTTCCCTCATTGCAATTGGCTTCTGGTAAGTGCATCACGAGACAGAAGGTAACGTTTAGAGAGTGAAGTGGGAGAGGTGCATAATAAATAAAGTTATAAAGTACCTAAAGACTTGACACGGAAAGAAGTGTAAAAATGTTTATGCGCTACGATCATCAAGCTTGGCACCCAGTCCCGTCCCCTATTTGCCGCCACACGCCGTTTGCCGCCTTGGGCCGTTCATTGCCGTGCGTCTTTCGCTATTCGCCGCCGTCCATAGTTTGTTTGGGGAACATGCTGCGCGAGTGCGAGGCAATGGGAAGGAGGAAGTGCAACAAAAGATACAACGTAATAGTAGGAGTGAGTAGTTTTTTCTTTTTTTGTCACAGTAGGAGTGGGTAGTTTAATCCTAGGTTTTAGTATTTTTAAAAAATAAAATAAAATAAAATAAAGTGAAATAGTCAGAGCCATTAAAAATATTTAAGGGTTTGGATGAATTCACTTTACCCTCTAAAGTGAATAGGCTCAATTTATAGGAGCCAAATCCTATAATTATATGTTTATATATTAGTTTTCCTTTACATTCAAAATTCAAATTTCCTTACACATTAAATTAGTCATCCTCACATATTGGGCAATTGATCAACATGAACCAAGTGGCAGATTTTCAACATTAGGGTATTTCTAACAAAATATCTACTGATGTTGATCATGGCATAATAATAAAATAATAAGTGACGAGTCTGAGTTGAGAAATTTAATATTTAAAGTGATAATAAGATAGTAGAAACAAAGTCATTATTTAGAAGAATAAAAAATAATGATAAATAAATCAAAAAGTCGAATATAGTTTATTATATAATAATAATATACAAATATTAAATTGGGTAGAAAATTCATCGTTTACAAGAAAATATTAAGCTTTTTTTTTATCAGTAAAATATATGTTGAAAATAGTACAAGAATTACTTTAATCCATATACAAAAGGAAATCAAAAGTAGTAGGAATTGTAAATATAATACACAAATGCTAATTTGACACACATCTTGGACATCAATATGGCGATACCGTATGTGTCGCACTGTGCGGTACTATAGATGCACTGTGCGGCACTGTAGCGAGTCCTTTTTTTAAAAAAATTAAACTAATTTTTTTTTGTAAATAATTTTTTTGATTAAGTATATGTAAATGTCTGGTGAATCGAGTACAAATATCTGGTGAATTCAGTTCATTATCTGGTGAATGGGTTTTTTTGAGAAATAATTTTTTTGATTAAGTATATGCAAATATATGGTGAATCCGGTATAAATATCCGGTGAATTCAGTTCATTATCTGGTGAATAAGTTTTTTTGAGAAATAAATTTTTTGGTTAAGTATGTACAAATATATGGTAAATCAAGTATAAATATCTGGTGAATTCAGTTCATTATCTGGTGAATGTGCTTTTTTTTTTATAAATAAATTTTTTGGTTAAGTATGTGTAAATATATGGTGAATGAGTTTTTTTGAGAAATAAAATTTTTGGTTAAGTATGTGTAAATATCTGGTGAATCGGGTACAAATATCTGGTGAAGTCAGTTCATTATCTGGTGAATGGGTTTTTTTGAGAAATAATTTTTTTGTTTAAGTATGTGCAAATATATCTAGTGAATCAGGTCTAAATATCTGGTGAATTCAGTTCATTATCTGGTGAATAGGTTTTTTTGAGAAATAAATTTTTTTGGTTAAGTATGTGCAAATATATGGTGAATCAGGTATAAATATATGGTGAATTCAGTTCATTATTTGGTGAATGTGTTTTTTTTATAAATAATTTTTTTGGTTAAGTATGTGTAAATATCTGGTGAATCGGTTTTTTTGATAAATAAATTTTTTGGTTAAGTATGTACAAATATCTGGTGAATCATGTACAAATATCTGATGAATTCAGTTCATTATCTGGTGAATGACTTTTTTTAGAAATAATTTTTTTATTTTTTTTAAAAACTAAAAATTTTTTTAAAAAAAAGAAAAAAGTGGTGCAGTAACGCTACATTGCACTACTGAAGCAGATGTCGTGCATGATATCCCAAAACTGTGTCAAATTAGCAAAACTCAATATAATACTGCCAAAAAATACAACCAGTACTACTATTAGAAAAGCCTGAACGAAGGTGTCACACCAGAACCAGAAAAAACAAAATACAACAGGATTGGAAACAACCCCTATAATTGTTCCTATCCAATACTGACACAAGCAGAGCAAAGGCATGATATTAGCCACGATGATTTGACACTCCCAAGCATAGCAACCTGATTTTGCATATGATACAAGAACCTCCACACATTCCAAATTGGAGCAATGTCAGCAAGTTCAACCTGACCACAGTAGCAACACAAACAAAACCCAACCAGCATCAGTGCAAATTACCCAAAATACAGCACAGAGCCACAGCTGTGATTCCTGTCATTCTGAATCGAAGACTAAAAAAACCAACAACCCAGCATGATCTGCAACAGGCTTTAAAAGACCAAAAATATGGGGCAAATCGTGACAGCAACCCACAAGCTTCCACCATCAGTAACCAAGTTTCAGAGCTACCATAAAAACCAAAAATTAGCCAAAGACCAAGCAGGGAACCCTGTACCTACCCAACCCGAATTTGCATCTATATACACAAGACCTCATATACTACAATGGTGCATTGCACCAATCTGAAAAAGAAAGATAGCAGACCTGCTGTTTGTTTTTAAACCAATTCCAAGAAGTGACTTTGATGGTGTTTATAATCTGAATGTCATCAAAAGGTATCTGGTTAAAAACAAGTCCATTGCAGGAGAGCCAAAGAGACCTGATCACTGAATACCATACCATCATCCAGATTTTTTTAAAATAATATTAAACTGGCTAAAAAAATATATTATTTGAAATAATATTAAAATGAAGGGATAAATATGTCTTTGGTCCCTGCAAAATGAGTGAGTTTTGGTTTTGGTCTCTATAAAAGATTTTCTTTGATTTTGTTCCCTGTAAAATTTGAAATAACTATTTTTGGTCCTTAATGTCATGTGATATCTATTAAGTACTTATGTGTTCAACAAAAGGTCATATGATCATCCCAAATGACACACAATAACCTTTGTGGTGTCATGTTAGTATATGATTCCCCTCAAATATTCCTTGAATCCTCAAATAGTCAAATGAATTATTTGTATCTTTCCTAAAATGGATGATAGAGACTAAAAACAGAGATATCAAATTTTAAAGGGATTAAAACCAAAGGAAAACAATTTATAGGGATCAAAACCAAAATTTGCTCATTTTATAGGGACCAAAATTAGTGATTTCATATTTTAGAGGGATGAAAATCAAAAAAAAAAATTACACGGACCAAAACCAAAATCCACTCATTTTCTAGGGACTAAAAATTTGAACTTAGGGGGTGGGGACCATACCTAAGGGTGGATGTCAAGAAGCCAGGAAACGGCGACAATAACAACCCCTGGTTGAGGGAGGCTGGAGGAAGCAGCAGCGAAACAAAATCTCCTAACCTAGGAGATCCAAGCGGATTGGGTGGCGCAAGATCAGGAGATGCGGTTAATATGTGAAATCAAAATTCAAATTATGCTGATGCTGATTTGGTGGTTGCAAATAATCTTGGTCAAAGAGTCAACACGGTTGATGGGGATAAGGGTAAAACAATTTTAATTGCACCAGAATTAGCAATTAAGGATCACATGGGGACAAATGCTTTAACTCCTGGTGCTCAAAATAATCAATATGATTATATGCAATTAATGGATCTTGAACGTGCAAGTAGAGATTTTGTAGATAAAGGTAAAACGGTGGTTTCCACTACTACAGAAAAGGGTTTTGGCAGCGCACTTTCAACAACACTTCAATGAAAAACGCTACTTAAAAATAGGCGGAAGGTTTTTAATAGCGCTTCCTTAAGGGAGCGCTATCTATTCCTTATTCTAAGATAGCGCTCCTTTAAGGAAACGCTATTGAATGTTGATTGATAGGAATAGATAGCGTTTTCTTGAGGAAGCGCTATTATAAGTAAGAGAATAGATAGCGTTTCCTCAAGAAAACACTATCGTAGATAAGTAAATAGATAGCACTTTTTCAAGGAAGCACTGACTATTCTCCTTTTACTAAATATTTTCCTTTGCACTGTGACTTTCTCTCGGGCGGCTCTTTTCCCTCGTTCTTCTCAAACCCTCGTTCTCAAACTTTGTTTCTGACTTCTTCTCTTTTACCCAAATCGTCTCTTCAGAAAACAATCAACGTGAGTAATAAGTTGCTCAACGACGACGATCACCGCTCTGTTCCCTTTCCCGCCGCTGCTCGAACCAGATCGGACACTGCATCCTCACGACCTCACAAGAGCCACCGTAAAAACAGTAATCCCGCTAGATCTGCCAAATGCCGAGCTCGGTCCTCCGCCGTGATGTGGAGACCAAAGAGAAGACGATGATGTTGCTAGATCCATTTCCTTCTTCGAGCTTACAGTCGTCGTCGTGATTTCCTCCGCTTCTCAGATCCGCCGTCGTGCCTCTAACCACCGCCTGTGACCACCGTAGCACGGAACTGCCGTCATGCCTTAAACCGCCTCCGAGCAAAGCGTGATTTGAACAAAATAACCAGCAAAATATCCTTCATTCTTTTAAAATATTCATTACTATTGTTTTCTTTAATCTTGTTTATGCCATAGTTGCATTTTCAAGTGTAATCTTCTTCACCAGGTGCTATTTCCCATGTTCTTCTCTACATGATTACGGCTAAATTCATGAAAATGGTAGCTGCTAAATCACCAGGAGTTTGAATCTGGATTTGTTTTACTGGAAGCACACCTTGTGTTTGATAAAATCCCAAGGAATGCAAATCAGAAGCTATTGGAAAAGAGCCCAAGCTCGTTTGGATGTTTAAAGAGCATGTAATTGAGGGATTTGTCTGGATGTTGGTTCAATACAAAGGAGCGGATTTGTGCATATGGGAACACGCCAAGTGCTTGATAAAATCGTCAGGTGATATGGTTCCTTGGACTTCAACTTTCTTTTCTTGCTTGAGTGAAATCGATCTGTTGTGTTTGATATACATGCTGTAAGAGCCTTGTGATGATGATTCATACTGATCTCGTTTTAGTTTCTCTAAATTCAAACCATCCAGGATCAGTTTTGGTTTCTGGTGTTCTTTGTGGAGACATGACCATGATATTTGATTTACTTCTCTGCAGATTTGTTTGGAGATATGCTTTGAGCCAAGTTCCACACCTTGTGGTCATAGGTACATTTCAAATCAGAAGACAAACACCCCATTAATCTGAATTTCTTATTTGGCTGGAAATTTTTCTTGTGGGAGGTACACATTTTAATATATAATTCCTAGATTTCTGATTCAGAATCAACAATTTTGCAGCTTTTGTAGAAAATGTCTTCGATCTGCTACAGATAAGTGTGGCAAAAGGTGCCCAAAATTCAGGCAACTAATAAGGTATTTCTAAGTGCTCTGTGTTGCTTCTCGTTGTGAACTGATCTCTCGAATCCTCTGTGTTAGCTGTTTATTTTTTTTATGTAATTATTGATCCCGTTGAATCTGATTTGCAATTTTGTGTTTTTGCCTTAGAAGGAACCATAGATTCCCAAAGAGGATCTTTAAGATGGATTTATTTCTGTTTGAGGAACTGTAAATAAGATTTGCCATAGTTAAACTGCTAGAAATGTTCTTAAAGGTGCTTCGTGTCTAACATTTTTATAGGTGCTTCGTGGAATCTTAAAAAAAGGCTCATAATTGATAATTTACCTAATTGTTCTTTGATTAATAAAAAGTTATGGTAGCATGTTGATAGTGGTACACAATTCTAAGATCCAGCACAAGATCTATTTTTTCGTTTGTTACAACTTAATTTCATACTAATTGTTAGAAAGGAGCTCCATAATCCTTCTGTTAAGCTGATTAGAATGGGTCAAATGATTTCTCTATTGAGCTAATAATGGATTGAAGAAGAGCCTTGCTAGTATGTTGATAGTAGAGGTTTGTGATGGCTATTGAGCTAATAATGGATTGTTAATTCTAACCCTCATTCTAAAGTGCTGAAGATTTGTATCGTTTTGAGAAACTACTCTTGAGCATCATGCTCTATATTCATTATGTCATCAAATTGAGCCATCATGCTCTATATTCACTATGTTCGTTAGAGATTTGGATCTTTGTTGATATCATCCTTTTCCTGGGTATAAATTGCAGAGGATGGTTGAAATGCTCAGTTATTTTGCTATAGCCTTTTTATTATTGTAAATGGCAGCTAGGTTGTTTTGTGAGTACTGTGGCAAATTGATGGTGCAGAGTTCTAGATGCCACTTGTATCCTTTAAGATTTGGTTTGATTTAAAAATGAAAATAATCAGTTTTAAGAAGTAAGCATCTATTTCCCTTATGCTTTTCCCCCTGCTAGAAACATAAATGTTAGGGATACTACCGTCATTTCATAAATTGGAGGTTACTCATGGTAATTTCCCCCCTCCACTTGGGCAACTGTTCTTGATGTGGTCCTGAGTTGGAAAGAACAACGGAGTATGTTGCTGTATGTTAAGTTAAGATACATTTTAAAAGTTGTATCAGCTGCTGCATGGGTGATTGTTCTCTTAGTTACTTATGCGTATACTTGGGATAATCCTCCTGGGTTTGCTCAAAGCATCAAAAGTTGGTTGGGAAGCAATTCAAGGGTGCCTTCACTGTTTATTTTGGTTGTTGTTATCTACCTGTCCCCGAATATGCTCGCTGCTATATTATTTCTGTTCCCGTTCATTCGACGTATTCTCAAGAGGTTTAACTATAAGATTGTGATGCTAATGATGTGGTGGTCGCAGGTAAGCAGTAATTCAATCTTATTTTATTCTATTTTTCAGTTTAGTACAGCTAGAAACAATTTTTTTACAACTGAGATATTTGAATTTGAATTCTAGAGGGTGAGCCTTGGTGCAATGGTAAGATTGTTACCATATGACCGAAGAGGTCACATGTTCAAATCCTCGAAAATAGCCTTTCCCCTTATGGGGTGAGGCTGCATACATCTACCCTTTCTAGGTCCCACCGGATGGGAGCCTCATGCACATGGCTGCCCTTTTTGAGATATTTAAATTCTAACTTGGTGTTTCTAATGCCTTATAATTTCCAGCCTCGTTTGTATGTTGGTAGGGAACGCATGAAAGTACATTTTCCCTTTTCAAGTAAGAATCTAATGTCAAGAAATTTCTTTTTCTTTCACAATGGTGTAATATGGATAGGCGTGTGATGTTAATCTGTCATTGTTTATAAATGCAGGTACACAATGTTCTGGGTCCTCCTTATAATTACAAAGTTGGCTTTTAGTTACTATATAGAGGTGACACATTTTTATTCATTCCAAGCTCTATAATCTTTCGATTCTGTTAATATGACTCTCGATTGTCATTTGCTTCTTCATATTCACTTCCACAACTTCAAAAAATTGTGGTTATGAAGAATATATTCACCTCATTTTGTGGGGGTCTTAAATTGAACGTTATGCCTCATTGTTAAAATATAGTTATTGGAGTGTAGTTCTTGCATTGTAATGGACTATTGTTCTAAGAGTGTGGGTCATGTCTTTTATATTAATCTATGAATTTTACTCGTTCTTACTATCTCTGTAAAAACCAGGTCTTGTTTCTTCAGAACAAACAATTAATTTTAATTGTTTTAACATTCTTACTATAGATAAAACCTCTGGTGGGACCTACGAAAGCTATAACGAGTGTTAAAATCTCAACTTTCCAGTGGCATGAATTCTTTCCCCATGGTAAGCTTGAATGCTCAGACTTTCATATTAGTTCATTTTCTTGGAAAAAGATTATGATTATGAGTGATTGTGAGTCTTTTAGATATTATTGGGGGATTTTTTTATTCATTAATAATTTGGAATTCTACAACTTAACGGCTTTGGGCTTGTGATCTCTTTTTCCTAGTTAGAGTTGTTATCATAGTTTAATTTGCTGGGAATATTGATATGATTATTAAAGAACTACCGTGTTTTTAATATTGTTATGTCGTTCCCATCTCTTTTTCTATATCAGGTCTTCTGCTTCATACCTTGGCTATCACCTCACTTACTCCGATGATCAACTTACTCAACTTAAAGACGAGTGGTGTCGTTATGTGGTTATGAAATTTATCAACAATTAAAAAGTACGACATACTCTGATATTATGCTAGCTAGTGTCTCTCCTATATATTAGACTTGTGTGTATGTGCAAGTGATCTGTATGTGTATCTTATGCAGTCCGACAACAAAGACTTTGTGCGATCAAGCAGAAGATGGAAGCAGCATGCACAAATTGTTTATAATTACTAGTGTGTTGATTAGCTTGTACACATTATTAGTATGCATGGTTATTATCTAGTGTAGGTTAGCGACCTTTTGGTTTACGGACTTAAATAGTAGAATTGGTTATGTGTAAGCGTTACTGTGAATTGTGTTAAAGTATATTACTTAATTAATTGGTTAAAAATGCATGATTTTGATAGTTGGTTTGGTTTATATATATATATATGCTTACCAATATGTAAGCATTGTACATTATATGTGTATGTGTGTGATGTACCTAAATGCAGTGTTACTGTGAATTGATGAGGGATGGTTGTGCAGGTGGGAAATGTAGAAAAATAGTGAATAATGAAAAAAAAAGGGGGGGGGGGGGATAGGTAGCGCTTTCTTGAAAAAACGTTGTCTAAAGTGACAAATAGACAGCGCTCCCTTGAGAAAGCGCTGTCTAAAGTTTGTAATATATTGTCTTTAGACAACGCTTTCTCAAGGAAGCGCTACATATTCCTACTTTCAGTAGCGCTTAAAAAAGCGTTACTGAATCTCTCCCACCTTCAGTAGCGGGTGAATAGATAGCGCTTTGAAGTACTACTAAATGCAAAAAAAAAGCGCTACTGAAGCCCTTTTTTGTAGTAGTGTTCATATGCTACTTTAATGATTGATTCTTCAATTGTGGTGCCAATTAATTTGGAAAATCCCACGTTGCATGGTTCTGCTAATATGGTATCTGATATGCATGTTGACCGTTTGAAGATGATGAGAGAGAATATTGGCAGTAGCGACCAAAGTGAGATCGAGGCAGTGATTGGTGCTGATCAGTTTTTATCGGTAGGCCCTGGGTCCCAGGCCTACTGAGGCCAATAACGATTCTTAGTTGGAACTGTCGAGGCTTGGGTCACCTGAGTGCAGTTCCTATATTGAAGAACCTAATCTGGGCTTATAAATCGGAATATATTTCTGAATTTGGTGATCTGGGCTTATAAATCGGAATATATTTCTGAATTTGGTGCTATTATTTCCTCTTGCAAGGAGTTACTTATGTCTTTTTGTCAAAACTCTTAAGTGGAGTTCACTAGAACGCTAGCTAATATGGTTGCTTATAACTTAGTTAGGGTGGTCATTCTTTATGTTAATCCTCATTTCTTTTATGATATTCCTACATTATTGACGTCTTGATTATTAATGAAATGCAGTAGTTTTTTCTTGTAAAAAAAAAAAAGAATACTTATCACAATATTGCTGTTCATATTTGAACTTTTAGCTTAGTGCATAGTACTCAATATAATATTTTTAAATAGGTTTTTTTAAAAGTATTTTAAATAGTTGTTTAGTTATTTGTCTACCTTTTTGAATTGTAATTTGTTAATTTTTTTAAAGTAATATGGTGAATATCAATAAACTAGGTCGGGATTTATTATAGATTAAATTATTTTATTGGTACTTATATTTGTGTTACTAAGTTTTCCAATATAAGTTTTTAAATAGGTCCATTTAATTTTAATTTTTTTTAATAACACCCTACTAACTAATGTCATTCAACTTTTTTTTTTTTGACAAAGTCATTCAACTTTGTTGATGCATGGTTATAATTTTTATGTTGGTTATAATGTAATATAATTAATGCTATCATCTTAACAAATACGATTAAAGCAGTCATTCTTTAATTTTTTTATTTAATTAATTAATATAATTCCACAATTTTTTATAATTTTTAATTATAATTATTTTATATTATATTATTTTATCTCATTTATATTGATATAATATGCAAATTAAATTATTAAATCCGTGCATTGCACAGGTATAAGAATCTAGTTAAATAAAAGAATGACCGCTGAAATCCTATTTGTTAAGATGATAGCAGTAATTATATTACAATATAACCAACATAAAAATTATAACCATGCATTAACAAAGATGAATGACATTAGCTAGTAAGGTATTATTAAAAAAATTAAAATTAAGTGGACCTATTTAAAAACTTAGAAAACTTAGTAACACAAATATAAGTACCTATAAAATAATTTCTATAATTAATTCTGACCTAGTTTATTGATATTTTCCATATTACTCAATTTTTTTTAACAAATTACAATTCAAGAAGGTAGACAAATAACTGAACAACTACTTAAAATACTTAAAAAATCTTATTTAAAAATATTGTATTGAGTACTATGCACTAAGGGAAGAGTTCAAATATGAACAACAATATTGTGATAAGTATTCTTAATGGTCAATTAATGACATTTCTTGAATATCATTTTTTTATGATCCTATTTTATCTCCTGCTATTTCATTATTAATTCAAATAATCATATTTTATTCAACTTTATTTTTTATATTTTATAATTTCAAAAAGTGAATTTTATTATTAATTTTAAATAATGTCTTTGCTCACTAAGTTCAATTTTTTTCATTTTAATATTATTTCAAATAATATATTTTTTAACCAGTCTAATCACTTAATATTTTCTTGTAAACGGTGAATTTTCTACAGAATATAATATTTTAATATTTTTTATATTATTATTATTATTATTATTATTATTATTATTATTATTATTATAAACTATATTCGACTCTTTGACTTATTTATCATTAATTTTTTATTCTTCTGAATAATGACTTTTGTAACATCCCGATTTTCACTGTTTCAAAATAATCGAAATGCGGAAGATTATTTGTATATATTTATATGAGTAGTAGAAAATTATTTTAAATAAACGGAGTTCATCACTCAATCCTACTTGAATGTAGGAAGCTACGATTAAAATTTAGGTTGAAACGACGGGCGAATCCCGGCCCGCGAATTCCATTGACAGTATAATTATACTGCTCAAAAGACCTAATTTTAATTCGTGAACGAAAGACTTAAGATTCTTATTTTATTTCCTACAATTGTGTATTTTTAGAATTATTTCATAAAAAATAAAATAATATACGTTTTACGGGCGAAATACGTAATCGGGTGAACGACAGAGTGGATTTCGGAGTTTCCAAGAGCAGATAAAGAGGTTATCTTAGAATTTGGAGATGATTCATGGGGATGAGTCACACTTTTGAGTCTAGAAGATTCTACAAGGTTAAAGTGGCAATTTATGGATTTTGCGCTTAAGTCCTTGAACTTTCTCTTAATTGCACTTTGGTCCCTAAGTTAGTTTCTATGCTTTTCCAAGTGAATTGGGCCAGAATATTTGCTCCAAATCCATTAGAGGACCGTGGCTTTGATGCCCAAATTCCTTGTCCATGCATTAAATTTCATGAAGCCCATTAGAAAGCATGTAAGTTTCCTAGCTTATGATTATGCCTTAAGCATTTTGGTGGGCCCAAAATAATTAAATCCAAGCCCAAATTTTCAAGGCCCATGCGCAAGCCCAAGGAGGAGTGGGGGCTGCCCTTAACTTGGATGATCCAAGTTTATTCTTGAATCTTCTACAATGTTCTCCAATATTCTCCAATGTTCCAAACTATTCTCCAAAGTTCTCAAGTGTTCTCAATTATTCCAAAGCATTATAGATTCTCCCCAAAAAGCTTCAAGAAAATTCAACAAGATGAGTCACAATGTGAACACATTAAGTGTTGCACATGGTCATCATTTCAAACTATTGGCAATTTTCAAAATAGTCCTTATACTTTTGGAATTTTGCAAAATGGTCCCTAGGAATTATTTGCACCTAAATCCTTGAAGAAGCCACCTCCTTTCCATTTAATCCCTCAAAAGTGGCGCAGCTACATCCCTATAAATACCCTCCCTCACATTTCATTTTCTTCCTATTGCCTTTTTGTTTCAAAAACTCATAAGTTCATAAGCTTTTCTACCATCATTTTGTGAAGCAAGTCCTTGGATCTTCACTTGTTTTTGATCTTCAAGAGGTGAATACTATTCTCCTTCCCTAATCATGTCTATGTTCTTCAATAAGTTTCATGATTCAAAGTCTATTTCATCCATCTTCATCACTTTTAAGTTTCTAGATCTAGAACTTTGAAAATTCATAACAAATTCTAGAAAAATCCTTTTGACATGAAACCAATTGCTGTGATCTTATAATCATATCTATTTTTGTCATCTAGAAGCATATGATCATGAGAAATTTCTTTCCTTAATTTCTGGACTGGGCCGAATCTATGACAAAATGATGTTCATGGGTTTTGTTTCATTTTCATGTCTTGATTCATGATTCAATCTTCAAGTACCTTGATAGTTCTTGTATGTAAGTACATGGAAGATCAAAAATCAAACTCTAACCTATTTGTTTCATAAAGGCCGAAACCCCAGCTATGAACACTTGATGGTTTTGTGATTCAAAAGTTGTTTTGTAACACTTGAATCCAACTCTAAGTTTTGTATGTTGATTAAATCCAAGAGTTGAAGAAATTTTAAAAACTTCTAGCCTATGATCTTGAGAAAACCGAACCCTAGTTCTTGGAACTAGATGAGTTTTAGTTCATGTTCTTGGTTCATATTCTTGGTTTAAGTGCTAAATCCTGTTTAAGTTACTTATGGATCATAAATCCCTAAGTTAACAAAATTTTAACTTTCCTAACCTAGAAAAGTTGTTGAAACCGAACCCTAACCTCCATGAGCCAAGTGTGTTGGTGTTTGATTTGATTTATTTTGGTTGCAATTCGTTTGAAGGAAATATCCGAGTTAATTAGTCTAAGCCGACAGAGGAAGCCAGATCAAATCGGGAGATTATTTGAAACCGTTAGTTCAAGTCTCCAAGAGGTAAGGGGAGCTTACCTGAGGAATTTTCTCAATAACTATTTGCTTTTAGTGTGGTTAATATGATTTATATGTGGTTGTGGTCATTTGTTTATGTTGTTTACGTTGTGTTGTTTATCTGTGTATCGATGATTGATCTGCTTTTAATTTATTTAATTATCTGCAGTAGTATACTATATTGCTATGATGCATGATCTGCCTGGTGATATAATTCTGATGATGTTGTTGAATGTTGATGATGTTGTTGAATGTTGTTTGAGAGACCTGACAGTGGTCAGTGCACAACCGATTAATCAGATAAAAGATTTAATAAGTTGTGAAAATTATATTCAATGTTTTATGGGAAATGTTGGAATATAATAGTGGTGGAAAATATTATTTTGGAAAAATAATGAGTTTTGAGAAATATTATTAGTTTTATGAGTCATGGTGAGAGCGTAACCGTGATTTTTTTTAGTACTGCTAATTTTTACGCAAGAAATTCCGTAATATTGTAAAAAGTTATTTAGTGGAATTAATATTCGAAAATACTTTATTAAAAATAATAATAATAATATAAACAAAAAAAGAAGAAGTCAAAGTTTGACTTAAAAACATTTTCTTGGAAAATGATAAACGACGGCAGGTTTCGAAATTAATTACGAGGAAAGTTTAAAAACAGCAGTACTTAATTTAAAAAGAGATTTAATATGAATTGATTTATTAGAGTTGAAGTTTCAGTAAAAAGAAGTTGTTGATGATTTGACGTTATTTTGGAAAAAAATGTGTTTCCAAAGGAAAAGTGGATTTTCTATGATTTGACGTTTTATAAACGAATTTCAAGTAGAAAGGATTTTCGGTAAATGAGTTTTATTTAATGACGTAAAGGACGATATAGAACTTAGTAACCGAGATGTCGGGGTACTAGTGTTCTTATGACGTTGTCTTATTTTGGATTTGTTTTTCACAGACAAAAACGATGATATGGAACTTAATAACTGAGACGTCGGGGTATTAAGGTTCGTTGTGTTGTAGACTGGGTATCTACTTAAAGAAGTTAAAATGTTTTGAGATGTTTTCTATTACCACGAACCTAAGACTGATTGCAACGGTCTAGGGGCTTCGTGATTGAGCACTCGGACTTTGAGGTCCTGTGTTGTTAATAAAAGTTGTAAAGATGTTTAAAACGATGTTGGGTCGTAAGCTTTTGAGAGCTTCGATGCCTAAAATGATGATGCTTTTGAGAGCTTCGATGCCTAAAACGATGATGCTTTTGAGAGCTTCGATGTTTAAAACGATGTTGAGTCATAAGCTTTTGAGAGCTTTGACAAATAAAGATATAACACAAAGAAAAGTGTTGAGAATAAAATGTTTTTCTTGCATGCATTTGGCAGACGTGCCATGATCAAACGAGTGATTACCTTGCGGCGTCAGGGTAGATCATACCAACGATGTTCTTATTGTGTTGAGTGGACAATGAGGCCCCATCTACGTTGTGACACCTGTGCCACGATGTTGGACAGTGTGTGATGGGTTTTATACGAGTGATTACCTTGTGGCGTCATGGTAGATCATAAAGATGTTCTTATTGTGCCTGGTAGACAATGAGGCCCCATCTACGATGTTATCATTGTGCCACGATGTTGGACAGTGTGCGATGGGTTTTGGCTGTGTGCCTATGGCTGTGTGCCGGTGACAATCGAGTCTGATCAACTCATCACGAGGTTGGAGATATCTCATGAGATTAAGTGTGAATGTTTAGATGAGGTATTGAAGTGTTCATGCATAGTTTTCCAACGTTGACGTTTGGGGTGTGAAACCCTTTGATAAACGAGATACTATGATATGAATGAGTATGTTGTTATAAACATGTACATGTGTATGTGCCTTCTTTTGTGTTGCACATTTAGTTATTGTGGTAAATCCATATATTGGCGTCTCACCCTTACAAACATAGCAGAGTCGTACAAGGGGTATAATCCTAATCCCGAATTCTGTTAATTCTTGTTCCCTAAATGGTTGCACTAATCTCCTAAATCCACTTTCGTGTTTATTATTCGATTAGTGATTCCAATTCAAGTTCTAAAACGTGAATCGCCGTTTGGCCTTAACATGTTTAACTAATTAATCATGCAACACATATGATCAAACATTCAAATCAGAATCGGAAAACAAGAATTGAATTAAAGGAGAAAGACATACATCATATCGGATTTACATTGCCATGGGTGGCTTCATCGTTCCCTCGGACGAGGGGATTAGTTCCTCATGCTCATAGACAAGCGTTCGGACATAACCTCCATGAGAAAGGGAGACGCAGCTCCAAAGAGAAAAGAAACTACCCTAAACGCTACTCTAAACAGTGGAAAACTACTAGGATTCGCAGCCCTCCAAAAGCCCTACCGCCTCCTCCCCAATTCTGATCTGATATGGCCTTTAAATAAGGATTTTGTTTCTCGCCAGCTCGCGGGGCGAGCTTACTCTCGCGGGGCGAGCTTACTCTCGCGACGCGAAATTAAGCATTGGCGCGCTTCAAATTTTGTATTTTCGCGAGGCGAGCTTGTATTCGCGGGGCGAGTCTTCAAACCCTAATCTGTCACAACCGTGATATCCATCACGGCTAAGCCGTGATTGCCTCTGTCTTCCATGGTCCTCAAGGACTCGCGAGGCGAGAGTACACTCGCGGGGTGAGTCTTCAATTCTGGGCTGTGACCTTCATCACGGCTAGGCCGTGATGGTCTCTGATTTCCAAGTCTTCATGCTCTCGCGGGGCGAGCTATCTCTCGCGGGGCGAGTCTTCAAACCTCGATTTGTCACAGCCGTGACCTTAATCACGACTATACCGTGATAGTCTCCTGTCTTCTTGGTCTTCGGACTCTCGCGAGGCGAGAGTACACTCGTGGGGGCGAGTGTCTCGGAATTTCAATTTCCACTATTTCTTTGCTTTCCTTGACTCCCGGAGCTTCACTTTATTTACCTGAAAACACAAAAGCACCCACAAGCGTAATTCTATCCAAAATAAGCTAAAAACTACACAAAAGACGCAAAACGAGTCAAAGTCCAACTCAGGAACGAAACAAGGCAAATTTGGGCGAAAAACGAGTGAACTCGAATAAATTGGCATATAAACCCTAGTTTATCTAGTCATAAAACTAGATAAGCCAGGAGGCTTATCGGGTATGATCCCTACAAGAAGAAGAAGAATGCTGTCTAGTTTGAGGCATGCTGTTGCTGGTTTTATCGATTGTAGTGTCTATTAGTTACGACCAGCTTAGGTCCTATTATGTTATATGATGTTTTGAGAATAAAACTGATTATGATTTAGGCGTGAAAACATATGAGACAATATAGTTGTATGACTTATATACATTATGTATTTAAGTGTGATTTGATTACGTTGTTGTTGTTCTGAAGTTAAAAGAAAAAAAAATTTATCACCATATTTTGAAAGATAAACGTTGAGAAAACATTATTTTCCGAAAGCAACCAGCAAATTAAGTTTTATTTCCGCAAACGGGTAACCATGTGATGACCCGAGTTAGGGTGTCACAACTTTTTTTTACTATATTATTATTATTTTAAATATTAAATTTCTCACCTCCAGACTCATTACTTATTATTTTATTAATATGCCAAGATCAACATCAGTAGATATTTTCTTAGAAATACCCTTATGTTGAAAATCTGCCACTTGGTTCATGTTCATCAATTACCCAATATGTGAGAATGACTAATTTAATGTGTAAGGGAATTTGAATTCTAAATGTAAGGGAAAAATAATATATAATTGTAACATCCAAGTTTTTACATATACGTTTAATATGTTATATGTTATATTATTTTATTGGAGTAATAAATTATATGGATATTCATTTTTGTTTATTTTTATGTGATCGGGTTTGAGTAATTTTATTTACTCCTTTAAAACTATTTTATTGAGTGCGTTAGCACAATATTATTGCAGTGTATGCATCTTGCTAGCAAATAATATTTGCTATCACCACTATTGTTATTTGATAAGAAAAATACTTTAAATAATATGAGTGAAAGAATTTTATTTTCATATTTTACTCTATTTAATTTTAGATTTAAAAATAAATTGGTTTAGAATTAATCAAAGATTAATTTTTGATCATTGATTTCTTTGGTTGACCAATCCAACCATCAATCTCTACTCTAATTTGAATTTTGAAATTTCTATTTTTACCCTCTCTAATTTTAGATCCTAAGGCAAAATGTATATATATATTTTTTATAGATTCAATCTCAACCACTTATTTTTATACTTACTTACTAAGTAAATAAATAAAAGGAAATAAATTTCCTCCCTTCCTAGGATCGTGCACGAACACCAACCACACATTTGTTTTTCTTCCTTTTTCTTCTTTGTCTTTCTCCTTCTTCTTCACTTCAACGTATCTCTCTCTTTCTTCACTGAAATTCTCTCCTCCTTCTCTCTTGCTCCAACTGCCGACCAGCCACCCTTGTAGCTCCGTTCGACCACCGCTTGAGGAGGATAAGAAGGCCATGCGATTCATCTCTCCATCCCTCTCTCCATCCCGTGCATCTTGTAACACCCCGATTTTTACTGTTCTTCAGATACCGTAAATATATGAGTGTTTATATTTTTATCCGAGAATTAGAAAATAATTTTGGATAAATCAAAGTCTTATTTAGACTCTACTTGATAGTAGAAAGTTGTGATTAAATTTTGGGTTGAAATCTCGATGGGGAAGCGGTTCATGCGTTTTCTTGACAAGTATAATCTTATACCGGCAGAAAACCATAATTTGACTCGAAACTGAAAAATTTTAAATTTTTATATTATGTCCGTGAGGAAGTCTATTTTCCATTGTTTTACCCAAAAATAAATATTAGATTTTATTCGGGCGAATTTTGGCGAAAAACGGACGGAAACCCTAATTGGGTAAAATGACGGAGTCGTATACTGAATAGCAGAGACCCGTGAAGAGATCGGGACAACAAGTCAAACATGACGACTCATGATGTCATCCAAGATGTCATAAGTAATCATGAGTCTTTATAAGTGAAATGACCAAAATGCCCATAACCTAACCTATCTTAGTTAAACTTCAACCATGGTCATAACCAAGACAAAGCCAATTTGTCTTCTCCTTCCTCCTTGTAGTGCACAACCAGCCACACCTCCTAAACACCACCTCCACCACATAATCCTCTTCTCCATCCATGGCCACTCATTTGTCATGATGGAGTTCCAAAATAATTTCTAACCTCCTTAAAGAAATGACCTTTTTGCCTTGGACTTTTATGGTAATTTAAACTTTGTCCTAAACTAATTTTTGGACCAAAATGTCTTGTGGGTACACGGCCCTAATCCCATACCACTCACTTGGACATTTTATTTTTTCACTTCATCCGGTCACCATAATGCATTAATGTAAGTGTGAGTCATGTTTTCTAGCACATGTGAGGAAGCAAAACTCAAATTTTCTTTCTCTTGCTCCTTACAAATTTTTTTACCGGACCAAGACTCCATCACACACTAATCACACGCCTCTCACTTCTCCAAAAGCTGATCTTCATTTGATCCAAGTAGCTTTATCGTTTGGAAAAAGAAAAATACAAAGTGTAAAATGCATTAAATGCCAATGAATGATTCACCTTAAACATTTATGTCAACATGTGAGTCATAGCAAAGTTCAAATTTTTCTTCTCTTGCTCCTTGGAAGCCTCACATCCACAACAAATTCCATTCCTTTGTTTCACACTTCATAATCTCTAACCATTCAAATTAAGACAAATTTACTCTCAAAGAAAATTTCTTCTCTCCTCCCTAGTGTTTCACGCAAGTCTCACCTCCAAACAACTACACCATTTTATTTTTCACTTCCTTAATCACTCAAGAAAACTTAAGATCCAATTACTCTTAGAGGACAAAAGTTCATTCCCTTTCTCCATGAGTCTTTTGCGCCAACTACAACACCATTTGACCACATCATGTTATTTTTCTCTCTTCATGATCTTTAATCATCAAGAACCTAAGACTAAATACAAAGTACTCAAGGCAAACTTTCTTTCTCCTTTCCATTCTGTTTTTGCATCAAAATCCTCTCCCTTTGTACTCATCATCTTCATTTTGATTCAACACTTTCTTCTCTCTCTTTTCTTCTAGTTCATCAAGGTGTTCCATGTGTTATTCCTCAAGAAATCATCATCAAGAGGTATATCCTCATCAACCATGATCATGAGATCTCTTAGCTTCATTCATTTCATTTGAATCATGTCAAGAACACCGTGTTGTCATTTTTAGGGTTTTTCTTCAAAAATTTCTAGAAAATCATAGAAAAATCCTTTTGATGTGAAACCAATTTCTATAAACTCACCATGATCTCTATATTCATCATCCAAGATCATGAAGTAAAAAAAAATTTCTTCCCTATTTTTATCAAACTGGCCGAACCTATGCTAATAGGGAGGTTATGGGTTTTGCTTCAAGTTTTGTGAAGTAACACTTGATTTAGTCTTTCTAATACTCATAGTTGTTGAATCTAGAAGCTTAAGAATTTTTAAAATCCCTATCCAAATTTTTTAGTAAAGGCCGAAACTAGCTCATGATTGAGTTAGATGATTAGATTTTAAATTTTTGAATTATAATCATTGATCCTGTCTTTCTAATGCTTAAGGATCACTAATCCAAGAGCTTGTGAATTTTTGAAATTTCTAGCCAAATAAATCACTCATGGCCGAAACCTAACTATAGAGATTAGGTGATTTTTAGTTGTTTGATATTGATTAATTTTGTTGTGGTTTGTTGAAGGATAAGTGTTTTGTGAATCGTTGTACGTTGTGCTAAGGAATAGGAAGTTGGACAAAACTTGTTCGATAAAGAAAATATGAAAAACTCCAAGAGGTGAGGGGAGTTTACCTGAGGGGTTTTGATAGCCACATGCTATCTGTGA
Source organism: Sophora flavescens (assembly GCA_030762895.1). Taxonomy (NCBI): domain Eukaryota; kingdom Viridiplantae; phylum Streptophyta; class Magnoliopsida; order Fabales; family Fabaceae; genus Sophora; species Sophora flavescens. The sequence goes on along the minus strand of CM061062.1, from coordinate 63,646,784 downwards.
GTCTGTATGATTATTTGTGATTTCGTTGTGGTTGCTTCATTTATTTTACGTAGTTGTTTATTTGATTTATTAAAATTATATGTGGAGTATGTTTATTTGTGATACATGTTTATTGGTGGATGCATGTTATAACTGTGATGTGTGATTCTACTGTTGTTGGTTGTTTGACTGAGAAGCCTGACAGTGGTCAGTGCTAAATTAAGCTTAAAGATAAAAGCTTGGAAAAATGTTGAATAAGATGTTAAGTTAATTTTATGGAATTTGAGGAAAAGTTGAAAATAATATTATTTTAATAATTTACGGTGTAAGAGTGATCTACGAAAGAGTGAGGAGGATGAACCGTGAAATTTTTTTAGTTACGTTAATTTTTACGATAGAAATTCTAAAATAAAAAAAGTTATTATAAAAAGTAATTTTCAAAAATAACTTAATTTTCAGGTTGCGAAATTCTTTTAAGAGAAAAGGTCAAATTTTGACTTAAAAATAATTTTAAATGCCAAACGACGAGTAATTTCTAAAAGAATTTACGGAAGATTTTCAAAAAATAGTGCTATTTATTTGAAACAAAAATTTAGTATTAAATGATTTCTTTTTCAAGAACTAATGTTTTTCTGGAAAAGAATTTTAAAAGGAAAAATGATTTTCTCAGCGGTTTGACGGTTTATAAATGAATTTCGAACGGAAAAGATTTTCTACAAAAGAGTTTTTATTCAGCGAAATCATTTCGAATAACTTGGATAAGTTATGGAGGTTTTGTTTTGTATTTGTATTTCACCGAACAAAAAATGATGTTAATGATGAAACATGAACCTAGTGGCCGAGACGTCGGGATACTAGTGCTCTGTGGTAAAGACATGTAGATCATTGATTCGTGTTACGTTGTTGTGGAATTTATGTCCTATATACGATGTGGTGAACGTTGTTAAAGGTGAATGTTGTTTTCTATAACCACGAACCTAAGACTGGTGCATCCGTCTAAGGCTTTGTGATTGAGCACTCGGACTTCGTGTCCTGTGTTGACGATGAAAAATCTTAACATTGAAAATTCAAAATGGTCGTGAGCCTTGAGCTTTGACAAGGAAACAATGAACAAAAAGAAAAATGACGAGAATAAAATGTTTTACATGTATTATTTGGCAGACGTGCCTATGTTGATAGACGTGGTGCCTTGATGGACAAGATGTCATGTAATGTTGTACATTGTGCCTTGATGGACAATAAAACCCATGTACACTGATCATTGTGCCTTGTGTTGGACAATATGCCATGGAACGTTGAATGTTGTGCCTTTATTTGGCAATTGAGCTTGATCAGCTCATTTAAAACGAAGTTGGGATCTCCGGAGATTAGGTATAAAATTTAGACGTTGTATATTGAAGTGTCATGTATTTTTATAAATGACGATGACTGTTGGGTTTGAAGCCCATTGATAAACTATTGTGTCTATGTTGAGAATTTTATATGTTGTAAATATATATGTATATGATGTTTTGTGTGTCGCGCTGATGACGATTTCGGTAAGTGTACCGGATCGCTGCAAGTAATAAAAACGGTGAAAACCGGATATCGTTCACAGGGATTAGTTACTAAGTATCAATTAACAAGTTAAATAACTATCTAGACTAAAATTTGGTAAGAAGAGAGCTCAAAATAAATAAAATAAAACAAAAGTGAATTAAATTAATTCTTGGAATTTTTGTGGAGATAAAAGCGCCAGAGATTTGATTTCATCCAATTGTGAATCCGGATTCCTCATACACAAGGAATCCTATGAATTACCAACAATCTAATTATCTTAATCTCAATTGGCATATGTTGAAGGACAAATTCCCTTAATTAATTGAAGCCTAGCTAATTCCTTAGTGAATCAATTCTATCAAACCTTACTAATTATCCTAATTCCTTAGGTCCAATTAACAAGGCAAGATGATAAAAGCTCTATGGAATTTGTGAAATGGCCATATTAATCAAGTTATCTATTCCTACATTAACCCAATTAACAGTGATGATTACAAGAGACAAAGTCCAAAAATCACTATTCCTAGCATATTATTGAACCCTCCAAATATAAGAATGGTAGCTAAGCATTCAAATGTAATTAAGCACAGTAAATATCACATCAACAATACCAATTGGTCATAAAATAATTAAACTGTTAGATAAAACTTCATCATAAAAGAATTACACAAAACCCCTAATAAAAAGGAAATTAGCTGGACATGCTAGAGATAAGAAAAAAAAAACTCCTACTAAGTGTCCTGCTCTCCCCTCGCTGCTGTCCCCCCCCCCCAAGTGCGTCACTCGCTCTCACTTTATTCACGTTGTTGTGCATCCAGCCCCCAGTGCGTTACCATTTCCTCTCCAATTCTTTACGTTTTTTCCATTATAATAAAAGACCCTTTACGTTGCTGCTGCACTCTCTCAATTAATTAGGTTCTTTTCTTTTTTCAGCAAGCTTTTCACATGGGCCAAGCTCCTCAAATTCTCTCTTCTACAATTTCTATCACAATATTCATTTTCAATTGTCAACACTCGTTCTTGCTTCACATATTGGGCATCTTGTTTGCTCCAAAATGTCTTCTTAAATTCATAATGGGTCCAGGTCCAATTCAGCAAATATGAATGCATAGCTTTTTCTCACTTAATTCTTAATGACTCAAGCTTTATTTATTTCCTACAATTGTAAACAAGTGAAAATACTATTAGGTTTTTTTTTGACACAAAGTGAAAATACTATTAGATAAACTCTAAAAACATGAAATAAAAATAAAATATGTAAAACATTATTAAAAACTAAATTACTAAACTTAGGGACAAAACTCAATCATTTAGCACAATTGGGAGTAAAAATTCATCCAATAAGCACATATAAATCACATAATCTATAGGATCATCACACCCGCAAACCTAAGACTTTGCTTGTCCCCAAGCAAAAGTAACACAAACTAACACACAAAACACTAACGACAACAGACCAAGCTCTTATATGATTTGGGAAAACTGGAAGAGCGCCCAATTAAACAAAATCACTATAAGGCAAAATTGTACAATGACTAATTCCTAAAACAGAAGCATCAACCAATAGCAAGCTCAATTCCAAAAATGCCAAGAAGCAAAAAACATAACAATTTTGCAATCTCCATATTCTTAAAAATTAAAAATCATGGCAAATTGGCAAGGGAATAAAAAATAGAACCTTAGTCCTCAAGGGATACACACTCATCAAATAATCACTCAAGTATATGGTGGTGAAGTGTTTCCTTCAAAGCATACATTAGAGTCATGGAACCATAGATTTGCCTTTCATCTAATTCCAAAAGATCACAAGCTACAAGCATGCACAAATCAAGGGGACTTTATTTTGGGTTGTAACTTGACTAAAGTGAAAAACAAGTAAGGAGAGAAACAAACACAAATATGTCCAAGAGAATATGAGAGCAATTACAACAACTCAATATTTTCAATGCAAAGTATAAAATTCCCAATTGCTATAATTTAATTTTTTTTTTCCATTCCTCCTTTCCCTTCTTTGGAGGTTTTCTTCAACTTATTCACATAATTTTTTTTTTAAACTTCTTTCTTTTTTTTCCTTTTATTTTTGGTATCTACTGTTTTTTTTCCATGTGTTTTCACACTTTTATTTTTCAAACCTTCTCACATTATTCCATCACCCCCTCCCCCAAACCAAAATCTTTGACTGTCCACAAGCAATTCACTAATGCTCTCCTATCCTCAAGTTGGAATAAACATGGTCATTGTAATTCAAGAAGCAAGGGTGAGAATAAAATTAAACATAATAAGCTCAAGGGCCTAAGCAAATGAATTTTTTCATGTAAGGTTGGTTTTTTTTTTGGCTCAAGTAATTTATGAAAGAAAATGCCCAAATCATTTTTATGCAACACATGCAATTCACGAATTTTAGTAAAAAGAATCAAGCAAATCTCAACACATCAACTCAATGGTGCACACTCAAAGAATTAACATTTAAGCCCAATATCTCATTAGGGTCATAACTAAGATTCCAAAATTTCATTTCAAACCTCATTGCCATGAATTTAATGAAAAAGAAACAAAAATATGCAAAGAAGTTATGAAAAATGAAGACTAAACCACAAGAAGAACTTCTAAAGAAAGGAAAATAGCCCGGCAAAATGCACAAAATAAAGAGAATGGTAAAAGTGACATCTCAAAACAACATCATAAACCCTTAAGTGCTTGGCCTATTTTTATTCTAACACAAACAAACTAAAACAAGTGAAACACACAACTAATAACAATAAAATGAAAATAAACTAAAGTGAAGGGTTAAGAAAAACTCATTGAGAAGCTTCCACTAGGATCCCATTGCTTGTAGCATAAAGGCCAAGAGATGCTCAATATGTAAGATCCTCCCCTCGGATCCCATAGCTTGTGGAAGAAAAACCAAGAGATGCTCAACATGTAAGAGATTCCTCCCGGATCCCATGGCTTGAAGAATGGCAAGTGCATAAGCAATATGAATCTATTCACAATTCCTCCTAGCAAGTTGTTGAGAAAAATTGGCAAGTGCACCAAATCGCTTTGTAGTAATAAAACTATCGTCCTCAAGGATTGAACCGTTAACTATTAATGTACCAACTCAACTTCGTTTGAAATACCAAATGGTTTGAAATTGGCTTTCGCCAATAAGTAAGAATAGAAACTTAACAAAGAAAAGAAAATATTTTTGGTATTTTCAAATGAGAAAATTAAGAAACAGAATTGGTTTTTAACAATCAAAGAAAAATTGTTAGAGGATCAATTTCTCTGCCTGACCTACTTGTTCAATCCTGAAAATTAACTTGAACATTTTATCCAATTTCAAGAAACTGAGTTTTGTAATTTATTCCCTAATCCCTTGGGTGAAAAAACCTTTCTATCTAGATTACCAATTCAATTCCTTGAGTATTAGATAATTAGCAGAAGCATTAAGATTGGTTTCAATTCAAAATGTTAATTTGACTGTGTTTTTGTTCCTAAGTAACATGCGCAAATCGTTTATTCACAAACAACAACTATTAATCCGAATTTCCCAATTACAAAATTCATACAGTAGATAAACATGAAAACATTGAATAAACTCTTGAAAATTAAGCAAACTAGAACAAGTAATTATCCAGAATCAAAACAAGTTATCTAGGCAGTTCCATCTAGCTAGACATAATGAAAAAGGAAAAATCAAATGACAAAGATGAAGACAATGATGCCATCTTGAGTCTCTGCCAGCTTCAACTCCCTCTCGAAAGCTGTCTGTATGCCTCTCTTTAAATCCTTTTTTTATGTTGTTGCTACTGTGCGTATCCCCCTTAATTATTGACGCCGCTGGCTTTTTATGTACGCTGCGGTCCCTTTTTCATTACTGTTTGCACAGTTCTCCCTTTATTTTTTACGTTACTCCACTGTCTGTTCCTTTTCTATTCTTTCTTAACAATTTAAGGGCCCCTCATCCAGCAAAAGACCTTTTTATTATGATTGAAAATTCTCTTCAACTGTCCAAGTTTCCTCCACGTGGGCCTCTCAAAGCTTTCTTTTGATTTAAGGCCATTCATCCAGGAGCTTCACGTGTGCAAGGCCAAAAATTCAAATCAAGGCAATATGGCTTTACTTGGGTTTTTGCCATGGTCCCACTCTATTTATCCAACATAACATTTTTGGCCCATTGTCCAAAATACAAATCTGATTGCAAATGTAAACAAAAAATAAAATTATTAGATTAACTATAAAAAAAACATGAAATTAATCTAAATATGTAAAGTACTATTAAAGACTCAACTAACTAAATTTGGGGACAAAACTCAATCAATTAGTACAAGAAGGAGCAAAAATCCATCTAATAAGCACACAAAAATCACATAATCTAGAAGATTATCACACCCCCAAACCTAAGACTTTGCTTGTCCCCAAGAAAAAAGACAAAGACCAAACTAACATTGACTCAAGGGACACCCACAACTTAACAATAACAATGCAATGCACCACCCAACCATGTAAGAAATCCTAAAACAAAAGAATCACCTTATAACAAGTTCACATCCAAGAATATTCCAAAGAAGAAATCATAATAATGGTGCTCCAATATTTCCACACTTGAAAAATTAAAGAACATGGCTAATTCAATTAAGGAAGAACTATTGGACACCCAACTACTCACAGGAAGTGCAATTTCACTCAATCACTCAAATTTATGTGGGTAATAATTGCAAGTGTGTCACTCAAATTCACACATCAAAACCATGCAACTTCAAGTTTGATTTTCATCTGAATCATTCATCCACAATTCACAACATGCATAAATCAAATGGACTTTATTTAGGATGTAATGTGGCCAAGGTAAATGGGAAGGATAAGAAAGGATAAACAAGCTAGCATCAAAGGAAATAGGAGAGAAACAATTACTTTTAAAGAACCATGCTTTGCATACAATCCTTTTCCCACCTCTTTCTTTTTGACTTCCTTCACCTTCTTTTCTTTCAAAGCACCACTTTATTTTTTGAAGTATTTCATACCATTTTCATATTCCTTCTTTTTACATTTCTTTGTTTTTTCTTCTTTTTGATAACCACCCCTTCCTTTCACCAACATATAAGCACAAAATATTCTCCCAAACACTTATGTCAAACCCACACACAATAATTCAAGGCTCTCCTATCCACTAAGGTTTGGGTAGAAACATTGTTTTTCAAGTTAAAGCTCATGGGTAAAACAAACAAAGATTTACATAGAAAGCTCAAATGGGCTAAGCAAAGGGAAAAGTTCAAGGTTGGTTATTTGGTCAAAGTGGCTATATGAAAAACGGCCCAAATAATTTTTATAACATGCATGTGAATCATGAACTTTAAACAAGAACCAGTCAAACTCAAGAGCAAGAATTTCAATGGTGCACTCATAAGAAAGAATTTGACAATTATAGGCCCAAATGACTCACAAGGGTAAAGTTAAGCAATCCAATTAATTCTCACCAAAATTTTATAGCCACGAACTTTAATCAACAAGGTTTAACACAATGCGCCAAAGTTATGAAATCCAGTCAAGAACAAACTCAAATGACAAACTAAACCACAAGTGTCATCTTCACATCAAAGGAAAATAAACATGGTGGGTGCACAATACAATGAAATTGCCAAGAATGGGGTTCCACACAAGCATGCTTATTATTTTTTCTTTTTCAAAGAGGAGTACCGACCTTAACTTGTAAACACTAAAAAAACACTAAAAAATAAAACAACACACAAACAGAAAAAAATAAAAACAAAATAAAGCAAAAGAAAAGAAAACTCTCCTATCTTGCGCTTCCAAAATTTGTTCCAAACTTGAGGTCACCATCATTAGTGCCTCCTATCCTTCTTTTTTGTCATGAGATACTATGACGCACAACTAAATATATATCTCAAGATAGAGAAAACATTAGCACAAGATATGCAAGTCATAAAAGAAAAAGTAACTAAATATATATCTGAATCAATTTTTTTTTCTATTTTCTAAATTTTCAACTTTTTTCTTCTTTTTATTTATTTATTTATTTTTTTCAACAAAAACTAACAAGTTAACAAAAATAATAACAAACAAAAAAAAATTATTTTGTATTTTTCTTTTTTATAAAAAAAACTAAAATAAAAAATTAACAAAAAAGAAAAACTAAACTAAACTACCACTTGGGATGTCTCCCAAGAAAAATTCATGTTATAGGACTTAGTGAGATTGCTCACCCTCCTTAGAAGGCGAGTGAAGGGTAATGTTAACCCTGTTCCTGTTCAAATCACCCCCGAAGTACAATTTCAACCTTTGGCCATTAACTTTAAAACTTCTTCCAGCATTTGGCTCCACAATCTCAATTGCTCCATAGGGACTCACTTCCTTAACAACAAAAGGACCTAACCATCTAGACTTTAACTTTCCAGGGAAAAGTCTTAGTCTAGAATTATACAATAACCCTTGTTGTCCTGGTTCAAATTCTTTCACAATTATTTTTTTATCATGTCATCTCTTGGTTCTTTCTTTATAAATTTTAGAACTCTCATAGGCTTGCAATCTAAACTCTTCCAGCTCATCTAACTGTAGTAACCTTTTCTCACCCGCAATTTTCAAATCAAAATTGAGCAGCTTCACTGCCCAATAAGCTTTATGTTCCAACTCAACTGGAAGATGACATGATTTGCCATACACTAAATGATATGGAGACATTCCAATTGGATTTTTAAAAGATGTCCTGTATGCCCAAAGCACATCATCCAATTTTCTAGTCTAATCTTTCCTTGAGGAACCTACCACCTTTTCTAGGATCCTCTTGACTCTCTATTTGAAATTTCAATATGTCCACTAGTTTGTGGATGGTAGGGGTAGCTATCCTATGTTTCACACCATATTTACTCAGTAATGATTCAAATTGTTTATTATAAAAGTGTGACCCCCCATCACTTATCACAGCTCTAGGCACCACAAACCTTGTAAAAATGTGTTTCTTAAGGAAAGAAATCACAACCTTGGCATCATTGGTTGGTAATGCCACAACCTCTACCCACTTGGAGACATAGTCTACAGCAACCAAAATATATTTCTTAGAGAAAGACGATGGGAATGGTCCCATAAAGTGAATCCCCCAAACATCAAAAATTTCAACCTCCAAGATGGATTTTAGAGGCATTTCATTCCTCTTAGAAATGTTCCCTACTCTTTGACATCTATCACATTTTTCAACAAAATTATGGGCTTCTTTAAACAAAGTAGGCCAGTAAAAGCCACATTCTTTTGCCACTATAATGCCCACCATATTCAGACCCATGACAGTGCCACAAATTTTTTTCAAATTCATCATCTGGGACACATCTTCTAATGATCCCATCAGCACATCTTTTAAACAACAAAGGTTCATCCCACTCATAAAATTTGGCATCATGAAAAAACTTTTTGACCATACCTGCAGCCTTATAATTTGCAAAGTCCACAAACCAAGGGAAATAATTTCCATCATCAGTTTTTCATCAGGAAACTCCTAAATGGAAGGAATGTCCTTGAACGCTTCAATTTGGACAAGCCTAAAGAGATGATCTGCCACAACATTTTGCTTTCCTTGCTTGTCTCTTATCTCCAAATCAAATTCTTGGAGAAGCAATATCCACCTAATCAATCGTGGCTTAGCATCCTGCTTAGCAAACAAATACCTCAAGGCAGAGTGATCAGTGTAAACAATGACTTTAGACCCAACAAGGTAGGATCTAAATTTGTCAAAAGCAAACACAATAGCAAGTAACTCTTTTTCAGTCGTGGCATAATTTTTCTGAGCATCATTCAACACACGACTTGCATAATAAATCACATGCATGATTTTATTTTTTCTTTGTCCTAACACTGCATCTACAGCATAGTCACTCGCATCACACATAATTTCAAAAGGTAAACTCCAATCGGGAGCAACCATCACAAATGCAAAAAAATAGTTTTTCTTTTATTTTATTAAAAGCATCCAGACATGCATCATCAAACACAAAATTTACCTCTTTTTCCAAAAAGTTTGTCAAGGGCTTAGCAATTTTAGAAAAATCTTCTATGAACCGCCTATAAAAACCAGCATGCCCAAGAAAACTTCTTATACCTTTCACATTAACTGGTGGTGGTAACTTTTCAATTACCTCCACCTTTGCTCTATCCACCTCAATTCCTTTTACAGAAATTTGATGACCTAGAACTATACCTTCTCTTACCATAAAATGACATTTTTCCCAGTTAAGAACAAGGTTAGTTTCTTGGCATCTTTTTAAAACCAAAACAAGGTTGGATAGGAAAATATCAAATGAAGATCCAAACACAGAAAAATCATCCATAAAAATTTCTATGCATTTTTCAATTAAATCAGAGAAGATTGAGAACATGCACCTTTGAAATGTGGCAGGTGCATTGCACAACCCGAAAGGCATACGCCTATAGGCAAAGACCCCAAATCGACAAGTAAATACGGTTTTTTCTTAATCTTTCGGGGCTACTGCAATTTTATTGTAAACCGAGTACCTTTCCAGAAAACAATAGTACTCGTGCCCCGCCAACCTCTTTATCATCTGGTCAATGAACGGAAGCGGAAAATGATCTTTCCTTGTAGTTTGATTAAACTTTCGGTAGTCAATACACATCCTCCAACCAGTGACTTGCCTTGTAGGAATCAACTCATTGTTTTCATTCATCACCACAGTCATACCACCTTTCTTGGGAACCACCTGAACCGGGCTCACCCATTCACTGTCAGAAATGGGATAAATTATACCTGCATCATGCAACTTTATCACTTCTTTCCTCACCACTTCCTTCATAGTGGGATTGAGCCTCCTTTGACGTTGAACCACTATTTTAAAGTCCTCCTCCATAAATATTTTATGCATGCAGAATGTAGGACTGATCCCCTTCAAATCACTGATGTTCCAACCAATGACTGACTTGTGATCCCTTAATACTCTGAGTAATTTGTCTTCCTCACTTTCTGACAACTCCACATTCACAATAACTGGATTCTTCTTTTTCTCGTCCAGAAAAGCATATTTCAGATTTGAAGGCAATGGTTTCAGCTCCATGGGTGACTCCTCTTTCACTACCTCTTCCTCTTTTTTCAATTCTTGTAATTTTTTATTTTAAAAAGATGTAGATTCTAATGCCTCCAATTGGTAGATACACCCCACTACTTCAGAATTGACTTCCTCATGCACCTCCTTAATCTCTTTTCCCTTCATAAAAGTTGCTTCCAAGGGACTTTTTACAACACTTTTTTCAAATTCCTCTAAGACCAAGGAATCTAAAGCTTCAACCTGGAAACAACAATCAGAATCTTGAGCATGCTTCACTGCATCTTTGATTTAGAAAACCACTTTTTCATCTTATACTCTTAAAATCATTTCACCTTTCTGCACATCAACTAAAGCATGACCTATAGCAAAAAATGGCCTACCAAGAATAAGAGGAACTTTAACATCCTCTTCCATATCCAGCACTACAAAATCTGCAGGGAAGATGAATTTATCAATCTTAACAAGCAAATCTTCCACAATACCATAAGGATATTTTACCGAACGATCCGCCAACTGAAGAGACATCATAGTAGGCTTCACTGTACCAATTCCTAGCCTTTTAAAAATTGACAAAGGCATCAAATTGATGCTGGCCCCCAAATCACATAGAGCCCTTCCAACCTCCATATTACCAATCTCACAAGGAATGGTGAAGCTTCTTGGATCCTTCAACTTGAGAGGCAGTTTTTGTTGAATGATAGCACTACACTCCTCTATAAGCATAACAGTTTCCACTTCATTGGCCTTCCTCTTCTTGGACAACAAATCCTTCATGAACTTAGCATAACTTGGCATTTGTTCTAATGCCTCGACAAATGGAATATTAATCTGTAACTTTTTGAACACCTCCAAGAACCTTAAAAATTGCTTGTCTTCATTCTTCTTCTTCAACCTTTGAGGATAAGGAATTTTGGGAACAAATGGCAGCGACTGTGTTGGCTTGTCAACTTGTGAATTTTCAGATTTTTCATTTTCTTCTTTCTTGTCATCAACCACTACTTCTTCTTCCTCTTGCTTTTCATCATGAACAACTTTTTCAGCATCCTTTTCTTTAGAAGACTCCTCTTGGACAACATTGTTCAGAACCTTGCCACTCCTCAAATGAATTGCTTTGCATTGCTCTTTTGGATCAGGAACAGTATCACCTGGCAAAGTACCGAAGCTCTTTCAGACAACTGTTTAGAAATCTGCCCAATTTGCACTTCCAAATTCCGAATAGACGCCTCTTAATTCTTGAATTTGGCCCTTGTCTCAGTCATGAAACTTGAATATTCCTCCACAAAATTAGAAGTATTAATAGACAATTTCTCCAAAGCACTCTCCAAAGATGACATTCTGTTTTGAGGATGTGATTGTCCTTGGAATGAAGAATTCCCTTGTTGTTGTTGTTGAGGCTTGAATTGATTCTGACCTTGTCCACTCCATGAAAAATTAGGATGGTTCCTCCAACCTGGATTGTAAGTGTTTGAATAGGGGTTAATTTGCTGCCCCAATACATTCACTTGCTCTCCGAGTTGATTTGTACCATAATCACCATTACGATGCTCTCCACCACAAAAATCGCATACCAAGGGAGGTGTGCTCAGTGCATTAACTTGGCCATTCCCCAACAAAGTAGCAAGTTGTTGAGAAATCACCTTGTTAACTTTTTGCTCAATTAGATTACTTTCCACAACATTCACCCCTAAGACTTTTCTGTTTTGCCTATCATGTTGCATATTAGCACTGCTGGCTGCCATGGTCTCTAGTATTTCCATCATCTGTCTTGCATTCGGATCCAGCCCATTATAGAAGGTTTGAGCTAACAACCAATTGGGCAAAGAATGATGAGGACATTTTGAGTAGCTCCTTGAACCTCTCCCAAGCATCATACAAAGTTTGTGACTCTAATTGCACAAATGAGGTAATTTCACTCCTCAATTTTGCTGACTTCGATGCTGGAAAATATTTTTGCACAAACTTGGACTCCAAATCATCCCATGTTGAGATACTGCCCTGTTGCTGTGACTAAAGCCAACTTCTAGCTTTATCCATCAATGAGAAAGAAAAAAGCCTCTATCTGATAGCGTCATCTAAAGCTCCATTGAACTTCCCTGTATCACATATCCGCAAGAAATTCTCCAGATGATGATTGGGATCCTCTTGAGGTCCTCCACCAAATTGGTTATGGTGCATCAAATTAACGAGTATAGGCTTGATTTCAAAGTTGTTAGCTTGCACAACAGGTCTCATAATAGAACCCCGGGCACCTTCAGTATTGGGCTAGGAATAATCCCTCAATGTCTGCCTAGCAGGTTGCTCGGTAATGACTGTTTCAACTTGAACTACCTGTTGTTGTAAAAGTTCTTGTTCCCTTTCTTGTTGCCGACGAAGTTTGGCTGCCTTCCTGTTACTCTTAGCTGTCTTTTCAATTTCAGGATCAAACAGCAAAGAATTCTTGTCAACAATACCTCGCATACACAACTCAAAAGAAAACTAGTGCACACAGATAATATAAAAATAAAAATGCAACAATTATAATAACATAAAATAAAATGCTCAAATCGAGATTTCCTTGACACAACTAATATTAACAGAAATCAGTCCCCGACAACGGCGCCAAAAACTTGTTGACGATTTGGCAAGTGTACCCTGGATCGCTGCAAGTAATAAAAACAGTGAAAACCGGATATCGTCCACAGGGATTAGGTACCAAGTACTAATTCACAAGTTAAACAACTATCTAGACTAAAATTTGGTATGAAGAGAGCTCAAAATAAATAAAATAAAATAAAAGTGAATTAAAATAATTCTTGGAATTTTTGTGGAGATAAAAACGCTAGGGATTTGATTCCATCCAATTGTGAATCTGGATTCCTCATAAACAAGGAATCCTATGAATTACCGACATTCTAATTATTTTAATCTCAATTGGAATATGTTGAAGGACAAGTTCCCTTAATTAATTGAAGCCTAATTTCTTAGTGAATCAATTCTACCAAACCTTACTAATTATCCTAATTCCTTAGATCTAATTAACAAGGCAAGATGATAAAAGCTCTATGGAATTTGTCAAATGGCCACATTAATCAAGTTATCTATTCCTACATTAACCCAATTAACAGTGATGATTACAAGAGGCAAAATCCAAAAATCACTATTCCTAGCATATTATTGAACCCTCCAAATATAAGAATGGTAGCTAAGCATTCAAATGTAATTAAGTACAGTAAATATCACATCAACAATATCAATTGGTCATAAAATAATTAAACTGTTAGATAAAACTTCATCATAAAAGGATTACACAAAAACCCTAACAAAAAGGAAATTAGTTGGACATGCTAGAGATGAAAAAAAATAAAAAAAATTCCATGATAGTGATAATAAGAGAATACAACACCACTGCTGGATTCCTCCGACTCAGTGTTGCGCCGCCCCCCACCCCCCCCAGTGCGTCACTCGCTCCCACTTCATTCACGTTGTTGTGCATCCAGCCCCCTGTGCGTTACCATTTCCTGTTCAATTCTTTATGTTTTTTTCCATTCTAACAAAAGACCCTTTACGTTGCTGCTGCACTCTCTCAATTAATTAGGTTCTTTTCTTTTTCAGCAAGCTTTGGGCCCAGCTCCTCAAATTCTCTCTTCTTCAATTCTATCACAGTATTCATTTTCAATTGTCAACACTCTTTCTTGCTTCACGTATTGGGCTTCTTGTTTGCTCCAAAATGTCTTCTTAAATTCATAATGGGTCCATGTCCAATTCAGCAAATATGAATTCATAGTTTTTTCTCACTTAATTCTTCACGGCTCAAGCTTTATTTATTTCCCACAATTGTAAACAAGTGAAAATACTGTTAGATTGTTTTTTGACACAAAGTGAAAATACTATTAGATAAACTCTAAAAACATGAAATTAAAATAAAATATGTAAAACATTATTAAAAACTAAATTACTAAACTTAGGGACAAAACTCGATCATTTAGCACAATTGGGAGTAAAAATTCATCCAATAAGCACACATAAATCACATAATCTAGCGGATCATCACGCGCACGTGGTTATCATGATAGAACTCATTTGTCGGTATCTCACCCTTGCGATATATCTGTTTTTTTTGGTTTTGCTGTTGTACCTTGATACATGATAGTAGATGATGCAGATGAGTTTCCAGTTTCGTTTGAGGAGTTTAGTCCTGATCCTTGAAAAGGTCGGTGATAGTAGTAAGGACCATGGAGGTCTTTCCAGTGGACGATGTATAGAGTGACCAGCTTAGGATTTTCTTTGGGATTGTGTATTTTTGAGAAAGTTGGTGTATGGGGCTTGAGAAACTTTATATGATTCTGAGTTGAGTTTCGAATAATGAAACAATTATAGGAAAACTTATAGGAATAAACTCAGTTTATGTGTGTTGTCAAGTATTATGTGATTTTACTATTGTGATGTGTGCGTCACCTTTTCGAAGTATTCCGCAAGAAAATTTTTACACCCAAGTTTTTCTGACTGAAAGTAAATAGATTTCCGAAAGCAACCATCAAATTTCTTTTTAATTTATTTCCGCACGTGTTCAGGAGGTAATTCCCAAGAGGCGGGGGCGTTACACGTCTGGTATGTTTTGCTTTGCCACTGTGCGTCGCCGTCCTCGAGCTTCAGCCGCCATTTATGGTGGTTTTCTGTCTATTCTTGTTCACTTGAACTGTCTCCTTCCCTAAAGCTTGTTATGTTTGTATTATGATATTTTTTTCAGTCCTGGTTATTACTAGAAAAACACCACCGCCGCCGTCCTCCGCCGCTGCCACGCCGGACGACCCAACAGCCACCTCCTTCTCTTCTTCCTTGTTGGGTGAGTGAAATTTCACCTAATGTTTTCAGATTCAAAAAGCCCTAAATCAATTTCTCAAACCCTAACCCTAACATTTGTTTTCAGTTGTGAAGTTAACTATGTTTTTATGCAATTGGGACTATCAATTAATGTTTTCCTAAACTAATTTCATGATTCTATGACCAAATCTCATTTCCCCAATTTTTTCTATGAAGCTTATTTTACCTAAATTAATTTTATTGAGAAATCACTTATGTTTTGTTAAATTAAATATAAAGTTTCCTTTGATTGTATGTTTTGATGATGATCAATTGATTTTTATGTTGTTTATTTGTTGAATGTGCTTGGATGCTCTCTCTTTGATGTTGACGGCGACTGTGCTTTCTTGTGGGAGCATATTTTGTATTTTTGGCAGCTGACAAGGGTTCCCTGCGTGCATTTGCAAGGTATTAGAGGAACCCGGAACGTCAAGTCAGATTGTCAGTGGGTGTCCGATCTTGCGAAGTTTCGTTGAGCGGGGAGTTAATTGTGGAACCCGGAAGAAATGTTTGGGTATTTCTATATTTGTGGTGTTTGATGTTTGATAAGAAAATGTTGTTTTACTTAACTGTCTGTGAATAAATGTTTATAATCGTCTATATGCTTATATGGAATTATGTTATGTATGAGTGGTTTGGTGAGAGCATGACATTGGTCATAGCTTGATAATGATAAATTAAGTTATTGAAAAATTTAATCAGAAAAGAAATGAGATTTTCAGTTTTCTCAAGAGGAAGAGGTAATTAAAAACATAAGTTAAGGACCTTGTCGTTAGATTGGTTAAGAATTCAGAGAAGATTTATAGACGAATTTGAAATAATATTTAAGAAGTGAGTGTTAGCGAGGACAAACAGTGAAAAGTCGCACTACTGCTAATTTCCCAAAATGTTTCCAAAAAGAGAAGTCTCTAAAAAATTTTAAGGTTGTCAAAGGAAAAAAAGTTTTATTTAAAATGAGAAGTCTTTTATTTTACGAAAAGTTTGATTCAGATGAAAAATCTTAGAAAAATGCCATTGTGACGAAAATTCTGTTAAAGATTTGCTTCCGAACCAAAAGATTTTAAAATGGTTTTTGAAGATTTAACATTTTAGAAATGAATTTCAGCGGAAAAGATTTTCTGTAACATGTTTTAAAAGAGTGAAAATATTTCCGATGAACTTTGACCAGTTTCGGATCTTTGTTTTGGTATTTATTTTCACAGAACAGAAACTGTTTTTAGAATTTTAAAGTTATGAGGACCTAGCGGCCGAGACGCCGGGCTAGATTTCGTATAAGTAAGTACTTGGACTTTATGTCCTATGTGTCGTGGGTTCCAGTCTCAGTTGGCACACTTGACTTCGTGATTGAGCACTCGGACTGCGTGTCCTGTGTTAAGTACAAATGGGCTTGACGCCTGTATAAAATTAATCGTTAGCCTTGAGCCTCAACAAGAAAGAAAGAACTAAAAAGAAAAAAAAATAGAGAACCAACTGTTTTACATGCATGAACTGGCAGATGTGCCATTCTGTTGATGAGCTACAATCCATAAGTGGAATGATAAATTGAATAGTTACGGACCAAAAAGGGTCTTTAGGGACATCTGGGTTCGAATGCCACAGAAGTTCGAGGCCTTGCAACCTCGAGTTGTGGTAATCGACTGCCTAACACGGATGTACTCAATAGGAAACTATTTAATATTATTTAAGTGTTGATGTGATACCCTTGTATAATTGGAGTTCAGACCTAAATTGAGAGGTTGGCCTGATGCAAACAATTGTGTTATGGGGATATTGCGGCCTATACTGCTCGACGAAGGGAAGTTAGGATCTTCGGAGATTAAGAAATAGATAGTGATATTTGAAGTATCCTGCATATTTTGAAAATCATATTGATTTTCGATATGGAAATCCCTCGAGTGGATTATATTATTGTTGAGATTCTTATTTTTATTTATGTTATTATATATCACTGTGGGTATATGTGTTTTTGTTTGGTATGTCACGTATGTGGATATCATGATAAACTCCTATTATGAGTATCTCACCTTTGCTATGTACATGTGGAATGCCTTGTGGTATTTGTGGATAAGTGTAAAGTTTTGTCTCAATGGTAGTGTGGATCATCACGAGACCCTGAGAATTGAAGGTTATGATGATAAAAATGATGATGTGTGTGACACCCTCTACCCCGCATGTAATCAAAACACATAAGAGAGATAAAAATAAAAGAAAGAGAACACATGCATATTATATCATAATAATAAAACCACGGTAGAGGTTACCGCATTATAACAAAATCTCAAACGCGGAAAATAAAACATGTTTTAAAAAGAAACACATAACAACAATAACGAAACCTAACCCCGATGTCACAATAGAGCTGGTATAACCATAGTCCGAAACATCTCGGATAAACAACATAAACTAAGAAATCCTAGTCTACGAGTAGCGGCTCCTCAGAGTCACTCCTCAGTAAGCTGCTCACCGTCCTCTGCACAACCAAGAAGATACATGCAAAGCAAACAACAAAGACAGGGAGTAAGAAACATATATATGAACATAACAGCAAGAAAGAAGTTTAGAAAGATGAGAATGCATTACATATACACATATACATAGCATATCAAAACATAATAACTTCCAACATATTAAATTCATATAATATCCACCATATCAACAATGTATGCTATGTGATGCAACGCTACTCCACTATACATTTGGATCTAATCTATCTTAGAATGTCAACTTCAGAGTTACATATCCACATTGGCCATTAAGCACCAATGCCGACAGTTCACCAAACCATGGGTGAACCCCTTGGATAGCCGACGGACGGCCAAATCGCCTTACTCTCGGACGACCTCCCCTATGCTGAACATACCCCACTAACATCTCTTTTGCGTGAATGAATGATCAACACAACACACAATCAACAATCACCACCTCCGCTTGGGTCACTCGGTTACCCAAGTTTTATCTCCATCAACACATCGACCACTTGGCTATCGAGGCCCCCTTGGCCACTAGGCTACCAAGGTTCAACGTTATCTTTAATCTTTAATATTTTATCTTTTAACACTCTGGTCCTTAAGCACCAGATCAACACCTCGACCACTCAGAAATCGAGGCCCCCTTGGCCACTAGGCTACCAAGGTTTAATGTTATCTTTAATCTTTAATTAACACTATGGCCAATAAGCACCAGAGCTCAACACCCTAACCATTTAGCATCAAGGTCCCCTTGGCCACTCGGGTACTAAGGTACAACTGTTGCGCACAGAACACACTTAGGGCAAGTGCACCCTGTCGCAATAGTAATAAAGGAATTTGAGTTCTAGATATCGTATTCACAGGGATTAATTAGTAATTA
This sequence comes from Sophora flavescens, assembly GCA_030762895.1. Lineage (NCBI taxonomy): Eukaryota > Viridiplantae > Streptophyta > Magnoliopsida > Fabales > Fabaceae > Sophora > Sophora flavescens. The sequence continues at coordinate 63,628,032 of CM061062.1, read as the reverse complement.
CCAAACGAGAGAAATTCTCATGTTATTCAGACAAATTGAATTGGTGAAAGAATGAATTTTAGAAAGAACCAACAAAGACAATAGTTTGCAAGCAAGAACACAAGCACACACAAAGGAGGATTCAATTATGAGAAAGCCTAGGGTCAAGGTTTCACTTGCACTTTTAATTCCTAATTCATAAATCTTATGATTTATGAGTTAAGAAACATATATAAATCCCTCAATGAATTCTATTAATACGTTTGGTCATTCGCTATTAATAATCTTTTTCCCAAATTAATTTCCTATTTGGTCATGTAAGAAATTCAAATCTGGAGAAAGTATAAAACAAAGAGAGGTTGATTAATCTAATTGATTAACCTGATTGAAAGATTAGCATTAAATTTTGGTCATGCAATAACCCTAACCTCGATTATTCTATATGTATGTCAATTAATTGTGGTAGGCCACCGATCAATCGATCAACTCAAACATGCCAAGAGTGATGAAAACTTAACATGAATTAAAGCAATAGAATAATCTATATGAAATTAAAATCATGAAATCATATTAAATTTGGAAAAAGGGTTTCAAGTAGCAAGATCATCGTAACCCTAGTAGTGGTATTTAGCAATCCATAGAATAAAAGAGAACCAAATCCAAATAAAGGTACAAGAAGAAATAAAGAAAAAGAACCCCTTTTACGGTAGCAATCTCCACTCTGATTATTCAAGCACCTTGCCTTGTTCTTGAATCACTCCAAAGGTTTGAAAGAACTCTCACAATCGCAAAACCCTCAATAACAATGTTCAACTATCCAAAACCATGCAAAATATCCCTAAATGAGGTTTCTAAAAACTATAAAAACTTCACAAAGTGTAAAACTGATATTCTCTTTAACAGACAGAATAGACAGAGCTGTGTCTATTAGGGGACACAGCTATGTCTCTTGGCAAAACCACGCTTCGGAGAACTAGACACAGATGTGTCTGTTAGGAGACACAACTGTGTCTCTTGGCAGAACGACGCTTGCACGAATTAGACACAGCTGTGTCTATCAGGAGACACAGCTGTGTCGAGCTCCAGGAGAGAGATACTTCCACTTTTTGAGGACACAGTTGTGTCTATCTAGACACACAGCCGTGTCTCATGCTCCAACTCTTAATTCACCATATTTTAAGCTCCAAAAATGCAATTTTGCTCCAGTTATTCTCCAACTTAGTTCAATCTCAATAATCAGCAAAAGTAATCACGAATTATAAGATCCATCCATTTAATAGCCAAAAATTAGTGAATAATTGCAATGTGGACATGGTTTTATGCTATATAAAATCATGTTATCAACAACATTATCTTTTAGTTATCTAGCTTGTCTTTACTTCGTTTGGTATCTTATTTCATTATTGGGGACGTTTGGGGTGAAACACCCCTGTTCTGTTCAGCGCGCCTCTGCTCGTCTAGGGAGCACAGTCATGTTGCCCCCAAAGACGGCGTCTTGAACTTTAAGTTGAGCAATCGGCGTGCTGACTATTAAGCATGGCCATGCTCGTTAGAGCATAGCTCTGAGATCTGGGCAGAAAGGGTTTATGAACCCTTGCTATGTTTCCTAGTGCATTCAAAGATCAATCCTATTGGCTTTTAACTATCCATCGGTCCTCAGTTTCATTATTCTTAATTAGTCTCCATGTCTTATCATTATGAGGAATTAATCCTTTAATTCCCGCTTCATTATTAATGTTCCTAAAACACTCATGAATCGGTCCTAGGGTCTTTAACTAAACCTTTGAACATAACCTTGCTTCTCATACTATATTCATGTCTTATGAACAAATTGGGAAAAGATCCCTTAATTCTTAAACATCATTATTATCGTATTTAACTGTCTTATTAACCTTATTAATAAGCCCTATTATTTAATTAGAGTCTTATTAACATCAACGTTCATCTCACAACATCAACCAAACAGCCAAATCAATCATTCATGGCAATATCACCATCAAATCATAACAGCACCATTATCATCAAACATTCATGGCATCATTAAACATCATTCACAAATAGGCATTCCAATAACAAATAATCATACATCATCATGAATAGGATAGCGAATAACAATTAACAAACAAGTGCCATTTAAACAAATAGCAAACAGATAGGGTTATGGGTTAACCCTTCATCTTACGCTACCCCTAATGCCTACATGTTCATACTATCCCTCCTCCCTGTACCTGGTATGAAGATTCCAAACAACGACGATGCGAGCAAACTAAACACGTTTCCTCGTCGGCTCGACGAACTCTTCAAGCCTTGGCCAAACACAAGAGGATTAACCAATTAATCTCCAATTTAAGAAAAATGGAAAAGGAGATTAAATAGGGAAGACCACATTACCTTTTAATTGGCACTAGCGTGTGACTTCTCTCCCAAACGGACTGAAGAACACCAAGTACTTCAAAGGATTCAAGGGAAAGGAAAGGGAAGAGGTTTCTGTCACAGTAGGATTTCCTAACGTGCCAAAAAAAAAAGGGTTTTCACTCGAAGCCCTCGCAGACTGCTCTCTATTTATAACTTCAGACCCGAGCACGACCGCGCTCCCCCTAAGCACGGTCGTGCTTAACATGAGCACGGGGTTGTGCTCATTTAAGCATGGGCAAACAACATTAGCGTCAACAAGCGTATTTTCCCCTTGAGCACGGTTGTGTTCCCCTTGAGCATGGCCGTGCTTGTGACTCAGACAGCCACAAGGCACGCGACTTGAGCATGGGCGTGCTGATACATGAGCACGGCCGTGGTAATGCATCGAAAAGGGATTTCTCACTTGAAAAGTCCCACTTAGACCCTTACAACACTCCTAAGATTAAACTTAACATACATAGCACACATATAAGCACTCAAAGGCTTAACACGAAAAATGGGGTGTTACAATGTGTGAGCTGTTGTGAGTAAGACCTCGTTTTCCTCTCGTACCACTCACGGGAGTGAGTATGACGCCTTGTTTTTGAGGTATCTGATGATAGAGATGATGTTGGAGAATTTCCCAACAGACATATGAGTTTGACCATGTCTGGAGTCATCTTTTGGTGTAACAATTTTGGAGTCTTTTCTAAGTATTTATTATGGTCTCTTATGGCTATTTGAAAACTTGTACGCCTCGACGAGCAAAATGTTTTAATGATTCTGTGGAGGTTTATACTGTGATATATGTATTATGATTTTATTTTCTTGCCTTGACGTTTGTAAGTATTAGTAACGTAAGAAAATTTTTAGACCCGTAGTTTCGAAACATAAGTATATACCCAAATTATTTTTCGAAAACAACCAGCATTTCATTTTAAGTTCCGCAACGAGTTAAGCTTGTAGCACCGAGTGGGTGCTCCAATAAGTATATAATTATATAAATAAAAGTGACTTTTGTTCAATGGTATGAAGTGTTATTATCAATTTATTAAAAATTACATGGATAACAAATATATAAAAATAGATATCAATTTTATGATAAAGTAAAAAGTATTATAAAAAAAAGAAAAACAGGAGCAACAAAGTAAGTTCCAATTGAACTGGTTCAAATATAGTAATGCTAAATTTTTTTATTTTTTTATATGAGAATTCTAAAACTTATTAAAGTATGGGAAACTATCTAACCACATACATTTTTTTTTTATCAACACCACATATATTAAAAATAGTGTTAGAAATTATTACATTTAAAATGATGACCAGATAACATCTAACCATAATTTCATAAAATGTTTGTTTCTAATCCAATACCTGATAAACTTAAACAATTAACATATATATGTATGTATGTATGTATGTGTGTGTGTGTTCTATATATATATATATATATATATATATATATATATATATATATATATATATATATATATATATATAGGGCTCGTTTGGTGATCAGGATAGGATAAGAGAGCAGGATAAGAGTATGATACGATATGAGCATGATAAGCTGTTATCCTACCCGACGTTTGGTGTCTACTAGATAATCATCTGGATAACATTATAATTCTAGTATGAATTTTAAAATTTTCCTTTTTATTATAAATGTTTTCATATTTTATTAGATTTTAGTTTTTTAATAATTTTCACTTGTTTAAAATATACGAAAAGACAAAATTATCCTTATGATAAAATTACATATAATTTTCTAAATTTTTAAAATATTGTTTGACTTAAATTAATTTTTTATAATTTAAATATTCATTTTAAATTTTTACTTTACATATAGTTAGATTATTAGAATATTTTTTATATTTTTCAGTTTTTAAAATAATATAAAATAATAAAAGTAGCCTTGAAACAAAAAATAAGTTTTAGTTTAAATTTTTATATTTTAAATATATTATATTTTATTATACTTTTTTGGTAACCATGTTATATTTTATTATACTTTAATTATTATATATATAATATTTTTATAATTAATTATATTTTAAATCACACTATCCTATCCTGTTGAGTTTTAACCCGGCTATCCCACAGGATATAATTTTAACTAGATGGACAATATATGATAGGTGTCAGGATTGATTTATCCTATCCTGCTGGATCACCAAACAATAGCTTCAAACAGGATATGATAGCTTATCATATCCTGTCTCTCTTATCCTGACCACCAAATGATTTGCTTCTCCTACTCTCACACACACATATATATATATATATATATATGTGTGTGTGTGTGTGTGTGTGTGTGTGTGTGTGTGCGCGCGCGCGCGCGTGCATGCGCGCGTGCAACATACCGATGAAAGTGAAGAGAGGTTGACAGCCAATAGAATGTAAAAATATTGAAGTTAAAATGGGTAAAGTAAAGAAGCTTCTAGAATTAAAAAATTGCTTCTAACTTAATGTGATTAGATATATTAGATTAAATATATAATAATGATAATAATAATAATAATAATAATAATAATAATAATAATAATAATTATGATAATTATTATTATTATTATAAAATAAGGGGTTGCAGACCTAAACCTATACTGACATTATCATTGTGGAAATTTTAAAATATTAAAAGAAAAGAAAATGTATAGGCATTGAAGAAGGAAATAATATACAATAAATTAAAATAAAAAAATAAATCAAAAGCCAGGTGAATGAACAATGACATAAAGAGTAACATGAATAGTAAGCAGGACATTGCTTTATTAAAGAGGATTGATGTTTGATTAATTAATGTTTGATATAAGGCCTACTACTATGAGAGATAAAAAGTAATTAAGAAAAATACATACAAAGCTGGACATATGATTAGAAACTTCATCAAGTATTAATACTTCAATTGAAATCACACATAGAAATATGTCAGCAACCTTACACAAAAAATTCATGATTTTTTCTAGGAAAAGTCTTTGTATAGCAGTATACTTACATATATACTGGACTTGTACTTATGGGATGAACTGGAAGTTTATTTTAAAAATGTTAGAAAACTTAGATATGGCTTTCAAATGTGAGTTTGTGTAATCAAATTAGATAACAAATCGATTATCTAGCAATATAAAAAACAAATCAAAACAATTATCAAGGTTGAGATTATGATTGGGAAGATCTAAGGTCATGATTTCACCTACATAATCAAACATAGTTCCAAGTAATTATTTTCTATCCCTAATTCAATTTCATGCCAATCAGGAACCCTAAATTATTCTAATGTCTTGGTCGAGCACAAGGGAAAAAACCTAAACATGCCAATCAACTATATCTCTATGATGACTAACTTGCAAGATTCATTAAGTTCTTGGTTCCCTAAGCAATTGCACAAATCTCCTATTATATCTGATCAAATACAGGGATTGGGTGACCAAATATATCTAAATTCAAAGAAAGTAACCAATTTTGACCAAGCCAAAGGAGAGATAATGTTGTTGACATCAAGTAAGATATCAATTCAATTATCTACTTCAAACAAGATAAAAACAAATCACAAGAAATTATGAGAATTAAGATTGGATTGGCGAAATCTAAGGTCATGTTTTCACCTACACAATCAAGCTTAGATCTATTTGTGATTTAATTCTCTATTCCCTATATAATTCAATGTCAATTAGGAACCCTAAATTATTCTAACGTCTCGTTCGAGCACAAGAGAAAACACCCTAACACACTAACCAACTATATCTCTATGATTATTAACATGCAAAGATTCATTAAGTTCTTGGTTAACTATATCTATTGCACAAGTCTCCTATTATATCTCTATCAATACTCAACTTGTGTTCCTAATTCAAACTCTAAAGCATGAATCTCCGGTCGGACTCATCACGCATGGCTAGTTAATCACGAGATCTTTTGATTAACGCATACAATTCAGAATTAAGAAGCAAGAATTAAGGGAAGGGGATAGAAAACATCACAATTCACTATACCGTCATGTGCGGCTACATTGATTCCTTAGAAAAGAGGATTAGCTCCTCATGGTGTTCATAATCACAAAGTATTTGAGTAGAAACATAAAAAAAAACTTATAAATCTGACTTAGGGAGTCCAACTCTCAAAACTAGGATTAGGTTTTTAAAATTCGCACAATTAACAAGCTTAAATAGAAAATCCTGATCACACGTGCTCGCTGGGTGAATACTAAGTTCTGGACCAGTCTGGACTGCATTGTCTCGTGGGGCGAGGCCTGTCTCACGGGGTGAGAAAGGGAGCCTTCAGAATCGCTCCTCTGCTTCGCTGGGCTAGCTTCTTCTTGTGGGATGCCCCAGAGATGGTTCAACATTCCTCTCTCTGGCTCGTAGAGTGCCTCAGAGAGCCTTCAAAATCTCCTAATTCAGGCTTCTGGCTCGTGGGGTTGTCTCGCGCGGCGAGACAAACTTTTCTTCATTTTTGCTTGTTTCCTTCAAGTTTTTCCTAATTTCCTCAAGCTTCACCTTTAACCCGAAACTTAAAATAGCATTAGAAGCTTTATTTGACTCAATAGCTACCAAAATTCCTAACAATTACTAAAAAGACTCAAAACGTTGCTCAAGGACAAATAAAGCTAAGTTCATGTAAAAATGAGATTAAAATCGAACAATTAGCATATAAATCATAGCCTTCCAGCTTTAAAACTAGATAAGACAGTGGATTATCAGGGACACTCCGAGGTTTGGTGGCAATCGATGCTTGGGGGTTGGGTCAAACTTAACATCGCCGGAGCCTCTCGAGGAAACCTGTGTAACAGGGTGTGGTGGTATCATACAAAACAGTGTAGGGCAGTGGATGCAAAGCTTCATTCAGTGTATGGGGAGGTGCGATGCCAACATAGCTGAGTTTTTGGGCAACTCCTCTATGTCGCCCAACCTCCCACCAACATCTCCAATGCGTGAATGCATGATAAACATCATACTATCATGACCTTCACCTCCGCTTGGGCCCATAGGCTACCCAAGTCTTATCACCATCATCACCTCAACCACTAGGCTATCGAGGATTATCGTTTAACATTAATCTGTTAAGTCTTTTAATCACTCCGGCCATTCTGCATCAGAGATTATCACCTCGACCACTCGGCTATCGAGGCCCCCTTGGCCACTCGGCTACCAGGGTACATCATCCTTTCACTTGTCTTTTGATATTCGAGTTCCGTTGGTATTTTATTATTTAGCTTATTAAGCAAATGGGGTTGGAAACCGTTGCGTTGAACTGTTCTATTTTCTCGCTTGCGGGCAAGGGAACACGGGCATGCTCCCTAACCAGCACGGTCGTCCTGGCCCTTAAGTCAAGCACGGTCGTGCTGACTAATAAGCACAGTAGTGCTCGAAGAGCATGGCCTTGCTGGGTTCTGGGCCTTTCAAGCACGGTCGTGCTCCTTTTCAAGCATGGTCGTGTTCAAGGGCAGACCGCACTGTTCTGGGCAACAAGGGTTGTAAACCTTTGCCAATTCCTTTGGGGTAAAACTTGATTCAACCTATCGGCATTACTAAGTCCTTTCATCAATGTCTTATCACTTGGTTTAATCTTTATGTCTTATAGTCTTATTTGGGGAATTAATCCTTTAATTGGCTTCTCTTTATTTCTCACAAAATCATTCCCTAGGGTCCTTCTAATCCTTTGAACAAAACCTCACAATTATTATTAATATTCATGTCTTATTAACCGAAAGGGGAAAAACCTCCTTTTTATCACGGTTCACAAAGAATAAACAATTCAACCAACAACCAATCATTGTAACATACGGCAGTCATGGCATCATCATTCAACTCATACCAACAATCAAATCATCATCAATCATATCATAAACATGTTGAGCAATCATGCCATAAACACATATAAATGACTCATATTATCACACCAATATAAACATATAGACATATTATAAAACAAGACATATCATAAAACATAAAGGGTCATAGGTTAACCATTCGTCTTATGCTACCCCTATGCCTACATATACATATTGTACCTTCTCCCCATACCTGGTACGAAGAACTCCCGTTAAACTGAAAGCGTTCCTAAACTGGTTCCCTCGAACGGCTCGACGAACGATCCCAACCCGTGGTTAAAACAAACACAGTTAACCTATTAGTTCCCAATTCAAAAGAGAAAGGAAACAGAGGGAAACAACCGGCTTACCTTATGATGAGTGTGATTTTACCTCATTTTTCATGTACATTTCGGCATGCATTTGCATATAGTTAGGCCAAATTAGTGTTGATTTTGTATAGTTTTTCCTTTGGAACGGATGAGGTGGTTTCTGTGTGTTGTTTTGCAGGATTTAATGAAAAAATGCCCAGAAATCAGCCTTGGTAGAGCTTGGCTGAAAAGAGCTTGAAAAGTGAAGGTTATGAGCCAAACAGAGAGTATCACGGCCTAGCCGTGATGGGCCTCACGGCCGTGAGGGAGCAGTAGCTGAAGAAAGATTGAGCCAAAAGTCAGAAGCTGTCACGGCCTAGCCGTGATGGCTATCACGGCCGTGACCTGCTAGTTGGAAAAGTCAGAAACGATCACGGTCTAGCCGTGATGGACATCACGGCCGTGATGAATAAGTGAATGAAGAGGCGCCCAAGTCAGAGACCATCACGGCCTGGCCGTGATGGCTGTCACGGCCGTGACGGGCGACGGACCTATAAATAAACCTGCACTGAACAGAAAAAGGACTGACTTTTGACCTAAAATAAGCTGCACTTGGAGGCAGGCTGAGGCTGGTGGCTGGAGAGGGTTTCTACCCAAAAAGGGGGGCGTTTTCTCTGCTCTTGGATGGAGAGAAGATTGGAGGAAGCTTGTCTATGAGTGTTCTTCATCCCTTCTCTTTTTCCTTTTTGTATTTCCTTATCATGAGTAGTTAAATCCCCATTGTTGGGGTTAGATGTAACTTTTCTGAACTTGTGTAATTGATTTGGTATTTTAATACAAGTTTCTATTTCGTATGAGTATGTGATTCTGTGTTTAATGCTTTCCTTGGATTAGCTACCCATAGGAATGATTTGTTGCTTTGATGGATGACTGGAAGGTTGGTATTAAGGCATGCTCATGAATCATATGCCAAGTAGGTCAAGAATCTAGACATAGGTGTTGGCTGCTTGCAATCTTATAAGTCTTAACTTAATGCAAAATCTCAGGTTATTCCACCTAAGACATTAGGGTTTAATTTGGGGTTTTAGGCTCAATGCACCTAAGACATTAGGCTTGAGTAATTTAGAAAAGGCTTGATTGGCATAATTGAATTAGGACTTGTGTTAGAAGCCATTTCATTGCAACTAAGGGAGGATTAGTGTAGTCTAACCCTGACAATTCTAACCACATCCCTGTTTGCATACCAAGTGTTTGACAAAATTACAAAAAGACAAAAAAATATTTTATTTCTTTATTTTCTGTTTAATCTCTCAGATTATAGTTTAGTCTAGATAGTTGTTAAGCTTGCGAATTGGTAATTGACATCCAATCCCTGTGGATACGATAACCGGTCTCACCACCGTATTACTTGATTGCGACGAGGTGCACTTGCCTTTAATTATATTTCTCTAAAATTCGCGCATCAAGTTTTTGGCGCCGTTGCCGGGGATTGGTTTTGTCAATATCATTAGTAACAAATGAGACAACTAGTTTAGACATTTTTTTTATTTTATTCTTCTGTATATAATTGATCTCTTTCTTTTGTTAGTTTTGTATATATTTGTTTTTGTATTTCTTTGATCTTGTGCTTAATTGTCTGTGAGGTGAAAAATTGATTAGATAGGATCATGGACTACAATTGGTATCAACCATCTGATGCAGAAAGTGAATTATCTGAGCTGCAATTGCTGGGTAGATATGCTTGCGATTGGCCGTAAAAATCCAACAAGTGAGTGATGAGCTGTCAAGGGCAACTGTCCCTCCTCCACCAATGGTAGTTTGTTCTGAATGGGGAAATCAATTTCCCAACACTTCTACTCCATGGTGGGGGAACCCTCCAAACAATACTTTGATGGATGAAGGGGAACATTGGGAATCTTCCACACCTTGGTATGATGAGCCATCCCCATTGGAAGTTGCTTTGGAGAACTTCAAATCCGCATTCCCAGTCGAGGTTGAGCAACCTATCCCGGATAGTCAATCTCACTTAGAGGCTGTTTTGGAGAACTTCATGGCAACAACAATGGAAGAATTAAAGAATCAAGAAGATGTCATTCGAAGTCTCTGGCACGTATTGAGGAACTCTCTAACCTTCTCATCCAAAATGCCAAATGAGGACTTGATGGATGATGATGAAGATGATGCAATGATGGATGAGGAGGAAGAAGAAGAAGTGGGAGCAACCGAGTCAAGAAGTGAAGACCCTGTTTTGGAGAACATAGTTGCACCACTCCCCATTGAACCCTTGACTAAAGAGCCTGAAAGGAAGAGGCATTTGGAGGATAGCTATGTCACCATGCTCGGGGATGATGAAGAACTTGTGAAATTAAATGATGCTATTGGCCCCTATGCATGTATGGAATGTGATGGAAGAAACACTTGTGTGGTTTGTGCGGAGATTTCTGCATATTTGGAAGGTGATGGATTTGGCGATGCTGAGAGTGAAGATGGTACAGAAGCCAGAACAGCACCAATGATCCTCTCGATTTGTTTGCCACCTCATATTTTAAAGCAGTCAACAATGGAGTTCATGCCTCTACCTGAGGTTGAACCCCATTTTTATTGGGAAGATTTTATGGATAAAGGGGTCGTCTTTGACCCGAGAGGAATTGAAAAGCGCTTCCCAGATGAAGAAGTCAGCATGAATTTCGAGCGCTCACTTCCACATTTTTGCTGCAAACCGTGGGATCCAAGTGAAAGATCTCACACGGTTAGCATCCCTTGGTCCTTATACCACAGGTTATGGGATCCAGGTGGATGCTTCTTGATGAGTCAAGCTAGTGACGTTAAAGAAGCGCTTATTGGGAGGCAACCCAACTTTTCTTAACCCTTCTCTTTAGTTAATTTTGTTTTTGCTTTAACCTCTTGAATAATTTGAGAAGCTCAAGAGGTTTGTTAATAATTTTGTTAAGTGTCTTCAGATTTTGAATAAAGGAAGGAGAAAAAGAGCAGGGAGAAACAGAGCCAAAAAGCATGTGAGCCAACACCCGCTACCGCCTCGGTAAGCCGTTCCAATTTTTGCTTTATTTTATTTTTCTCCTACCCTCTCCAACTTGATTGTTTACATTGGGGACAATGTAAATCTTTAAGCTTGGGGGTAGGGGTAATCTTTTTGCTTGCATTGTGAATATTGCATTCATATAGGCTTAAATTTGCATGATCACATGAATTGATTGCCCTTGCTTTGATTGAGCTTATGATTGTGAGAGCTAAGTGCCAATTAAATTGTGATAGTGGATTTTTGAACCCAATTCTGTTTATTCTTGTGATATGGCTGCAAATTAAATATGCTTGAGATGATTTCGGATAGTTGATGATTAGCATATGTTTCTTTAGACTTGTGTTTCTCACTGGTTCTTGAACTGATAAATGTGAGCTTTTGAGCCATTAGGGGGTACTCACTAAATCTGCCCCCATTCTTTGTGTAGAGTGTTATTCCTCTTGGTTGTTTTCTCTAGAACTTGACTTAAAACCATTTTGAAGCTTAGAAAATTTTTGGAAACATTTTTGAAAATGATTGAGGCAATAGGTATTTTTCTGGCCTTCTGAGCTTTGAATGTGTAAATGCTACCCTTAGTTGCCCAATTTTGAGCCAAAATGAATAAAATGCTTTTCTTGGTACCCTGAAAAATTTTGATACATATACTTGATAAGGGACCTTCTAAAGTATCACAAAAAGGGTGAAAAAGGTAGTTGAAAGTTTGGGATAAAAAAAAAAAAAAAAAAACTCCCCTTCTCCAAATAAAAAGAAAAAAGAAAAAAAAATAAAAAATAAATAGAGATGGGGATGACAAAAAAAAAAAAAAAAGAGAAGTGAAAAATAAAAGAAAAAGCAAAGAAAAGAAAGGTGGAAAAATGTATTGAAAACCCAAGAAGGAATTTTAGAAGGTGTCCTGTATTGAAATGTTTGATACTTAGTCTAGCCTTTTGAAATTTCCCTTTCTTGTTATTCCCACCTAAAGATTAATCCCATGGCCAAGTTACAACCAAATAAAGACCTCTTGATTCCTAGGTGTTTTCATAAATATAGTGGAGATTTGGTTGATAGTCAAGCATATAGTAGGAATCATTCCTTGAGGAAAATGGAGCGAATTGTTATATATACTTGAACACTTGAGTGAGTAAGGCAAGAAAGAGAGCCAAGCAAATAAACAAGCTTGGGGTGAGCTTCAAGTGAGCAAGAGTACCCGAATCAGTGAGAATGTGAGTCTAGGAAACTTAAGCCCCTAATTGGACTTGAATTGATTGTCTCTTGCTGAATTGTTTGAATTGCCTGTTGCTTGGATCATTTTACTCGGGTTCTTGGTTCACTATCCATGCTTTGACTGTTTATCTCTTATGGCCTTAGTTTTTGCTTGAGGACAAGCAAAGTCTTAAGCTTGGGGTGATTTGATGAGTGTGATTTTACCTCATTTTTCATGTACATTTCGGCATGCATTTGCATATAGTTAGGCCAAATTAGTGTTGATTTTGTATAGTTTTTCCTTTGGAACGGATGAGGTGGTTTCTGTGTGTTGTTTTGCAGGATTTAATGAAAAAATGCCCAGAAATCAGCCTTGGTAGAGCTTGGCTGAAAAGAGCTTGAAAAGTGAAGGTTATGAGCCAAACAGAGAGTATCACGGCCTAGCCGTGATGGGCCTCACGGCCGTGAGGAGCGATGAGTCAAGAAAGATTGAGCCAAAAGTCAGAAGCTGTCACGGCCTAGCCGTGATGGATATCACGGCCGTGACCTGCTAGTTGGAAAAGTCAGAAACGATCACGGCCTAGCCGTGATGGACATCACGGCCGTGATGAATAAGTGAATGAAGAGGCGCCCAAGTCAGAGACCATCACGGCCTGGCCGTGATGGCTGTCACGGCCGTGACGGGCAACGGACCTATAAATAAACCTGCACTGAACAGAAAAAGGACTGACTTTTGACCTAAAATAAGCTGCACTTGGAGGCAGGTGAGGCTGGTGGTCGGAGAGGGTTTCTACCCAAAAAGGGGGCGTTTTCTCTGCTCTTGGATGGAGAGAAGATTGGAGGAAGCTTGTCTATGAGTGTTCTTCATCCCTTCTCTTTTTCCTTTTTGTATTTCCTTATCATGAGTAGTTAAATCCCCATTGTTGGGGTTAGATGTAACTTTTCTGAACTTGTGTAATTGATTTGGTATTTTAATACAAGTTTCTATTTCTTATGAGTATGTGATTCTGTGTTTAATGCTTTCCTTGGATTAGCTACCTATAGGAATGATTTGTTGCTTTGATGGATGACTGGAAGGTTGGTATTAAGGCATGCTCATGAATCATATGCCAAGTAGGTCAAGAATCTAGACATAGGTGTTGGCTGCTTGCAATCTTATAAGTCTTAACTTAATGCAAAATCTCAGGTTATTCCACCTAAGACATTAGGGTTTAATTTGGGGTTTTAGGCTCAATGCACCTAAGACATTAGGCTTGAGTAATTTAGAAAAGGCTTGATTGGCATAATTGAATTAGGACTTGTGTTAGAAGCCATTTCATTGCAACTAAGGGAGGATTAGTGTAGTCTAACCCTGACAATTCTAACCACATCCCTGTTTGCATACCAAGTGTTTGACAAAATTACAAAAAGACAAAAAAATATTTTATTTCTTTATTTTGTTTAATCTCTCAGATTATAGTTTAGTCTAGATAGTTGTTAAGCTTGCGAATTGGTAATTGACATCCAATCCCTGTGGATACGATAACCGGTCTCACCACCGTATTACTTGATTGCGACGAGGTGCACTTGCCTTTAATTATATTTCTCTAAAATTCGCGCATCACCTTACAAGACACTAACGTCCATGTTCCTCTCCCAAACACCGCAAAGATTCCAAGTACTAGGAAAGGTTAAAATGAGAGAAAGAGGAAGAAAGGATTCTGCTATTTTGAAGGCAGAGAAACAAAAATAAGGGTTACACACGAAACCCTTATGTACTGTTCCTATTTATAAACTCTGAGACTTGAGCACGATCGTGCTCCCTATCGAGCTCGGTCGTGCTCCACTTAGCGTCAGCAAGACGCGCCTGACTACAGAGCACAATCGTGCTCTCTAATGAGCACGGGTGTGCTCACATCAATGTCAACGAGATGTATGCAACCTTAACCACGGGCGTGCTGGATAATGAGCAAGGGAGTGCTCGTCTACCAGAAAGGGATGTTTGAGCCAAAATCCCACGAAGTCCTTTGCCAACTATCTTAAACTGACTCCTAAGGACTTAACGACTAAACAAACAACCAAATAAGCGCTTAATGAAAAACGGGGTGTTACAGGTCCTCTGGCACCTCGTCTTCCATTCGCCTGACCTGGCCCCTCTCTTCCACCTTTACCTGGCTGATGATTGAAATCACGGCCCTGAGGGGCTCTTTGAACAAATCGGCCGAAGTGACCGACCTATATGAGCTCTTCGATCTTATCTCGTAGAGTGACACATTCTTCTGTAGTGTGCCCATAATTCCCGTGGTACTGACAATGTTTAGTTTGGTCGGCAGATTCGGGCGTTCGGCCCGACGGGGGTAATTTCAGCAACTCCATGTGGCATATTTCCTCCAACACCCTTGCCCTGTTAGAGATCAGGGGGTTGTAAAAGTCGTATTTTGGCCCCCGCATCGGTCTCTCTCCTCTACCTCTTCCCCTCTCTGCCACTTGTTTCCCTTTGTCTTTTCCATCATTCCTCCCGGCTAGACTAGCTAAAGCTTTGATTTGGAAATCAGTGAACTCCTCCACCTGAATGTACACGACTGCCTTCTCATGAAATTCATCCATGTCCAGAGGTGGCTTTCAACATATGTGATCAAGGAAGGGTCCCGATTTTAGCGCCATCAGCATGGAATGTAGTGCTACTGCCGGGTTGAGGTCTCGGATATTGGCCGAGATGGCTACAAACCGATCCATGAAGCTCCTTAGAGATTCATCCTTTTCTTGCTTCAGAGTTACCAGGGCCGCCGAGATCATGTGGTGAGGTTGCAAACTGAGAGCTGAACCTGGCAACTAAAGCTTCAAAGCTGTCAATAGAGGCTGGGGGGAGCCAAGTGTACCAATTAAAGGTTGCCCCCTTTAAAGACGTAGGAAATACCTTATGCATGATAGCATCATCATCAGTAACTGTGTTACGTAGTCATCTAAATGAATAATCGGATCTGTAGTTCCATCGTACCTTTCAATATTCATAGCCTTCCATCCGAATGGGAGGGGAGTTCTCATGATCCGACTTGTTAACGAACTCCTCCTTTTGACCGTGTTGGGCAGAGGAGGGCGAGCCTGTTGCGCTTCCTTATCTCGGTTTGCTCGCCCCTCTTGAGCGTATTGTTCATCCTGGAATTTCGTAGGAGCAGCTTGAGCAGAATAAGCTCACTCACTCCTTCTCAGGATGCTTTTGTCGTGCACTCGGTGTCTCCCTCCGTTGCCATTGTGTTGGTGTAGCTCTCTGGATGATAATTGGGGACATACTCCTCATCTCTCCTTGATGAGGCAGTTCGTTCCCTACTTCGGTTCCATTCTCTCTGTTGGCTCTGATCGCGCTCATCATGGAGGTGTTGGTGATCCCGCCTCATCTCCTCATTTCCCTCCTCAATGTATCTATCTGAGCTCTCATCTCCTGAATAAGTGGTGGTTTTACCGGGTTGGCGGATCCCCCTGCTCCTGATCATGTTCCGACTCTCGATCTCGCCTCCCTCCACCAGTGGTGCTCCTGGTTAAAACCATATTGTCTGTAACAGGTAGTGTGGCCGAAGGAAATTTACCTCGGTCCCGCGGTGGGCGCCAAATGTTCCGTCCAAAAAACCTCTGTAACGAGATTCTGGAAGAAACTAATCACTCAACTCACTTTCTCTCACAATTTGGGTATTTTAGATGTTAAGCTTGATGGAACCAAAGTTCTGCTCCTACGTATCCTGTGTGGAATCAATGCCTGAACGTAGTTCTTTGGGGTTGTCACCTATTTATAGAGTGGTTGAATTCTCTGATGATGGGGTGTTTGGAAATGTTTTCCACGTGTCCTAAATCAGCTCCTTGATAAAGGCTCATTAACCCTCATTATTGTGAGCAATATTCACTAATAATGAGGGGCCAGGGAGGAGGCACCTCCTAGGCTTCCTCTATCTTAATTGTCATCCCTTGATTGTAGAGGTTTGGTCATTAATGCGTCTTATCACATTATAGATGTCCATACCTCGGCATCTTGTACTAACTAGGGCCAATTCGGCCCTCCTCAGTAGTTGGCCGCGTTCTCTCCAGTTAGTACTTGGATCTATTCGGAGGGGGTTCCTCAATGGGCGATGTGATCTCATCGGGTAAAACCCTCGGGGCTATACTAGGAGTGGTATTGATATGTCCGCCCTTCATGGGTTAGTTTGATAATTTGCCCTCTATTTTGATGTTAGTACAAAGACATGGTTACAAGTTTCCTTGCATTTATATCTCCAGTCCAAACGAAATCTCGGATGCATTTGTCTATAGATTTCAGTAAAGACCCAAGCCAAGCATGTATATGGAAACTGTATGCCAAGGTTCCATGAAT
This sequence comes from Sophora flavescens, assembly GCA_030762895.1. Classification (NCBI taxonomy): domain Eukaryota; kingdom Viridiplantae; phylum Streptophyta; class Magnoliopsida; order Fabales; family Fabaceae; genus Sophora; species Sophora flavescens. The sequence continues at coordinate 63,610,978 of CM061062.1, read as the reverse complement.
AATGGATTTGACTAGCTGCAGTTTTCCCATGGCAGAGAGCAAAGATCCTTTCCAACTTGCCATTTTAATCTTGATCTTGTTCACTATAGGCATCAAATGTATCTTCCTAGGGTTGCCTTTAAAGATAGGCACACCAAGATAGGTAAATGGAAACCTCCCTTGACTGAAACCAAGCACATTTGAAATGTCTGCAATTCTGTTTGAATGCAGATTCCCTACATAAAACTTTCATTTGTGCAGACTTAACAACTGACCTGATGCTTGGCCATAGTAGTTAAACAAAGACATCGTAACCTCGCAAATTTTACCTAGTGGCTTTGCAGAATACCATCACATCATCGCATACGAGAATGTGGGAAGGGACTTGAATTCCTTTTGGGCTGTCATAGGCTTGAGTGCACCTGAATTGACCAGGGACGAGATGCCACGACTGATCACCTCCTCAGCTAAGCAAAACAACAGGGGGGAAAGAGGATCCCCCTGCCTAACACCCCTTTTTACAAGAGATGAACCCACTGCCTTGCCATTTACTGAAAAAGAGAGTTTGGCAGCATGAAAAATGGTGGATATATATCCAATCACAAAACTTAGAATCAAAGCCAAATCCTTTAAGAATTGAAAGCAGAAACCTCCAATCTAGTGTATCAAAGGCTTTCTTGAAGTCAAATTTGGGAGCAATATTCCCTCCAAATGTCTTATAATCAAGCAGATTTATTGACTGAGATGCAAGACAAATACATTCAACTATGCTTCTATTTCTTATGAATCCTCCTTGTTGAACAGAAACTAACTTGGGAGCAATAACTGCTAGTCTATCAGTAAGAACTTTAGTAATTATCTTAAACTGAAACTTATCTAAGGCAATTGGCCTATTATCCTCAATTCTATCAGCATTTGGATTTTTAGGGATAGGAACTACTAGATTGGAGTTCATATTGGGATGTAGCCAATTTTGAGAAAAGAACTGAGTTACTGACCTGCAAACATAATTTCCAACCACATTCCAGTACTTTTGGTAAAAAACTCCCCTACAACCATCAGGTCCTAGGGCTCCTTCCCCATTCATGGAAAATATAGTTGCCTTGATTTCCTCATTAGATGGCATGCTAACTAAAACTGAGTTATAAAAAAAACCTATTTAGAGACCGAAGATTTCGGTCGCTAAACATGATAATTCGGTTGCTATATTGTTTAGCGACCGAATTAGCGACCGAATTAAGGGGGTAGCAGAAACCCTGGTGGCTAAATGTTTAACGACCGAACTTGTATTTCGGTCACAAATTTGCGATCGATATTTCGGTCACAAAATTATATATTTCGGTCGCATGCTTAGCTAACCTAATTTGGTGACCGATATTCGGTCGCTATTTCGGTCGCAAATTTTGAATTTTTTTTATAAAAATTTCCTGTAACTTAATCCTACCGACCCAATTTTGTTTTTCAACTATTACCCCATTGATTTTTAATTTCTGATATAAACAAAATACATCAATATTTTTTTTGAATAAATAGAAAACGTAAATATGATGTACTAACGATCCAAAACACCACAGTCAATATGATCAAGAAAACATATACATTAATTAACGCAAGTTTAATAATTGTTTATAAAAAAAAGTTTAATAATGTACTAATTAACGATCAAAACATAAAAACACACCATAGTCAATAAGTACTAATGAAAATATCAAAACTCATCAATCTTCAAAAGGGATGAACATGTAGAAGCGAGAACCCCCAAGGTACTTAAACTTTGCCAATGCACCAGTGGACAACAAATACAACTCCCTGATACCATTTGTATCTGTTGCAAAATATGGGCAATCCTCATGGATTACTATATTCCCATTGAACAGATTTCCGCTTTTGTCTTCAATAGTCACAGTACGCGGTATTTTTTGTCCCCAACGATGGTAGAATGATCGCGGGATTGAAATCAAATCCTGCAAATACACAAGAACAATTTAGTAAATGATTAGTTTATGCCTTAACCATCATTATGTGAATCCGATCGTTATTCTTAAGTTGATGAGATCACTGCACTGGTCTATATGGATGTCTGTCTCAAAACATTTAGTCGGATCCATTTTCTGATAAAACGATAAGGAAAACAAGTCATATGTCTAAAATTCATCAAGTGATAATAAGAAAAGATGTAAAGATCCATGTAGCATACTAGCATGTTAAAATAGAACAAAAAATGCAACTTCACATGCAACTTTACAGATTAGCAAACATAGTAGTTTTCAGGAAAGCAGATGCTTTTACTTCATTTTGAAGGATGGTCATAGAGAGGACTTTTCCTATCGGAAGTGCCTAGATAACCTAGTAAGGATGGTCATCAACAACTATTTCTGGAAAGCTCCATTTCCTAGTGAAACAAATGAGTAGAAAACCAGAGTTGCTTTCATAATATTGTGTACAGAGCTGCTTGCTAATGTGAATAATGTTTGAATGATGACGGCACGTCATGCATGTGCCTGGAAAACTGTGCCTAGCCCTTCATTTTATCTAACCCTATACTTAATCCTTCATTATCTAAGAGACTCGCTTTTGTTGGCTTCAAGAAGAGACTTTCTTAAGCTCATGGACTTTAAATTAGTAAATGAATAATGATCTTATTAACAACAACAAAGTCATGCCATTTACGAACTAATAACACTTTATCAATTCATTCCAATGCTTACAATGTAAATATATACAAATATGATTCCATAATCATTTCCAAACAAGTTATCAACAAATACATATCAAATTATTCTAATTACATTGATTCATTGTTATTGAAAGATTTTTATTTTAAAGAGAATAAACTATTCTTCATAGCAATCCAAATGTATGAACATGCTCAGATATAAGTACTTGCCTTCAATACATTTACATCATCAAACATAAAAGAGATAAGTAGAATTACCAAATGAATCCGATTCAAAATGAGTGAAAAGCTCTCTTGGAATTACAGGCTACAATAATGTTTTTAGATCATTTCATACTCCAACAAAGAATATTTTTTTTTGTTTACAGAGAAGTGAACAAGAACATGAAATCCCTAAAACCCTATTTTGAAATTTTTGAAACAGATTCAGACAAAAACCAACAAATTCATGGATTCCAAACGAATCAAAATACAATACAATCAGAATGCATACACAATACAATAATAAATTATTCACAACAAGTAAACAGCTGCATCACAGAGGCTATAGATCATACTATTGTGAGATATTCCCTGAGGCAATATAACAGAACAATGAATAGCCTTCAAAGACATAAATTCAGCCAATATATGGAAAGATAAACAGACCAGAAATTACAAGTGCCATATTTAATAGAAAACACATCATTAACACAGGGACAATCTTGTTACTGGACATGTTAAACTAGAACGGTCTTCAAACAACTGCCTCAGTATTGGTCATTTGTTTGAACTATAGCCATGAACTATCCATGTTTGAAATTGTAGACACCTAGCACAAAACAAATTGAAAATCCATAGCACACATCCTCACTAACCAATTTAGATGCATTTCACAAAGCAGAACTGAATCTAAATCAAAGACTAAGATGCTGAAATGGAAGGTAATTTCACAGCTAAATCAACAAGAAGCAAACCAGAAGGGTTCTCAGATTAAATTTGAAACATTAAATTGGTACAGTTACACTAATCCTAGTTCTCGCTGCTATCTTTATCTCATCACTTAAATATGCTAATGGATTCAAGTTTCACGGCCAATGCAGTTGGGTGCTTTGAGGCTTTAAAGTTTAAATTATACAACACGACAACAATCAACAAAAAACCAAAACCTGTTTATGTTTCGCAGTCTCACATGCAGCAATGGCATTCTATGGCTCAAGTAAACATCAATTCTAATCTCACAGTCTTGACTTTTGATATTTCAATGCATTCAAAAAAAAGTTACAAAAACAGATTTCTCGTGCTTTCTCAATGAGAGCATCCTAATCCTAATAGGATTGATTAAATAATGACACATGAAAACAAATGATCATCACAACTCACATGAAATACACAAGTAGCTCTTCTCAGTAGTAAGCAATAAAGCAATGAAATACATACAATCCACAAAATTTTTGAAATGAAACAATGAAGCAAAATAAAAAAATGATACATAGAGAGTGCATGGTTACCTCAAGGTAGAGCAGGGAATGCACAAAATGAGGAGAGAAGAGGGTAGGAGGAGCTCTGCACGTGGTAACCGGAGGGCTGCGTGTTGGTAGCCGGAGTATTGGTCGAAGCACTGAAACGGAGGGGGGGGGGGGGGGGGGAATTAAAAAGAGAGAAGGAAGAGGGGAAAGGAAGAAAGGAGAGGAAGTGATGGAATAAGAGGAGGAGGAGGACGGAGGCTTACCGGAGATGACGGTGGTGGTGCGCACTGCGGTGGTGGCGATGGTGACTGGCGGCCTGACGAGGCGAGGGAGAGAAAACGGGTGAGGGTGGAAGAGATGGCAGAAATGAGGAAGAAGGGAAAGATTTCACGACTTTAGGGATTTATAATTTGGCGACCGAAATAATCGGTCGCTAAATCGGTCGCCAATCACTTAAATACAAAATCGGTCGCTATATTCGATCGCGGGATCTCTGTTTCTGAATTTAGTTTACCGCTCTTTAGCGACCGAATTAATATCGGTCGCTAAATGAGTTAATTTGAAATTTGAATTCATAAATTTAGCGACGGATTTTTAAATCGGTCGCTAACACGCGCTGTTTTAATTTTTTTTACACGCCGTTTAGCGACCGAATTATTATCGGTCGCAAATGTAAATACAATTTAACCGTTGCATTTAATTCGGTCACCATTTCAGTCGCTAAAAAGGCATAAAATTTCTGACTTTTAAGTTCCTTTATTTAGTGACTGAAATAGCGACCGATAACTCTGCTACGCTCTATTTCGGACGCTATTTCGGTCGCAGTATTAACTCTAATCAGTCTTTCATGTAGATCCTACAATCGGTCGCCATTTCGGTCGCAAAAAGCAACCAAAAAATTCGGTCACTATTTTCGGTCGCTAAACAACATTTTTTTTGTAGTGTATCTTCATTGGAAACAAGATTAGGAATCACTTTTCCAATTAAATCATTTTCTGTACATTCATTCTCTGAAGCATATAAGGAAGAGAAATAGCTTAACACATGATGTTCAATCTCGGCAGGCTCACTAAGAACAACATGTTCTTGCTTCAAAACAGACAATAATTTAGTAGCATTCCTAACTTTAGCCACTCTATGGAAGTAAGCTGTATTTCTGTCACCCTGAGCATGCCAAGCAATTCGAGCCTTTTCTTTCTAGAAACTTTCTTGAAAAGACAATGCTTGTTGAAGTTCCAACTGAGCCTTAACCTCCTTATCCTGCAGCTCCTCAGACCAACCTAAAGCATTGATTCAGTTCTAGATGGCATCCACATCTGCCAGAGCTTTATCCACCCTTAGATGAACATTGCCAAAAACTGTTTTGTTGCATGTTTTCAATTCATCTTTAAGAGCCTTTAATTTATGAGCAAGGATTGACATAGGAAAACCAAAGAAAGGCCTATTCCAAACATCTGCCACAAGCCTAGAGCAATCTTCATGATCTGTCCACATGCTCAGGATTTTAAAGGGATCGGGATGGAAACCAACTCCTTTTTTTTAGATCCAACAAAATAGGATGATGATAAGATTTACTCCTAGGAAGAGTACAACAAGAGGTAGAATGCCAAAATGAGAGCCAACTGTCATTACACATAGCCCTATCTAACCTTTTTTGAGTATGAGCAGCTCCTCTTCTACCATTACTCCATGTAAATTCAGAATCTCTAGTTAACAAATGAGTCAAGTTATTCAGATCTGTCCAGCTTTTAAACTCTGCACAAGACACATTCAGAGGCAGATTGCTACCTCTTTGCTCATGAGAGCCAAGAATAGCATTGAAATCACCAATATAGCACCAAGGACCATCATACAAATTCTGTAAACTTGTTAATTCATTCCATAGAGACCTTCTTACATGAGATGTGGATGCATAAATGGAAGATATGTAAAATTGCTGACCATCAACCATGAAGGAAAGGGACACTTGCTGAGCTGAGTTGTCTATGACAGTTGGAGAAAAGTTTTCAGAACATAAACACCAAATATTGGGGACAGGCCTATTGTTGACAATAATAAGCTTCAACATCAAACATTTCCATAAACCAACATTAACTTGATCCAAAGAAATCCAGGGTTCAGAAACAAATAAAACATCAGGCTTATGCAATTCCTCTAACATTCCAATAGAGGATTCTCATTAAAAAACTGGGGAGTCAACAATGCCTTGTTTCTTCTGCTGCTTTTTTAACTTCTTTTTCTGGCTTTTGGTTAGAACCTTTTCAAATTGATTTGCATCAGTTATGTTTGCATTATCATTGATCTCCTGATCCTCTCCATCATTGGCCTATAACTTTGAACCGATGGCTAGATCCTTGTGCACTGAAGTAGGGTGCACTGGAGTAGGAATATCATCCCTTGAAGACTCAACACCATTACTATCATCATCAACAGTAGTTAAGTCCTTCTGCACAGATAAGGGAATATTCTCCCTAGAGGATTCAGCTTCAAAACTATCATCAACAACAGCATCTCTAGTATCCAGAGAGTTAGGGACATGTTCTGGAATTTCTGAGGAATGACCCTGCCCATTATGATGACTAACAGGAAAGGGAATTTCCTCAAAAACAGTCTCTACATTATCATCTTCACTGCCTGCCACATAATGTCTCTCTTCATGCTGTGTTTCTTCTACAAAGACTGGATCAATCGATCTTCTCAAATCTTTATCTACCACCTGATCAGGCCCAAAAAATAGGATCTATGACTTGAGCAGGAACATCTGCATTAACTTCAGGATGATTACCTTCCGCATTCTCTCTCTCAGTCATCAAAACATCATTATTAATATTATTCTTAGGAATGTATTGTTGAACTACCTTTTATGGACCAGATTTATTGAAAGAGTCTACTTGCTTCCTTTTGCAATTATCAATAACATGTCCTATCATTCTATAGGAAGAACAAAAGGCAGGAAGCCTCTCATACTGAATTGCAACAATAAAAACAAAACCTTGTCTTTCTACCATAATTTCATCCCTTAACGGTTTTGAAAGATCAATGTCCACCAAGACTCTTGTAAAGTGTCCAAGAGTTCTCTTAGGGTTTGCATCATCCAATGATAAAGGAATTCCAATTCCTCTTGCGATGGCGAATAAAATCTTTGGCCTCCAGTACTCTTGAGGGGGACCAAATATACGGACCCAACACTGGATGTTTGTTTGCTTTACCTTAGATGGATTAAAATCTGGATACCAATGGAACAATCGCATCAGACCTGGTTCAAGATTCCAAGATCCCACGGAAAGAATCTTCCTAAGGTCCTCAACAGATGAGAAGGAGAACTCAAAGAAACCATTTCCCATCGGGATAACCTTCCAAATACGAATGGGTCTCCATAGCCTATCTAGCTTGGATCACAAGTCATCAAATTTGATAGGGGCATCACCCTTCGACAAGAGTATTCTGCCATGTAAGTTATTTTTGTACCCTTCTAAACCTTTGAGATATTCATCCTCCGGTATTTGGACTGTAAGCTTTTCCCCCTTAAGGCATGGCTGCCGATCATGGAGAGGATGTGGGGGAGGAGGATAAGATGATTCAGGGAAGAGAAGTTGCCATTGACAAGCATCGACTAAAATATCCTTATTCAAATTTTTTTTCATTCTAAAATTATAAGGGTATTAAAGTAAATTAGTTGTAAAATCCTTCTCAACCCCTCCTGAACCAAAAAAGAATATTGTTATTTCTTCCCTCCTCCACTCCCCTCATTTCAACTAAACAAATGTCTGATTTAAATTCATCTCTTCCCTTCTCCTCCCCTCCCCTTGTTTGAACCTAACATAGCCTTAATTTCTTTCAAGTCCAACAAGGGAAACAATATAAGCCTTCTCCGATAAGGTTTACCTAATATTTGAAGACATGTTGTCTTCATAAAAATACAAGCTTGCTTCTACTATGAAACCCTATATGTGACTTAAATTATAAAATATTGTAATAAATGTCAATTTAGGGTTTTTCAGTTACCATATATACTATATATGATATTTTTATCCTTTTGTTGATTTAGTAAAAAATAATAAATAACATGCACGATGAATGGGTTATTAATTCTGTGTTAATTTGGTTAATTAGTTGCACTCAGTGAACTTAATTAAAGATAGAATAATAATTGGGTTTGGTCTAACGATAGTTCTAGTTCTTTTACTGCACAATCTACACATTCTTTTATACTATAAATTGTTTGGATAGTAACAATTATTTGTTGTCTTCTTCTGATTCGACTGTACTTTTAAGCATTATTGGAAATGATTAACTTCTCCAATAGTGCTTGTCTTTCCTGACAACTTTATTGGACCATATCCCCCAATAGATCCATTTACACAACAATCACTACAATAGATTCGAGAAGTAATAGCATTTAAATTCATCATCTTATAGCGCTTTCAAGCGTTATCTATGTTGACGCTATTGAAAGTTGTAAACAAGATAGAGGTTCTAATGCGTTATCATAGATTTAACTACAATAATGCTTGTCCAATGAAACACTATAGTAGTTCACACAAAAATGTGCAACCAGGAAGTGCTGTTGACGTGGGTTCATAATAAGGATAGCGCTATCTTAAAAATGCGCCATCTTAGTAACCCAAAAACTATAGCGCGGTCTCACTAAAGCGCTATCGTAGTTTGAACTACGATAGCATTTTCATTAAAAAAGGTTGTCTATTATCCACCTTTTTCTTTTAATCGGTATTTCATAGCTGCTTTCTGCATTCACCATCATACAAGAATTTGACTAATCAAAAACAACATTCAGCTTATAAAAAAAATATAGAATTGAAAATTTAACATTCTAAAAATAGCATTAAGCATTCAACACCAATCCTACCCTTATTGCAATCAACAAAATCGACCATAATAAAACTTTGGGTCTTAAAAACATATATGATAATGCAAAAATAAAAATATACATTCCAATGAATATACCAGAATTCAACAATCAAAAGATTAAAATGCCTATGCGTTACTGATACAAAAAAAAAGATCTAAAAAGATAATGACAATTAACCTTCCACTAATGTATTGTTGTCATCCAAAATAAGTCAGTAATAAGAAGCATGTTCCGCTCTTGTGTCTGAATCAACCTACATAATAAAAAAATTTAATTACCAACACATGTAGAATACTTGAAATATTTGAAAAAGTTCACGAAACCATTGGTCGGTGATAATAATGGAACTCACATAGAGAAACCTTCCAATAGCAAATTGTTACCCTCCACTCCCACATATAGGATGATTCAAGAATGCTTAGTCAACTCTGAAATTCATTAACAAGAGACAAGACAATAGAGGTAGACTTAAAACAAGCTTAAGCTTTCTTACAAATGTGCCAAATACCAACTTACATTAATAATGTTGTCATGGACATAGGTAACCCTAAGTAGCCACCAAATGTCTGCACTGTTAGGTATTACAAATGCCAAGTCTTGGACAGAGGTAACCCTAAGTAGTCATTTAACAGAGGAAATACCAACGAAAATACTGAAAGTAACCCTAAACATTTCAAATGGTAAAGGTGAACAGACTTAACAGAGAAGACTTACCACAGTTAGGGAAGGTCAGAAGTCCTCCACTCTATCAAAGTCTGAAATAACTGTGGTCTATCACCTCCTCACCTACTCCAAAATCAATTCCATTCCTCATCATGGAATATGTAAGATACTGTATTCGCAAGAATTATGGAAGCATCCCCCATGGAATGCTCTTTACTAGGTTCTTCGCACATCATGAAGCCTATTGGCATGTAGCATCCTTAGAGTGTCCCAATTCCCTCGACACTGCCTTCCTAAGGGGCATGGGTATTCAACCGACTCCTCTCGTGATTGATTCTTCTTCAGAATCTATGTATCCAGAGCCTGCCTCACCATTGTCTCCATCTAAATCTGACATGGAGGAGATTCAATCAAAAAGAAGGGGTGAGTATAGAGAAGCCTACCCCACGCTCCAGCTTACTCATCAAGTTAGGGAAAGCTTGAAATATCATCATGAAAAAGGAGAAGAAAGGAGTGAGGGCTATTTTTGTATAAGTTAATTTTTATTATTGAAATACTATATTTTCAATACATTTTTTTATTGTTCTGTATATATAGGCTATCCTAATCACTATCTAATTAACTTTAACTCTCAATATCTATCAAGTAATGAAAATTGAATACATTGACAAACTTAGAAGTTATGAAATGTGTATGACTAACTTAGAAACTTTAAGCAAAAATTTAAAGCTATTTATCATTAATTGTGATAGAAAATGACAAGAACCAAATAAAAGTAACAAAAATTGTACGAGTAACTTAAAAGTTTTAAGGAAATATGCAAGGCACGCTTCTAAGGTTGAAGTGTGAGAGTGTGGTCAAAGAGAAAGGTTTCAATTTTAAAATAAGGAAATGATAGCCCTTCTTCAAACAAGTGTTTTTTTACTAGTGCTTTCTAAACGAAAATCTATTCATGATTGACCATTTAATAGCGCCTTCTTGGATAAGTGCTGTTTAAACTATTTCCTTTCGTTTTCTTTAAAAAAATATTTTTCATTCCTTTAAATTTGTAACGAAAGTAGACCATTCAGTTTGTCACATGGTGTTTTTGAGTTCCTCACACTTCATCCGATGCCATTAAAACCAAAATTTGTTAAAAGGATAAGGATTGCACTTGCTGAGATCAAATACAATGATATCTTAAACTAATATGGAAGCAAAAGCAGTAATTTGAAGTTTGAAGTGTGCATGATTGTGGACTGTGCAGTCATAGAGAAAGGTATCAGTTTTAAAACATTGAAATGATAGAGCATATCCGAACAAGCGCTATAATAATCCTATTTAATAGCACATTCTTAACAAAAGCTATTCATGATGGACCTCTTAATAACACTTCCTTTAATAATCACAATTAAAACATTTTTTTAAATGAACATTTTTCATTCCTTTAAAATTTTAATGCAAGAAGAAGTTGAGAAAAAATAATGATATTTTCCTTTACATTTTCACGTGTTACAAATTCCTTTTTGAATTCTCACAGTGATGACAATGAAAAGTTGTTAAACGGATAAGGATTGCACTTGCTAATAAAAAATACCTTCAAAGAATATTTAATTTCTATTTTATTTCACTTCAAATACATTGTTTGAGTTTGTTGTTAAAATAATATAAAATATAGATAAATGAAATGAAATAGAGAAAATGATGAAGAACACCAAAACTGTTTATAGTTTGAGACGTGTACAAGACACTATCCTTAAGGATTATTTCGCCACAAAAGTAATTATAATGCGAATATCCCTAGGATTTAATAGACTCTTCCGAAATAACAATATTATTCTAGGTATACAGAACAAGAATATTATCAACTCTCACACAAAAAAGAGAAAAGAAGAGAAGAAAAAAATTTTCCTTTTACAACCACCTAAAATATTTAGACTTTCAAAACCATTTTCTAGTCTCTACACCAACATCATTCTTAGGTGGCGTTTGTTACAAGTTTTATAAAAATATTCCCAGGAATGTTAGCATGGGAATAAAAGTTTCCCATGTTTGGTAAAAGTTTTAAAAAACTATTCTCAGGAATAAAAGATACCCGGGAATAAAATTAGTGAATGATAGTTAGAAACTTGGGAAAACTCTATTCCCATGTGTGAAGGTGGGAACGAAAGATTCCCGCAAATGTGATTCACAAGAATGTAGTTTGCCTGCGAATAAAACATTCTAGATACCAAACGCCACCTAGCTTTTGTTCTGTATATATATGCTCTTTTCTCCTCAAAACTTCTCTTTACTAATAAAACACCTGCAAAAATAAGAAGTAATAATTGCCCCTCCAATTTCAACATTAAAATTCATGTACGTTGCACCCCAATTGGACGGTTGATATCTCATCAATTTGCATTGAAAATTAATTTAAAAATTAAATAGAAATGAAAAGAAAAAACTTTAACAGAAAATTAGAGAAAATAAATAATCATAAAGGTAAACAAATAATGATAAATGATGGTAATAAAGAAAATTTAAAACCTTTTAAATTTCAAACAAATTATTTTAAAATAGTATAAAATATTCAACAGAGTTTAACAATAAAAAATTTAATACAATATCACTGGCCATTCTTTTCAGCAGCATATGTTGGTGGTAAGGGAGAAAACAAAATGGAGTGTGAGGAGATAAATAAGACACTTAAATTGTGGCTTTGCTTTAGTTGTGTCTTCTGACTCCCTTCAAGATGCCACATATCCCTTCTGTGTCTGAATCTACACATACAGTCACTGGGGCATCATTGATTCTCATTTCATGTGGGCATTTAACGACCCACTCTCATATCATTTAGTCGTTTGTCATGCCAAAAGAAAGATTTGCTGCTAGAAAGGCTCCCCATTATGTCTTGTATTGCACCTTATGGTCATAGGCATTTGGGTGGCATTCACGTATTTTTTTTGGTCATCTGTGATGACATTTAGGATTGGCCCTCTTCTGGCCCTCATCTGGACATTAGTCATGACACATGACAAAAATATATAAGAGTGTTGGCCTCTTCTGGAATAATAAGAACACAGAAGAATACATGAGGAGATTTTATAAAATTTGAAGTATAGGATAAGAACACAAAAGAGGATTATTTATAGGAGAAATTGGATTAGGTTTAGGAGCGTTTGTTTAATAGCTATTAAGGCAAAATTGATTATAGACAATTTTCTATGCATTGAATGTTGAATATCGAGTTTTCTGTGCAGAGAGTTTATTATACTTCCATCAGTTCTATGAACTATGTCAACGCCCAACGACTATGGGCGGAGAGTTGGTAACCTAGAAAGTGTAGTTTTAATTCGAGGAAAAGATAGCTTTTTTCCATTCATGCGCTATGATAGTTACCACTACCATAGAATTTGTCCAAATAAATGCTATTAACATGGTCTATTATGATAGCACTTCCATGGTTATGCGCTATTATTGATGTTTGGGGTAAAGAATGTTTTTTTTCAAAATAGGTTATGGAGTAAAAATAGCGTTTTAACAGTGAACCGCTATTAAAGGTTTATAATTTAGTATTGTTCCTATTGATGAGCGCTACTAAAAACTTCTACGAATTTTTTCAGAGCGCCTCTTGTCGAAGCTGCTATTAAGTATGCACTTTTAAATCCCAAATCTGGCGTAATGAATAGTGACTAAAGTGAGCATAAAAATGCAAGTTAAATTTTAAATGTGAGAAGAAAACTTTGAGTTAAGAAAAAGGAAGGTCCAATAGAAAACATTACAAGTATAGGGAGGTACCATCGATAAGGAAAGAGAATGCCTAGAATAGTTAAAAGAGTAAAAGGAGAAATAACTACTTACAAAATGTAAGTGTAGGTAAAAGTGTTAGGAAAATGCTGGTCGATACGAAAATGGTTTTCATATTTTCATACAGCTCTAGGAACCGAACCCAATAGGCCAGTCGGGCTCATTGAGCCGGGTCAAAAAGACCTGGTTTTTTTCATGCTGGTATTTAAGGAGCCCAACTCGGCCTAAAATATGGGTCGTTCGGGTGAGCCCATCGTGCCGGGCCAAAATTGACAGCTCTATAGGAACGTTGATCTAAACTCATCTTTGGATTTTATTTTATTTTTTAAGCTTAAAGTTATAATCAATGAATATTAAAAAAAATGCCCATTTGCCTATTAGTCGAATTTAGAAGAAGCAGAGTTTGTACGATATAGCGTAATTCATAGTTTTAACATCCTTAAGGAGCCTATTTATCTACCAACTATGATAGGCATCCATATCTCTCTCTATTACATTGTTGCGTTGTTTCCATCATGTTCTTGAGAAAAAAATATTTATTAGGAGAAAGTTGATTAAATAGAAAGGAAAATTGGAGAATTTGTAAAAGATATTAATATTTGATATTGAATTAATGATGAGAGAGTATATGAGGTATCTTACTAATTACATTAGATTTTATATACTAAATTTTATAAGTAAAATTATATTTTTACCATTAAAAATATTAATTAATTTTTAATTATATATTATATAATTAATATAATACTTAAAAAAGTAAATAGCTCAAACATAATCTTAGTGTGCATCAATACAATAAGAATTTAAGATTAACTTATGGTGTATTTAGAAAACTTAATAAGTAAAATATTTAAAGGAAATAATGCACTTGAAGGTTATATACATGTTGTGTGTAAGAAACTAAAAATTAAGCAAAGCCACACATACAATAATTTCTCTTAATACACCCCAACCGCTTTGCACACCAACCTTTACAGCTATTGACACCAATATACGCATTAAAGTCTCAGATTTTGTTTTCCCCTCAAATGGAAGGTTATTTAAACAATATTGCATTGTAAAATTTGCCTAATTGTTATACTGACAATGCATACTGTATCCAGTTGTGTGGCGATCAAATCAACTATATGTCAAATTAGTCTGTATAAATAACCTAACGACTGGAGTAAGAAAATCACAAGAAACTTGTGTTTCTCTTTTTTCTGTCATGACCATGACTAGAAAGAAGGTGAACCTCACATACATAACCAATAACTCAAAGAGAAAGGCAACATTCAAGAAAAGGAGAAATGGTCTGATCAAGAAGATTGATGAGATCAGCACCCTTTGTGGGATTGAGGCTTGTGCAATAATATATAGTTCCAATGAGCCTCAGCCAGAGGTTTGGCCATCCCATATGGGGGTCCAAAGCGTGGTCTCTAAGTTTAGGAGAATGCCTGAACCGGAACAAACAAAAAAGATGTTTACTCAAGAGAGCTTCTTGAGGCAAAGCATCATGAAGGCCCAAGAGCAGCTGAAGAAAAAGAAGGGTGAAACTAGAAGGAAAGAGATGTCCCTTCGCATGTTTCAATGTTTGAGTACTGGGAACATTGTTGACAATGTTAACATGAATGAACTGGCTGATCTCACGTGGCTGATTGATCAGAACCTGATGGACATTGAAAGGAAGGTCACTAGTTTCCAATCCCACGAGGGGACATCGGTTGTTGCAAATGGAGCTGAAGCCATGTATGAAGGTGTTAATGTCCAAGGGATGATGGAGACTCACCTGGACGCCATACAAAATCCGCATTGGTCCATGGAATCAGTCAATGGAGGTGGGAATATTCCATTTGGACATGTTAATCTCCCAAATAATGACATTTGGCCTGGAACATATGTCCCTTGAAGAATGTTCTTCATATTCAAGAGTCTCTCTTCTGTACTAGGATTTTTTATGTCTTTGGTCTTTGAATATGTCTATGCTTAGGCACAATAATTGGTCATGGTCCTATTTTAATTTAAGCATGTTTGTGCAATGTTTGAAAAACATAGTTGGTAATTGTCGTTTGAAAATGTTTACTCTCAAAAAGTGGGAGTAAGCAGTGGAATAAATAGAGACTCTTGTTCGTGTCCTTTTTATTAATTTTTTACAGTGCACCAAGGATATCTCTAATATGCTTGATAAACTCACTTGTCTATCAACTATATTGAGGCTGAAACCCTTTCTACCTATTTAATTCTACCGGAGTTCATTAAAAAAAAATTGGCAACCTTTATTTTTCTCTAGAAGACTAAACCGATGGAATCATAAAAATACTTTAAAAATTTGAAAACAAAACCAATAACCAAGCACAAGGGTCACTAAAAACTTGTTTAAGAATTCTTTTTTACCTAAGTTCACACAAACCTCAATGGAATGTCACCAACAACGTCTTAAAAAAATATGGTTAACAAAACAAAGAAAAATTTAAAATAATTTCCAGTGACACTAGACATCAATAAATTTAAAGTTTAATATAAATTTAAATTGGCACAAAAAGTTTAAAAAAATAACTTTAATTTTTTTTGACACTAAAATTGAAATAAAGTTCAATAAATTGAAAACAAAACATAAAAAATATTTAAAAAAAACTTTTGTGACCTAGTGCCACAAGAAATAATAATAATAATAATATAAAATTTTCAAGCAGTACTAAGAAACAGGAAAGGGAGGACGAGTGATGCTTTTTAGTTCCAAAATTTATAGATGAACTAATGTGCTCAAAAATATAATCAACCAATCAAATGAAAGAAGATCCAAAAATCTCAGTGGTTTAAAGATAAAATGGGTAATGCTTATTTGTACAAACGACTCTCATAACGAAAAGTATGAATATACATCCTAAAACTTTGGTAATGCTAAACAACAATCGTCGGACACGCTAAAGCCACACTCTAAGCTCTTTGTTTGACGTGTTTTACGATTGCTTAATGGAGGTGGAGGCGGACATTGATTGAGACATCCTGATGCCCCAATAAAGAAGAACCTAATTAACTAAGCCTTAATCCATTATTAACGTTAGCACGCTTTATTATAGACGAAAATATTATAATAATAATAAAACCGTAAAGATATAAAATGATTAAACATGCACAAATAGTAAATAGCAAACATATATACAATATATATAAACGTCATCAAAGTACGTGAAGTCCCTAGCAGAGGGACCATAACCTATCAAAAACTATACAGACTCCGCTCAAAGAAAAAGATACAAAAACTGGTCATAGAAGTGTACAATAGAAGTCCTACACTACCTAGCCGCCTCACCAAAAATACATCAAAATATTAAAATACGCTCAAAGAGGCACAACCTAGCAAATGCATCCGACAGATCCATATCACAGCCGATATGGACGTCTAGAAATACACTCTCCCTTGCCGAAGCGACATCAATAAACTCTAGTGTCTCTGGCTCTAGGCTCCAAGACTGACTCATCACTACTCTTCACCACCCTGCAGCGATGAAAGAGATATATGGTCTGCACACTCCTCTGTCTCCTGCCTCTCTGCACCATGGCCACATGGCTCCTAGCCTCATACCTATCCACCATGTTCCACATATCATCAAGGAACTTCCTCTAACAGGGTGGATACAACATCTCTAGGAAAGGCAAATGATGGGTGTGGACTCCGGCAAGTGTACCGGATTCGTCGTCAAGTAATAAAAAGATCGATCCCACAGAGACCGTGATCTCAAATAACAACTAATTATTAAATCAATTAAACTGGACTATATAAAAAAGGATTTTGAAAAGATTTGATTTTTGTAATAAGAATTAACTAGGAAAATCAGATATTTAAGAATGCAATCAATTAAAACAGGAAAGTAAATCAATTGGGGGGTTTTTCAAATCTAAAGAGATTCCTAGGAATTGGGTTACCAACAAGATTGTTCATGTTACCAAATTGACTACCCCTTGTTAATTATCAAAATTGCTTTGAAGGCGAATTTATCCTAAATAAGTTAATGCTCCCTCTCGGGTTACAAAAACCGTGCCCAATTAAACCAACCCCTACTCTCGTGGTAATTGAATTTAGATTGAACCCTTTAAGTTTTGTGACAATTCGTGAACCCTTGAAGGACCGCTTCTAACTCTCGTGATTTAAGTCCTAAGTTTGATTCCTATAGATCCAATACCTAAGTTCACCGCTAGGTTCCTCCTTAGAGTATCTATGACATGCAAATAAGTGCGCACCAGATTCACAAGTAATTCATGCGATAGAAACCAAATCGAAAGTGAAATCGAAATTAACAAAGGGAAAACATCAATTCATGACATAAAACAGATCTCGGGCATAGCCCCAATCCCTAGAAATAAAGCTACTACTAAAGCATGGCCATGCTGATGGCAAGCTTGATTAACAAAAACATGAAATAAAACCCAAGAGAAGAGAAGAAGAAGAAGAAGAAGAGAATCATAATTTTGCCTAAGTGTAGCAGCCCAAAAGTCCCTAAAAAGTCCCCTTATTTTCGAGCCTAAGTGCTCTATTTATAGATTAGGGCAACTTGAATCCCAGGCAATCACAAATTCAGATCAAATCAGTTTCTAATGATCCATATATCATGCGTCACGGCCGTGATGGCCATCACGGCTAGGCCGTGACGGGTTCTACCTTGGAGGTTGCTTCACTGGTTGGTCTGTCACGGCGGTGACCACCATCACGCTAGGCCGTGATCAGTTCTGCTTGTGAGGGTCTGGTTCAGTTGGCATGTCACGGTCGTGATGGACATCACGGGTTGGCCGTGACCAGTTCTGACTTTTCCATTCTTTCTTTTCAGCTCTACTCGATCATGGCCGTGATGGCTGTCACGGCTAGGCCGTGATGGGCTCTGTTTGGCTCATTTTCTTCACTTTTCAAGCCCCATCTTCATGCAAGCTCCACCATGGTTAATCTTGAGAATTTTGATCCTTAATTCCTGCACAACAACACCACAAAACCGCCTTACCCGTTCCAAGGTAAAAACTAACCAAAATCAAATTAGAAATGCCTAAACTATATGAAAATGCATGCAAAATGTCAATGAAATATGAGGTGAAATCACACTCATCAATCGCAAATGCTAAGCGATGAGGTACGGGCCATCTAAGTGGAAATAAAGACCTCCTCCAAGACGCACGTAGAAACTAACAAGGCTGATGTAAGTCATGAAGAACTGTGAGTAGTCGACTTGCCACCCACGGTCATCATGATATACAATCTCAATAGATCCGAGGGTTGGGATCCTGGGCGGGATCTTCTGCAGATAGTGTAGTGGCTTATAATCCTGCCACACAGCTGTCCTCGTCCCCGTCTCTCGCTGCTCATCTATTGTACCGATACATACACATAAAGAATAGAGAAAGAAGGGAGATACACATATATTTGTACAAGTAAAATGTTGTGTGCCTTTTTCTTAGTGAACAAAGTTGTGTCAACTTTACCTTTTTTAAATCATTTTTCATTGAGAAAATTACTTAACCTTTCATACCAAGCTCTAGGAGCTTGCTTTAAGCCATATAGTACTTTAGATAGTTTATAAACATATTCAATAAATATTCTTTCTTTATTGTTACCCATTTTGTGTTTGGAGAAGACTCTATGTCATGATTCCAATTTTTGCTCTTGACCTTCCACCACACCTACAAAACAAAATTTTATTTTTGTGCTATAGGTACCCAAATCTGTTTGGGTCCTTTGAGTTAGTTGCAGCAATAGTTTCTTTAGGAACCCATATATACTTAGATTTATTGTATGCTGATTTTCTGTATTGACATGTAGAAGCTGTGTGACCTTTTCTAGCACAGAAATAGCATTTAACAAATGGTGTGTTTGATGTCTTAGGTGCAACAAAAAATTTCTTGAAAGATTTCTCATGTATCTTAGGTTTATAGCCTATTTCAGCCTTATGATAAACACACTTTTGCTGTCCTAATAAAGCATTCAAGTTATCTCTACCATTTGTAAACTTGGCTAAGTCATTTTTCAGGTTTTTAACTTCTTTAGTCAATGTACAACACTTAGAACAATTAGAGCTAGTAACTCTAGATAGATCACCATTCAAATGATTTATATGTTTCTCCAACTTAGGAAAATTATCACATATAGGTGGTTCCAAAATAGTAGCCAATCTTTCTTTTACAGTACAATTTTGTTTTTAATTCATCTAGCTTTGTTTAAAACAGAATTTTTCTCTTCTAGGCATGTGATGGTTTTCTTAGACTTAATTAGCAATCTAGCAAGTCTAATGGATTCTTTATGAAGTTCTTCAAAAGCATTTTTCAATTCATCATAAGAAGGTTGATAATTAGAACTTACTTCACTTTCTGAATCACTATGATTGCTGGCCATCAAGCACAAGTTTACCTCCTCAGATTCAGATTCTTCAGTGGATTCTAGATCATTATCATCCCAAGCAATGTAGGCCTTTCTTGGCTTTCTCCACTTATTGTCCTTTGAGTCAAACTTTTCTGTTATGTCCTTCTTTTGCAGTTTTGGACAGTCAAGCTTCATGTGGCCAATCTTTCCACATTCATAGCATGTGATGTTGTTGGAAGAGTTATCACCTTTGCTGAAATTTTTCCTTTGAAAAGTGGATGACTTTATTTTGAAGTTGCCTTTCTTCTTTAGGAACTTCTTGAATTTTCTAAATAGCATTCCCATCTCTTCTTCAGATTCTGCCTCTTGTGCTGAATCATCATCATCACTGTTTTCTACCTTTCTGACTTGTGATTTCATAGCCAATCCCTTTTTATTTTTGTCAGTTTCTTCATTCTCATTTAGTCTGTTCAACTCCAATTCATGCTCTTGCAGTTTTCCAAACAATGTGGCAATGATCATTGATGAGAGGTCTCTAGATTCTGAGATTGCAGTGACTTTAGGCTGCCATTCCTTGCTCAAGCATCTCATTACTTTGTTAATTTGATCCTCATTTGATATAGCTTTTCCAAGACCAGTAAGTTGGTTGACAATGTGAATGAATCTCTTTTGCATTTCAGTCGTAGGTTCTCCTTGCTTCATTCTGAACAGATCATACTCATGTGTGAGGGTGTTCATTCTTTCTCTTTTGACATCTGTGGTTCCTTCATGTGTTACTTGCAATATATCCCATATCTCCTTTGCTGATTTGCAATTTGAAACCCTGAAAAACTCATCACGACTTAAAGCAGATGTTATAATATTCTTAGCACGTGCATTATATTGAACTCTTTTCTTATCATCCTCATTCCATATAGTTTTAGGCTTATTTCTTGGAGCACCATTAGCATCTACAGTGGAGGGGACAAATGGTCCATTCTCTACTGCATCCCAAATGTCTACACATGCTGCCTCAAGAAAGATTACCATTCTTTCCTTCTAATAGACATACTCAGATCCATTGAAGGCACGAGGGTGTGTAAGGGAAACCCCTTCATTCAAACAGTCATTGGAAGCCATACTCTTATAGCTGTTAAGCCAAACTTAAGAGTTTAATGAATGGTTTATATAAAATCTTGAATAGAAGGTGATGAGGATAAGAAAGATTAATCCCAGAATAGATTCAGGTTCAAAACTCAGTAATAACAAAATACAGAAACAGATTAAGCCTTTAAAGATTAAGAACAAGTTATGCAAGTTTCAGATACAAGCATTAACAATCAAGAACAAACTTGCAGGTTTCAGTTTCAGTATATGATGCAAGATTCAATTCAAATATTGATCCTTTAGAATAGAATTGAATACACAATTATTATTACAATTTACTCAAGATTCAATACTGATTATCCAGATCAAGAACTGATATCAATTGAATACTTAGAACATCAAGATCACAGTTATATGCGCAAGACAGAAATTAATGAGTTTGAGTTTAGAGATACCACACAACCAGATTTATCCTGGTTCAGTAACCACCATTGTGACCTACATCCAGTTCCCACTCCACCTGTGGTTTTTCACACACTAACACAACAAGCTTTAGCCAGGTAGCTTGAAAAACCTTTACACCACAGAGCACTCCTTCACCTCGAGATACCACACTCTTGTGAAGAGCCTCAATGTTCTTCCTTAGGGATACCTCACCCTAATCACTCAGAGAGACTCCCTCTCTCTTTACAATGAAATAGAACAAAAAATTGATTCCTAACTCTCAATAGTCAGATATACAAATTGAAGCACTTATGAGAATGAAACACTCCTTTTCACAATAAGCTCAAGAAAGAAGATGAATAATTTTCACAATTTATTTCTCAAATTGATTTCATAAACTTTCTGATTGTGTTTAATATATTGTTCTTGTTAAAAGTGTTCCTTTGATCCATCTTTATATAGAAAACAAGTTATAGTCGTTGGGATCAATTAAAACAGATTTGAGTCTGATAACAGAATCTGTTTTCTTTATTCTGGTTCTTGAAATAAGATTCTACATCGGTTCTTATAGAATTCGGGTCCATCTTGAAAATAAGCACGTCCATCTAGCCACATCAGCAGACGGAAGTACTAAAACACAAAGTAATTGGACGAGCTCCAATTAGTAGACGAGCTTCATATCCCATGCCATTGGATGGAGCTTCTTAATAAGGACTTAGCAAGTCCAAAGACTAGTGTGGACGAGCGCTTCTGTCACTTGTGTCAACCAGCGCTTTTGTCACTTTAGTGGACGAGCACTTCTGTTACTTTAGTGGACGAGCGCTTCTATCACTTTCGTGGACGAGCGCTTGTATCACTTTAGTGGATGAGCACTTCTGCCACTTTAGTGGACGAGCACTTCTGTCACTTTAGTGGACGAGTGCTTCTATCACTTTAGTGGATGAGCACTTCTGTCACTTTAGTGGACGAGCGCTTGTGTCACTTTAGTGGACGAGCACTTCTGTCACTTTAGTGGACGAGCACTTCTGTCACTTTAGTGGCCGAGCGCTTCTATCACTTTAGTGGACGAGCACTTCTTATGAAATCTTATTTCCAAAAATCATTTTCATTAACGAAAACTTATTCCTTTTAATGCAGGTTGTGAAAATTGATTTTCTTCATGCATCTTTTTTGTTGAGCTATTTTGTGACTAAGAGATTTCTTTCTCTTACAAATCATCTAAGACTTAAATCTAAAATTCTCCGTTAAGCTTTTGTCTTGATGATTCCTTGATCTTTCTCTTTGTTCTTTTCATTCCTCCATGTAGCTCTTTTGATTTCTTCAAGTTCTTCCTTGAATATTTTCCTTGAATTTGCTTAATGAACTTGTTGATCACTGCTTCATACCTGTCTTTGAAAATTGACACTAAAACACTTGCACACACATTAAATTGTATTTGTCATATATCACAATCTCTAAGTCATTGAGTCTAACACTTGTCACTATTTTAACATTATTCATCACTTATGGCAATTATTATTTCAATTTACAATGAAAACCCGTTATTTTAATTTCAAAATTCGGTTTAAAAATTGTAAAAAAATTGAAAAATCCCATCCTCCATTGCTCAACTCTTGCTTATTTCTTTCAAGTTCCTAATATCAACTTACATGTTTATACATTTTGTTGAAAGTAGATTTTTTCTTAGTGCATGTACTTGAAACTAATTTATTTAAGTTCATCATCATCTTCACAACCATCTTCAACCTTTGCATGTTAATAAGAACCTTCCTATGACCCTTGATGATGGGTGGCCGAAACCCAAATGGAGGAAAGGTGATGGTTTTACAAAAATTTTCACATGCATGTTAGTTACCAATGTTATATGTTCATAAATTCAACTTATGTTTTTAAGAAAAATCTTTTTTCACATAAAAATGATTTTCACAAAACCTTAATCATCTTCACTTTTACTTTTATGTATTGCATTTAGTGAGAAATTCATCCAACCCTATGATCATGGTGTTGGCCGAAAACACCAAGAGGGAAAAGGATGAACTTTGATGAAAATATCACATGCTTGGTTTAAGAACTTTGATTCATGTGTTTTTCAACTCATGCATTTTATCAAAAATATGTTTTCCTTCCTTAATATGATTTTGTGGCTAAAACTCCAAAAAATATAGAGTTAGTGAAGCCTAACTTTGAATCTTTAGGAAGGATGCATGTATGATAATATAATTCCTTGGCTTGAAAGATTTAATGTGGAGTTTTGAAAATTTTAAAAATCCCTAGTTTTTTTTTAATGATGCCGAAACTCACTTGAGGAGTTGATGAAGTCTTAATCAATTTTTTAGTTGAATGATGCTTAAAAACACTATATTAGTACATGCAAGAAATTATATTTTTGAACAATATTATTTTCCACTATATTATGTGAGGGCCGAAACCTATGGTTAATGAGGCTAAGAGTTCAAAATTTAATTTTCAAGTTTTGAGCTTGTATTTGGTCTTTTTAATGCTTAAGGAGTTTAAATCCAAAAGCTTGTAAAAATTGAAAATCTCTAGCATGATTTTTTTTTACATGGCCGAAACATGCATAGAAGTTTTAGGGTGATTTTATAAATTTTTTTATTTATGAAAAACATTTATTTTATTCAGATTGGAAATTGTCACGAGAATTGAGTCGGTCTCTTTAAAATACTCAACCGAATCCTTTATCGCTGAGCTCTGAGTTAAGGGGAGAAAGGCCGAGGGATGTTACAATTGTGGTAACTATATGCTTTTATGTTTGAATTGTTTGGCTATGTTGATGTTGTTGCTACATGGGTGAAAAAGTTGGATTGCTATATGATTGTGTGTAAAGTCTATGAAGTTGTGTTGAAGTTGTTGTTTAAGTGATTGTTTTGGAATTACTTGCATTTATATGACTTTGATGAAATGTTGAATTGAAATATATGCTTGAACATATTATGTTGCTTATGTTGTAAGTTGCTGAAAGTTGTATTGGTTGTTGCATAGAAGCTTAACCTTTGTTAGAGCTCAACTATTAAAGATAAAAGCCTTAAAAGACTTATGTGGAAAACCACAAAACAAAGGTTTTAAATTTTAAGTAGCATGTTGATAAGAGAAATTTATTCTGGATTTTTTTTTTTAAAGATGTTGTTCTATGAAAAACATAATTTTTTTTGAGACTATTTTATAATGAAAAACAATAGAGGAAAACAAGTTAAATTCCAAGTTCATTTGGAGAAATTTTAGCTCTCAGTGTCTTAGAAAGAGTTTTGATCAAAACGTTTTCAACATTTTCTTAATGATAGACCTTTTCCAAAGTGAATATGGATTTCTAAAGAAGGGAGAATTTTTTGTAACTCAAGGTTTTCAAAATGAATTTCAAAGGAAAAATGTCTTTTAGAAGGTTTTCTTTCAAAATAAAATATCCGATACCTTGGATAAGTTATGGAAGTTTTGTTATTGGATTATTGTTTTTCACCGAGCAAAAAAGAAGAAAAGTTGAACCTAGTAACCGAGATGTCGGGACACTAGTGTTTTAACAGCACGTTGATTTATAATCCGTGCTACGTTGCTATGGGTCCTATACACGTTGAATTGAAACATAGTGAAAGTGATAAAAAGGTGAAAGTTGTTTTCCACGACCACAAAGTTCTGGACTAGTGTACAGGTCTAGGACTGTCGTGATTAGACACTCGGACTTAAGGTCCTGTGTTGATAATAAAAGTTTTAAGACGTTGAAAACCTTGGAAGGTCGTGAGTCTTGAGCCTCGACAAAGGAAATAACAAAGCACAAAGAAAAGCTGAAAATAAAAATGATTTTTCTCGTGCATTCATTTTTGGCAGACGTGCCCATGTTGTTTCGTATGAATACCTTGAAGGGTCAGGTATCTCATGCTAAGTTGTTTCATTGTGCCTTGATGGACAATGAAGTCCGTATGCCTGGGTTACTGTGCCTTGTCTTGGACAGTTTGCTACGGACATCCACACATGTTGATCAGTGGGCCAAGAGTTTTGGACAGTGCTATGGAAAATCACGTTGTGCCTTATTGGCAATCGAGCCTGATCAGCTCATTTTTAAACGAAGTTGAATTCTCCGGAGATTTGCATTACACGTTGAACTTTAAAGATGCATGTGTTTTCCAGAAAAAAAAAACTACGATGAATTGTGTGATGTTATGTTTTATTTGAATATTTTATGCCATGTATGTATGATATCCATTGTATCAGATGTTATGTGTTGCACGTATGCGGTTATCATAATTATCCATATATTGGTATTTCACCCTTGCATTTTGTAGGTTTTCTTTTCTGTGTGGTATTTTTTTCAATCAATGCCCTCGTATTTGAGAACTATCAGGACCCTGCTACTTGGGAGTTTCATCCGGGAGCTCATGCAGTTTACTATAGTGGCCCGATGTGTACCGTGGAGGGTAGATCCTTGGATGGACCCGTTCGGAGAGTTCACACCACAGAGACGGTGCGGATCACATTATCACCTGTGGATATCTGCTTACAGCATTGGGCTCCCCAGGGTTTGGTGGTCTTAGGTCCTCAACAGCCCTAGAATCCACCTCCTCAGGAGGTAGCACCTGTCGAGCCTATTGAGGAGGATCCACAGGAGATTATGGAGGAGGAACCTCAAGAGGATTTGGAGGACGATCCCGTTGAGGAGATAGATGAGGATCCTCAGTATTATCCACTTGACGAGGATGATGATGATGCTCTCGATGAGGGTGGTGTTGTGGATAACCATCCACCAGTTGTATCTCCGCAAGGTGGAGATAAACGTAGTGGTCTCCCTAATGGATACCGCTAGGACTAGACCATCCATGTGTTTTTATTTTCTTTTATGATGGTAGTATATGTGTAGTTGCTCTGGCTTTTGTATCTAACTACGTATCTTTAAGTTGTTTGAACCACTCAATGTAACTTCTGTCAAAATAGCCTATCTTCAAGAAGGTTTTTATTAATGTAAAAAGGTGTTTACGTATATTTCATGGTGTTATTTATGTTTCATTACATATGTTTTCCGAAAGAAATCGACGTGTCACTAATAAAGTTATTTTTCCATAAAACAATGTAATTAATGTGATGCCCGGGGAAAGGGTGTCACATTAAGGGCGGTATCAGAGCTGGTCTAGTCTTTCGGGAATAGCTGGGAGTAGGCCTGTTGTGTTTGTGTTGTATGATCTCTGATAAGGCTTGTTTGAATTACTTCTTAGAAGTAATGAGTGTTAGTGAACTGATAAGTGTTTCAATCTCTCTGGAGTCCATTTAACTGATTTTAACTGATTTTATCTTTTTGGTCAGTTATGGAACTAGAGGCGGGACGTCGGCGTGGCGGCGGGAGAGGCCGTAGGGGTGGTTTTGTTGGTGGTGGTGGACATGATGGTCGGGGAATGAACTTTGCAGCTCAAGATATGGCAGACGTTGCGACTGCCATTTCACAGCAAACTGCTACTATGGCTGCTCAACATCAACAAGAACAGGCTCGTGTTGAACAAGCTGCTGAGAGTCGTGGTCTAACAGCTTTTCAATGCCAGAACCCACCACATTTTATGGGGATGATGACCCTACAAAGGCTCACTTGTGGATTCAAGAAGTAGAAAAGATTTTTGATTTGATTTACAACCCTGAGCGGTAAGAGTACCTTACGCTACTTTCCTATTAATGGGAGATCTTTGATCGTGGTGGAGTGGCAAATCAGTAAGAAGTTACTTGGGAGGTTTTCCAGACTGTGTTTTTAGATAAATACTTCCCTCAGAGTGCTCCAGCTGAAAAGAGTAGGAGTTTTTGCGCTTGCCACAAGGAGATATGATGGTCGGGGATTATGCGGCAAAGTTCGAATCACTTGCCAAGTATTTTCGATTTTTCCAAGATAACCTAGATGGGGGCTGGAAGTGTGAGAGGTTTGACGGAGGACTGCGGTATAAGATTAGAGACTCGGTGCTGCCACTAGAGATTAAGAATTTTCAGGCTCTGGTGGAAAAGTACATAAAGATTGAATAGAATAGGAAAGGTAGAGACAACGGAGGGAATGTTGGGGGACCCTCACGATCAAGAAACCAGTCCCAAAGTCTGAACCTGAAGGGGGACAAACTCAGAAAAAGCCATACTCTAGACAAGTTGAGAGTAACCGGAATCAACAACAGTATTGCCCCGTGTCTTTAGACACTAGAAGTGTTAGCCAGAGGAGTCAAGGGCAAAGTCAAGGGAGGAGATGTTTTAAATGTGGAGACCCGAACCACTTGGATGATGTATGTCCTGTGAGAGGGATGAAGTGTTTTAACTGTGGTCGAGTGGGGCATTTGGCAAGAGACTGCAAGGCGCCAAAGAGGGAACCTACCGTCAACAGTGCCCGAGTTATAAAACCAACTGATAAGGGAAGAGTTTTCACCATGAGTGGTGCAGAAGCCTCAAATTCCAAAGATCTCATGAAAGGTATTTGTGATATAGCCGGTAATCTTTTAGCTGTGCTTTTCGATTCGGGTGCGACACACTCATTCATTTCAAATAATTGTGTGAGACTATTTGAATTGCCTATTTCTTGTTTGCCATATGACTTGATTGTTTCAACTCTTACTGCTGAACCTGTTACTGTTAATTCAGTGTGTTTAAGCTGTCCGATTGTCATCCAAGATCGACACTTTCTTGTCGATCTAATCTTCTTACCTTTAGTGCAAATAGATGCGATTTTGGGCCTGGATTGGTTATCCTCCAATCATGTTCTTTTAAACCGTGCTTGTGGAACATTAGTTTTTCTGGACCCCGAGATTTATGGATTTCTATCTACCCATCAAGTGAGAAACTTTTCAAAAGAAAAAGATCAGAGATGCTAGCTTTTAAGAAGTTTGGAAGTTAAGGAAGAAGTTGTTTTGAGTACGATACCGGTTGTGAGAGACTTCCGAAGGTATTTTCTCCCGATGTGCCAGGATTACCACTGGCAAGGGATATCGAATTCTCCACCGATCTTGTTCCAGGAACTGGTCCGATATCGATTACTCCATATCGGATGTCACCCACAGCTTGTAGAATTGAAGGTTCAGCTAGAAGATATGTTGTCAAAACAGTTCATAAGACCAAGTGTTTCTCCTTGGGGAGCACCTGTTCTTTTAGTACGGAAGAAAGACGGAGGATATCGAGACTTTGTGTGGATTATAGGCAACGGAATTAAGTGACAATCAAGAACAAGTACCCGTTACCGCGCATAGATGATTTGATGGATCAATTACAAGGAGTTGTTGTTTTCTCAAAGATTGATTTGAGGATAGGTTACCATTAGATCAAAGTGAAGACTGAGGATGTACCGAAGACTGCATTCCGAACTCGTTATGGGCATTATGAATATCTTGTAATGCCGTTTGGAGTGACAAATACACCTGCTATTTTCATGGATTACATGAATCGAAATTTTCGTCCGTTCTTGGATAAGTTTGTTATCGTGTTCATCGACGACATCCTCATCTACTCCAGGAGTCATAAGGAGCATGAAGGGCATCTGCGACAAGTGCTACAGACCTTACGAGAGAAGGAACTGCATGCAAAACTCTCGAAATGTGAGTTTTGGCTTGAAGAAGTGAAGTTCTTGGGGCATGTGATTTCCAAGAAAGGAATTGTTGTTGACCCTGCCAAAGTGGAGGAAGTACTTTCTTGGGAAAGACCGAAGACAGAAACGGAGATCCGAAGTTTTGTCGGCTTGGCTGGATATTACCGGTGGTTATTGAAGGTTTTTCCAAGATCGTAGCACCGTTGACTCAGCTTACTCGAAAGGATCAACCTGTTGTGTGGACTGAGAATTGTGAAGAGAGCTTTCAAAAGATAAAGGAACATTTGACGACGGCACCGGTGCTAATACTTCCCGAACCCAATGAACCTTATGAGGTGTACTGCAACGCTTCGTATCAAGGTTTAGGTTGTGTATTGATGCAACACCGAAAGGTTGTGGCTTATGCGTCACGCCAGCTAAAGATTCATGAGAAAAACTACCAGACTCATGATCAGGAATTAGCTGTCATGGTCTTTGCACTAAAGATATGGAGACATCATTTGTATGGAACCAAGTTCGATGTTTTTAGCGGCCACAAGAACTTGAAGTATTTGTTCAACCAGAAAGAACTCAACATGAGAAAAAGGCGGTGGATGGAATTTCTGAAGGACTATGATTTCACATTACAGTACCATCCTGGAAAGGCGAACGTTGTAGCGGATGCCTTGAGCCGGAAGACCATCCATATCTCAGTGATGATGGTGAAGGAATTACAGTTAATCAAGAAGTTTCGTGACCTCGATTTAATGATGGAGATAAGTCCAAAAAGGATCATTGTGGGCATGATCAAAATCTCATGTGAACTGATGGAAGAAATTCGAGAACAACAAGCCACCGATGTATATCTTCAAGAGAATAAAGAACTCATAGAACAAGGAAAGGCACCGAAATTCAATTTGGGACAAGATAACATCTTGAGGTACAAGGGACGAGTTTGCATACCCGACAATCCTGAAATGAGAAAGATGATTCTCGAGGAATCCCACAAGAGCAAACTAAGTATCTATCCCGAAATAACTAAGATGTACCAGCATCTAAAGCAGAGAAATTGGTGGCCAGGCATGAAGAAACAAGTGGTGGAATATGTTGCGTCTTTCTTAACTTGTCAAAAGGCAAAAGTAGAACATCAACGACCCGGTGGAATTTTACAATCTTTGGATGTACCTCAATGGAAATAGGATAGTATATCCATGGATTTTGTGGTAGGACTACCAAAGACTTCCAAAGGTTTCGACTCGATTTGGGTAGTCGTTGACAGGTTAACAAAGTCGGCACACTTTTTACCTGTTAAAGCCAATTATACCGTGGAGAAGCTAATCGAGGTATATGTTAGAGAGGTGATCAGACTGCACGGAGTGCCCACCAGTATTGTTTCGGATAGAGACCCAAAGTTTACTTCACGTTTCTGGGGAAGTTTGCAGAAAGCGCTAGGAACTAAGTTAAGGCTCAGTTCGGCATACCATCCGCAAACTGACGTGCAAACGGAAAGAACTATCCAGTCATTAGAAGACTTGTTGAGAGCGTGCATCCTAGACAATCGTGGAAGTTGGGACAACCTTTTGACGCTTATAGAGTTCACATACAACAACAGTTATCATTCGAGTATAGGTATGGCACCTTATGAGGCTTTATATGGAAGAAAGTGCCAGACACCGCTGTGTTGGTACCAAGATGGGGAAAGCATAATCTTAGGACCCGAGATTGTACAACAAACCACGGATAAAGCGAGACAGATTCGTGAAAGGATGAAAGCTTCACAAAGCAGACAGAAGAGTTACGCCGATCGAAGAAGACGACCTCTGGAATTTCAAGAAGGATAGCACGTATTTCTGAGAGTAACTCCCACGACTGGGGTAGGTAGAGTTATAAAATCCAGAAAGCTCAATCCAAAATTTATTGGGCCATACCAGATTCTTCGTCGTATCGGTCCCGTAGCTTATCAAATTTCCCTACCACCTTTTCTTTCAAATATTCATGATATCTTTCATGTTTCACAACCGAGGAAGTATATTCCTGACTCGTCACGTGTAATTAAACCTGATGTTGTTCAGTTAAAATAAAATTTATCTTAGGAGACTTCACCAGTACGAATCGAAGATAGGAGGTTCAAACAACTCAAGGGTAAACAAATTCCCTTAGTGAAGGTTATTTGGGATGAGATAACTGGGGAAGCGACCTGGGAGGTAGAAGACAAGATGAAATTACAGTATCCTGATTTGTTTTCAGATACATAATTTCAAGGACGAAATTTCTATTTGGAGGGGTAGTAATGTAACACCCCGATTTTTCTGCTTGACTGTAATATGTGATTATAGGGATAATTAAGTGTTTATTATAATAAATTAGGAAGAATTATTTTGATATACCCAATTGTCAATATCATAAATTATTTTATTTAAAAAAATGCAGTTGAGTTTTCGGTAGAAAATTTCAGACATTTACGGTCTGAGTTGTCGCAGTCAGTTAGACTTTATTGACCCGAAAAATTAATTTTTATATACAAAAATGAAATTTTAATTTTTATAACCCAGTTATGATTATTTTTATTATTTTAGAAATTATTTATTTTAATATGAATTTTCTAATAGAAAATATACAAAGAAAAATACGATCGATTTACACTGACGGGAACCAATTGGAACCGGAACGAACCAAAATATTAAGCCCAGATTTTTTCCAGATTTGGAAAAGATGTGATTGAGGTAAATAGTGACCCTTGTCACTATTTAACACTATTCATCACTTATGGCAATTATTATTTCAATTTACAATGAAAACCCATTATTTTAATTTCAAAATTTGGTTTAAAAATTGTTCAAAAAATTTGAAAAATCCCATCCTCCCTTGCTCAACTCGTGCTTATTTCTTTCAAGTTCCTAATATCAACTTACATGTTTATGGATTTTATTGAAAGTTGATTTTTTTTCTTAGTGCATGTACGTGAAACTAATTTATTTAAGTTCATCATCATCTTCACAACCAACTTCAACCTTTGCATGTTAATAAGAACCTTCCTATGACCCTTGATGATGGGTGGCCGAAACCCAAATGGAGGAAAGGTGATGGTTTTACAAAAATTTTCACATGCATGTTAGTTACCAATATTATATGTTCATAAATTCAACTTATGTTTTTAAGAAAAATCTTTTTTCACATAAAAATGATTTTCACAAAACCTTAATCATCTTCACTTTTACTTTTATGTATCGCATGTAGTGAGAAATTCATCCAACCCTATGATCAAGGTGTTGACCGAAAACACCAAGAGGGAAAAGGATGAACTTTGATGAAAATCTCACATGCTTGGTTTAAGAACTTTGATTCATGTATTTTTCAACTCATGGATTTTATCAAAAATATGTTTTCCTTCCTTAATATGATTTTGTGGCTAAAACTCTAAAAAAAATATAGAGTTAGTGAAGCCTAACTTTGAATCTTTAGGAAGGATGCATGTATGATAATCTAATTCCCTTGCTTGAATGATTTAATGTGGAGTTTTGAAAATTTTAAAAATCCCTAGCATTTTTTTTAATGAGGCCGAAACTCACTTGAGGAGTTGATGAAGTCTTACTCAATTTTTTAGTTGAATGATGCTTAAAAACACTATATTAGTACATGCAAGAAATTAGATTTTTGAACAATATTATTTTCCACTATATTATGTGAAGGCCGAAACCTATGGTTAATGAGGCTAAGAGTTCAAAATTTAATTTTCAAGTTTTGCACTTGTATTTGGTCTTTTTAATACTTAAGGAGTTTAAATCTCTTAAAAATTGAAAATCTCTAGCATTATTTTTTTTTTGCATGGCCGAAACATGCATAGAAGTTTTAGGGTGATTTTATAAAATTTTTAATTTATGAAAAACATTTATTTTATTCAGATTGGCAATCGTCACGAGAACCGAGTCGGTCTCTTTAAAATACTCAACCGAATCCTTTATTGCTGAACTCTGAGGTAAGGGGAGAAAGGCTGAGGGATGTTACAATTGTGGTAACTATATGCTTGTATATTTGAATAGTATGGCTATGTTGATGTTGTTGCTACATGGGTGAAAAAGTTGGATTGCTATATGATTGTGTGTTAAGTCTATGAAGTTGTGCTGAAGTTGTTGTTTAAGTGGTTGTTTTGGAATTACTTGCATTTATATGACTTTGATGAAATGTTGAATTGAAATATATGCTTGAACATAATATGTTGCTTATGTTGTAAGTTACTGAAAGTTGTATTGGTTGTTGCATAGAAGCCTAACCTTGGTTAGAGCTCAACTTTTAAAGATAAAAGCCTTAAAAGACTTATGTGGAAAACCACAAAACAAAGGTTTTCAATTTTAAGTAGCATGTTCATAAGAGAAATTTATTATGGTTTTTTTTTTAAAAGACGTTGTTCTATGAGAAACTTAAATTTTTTTTAGACTATTTTATGATGAAAAACAATAGAGGAAGACAAGTTAAATTCCAAGTTCTTTTGGAGAAATTTTAGTTCTCAGTGTCTTAGAAAGAGTTTTGCTCAAAACGTTTTCAACATTTTCTTAATGATAGACCTTTTCCAAAGTAAATATGGATTTCTAAAGAAGAGAGAATTTTCTGTAACTCAAGGTTTTCAAAATGAATTTCAAAGGAAAAATGTCTTTTAGAATGTTTTCTTTCAAAATAAAATATCCGATAACTTGGATAAGTTATGAAAGTTTTGTTTTCGGATTATTGTTTCTTACCAAGCGAAAAAGAAGAAAGTTGAAAAGTTGAACTTAGTAACCGAGACGTCAGGATACTAGTGTTTTAAAAGCTCGTTGATTTATAATCCGTGCTATGTTGCTATGGACTGTTGTCCAATACACGTTGAATTGAAACATGGTGAAAGTGATAAAAAGGTGAAAGTTGTTTTCCATGACCACAAAGTTCTAGACTAGTGTACAGGTCTAAGACTGTTGTGATTAGACACTCGTACTTAAGGTCCTATGTTGTTAATAAAGTTTTAAGACGTTGAAAACCTTAGAAGGTCGTGAGCCTTGTGCCTCGACAATGGAAATAACAAAACACAAAGAAAAGATTAAAATAAAAATGATTTTTCTCATGCATTCATTTTTGGTAGACGTGCCCACATTGTTTCGTATGAATACCTTGAAGGGTCATGTATCTCATGCTAAGTTGTTTCATTGTGCCTTGATGGACAATGACGTTCATATGCCTGGGTTACTGTGCCATGTGTTGGACAGTTTGCTATGCACATCCACACACGTTGATCACGGGGCCAGGAGTTTTGGACAGTGCTGTGGAAAATCACGTTATGCCTTATTGGAAATCGAGCCTGATCAGCTCATTTTTAAACGAAGTTGAATTCTCCAGAAATTTCCATTACACGTTGAACTTTAAAGATGCATGTGTTTTCAAAAAAAAACTACGATGAATTGTGTGATGTTATGTTTTATTTGAATATTTTATGCCATGTATGTATGATATCTGTTGTATCTGATGTTATGTGTTGCAAGTATGTGGTTATCATAATTATCCATATATTTTTATCTCACCCCTGCATTTTGTTGGTTTTCTTTTGTGTGGTATTTTTTATTTGTTTGAAAAAAAATATAGATGGATCCGGATGCACCATTGGTTCACTTTCAGGTGCGAGCCCTCGTATTTGAGAACTATCAGGACCCTACTGTGTGGGAGTTTCAACCGGGAGCTCATGCAGTTTACTATACTGGGCAGGTGTGTACTGTGGAGGGTAGAGCCTTGGATGGACCCGTTCGGAGAGTTCACACCACAGAGACGGTACGGATCTTATTACCACATGTGGATATCTGCTTACAGGATTGGGCTGCCCAGGGTTTGGTGGTCTTAGGTCCTCAGCAGCCCCAGAATCCACCTCCACAGGAGATAATGGAGGAGGACCCTCAGGAGGATTTGGAGGACGATCCCATTGAGGAGATAGATGAGGATCCTCAGTATTATCCATTTGACGAGGATGATGATGATGCTCCCGATGAGGGAGGTGATGTGGATAACCATCCACCAGTTGTATCTCCGCAGGGTGGAGATAACCGTAGTGGTCTCCCTAATGGATACCGCTAGGACTAGACCATCCATGTGTTTTTATTTTCTTTTATGATGGTAGTATATGTGTAGTTGCTCTGGCTTTTGTATCTAACTACGTATCTTTAAGTTGTTTAACCCCTATCATGTGTGTTAATGTTTGAACTAGTTTTTGTAAAGGACTATGTTGAACCACTCAATGTAACTTATGTCAAAATAGCCTGTCATCAAGAAGGTTTTCATTAATGTAAAAAAGTGTTTATGTATATTTCATGGTGTTATTTATGTTTCGTTACATATGTTTTACGAAAGAAATTGACGTGTCTCTAATAATGTTATTTTTTCGTAAAATGATGTAATTAATATGATGCCCGGGGAAAGGGTGTCCCAACAAACATCTCTCAAGTCATCCTTTTACAAACATCCTCAATTGTATATCAAGGATCAATCCTTTAAGGAGTCACACTCCTATTCATCTCGGCTGATCTCTCACACTAAGAATAATGATTCCTCAGACATTCTCTCTCTCTCTCACGGGCCTCCCTTGCCCAGAGAATGTCAGTTGGTTTGTCCAGGTAACTGTTCCGGTCGCCATGAACAATAAGGGTGCTACCGCCTATGAGCTTAATCTCAAATAGGGGTATCTCGGTCGCCTCGGAAGGTCCACCTGTGACTAGAATACTGAGGGCCAGACTTCGGGATAGTCAAGCCTCCACGAGATCACGACATATTGGGTGCAACTCACTGGTCATTGTAGATTGGTCCACACCGGACTACGTCCCCAAGGTTCCCAGAGACGTCCCTCTCCATATTTTGTACCCGCACCCGGGTACACCAACCTCGCATGACTCCTAGTCACGTGGCTCGCCACTTTGGCAACTATGTAATGCACAAACAACCTAAGTTGGCACCGGTACCAATCTTACACTTACACGTAACATGATGCCCTAGGCATCCACATTCTCATCTCGGTGCCCGTACACCGTTTTCACATCACTTTCACAAACAGTGTACCCTCAAGTTGTCAACTAGTGTTCCTAGAATACAACCAGTCAACCTCAACAACAGTACACATGCATCTCAGATATCAATTATCAATAGTATTAATATATAATAAAACACATAAACATGTATATCACACATCAACCAGAAAAATCATCCAGAGATATTATCATATAGCGGATAAAACATACATCCTTGACCAAAATTGTCTAACCTAGGGTGTTGCCCTAAAGTCGATTAGCCTACAATAACCAAACCCTAATAAACATTCTATAACCATTTTCAACAAGGGTTTCATTTTTATCGACTTCTCGACATCTAGTAGGGTATAGGGCACCCTACACATACAACTTAACACACAATATTATGCTTGCCTCCCCGGCGTGTTAGGTACTTGCTCCCCACCTTACTAACGTGCACGTTTTCCCCTCTCTGAATGTATCTGCACTATCAAAACGAATCAACACGTTCTCCAACAACTCCAAATCTACCATCAATACCCCAACACGTGCATTGTATCAAAAAATGTCCCCAGCACACGCACGAGGTTCAAAAATAAGCAGAAACATTGCAATAATCAGAGAATCAACAACAGACCAACACATGATTTAAAACTATGACCCGAAACGAATTAAACACCAAAAATCAAAGAGGAAACTCACCAACACAGCTGCTATCCCATAAAATAAGATTCGTCTCCAAAGCCGCGGTCGATTTCCTGTCGACCGATTTAACAGAAAAACCCGTAAAAGCCTAAAATTCACCGAAAACGATTTCGGGACTAAGAATAGGAGTATCATAAATTTAAATAGATTAAAAAGGGTAAATGTCTATGATGTCGACACCAAAATTGCTTGATGATATTCACATGCAAAAACACTGCTACGAAGATGCCGAAGCCACGAGCACGAATACACGACCGGTTTGAAAACTCGGTGACCGAACTACTCACACCGAGCTCCCAAAGGACCTTAACAATGGCCGTCCTAACTTGAATAATTCACTGCCTCAAATTATTATTCTATGTAGCATGAAGATGAGAAGTCGGAGAAATGTCCAACATGTATTTTTCATTTCATTAGCTTATTAATTAGTTTGCATGTTAGCATTAGGTGTTAAGTTTTAGCATAGGTTAGGTGTCACATTAGGTGATGATGGAATCAACGTATCACTGCCTTAGGGTATGTGAGATGAGTCAGTGTAATGGTGACACGGTGAGACATGTGTCACTGCATGTTGCTCTGTCAGCACAAGGTGTTTTCTTCTGCATCTTCCTGCGTTACCTATTGTTGAGTTTTTTTTTGAATTATTATAGTTTACTATTAAAAACTTACTGTACTCAAGCCCGACCTAATTTTAATATTCTAACTCTCAATTGATTAATTAATTAATTAATCGCTCGATTTGCGTTTCTTTACGTGTTGGTCCCGTTTCAACTGATTCTCCTCAAAC
This sequence comes from Sophora flavescens, assembly GCA_030762895.1. Classification (NCBI taxonomy): domain Eukaryota; kingdom Viridiplantae; phylum Streptophyta; class Magnoliopsida; order Fabales; family Fabaceae; genus Sophora; species Sophora flavescens. The sequence goes on along the minus strand of CM061062.1, from coordinate 63,573,697 downwards.
TTGAAACACAAGCTCACTAACACCTAAGGAACATGATTAAGCCTTCAAACATGCTTAATCTTTTTCTCATACACTAATCAAAAAATGGGGCATTACATTGATGCAGTTAGAATGGCTTGAATGGGTGATGACTGCAGTTGCAACAGTTGCATCTGGGATTAAAGTGGAGGTAGCGATGTATGGTCGGAAGTACTGTAACGCCCCCCTTCGGCATTACTACGTAACACATGCAGAAGTAAATTAAAAGATAATTTGCTGGTTGCTTTCGGAAAATTGTTTTCTTCTAAGTCAGAAAACAGGGGTATAAAATTTTTTCTTTAAGGATAACTCTGAAATCCATCGTTCATGCATTCAAAACGTAAAGTCACGTTCGTAACAAATTTGCCATGACATACAACATTTCTCTAAGTTTCCACTTTCGAAAGAAAAAGTTCAAACTACAGATGGATGTATATAACACTACATTTACTGACCTCTTTAGATATACAACCCAACTCAGACTCCTAAGCTGGTCATTCTATCAAATATTCATTGGAGAGACCCCCAATCAGAATACATTCCCAACCTCTAACACTAGGTCTTCAAGTGACTTAGAAAGACTCCTCTGCAACATCGGTACTAGAGTACCAAGGTACTACAGCAAACCCCGAAGAGACCTGATATAACTGTAAGAGTGAGATACCGGCAAATGGATATATCATACAACAACCATACACATGATACATACAACACCTTGGCATATTATCATTTTAACATTACTCATAGGTAAACAACAAGTATTATTTCAGCGGGTCTCATACCCGAATCAATCAATTTTATAAAGATAATGCATGACACTTCTATTATCAGGCTCTAATCTTAATCTCATGAGATACCATCACCATTTTATCATCAAGAAAGAAAGAGTTGATCAGGCTTATACGCCTTGTTTGGCAAGTTGTCTCCGTCACCTCATGCACCCGGATCAACATCATCATGGATCCCTTATAACGGCCATTCGGATGTATACCTCATCGAATACCACATCTTAAGCGGGTATTCGGATAACTCAAGCACGTCTGCTAAGGGAAAATTCATATGAATAAAAGACTTTTCATTACCGTGAATTTTCTTTGTGTTCACTCTTTTTCGTTGTCGAAGTCCAAGGCTAACGACTATTCCCAATTTTCATTACTTGAAAATCAATAACATAGGACACGCAGTCCGAGTGCTCAATCACAACACCTTAGACCGATGCCGCAGTCCGAGGTTGTGGTCGTAGAAACAATTATAATTTTATCCATGTTTTATTTCAACATGATAAGGACTCCTAGCCCATAACAACGAAATTAGGACACACAGTCCTCAATTCCAAAATTAGGACTCCTAGCCCATAATATCACGATTAGGACCCTTGGTCCATAATTCTTGACACGGATCCCTGATCACATGCATAAACTGAATGCTAGATGCGACTTCTCGCGAACTAGTATTCTCTTTCACATGTGCATAATTTTCGCTCAGTGAAAATCAAAAACCAAAACAAAACCTCGATCAGTTATCCAAGTAACCGGAACGTTTCTAAATCATTTAGGAGAAAATATTTTCCTTTACAAATTCTTTGATAAAACATTTAGGAAATTCTTTTGCTTTTGAAATCCTTGTCGCTCAGTGAAAATCAAAAACCAAAACAAAACCTCGGTCACTTATCCAAGTAACCGGAACGTTTCTAAATCATTTAGGAGAAAATATTTTCCTTTACAAATTCTTTGATAAAACATTTAGGAAATTCTTTTGCTTTTGAAACCCTTGATGAAATAAAGTCAAATATTTTCAAAGGGGTTTTCCTTCATAAAACACATAGTTCGAAAAAGGTTTTCTCTTGTACTAACTTTGGATCATAAAAAGGTAGTTTCTATTGTCTTAAAAACACTTCAACGTTCCTTTTCAAATTAAGAATCTCATTTTCTTGAAGTAAGCGTTTTAAACAAGGAACTTTTATAAATGAGACCAACACTTTCAAAGTTCTATTCAAGGCTTATCAAGGCTTTTAATCCTTTATAATCATTGTGCACAGACTCAAGTCCGGCTTCTCAAACTTCAATCAACAGTAATATATTCTCAACAATAATATCACAGTTAACGACAGTTCATCACATATATATAATTCATAACACTTTACAACAAGTAATGTTCAACTTCAAGTAATAACCACAATAGTTCAAGTAAACAAGTTATTCAAGTATTGGTTCAATATCACAATAATATTCAAATCACTCAAATAAACACATACGCACATGCATATAGTCATTGAATATCCCCAGGCAATCCCCTCTTACTTTCTGTGAAGGTAAGAAGATTAGATGCTCGACGAGGTAAGTCACGAATGTTCTCGTTTCCTCCGTGATGGAAGTCTAAGGTTATGAACACAAAATCACAAGTTAAAATCAAAACAAGAACACTAAACCACAGGGTATAGGTTCGGCCAAGACTAGTTCTTAGGGTTAGAGATTCTAAAAAATTATACAACTCATGGATTTATGATCCTTAAGTGTTAGGAGTTCATAAATGGTCGCGCTGTCGCGCACGCGCCAAAAAGGACGAGCGGGTTTTAAAACTGTAGTTTAGGGCGACAACTCGGATGTCGTCTCTCAAGGACTCTTAAAGTGTTATTTTTCACAAAAATCAGTTTTTTTTTTTTGGGGGGTTTGGTTTGGATGCAAATAAGTAACAAGCAAAACAGAGCAATTAAAAACAGGGCAGTTTAACGAGATTATCAAATAGCAAACAACGATTAATCTACTGTTCTCGAATTCCCAACTATCCTTGGTTCATGTAATCCCAAGCCCTAAGCAGATTCTAATCCCCTTTCAGTTGTAGCAACAACTAACAACGTAATCGCTACTACGGATATATGTTCCTATTCCCGAAATAACAAACGGGGTTAAGCTCTCATGAATGAACGCACGCGAAATAACAAACGCGATTAAGTATAGGAACATAACATCACTGAAACAAATCAATACAATACTACACACTCCTGAAATAACAAACTGAAATGTATAATATGGTATTGAAAAGGGAAAAGCAATTAAAATAGGAATTACAAAACCTCAAGTATATGGAATTCTCATACAGTAGATTAATCTAAGAATTTAGTTCTCCATGACAATAATGAAACACACAAAAAGTGTAAAACTATGGAGAAGCAAAAGTCTTTACAATCTGTTCAGAACAGCCTTTTATACTATTCAGAATTTTAGCCGACTCGCGAGGCGAAGCATATCTCGCGACGCGAATCTTGTGAACAGTCTGCAACTTTTGGTATTCTCGCGAGGCGAACACATCTTCGTGAGGCGAGGAACTGAAGAGTCTTCTTATTACGCCCATTATGAACATCAGGGGCCAACCGTGATGCTTTCTGACTTCCAGGCTCGCGATGCGAATGTATGATCGCGAGGCGAGACTCTTCAACTTCAAAACTGCCACAGCCGTGACCTTCAACACGGGCAAGCCGTGATCGTCTCTGACTTTCAGGGTTGGATGACTCGCGGGGCGAAACATTGTTCGCGGGGCGAACCAGAGACCTTGCATTTTCTTGGAACAGTCAGTCTTCGGGGTCGCGAGGCGAGAAGATTAGTCGCGGGGCGAATCCCCTGCTTCTTTATTCTCTCAACTTCTACTTAACCTGAAAACAAAGAAATAGCTGTAAGTGCATTATTTGACTCAAAACTGGCTAAATTAACCTAAAACTACTTTAGAGACTCAAAACCTTGCTTGAGGACAATCTAATCTAATTTGGGTGAAAATAGGATATAATTAGCACAAAACCCTGGTCATACTAGCCATAAAACTAGATGAGCCAGAGGCTTATCAAAATACCCCAAACTTAAACTTTGCTTGTCCCCAAGCAAACTACAACTCAAAAATCAAAAAGACTCAAGACCTGGCAAGCTTAAAAGATTCAATCAACCTTGCACAAATTCAAGCAATACATCAAAACAGTTTTCTTTAATGTCCACCCTTTCAAGCAAAGCAATCCCCACAATCATTCATTCTAAACAATTGAGAATTTCATCATTCAGGCAATCAGAAATCTAAGCAAGGGGTCCAAGTCACACACAAGAGGGAGATCACCAACTTCAAACAACTGCCTTCCTCACAAGGGCATTTAGTGTTCACTCAATCGCTCAAGTTGCGTCAGGCTAATAACATTTCACTCAGTTTCACTTTTCAAGAACACTTCCCATGAAATTGATTTTCATCTCAAAATGGTTCCCACAGAAAACATGCATGCAACATCAAAAGGTCTTTTATGGGTTGTAATGGGGCCTGGCTAAGGGTAGGATATACAAAAGGAACTAGGCTGAAGACCCTAGGAACTAAGAGAGCATGAACTTTTTACACTTTGAATTTCTACTCAAGTTCCTTTCTTCATTTTCCTTTATGCTTTGGGTGACTACAGCCTCTTTTATTTTTATCATTTTTACACTTTTCTTTTTTTCCTTTTTTTTTCCTACAAGCCTTTGGCTCCAACCTTTTTATTGTAATTTTTTTTCTCAATCCCAACAACATATTACACCTTGCAGCCACCCCAAACTTAGTTTCTTGCACCCATTCTAAGATTACATGCTCTCCTAATCCTAAGATCGGGTTAACATGGTTTTCCAAATTTTTGGGCTTATAACATTAGGTTATCAAGAATTAACAGGCTAATAGGCTCAATGGGGCTAACTAGGGAACATGCATTAGGAATTGGTTATTTTTAGGCTAAGTAGCTATTTACAAAGAAAATTCCTAAATCATCTGAAGCAAACACATAATCATGCAAACCATAAAGAGATTCAAGCAAATTCAGGAAAGTGCAACTTGAAAAGTGATTTTCACACAGTCAAAAACATGTTGGAGGCTCAAAACCTCACCTGGACATTCATGCAAATTGTTTGATAGAGATTCTATCCCTAGTGTGTGCTTCCATTCACCCCAAACTTATCATAAATCATGCCATCATAACAAAATCTCAAAGTTCAGTTTTCAATCACATGGGAATCACTTTTCAAAAACAAAAAATTTTCCAGCCTAGGGGGAATCATCACATAAATCATGCAATCAATCTGTGCAACATCAATCAAAATCCAATAAACTTGCCAACAAAAGACTCGACACAACTCCTGAGCTTCTCAACTTATTCAGGAGCTTTATTCAAAGAAAAGGAAAAAAAACAAAACAAAACAAAACTACAACTAGTTCCCTCCCCCACACTTAAAATATACATTGTCCCCAATGAAACAACATAACAATAAAATCAGAGTGAGGGAAAGGAAAGGAAACTCCCTGATCAAGTATGAGTGTAGGTGGGAGCTTCCAAGGAGAGCTCCTCAACATTAACATCCACAGGAACAACAACATCCACACCATGGAATGGCTTCAGCCTCTGCCCGTTAACCTTGAAGGGCTTGTGGGTACCTGCACGTGTAATCTCTACTGCACCATAAGGAAACACATTAGTAACAACAAAGGGGCCATCCCATTTGGACCTAAGTTTCCCAGCCATCAATTTCAGGCGGGAGTTAAACAATAAGACTAGCTGGCCCACAAAAAATTCTTTCCTAACAATCATCCTATCATGAAAAAGTTTTGTTTTCTCTTTATAAATCCTGGAGCTTTCATAGGCCTCTAGCCTAAGCTCCTCAAGTTGCTGCAACTGCAGTTTTCTTTCAACACCAGCTTCCTTCATGTCCAAGTTACAGCTCTTGACTGCCCAATATGCACGGTGCTCAACTTCCACCGGGAGGTGACATGCCTTACCAAATACAAGCCGGAAGGGGGACATTCCTATAGGTGTCTTGAAAGTAGTCCTCTGAGCCCACAATGCGTCTTCCAGACGGCGGCTCCATTCCTTCCTGTTCGACTGAACCATCTTCTCTAGAATCTGCTTGATCTCCCTGTTTGATATTTCAGCCTGGCCATTGGTCTGGGGATGGAAAGCAGTGGACACTCTATGTGCAACCCCATATTTTCTGAGTAAGGCTTCCATGGTTCTGTTGCAGAAGTGAGTGCCCTGGTCACTGATGATTGCCTTAAGTATGCCAAACCTGCAAAAAATGTTGGACCTAACAAATTTGGAAACAACTTTAGCATCGTTAGTCCTAGTGGGGATTGCTTCCACCCACCTTGAAACATAATCTACAGCCAAAAGAATATATACAAAACCAAAAGAAGGAGGGAAAGGACCCATAAAATCCATCCCCCACACATCAAAAACCTCACAAAAGAGCATGGGCTGTTGAGGCATCTCACTCCTACGAGTGATGGCAGGGCCTGTTGTTTGACATTCTTTGCAATTACTGTATACCTCATAGGAATCTCTAAAAATTGTGGGCCAGTAGAACCCAGAATCCAGGACTTTTCTTGCTGTCCTCTGTGGTCCAAAATGTCCTCCAACTGGAGAGGCATGAGAGAAATACAGGATGGATTCTGTCTCATGATCGGGGACACACCTCCGAATAACCTGATCACTGCAAAACTTCCACAGGTAGGGATCATCCCACACATAGTACTTTGCATCGCTCTTGAGCTTGTGGAACTTATGTCTACTTGTACCTGCAGGAACAATACCAGCAACAATAAAGTTAACTATGTCAGCAAACCAGGGGGTTACCCCATACAGATGTAAAAGTCTCTCATTAGGGAAATCATCTTGGATGGGAGAAGTATCATCATCCCTTGCTATCCGGCTCAAGTGATCTGCTACCAAATTTTCAGCTCCACTCTTATCCTTTATCTCCACATTGAATTCTTGGAGCAAAAGCATCCACCGGATCAGTCTTGGCTTAGCTTCTGGTTTCTTTAACAGATATTTCGTTTGCATGGTCAGTGAAAACAATAACCCTAGAACCTAGCAAATATGATCTAAACTTATCAAGTGCAAATACAACAGCTAGCAGTTCTTTCTCAGTGGTGGTGTAATTTGACTGTGCAGCATCTAATGTCCTAGAAGCATAATGAATTACATGGGCAACCTTGCCCACCCTTTGTGCCAGAACTGCTCCCACAGCAAAATTGGAAGCATCACACATTAGTTCAAAAGGGAGTGTCCAGTCTGGGGGCTGGATGATGGGGGTAGATGTCAATGCTCTTTTCAGGTAGTCAAATGCCTCCTTGCAATGATCATCAAAATGGAACACGGCATCATTCTTCAGCAGGTTTGACAATGGCAGTGCTATTTTGCTGAAGTCCTTAATAAAGCGCCTGTAGAAACCTGCATGTCCAAGAAAAGAACGGATCTCGCGTACGCAAGATGGGTAAGGCAATGAAGAAATCACATCAATTTTTGCAGGATCTACTGAAATGCCTTCCTTAGAAATAACATGACCTAAAACTATCCCCTGTTCCACCATAAAGTGACATTTCTCATAGTTCAAAATCAAATCAGTCTCAATACATCTTTGTAGAATTAGACTCAGACTATGCAGACATGCATCAAATGAGGAGCCATATACAGTGAAGTCATCCATGAACACCTCTATGCAATTTTCAATAAATTCAGAGAAAATGCTAAGCATGCATCTTTGAAAGGTGCCAGGAGCATTACAAAGGCCAAATGGCATCCTCCTATAGGCAAACGTACCGAAGGGGCACGTGAAAGTGGTCTTTTCCTGATCCTCAGGGGCAATATGAATCTGGAAATACCTGGAAAAGCCATCTAGAAAACAATAATGAGATTTACCAGCCAGTCGATCCAGCATCTGATCTATGAACGGCAAAGGAAAGTGATCCTTTCTGGTGGTCTGGTTCAACTTCCTATAATCTATACAGACTCGCCAGTTATTCTGGACTATAGTAGGTACAAGCTCATTATTTTCATTCCTAACTACTGTTAGACCGGACTTCTTTGGTACAACTTGCACCGGACTTACCCAAGTACTATCAGAGATGGGGTATATAATACCTGCCTGTAGAAGCTTAGTCACCTCTTTCTTCACCACATCCAGAATCAGTGGATTAAGTCGCCTTTGGGCCTGTCTTACTGGTTTAGCTCCATCCTCCAATAGAATTCTGTGCATGCATCTGGAGGGGCTAATTCCTGGAATATCAGCCAATGTCCACCCAATAGCTTTCTTGTGCTTCTTCAGAACCTCCAATAGTTTTGCTTCCTGGTCAGAGTCAAGGCTGGAAGAAATGATGACTGGAAGTTTCTCATTTGTCTCCAGGTAGGCATACTTCAAGTTCCCAGGAAGTGGCTTGATCTCTAAGGAGGGTGGCTGCTCAATGGATGGTACATTGGGAGTAGCCATGATGCCACGGACTTCTGTAGAACAGACAGCTTCACTCTCACTATCACTATCACTATCACCCTGCAAGGTTGAATCCAGAAACTCAGAACAAATAGCACATGGGTTAGTGTCAGTACAGTTAGTACAAGTATATACATCATCAAAACCAGAAATAAAAGGGAAATCAGGAATAAAGTCCTCATGGGTATCCTCAATAAGCTCAGAAAGCAACTCTAAGTGGAAAACCGAGTGCTCCTCCAGTGGGTGTTTCATAGCATCAAAGATATTAAACTTGGCCACAATATCACCAAACTCCATAGACATGCTACCATCATTCACATCAATTTTAGTCTTGGTTGTCTTCATGAATGGTCTGCCCAAGATTATTGGTGATCTACTGGAATGTGTCTCTCCTGCCATGTCCAGGATGTAGAAGTCAGCAGGGAAGATCAAATCATCAACTTGCACTAGCACATCTTCAACCATTCCCATGGGTCGGGCACTGGTCCTGTTAGCCAACTGGATGGTAAGGCCTGTATACTGCAGGGGCCCAAGATCAAGGTTGTTAAAGATGGAGGTAGGCATGACATTTATGGATGCTCCCAAGTCCAACATGCAGTTTTCAAACTTCCTGTCCCCAATAGTGCATGGAATAGTAAATGTGTCTGGGTCCTTGCACTTCTGTGGTAGTGCCTGAGTAGGGGTTAAAACAACAACTCTTTCTGATGCAGGCCTAGACTGGATAAGAGCTGAGACATTTCTTCCCAAATCAACCCTCTCATTATTCTTCATCTTCCTCTTGTTGGTGCATAGATCCTTCAGAAATTTGGCATACTTGGGCATTTGCTTGATCACATCTAGAAGAGGAATATTTACAGCTACCTTTCTGAAAACATCAGGAATCTCCCTTTCCTTGTCTTCACCACCAACCTTCTTATTTTTCTGAATTCTGTGTGGGAATGGGATTGGTGGTTTGTATACCTTCTCAACTTCAACTTCAACAATAGGCTCAGGAGTTACCTCAATAGTAGGCTCATCTTTTTCAGAGGTGGCCTCAACAACTTTTCCAGATCTCAGAGATATGGCACTCACATTAGGGTTGGAGGCATTAGGATTTATCACTGGTTGTGCCGGCAGCTGGTTTGTCCCTTGACCTTGCTGTATGTTATTCATGGATGTGGCCATCTGTCCAATCTGTGTCCTCAAATCTTGAATGCTGGCACTTGTTTGCTGCTGAAACTGTGTCTGTGAAGTCTGAATCTGTCCCATTTGCTGCTGGAACTGTGCCTGTGAAGCTGCAACCTGTCCAACCTACTGCTGAAGCTGGAGGTTATTTGCGGCCAATTGCTTGAGCATATCCTCTAGGGAAGGTCCCGAAGGTGCAGAAGTAGTCACTGGAGGAGGATTCTGAGGTGCTGCCATCGGTTGTTGTTGGGATGAGTTCCCATACCGCAGATTATGATGATTCCTCCAGTTGGGATGGTACCTATTGGTAGAAAGGTCTGGAGTGCTGTACCGATTCTGACTGTTTCCTTGATTATAGGGATTTACCGCATAAGCTTGAGATACTTCACTGACAAACTCTTCCCTCTGGATGGGGCATGGATCATGTGGGTGCTCAGGTGAATTGCACATGCTACATAACTTTGCAGGCTGAACTCTGTCTATTGCCAATTGCCTTACAAAAGAAGTCAGCTCATCCAATCTATTCTCAAGGGCGGCCTGGTTGGAAGAGGAACTATGGACCTCATGCACACCTCTTGTCTCAACTGAATTTCTTCTAGTAGTAAACTGCTGGGAATTCAATGACATATTCTCAATGAGTTGCTTGGAAGCAGCTGGGGTCTTATCAACTAGTGCTCCCCCACTAGCAGCATCCAAAAGATTCCTATCCATCGGCAGTAATCCTTCATAAAAGTACTGGATCAAGAGCTGTTCAGAAATTTGATGCTGGGGGCAATTGGATACCAAATGCTTGAATCTTTCCCAATATTCAGCTAGCGACTCATTCCCTTGCCTGATGCCACATATTTCTTTTCTTATTGAAGCAGCTCTTGAAGCAGGAAAATATCTTTCTAGGAAAACCCTCTTCAAATCATTCCAAGTGGTGATAGAGTTAGGCTCAAGATACTATAGCCAATCCTTTGCAGCTCCCTGGAGTGAGAACGGAAAAGCCTTCAACTTGATGCTATCCTCAGTGACTCCCTCTGATCTCGAGGTTGTGGAGCAGACAACTTGGAATTCCTTCAAGTGCTTGTGTGGATCCTCACCTGCAAGACCATTAAACTTTGGCAACAAGTGAATGAAACCAGATTTTAGTTCAAAAGGAGTATCAGCACCAGGATATGAAATACATAATCCATTGTAATTTACATCAGGGGCAGCAAGCTGTCTTAATGTCCTTTGGTCTCCCATGTTTTCAAAAACAGTTTTGGAATTAGAATCACTACTAGTGCTAGCCCGAAATTCTCTACGGAGTGTGTGCAGTGTTCTTTCAATTTTCGGGTCAAAATCACACAATTCAAGGCAGTTAGACCTAGTAGCCAGACCAATTCAAAACAAATACAGAAAATAAAAGAAAGAAAAGAAAATAAAAAAAAAGAAAAAATACGAAAAATAACAAATCAGAGTCCCCGGCAACGGCGCCAATTTTTGGTCGCGCTGTCGCGCACGCGCCAAAAAGGACGAGTGGGTTTTAAAATTGTAGTTTAGGGCGACAACTCGGATGTCGTCTCTCAAGGACTCTTAAAGTGTTATTTTTCACAAAAAACAGTTTTTTTTGGGGGGGGGGGGGGGGGGGGGGTTTGGTTTTGATGCAAATAAGTAACAAGCAAAACAGAGCAATTAAAAACAGGGCAGTTTAAAGAGATTATCAAATAGCAAACAACGGTTAATCTACTGTTCTCGAATTCCCAACTATCCTTGGTTCATGTAATCCCAAGCCCTAAGCAGATTCTAATCCCCTTTCAGTTGTAGCAACAACTAACAACGTAATCGCTACTACGGATATATGTTCCTATTCCCGAAATAACAAACGGGGTTAAGCTCTCATGAACAAACGAACATGAATGAACGCACGCGAAATAACAAACACGATTAAGTATAGGAACATAACATCACTGAAACAAATCAATACAATACTACACCCTCCTGAAATAACAAACAGAAATGTATAATATGGTATTGAAAAGGGAAAAGCAATTAAAATAGGAATTACAAAACCTCAAGTATATGGAATTCTCATACAGTAGATTAATCTAAGAATTTAGTTCTCCATGACAATAACGAAACACACAGAAAAAATGTAAAACTATGGAGAAGCAAAAGTCTTTACAATCTGTTCAGAACAACCTTTTATACTATTCAGAATTTTAGTCCACTCGCGAGGCGAAGCATATCTCGCGACGCAAATCTTGTGAACAGTCTGCAACTTTTGGTATTCTCGCGAGGCGAACACATCTTCGCGAGGCGAGGAACTGAAGAGTCTTCTTATTACGCCCGTTATGAACATCAGGGGCCAACCGTGATGCTTTCTGACTTCCAGGCTCGCGAGGCGAATGTATGATCGTGAGGCGAGACTCTTCAACTTCAAAACTGCCACAGCCATGACCTTCAACACGGGCAAGCCGTGATCATCTCTGACTTTCAGGGTTGGATGACTCGCGGGGCGAAACATTGTTCGCGGGGCGAACCAGATACCTTGCATTTTCTTGGAACAGTCAGCCTTCGGGGTCGCGAGGCGAGAAGATTAGTCGCGGGGCGAATCCCCTGCTTCTTTATTCTCTCAACTTCTACTTAACCTGAAAACAAAGAAATAGCTGTAAGTGCATTATTTGACTCAAAACTGGCTAAATTAACCTAAAACTACTTTAGAGACTCAAAACCTTGCTTGAGGACAATCTAATCTAATTTGGGTGAAAATAGGATATAATTAGCACAAAACCCTGGTCATACTATCCATAAAACTAGATGAGTCAGAGGCTTATCAATAAACAATGATCATTTAATAAAGTTGAATTAAAATTCCACTAAGTTAAAAACATAGGGCATTCGGCCAAGGCTAGTAAAATAGGCTAGCATTCACTTAAACTTTCCAATCTCTTAGACTTAGCATCCAAATATCTTATGGAGCTCAAGTCCATGATCATCTTGGAAAAATGAAAGTAACACATACTAGCTTTAATAACACAAAATAAACAAGTTATAAATCCTTAAACTTTCCAATCTCTTAGACTTAGCATCCAAATATCTTATGGAGCTCAAGTCCATGATCATTTTGGAAAAATTAAAACTCAAACATCCTAGCACTTAAACTCTAAGTTTTGGCCATCATAGGATGATGAGGAAAATATTCTTTGTTTAACAATAACTCTGAGGTTTAGAATCACAAGGTATTAAGAGTTCTAAATCCATGATCAATACTTGAAAAGTTGAAACATAGTATCCTAGGCCTACTTATTCATATTTTTTGGCCATCATAGGAATAAGCTATCAAAACTTCCAAGATTTATAGATTCAAGATCAAGGGATAGTTAGAAACTCAAACACACGATCATATTCCAAAAGTTGAAACAAAAACTTCCTAGGTCACTGAACGCGCTGTCGCCACGCGCCAAAAAGAACGAGCGATTATAAAAGTAATGCAGTATAGAGCGACAACTCGGATCGTCTCTCAAGGACTCTTTAGTTGTTGTTATTATTAACAGAAAATTAGTAAAAGTTAGAAATGGGGGTTTTGAGATTAAAATTAAATAAAGGAAACAAAATAAAAACAGAGTAAGAAAAGAGATTAACAAATAAACTAAAGACGATTAACCTACTGTTCTTGGTTTCCCACTATCATTGGTTCATGCAAATCCTAAGCAGATACTAATCCCCTCCCGGTTGTAGCAACAATTAACAAACGAAAACCGCTACTACAGATGTATGTTCCTATTCCCGAAATAACAAACGGGGTTAAGCTCTCATGAACAAACGAACATGAATGAACACACGCGAAATAACAAACGCGATTATATATAGGAACATAGCATCACCGAAATGAATCAATACAACACTATATATTCCTGAAATAACAAACAGAAACATACAGCATTGCATTGAAAAGAGAGAAGCAAATGATCATGGACTCACAAAACCTCAAGTGTTAACAGAAACCAATTACAGTAGATTAATCTAGGAGACTAGCTCTCCATTACAAAAGGAAAACAAAACATAACTAAAAAGAAAACAAAAGACTAACTAAGACTAGCTCAGAAACTAGCCAAAACTGGCTAATTCTCTAACTATCCTTCAGTTCTGCCTAAACAGGCTTATATACACGTTTCTGGAGTCAGAGTACTCGCGAGGCGAAGCAGTTCTCACGAGGCTAATTACATGAAAGGTCTGCAACTCTTTGTCTTCTCGCGAGGCGAGCACATCCTTCGCGAGGCGAACTCTTCAGCTTCCAACTGTTACGCCCGTGGCATTCAACACGCCCAAACCGTGATGGCTTCTGATCTTCCAATACTCGCGAGGCGAAGGAATGCTTGCGAGGCGAACGCTTCAACTTCAGAATTGCCACGGCTGTGATCCTCAACACGGGCAAGCCGTGATCGTCTCTGACTTTTTCATGGTTGCAATACTCGCGGGGCGAGAGATTATTCGCGGGGCGAGTGGCTCCAGATCTATTACTTTTTATTAACCTGAAAATAGAAAATAAAAGTAAATAATTATTCAACTCTAAAACAACTAAATTAACTTAAAAACAATTTACAGACTCAAAATACTACTTAGGAACAATCAAGTCTAATTTGGGTAAAAATGGTATAAAATAAGCACAAAGCCAAGGTCTTTACTAGTTATAAAACCAGTCAAACAGAGGCTCATCAAAATACCCCAAACTTAAACTTTGCTTGTCCCCAAGCAAACTACACTCAAAAACTTAAAAAGACTCAAGACCTGGCAAGCTTAAGAATTCAATCAACTTTCCATAGATTTCAAGCAATTTATCAAAATATTTTTCAATGTTCCCCCTTTCAAACAAAGCAATCCCCACATTCATTTATTCCAAACAATTGAGAGTTTCATAATTCAAACAATCAGAAATCTAAGCTGGGGATCCAAGTCACACACAAGAGGGAGATCACCAAAATCAAACAACTGCCTTCCTCACAAGGGAAATTTGTGTTCACTCATCACTCAATTTTTGTCAGGCAATCAACAATTCACTCAATTTCACTTTTAAGAGCACTTCCCATAAATTTGATTTTCATCTCAAAATGGTTCCCACAGAAAACATGCAAGCAACATCAAAAGGTCTTTTATGGGTTGTAATGGGGCCTGGCTAATGGTAGGATATACAAAGGAACTAGGCTGAAGACCCTAGGAACTAAAAGAGCATGAACATTATTTACACTTTGAAATTCACTCAAGTTCCTTTCTTAATTTTTTTTTTTTTTACACTTCTGGGTGACTACAACCTTTTTACTCAAACAGTCTTTTTTTGAAATTTTTTTTGCACTTTTATTTATTTTATTTTTTTCAATTTTTTTTTTCTTTTTTTTTTCAACTTTTTTTTTTAAACATTTTTTTTTCATTTTTACACTTTTTCCCAATCCCAAACAACACATTGCACCGGGTAGTAGCCACCCCAAACTTTTGTTTCTTGCACCCATTCTAAGATTACATGCTCTCCTAATCCTAAGATCGGGTTAACATGGTTTTCCAGATTTTTGGGCTTATAACATTAGGTTATCAAGAATTAACAGGCTAATAGGCTCAATGGGGCTAACTAAGGAACATGCATTAGGAATTGGTTATTTTAGGCTAAGTAGCTATTTACAAAGAAAATGCCTAAATCACCTGAAGCAAACACATAAACATGCAAACCAAAAAGAGATTCAATCAAATTCAGGAAAGTGCAATCAAAAGTGATTTTCACACAGTTTAAAACATGTTCGAGGCTCAAAACCTCACCTGGACATTTATGCAAATTGCTTGACAGAGATACTATCCCTAGTGTGTGCTTCCTATCACCCCAAACTTATCATAAATCATGCCATCATAACAAAATCTCAAAGTTCAGTTTTCAATCATATGGGGATCATTTTTCTAAAATTTTTCAAATCCTAGGGGGAAAACAGTCAACACTATCATGCAATCATCTATGCAAAAATTTAATCAAATCCATCAAACTTGCCAATACCAGACTCAACACACAAATACTCCTGAGCTTCTCAAATTATTCAGGAGCATTATTGACAATAAAACAGAAATAAAATAAGGAAAAGAAAATTAAAAAGAAGAAAGGTAAAGAAAACTCATTGAAGGACGGTTCCACCAGGATCCCACTGCTTGTAGCATAAGGCCCACATGGTAGCCAAAGGACTGAAATTCATTC
This sequence comes from Sophora flavescens, assembly GCA_030762895.1. Classification (NCBI taxonomy): domain Eukaryota; kingdom Viridiplantae; phylum Streptophyta; class Magnoliopsida; order Fabales; family Fabaceae; genus Sophora; species Sophora flavescens. The sequence goes on along the minus strand of CM061062.1, from coordinate 63,558,061 downwards.
CAAGCTTCCCTAACTTGCAGCCTTTATACGGAAGTGGGTGCTTGACAATCATAGTAACCTCGCCCAGTGCGGCGGACTTTTCACTTCCTCTGGGGTCACAGATGACCTCTTTCTCAATAAAATCCTCCCAATAAAAGTGGGGCTCAACCTCTTGGACCGGCCATGGTGCAAAATCCAAGGGTGTAAAATCCAGAACTGGTGGCTCCTCAGGGGGAGGTGACAAACAGTTAGTTGGGGTTACTGGTGCTGCTTCAACTTCTGCAATGTCTTCATCCACTGCACTAACAAATTCAACATCTGCTATACACGCAGAAATTTCAGCACACACCACACAAGGGTTAGAGTTAGAACATATATTACAAGAAAATGAATCAGAAAAAGTTAGAATGTCTGGAAATTCTTCAATTAATTCATCCACCCCATCAGTCTCAACACACTCAATTGTTTTACTTGAATCATCTACTCCCAAAGGTTCTTCTTTATCTTCAGGCACGGGGGAGCAGCTGCCCTCTTGATCCTCCTGATCTAAGTTTCCTGAACAGAACAAACCTGCAAAACGATCCGCATTTTCTATTTTTCCTGAAAAGTATAAACCTGTAAAACATTCAACACACAATGCAGTTCCATCACAATAACAAGCATTAGGATCAGGGGATTCAACACATAAATCATCATCAACATAAACATTATCAGAATCATAATCAGAAGTATTTTCAAAAATAACTGGTGACTCTGTACGATCTTCCAGGGGCTGTGGAGGTAGCATTGCAGCCGAGTTGGCGGTAACTTGATCAATTAGAGCCCACAATTTCTGAGATTCAGCTTGGCTCCTCTGGTACTCAGCCTCCATCTTCTGTTGAAATTCCTCTATCATCCGTTGAGTTTGCTCGGCCATTTGTTGCCTCAGTCCTTCCATATTTGCACTTATCTGTGCAGTCATCTGTTTGCACAGGTCCTCCAGGGAAGGTTCGGAAGGTGTAGAGGTGGTCACTTGGGTAGGATAGTATGGTGGTGGCTCACTAAAATTAGGATAATACATGCAAGGTTGCTCATAATAAACATTAGGCAAATATCCAAACATGTAATTATCCATGGCAATCAAACAACCAGACAAAGCAGTCAAAACTAATTAGCAAATAAATTTTTTTTTTTTAAATGTAACTTTCTACTAATAACAACAAACAAGAGTCCCCAAACAACGGCGCCAATTTTTGAACGCAGCCGCCACGCGCCAAAAAAACGAGCGATTATAAAAGTAATGCAGTATAGAGCGACAACTCGGATCGTCTCTCAAGGACTCTTTAGTTGTTGTTATTATTAACAGAAAATTAGTAAAAGTTAGAAATGGGGGTTTTGAGATTAAAATTAAATAAAGGAAACAAAATAAAAACAGAGTAAGAAAAGAGATTAACAAATAAACTAAAGACGATTAACCTACTGTTCTTGGTTTCCCACTATCATTGGTTCATGCAAATCCTAAGCAGATACTAATCCCCTCCCGGTTGTAGCAACAATTAACAAACGAAAACCGCTACTACAGATGTATGTTCCTATTCCCGAAATAACAAACGGGGTTAAGCTCTCATGAACAAACGAACATGAATGAACACACGCGAAATAACAAACGCTATTATATATAGGAACATAGCATCACCGAAATGAATCAATACAACACTATATATTCCTGAAATAACAAACAGAAACATACAGCATTGCATTGAAAAGAGAGAAGCAAATGATCATGGACTCACAAAACCTCAAGTGTTAACAGAAACCAATTACAGTAGATTAATCTAGGAGACTAGCTCTCCATTACAAAAGGAAAACAAAACATAACTAAAAAGAAAACAAAAGACTAACTAAGACTAGCTCAGAAACTAGCCAAAACTGGCTAATTCTCTAACTATCCTTCAGTTCTGCCTAAACAGGCTTATATACACGTTTCTGGAGTCAGAGTACTCGCGAGGCGAAGCAGTGCTCGCGAGGCTAATTACATGAAAGGTCTGCAACTCTTTGTCTTCTCGCGAGGCGAGCACATCCTTCGCGAGGCGAACTCTTCAGCTTCCAACTGTTACGCCCGTGGCATTCAACACGCCCAAACCGTGATGGCTTCTGATCTTCCAATACTCGCGAGGCGAAGGAATGCTCGCGAGGCGAACGCTTCAACTTCAGAATTGCCACGGCTGTGATCCTCAACACGGGCAAGCCGTGATCGTCTCTGACTTTTTCATGGTTGCAATACTCGCGGGGCGAGAGATTATTCGCGGGGCGAGTGGCTCCAGATTTATTACTTTTTATTAACCTGAAAATAGAAAATAAAAGTAAATAATTATTCAACTCTAAAACAACTAAATTAACTTAAAAACAATTTACAGACTCAAAATACTACTTAGGAACAATCAAGTCTAATTTGGGTAAAAATGGTATAAAATAAGCACAAAGCCAAGGTCTTTACTAGTTATAAAACCAGTCAAACAGAGGCTCATCAGTCACAAATGCAAGCATTCAGCCTTCATTGGAAGAGATTGATAGAGATTTTTGTTTTACACAACCTCTTAGTATGTGAAAATATAAGTTAATACAAGACTATAAAAAGTGGTTTCAACTCAAAAGGAGTTTTCTACCATTTTAGAGAGATTTTAGAAGTTTAAAGCATATAAAGAACACATAAAGTAAACTAAGAAATAAAAGATGAAACTTGCAAAAAGATTCATATGAGAGCATTAACCTTAGTATAAGGAAGAACTTTAATGAAGAACTTAAGTAGAAAAGATGAATAAAAACTAAAGCTTTAAGAGCTTGAACTTTTAGAAGAAAGAAGAAGAAGATGAAGGTTTAATGGAGTTTTGAAGGAGGAAGATGATGAAGAGAAAATGAAAGGGGTATATAGAGAGAGGGGAGAGAGTGCCACGAAATTGAGGAGAGAGGAATGAGCTTGGAGAGCAAGTTTTGACCTTGTGCCTTGTTTGGTTGAAGAGGAAAGAGAAAAAAAATAGGTTTTTAGAATATAATATGATATATTTCAAAAAGTGCCATCATGACCATTTTTTAGTAGGTAGCTTAGGCCACACCTCTAGTGAGTCACCTCACTTCCTCATATCACCTCAAGCCTTTTATGTCTCCTATTCTCATTTCGTCACTTTCCAAATCATATCACCTATTATATTTTATTTTTGAACGAAAATTTTCAAAATAACCAAAGTGGAAGGAAACATAATAAAAACACTAACTACCTCGTTCACGGGTCAAAATTAGGTTTTCTGCTCAGTAAACTTGTACCGGCAGTGAAAACGCAGACCGGCTTCCGTCTGAATTTTCAACCGAAATTTTTACCGTAACTTCATATGATATAACAACACAAGAAAATGATTTTAGTTTAATTAAAATCATCCTCTGGGTTTAATATAAAATAAACACATTTAAATATGTATTTACTGCTACAGACAGCATAGGAAAAACAGGGTGTTACAAGTACAACGGTATATGGGTGAAGTGTTTGTAGGTTAATGGTGTGGGGGTTGGTTTTTCTTGATGAGTTGCCATGGAGAGGTTCTATTTTTTTATTTTTTATTTTGTTATTTAGTGATGAGTGGTGCCGGAAGAAGATTTTGAGATGGGAGTGGAGTATTGATTTTGTATGGTGGCAGCTTGGTTTTAAGAAGGTGATAGAGATGTGCTTTCGAGATTATTTCTCTCAAAATGTCAAAGTCAAAAAAGCATTCGTGAAATTTCATATGGTCTTTTTTCGTATTATACAGTAATACTCAGATAAAATTGACCAAAAAATTGTTTAAAAAAAATGTTTCAATATCACTATTGGTACTAAGTTTATGAATTTACCTTCATACCAAGTACGACTATTCAAAGAGGAAATGGATCCTCCATATTTTGTTTTTGCTTTTTGTTATGTAGATACATGGAGGGAGGAAATATGCATAAAAAGATTTTACTAATGATTTGGAAATTTTTTATAAAAATTTAATATAAATTAAAATATTTAAAATTCTTTTTGAAACAATAAGCTATTTGAAAATAATAATAATTAAATTTTAAAAATTAAGGTTTCAAAAAAAAAAAAACATAAAGTGCCTCAAATTAGGACGAATTCTCTAGCTGAACAAGGAACGGAAGCAACAAGTTTGGCTGCTGGGTGGCCTTTCTTGTACTATCCCTTATGATGACCGAGCTATATTTGAGAAGACTTCCAATATGATAAACTGATAATCTTCTAATTTTTTTTAATAATAAACTGATAAACTGGTTTAATTATAAGAATGAAAAAAAACCTAAAGGATGGCCATGGTATAAAGCTTTGAAAAGAGGAAAAATATTAATAGCAAAGGGGTGTGGTCTTTTACTAGAAGGAAGGGTGGTGCTTCGGGAATAGGAGGAGCATAGAGAGAGAGAAGGGGAGAGCTGCACAGACGAGTGCATCAAATGTTCTCTATAAAAATAGAGATTATTGGTCTGATTAAATATCTTACATGGCCTCTGGTGTTTTATTTTGGGGCTGTAATTAGCTCTCCGGAGGTTATAAGTTGGGGTTTTGTGTATGGATTGAGTAGTATAAGTACTCTTATAAATATACTTTTGGTTTATTAAAAAAAAACTCTGTTATTAGATAAATTTTATGTGGGACCTGAATTTTATCTAGGATTTACTCTATTTAGTGAGTCTCATATGAAACATTTACTCAACAGTCAATAGTGTTTTGGAGAGAGTATTAAAAAAATGTATTGCTAGGACTTCTATGTATACTAATATACAATATGTATCATCATATTCATATATATAGAGTCTATATGTTTTTAATTATTTATATAATTTTTATATATTATAATAAATTATAAAATTAATTATTACTATAGATAAAATAATTAATAATTAAGACAATTCTATATGAAATATTCTATTGAATATTAGAAAACATTTTTATTTAAAAATAAAAAATTAAATACTATAAAAGTCTTGAAAATTTCTTTATTTACCTTTAATTTTTAATTTGAAGTCCAATTTATTGGCCTGTTAAAATTATTTCAAACCCATTGTTAGCCCATTTTTTCTTCTTTTATTCTTTTAACATTTTTAAGAAAAACAACCTTAAAAAAATTGGAAGACTAATTTTGTGATCAGTTAGGTTTCAGGGCCTTGTTTTGTGGGCCAAAGAAGTTGGTCTTCTTCTGCTATTGTCTTTGGCTAAGTGATAGATAAGCTTCCTATTTTTTAAAAAATACAAAGAAAAATTAATTTTGGAATAATTAATTTTATTTATGCTGAAGCTAGTGCGAGCGACCAAGATATTTGATACAATTTATATCTTCGTCTTGCTCATAAGAATTTACCACCTAAGAAAAAAAAATGTTAAAATGGTCTTTTTGATTCTGTAACTTAATTCTAGGTTTACATTAAGTAATATTCTATTTTGGTCCTCTAATTTAAGAATATTAATTAACGTTAGTCGGTCTTGACGTTAAATATGTTATGATAGTGTTAGATTCTCATCATTAGTGGCCGAAAATCTCGTCGGAATCTCCTTCCCTTTCCATCTCTCTTCATCCCCACCACCATTCTTTCTTCTTCCTCCTTCCTCTCCAAGTTGAAAAGAATTTCCACATGTGAAATTTTTTTTCTCAAAGCATCTTCTTGGAGTGTCTTCTTTTCCAATGACTTATGCATCAAATGCCTAATCAGTGAAAAATAAATTGCACAACAACAAAAATTAACTATACAAGTCAGCTCTAGTGCAAATAGCAAATACCATGACTAGGAATAATATATTATCAAAATGGTTTTGGTTCCAAATCACAACATTATTCGGCAAACTACATGAAACATAGAAATACATCAAATTATTTGGCATGGTAGATGCCCAATACAACATTTATGTTTAAAATTCATTATCAAAATATCTTGATATAAAAAGTTGGTAACTTTCTTTTTCACTTGAGAGGCACATTTCAATTTATAAAACTTTCTTAACCCAATTTATAATATGAAGTACTGGAGATGCTTGATGATCTCACCATTCTTCATGGGATTGAAGCATTTACTTTAGTGTATAACAAATCCAATGCTAATCAAGAGTTTTGGCCATGCCCTATTGTGGCCTTAGGTGTGGCTAGAGGTGTCAGGAATTTTCCTGCAACGGTATTGGACAATCTGAGGACGACTGAGTCGTTTGAAATGGGAAATCAGATTTTCCAGAAGAAGTATGAAACCATGGTGGTTAATATCATTCAAAATCGTGATTAATTACGTTCAAAATCAATGTTAATTACGTTCAGTGGATGAGTTGCGACACCTTGTTATAACCATCCACTGAACGTAATTATTCACGTATCTGAATTGTGTTAACCATACAAATTGTTGTCAAAAATTGTTGTCCATTTTTGTGTTCAAATAACACAACTACGATGAAAATGACTCCTTTATAGTGGGTAAATAAGAATGTGTCCCTTTTTAGATTATTTGGTGAGTTGAACTCTAGCTATATACACTTTATCAAATCAATGTTATATATATATATATATATATATATATTATATCATTACTTATTTATTTTATAGACAAACTCATTTTACAGAATCTTCTTCTCACTTAGGCCGATTGGAAAAAGGAAAAAAAGGAAAAAAAATTGTAAAGGATATAAAAGTGTTGGTGGTGTTGAATGCTGGTAGTGAATTTTGGAATTGGTCAACAAGTGATGTAGTTGAAGTTTTTCGGTAAGGCACAAGACAGGAAAAGGAAGACCATATGCTATTATAATTGGCTAGCATCTTAACTAGATGGTGATTTGTAGCTACTTTGATTGTGAATCATTGCAGATTTCAGCTTTAAGGAAAGAAAACGTTTTTAGTTGCGATGAGAACATGGAAAATATCAAATCTACAACCTTCTCTCTAGCTAATTTTCTACTCTTAAATTCGGGTTTCATCAAGGATCTTGGAGAATTTGTGTGGTCGGTAAGGGTAGTGAGAAGTTACCGACGACCTATACCGTCGGTAATGTTGAAATATTGTGGCGTCCTTTTCTGCAACTACCAACGATTATTCCGTCGATATGGTTATTTTCACTTTACCCACCATCAGCCCATCGGTATTTTGGGTTTCTGAGATCATCAACGACTCTCAGATGATACTGACGTCATAAATCGTCTCTAAGTGATTTTTTAGATTATCCACGACTAAGGGACAATTGGATTGCATGTGTTTTTAGGGTTGCATGTGTTATCGATGGCACAAATCGTCGATATAGAAATTTTTTTATTACCGACAACCAGGCCATTGGTAAATTCACCTCTCAAGGAAACTTGATTTTTAAAAATGGATGTTTAATTTAATAAATAATTAATAATATTATTAATTTCCTCTCACTACAATTACTTAATATAATAAAGTTCCTAAATGATACTTAATGTAGTCTGCTTCTCAAATTAATGTTACATTTAATTTAATAATTGATTAAAGATATTATTTCCATCAAATTTAATTATATTATAAATTTCCTCCTAATGCAATTAATGGATAGTATACTTTATTACCTTTTAAGGCAGTTACTTACGTATTTGGTATTATTGCTTTATATTAAAAATTAATATTAAATATGATTTCCTTCTCAAAGAGATGTATAAATTTTTTTTAATGCATTTCTGAGTGCATCGTAACTATGAATTTAATTCTTGTTCAGAGTGCATCGTAACTATGAATTTAATTATTGTCCAAAGTACCATCAGTTATAATACTATTTTAAATTTTATCCGTTGCATGAATCCATATGGATTACTGTGATCTATTTTAAAAATAATGGGACCTGCATGAATTTCAACCAATATGAGAGAGAGTGTTGGAAAATAGAGTGTTAAAGAGTGTGGATAGTTCTAGGACTCCTCTAAAATTTATCCGTTGCATGAATCCAACCAAATTTTTATTATAAATTCACATGTTAGCTCTCACACACTAACTCAAGGCATCAAATTGCTCACTCATATTTGCCTATATAAAGAACATTAGACTTGGAGTAAGAAAACCACACAAAAAATTTAATCCTTCAATTTTCACCATGAAGAGAAAGAAGCTGGAACTTGCATTCATGTATGAAGCTCCTCAAAAGAGGAAGACGGCGTACTTGAAAGTGAAATATGAGGTACTGGAGATGCTTGATGACCTCACCATTCTTCGTGGGATTGAAGCATTTACTTTAGTGTATAACAAATCCAATCTATTCAAGAGTTTTCAACATGCCCAATTGAGGCCCCAAGTGTGGCTAGAAGCGTTAGGAATTTTCCTGAAATAGTGTCGGACAATCTGAACATGACTAAGTTGTTTGAAATGGCAAATCAGATTAGCCAGAAGATGCATGAAACCATTTCGTGGATGAAGGCATGATACCATGCCTTCAAATTCTATCTTCATGCTTTCCTCGTTCAAATTTGGATCGAAGGCAGCCTTCCGTAAACTCGGCTCGCTTGAAAAAGTGTTGGACAATCTGAACATGACTGAGTTGTTTGAAATGGCAAATCAGATTAGCCAGAAGATTCATGAAACCATTTCGTGGATGAAGGCACGATACCATGCCTTCAAATTCTATCTTCATGCTTTCCTCGTTCAAATTTGGATCGAAGGTAGCCCTCCGTAAACTCGGCTAGCCGAGCTCTACTGGTATCATTGTGTCTGTTCCATATGTCTGTCTAAAGGGTGTTTCTTTAGTGGTAGACTGAGTTGTGCAGTGATATGCCCATATGATGCTTGGCAACTCCTCGACCCAGATTCCCTTTGCTCGGTCCAACGTTTTCTTCAGTTCCCTCAATATGACCTTATTCACTGCTTCTACCTGCCCGTTGGTTTGGGGATGCTCCACATATGTAACTAAGTTTTTGATCTTCAAATTAGACTAGAATTCTTTCAATCTTCTGTCAACAAACTGCGTTACATTGTCTGATACTATTGCATGCGATAAACCATGCTTGCAAATTATATCCTTCCATACAAACCTTTGTACCTTCTGGGTAGTGATGGTGGCTAAGGGCCCGACCTCTATCCATTTGGTGAAATAGTCAATACCCACCAGTAGAAATTTGACTTGCCCCTTGGCGGTGGGAAACTTCCCTAGGATGTCCACTCCCCACATGGTGAATGACCAGGGAGACATCATGTTGTGGAGCTCTCTCGATGGGGCGTGCTTCAGGTGGCTGTATCGTTGACATTTATCACATTTTCTCACCCATTCTATACAGTCTATCCTTAATGTATGCTAGTAGAAACCAGCTCGGACCACCCTTGCTGCCATTGACCTCCTTCTTGTGTGCACACCATGAATTTCTGCCATTACATACTCGACCTGACTCTTAGTCAAGCATTTGTGTAGAGGCATGTAAAGTCCTCTTCTGAATAATTCCCCATACTCGATGGAGAAGTGACTCGCCCTTCCTCTGAATCTTTTGGCTTCTTCTTCATCTTTAGGTTCCACTCCATGTTTCAGATATTCCCAAATAGGGGTCATCCATTCCCTATCTTCTTCCTCACTAGATAGCACCTCATCAAGCATAACTTTATAGCATTAGTTAGCCCTTTCGGTCATAAACGTTATCTTTTCTTCATCAGCTGGATTCATCTTGATCTGGTTGTACCCGGAGTATGCATCCATCAAGTTGAGCAAGCGGTATCCCGAGGCTCCATCCACTAGCCGATCTATACTAGGCAGAGGATATGAATTCTTGGGACATGCCTTATTTAGATCGGTGTAATCTGTGCACATGCGTCATTTTCGATTCGCCTTCTTGACAAGCACTACATTTGCCAACCATGAGGTGTACTTTATTTCTCTGATGAACCCGGCCTCAAGTAGCTTAGCTGTCTCTTCTTCAACTACCTTTCTCCTTTCTTCCCCCAACCTTCTTTTCTTCTAGGCAACCGACTTAGCCTCTGGATACACAAATAGTTTATGGCTAAGAACCTTAGGATCTATCCCCGACATGTCTGACACCTTCCATGCAAAGAGATCTATGTTTTTTCTAAGCACAGAGAGTATCTCTTCCCTCGACTTTGGGTCTAGCTATACACCGAGTTTTACCTACTGATCTGACTAATCTCCAACCTTGAATTTTTGGGCCTCCTCAACCGGCTCTGGTCTTGTGTCTCTCATCTCTTCTCTCGGGTCCAGCTCTACCAAACTTACCGAACTATCTTTGACCTTCTTCCTTTTACTTTCCACTGCGGAGTCCATCTTTGGGATTTCTTCCTTCACCATGCGTCAAAGGAAGGGACCCCTCTCTCTTCCTTTCTTTCTTTTCTTGCTTTGGTGGTTTGTTTGGAACATATTTTATTATAAATAAAGGTTGGGGGTTTGTGTATGGGGGGGGTCTAGGGTTGTTTCTAAAAATTTAAAAAGGTGGTTTTTTTATTTTTTTTTTTTTGGGTGGGGTTTTCTTTTTTTTTTTGGTTTTTTTGGTTTTTGTCGTTTTGGTTTTTTTTCTTTTTTTTTTTCCTTTTAATTTTTTGGGATATTTAGGTTATCACCCTCAAATTGTCTACATAACATTTCCTGACTTCTCTTTGATTAGCTCTAACCACTACAATCTCGCCAGATGTTGCAGAGAATTTCATGGTCAAGTATGGCGTGGAGACAATGGCGCCTAGATCATTCAACGCCGGCCTTCCTATCAAGAGATTATAAGAAGTCATGGCATTGATGATTAGGTACCGAACCGAGATGGTTTGGGAAAAGCTTCCCGTTCCAAATGTAGTCAGCAGGTCGACATAACCCCGTGTATCCACCTGCTCTCCTGAGAAGCCAATCCATTTATTGTTGTAAGGTTGAATTGAACTTTCTGGGATTTCGAGCTTTTGAAAGATCGGATAATATAGGATATCAGTCGAGCTTCCCTGTTCTACCAATGCCTTCCCTATCTCGGTATAGTCGCCTTGTGTTGGTGTTCCTCTCGGACGTGAGAATGGGCGAGCTCGCTCCTTTCTCGGGACGCTCTTGCCGTGCGCTCGGTGTCTCCCTCCGTTGCCATTGTGTTGGTGTGGGTCTCTGGATGATAATGGGGACGTACTCCTCATCCCTCCTTGATGAGGTAGTTCGTTCCCTACTTCGGCTCCGTTCTCTCTGTTGGCTTTGATCGCACTCATCATGGAGGCATTGGTGATCCCGCCTCATCTCCTCATTCTTCCTCCTCAATGTATCTATTTGAGCTCTCATCTCCCGAATAAGTGGATGGTTTTCCCGAGCTGGCGGATCCCCCTGCTCCTGATCATCTTCAGACTCCCGATCTCGCCCCCCTCCACCAGCGGTGCTCTTGGTTAAAACCATATTGTCTGTAACAGGTAGTGTGGCCGAAGAAAATTTACCTCGGCCCCACGGTGGGCGCCAAATGTTCCATCCAAAAAACCTCTGTAACGAGATTCTGGAAGAAACTGATCACTCAACTCACTTTCTCTCACAATTTGGGTATTTTAGATGTTAAGCTTGACGGAACCAAAGTTCTGCTCCTACGTATCCTGTATGGAATCAAAGCATGAATGTAGTTCTTTGGGGTTGTCACCTATTTTTTGAGTGGTTGAATTCTCTGATGATGGGGGTGTTTGGAAATGTTTTCCACGTGTCCTAAATCAACTCCTTGATAAAAGCTCGTTAACCCTCATTATTGTGAGCAATATTCACTAATAATGAGGGGCCAGGGCGGAGGCTCCTCCTAGGCTTCCTCTGTCTTAATTGTCATCCTTTGATTCAAGGGATTTGGTCATTAATGCGTCTTATCACATTATAGATGTCCATACATCGGCATCTTGTACTAACTAGGGCCAATTCGACCCTCCTCGGTTAGTTGGTCGTGTTCTATTCGGTTAGTACTTGGCTCTCTTTTGTGCGGGGTTCCTCAATGGGAGATGTGATCTGCTCGCTAAACCCTCAGGGCTATACTGGGAGGGTATTGATATGCCCGGCCCTTCATGGGTTAGTTTGGTAATTTGCCCCTATATTTTGATGTTAGTACAAAGACATAGTTACAAGTTTCTTTGCATTTATATCTCCAGTCCACTGAAATTTCGGATGCATTTGTCTATAGATTTCAGTAAAGACCCAGGCCAATCATATATATGGAAACTATATGCCAAGGTTCCATGAATAATGGATTTGACTAGTTGCAGTCTTCCCATGGTAGAGAGCAAAGATCCTTTCCAACTTGCCATTTTAATCTTGATATTGTCCACTATAGGCATCAAATGTATCTTCCTAGGCTTGCCTTCAAAGATAGGCACACCAAGATAGGTAAATGGCAACCTCTCTTGACTGAAACCAAGCACATTTGAAATGTCTACAATTCTGTTTGAATGCAAATTCCCTGCATAAAACTTGCATTTGTGCAGACTTAACAACTGACTTGATGCTTGGCCATAGCAGTTAAACAAAGACATCAAAATCTGCAAATTTTGCCTAGTGGCTTTGCAGAATATCATCACATCATCATCATACAGAATATGGGAAGGGACTTGAATTCCTTTTGGGCCTGTCATAGGCTTGAGTGCACCTGAATTGACCAGGGAATTAGAGATGCCACGACTGAGCACCTCCTCAACTAAACAAAACAGCAGGGGGGAAAGAGGATCCCCCTGACTAACACCCCTTTTACAAGAGATAAACCCCACTGCCTTGCATTTACTGAAAAAGAGAGTTTGGCAGCATGCAAAATGGTGCATATCCAATCACAAAACTTAGAATCAAAGCCAAATCCTTTAAGAATTGAAAGCAGAAACCTCAAATCTAGTTTATCAAAGGCTTTCTTGGAGTCAAATTTGAGAGCAATATTCCCTCCAAATGTCTTATAATCAAGCAGATTTATTGACTCAGATGCAAGACAAATACATTCAACTATGCTTCTATGTCTTATGAATCCTCTTTGTTGAACATAAACTAACTTGGGAGCAATAGCTGCTAGTCTATCAACAAGAACTTTAGTAATTATCTTAAACTGAAAGTTAGCTAAGGCAATTGGCATATAATCCTCAATTCTATCAGTATTTGGATTTTTAGGGATAAGCACTACTAGATTGGAGTTCATATTGGGAGGCAACCAGTTTTGAGCAAAGAACTGAGTTACTGACCTGCAAACATAATTTCCAACCGCATTCCAGTACTTTTGGTAAAAAACTCCCCCGAAACCATTAGGTCCTGGGGCTTCTTCCCCATTCATGGCAAATACAGTAGCCTTTATTTCCTCGTTAGATGGCTTGCTAACTAAAACTGAGTTATCTTCATTGGAAACAAAATTAGGAATCACTTTGCCAATTAGATCATTTTATGTACATTCATTCTCTGAAGCATATAAGGAAGAGAAATATCTTAACACATGATGTTCAATCTCAGCAGGCTAACTAAGAACAACATCTTCATGCTTCAAAATAGACATTAATTTAGTAGCATTCCTAACTTTTGCCACTCTATGGAAGTAAGCAGTATTTCTGTCACCCTGAGCATGCCAAGCAATTCTAGCCTTTTCTTTCCAGAAACTTTCTTGAAAAGACAAAGCTTGTTGAAATTCCAACTGAGCCTTAACCTCCTTATCCTGCAGCTCCTCATACCAAGCTAAAGCATTGATTTGGTTCTAGATGGCATCCACATCTGCCAAAGCTTTATCCACCCTTAGATGAACATTGCCAAAAACTATTTTGTTCCATGTTTTCAATTCATCTTTAAGAGCCTTTAATTTCTGAGCAAGGATTGACATAGGACAACCAAAGAAAGGCCTATTCCAAACATCTGCCACAAGCCTAGAGCAATCTTCCTGATTTATCCACATGCGACACTCAAAAACCCGGCATCACATGGTTACCCATTGTGGAAAAGAAACTTGTTTAAAATGCTGGCCGCCTTCTGACACGATCTCGGCAAGTGTACCGGGTCGTTGCAAGTAATAAAACGGTAAGAACCAGATATCGTCCTCAGGGATCGTGGACAAGTACCACTTCGTAAATTGAACTACTATCTAGGCGATCAAGTTTGGAATGAAGGTAGCTCTAACATCTAACGAAACAAACAAGAATAAAATGTTTTTGTTCTTTTAGGTATTTTATCAAACACTTAAAAGGCAAACAGAAATGTGAACAACAAATGGACAGAATTATTAGGGTTAGACTAGGCTAATCCTCCCTTGGTTGCTATGAAATGGTAAATAACACAATTCCTAATTCAGTTATGACAATCAAATCTTCTCAATTACTCAAACCCTAATGTCTTAGGTGGAATGAGCCTAAAATCCCAAATTAAACCCTAATGTCTTAGGTGGATTAACATGAGAATTTGCATTAAGAGTCAAGATTGATAGATTGCAAGCACCCCAAGACCTATGTCTAGGTTCATGAATTACTTGGCATTTGATTCATGAGCATGCCTTAACATCAACCTTTCAATTGTCTATTAAAGCAACATATCATTCCTAGGATGATCAAACCAAGGAAAGCATTAAGCATGGAATCAAACACTCATAAAGAAATAGGAAATTATATCACTACCACATCATATTACAACCAAGTTCAAAGAAGCATCATCTAACCCCAACAAGGGGGAGTTTAGCTACACATAATCAAAGAGAAAAGCAAAGGAAAAGATACAAAGATGAAGGAATGGATGAACTCCATGGAAGGTTGCCCAGCAAAAGCCACAGCTGCAGAGATTGTGCTTTTAGGGTTTTTGGCCGCCTCCCTTCTGCCCCTTCACTTCTGCCCTAAAACAGCTTATAAACAGGGGTTCTGAGTTTCGCGTGCTCGCGGGGCGAGAGCTGGCTCGTGAGGCGAATCTTAAAAATATGATCTTCAGAGATTGGTTCTCTCGCGAGGCGAGAAGGTAGCTCACGAGGCGAGGCAGAAAGGGTGAAGTTTCTAGCACAGTTAGGCCTTCAGGCTCGTGAGGCGAGATGGTGATTCGCTAGGCGAGACAGAAAGGGTGACTGTTGTTGCTCAGGATGGTCTTCTAGCTCGTGAGGCGAGATGCAGTCTCGCGAGGCGAAGCCTCCAGAATTCTGATTGGCTCAATTTCTTCTCTTTTCAGGCTCTATCTTCATCCAATCTTCATCATGGCCAAATTCTTGGGCAATTAATCATAAATTCCTGCAAAACAACACACAAAACCACCTTATCCGTTCCGAAGGAAAAACTAACCAAAATAAAACTAAAATGGCCTAATTATATGCAAATGCATGCAGAAATGTACATGGAAAATGAGGTGAAATCACACTCATCAAATCACCCCAAGCTTAAGACTTTGATTGTCCCCAAGCAAAAACCTAGGCCAGAAGATGAAAACAAACAGAGCAAAGATAGTGAACTAAGAACCCGAGTAAATGATCCAAAAAACAGGCATTTCAAATAATTCAGCAAGAGACAATCAATTCAAGTCCAATTATAAGCTTAGGTTTCCTAGACTCATATCCTCACTGATTTGGGCACTCTTTCTCACCTGAAACTCACCACAAGCTTGTTCATTTGCTTGGCACTCTTTCTCACCTCACTCAAGTGTTTAGGGATGTATGACAATTCGCTCCATTTTCCTCAAGGAATGATTTCTACCATAGGCTTGACTATCAACCAAATCTCTACTTTATTAATGAAAACATCTAAGAATCAAGAGGTCTTTTACTTTGGTTGTAACGGGGCCATGGGATTTATTGTTAGGTGGGGAGATCAAGAAAAGGACATTTCAAAAGGCTACATAAAACATCAAGCATTACAAATCATGACACCTTCTAAAATACCCTTTTTGGGTTTCGATTTACTTTTGCCACCTTTCTTTCTTTCTTTTTGTTTTATTTCTCATTTCTTTTTGTCATCCCCTTCTCTATTTCTATTTCTCTTTCTTTTATTTTTCTTTTATTTGGAGAAGGGGAGATTTTTCAGCTCAAGAGAAATATTTTTCTGATTTTCTCATCCCATACTTTTTCCACTACCTTTTTACCCTTTGGTTGTAATACTTTAAAAGGTGCCCTATCAAGCATATTCATCAAAGTAATTCAAGGTACCAAGAAAAGCATTTTATTCTTTCAAGCTCAAAATTGGGCAACTAAGGGGGTAGCATGTATTCATTCAAAGCTCAGAAGGTCGGAAAAATACCTGATGCCTCAATCATTTTCAAAAAATGTTTTCAAATTTTTTTTTAAGCTTTGAAACGGTTTCAAGTCAAGTTCTACAGAAATACAATCCAAGAGGAATAACACTCTAACACAAAGAATGGGGTAGATTTAGTGAGTACCCCTTAATGGCTCAAAAGCTCACATTTAGAAGTTCAGAAATCAGTGAAAACACAAATCTATAGAAACACATGCTAATTATCAACTATCCAAGATCATCTCAAGAAATTTTTTTATTTGAAGCCTCATCACAAGAATAAAAAATTAGGATTCAACAATTCACTATCACAAATAAATTGGCACTCAGTTCTCACAATCAGATGCTCAATCTAAGCAGAGGGTAACCGAATCATGCGATCATGCAAAACTATGCCTAAACGAATGCAATATGAACAATGCAAAAAAATTCAAAAATTTACAAAAATACCCCTTACACTAAGCTTAAAAACTTACATTGTCCCCAATGTAAATAATTAAGTCAGAGAGGGAAGAAAAAAATTGGAACGACTCACCGAGGTGGTAGCGGGCTGGTTCACATGCTTTCTGACTTTGTTTCTCCCTTGCCCCTTTTTGTTTTTCCTTTCTTCTTGCCCTGAAAACACTTAGCAAACCTATTAACAAATCTCTTGATCTTCTCAAATTATTCAAGAGATGAAAATCAAAAACAAATGAGAAAGGGAAAAGAAAACATGGGTTGCCTCCCAATAAGCGCTTCTTTAACGTCACTAGCTTGACGGGTGATTTCTAAGATGGTGCCTTAAGAGGGACGGAGACTGCTTGACGATCAAAGTCTCCTCCAAGGTAGTGCTTGAGCCTTTGCCCATTAACAGTGAAAGTATCTCTAGATGATGGATCTTCCAATTCAACTGCACCAAATGGAGAAACTGACTTGACATAGAATGGACCTGACCATCTTGATCTCAACTTGCCTGGAAACAGCTTGAGACGTGAATTAAAGAGCAAAACTGATTGGCCTTCTTCAAAATGCTTTGGAAGGATGTACTTATCATGCCAAAATTTTGTTCTTTCCTTGTAGATCCTTGCACTCTCATAAGCCAAGAGTCGGAATTCATCCAACTCATTCAACTGCAACAGTCTCTTATCCATGGCCAGCCTTGTATCAAAGTTTAGGGCCTTCACTGCCCAGAAAGCACGATGTTGGAGCTCTACCGGAAGGTGGCATGACTTTCCAAACACTAATTGGTAAGGTGACATACCAATAGGTGTTTTATATGCAGTCCGATAGGCCCAAAGTGCATCATCCAGTTTCTTTGCCCAATCCTTCCTAGCATTGTTCACGGTTTTCTCCAAAATCCTCTTCAATTCCCAATTGGACAACTCCACTTGCCCACTGTTTTGAGGGTGGTATGGTGTGGCAACTTTATGGTTGACCCCAAACTTGGCAAGCACTGCATTGAACTCTTTGTTGCAAAAATGAGTACCCCCATCACTAATAATAGCTCTAGAGGTTCCAAATCGGGTGAAGATGTTCTTCCTCACAAAACCAATCATCGCTTTTGCAACATCCTTCACAGTTGGGACAATTTCTACCCATTTGCTCACATAGTCAACCGCAACAAGAATATATTTGTTGTTATAGTTTGATGGGAAAGGACCCATGAAGTCAATCCCCCATACATCAAAGAGCTCCACCTTTAAAATACCCTTCAAGGGCATCTCATTTCTCTTGGATATACTTCCGGTTCTTGGACATTTATCACACTTCATCACCCAAGCTCTGGAGTCTTTGAAAATGGTGGGCCAAAATAACCCGCTTTGAAAGATCTTCATGGCGGTTCTCTCACCACCAAAGTGTCCTCCATACGGTGAGTTGTGGTAATGAGTCAATACCCCATTAATCTCTTTCTCCGGAATGCATCTTCTCAGAATTCCATCCGAACCTCTTTTGAAAAGGTAAGGCTCATCCCATACATAGTATTTCGCATCATGGATGAGCTTCTTCCTTTGTTGTGCATTGAAGTCCTTCGGAATTTTGTTGGCGGCCTTATAATTTGCAATGTCTTCAAACCAAGGTGCCACTTGTACCATAAACAACTTTTCATCTGGGAATTCCTCTTGAATTGGCAACTCAGCTTTTGCTTGAACATCTGCTTGTGGAAGCCTAGACAAATGGTCGGCTACCACATTCTCCACTCCTTTCTTGTCCTTTATATCCAAATCAAACTCTTGGAGCAGTAGTACCCACCTAATGAGCCTTGGCTTGGCATCCTGTTTAGTCATAAGATACTTCAAAGCAGAATGATCAGTGTAGACAGTAGTTTTAGAGCCAATCAAGTAGGATCTAAATTTATCAAACGCAAACACCACAGCAAGCAATTCTTTTTCAGTCGTGGTATAGTTCAATTGAGCATCATTCAACACACGACTGGCATAGTAAATGACATGCAACACTTAATTTTTTCTTTGACCCAAAATGGCTCCCACCGCATAGTCGCTTGCATCATACATTAACTCAAATGGTAAACTCCAATCTGGAGGTGCAATGACCGGTGCTGTGGTGAGTTTTTCTTTCAAAAATTGGAAAGCATGCATGAAATAATCATCAAACACAAAAGGAGCATTAGCTACCAAAAGCTTGCATAAGGGTTTCACAATCTTTGAAAAATCTTTTATAAATCTCCTATAGAAACCCGCATGCCCTAGGAAGCTTCTAACACCTTTCACATTTATGGGAGGGGGAAGTTTTTCAATCACTTCAATTTTTGCTTTATCAACTTCCATCCCCCGTGATGAAATTTTATGACCAAGAACTATACCTTCCCTAACCATGAAATGACATTTTTCCCAATTTAAAACAAGGTTAGTTTCTTGGCATCTTTTTAGAACACATGCAAGATTATTCAGACAATTATCAAAAGAGTTACAAAACACAAAAATCATCCATAAATACTTCAATGAATTTTTCAGTCATGTCAGAGAATATGGAAAGCATGCACCTTTGAAAAGTGGCGGGTGCATTACACAACCCGAATGGCATCCTCCGGTATGCATAGACGCCATAGGGACAAGTGAAAGCGATCTTCTCTTGGTCCTTTGGGTCAACCACAATCTGGTTATACCCTGAGTATCCATCAAGGAAGCAATAAAAAGCATGGCCCACCAACCTCTCTGACATCTGATTAATGAAGGGCAAGGGAAAATGATCTTTTCTGGTGGCCTCATTCAGTCTTCTGTAATCAATACATACTCTCCATCCAGAAACGGTCCTTGAGGGGATGAGTTCATTTTTTTCATTTGCAACCACCGTCACCCCTTTCTTAGGGACAACTTGGACCAGACTCACCCAAGGACTATCAGAGATTGCATAAATTATCCCCGCATCCAGAAGCTTCACAACCTCCTTCCTTACCACTTCCTTCATGTTTGGGTTGAGTCTTCTTTGGGGTTGTCTGTCCGGCTTGAAGTTTTCCTCCAAAAGGATTTTGTGCATACAAAATGAGGGACTTATCCCCTTCAAGTGGGACATAGACCACCCAATTGCAGATTTGTGCTCCCTGAGCACCCTTAACAGTTTCTCTTCCTCTAATGAGTTCAATTCACTACTAATGATAACCGGGAATGAAGAATTTATCCCAAGGAAAGCATAACGAAGATGGGATGGAAGTTCTTTCAATTCTAGCACAGGTGGTTCACCCTTGTCTTCAATCCGTACATCTTCCACACTTTTGTCTTCATCATTATTCACAACCAGACAAGCCTCAAGGGATTTAACCATGAAATCAACTTCTTCCGCACATACCTCTCCTTCTACATCCTCCACCATAAGAGCCGCTTCCAATGAATCTTCAAACGTTTGTTTCACACTCTTGTCGGTTAATGAATCAACAAGGTCCACACTCATACATGTGTCTTTGTCGCTTGGATGTCTCATTGCTTCAAACACATTGAAGGTGACCTTTTCATCTTGGACTCGAAGCACCAACTCCCCTTGATTAACATCGATCAAAGCTCTACCCGTGGCTAGGAATGGTCTTCCAAGAATCAACGGAGTCTCACTATCCTCCGCTATATCCAACACCACAAAATCTGCCGGAAAGATGAATTTGTCTACTTTTACCAATAAATCCTCCACTACCGGTTGGCTTTACTTCACCAATTCCCAGCTTCTTGAAAATGGAGAGAGGCATAAGGTTGATACTTGCACCAAGATCACACAAGGCTATTCCAATGTTCAAATGACCAATTGTACATGGAATAGTAAAGCTACCCGGATCCTTCATCTTTACCGGTAACTTCCTTTGGAGTATGGCACTGCATTCTTCAGTGAGCATGACTGTCTCCTCCTTCCACCTCCTCTTGTTAGTGAGAATCTCCTTCATAAACTTTGCATAGGAAGGCATTTGTTGAAGAGCTTCGGCAAAAGGGATGTTGATTTGAAGCTTTTTAAATACATCCAAGAACTTGGAGAATTGTTGATCCTTTGCCTCCTTCTTCAACCTTTGAGGATAGGGTATCTTGAAATACGGTGGCAACTCCTTAGGATTGTCAACTTCTTCAAGAATTTGCCTTCTAGTCTTCTTTCTTGCAAATTCTTCATCCACCAATTTTTCTCTCTGTGGTTTTTTCAGCTTCAACAACCCTGGGACTAGAGGTAGTGGCTTGGGAAGTCTCGGGTTCTTCATTGGTTACATCTTCAACAGACACTTCATCAACTCCCTCACCAATTGTCTTTTCTTCTCTCTCTTTTTCATGTGGAACTAACACTCTCCCACTTCTTGTAGTAATAGCCTTGCAATCCTCCCTTGGATTCTTCTCGGTATCTCCCGACAATTGTCCTTGAGGTCTCTCCGTCATTTGCTTTGCCAATTGGCCTATTTGGTGTTCAAGATTCTTGATGGAGGCATTTTGATTCTTCATATTGTCTTGAGTTGCTTGCATGAATTGGGCTAGAATATTCTCCAACTTGCTTGAACTCTCTTGAGGAGGCTTTGCTTGAGAACTCGAGCCATGCCCTTGTCTCCAACCAAACTTAGGATGGCTACGCCACCCCGGATTGTAGGTGTTAGAGTAGGGATTATTCTTAGGGCCTTGGTTCCCCATGTAGTTCACTTCTTCTTGCCCAGAACTTCCAACCACATTAATCTCACAATTGCCATTTGCATGGTTACCTCCACAGAAATCACACACTGAGGTAGCTTGAACTTGGACCGCTTGTAATTGAGAATTTTGTAGTTGAACGGACCCCAATTGCTTGGTAAGAATGGCCATTTGCGCCTTAAGAGCACCAATTTCATCAAGCTCCAAAACACCTCTCTTGACCAATGATCGAGAACTAGGCATTTGATAATCATTATTAGCCATAGTTTAAATCAAGTCCTTTGCCTCTTCGGGTGTCTTTTGGCTCAATGATCCACCTGCATCCGTGTCAATCATGCTTCGAGAATTTCTGTTGAGCCCATTGACAAAGGTTGCAACTTGCTGCCATGTTTCCAACTCATGATTTGGACAAGCTGTGAGTAAAGACTTGAACCTCTCCCATGCTTCATAAAGTGATTCACCATCCCTCTGTGCAAAGGCATTAATCTCGGATCTCAACTTGATCATTCTTGACGGAGGGAAGAAGTGAGATAAGAACTTGCTCACCAAATCATTCCAAGTGATGATGCTCCCATGAGGATGAGATTGAAGCCATGACTTAGCTCTATCCCTCAAATAGAAAGGGAAAAGCCTTAAATGAATGGCCTCATCGGAAGCTCCATTTAGCTTGATGGTGTCACACAACTCAATGAATGTGCCAATGTGAGCATGAGGGTCTTCACTCTCCAAACCTCCAAACTGATTTTGTTGCACAAGATTGACAAGTGATGCCTTGATTTCAAAATTGTTGCAAGCCACTGTAGGTTTAACGATTGGAGTCCCACATCTATCGACTCTAGGGGAAGTATAGTCCCCCATTGTCCTCCTTGGTGCATTGTCTTCAGCCATGGTGACAGCTGCTACTTCAACTTGTGGTTCTTGCACACTTGGTAACTCAACTTGTAGCTCTTGTATACTAGAAGATGCTCCTTCTCTGTTTTTCCTTGCTTTGGCTATCTTTCTATTCTGTCTACAAAACCTCTCGATCTCAGGGTCGAATTGAAGTTCACCTGGGTCGATTGTACCTCGCATACAAAGAACAAACAGAGTAGAACAGAAAAAGAATAGAAAAAAATAAACAGTAGTAGAAAAACAATAAAGAAAAATGCCTAAATTAGGAGTTCCCTTTGGTACTCGTGATATTGGCACACCAATCCCCAGCAACGGTGCCAAAAACTTGACATGATCTCGGCAAGTGTACCGGGTCGTTGCAAGTAATAAAACGGTAAGAACCTGATATCGTCCTCAGGGATCGTGGACAAGTACCACTTCGCAAATTGAACTACTATCTAGGCGATCAAGTTTGGAATGAAGGTAGCTCTAACATCTAACGAAACAAACAAGAATAAAATGTTTTTGTTCTTTTAGGTATTTTATCAAACACTTAAAAGGCAAACAGAAATGTGAACAACAAATGGACAGAATTGTTAGGGTTAGACTAGGCTAATCCTCCCTTGGTTGCTATGAAATGGTAAATAACACAATTCCTAATTCAGTTATGACAATCAAATCTTCTCAATTACTCAAACCCTAATGTCTTAGGTGGAATGAGCCTAAAATCCCAAATTAAACCCTAATGTCTTAGGTGGATTAACATGAGAATTTGCATTAAGAGTCAAGATTGATAGATTGCAAGCACCCCAAGACCTATGTCTAGGTTCATGAACTACTTGGCATTTGATTCATGAGCATGCCTTAACATCAACCTTTCAATTGTCTATTAAAGCAACATATCATTCCTAGGATGATCAAACCAAGGAAAGCATTAAGCATGGAATCAAACACTCATAAAGAAATAGGAAATTATATCACTACCACATCATATTACAACCAAGTTCAAAGAAGCATCATCTAACCCCAACAAGGGGGAGTTTAGCTACACATAATCAAAGAGAAAAGCAAAGGAAAAGATACAGAGATGAAGGAATGGATGAACTCCATGGAAGGTTGCCCAGCAAAAGCCACAGCTGCAAAGATTGTGCTTTTAGGGTTTTTGGCCGCCTCCCTTCTGCCCCTTCACTTCTGCCCTAAAATAGCTTATAAACAGGGGTTCTGAGTTTCGCGCGCTCGCGGGGCGAGAGCTGGCTCGCGAGGCGAATCTTAAAAATATGATCTTCAGAGATTGGTTCTCTTGTGAGGCGAGAAGGTAGCTCGCGAGGCGAGGCAGAAAGGGTGAAGTTTCTGGCACAGTCAGGCATTCAGGCTCGCGAGGCGAGATGGTGATTCACGAGGCGAGAAAGAAAGGGTGACTATTGTTGCTCAGGCTGGTCTTCTGGCTCGCGAGGTGAAGCCTCCAGAATTCTGCTTGGCTCAATTTCTTCTCTTTTCAGGCTCTATCTTCATCCAAGCTTCATCATGGCCAAATTCTTGGGCAATTAATCATAAATTCCTGCAAAACAACACACAAAACCACCTTATCCGTTCCAAAGGAAAAACTAACCAAAATCAAACTAAAATGGCCTAACTATAAGCAAATGCATGCAGAAATGTACATGGAAAATGAGGTGAAATCACACTCATCACCTTCGGAAGAATAACCTTTTATATAAGGTTACTGAAAAAGGGTACTCAATTTCAATTTTTTTTTTGTTAAAAGAAGTTAAGAAAAAGTGATGAACACTCAGAACATGAAAATAAACCTCATACATATAGATATAACTGTCCCACTTGGGATCTTAGGTTTGATTACAAAACAGGCCTTGTTGAACTGGCCAACATACACTAAAACAACTACTAAAGAGACAGGTAAAAGAAACATCAAACCGGGGATAGGGAACTGGGTACAAGACTCAAAAGATGGCTCTAAAAGCCTAGGGACTATCGATACCACTCCAAAAGCCGACAGACAATCTACCAATGCCTCCTGTATGAAGAGTGACCAGAGATGCTACCCTCAAACGAGATATCAGATGCCGGATCGATAGCGTCACCGCCATCGTCGATAGGGACCTCGTCATCTCCGGGATCCTGTGGATGGTACTCTGGCTCCTCCTCCTCCTCGTCCTCGACCTCTATGAACTCAAGAGGCTCTTCCTCGGGATCCTCTTCGGGATCCTCCTCCACTGGATCCTCCGCAAGTGGTTCGACTGGATCAAAATGCTCATGAGGGAGACCGGTGACTTGTCGTGTATGAAGGTAGTACCATGGAGGTGGAAGCGTCACAGTCCTTTTCTCAACGGTATGAATCCTTCGTATGGGCACTCCGTTAGCATTCGTCTCGATAGTTGTGATTGGTCCTCGATACATTGCGGCCGTCGTACCCTCATGTATAGTCCAGTTCCCTGCCGTCCCTGCATGATCAAACACTTCGCTCCTCGAGCTCGACTGTGGCAAGGGAACATCCAGATCCATCTAAAAGCACGTGTATACCCGATACAAGAACAAAAGAACAGAACATACATATGTGCAGGAGTGAGATACCGTCATAAGATATATCCCACAACAACCATATACATGATACATACATCACATAATCATATAAGCAGTTAAATCATGCATATACATAACATAACAGTGTTATATCAAAGGGTCTAACTTAATCTCATGAGATATCAACACCGTTTTCCACTGGAGAAGAATTAGAGTTGGTCAATTTCTAGCCCACCGGGCAGTTGCCTCCATACCCTCATGCATTTAAGGTCTCAGGACGAGCAAAGTCACATGTGCCTCTAAACCGGTCACATGGACTGACTCCCAGATACCACCTTGTATCTGATATGTAAGAAAGGCACGTCTGCCTGGGGAAACGCACATGAGAAAATATTTTATGCAAAAGGTTTTCTTTGTGTTCATTCTTTTTCGCTGTCGCAACTCAAAGCTAACGACTTAATCAACATTTCCCCATCACTTAAAAATTGAGAAGCGTAGGACACACAGTCCGAATGCTCAATCACAACACCCGAGACCGATGCACCAGTCCTAGGCTTGTGGTCGTAGAAAACAACATTCACTTTTAACAACGTTCGTGACAACATGGTTAGGACACACAGTCCACAACAACGTGATTAGGACACACAGTCCACAACAACGTGATTAGGACACACAGTCCACAACAACGAAATCAGAACGCACTGTCCTCGATTTCGAGGATTGGACCCTCGGTCCAGAACATAATGAATAGGACTCATGGTCTTGAACAACATATAAATATCCAGTTAAACACATACACACATGCATACAGTTATTGAATATCTTTAGGAAATCATCTCTTACCTCACGTCGGAGTTAAGAGTTCTGGATTTGAAAAGAAGGTTCACGAACGTCCTCACTTCTCCGACGATGGAAGTATAAGGTTACCAACATAAAATCATGAGTTAAAAATAAATCAACTCGAGAACACTAACCACAAGGTATAGGTTCGGTTCATACAATAAACTAGGATTAGGGGTTTCCAAAATTTATGCGACTCTTGGATTTATGATCCTTAAGTGCTAGAAGTTCATAAACAACAATCTTTTAGCAAAGTTGAATTAAAAATCCCACTAAGTACTTGACATAGGGTTTCGGCCAAGCATAGGTAAATAGGAGCTTAAAACTATGATCATTTCGGAAAATGGAAAAATCAAATGTCTTAGACCATGAACTCTTAGGTTCGGCCTTAACAAGTTTGTGAGGTTAGAGATCTTTAAATCATCCAATCTTTTGGACATAGCATCCTTTAACATGAAGGAGCTCTAATCCATAATCATCTTGGAAAACAAAATAAAATAACACATCCTAGGTCAAATGTTACATTCGGCCATCATAGGAAAATAAAGCAAGAAAATATTTTTAAACTTTCCAATCACTTAGACATAGCATCCTTTAACATAAGGAGCTTTTTAGTCCATGATCACTTTGGAAAACAAAACTCAACATCTTTGCCATAACCATTTAAGGTTTTGGCCTTTTCAAGAAATAGATGTTAGAAATCTTCAAACTTTCCAATCTCTTGGACTTAGAATCCTCCGATATCAAGGAGTCTTAATCCATGATCATTTTGGAAAAAAAAACTTAAACATCGTTGCCTTAAAACTCATTGGTTTTGGTCTTTACATAAAAATAGGGTAAAAGTCTTTAAACTTTCCAATCACTTAGACATAGCATCCTTTAACATAAAGGAGCCTTGCTCCATGATCATCTTGGAAATGAAACTCAAATACAAACTCATACATGTAAAAGTTGAAACAAGATTCACCTAAACCATATACATGGTTTCAGCCTCCTTATAAAGAAGAGGTTAGGAAACTTTGTTTTACACAACCTTTTAGTATGTGATAGTATGAGTAAATACAATAATATAGAAAGTGGTTTCAACTCAAAAGGAGTTTTCTACCATTTTTGAGAGGTTTTAGAAGTTAAAAGCACATAAGGAACATATGAAGAAAATTTTCAAACAAAAGATGAAACTTTGAAAAAGAATTACATAGAAGTATTACCCTTAACAAGATGAACAACTTTGATGAAGAACTTTAAGAGAAAAGCTTGATAAAAATGTAAACTTTGTAAGAGAGAAGAATAAGAAGAAATGTAGTAAGGTGTAAATGTGAAAAATGGAGAAAAGTGATGAAGTGTGGAAATGAAGAGTATTTATAGAGAGTGAGGGAGAGAGGTCACGATTTGGGAGGAAGAAAAGGAGAAGAAAGAATTTGGGTTGCTTGTAGAGAGGAAAATGAGTTAAGGTAATGTGATGTGATTGGAGAGAGAAAGATGAAAAAGTGATATTTTTGAAAAAAGTCAAGATTCACTTTTTGAGGTGTGTCATAACCTTCACATCAAGTCACTTCATGTCACTTCATCCTCTTGATGCTCTGCTCCATTGCATATCAGATGACTTCCCCGATCGTATTTCCCGACGATTTCACCCGGGAAATCCCTAAGATTTGGCCCCGAACAAGATTTTTTGAAAAAATCCAAACCCACAAAAAAAATCATAAAAACACTAACCTTCTCATTCACGAATAAAAATTTGGTCTCTAGCTCAGTAAGCTTGTACTGGCAGTGAGAACTCAGACCGGTTTTCGTCTGAATTTTCGACCGAAAATTTTACTGTGACTTCATACGATAAAACAACATAAGAAAATGATTTTATTTTAAATAAAATAATCCTCTAGATTTTATCAAAATAAAGACATTAAAGCATGTATTTACTGATAAAGAAGCATACGAAAAACAGGGTGTTACAACTCTACCCCTCTAAAAAGAATTTTGTCCTCGAAATTACGTACCTTGAAATAACTCAGGGTACTGCAACTTTATCTTGTCCTCAGCTTCCCACGTTGCTTCTCAGGTTGTCTCATTCCAGATGACTTTGATCAAATGAATTTTCTTACCTCTGAGATGTTCTGTCATCCTATCAGCGATTCGTGCCGGCGAAGTCACAAAGGGCAGGTTCTCTTTTAACTGTACTTTATGAGGCTTTATGATATGTGATGGATTAGGAATGTATTTTCTCAACTAAGAGACATGAAAGACATCATGGATATTGGAAAGAAAAGGTGGTAAAGATATTTTATTAGCTACTGGACCTACACGACGGAGAATTTGGTAGGATCCAATGAACTTGGGTGTAAGCTTTCTGGACTTTAGTACTCTGCCAATCCCAGTCATTGGCGTGACTCTCAAGAATACATGTTCGCCTTCCTCAAACTCTAGAGGTCGTCATCTCTTGTCCGCGTAGCTCTTCTGTCGGCTCTGAGTAGTCCTCATTTTCTCCTGGATCATCTTCACCATTTCTGTCGTTTGTTGCACGAAGTCTGGACCCAACAGTAAACTCTCACCATCCTGGTACCAACACAAAGGCGTCCGACATCGTCGACCATATAGGGCTTCATAAGGTGCCATTTCAATGCTTGAATGGAAACTATTATTGTAGGTGAATTCTATCAACGGTAGGGACTCGTCCCAACCCCCAACATCCTCCAAAATACAAGCTCTCAGCAAGTCCTCTAGTGACTGGATTGTCCTTTCCATTTGTCCATCAGTCTGTGGATGATATGCGGAACTCAATCTGAGTTTCGATCCAAGCAATTTTTGCAAACTCTGCCAAAACCTCGATGTAAATCGTGGGTCTCAGTTTAAAACAATTCTCGAAGGCACACCATGCAGTCTAACAATCTCTCCGATGTACAGTTGGGTTAACTTCTCCATAGAGTATCTCATATTGATTGGCAAAAGGTGAGCTGACTTAGTCAGTCGGTCCACTATTACCCATATAGCCTCATAACCCTTCTTAGTCCTTGGTAAATTGGTCACGAAATCCATCGAGATTCCATCCCATTTCCATTATGGAATATCTAAAGACTGTAACATTCCTGCTTGTCTCTAGTGTTCTACTTTGGCTTTCTGACATACCAAACAAGAAGCGACGTATTCCATTACATCTCTCTTCATCCTATACCACCAGTACAACTTCTTAAGATCTTGATACATCTTCGTGGCTCCTGGGTGCATACTCAACCTGCTCTTATGAGCCTCTTCTAAAATCAGCTTCCTCAACTCAGCATCATCAGGTACACAGATTCTCTCTCCAAACCTCAAGATTCCATCAGTTCCTTTTCTAAACTCTGACATAGCTCCTTGACGTACCAAGTCTCTTTCTGTGTTGCAGATACTGATCAGTCTCTTGCTTCTCCTTTATCTGCTCCATTAATCCATTTGACACGGTGGTCCTGTTCAGACACAGTTTTCCTGGCGTACTCTCAACTGACAAACTTAGATCTCGGAATTGTTCCAGCAATTCCTGCTCTTTAACCATCATCACTGATGCGTGAATTGACTTCCTGCTCAAGGCATCAGCACTACATTCACCTTCCCAGGGTGATACTGTAGTTGAAAGTCATTATCCTTCAGGAATTCTAACCAATGTCTCTGACTCATATTCAACTCCTTCTGATTAATGTGGTGTTTGGAATAGCTTATTTAAGCTCCTTTTGACTTATCTGATGACATAAGCTCTTATGCAGTGTGTTTGGAAGAGCTTATAAAAGTAACTTATGCCATCCCATAAGGAGTTTTTGACTTATTTTCATAAGTCACTGGGAGAAGCTTATGGAATTATCATAAGAGCTTATGCACTAAACACCCTCTCCGTGTTTTTCACTATTCGAATCCTCTCATGCCCCTTTCTTTCTTTTTCTTTCTCCAAGCACTTATGGCATAAGCTCTCATACGATAAGGTCTTATGTGATAAGCTATTAATTAAGTTGTTTACCCAAACACACCCTAAGTCACTATTAAGTGGCTGAGTTAAGTGTGAGTTTAGTAAGTCATGAATAGGCTAGTTATGTGGGGGTTATGGAATCATTGGGAAGACAAAGTGTGAAGCCAAATATTGGCAGCCACACCCCTATATGAAACATGCCTAAACACATGAAATTGTAACTTGGATGTTGAATTTGGATTGAAATCCATTTGAGAGACTTTGTTCTCTTTGGTTCTTGGTTGAGCCAATCTTAGTTCTTATCAAGAATCCAAGATTCTTGTGGCGAACATCATAGGCTTATTAAACTCTCTAGTTTGTGGCGCCATCATCATCTCTTTCTCATCCATTTTGTTTCTTTCTTCTTCTTATTTTGGTTCCAAAATTGGTTACACTAAGTTCTTGACTAAAATTCAACAAAATAGATCATCAACAAGGCAACCTCACCATTTGGTTGTCATCATCTTCCATCCTTTAATCCTTGATTTATCTTTTTTATGAGTGATCTTGCATGCAACTTAACACGTAATAAGTACATAGTCAAAATCAAAAATCTTATGCAAAATACATTTTGTTTGTCATACATCAAAACATGAATGAGGGCTCTTAGTCTTACAAACTCCCCCCTTTTTTATTATGACAAACCTTACCATACTTAACCTTAGTTATTTAAGAAATCAGAGTGCAACTGTTCAGTAATCATGGTTCTTGAGTCATTTTCATCCTCCCCCTGTGTCATTGATATCTTTCAAAAAAAATCAAGTGTTATCATATCATTATCATGAAAAAAATCATCTTGCATTTATTATAAGTTCAAGTATGCCTTTTCAAAGCAGTTCATACTTAGGTATCAGAGAAAAAAAATTTACAAATCAGAGAAAAAAATTTACATCAAATGCAAGACAGAATTAATAGTTCTATGGTTCATTTTTCCCCCCCTTTGTCATTATCAAAAAGAAACTATGGAGAATATTGAAATCAAACTGAAAAACAATCTTGCATTCATTGATAATAAATCATTACAGAGCATATGCAATACATCAAAACAACCAAAACACTGAAATAAAAAAAACAGGAATTACAGACACCTAAGGACACTTAGTCTAAACTGAGACTAGATAATAGCATCTTGCCCATGTCCTTCATAATTTTCAGCAACTTGTGCTACCTCTCTTGCCATATATTGACTATATTATCAAAAATAACATCTGATATCAATTATTTTGAGGATTAATTATGCCAAGTTCCCTTCTTATAAAGAAGAAATTCTCCTTATTTAGTGGTTTGGTGAATATATCAGCTAGTTGCTTGGTTGTATCTATATGTTCAATCACAATATCACCACTTTGAATATGATCCCTGATAAAATGATGCCTAATTTCAATATGCTTGGTTCTTGAGTGCATAATTGGGTTCTTCATTAGATTAATTGCATTAGTGTTATCACACTTTATTGGTACATGATCTAGATGAACACCATAGTCAATTAATTGTTGTTTCATCCATAGGATTTGAGCACAACAACTCCCATCTGCAACATATTCTACTTCAGCTGTGGATAAGGCCACACTAGTTTGCTTTTTACTAAACCAGGTCACTTGGGAATTTCCTAATAAATGGCATGTTCCACTTGTGCTCTTCCTATATAACTTGCATCCAGCAAAGTCAGAGTCATAATATCCTATTAATGTGCAAGTGGATCTCTTGGGATACCACAACCCCATTTCTTTTGTTCCTAAAAGATACTTCATGATTCTTTTAACTGCAGTAAGATGTGATTGATACCATTTGTAACATCCCTGGCTGCTTTATGGATTGACGACTGTCCCCACAAACCAACATGGGTCTTTCCAACGTGCTTTGTCCTCACTCACACGCTTCCTTGGAAAACTTCCCAGGAGGTCACCCATCCCAGAATTGCTCCAAGTCAAGCTCGCTTAACTGTGGAGTTCTTAAGTGATGGGCTACCGAAAAGAAGATGCATCTTGTTAGTATAGGTAGTACCAATCAATTCATATAAGCATGCCTCAACTATATAGTCCCATACCTACACAGTCTCAGGATCCCTCTCATTCGGGTGTGTAATCGGTTTATTCATGTGTCCCTCCGCCTAGAAGCCTGCCAGGAGTCGCTCCTTGTCCGTTCCTTCTTGCACCGGCAATCACTCCCCGCCCTCGTCAGCACCCCAGTGTTACATGCCCACCAGCTTCCGCTTGGTTCGTCCCCGAACCACACCGTATTGGGAGAGGTGTCGCTATGATACCATTTGTAACATCCCTGGCTGGTCTATGGATTGACGACTGTCCCCAGACCAACATGGGTCTTTTTAGCTTGCTTTGTCCTCACTCACACGCTTCCTGGGAAAACTTCCCAGGAGGTCATCCATCCCAAAATTGCTCCAAGTCAAGCACGCTTAACTGTGGAGGTCTTAAGTGACGGGCTACCGAAAACAAGATGCATCTTCTTTTCGGTAGCCCATCACTTAAGAACTCCACAGTTAAGCGGGCTTGACTTGGAGCAATTCTGGGATGGGTGACCTCCTGGGAAGTTTTCCCACGAAGCGTGTGAGTGAGGACAAAGCACGTTGAAAAGACCCGTGTTGGTTTGTGGGGACAGTCGTCAATCCATAAAGCAGCCAGGGATGTTACAAGATGGTATCAGAGCGGCACCTCTCTCAGTACGGTGTGGTTCGGGGACGAACCAAGCTGAAGCTGGTGGGCATGTAACACCCGGGTGCTGACGAGGGCGGGGAGTGATCGCCGGTGCAAGAAGGAACGAACAAGGAGTGGCTCCTGGCAGTCTTCTAGGCGGAGGGACACATGAATGAACCGATTACACACCCGAATGAGGGGGATCCTTAGACTATGTAGGTATGGGACTATACAGTTGAGGAACGCTTATATGAATTGATTGGTACTACCTATACAAACAAGATGCATCTTCTTTTCTGGAGCCCATCACTTAAGAACTCCACAGTTAAGCGTGCTTGACTTGGAGCAATTTTGGGATGGGTGAGCTCCTGGGAAGTTTTCCTAGGAAACGCGTGAGTGAGGACAAAGCAAGCTGAAAAGACCCGTGTTGGTCTGGGGATAGTCGTCAATCCATAGAGCAGCCAGGGATGTTACAGATAAGGCCACACTAGTTTGCTTTTTACTAAACCAGGACACTAGGGAATTTCCTAATAAATGGCATGTTCCACTTGTGCTCTTCCTATCTAACTTGCATCCAGCAAAGTCAGAGTCGGAATATCTTATTAATGTGCAAGTGGATCTCTTGGGATCCCACAACCCCATTTCTTTTGTTCCTAAAAGATACTTCATGATTCTTTTAACTGCAGTAAGATGTGATTCTTTAGGATTAGCTTGATACCTTGAACACATACACACACTAAACATTATATCTGGCCTACTTGCAGTGAGATAAAGTAAGGATCCGATAATACCTCTATACTTGGATACATCTAAAGATTTACCATGTTCATCTTTGTCCAAGTAGCAGGTTGGACTCATTGGTGTTGTCATTTCCTTTGCGCTTTCGATTCCAAACTTATTTAGTAGTTCCTTGCAATACTTTGTTTAGCTTATGAAGGTTCCATCTTGGCATTGTTTAATTTGAAGTCCAAGAAAGAAGGTAAGCTCTCTCATCATGGACATTTCAAATTCACTTTGCATTAGTTCACCAAATTCCTTGCATAAAGACTCATTAGTAGCACCAAAAATAATGTCATCAACATATATTTGAACAAGTAAGATATTGTGTGATTTTGTTTTAGTAAATAGTGTTGTATCAACTTTTCCTCTTTTAAAGCCTTTCTCTAGGAGAAAATTGCTTAACCTCTCATACCAAGCTCTAGGAGCTTGCTTGAGTCCATAGAGGGCTTTAGTCAGTTTATAGACATGATTTGGGAACTCACTATCAACAAAGCCTGGGGGTTGACTTACATATACTTCCTCTTGTATTATTCCATTTAAAAAGGCACATTTCACATCCATTTGGTACAGTTTAAAGTTCATTATACATGCATAGGCTAAAAGCATTCTTATGGCTTCTAGTCTAGCTACGGGAGCATATGTTTCATCATAATCAATTACTTCTTCTTGATTATATCCCTTAGCTACTAGTCTAGCCTTGTTTCTTACTATTATTCCATTCTCATCCATTTTGTTTCTAAACACCCATTTAGTTCCGATTATTTGGTTACTTTTGGGTTTTTGAACTAAATCCCAAACTTTGTTCCTTTTAAATTGATTTAACTCCTCTTGCATTGCAATCATCCAATGTTCATCACTAATAGCATCATCAACACATTTTGGTTCTATTTGAGATACAAACGCCATGGTATTGCAAATATTCCTTAAAGAGTTTCTAGTGGTTACCCCTTTGGTGATCTCACCAATGATACTGTCTAGGGGATGATTCTTTGAAGCTTGCCACTCTTTAGGAAGATATTCTTGTAGAAGTTCTGCTTGAGGTTTGATATTGCTCTCTTCATCTTCCTTTTCCTTGTTGCTCTCTTTTCCTTCATCAGATTTCACTTCATCCTCAAGAGTTTCTGCATCATCAAAAATGTCTTTCCCAACCTTTTGGGGTTAGACTCATCAAATGTTATGTGAACAGATTCTTCCGTTGATAAAGTACACTTATTAAACACTCTATATGCTTTGCTAGTTAATGAATAACCTAGGAAAATACCCTCATCAGCTTTGGGATCAAATTTCCCAAGATTATCCTTGCCATTATTTAGCACAAAACACTTACAACCAAAGACATGAAAATGAGAAATGTTAGGTTTTCTTCCCTTGTAAAGTTAATATGGAGTTTTATTCAAAATTGGCCTTATTAGAACTCTATTTAAAACATAACATGCAGTAATCACAGCATCAACCCCAAAATACTTTGGTAAATTAGAGTCACTTAACATGGTTCTAGCAATTTCTTCAAGTGACCTATTTTTCCTCTCAACTACTCCATTTTCTTGTGGAGTTCTAGGTGCAGAAAAATTGTGTTTTATACCATGTTCATTACAAAAGTTATCAAACTCCTCATTTTGGAATTCTCCTCCATGATCACTCCTAATTGAAACAATTTTCACGTCTTTCTCATTTTGAACAACCTTTGCCATTTTCTTAAAAGCTTTAAAAGCTTCATTCTTTTGTGCTAAAAAATAGGTCCAAGTAAATCTAGAGAAGTCATCAACAATTACAAGAGCATAAAGATTTCCACCAAAGCTTTTCGTCCTAGAAGGTCCGAAAAGGTCCATGTGCAGCAATTGTAAGGGTCTACTAGTTGAAACAGTTTTTTTAGCCTTAAATGAGGTTTTCACTTGTTTACCCTTTTGGCATGCATCACATAAGCCTTCTTTAACAAACTTTTTATTTGGTAAACCAATTACAAGTTCTTTGGAAATCAATTTATTCAAGTGATCCATATGAATGTGAGCTATTCTCCTATGCCAAAGCCAATTTTCATCTTCTTTGGAAATTAAGAAACAAGCATCATTGGAAATTAAATTGTCTAAGTCTAGCATATAGATGTTATTGATTCTATTTCCAATCAATTTTATGTTATTATCATGAATGGATTCGATCATACACAAATTTGAGTTAAAGTTTACCTTGTAGCCTTTATCATATAATTGGCTTATACTTAGTAGATTGTGTTTGAGCCCTTCCACATAGAGAACATCCTCAATCTTGATTGCTGGACTTTTTCCTATTGTTCCAATGCCAAGAATTCTTCCTTTGTTGTTGTCTCCATAGGTGACGTTTCCACCTTCTTTGGGAGTGAAAGATGTAAATTTTGTGATGTCTCCGGTCATGTGTTTGGAGCAGCCACTATCTAAAAACCAGCTTGAGCTTTTGGCCTTCAAACACACCTACAAAACATATTTTTTTTATACTTTTTCTTTAGGTACCTAAATATGGTTGGGTCCTTTGGTGTTAGTAGCAACATAAGTTCCTTTTGGAACCCAAATTTGTTTAACGCCAACATGTATGTTCTTTCTAAGTCTACAAGTAGCAGCTGTATGACCTTTCTTTAGACAATAATAGCATCTAACAAAATGACTAGTTGAGAAAATAGGTGCAACAAAAAGCTTCTTAAAAGATTTTTCATGTACCATTGGCTTATATCCAATTCCAGCTTTGTCATAAACACCCTTTTGATGTCCTAATATGGCATTCAAGTTATCTCTACCCAAAGTAAACTTAGATAGAGTTGTATTCAGTTTTTCAACTTCCTTTTATAGTGTAGTGCATTTGGTACAAATTGAACTAGATGCAAGTAATTGTGAATTTTCAGCTTCTAGTTCTTTAAGCTTTATTTGTAAAGATGCATAGTCACTACATTGTTTTGCGATGATCTTCCTAGAAGATATAAGTTGTTTACTAATTATAACATATTCTTCCCACGCTATGTATGCTCTTCTAGGCTTTCTTCCTTTCTTTTCTTTGTTGTCATTCTTCTCATACTTTTCTTTCTTTTGTAGATTTGGACATTCATTTTTGTAGTGTCCAAGCTTTCCACATTCAAAGCATTTGATTGTCGAGGAAGAGCTTTCACCTTTGTTCGTGTTCTTTTTGGTAGGAAAACTGAATTGCTTTTTGTTTCTATTCTTTTTGATGAATCTTCTAAATTTCCTCACAAGCAATCCCAAGTCTTCTTCTTCGGATTCTTCACTTTCATCAAGGTGTTCATCTTCATCACTTTCTATTGATTCTTTGGAGATATGAGCCTTGAGTGAGAGTCCTTTCTTCCTTTTCTCCTTATCTTCATGACTTTTCAATCTATTGAGTTCCAATTCATGTTCCTTCAACTTACCAAATAAAGTAGCAATCTGCATGGTGTCTAGATCCTTTGCTTCAGTAATTGCAGTAATTTTTGGCTGCCATTCACGACTCAAACATCTCATTATCTTGTTAATCTTTTTCTCATCTGTGATTGTATGTCCGAGTCCTTCTAGCTGGTTCACAATGTGTGTAAACCTCTTTTGCAGTTCATCTATCTCCTCACCATTCTTCATGTGAAAGAGTTCATATTCATGGACTAGTGCATTCATTCTTGTTCTTTTCACATCGTTGGTTCCTTCATGAGTGAGTTGAAGAGTATCCTACATTTGCTTTGCCGTTTTGCAATTGGAGACCCTGAAAAACTCATCATAATTCAAAGCAGCTGTTATAATATTTTTTGCCTTAGCATTATAACCAACTATTCTTTTATCATCATCATTCCAGTCATTCTTTGGTTTAGTTTGTTTATTTCCCTTAGCATGAAGAATAAATGGAACATAGGGACCATTTTCAACAGTATCTAATACATCTAAACCAGCATCCTCAAGAAAGATAAGCATTCTCTCTTTCCAATACATGTATTGGGAGCCATTAAAGGCAGGGGGTCTAGTGAGTGAAGCCCCATCACCCAGGATATCATTTGTAGCCATCTCATGAAGCTATTAAGCTTGGTAACAAGAGTTTTAGCCCTGATGCAAATTGTTGGTAGTGGCAACGATCTCAAGAGGGGGGGGGGGGGGGGAATTGAGATATTGAAAACTTTTTCAACAATTTAAAGCAAAACATAGTTTTCTTAAAGAAAATTGGTTTTCACTCAATTTTAATTCCCGAGAATCAGGTTATGTAACAAGTGATGATGTTAAGAAGAATTATAAGAAGTAACAACAAGTTTAACACAGATTGTAGATCAAAGATTCAAGTTAACAAGTATTCTTAAAACTCATTCACAACACACAAATGCATATAACACGTATATGGAGTTTAGAGATGAGAAGAACACGCAAACCGATTTATCCTGGTTCGGCTACCTCCTCTAGTAAGCCTACATCCAGTCCCACACCTCTGTGGTTTTCTCCACTATAATCAGCAATTACAAAATTCTAATTACAGCAACACAAGGATAACCTCCTTGCTCAAGAATTCACCAGAAAGCACACTTGCTTTTCTATACCCAAGGATCCCTTATATCCTTGTTCAAGCCTAAGAGATACCCTCTATTAATCACACTAATTCACAGAAAGAATTGAGTAGAAGAAAGACTCTAAAAGTCTGATTATACAAATTGAAGTTCTAAGTAATATCACACTTTTCTCACAAAGATGAAGCACTTTTGGAAGCTTTTGAATCTTTCATATTTTCACAATCGGAATGAGTAAGGTTGTTGAAAAGTGTTCCTTTAATCCCTCTTTATATAGAAAACAAGTTATAGTCGTTGGGATCAATTAAAACAGATTTGGATCTGATTTAACAAAATCTGTTTTCTTGATTCTTGTTCTTGAAATAAGATTCTGTTTATTCTTGTAGAATTTGCGTCCATCTTGAAAATAACCGTTTCCATATGAAAGAATAGTCGAGTCTATTTGAAGAAAAAAAGATAGCCGAGTCTATTTGAAGAAAAAAATAGCCGCGTCCATTTGATGAAAAAATAGCCGCGTCCATTTGAAGAAAAAAATAGTCGCGTCCATTTACCATGTCAGCAGACGGGAGTACTGACACAAGGTAATTGGACGTGCTCCAACTGGTAGACGAGCTTCATATGCCATGTTAGTGGACGGAGCTTCTCATTAAGATCTTAGTAAGTCCAAAGAGCGTAACCTTAGTAGACGAACTCCATATGCCACTTTTAGTAGACGAGCACTTCCTGTTAATTCAGTAGACGAGCGCTTCTTGTCACTTCAGTAGACGAGCTCTTCTTGTTACTTTAGTAGACGATCTCCATGTGCCATATCAGCAGACGAGCTCCATTTGGTAGATGAGCTCCATATGATACTTTAGTAGACGCGTGATTCTGCTACTTTAGTAGACGCCAGCTTTTTAGTAGTTCATTGGACGTCAGCTTTTTACCGCTTCATTGGACGTCTGCTTTTTATCCCTTCGTTGGACGTCTGCTTATTTCACTTTGTTGGTCGTCTGGTTGTTTTACTTTGTTGGACGTCTGCTTGTTTCACTTTATTGGACGTCTGCTTGGTTCACTTCATTGGACGTCTGCTTATTTCACTTCTTTGGACGAGCGCTTATATTATCCCAGTGTTGGATGAGCGTTTATATTATCCCAGTGTTGGACGAGCGCTTATATTATCCCAGTGTTGGACGAGCGCTTATATTATCCCAGTGTTGGACGAGTGCTTATATTTTCCCAGTGTTAGACGTCTACTTGTATTATCCTTTGTAAAAATTAGTTTTGTTGAGACTAAAATATAGGCAAGTATACCTAGTCGAACAAGTAATACGATGGTGAGACCGGTTATCGTATCCACAGGGATCGGTTGCCAATTATCAATTCACAACTTCGACAACTATCTAGACTAAACTATCAATCAAGAGAAATCAAAACAAAAAAAGAAAAGCAATAAAATGTTTTTTTTTGTCTTTTTGGGAACTTTTAACAAACACTTGGAGTGCAGAAAGAGGTGTTGGGATTAAATTTCACCAAACCTTAGCCTCATGCAATACCAAGACTAGATACCTCCCATTCATGCTTCAAATATTAAAATCAACCCACGAAATTACTCAAGCCCTGATTCCTCATATGACAAGAGCCTAAATCCACTAATAGACCCTAATTCCTTAGGTGGCCTAGATTAATGAATTTGCATTAAGAGTAGGGGTTACACGATTACTAATAAACCAAACTCCATTCCTAGATGCAAGGTTTACTAGGTGAGTAATTCCAGATCAAGAATTGATAAGAACGTCCCCATTGCAAATCAAATCTTAAAATCAGTTTATGGATGATCAAACCACAAAAGGCATTAAGCGTAGGAATTAAACACTAATATGATGGCATAAACATAGATTAATCAGTCATGGCAAATACATACTATTCAGTTTGGTTACATCTAATCCCAACAACAGGGATTTAGCTACTCATAGAGAAAGCCAAAACTAAAACAGTAGGGGCAAAGGAAAGAAGAAGGGAAGGAAGAAACTCCATTGGAAGCTTTTCCCAGCCGTTGGCCTCCTTTGATTCTAGGGTTCCAGTCCTCCTCAACCACCAGCCTCCAAGGTCTGCCTAGGGTGAAAGTGTTCCTAGGGTAAAAGTCCCTATTTTTCTGTGTGTCTATGATCTGGTCCAAGTCCAGAGCTCCCCTTTTCTGTCTGTTCTGCGCTCCTATTTATAGAGAGGCCGTGCGTCACGGCCGTGATGGCCATCACGGCCAGACCGTGACGTGTTCTGGAATGGGCGCGCTTTCAATTTTGGAGCATCACGGCCGTGATTCTCATCACGGCTAGGCCGTGATCAGTTCTGCCTGACCTGTCACGGCCGTGATAGTCATCACGGCTAGGCCGTGACAGCTTCTGACTTTTGCCTTCAATCTTCTCAGTTTTCTTGATCATGGCCGTGATGGTCATCACGACCAGACCGTGATGGGCTCTGTTTGGCTATTTTCTTCCCTTTTCAAGCTCTATCTTCATCCAAGCTCCATCATGGCTAATTCCGAGCATTTAATCATTAATTCATCCAAAACAACGTCACGAAACCGCCTTACCCGTTCCAAGGTAAAAACTATCCAAAATCAAACTAATCATGCCTAAACTATATGAAAATGCATGCAAAAATGTACATGAAATATGATGCAAAATCACACTATCAAGTTTCTTCTTAAATTTAAGTGCTTCACCTAAGAAATCAAATGTGCTATTTTTTACAATAGCATCTAAAGTATAAGATCTTCATTGCTTGATTCTTTAGTCCTTGTCCATTGCTTTGTGTTCCTGGTCTTCCATCCTTTAACCCTTGATTTATCTTTTTCATGAGTGATCTTGCATGCAACTTAACACGTAATAAGTACATAGTAAAAATCAAAAATCTTATGCAAAATACACTTTGTTTGTCATACATCAAAACATGAATGAAGGCTTAGTCTTACACGAAGGTTATTTAAACTGTTTATATTTTAAATGATAAGTAGACTGGTTTTCCTTAGTAGACGAGACTATAAATGAATACCTAAATAACTTGTTAGGTATAGCAAGTCCAAAGACATGGAAATAAGTGCGTCCATTTCGCCACGTCAGCAGACGGGGGCTATCCTTGTAACTCAAGTATACATCCATAGTGCCTAAACTAAAATTCAGTAGACGTCCACAGTACCACATCACCGGTGGAGGTTCTCTAACGACTTAGCAAGTCCAAAGACGTGTGGACGAGCGCTTCTACCCTATCAGTAGACGAGCGCTTCTACCACAATTGTGAGCGAGCGCTTTTACCACATTAGTAGACGAATGCTTCTGCCACATCAGTGGACGAGCAGAATTAAAATCTTGTATAGATGCGTTCTTAAAACTTAGTAGACAGTTCTATATGTTTACTATCTTGAATGTGATTTAATGCAATCTAGTCCACAATGAATTTATTTCAAAAGATTGATATTTATTTCAAATGAATATTTGTTCTTCCCATTTGTTTTTATCCAATTTAATGTCTTGTTTCCCTTGAGAAAATTCATAGTACTATCAAGGAAATACAAAAAGCAAATAGTACAATTGGAATTGCAAAACGATCTGTACGATGACATCTTTATTGCTGAACAAAAGCGGTGTTATACACACAGGAGGAAAGAAAGCTTTTAAGGTACAATTGCTCAGAACAGTGAGCCTCCATTTTGTGATTTACTGATAACCAAGGATACTTTTCAACTCGCCAAAATCAAGCTATCAGTCACAACGGATATCATGCATTAAATTCTATCTCTAAACGGGATTATTCAAAATAACCGTTGAAGAATTACAAGAGAAGAAGAAGGTCACTATTTGTAGGAAATAAGATCTGATGCTTGATCATCAGCTTCTATATTCAAATCATATGCTATGATATCTACATAGCCAAATCTATGGTGGTTTGATATGTCTTCTCTCCCTATCCCTGACCAAATTATAAGATGTTTCAGGTTCATCAAGAACATGTAAATCTAGAAGTTCATGATAAGGTTCTACAGTTGAGTCTCCTCCAAAATTTGAACTTCCTGCAGGTTTCTCCACCTCCAAATGAACTCCATGATCATCATGCACCTTCTATGTTGCTGGCTGTGCAATTTCATAATCATTTTTCAGCATGTCTTCCTCTCTGAAAACCATATCTCAGCTAATTATAGTCCTTTGACTTGTAGGATTCACCAACCACACCTCGTATCCTTTCACTCCTTCTGGATAGCCTAAGAAGATTCCCTTCTTAGCTATTGGTTCAAGTTTTCCATCATTGCTATGAATGTACACAGTGCATCCAAAAATCCTCAAGTTCTCATAGTTTGGAGCCTTGCCTGTCCATATCTCTTCTGGTGTCTTTAAATCAATTGCAGCTGAGGGACACCTATTGATCAAATAGCATGTTGTGCTGGCAGCCACACCCCAAAAACTTTTGTCCAGTTTTGAGTGTGACAACATGCATCTCACCTTCTCCAAAATGGTCTTGTTCATTCTTTCAGCAAGCCCATTTTATTGAGGGGTCATTCTCACTGTTTTGTGCCTTTTGATCCTATTATCCTTGCAGAATTCATTGAACTCCTCATTCAAATAATCTAGTCCATTGTCTGTTCTCAGCACCTTCACACATCTTCCTGTTTGATTCTCAACCAATGCTTTCCACTGTTTGAAGCATTTGTAGGCCTGATTTTTGTGCTTTAATAGGTAAACCCATACCTTTCTTGACCAATCATCAATGAAAGTTATGAAATACCTTGCTCCACACAATGAAGGTACCTTGGCTAGCCCCCATACATCAGAATGCACATAATCTAGAATTCCATTGGTTGTATGAGTTGCATTATGAAACTTAACTCTCTTTTGTTTACCATAAATGCAATGTTCACAAAAGTCTAGCTTTTCACAATTCTCAACACCAATTAAACCTTGCTTTTATAATTCTTCTAACCCTCTTTCACTCGCATGGCCTAATCTATAATGCCAAAGCTTAGTTGAAACGGATTTGGAAATAGAAACCAGGCCAGATGAGTTCAAGACTTTGCAACCAATAGAGACCATTCTACCTTGTAACCTTCAATATCTGCAATGAACATTTGCATATCTATAAGACTCCACCTTCACCCTTGAATGAACAGCCTACTTGATCCAGCCTGCCTAGTGAGATCAAGTTCCTCTTTAGCTCAGGGAACATGTCTTACAATTTAGAGAAATTTCACAGTCCCATCCTCCAATTTCAGTTTGACAGTGCCAGCACCAATGACCTTGCAGGCCATATTATTGCCCATGAGAACTTCTCCACCATCTATTTCTTTGTAGGAGATGAACCAATCTTGATTAGGGGTCATATGGAAGGAACACCCTGAATCAATAATCCATTCATCCATATTGTTATCTGTTGAAATAGCCAAGACTTCTGTACTGTCATAGCCATCTGCTACCACTGTTATATCATCAACATCTTTGTGTTTTGAACCATTCTTTATTTTTCTTTCAGGACACTCTTTTCGATAGTTTCCATCTTTGTGGCAATGGTGGCAATTCTTTTTGCCTTTTTAACTTTGATCTCTATCTATTCTTTCCCTTTCCTTCTCTTTTCTCAGATCTTCCTCTTGCAAATAGCCCTTCAGCATCTTTACCATCACCTTTATTCTCGGTGATTCTCCTCTTCATCTCCCGAGAATTGAGGGTTGCTTTGACTTCCTCCAAGGTGAGACTCTCCTTTCCATACATCATAGTATCAACTACGTTATCATATGATGGGGGAAGAGAACAAAGAAATATAATTGCTTGATCTTCATCATCAATTTCCACATCTACATTTTTAAGATCAAGAACTGCTTTTGTAAACAAAGAAACATGTTCTTTGATTGACATACCTTCTTCCATCTTCAATTAATGAAGTCTCTTTTTTAGGTATAGACTCTTCAATTTCAGCCAAACTCCAGCTGCAGTTGTCTCCTCAGCCACCTC
Source organism: Sophora flavescens (assembly GCA_030762895.1). NCBI lineage: Eukaryota > Viridiplantae > Streptophyta > Magnoliopsida > Fabales > Fabaceae > Sophora > Sophora flavescens. Next base: position 63,514,767 of record CM061062.1, on the reverse strand, counting down.
TCTGAGAACTTCATCAACAAGAAGATGGAATGAGGATGATAAGAAAAGAGTTCAATATAATGCACGTGATAAGAATATTATAACATCTGCTTTAAGCCATGATGAGTTTTTCAGGGTTTCAAATTGCAAATCAGCAAAGGAGATGTGGGATACATTGCAAGTAACACATGAATGAACCACATATGTCAAAAGAGCAAGAATGAACACCCTCACACATGAATATGAGTTATTTCACATGAATCGAGGAGAACCAATGGAGGTTATGAAAATGCAATTCTCACACATTGTGAATCAATTGGCTGCACTTGGAAAGACAGTCTCCAATGGAGATCAAGTTAACAAAGTCATGAGATACCTAGGTAGAGAATGGCAACCTAAAGTAACTGCAATTTCAGAATCCAAATACCTTTCAACAATGTCAATTGCAACGGTCTTTGGAAAACTGCAAGAGCATGAATTGGAGTTGAACAGACTGAATGAGAATGAAGAAACTGACAAAAAGAAAAAGGGATTGGCTCTGAAATCACAAGTCAGAGAATTAGAAGACAGTGATGATAATGATTCAGCACAAGAAGCAGACTCTGAAGAAGAGATGGGAATGCTAGTTAGAAAATTCAAGAAGTTCCTAAAGAAGAAAGGCAACTTCAAAAGAAAGCCATCCACTTCTCAAAGGAGAAATTTCAGCAAAGGTGACAACTCTTCCAACAACATCACATGCTATGAATGTGGAAAGATTGGCCACATGAAGCTTGACTGTCCAAAACTGCAAAAGAAGGACAAGACAGAAAAGTTTGACTCAAAGGACAAGAAGTGGAGAAAGCCAAGAAAGGGCTACATTGCTTGGGATGATAATGATGTAGATTCCAATGAAGAATCTGAATCTGAGGAGGCAAACTTGTGCTTGATGGCCAGCAATAACAGTGATTCAGAGAGTGAGGTAAATTATGATTCACAACCTACTTTTGATGAATTTCAAGATACATTTGATGAGTTACATGCTGAATATATTAAGATTGCTAAACAACATGTCTCATCTAAAAAATAATTGCTAAACAATGTGATGATTATGCATGCTTGAAAATGAAAGAAAGAGAACTAGAATCTAGGAATAAGGTCTTGATTACATCTAGCTCTAACTGTTCTAAGTGTTGTACATTGACTAAAGAAGTTGAAAAACTGAAAAATGACTTAGCCAAGTTCACAAATGGTAGAGATAACTGGAATGCTTTATTAGGACAGCAAAAGTGTGTTTATGATAAGGCTGGAATAGGCTATGAACCTAAGATACATGAGAAATCTTTCAAGAAATTTTTTGCTGCACCTAAGACATCAAACACACCATTTGTTAAATGCAACTTTTGTGCTAGAAAAGGTCACACAGCTTCTACATGTCAATACAGAAAATCAGCATACAATAAATCTAAGTATATATAGGTTCCTAAAGGAACTATTGCTGCAACTAACTCAAAAGGACCCAAACAGATTTGGGTACCTATAGCACAAACATGAAATTCTGTTTTGTAGGTGTGGTGGAAGGTCAAGAGCAAAAATTGGAATCATGACATAGAGCCTTCACCAAACACAAATGGGTAACAATAAAGAAATAATATTGATTGAATATGTTTTCTAATTTTCATTATTAATGTATGATTGTGAATCTTTGTGTTGACTTATATATCATTGTATAATATGTCTACATTGTTGTATTAAAGTTATCTGATCAATCTTGGAATAATCATATGGCTTTTGTTTCACAAATTAAATCCAAGAAAATTGATGAAGCCTTAAATGATTTGTTTTACTTGCTATGCAACAATTAACTTTGAACATGATCTCTATCATAAGAACTTTTATTCAAAGTAGAGAAATTGAGATTGAATATGTTGATACAACTAAACAACTTGCCGATATTTTTACCAAGCCCTTGAACAAGGAAAGCTTCTTTTTCATTGGAAGAGAATTGGGCATAATTGATCTAATCTCTAAAGAAACTGTTTATATGACTGTATCTTTGTGTAAATATGCTCTGATTCTTGTATGATTTGATTTGGAATATCTATGAATGATTAGAAGAGAGTTTCAGAAGAAATAGATTTGATCAGGAATGGATCCCCTGTGTTTTTAGTTTGATAAACTCAGAATGCACAAGATTCTAATTCTGCTCATCCACACAAGTCTTTGGACTTGCTAAGACCTTAATGAGAAGCTTCGTCCAATGACGTGGCATATGGAGCTTGTCTACTAGGTTGCTTTGTGTTTTGGTACTTCAGTCTACTGAAGTGGCAAGATGGACGCGCTTATTTTCAAAAGGAACAATTTTAGATGGACGCGCATATTTTCAAAATGAACAATTTTAGATGGACGCACTTTTTTTATGTGTCCCTGCACCTATCATGAACAATTTTATATGCTATGTTTGAATGTTTAAATGCTTGCCTTCTCTATTGCTTTGAATGTTTCTTTTCTTTACCTTTTTGATAATGCCAAAAGGGGGAGGAAAAAGTATGATATAGAGAAACGGGATAATAACAAATTATACATGCATATGTTGAGGGGGAGCTTATAAGCTTACATGATTAATGGGGAGTAAATCAAATTTCTGCTCTGATAAATTTTTTTTGCTCTGATATACTTATGCTCTGATACCATGATATAAATCTGTCAAAAACACTTAGCTTCTGCTACACTTATACTCTGATCTTATAATTTGTTAGAAGATTTGTCATAATCAAAAAGGGGGAGTTTGTAAGACTCAATGACTTAGAGATTTTGATATATGACAAATATAATTTAATGTGTGTGCAGGTGTTTTAGTGTCAAATTGCAAAGATAGGTATCAAGCAGTGATCAACAAGTTCATTAAGCAAATTCAAGGAAAATATTCAAGGAAGAACTTGAAGGAATCAAGGAGTTGCATGTAGAAATCAAAAGAGCAAAGTCAAAGATCAAAGGATCATCAAGACCAAGCTTAAAGGAGAATTTTAGATTTAAGTCTTGGATGATTTGTAAGAGAAAGAAATCTCTTAGTTACAAAATAGCTCAACTAAAAAGATGCATGAAGAAAATCAATTTTCATAACCTGCATTAAAAGGAATAAGTTTTTTTTAATGAAAATGATTTTGGAAATAAGAGAATTATTTGTCAGGTACAGCCATGTAATCAATGGATGTATGTCTGTTACTGTAACTGACAAATGAATTTAAGGTTCTTGATTCAATACATAGATGTATTGAATGGATGTATTGATGGATTAACCAAGTTCAAGATTTTGAGAAACTATCAGAACTATCAATATGAAATTGGTTAATACAGCCATGCACTCAACCCCTGTTCAAGACTCACAATCAAGAAAACAGATTATGTTATCAGACTCAAATCTGTTTTAATTGATCCCAACGGCTATAACTTGTTTCCTATATATAGAGGGATCAAAGGAACACTTTGACATATATCAAACATATCAGAATTACACGAAATCAATTTGAGAGATCAATTGTGAAAATCATTCATCATCTTTCTTGAGCTTATTGTGAAAAAGAGTGTTTCAATTCTCATAAGAACTTCAATTTGTATATCTGACTATTGAGAGTTTAGGAATCAATCTTTTCGTTCTATTTGATTGTAAAGAGAGAGGGAGTCTCTCTATGTGATTAGGGTGAGGTATCCTTAAGGAAGAACATTGAGGCTCTTCACAAGAGTGTGGTATCTCGAGGTGAAGGAGTGCTCTGTGGTGTAAAGGTTTTTCAAGCTACCTTTCTAAAGCTTGTTGTGTTAGTGTGTGAAAACCCACAGGTGGAGTGGGGACTGGATGTAGGTCACAGTGGTGTTGACTGAACCAGGATAAATCTGGTTGTGTGGTATCTCTAAACTCAAACTCTTTAATTTCTATCTTGTGCATATAACTGTGATATTGATGTACTAAGTTTTCAATTGATATCAGTTCTTGATCTGCATAATCAGTATTGAACCTCGAGTAAACTGTAATAATAACTGTGTATTCAATTCTATTCTCAAGGATCAATATTTGAATTGAATCTTGCATCATATGTGTTGGTGTAAGCCCTAGAGGCCAATGTATTTCTTTAGACTTACATTTGTATCTTGCTATTTCATATATATATATGATATGAGGCATTCCAGTTTATTGTGTTACTTGTTTAAACATAATAAAGTCCTTAGAATAGAAATTTCTGTTCAATAGAATATCAAGTATATGACTTGATCGTGAGACACTATTGAACAATGAAATCCTATTCTTAAATATCCGTAGTCAAGTATTTTATTAATAAGGACAATAATAATACAATTGAGACTATTATGTGTGCAGACTGATGACCACATCTCACGGGTCATAGATATGAGATATCGAGTTGCCACATAGGTACGCATTAAGGTAATGATGTACTGGATTGACCCACCATGAGAACACTACATGGAGTGTTATGTGAGTGTCATAAGTAGTTCTCATAGTGACAATGGTGTATGTAATCCTTCGACCTGAAATCACTACGATCCCTACATGAGGAGTCGTGTGCTTTAATATCGTCAAACGTCATCTGTAATAGGATGATTATAAAGACGATCATTGGGCATACCACGAGCCATGCAGAGGGATGTGAGTGACCTAGATGGAATTTGTCCCTCCTACATAACAGGAGTAATATCTGTGGGCCCCCTGATAGAGTGAGACTGTAAAATGCATGGCCGTGCTGAAATGAGTCAATATGAGATATTGACCTCATTTGTTGTTAAGTCTACTCGGGTATCAGGGAACATGATATTGAACCATACAAGGGTGACACATTCTATGCCTTGTGTTCAATATAGATATATGGACAAAGGGATAACAATGCACATGAATATTTGTCACGAAAAGGTTTCGTCAAATCATCGACTTTCTCACTACTTAGGTAGCAGTGATGTATTGCTAGATACCACATCGTTTGTAATATTAAATGGGATTTAATATTACTGCTAACGTATTGGGAACCTATAGGGTCACACACAAAAGAGCGGATTAAAAGAAGCATTAAAAGAAAGTTGGACTTTCCTATTGGGCCTAGCGCATAGTAGATGGGCTTAGGTCAAATGTTGCTCATTAACTCACTTAAGGAGGTGATACTATAAGTAGACCACTTAAGTTGTTGTGCCCAGACGGTTGATAACCTAGCCGCACAAAAGAGAGTAAGTGTGAACAACAAAGTCTCGGTTTTGAAGCTAGCACTGTGAGATAGAGACGCTTCAGTTCGTGACGTTGGACGCTCACGGAATCCGCTCGTGTGGATACCTCTAGAGACACCGTTCGTGCGGTGTTCGTGATAGACGAATTTCAACAAACAGCCATCGCTTCAAGAGGTAAACTTTCGAATCATGAATCATGACCATTCGCAAGGATCCTTCGATGGGAATTTTTCCGCTGCGTTTCTTTTGTTTTATACGCAAATTCCCAACAATATGTGATCAAATTCGAATAGCTTAATTTCTGTTTCTTAATAATTGAAACTGAAACCTGCAAGTTTGTTCTTGATTGTTAATGCTTGTATCTGAAAACTTGCATAACTTGTTCTTAATCTTTAAAGGTTTAATCAGTTTCCATATTTTGTTATTACTGAGTTTTGAAACTGAACATCTTCCTGTTTGATTCTATAATTGTTTGATTCAATCACTAAAGTGACAGAAGCGCTCGTCCACACAAGTGACAGAAGCACTGATTTATCTTTTTGAACTGATTCACCTCATCACCTTATATTCAAGATTTCATAAAAAGCCCTTCACTGTTTTTGTAAAAGATCCTGAGGCAACTCTGACTTGAAAAATAAAGTTTTTGAAAAGGAAGAATTTTTGAAAACTCAATTCACCCCCCCTCTTTAGTCTTTGAAGCCAAAACAACATTATCCTCAATCCCCACCACTGATTTTATTATAATTCAATGAAATTTAGATAACTTCTTTAATGAATTAATGTAGAACATTGGATTAATATAAAATGAATGTTGGAGATTGGAAATAATAACTAACTACTAACATTTGCCTATAAAAAAATTGGTTTGTATTCTGAAGAAGATCAAAATAAAATTCTGTCTGAGAAAGGAATGTCAGCTGCTGATTTTGGGAGAAGCAATCTCTCAGGCATGCAACTAAGCACTTACAAACAAGTTGCCCTGGCCAAAGCAGAAGAAGCTATGAAAATCAAGGAATAAATGGTTGAGGCAAACAATGCTGAAGTCCTAGGAATAAAAAGAATAACTAGGCACAAGACCACTGCAGCAAGGAAACCTACCCCCAAGAGGCCAGCTGGTGGCATTGTTATTAGGGAACCTACTGATGCTCCTGCTGTGAAGAAGCAAAAAAGAGTCATCTTCTCATACAATGAATACAAGGAAGCTGATGAGGACAGAGTTCCTATCAGTACCATCTTGAAGAAACAGAAAACTTCTGCTGTTATCACTGCTGTTGAGGCCGGTGTGCCTGTCTCAACTCAAATCAAAAGGCAACCTGCAAGAAAGGCCAGACCAACTAAGACTTCTAAGGTAACCATCTCTACTAGTGATCCTGTTCAAATAGCAGTAGATGCCAGCCTTAGTATCTAGTTTAGAAAATAGAGGTGATTCTATCCCTGGTACTGTTGGTTCTGATGATAATATTATTGTCTCTGCTCCAAATGAAGTGTTCAACCAAAACATGACTGATGATGTATACATTCCCACACCTCTTTCACCCCAACCAACACAAACTGACCAAACTACAAACTTGCCTACACCTTCACCTGCTCACTCACAAATAGCCTCCTCATCCAGACCACAATTTCAACCAATTATCCATGCCAATGATCCCGGGTTCAATCAACCAGATGATGGCATTTCCCCTGGTGCTCCCTTCCCAAAACCTTTAAGAACTCTATTTCCTCCCCTCATCCCAACTTCCATCCTTTACAATGGCAAATCTGAGGATTGGGCCAAAGTAAAAAGAAAATGGAGAGTTCTGTTTCTGACTCACCAGCCTGAACCTGAACACATTCCTGACAGGTGGTACCCCCTACCTGAATATGAGGAAGAAGTAGACCCACCAGTTGAACCCTTCCATTTACCCCTTCCTGACTGCAAACTAATCACAGTAGTGCCTTCACAAATGCACAACAACATAGGACCTTTAGTCACTCACCTGCCCCTAAACAAATTCCCCCCCAGAAAAATCTATCCTAACCTTGTCAAAACTCCACCTCTCATACCTTTCACTGATGGAGTTGAGAGACATGTAATATCTAAATGGGAGACAGACCCTGTAAGGAAAAATCTTCCTACCATCCCTGAAAGAAGAGCAAGATCTTCAAAACATGTTCCTATAATCATGGACAGTAACACAAGATGGGTATCCTTCGAGCATCCCAGTGTCTATGGGAGGGCCTCTGATTTCTTTGTGGATCAACTCATCTATGAAGTGTTGAAGTGGGAATTCAGTCATTTCAGAGTTGATATAGCCACACATTTTGTCCCTCCATCATGGCTGAGACATAATACTGCAACAAGAATTGGAATCAAGCCTTACAGAATCTGTCCAAGACTGCAGATGGTTGATCTGAACAAGGACAAGGACAAGAAGAATAGAAGATTTAAAGGAGTTATGCCAGAAGCTGAATCAGTCATGCTTGATCTGAATCAAGAAACTTTTGACTACTCCATTGTGGACTACTATTTGCATTCTGAATCTATTGGGTTGATCGATGAACAACGTGCTACAGACTTATGGAAATCCCACATCATCCACTGCACAAGAGAAGCATCTTCCTCTGGACTGACCCAAGAAGAGAAAAAGGGAATTCCTAAAGTCAGAGGCAAGTGTGGTCTTTCAAACTTTCGGTACATGATCTACAAAGATCTTTGGGGACTTCCCATAACAAGTCGAAATGTGGAATTCTCCTACCCCATCATATGGGCAAAGGAAGTATCAGTGACCCCTTTACCCCTTCTTGTGATTAATCCTGCCCCGTCTTCACCTCCTTCTGAGCTCCTAGAAGATGAAATTGTCGTTGAAGGACCTGGCATGAATGCCACTATTTTTGGCTCAGGTGGTCATGAAGAAGAAACTGCCGAGTCCATTTCCAAACAAAGCTCAGCTGGAAAGCATTCCTCTCAACCACACGCTCTAGCTGTAGTTCTCCCTTCAGATCATCCTGAACACTCCAGAGCATTAAGCACCTTTCAAGAATCTGCTGAAAGTTCTAGACAACATGCTCTGCCACCAAATCTTGAAGTTCTTGGAAAGATAGTTGATGAGATAGTTGGCAAGCTGGTTGAAGAGAAGGTTGAAAAGATGACTAAGAAAATCACTAAGGAAGTCTCTTAGAGAGTTCTAGTATCTATGGCTCCAACCTTAGAGGTTGTGAACAAAATGCTGGAATTTCTGACTGATTTCAAGAAAACCCAGACTCAGAATCAACCACCTCCACCACCTCCTCCTGCCTAACCTTGAATTTTGTTTTCCTTACTGACAATGATGGTCCACTCCTTTTTACCTTTAAGTCTGATGACAAAAAAGGGGGAGAAAGGAAAGAAAAGAGATTTCTTTTATAAATACAAAGTCAGTTTTGAAAAGCTCATATTCGTCTGCATATGCATATTCTATTTTCTAGTTTATAACTACTCTGATACTCCTGTCTGCCTATTTGCTATGATGCTTATTTATTCCTTCATATATACTCTAAGTGTGATAAGCAGTTGCATTGATCTATTAGCTTATATGCAGTTTGTCTCATATGCTTTTACTGATTACTTATCTGAATGCTTTGTCTTAGGGGGAGCTTTGCAGGCTCTCTTAGACATTGCTTTTCAAAATATAATTAGTTTTTGTCATCATCAAAAAGGGGGAGATTGTTGGAACCAAAGTAGTTTTGGATTAAATAATCTCTATGTTTTGATGTTAAGAAAAGAATTAAATTTGCTTGGCAAAGTGTTAGTTGAAATCTAACATGTGCATTCAGTTATGCAGGAATATTTAAATATAAGTAATAGAAACTTGGGATAAGTTTTCATTGGACTCCTTGAGAAAAATACGCGTCCACCCTTGTAGACGGGCTACTCAATGTTTTGGTAAAGTTATTTATTTATTTATTTATTTAAGTAGACTTGGGACTAAATGCTTACTAGACGAAAATCAAAATAACTTCTTAGATACAGCAAGTCCAAAGACTTGATAGTAAACGTGTCTAGCTTGCCACGTCTGCAGACGATTAACGTTTTTTTTTGAATGGCTCCGGTAATCCTTATTCAATATATATAATTGAAAATCATTTCTTTAACCCTTTTCTTTCCAATCATATGTTTTTGTTAGAGTCTGGTGGATCATCATCAAAGAGCATCAGTTAGAATAGGCGTACATAGATGTAGTACACAGATGTATTAAACACAATAGATCGCTTACATGGGTGTTGTACATGGATGTATTTGTAATAGCTATGTGATATCTATTTTAGTTAGTTATCTGTTAGTTGCATCAGTTTGTTATTTGTAGCTGTTCTGCAACAGAGTCTGTAACTAGAACTGATAGGATATATAAGGTCTTATCTATTGTATAGGGACAAGTGATTTTGGGCATTTTCTTGTTCACAGATTGAGTGCAATTGAGGGAGAGTATTGTAGTTCTTCCTGGATGTCTTGAACTGTTGCTGATCAGAGGAATAAAATCGACTCAATGTAGACGTAGGGGTTTTCATCTTTGACCTCGAACCACATAATTCCCTTGTGTCTTCTTCTACTTTTCTGCAATTCTATTTTTCATTTGTGTGTGTGTGAACATCTCTATGCAATACTCAGCTGCAATTTAGAGCTGAATTCACAACAATTGGCATCAAGAGCTCCAAGTTTTGGAGGTGTTTCCGCAATGGGTACAACCAAATTCGATATACAGAAGTTCACTGGTGAAAACGATTTCAGTCTTTGGAGGCTAAAGTTGGAAGCTCTTCTTGTTCACCAAGGTCTTGAAGATGCATTGGGAGGCATTGTAAAGCTTCCAGAATCTCTCACCGAAAAGGAGAAGAAGGATTTTGTTATCAAAGCTCACAGCACCATCATCTTTCACTTGTTGATGAAGTTCTCAGAGAGGTGGCTGAGGAGACAACTGCAGCTGGAGTTTGGCTGAAATTGAAGAGTCTATACCTGAAAAAGAGACTTCATCAATTGAATATGGAAGAAGGTATGTCAATCAAAGAACATGTTTCTTTGTTTACAAAAGCAGTTCTTGATCTTAAAAATGTAGATGTAAAAATTGATGATGAAGATCAAGCAATTATATTACTTTGTTCTCTTCCCCCATCATATGATAACCTAGTTGATACTGCGATGTATGGAAAGGAGAGTCTCACCTTGGAGGAAGTCAAAGCAACCCTCAATTCTCGGGAGATGAAGAGGAGAATCACCGAGAATAAAGGTGATGATGGAGATGCTGAAGGGCTATTTGCAAGAGGAAGATCTGAGAAAAGAGAAGGAAAAGGAAAGAATAGATAGAGATCAAAGTCAAAAGGCAAAAATAATTGCAACCATTGCCACAAAGATGGAAACTATCGAAAAGGTATCCTGAAAGTAAAAGAAAGAATGGTTCAAAACACAAAGATGTTGATTGTATAGCAGTGGTAGCAGATGGCTATGACAGTGCAGAAGTCTTGGCTATTTCAACAGATAACAATATAGATGAATGGATTCTTGATTCAGGGTGTTCCTTCCACATGATCACCCTTAATCAAGATTGGTTCATCTCCTACAAAGAAATAGATGGTGGAAAAGTTCTCATGGGCAATAATATGGCTTGCAAGGTCATTGGTGCTGGCACTGTCAAACTGAAACTGGAGGATGGGACTGTGAAATTTCTCTAAAATGTAAGACATGTTCCCTGAGCTAAAGAGGAAGTTGATCTTACTAGGCATGCTGGATCAAGCAGGCTGTTCATTCAAGGGTGAAGGTGGAGTCTTAAAGATATGCAAAGGTTCATTGCAGATATTGAAGGGTACAAGGCAGAATGGTCTCTATAGGTTGCAAGGTAACACAGTCTTGAACTCATCTGGCCTGGTTTCTATTTCCAAATCCGTTTCAACTAAGCTTTGGCATTATAGATTAGGCCATTTGAGTGAAAGAGGGTTAGAAGAATTATAAAAGCAAGGTTTAATTGGTGTTGAGAATTGTGAAAGCTAGAATTTTGTGAACATTGCATTTATGGTAAACAAAAGAGAGTTAAGTTTCATAATGCAAGGAAGAGTTAAGTGCTGGCACTTGTCTGCTTGATTTGTAATCCAAGGAAGAACTTCAATTCTCCCATCATGCTCATCTCAAATTCAGCTTGCATTAGATTTGAAAATTCCTTGCACATCTTTTCATTAGTTGCTCCGAAAATAATATCATCAACATATATTTGAACTATAATAAAGTTCTCTTTAGAGCATTTTTTGAACAGAGTAGTGTCTACTTGTCCTCTAGTAAAACCATTATGCATGAGAAAAGAACTGAGTCTATCATACCATGCTCTAGGTGCTTGTTTCAAACCATATAATGCCTTTTTAAGTTTGAAAACGTGATCTGGTTTATTAGTATCCTCAAAACCAGGGGGTTGTTTAACATATACTTCTTCTTCAATTATACCATTTAGAAAATCACTTTTTACATCCATTTGAAACAGGGTGATTTGGTGTTGTGCAGCATATGACATTAAAATGCGTATGGCTTCTATTCTAGCTACAAGTGCAAAGGTTTCAGTATAATCAATATCTTCTTGTTGGTTATAGCCTTGAGCTACTAACCTTGCCTTATTTCTGACAACTTTACCATCTTCATCCAATTTGTTTCTGAAGACCCATCTTGTTCCAATAACCGACTTGTTTTTAGGCTTAGAGACAAGAGTCCATACATCATTTCTGGTGAACTGGTTAAGTTTTTCTTGCATAGAAATAATCCAATTTTCATCCTCAAGAGCTTCTTCAATGCGTTTAGGCTCCAAATCTGAAATAAAGGCCACATTGCTTGATTCTCTTAATGTGGATCTGGTTCTTACTCCTTCAGAAGGATTTCCAATAATAAGATCCTTAGGATGATGAGTGTTGAACTTCCAATCCCTTTTGAGATCATCATGAAGATCTTGACTTGTCTGCTGACTCGTCTGTTCCTCTTGTCTTTCAGCCTCAAGCACAGGTTCTGTTTTGGTTAAATCGGGTTGTTGACTTTCTGGCTTGTTTATATCAAGACCTGCAAGATCATCTTCTAGATCTGATAGTTCTTTATCAGTCTTTAATCCATCATTGAATTTAACATGAACAGATTCTTCAATAATACAAGTTCTTGAATTGTATACTCTAAAAGCCTTAGACTTTTCAGAATATCCTACGAAAATACCTTTATCTACCTTAGAATCAAACTTTCCAACATTATCTCTGGTATTCAGAATAAAACATTCACACCCAAAAGCATGAAAATAAATATGTTGGGGCTTTTTCTTTTCCACAATTCATAAGGAGCTATGAAGGACCGACTCTAACACGAACACCGCGACACGACACGACACCTACACCGGGAAGCGGCTAACGTCAAAAACATATGACACCAGGACACCGCTTATATATATATATATATATATATATATATATATATATATATATATATAATATATATATATATATATATATATATATATATATGTATATTTTAAGCTTTACAATTTTCATAATGACCCTCACAGAAAGAATACTAAGACTAAGAGGTCATTTCACAATGCAATTTTTACAAAAATAATATCAAGATAAGAAAATGAATCATGTTTTATAAAACAACTAGTTAGGTCCTATGGTAATGAGCCTAACAAAAAATGCTAAGAGGCATAATTTTGTTTTATGTCTCAAATAGTAAAAGATCTAATTTGGGGTTGGTGACCCATGACCTTTTTAGTAAATATTTGTTTAAAAAATATTAATAAAGAGAATCAATTTTAATAATACGAGTAAGAATTAGTTCCAAAAAATTTTATGAGTTGCCTTCCAACCATTATTTTCATGGAGCTCGGATTATGTTTTTTTTTAATTTTAATTTAAGGGGGGATGCATTGTTTTGGTGTAACAAGCTTAAAGCTTAGTAAGCTTTACCTTGAGGGTGTTAGAAAATCTTTTCATATCTGATAAAATCTTTTCATATCTTAAAATATTTTAGAGTATCCTAGATGATCTCTTAGGATTTATTTCTTATTTATATTTTATGATTTGATTTTCTATTTGATCAAGACTACTAGGATTCTGCTTTTAGTATAAATAGGGCTATTTGGGTTATGTATTAACATCATATCATCACTTCTCTCTTTTCCTCCTTCCCTACTTAAAACCTTCCAATTCAACAATAAACTTGTTTTTGTTTTTTTATATAAATTTAATGTGGAGTTTCAACCCCAAAATGTCTGATGGTTTTGATATGGATGAAAGTTACATGGCACCTGGTCACTCGGGGCCAAATAATGAGCAGAAATATTTTTCGGTTCCATGTGTGCCATCTCTGTTATAAGAAGATGATGAGGTCACAGAGTCAAAAATTAAAGACTTTTTGGATGAGAAGGTATTGCTTTTAGTCCTTTGCTGTCAACTTTTGATCAATATTTTTCTATACTAACCGTTATATGCGATTATGGCATGCTCTTGAACTGAAAAAACTGCAGACACCTTTATCTTCTTTATATGAAGAGTTATACAACAATTTATATACATCTTGCTCTCCCACTGTGATTAATGGCACAAGTGACTTGAAATTACCAGCATCTCCCCTTAGTGAATGGAGAGAACTGAGAGTTTACTCCCAACAAGATCCAAGTAACCCAAGGTTTGTGTGTGTTAATTCTTTTCTTTATTGTAAGCATCAGTTAATTTCAGAAATATAGAGAGTAATTTAAGTACTAGATGTTCTTGCAGTTTAAGCTTTTATGAGAGACAGAGGAAGAAGTGGAAAGAAGAGCTCGACCTTGAGCTTCAGAGAAAGCGAGGTTAGAATTTTTTTAACCTATTTTCTTTAAGCAATAGACATGGGGATTTTCTTTAAGAAATTTTTTAACTATTATTTTCTTTAAGCAATTCAAGAATAATCTTGATAAACGAAACATAATACGCTAGAATTGGGTATAATTCATTTATTTATGTGTAACGTTGCAGAAATGCTGCACCAAGCGACATATTCACCAAAGGATGGAGCTTTACATAGACAGAGGGACCGAACAAGATTTGCTTCTCCTAGTAAATAATCTAACACAGGAGTTGCTGCAGTTTTGTTGGGGTTGTTAATGTTCTCACATGTGCCCTTTAGCTTGTCCGTGTTGTTGTTCAATGTAAAGCTAAAGCTTTTTTTTTATACAGTGTTGGTTGAAAATTTTCACTTTGGGGTTGAGAGATGAATCTCAGGTTTATGACCAATTGTATTATGAATATAGAAATAATCAGAACTGTGTGGTAAAGATTGCCTATGAATCTATTGCCACTTATCCATGTTTTTCTTCTTATAGTAATTTTTTGTCAATGATAATTGCAGTTTGATTTGTTAATCTTATGTACGGAATTTATCTCTTATGAGTCGCTGTTTTCTATAGAAAATTAAAACTGGTTAATCCTGGAAACATTGTGATTGCATTAAGAATGCAGTAAAAGTATAAAGACAAGAAACTAATGGATTGTTAGAATGGCAGGAAAATATATTGAGACCCTGAATGCTAAATTATGTTTTTTACTTCAACTCGATAAATTTCCTGTCCTTGGATGATTTTATCGAGGAGGAGTGCTAGCAGCACACAGTTGAAATTCATGTGGAGTGGATCCACATGAATTAATGAGACCCACATGAATTTCAAACCAATTGGAGGGAGTGTGTTGGAAAATGTGTGTTAAAGAGTGTGTTGCTAGCACTCCTCTTTTATAGAATTATATATGATGCCCTGGACTCCTGGTACAAAGACACCATGAAGAACAACGTTATTAATGCACACCTTTGTTTCAAGTCTCTCATGTCCATACATTTCCTGCAAAGCCGATTGATTGATTCCTTCAGTAAACTGTCACAGTATTTTCAACCTCTTAATCCCAAAATCCAACATAAACAATGAATATAATCTCACATTAATAATTTTTTAAGCTTTCCCTCCATCTTCTTCATTTGGTGGGTCAAAGGGTACTTTGTGCCATGGTTTATTGTACTTCTCCCTCAGTTTCTTAATTGGGATGAAATCTCCAGCTGAATCCATTCCATAGAATAGAAAAGAGATGTAGGGATGATCAAACCTTCCCTGGACACTGTTAAAAGCACCGATTAAATGACCGCAATGAAAGTTAACACATGTCTTTTAAGTATAGAACTACTCAGTACTCACCATGTCTGGTTGGTCAGGGGTTAAAAGATTCTCCTCTGGAACTGCAAAAATGAGACATATCAATCTAAAGTTTATTTGTCTTCAACAAGAAACCAAGAACATCATAGAAACTTACACGACAGAAAAAATGCATATCAAAGCAGTATTAATATTTGGTCCACAGGCAAGCAAATCATACAGATAACCAAAATTAAGGAGTCCTTTTTAGAAAAGGCCTAATAAGTATTCTGTTTTGTACATAACAAGCAGTGTTTACAGCTTCTGCCCAGAAGTACTTAGGGAGATTATTTTCATTGAGCATAGATCTAGCCATCTCTTGCAGAGATCTGTTCTTTCTCTCAACCACTCCATTTTGCTGTGGAGTTCTAGGTGTAGAGAAATTTTGAGAGATTCCATTCTCCTCACAGAACTGTCTAAACTGTTCATTTTCAAATTCTCCCCCATGATCACTTCTAAGGGTAGAAATACAGAAACCCTACTCATTTTGTACTCTTTTGCAGAATACTGAGAAAGCCTTAAAAGACTCATCCTTGTGTGTTAGGAAGAGTACCCATGTGTATCTGGAATAGTCATCAACTATGACAAATCCATATTTTCTTGGTTTTTAGATTTGAAACTTGATTTTATCTGTTTACTTCTCTGACATGCATCACACAAGACATCTTTCTTAAAGCTAATATCAGGCAATCCACTCACGAGATTATTCCTTTCAAATTCAGAAATTAGTTTCATACTAGCATGTCCTAGTTTCTTGTGCCATAACCATCTCTCATCCTCTTTAGACATCAGACAGGTTACACTTTGATCTGAGAGATCAGACAGTTCAATCTTATAAAGATTTTGTTGCCTTTTAGCTGAAAAGAAGGTTTTACCACAACAATCTTTAACTATGCATACATCCTTGGTAAAGGAAACATCAAAACCACTATCACATAATTGACTTATGCTAAGCAAATTGTGTCTTAATCCTTTAACCATAAGAACATTAGATATAGAAGGAAGAGGGGGTTTACCACCAATAGTACCAATTCCTATAACTTTCCCTTTATGATTCCCTCCGAAGGCAACGTGTCCTCCTTTCTTAAGTTGGAGGTCTAGGAACATAGACTTTTCTCCTGTCATATGACGCGAGCAGCCACTGTCCAGGTACCAGCAGTGGTGTTTTCTTTGTCCTGTTGAGGACATCTGCAACAAAAATTATTTGATCTTTAGGTACCCATATTTTTCTGGGTAATTTTCTGTTAGTTCTAGGAGTCTGTGAAGACTTCCTTCTCTTCTTATGGATACACTTATACATAACATGTCCAGTTTTTCCACAGAAGTTACAAACAGGTGTAGATTTGGTTAGAGTTGACTTTACAGATTGTGTAGAAGCTTTAGTTGATACTTTATGATGTGTCTGATGGACATATCCAATACCTTCTTTGTTAAGAGAGTGCCTCTGACTGCTAAGTAGCTTAGTCAGATTGTCTCTACCATTAACAAATTTGGCAATATCAGAAGTGAGCTCTTCCACTTTCTGTTGAAGTTTTTCAACTTCTTCAGATGGTGATCTTTCACTTGAGATCTTAACATAGCATTTACGATGTTGCTTTCTGCAATACCAGACCTGCAGTTGAGAATCACAACAACTAGAAGCTAATGAAATTTGAAATTTCGGTACTCTAAATAATTGAGTAAATAAGGAAGTAACAAAGTCAAAGGCATTCTTTGAGTTTTTTTTTTTAGGGTAAGGAAAGGAAATAAAAGGTTTAGGTTAAAATAATGTTTTAGTCCCTATACGTGTCACTCATTTTTAAATTAGTCCCTATATAAAAAAATAATTTTATATTAGTCACAACACGTGTAACCGTTACCAAATAGGTCCTTGACGTTTAACGGCCGTTAACAACCATTAATGATGATCATTAAGTTGGTCCTTACATGTGTCACTCATTTTTAAATTGGTCCCTACATGTGTCACTCATTTTTAAACAAATGTTGGTGCCCCCGATTTGTCCTTATAAGTGTCACTCATTTTTAAATTGCCTGCAAGCTGTTGTGCTCTCCATAACAACCCTCCCAGAATCGGTACAAAGCTCGAACAAATGCCCCAATTTTTCAGTAACAACTTTGCAAACCATGAAGAACGCACGGCACGCCTCGGCTGGATCGATCCCGAATCACCACGAAACCTCGCCGTAGGGACTAATTTAAAAATGAGTGACACATGTAGGGACCAATTTTAAAATGAGTGTCACATGTAGGGACCAATTTAAAAATGAGTGACAAATATAAGGACCAACAGGGGACACCAATATTTGTTTAAAAATGAGTGACACATGTAGGGACCAATTTCAAAATGAGTGACACATGTAGGGACCAACTTAATGATCGTCATTAACGGCTGTTAAACGGCAGGGACCTATTTGGTAATGGTTGCACATGTAGGGACAAATATAAAAATATTTTTTGTATATGGACTAATTTAAAAATGAGTGACACGTATAGGGACTAAAACATTATTTTAACCAAAGGTTTATTATACATCATTCCGTGTTCGTGAGTTTTATTAATTAGAGGAAATTATTTTGGGTATTTAAATAAATCATTCATTCTCCTCCTTAACCCACATTTTTTATTTTCCCCATTTTGGGTATTTTTGAGGAAAATTAATTGAAATTACTAATTTACCCTCATATGTTTTTAAAATTTACATTTTTTAAATAATATTACTTATGGTAATTTTTTTAAATAAGGGTAAATTTGTAAAAGCATGTCATAAACCATCCATTTATTTCCCCCTCATACAATATGCACTCTATGCGTCAAGGTGATCGATCTCTTACCACTTTCTTTAGTGATATGAAAATTGTTTGGGATCAATTGGAATTCCTTGACCTACACCGACTTGTTCTTGTGCAACTCCTTGTTCTACCACTCTTAGTAAATCGGTTAGGTGGCTTCTAGGGTGAGGGCCCAAAAAAATCCCTCACCCATGAGGGTCCAAAATTTGGATATATTACTAAAATAAATGGATGGCTGGAATTTGACACTTAAACCCGTTATTCTCGGTTTCTGAAACAAAAGCCCTTCACCTCGATTTTGCCAATTCTCGGTGTCCAACGAATGTACCTGACTTCTCTCTTTCATCCCCTTTCTCAGACTTAATCAATGTACAATAAGACTTGTCTCTTTCATATTCATATATAAATGTAAGTATTAGGGTGGGTTACATGCTAATTGTATAAATAATGAAATTGACTGAAAATTTAAGTACAACTATTGACAATTTTGACATTGTTTAAGGTAAGTAACTTTCGTTTTTTATTTTATATATGAAAACACGACCTCCAACCCAGGTATCCAACGACATGCTGGCTTACACCCCCAAACCCTTCATGCAATTATGTAGTATCCGGTTTGCACCTTCATCTTAGAACACCTTCTCCGGATTTCATTCCCTCTCCCCCATCAATCTCACACACACAAACAAAGTGTATTTTGCATAAGATTTTTGATTTTGACTATGTACTTATTACGTGTTAAGTTGCATGCAAGATCACTCATGAAAAAGATAAATCAAGGATTAAAGGATGGAAGACCAAGGACACAAAGCAATGGACAAGGACTAAAGCATCAAGAAATGAAGATCTTATACTTTAGATGCTATTGTAAAAATAGCACATTTGATTTCTTAGGTGAAGCACTTAAATTTAAGAAGAAACTAATTTTTACAAAGGATAATATAAGCGCTCGTCCAATAAAGTGACACAAGAAGACGTCCAACAAAGTGAAACAAGCAGACGTCCAACAAAGTGAAACAAGCAGACGTCCAATGAACTACTAAAAAGCTGACATCCAATGAAGTGATAAAAAGCTGACGTCCAATGAACTACTAAAAAGCCGACGTCCAATGAACTACTAAAAAGCTGGCATCCACTAAAGTGACAGAAGCTCGTGTCTACTAAAGTAACAGAATCTCGCATCCACTAAAGTGACAGAAGCTCGCGTCTACTAAAGTAACAGAAGCTCGCGTCCAATAAGGTAACAGAGGCGCTCGTCTACTGAAGTAACAAGAAGCGCTCGTCTACTAAAGTGGCATATGGAGCTCGTATACTAAGGTTACGCTCTTTGGACTTACGAAGTCCTTAATGAGAAGCTCCGTCCACTAAAGTACTAAATGGAGATCGTCTACTAGCCCATCCCAATGAAAATTCTTAATGGCTAGATGGAAACGATTATTTTCAAGATGGACGCAAATTCTACAAGAACAATCAGAATCTTATTTCAAGAACGAGAATCAAGAAAACATATTTTGTTAAATCAGATCCAAACCTGTTTTAATTGATCCCAACGACTATAACTTGTTTTCTATATAAAAAGGGATCAAAGGAATACTTTTCAATTACCTTACACATTCTGAAAGTGAAAATACGAAAGATTAAAAAAGCTTCCAAAAGTGCTTCATCTTTGAGAGAAAAGTGTGATATTTCTTAGAACTTCAATTTGTATAATCAGACTTTTAGAGTCTTTCTTCTACTCAATTCTTTTTGTGAATTAGTCTGATTAAAAGAGGGTATCTCTTAGTTGTTACACAAGGATAGAAGGGATCCTTGGTGATTAAGAGAGGGTATCTCTTAGGATTGAACAAGGATAGAAGGGATCCTTGGGTATAGAAAAGCAAGTGTGCTTTTGGGTGTGTTCTTGAGCAAGGAGGTTATCCTTGTGAATGCTGTAATTGGATATTGTAATTTCTGGTTATAGTGGAGAAAACCACAGAGGTGTGGGATGGATGTAGGCCTACCAGAGGAGGTAGCCAAACCAGGATAAATCGGTTTGCGTGTTCTTCTCATCTCTAAACTCCATATACATATTATATGCACTTGTGTGTTGTGAATGAGTTTTAAGAATGCTTGTTAACTTGTATCTTTGATCTGAAATCCGTGTTAAACTTGTTGTTACTTCTTATAATTCTTCTTAACATCATTACTTGTTACATAACCTAATTCTTGGGAATTAAAATTGAGTGAAAACCAATTTTCTTTAAGAAAACTTTGTTTTGCTTTAAATTGTTGAAAAAGTTTTCAATATCTCAATTCACCCCCCCCCCCCCCCCTCTCGAGATTGTAGCCATTACCAATATACTCTCCCTCACTTGCACTCAATCTGTGATCAAGAATATGCCCAAAATCACTTGCCCCTATACAATAGATAAGACCTTATATATCATATCGGTTCTAGTTACAGACTCTGTTGCAGAGCAGCTACAAATAACCAACTGATGGAACTAACAGATAACTAACTAACTGAAATAGATATCACATAGCTATTACAAATACACCCATGTACGCGGTCTGTTGTGTTTAATACATCCGTTTACTACATCTATGTACGCCTATTCTAACTGATGCTCTTTGATGATGATCCACCAGACTCTAACAAAAACATATGATTGGAAAGAAAAGGATTAAAAAATGATTTTCAATTATATATATATATATATTGAATAAGGATTACCGAAGCCATTCGAAAAAAAAAGTTAATCGTCTACTAACGTGGCAAGCTAGACACGTTTACTATCAAGTCTTTGGACTTGCTGTATCTAAGAAGTTATTTTGATTTCCGTCTAGTAAGCATTTAGTCCCAAGTCTACTTAAAGAAACCAGTCTACTTAATTGAATAAATAAATAACTTTACCAAAACATTGAGTAGCCTGTCTACAAGGGTGAACGCGTATTTTTCTCAAGGAGTCCAATGAAAACTTATCCCAAGTTTCTATTACTTATATTTAAATATTCCTGCATAACTGAAAGCACATGTTAGATTTCAACTAACACTTTGCCAAGCAAATTTAATTCTTTTGTTAACATCAAAACATAGATATTATTTAATCCAAAACTACTTTGGTTCCAACAATCTCCCCCTTTTTTATGATGACAAAAACTAATTAAATTTGAAAAGCAAAGTCTAAGAGAGCCTGCAAAGCTCCCCCTAAGACAAAGCATTTAGATAAGTAATCAGTAAAAGCATATGAGACAAACTGCATATAAGCTAATAGATCAATGCAACTGCTTATCACACTTAGAGTATATATGAAGGTATAAATAAGCATCATAGCAAATAGGCAGACATGAATATCAAAGTAGTTATAAACTAGAAAATAGAATATGCATATGCATACGAGTGTGAGCTTTTCAAAACTGACTTTGTATTTATAAAAGAAATCTCTTTTCTTTCCTTTCTCCCCCTTTTTTGTCATCAGACAAAAAGGTAAAATGGAGTGGACCATCATTGTCAGTAAGGAAAACAAATTCAAGGTTAGGCAAGAGGATGTGGTGGAGGTGGTTGATTCTGAGTCTGGGTTTTCTTGAAATCAGTCAGAAATTCCAGCATTTTGTTCACAAGTTTTTTAGGTATTCATTTATAGCCTCGTCCACTTTAGAAAACCAGTCTACTTTATCAATTAAATTATAAACAGTTTAAATAACCTTTGGAAGGGTAATTCTTTGTACGAGTCCAAGCATTGTATACCGTATATTATTTTGAATATTCCTGCATAAACTGAACTCACTTGTTAGATCTCAACTAACACTTTGCCAAGCAAATTTAATCCTTTTGTTAGCCTCAAAACTTAGAGATTATTAAATCCAAAACCACTTTGGTTCCAACAGTCACCTCGGTTAGGAATGCTGACTCTGCTCCCCCCGCACCCTGAGCTTCCTCTTCCTATGTTTATTTCTTCTTTTACGAACTGTTGTATTCGGCCTTATTTTAAGGCATATTATGTAATTATGACTAATCGGCCTTATGGCCTCGATATATGAACTACGATTTTTATATTTCAGTATTTTATTCCTATTATGTTCTTCGTGATTTCCTTTAAGTCATGAGTTTAGACTCTACTGTCTTACTCATCCCCCCAAGCTCTGGTTCTTTGGTAAGAATGAAGAGCTTACTTAGTGAGCCGAGTTATCCCTGACGGTTGCTGTAAACCGTTTTGGGCTTTTTGGATTTCAGCCCATGTGGGAATTCAGCTTAACGGTCATATCATTTATTCTTTTTTCCCCACGTTTTGCCTCAAAACTTTTCAAGTTACATAATCTTGACTGCTTTGGAAACGCATGCCTCCATTACTATCATGTTTTGACAACGTGCGTTCATTTAATGCGCTGGGTTCACTTCATGACCATACATTATTATAAATAGTGGGCTTTTCCCTTTCGTTCTTCTTTACTTCTTCACTTCTCTGTTTCTCCATGTCTCATTTTATTTGAGATGGCAGTGGAACCCTATTTTTCTTGGGTTGCTTTAAAGACTATGTGTTATTGGTAATGGTTAATTGCATTCGTTAGTAAGTGAGGTGTGGGTGACTGCATCCGTTAGTATGCGGTTGGTTTTCCCTGGGGGATTAACTTCTCGGCTATTGGGTAGCAGTTCATCCTCCCCGCCACCTGATGGTGAGGTCGGGGTTGGTAAGATAGAAATAATAGGGCCACCCCGGGGATGCCTCTATAGAAGGACTTGAGTCTTCTCATGCTTGCCGCTTCTTCAGAGCAGATCTCACCATCAATTAAGGCCAAAGCTTCCTCCCCAGGTGGACCAGTCAGAAGATGGGTTCTGGGGGGGTGTTTGGGTAGGGAGTACCATTGTTGTCTTTATCTTCATAGTACTAGGATTTTTGTAACCGATGTAATGTTACTTTCATTAATAAAATGGTTTTTCGTCTTATTGCTCTTGTCTGTAACTTTAATTTTAATACCTTTCACTTCCTATGCCTTTTGTTCTATCCTCCTGTCTTGGACTCGGATTTAGAGTTTTGAGACTTAGCTCCGGCTAGGTTGTCAAGCTCGTATTCGACCGTCGAGTTCAGGCACGACTTAAAAATTGGGAACTTTATCTTCTACTTTCGAGGTTAAGTTTCACTTTTGAGTTCGGACTCGGCTCCGGCTAAGTGTTGGGCTCGGATTTAGCCTTGAGTCCAGACTCGGCTTATAATTTTTTGGACTTAGCCTTGGCTAAGCGTAAGGCTCGGATTCGACCTTGAGCTCGGACTCGGCTCGTAATTTTACGAACTTAGCTTTGGCTAAGTGTTAGGCGCGGATTCGGCCATGAGCTCGGACTCAGCTAGTAATTTTACGCACTTGGCTTTGGCTAAGTGTTAGGCTCGGATTCGGCCTTGAGCTTGGACTCGGCTCATAATTTTTCGAACTTGGCTTTGTCTAAGTGTTAGGCTCGGATTCGGCCTTGAGCTTGTAAGACTAAGCCCTCATTCATGTTTTGATGTATGACAAACAAAGTGTATTTTGCATAAGATTTTTAATTTTGACTACGTACTCATTTCGTGTTAAGTTGCATGCAAGATCACTCATCCAACAAAGCAAAACTAGCGCTCGTCGAACACTGGGAAAATATAAGCGCTCATCCAATGAAGTGAACCAAGAATGACGTCCAACAAAGAAAACAAAACTGACGTCCATTGAACCACTAAAGAGCTCGTCCACTAAAGTACCATTTGGAGCGCGTCCACTGAAGTACAACAAAAGCACGTCCACTGAAATAAAACAAAAGCACATCCACTGAAGTACAACAAAAGCACGTCCACTGAAATACAACAAAAGTGCGTCCACTGAAGTACAACAAAAGCACGTCCACTGAAGTACAACAAGAAGAGCGCGTCCACTGAAGTAACAGAAGAGCTCATCCGCTAACGTGGCACTTGAAGCTCGTCTACTGAAAGTAACAGAAGCGCACGTCTACTGAAGTAAAAAGGAGAGCTCGTCTACTAATAGTGGCAAAAGGAGCTCGTCTACTAATGATACGTGCTTTGGACTTGCTAAAATCTTAATGAGAAGCTCCGTCCTCTAACATGGCATATAAAGCTCGTCTACCAGTTGGAGCCCGTCCAATTACCTTGTGTTAGCACTCGTCTACCATTTGAAGCACGTCCAATAACTTGTGTTAACACTTCCGTCTACTGACGCGGCAAAATGGACGCGGCTATTTGCTATTCTTTCAGATAGAAACGGATATTTTACTCTTCAATTAGACTTGGCTATCATTTCAGATGGAAACGGTTATTTTTCGAGAAGGACACAAATCTACAAGAATCAACAGAATCCCATTTCAAGATCAAGAATCAAGAAAGCAGATTTTGTTAAATCAGATCCAAATCTTTTTTAAATGATCCCAATGGCTATAATTTGTCTTCTATATAAAGAGGGATCAAAGGAACACTTTTCAACACAACGAATAACAACAACACAACGAATAACAACAACACAACTCATTCTGATTGTGAAAAACTACGAAAGATCCAAAAGTGCTTCATCTCCAAGAAAAGTGTGATATTAGTTAGAACTTCAATTTGTATAATCAGACTTTTAGAGTCTTACTTCTACTCAATTCTTTTCGTGAATTAGTGTGATTAAGTGAGGGTATCTCTTAGGCTTGAACAAGGATAGAAGGGATCCTTGGGTATAGAAAAGCAAGTGTGCTTTCTGGTGAATTCTTGAGCAAGGAGGTTATCCTTGTGTTGCTGTAACTGAAATTGTGTAATTGCTGACTATAGTGGAGAAAACCACAGAGGTGTGGGACTGGATGTAGGGTTACCAGAGGAGGTAGTCGAACCGGGATAAATCGGTTTACGTGTTCTTCTCATCCCTAAACTTCATATACTTTTTATATGCACTTGTGTGTTGTGAATGAGTTTTAAGAATACTTGTTAACTTGAATCTTTGATCTTCAATCTGTGTTAAAACCTGTTGTTACTACTTATAATTCTTCTTGTCATCATTACTTGTTCCATAACCTGATTCTTGGGAATTAAAATTGAGTGAAAACCAATTTTCTTTAAAGAAACACTGTTTTGCTTTAAATTGTTGAAAAAGTTTTCAATATCTCAATTCACCCCCCCCCCCCCCCCTCTTGAGACCGTAGCCACTACCAACAATTGGTATCAGAGCTAAAACTCTTGTTACAAAGCTTAATAGCTTCAAGAGATGGCTACAAATGATATCCTGGGTGATGGGGCTTCACTCACTAGAGCCCCTGCCTTTAATGGCTCCCAATACATGTATTGGAAAGAGAGAATGCTTATCTTTCTTGAGGCTCCAGGTTTATATGTATTAGATGCTGTTGAAAATGGTCCCTATGTTCCATTTATTCTTGATGCTAAGGGAAATAAACAAATTAAACCAAAAGATGACTAGAATGATGATGATAAAAGAAGAGTTGGTTATAATGCTAAGGCAAAAATATTATAATACCTACTTTGAATTATGATTAGTTTTTCAGGGTCTCCAATTGCAAAACGGCAAAGCAAATATGGGATACTCTTCAACTCACTCATGAAGGAACCAACGATGTGAAAAGAGCAAGAATGAATGCACTAGTCCATGAATATGAACTCTTTCACATGAAGGATGGTGAGGAGATAGATGAACTGCAAAAGAGGTTTACACACATTGTGAACTAGCTAGAAGGACTCGGACATACAATCACAGATGAGAAAAGGATTAACAATATAATGAGATGTTTGAGTCGTGAATGGCAGCCAAAAACTACTGGAATTGCTGAAGCAAAGGATCTTGACACTATGCAGATTGCTACTCTATTTGGCAAGTTGAAAGAACACGAATTGGAACTTAATAGATTGAAAAGTCATGAAGATAAGGAGAAAAAGAAGAAAGGGCTCTCACTCAAGGCTCATATCTCCAAAGAATCAATAGAAAGTGATGAAGATGAACACCTTGATGAAAGTGAAGAATCCGAAGAAGAAGACATGGGATTGCTTGTGAGGAAATTTAGAAGATTCATCAAGAAGAATAGAAACAAGAAGCAATTCAGTTTTCCTACCAAAAAGAACACGAACAAAGGTGAAAGCTCTTCCTCAACAATCAAATGCTTTGAATGTGGAAGGCTTGGACACTACAAAAATGAATGTCCAAAGCTACAAAAGAAAGAAAAGTATGAGAAGAATGACAACAAAGAGAAGAAAGGAAGAAACCCTAGAAGAGCATACATAGCTTGGGAAGAAAATAATATGGATTCCACTAGTAGTGAATCTGAAAATGAAGAAGCCAACCTATGTCTCATGGCAAATCAACAAAGTGATAGTGAAACCGAGGTCAATGATTCTTCTCCTACCTATGATGAGTTACAAGATGCCTTTGATGAATTGCATGAAGAATATGTTAAAATTGGTAAACAACTTATATCTTCTAGGAAGATCATTGCAAAACAATGTAGTGACTCTGCATCTTTACAAATAAAGCTTAAAGAACTACAAACCGAAAATTCACAATTACTTACATCTAGTTCAATTTGTACCAAAGGCACTACACTAGAAAAGGAAGTTGAAAAACTGAATACAACTCTATCTAAGTTTACTTTGGGTAGAGATAACTTGAATGCCATATTAGGACAGCAAACGGCTATTTATGACAAAGCTGGAATTGGATATAAGCCAATGGTACATGAAAAATATTTTAAGAAGCTTTTTGTTGCACCTATTTCCTCAACTAGTCCTTTTGTTAAATGCTATTATTGTCTAAAGAAATGTCATACAGCTGCTACTTGTAGACTTAGAAAGAACATTCATGTTAGCATTAAACAAATTTGGGTTCCAAAAGGAACATATGTTGCTACTAACACCAAAGGAGCCAACCAGATTTGGGTACCTAAAAGAAAAGTATAAAAAATATGTTTTGTAGGTGTGTTTGAAGGCCAAAACCTCAAGCTGGTTTTTGGACAGTGGCTGCTCCAAACACATGACCGGAGACATCACAAAATTTACATCTTTCACTCCCAAGGAAGGTGGAAATGTCACCTATGGAGACAACAACAAAGGAAAAATTCTTGGTGTTGGAACAATAGGAAAAAGTCCAACAATCAAGATTGAGAATGTTCTCTATGTGGAAGGGCTCAAACACAATCTACTAAGTATAAGCCAATTATGTGATAAAGGCTATAAGGTAAACTTTAACTCAAATTTGTGTATGATCGAATCTATTCATGATAATAACATAAAATTGATTGGAAATAGAATCAATAACATCTATATGCTAGACTTAGACAATTTAATTTCCAATGATGCATGTTGCTTAATTTCCAAAGAAGATGAAAATTGGCTTTTGCATAGGAGAATAGCTCACATTCATATGGATCACTTGAATAAATTGATTTCCAAAGAACTTATAATTGGTTTACCAAATAAATGGTTTGTTGAAGAAGTCTTATGTGATGCATGCCAAAAGGGTAAACAAGTGAAAACCTCATTTAAGGCTAAAAACACTGTTTCAACTAGTAGACCCTTACAATTGCTGCACATGGACCATTTTGGACCTTGTGGGACGAAAAGCTTTGGTGGAAATCTTTATGCTCTTGTAATTGTTGATGACTTCTCTAGATTTACTTGGACCTATATCTTAGCACAAAAGAATGAAGCTTTTAAAGCTTTTAAGAAAATGGGTAAGGTTGCTCAAAACGAGAAAGACGTGAAAATTGTTTCAATTAAGAGTGACCATGGAGGAGAATTCCAAAATGAGCAGTTTGATAACTTTTGTGATGAACATGGTAGAAAACACAATTTTTCTGCACCTAGAACTCCACAACAAAATGGAGTAGTTGAGAGGAAAAATAGGTTACTTGAAGAAATTGCTAGAACCATGTTAAGTACTGCATGTTATGTTTTAAATAGAGTTCCAATAAGGCCAATTTTGAAGAAAACTCCATATGAACTTTACAAGGGAAGAAAACCTAACATTTCTCATTTTCATGTCTTTGGTTGTAAATGTTTTGTGCTAAATAATTGCAAGGATAATCTTGGGAAATTTGATCCCAAAGCTGATGAGGGTATTTTCCTAGGTTATTCATTAACTAGCAAAGCATATAGTGTTTAATAAGCGTACTTTATCAATGTAAGAATCTGTTCACATAACATTTGATGAGTCTAACCCCAAAAGGTTGGGAAAGGACATTTTTGATAATGCAGAAACTCTTGAGGATGAAGTGAAATCTAATGAAGGAAAAGAGAGCAACAAGGAAAAGGAAGATGAAGAGAGCAATAAAGAACCTCAAGCAGAACTTCAACAAGAAAATCTTCCTAAGTAGTGGCAAGCTTCAAAGAATCATCCCTTAGACAATATCATTGGAGAGATCACCAAAATGGTAACCACTAGAAACTCTTTAAGGAATATTTGCAATACCATGGCATTTGTATCTCAAATAGAACCAAAAATGTGTTGATGATGCTATTAATGATGAACATTGGATGATTGCAATGCAAGAGGAGTTAAATCAATTTAAAAGGAACAAAGTTTGGGATTTAGTTCCAAAACCTAAAAGTAACCAAATAATCGGAACTAAATGGGTGTTTAGAAACACAATGGATGAGAATGGAATAATAGTAAGAAACAAGGCTAGACTAGTATCTAAGGGATATAATCAAGAAGACGGAATTGACTATGATGAAACATATGCTCCCGTAGCTAGATTAGAAGCCATAAGAATGCTCATAGCCTATGCGTGTATAATGAACTTTAAACTGTACCAAATGGATGTGAAAAGTGCCTTTTTAAATGGAATAATACAAGAGGAAGTATATGTAAGCCAACCCCCTGGCTTTGTTGATAGTGAGTTCCCAAATTATGTCTATAAACTGATTAAAGCCCTCTATGGACTCAAGCAAGCTCCTAGAGCTTGGTATGAGAGGTTAAGCAATTTTCTCCTAGAGAAAGGCTTTAAAAGAGGAAAAGTTGATACAACACTATTTACTAAAACAAAAGCACACAATATCTGACTTGTTCAAATATATGTTGATGACATTATTTTTGGTGCTACTAATGAGTCTTTATGCAAGGAATTTGGTGAACTAATGCAAAATGATTTTGAAATGTCCATGATGGGAGAGCTTACCTTCTTTCTTGGACTTCAAATTAAACAGCGCCAAGATGGAACCTTCATAAGCCAAACAAAGTATTACAAGGAACTACTAAAGAAGTTTGGAATCGAAAGTGCAAAGGAAATGGTAACACCAATGAGTCCAGCCAGCTACTTGGACAAAAATGAACATGGTAAATCTATAGATGTATCCAAGTATAGAGGTATTATTGGATCCTGACTTTATATCACTGCAAGTAGGCCAGATATAATATTTAGTGTGTGTATGTGTGCAAGGTATCAAGCTAATCCTAAAGAATCACATCTTACTGCAGTTAAAAGAATCATGAAGCATTTTTAGGAACAAAAGAAATGGGACTGTGGTATCCCAAGGGATCCACTTGCACATTAATAGGATATTCCGACTCTGACTTTGCTGGATGCAAGTTAGATAGGAAGAGCACAAGTGGAACATGCCATTTATTAGGAAATTCCCTAGTGTCCTGGTTTAGTAAAAAGCAAACTAGTGTGGCCTTATCCACAATGTGACGAGAATATGTTGCACTGGGAGTCACATTGTGCTCAAATCCTATGGATGAAACAACAATTAATTGACTATGGTGTTTATCTAGATCATATACCAATAAAGTGTGATAACACTAGTGCAATTAATCTAACAAAGAACCCAATTATGCATTCAAACCAAGCATATTGAAATTAGGCATCATTTTATCAGGGATCATATTCAAAGTGGTGATGTTGTGATTGAACATATAGATACAACCAAGCAATTAGCTGATATATTCACCAAACCACTTAATAAGGAAAGTTTCTTCTTTATAAGAAGGGAACTTGGCATAATTGATCCTCAAAATAATTGATAACAGATGGCAAGCAAGGCAGCACAAGTTGCTGAAAATTATGAAGGACATGGGCAAGATGCTTTTACCTAGTCTCAGTTTAGACTAAGTGTCCTTAGGTGTCTGTAATTCTTTTTTTGATGTTTTGGATGTTTTGATGTATTTCATATACTCTGTAATGATTTATTATCAATGAATGCAAGATTGTTTTTCTGTTTGATTTCAATATTCTCCACAGTTTCTTTTTGATAATGACAAAAGGGGAGAAAGATGAACCATAAAGATGAACCGTACAACCATTAATTCTGTCTTGCATTTACTGTAAATTCTTTCTCTGATATGTAAATTTTCTTTTTTCTCTGATACCTAAGTATGAACTGCTTTGAAAAGACATACTTGAACTTATAATAAATGCAAGATGATTTTTTTTCTTTCATGATAATGATATGATAACACTTGATTTTTTAAAAGATATCAATGACACGGGGGGAGGATGAAAATGACTCAAGAACCATGCTTACTGAATAGCTGCACTCTGATTTCTTAATAACTAAGGTTAAGTATGGTAAGGTTTGTCATAATCAAAAGGGGGGGGGGGGGTTGTAAGACTAAGCCCTCATTCATGTTTTGATGTATGACAATCAAAGTGTATTTTGCATAAGATTTTTAATTTTGACTACTTACTCTTTTCGTGTTAAGTTGCATGCAAGATCACTCGTCCAACAAAGCAAAACCAGCGCTCGTCCAACACAGGGAAAATATAAGCGCTCATCCAATGAAGTGAACCAAGAATGACGTCCAACAAAGTAAAAAAAAAAAAAACTGACGTCCATTGAACCACTAAAGAGCTCGTCCACTAAAATACCATTTGGAGCGCGTCCACTGAAGTACAACAAAAGCACGTCCACTGAAATACAACAAAAATGCGTCCACTGAAGTACAACAAAAGCACGTCCACTGAAATACAACAAAAGCACGTCCACTGAAGTACAACAAAAGCACGTTCACTGAAGTACAACAAGAAGAGCGCGTCCACTGAAGTAATAGAAGAGCTCGTCCGCTGACGTGGCACTTGGAGCTCATCTCCTGAAAGTAACAGAAGCGTGCGTCCACTGAAGTAAAAAGGAGAGCTCGTCTACTAATAGTGGCAAAAGGAGCTCGTCTACTAATGACACGCGCTTTGGACTTGCTAAGATCTTAATGAGAAGCTCCGTCCACTAACATGGCATATAAAGCTCGTCTACCAGTTGGAGCCCGTCCAATTACCTTGTGTTAGCACTCGTCTACCAGTTGAATCACGTCCAATAACTTGTGTTAGCACTTCCGTCTACTGACGTGGCAAAATGGATGCGGATATTTGCTATTCTTTCAGATAGAAACGGATATTTTACTCTTCAATTAGACTTGGCTATCCTTTCAGATGGAAACGGTTATTTTTTATTTTTCGAGAAGGACGCAAACTCTACAAGAATCAACAGAATCTCATTTCAAGATCAAGAATCAAGAAAGCATATTTTGTTAAATCAGATCCAAATCTGTTTTAAATGATCCCAACGGCTATAATTTGTCTTCTATATAAAGAGGGATCAAAGGAACACTTTTCAACACAACGAATAACAACAACACAACTCATTCTGATTGTGAAAAACTACGAAAGATCCAAAAGTGCTTCATCTCCGAGAAAAGTGTGATATTAATTAGAACTTCAATTTGTATAATCAGACTTTTAGAGTCTTACTTCTACTCAATTCTTTTCGTGAATTAGTGTGATTAAGTGAGGGTATCTCTTAGGATTGAACAAGGATAGAAGGGATCCTTGGGTATAGAAAAGCAAGTGTGCTTTCTGGTGAATTCTTGAGCAAGGAGGTTATCCTTGTGTTGCTGTAATTGGAATTGTGTAATTGCTGACTATAGTGGAGAAAACCACAGAGGTGTGGGACTGGATGTAGGGTTACCAGAGGAGGTAGTCGAACCAGGATAAATCGGTTTGTGTGTTCTTCTCATCCCTAAACTTCATATACTTTTTATATGCACTCGTGTGTTGTGAATGAGTTTTAAGAATACTTGTTAACTTGAATCTTTGATCTGCAATCTGTGTTAAAACCTGTTGTTACTACTTATAATTCTTCTTGTCATCATTACTTGTTCCATAACCTGATTCTTGGGAATTAAAATTGAGTGAAAACCAATTTTATTTAAAGAAACACTGTTTTGCTTTAAATTGTTGAAAAAGTTTTCAATATCTCAGTTCACACCACCCCCCCCCCCCCCCAAATTCTTGAGACCGTGGCCACTACCAACAGATCTCGGACTCGGTTTGTAATTTTTTGAACTTGGCTTTGCCTAAGCTCGGCTCGTAATTTTTTGAACTTAGCTTTGGCTAAGTGTAAGGCTCGGACTCGGCTCGTAATTTTTTGAACTTAGCTTTGGCTAAGTGTTAGGCTCGGATTCGGCCTTGCTTCATTGAAAGGAGCAGATCCTCGTTAAAACATCGGTGAAAAACTCTTCTTTTTTCTTACGGGATAAAAACAACAAGGTAGGAAAAAGAGTACTCACTTTTAAAATAGAGTTTTAACTGTAATAAAACTTCAGATGGGAAGCATTCCATGTGCGCGGTATGGCTTTCCCTAACAACTCCTCAAATCGATATGCCCCATTGTTTAGGCTCTCCACTACTCTGAAAGGGCCTCCCCAATTAGCTGCCAGCTTTCCTTCTGTCATATCCTTCCGTGCTTCACCCTGCATTCTCAGCACTAAGTCCCCATCTTGAAGCTCCTGGGTCGCAATTTCGAGTTGTATCTCCTTGCCACCCTTCGCTTGGAAGCCTCCTCACGGATTCAAGCTTCTTCTCTCACCTCTTCCGCCCAGTCCAATTCTATCGTCGTGCTTTCCTCGTTCAAATTTGGATTGAAGACAACCCTTCGCAAACTCGGGTCGCCCAGTTCTACTCGTATCATTGTGTCGGTCCCATATGTCTGTCTAAAGGGTGTTTCTTTAGTGGTAGACTGAGGTGTGCAGTGATATGCTCATAGGATGCTCGGCAACTCCTCGGCCCAGTTTCCCTTTGCTCGGCCCAACATGAAATAGACAACTATAAACACGATAAGGAGGGGTTGAATTGTGTTTATCAGAATTTAAACAAAGTTGAAATCTTTTCGCATACAGAAGCTAGGTTTGGATGAGTGGAAGGATACAGGATGGACGGTTGACTTTTGGAAAACACACCACTTGATAGACGTAAGAAAACTAAAGCAACTAAAGAGTTTAAGGAAAGAGAGATTGACACAGTTATTTATCCTGGTTCAGTCTTCAAAGCAAAGAGCTACGTCCAGTCCTTGGCAGAACCAAGATTTATCCACTATAACTGATCAGGTTACAGACTCAAGTATTGTTTGCACACCTAGCCTCTTCAAGCTCAAAGACAAGTATTCTTTTCACACCTAGCCTCTTCAGGCTCAAGACAAGTATTCTTTGCACACTTAGCCTCTTCAGGCTCACTCAGGTTTGTTTGAGACATTTGGTTTGTAATAAATACAACTTCTCACAGACAGATCTTTCACTCACACTCAGAGAGTGGTTTAAGTGTAAAGCTTAGGAAAGTCTGCGTAATAACTTCAAATGATTGAAGAATACAGAATGAAAGTGTGAAGATATTAATGTGCAGAGTGATGGCTCTTTAATGCTATGTGTATTCTCTCTTATCTGTGCTTCATATTCAATGACTTATGTATTTATGGTCTTCAAGTATTTAGGATCCGTTAGAGACATTCCCTCAGATGTTGGCTTCTAGCAGAACTTCATTAAATGCAATAGAGTCATTATGGACAGCCATTAATGCAATAGGAACGTTGGTTGTACTCTAACATGAAGGATCATGGCTTTATGCATCGTGATACAGCCATATCAGAGTTGTACAGAGAGCTTTTTGTACTTTGCTAAGTACAATTCCCTTTTCGTGTAAGGACCAGAGGTACTAGGGAATAAAGCGTGTTGGAAGCATTCTTTAATTGGTCTTTGGTACTGATATCCGAGGTTGCTTGAGAGAGTAACTTCTAACTTTTCTTGATTCTGGTTCTTCAAATAAGATTCTGATAATTCTAAGAGAATTTTTGTTCATAGGATAAGAGTGTCCATCTTGAAAATAGCTGCGTCCATCTAGCCATTTAAGATTTTACATTCGGGCTAGTAGACGAGCTCCAAATGCTATGTCATTGGACGGATACTCCTTTAACTGGTTGAACGTAACCTAGTAGACGAGCTCCATATTAAGGTATCAGCAAGTCTAAAGACTTGTGTGGACGAGCGCTTCTATTACCTTAGTGGACGAGCACTTCTATCACTTCAGTAGACGAGCGCTTCTATCGCTTCAGTAGACGAGCGCTTCTGTCACTTTAGCGGACGCTGGCTTTTATCACTTTAGTGGATGCTGGCTTTTATCACTTTAGTATTGGACGTGAGATTCTATCACTTGCATTGGACGTGAGCTTCAATCACTTCAGTGTTGGACGTGAGCTTCTATCACTTGTGTTGGACGTGAGCTTCTATCACTACAATGTTAGACATGAGCTTCTATCACTACAGTGTTGGACGTAAGCTTCTATCACTATAGTGTTGGACGTGCGTTTCAATCACTTCATTGGATGGATGATTCTATCACTTGCGTTGGACGGATGATTCTATTATTCGCGTTGGACGGATGATTCTTACAGTTTTAATCTACACACTAGATTGACAGGTTAGCAACCAATATGAAGGTTAATTAAATCATTAACCAATGTTTAGTTCTCATCAAAACTTAGGGAAATGCACATCAGAAATTTTAGAGACTTAACACCATTTTCTTCAGTTCCCCTAGTATGATCTTATTCGCTGCTTGATGTGATCAAGGATTGATCACTAAACATTTGAGGATCTTTCTTTGATTTCAAGTGCTAAGAATTCAAGATCAAACACAACTAGAACAATAGAATGAAGCTTGATTCTCAAGTGAGAATCAAGAGAAACAAAAAGGAGTAGAAGAGCACAATTATATATGAATTGAAATGACAAGAACAAGAATTAAAGTGCAGAATTTAAATTGCAAGAATTAAAGTACAAACAAAGTAGAAAATGGAATAAGAACAAGATGAAGGGGAAGGTGCCACAATTGAATCATCTTTGAGAAGAATATTGAATTTATAAGCCAAAGGAGGATTCACCACTTGAATATGGAAATTCAAGATAAGAATCAATGGTTCAACTCATGAACCAAGAAGAGGAGAACTCTCAACTCTCTCTAGAAATCTCAAGTGTGAGAAAACTCAATTGTATTCAAACTTGTAAAATGAATTACATGAGGCCTATTTATAGGCTCATCCTACTTGAGGTGCAAGCTAGACTAACTTGAAGTGCAAGTTACTCTAACTTGAGGAGCATGTAGATCCCTTTTACCTCATCTACCCAAGTGTGGGCTTTGTTTTGGGCCTAATGCTTCCTATTTAGATGCTAATGACCCAATAGGCCCAATTCCTAAACTAGTCTTAAGTGCTTTTGTGAATAAGCACTTATATTACATGAAGTCTACACTAGTGCAAAATATACCTTTTACATCGGAGTTTTAACATCGGTTTTCATCATAACCGATGTTGTAAAGTTTTACACATCGGTTTATTTTAAACCGATGTTGAAAATTGAACCAAAAATAAAAAATTAAAAAATGCATACTTTAACACATCGGTTTTAAGGTAACCGATGTGTAAATGTGTAAGTTTACACATCGGTTTTTAGTAAAACCGATGTGGAAAAATGAATAAAAAAAATAAGGAAGTAAATAATATAATTTTAAACATCGGTTATGGATAACCGATGTGTGAAAGTTTACAACATCGGTTTTTTTTAACCGATGTGTATTTCTATTTACATTTTTAATTCCCTCTTCCTCCCTTTTCATTTTCGCGCTGAGATTTTCATCTGAGCTCACTCTCCCTCCCTAGCTTACACCAACAGCGGCGACCTCTAACCCTAGCCTATACACTGCGAGCCAGAGAACCACTGCGAGCCAGAGAACGGCCATCCGCGAGCTACCCTCCTCCTCCCTTGAGTTCTATTTGCAAAACCAAACCAGCATTGCACGGTACCTCAAACATCAAACAGAGGGCGCTGTTGAATATTGAAGGTAAGGTTCCATTTTACATTTCCTCTCCTCACATTTAACATTTCCTCAAAACTCATCAGCTGCAACTTCAATTTTTCTTTCTTACTCTTGTCTTATTTCCTCTTTCTTTCACATTAGGGTTTTTATTTATCAACTTCTCTGTGAAAAGGAAGCATCTTCTCTTCAAGAACACAACATCAAACTGGTGAACTCCTTTTCTTTATTATTCTTGCACCTCTGTTTCACGCTTTTTCTTTCTTGTTTCTGAGCATTGTTATAACATAAATGTTTATTTAGAGTAAAAATAAAGTTCTCAGAATAATTGAAGGTATATTCATTAAAGCTTTCTTACATTACTGGGTAGAAGTATATTCATAAAAACATAGACAAAGACATACACTTAGACACACCCCAAAGACCTCCCTGGCCAAATGCCCTAAAGCCGAAACGAAAGGTACAGGGAGATTAAAATTCTGGTCTATGTTACGGGATTTATTTTGGGAATGGATAGTTTGTTTGAAATTGCTAGTTAATGATATAAAGTTGGGGAATGGGATTTTGATAGTGGAATTGAAACTCAGGGGCGTGGGTTTTAATTAAAACAGAGGTATCAATTTTGGTCTTACTTTTTTTTTTCTTTTTATTTGAGGCAAACAAAATCACATCATTTCATTATCAATAATGTTCCAAATACAAAAGTGAATACAAAAGGGAATAGAATGAAAGATAGTGTGATTAACATATGAGATAAATGTCTTAGCTAAAGCATGAGCACTACCATCATGAGTTTCTTCTTATTACTGATATTTCCATCTGTTGGTTATGAAATACCATGTGCTATTATTCTTTTATGATAGAGGACGGGAGAGAAGATTAGTAGAAATTGTATTTGGTTAAATAAGCAAAATATTCTCAAAGATAGTAAATGTTGCCAAATGGATTGATACATTGACAAAAGGCACTCACAGGTTTTTTTTTTCCTGCTGTGGATGTTGGAATACATTCTGCTTTTGGTATTGGTACATGAAAACAACTATTTTGGAATTCATGTCAAGCTTCAAAACATTCTGAAATGTAAAGGAAATGTGTTTTTAATGGAAGTATTGTGTTAATTAACATGTTTGAGGGAAACAAAATTAAGAATATGTATCTGGCTCATGTTCAGATTCATGTATACAAAGGCGGTGTTAATTTTGTGGTTACATGACAAATTGTTGTTTATATCTCTTACAACTGCCCTATTATGGCAATTCTTGTCTGTCACTAGTTTTTCTTTGGTTCGTAGATGGTTGCTTACTAGTTAGAGGGTCAAAGGAGATGAATTGTTTGCTTTCTGTTTTTTAGCATTAAGCTTGGTATCTTAATATACTGGAATGTGATTAACATGGTCCTGCTAATTGCCTATTTTATTCCGTTGATCAGGTATAGACAAGGAAATCATTTGATTGATTTTACTGATATATTCAACTTCCTGGGAAAAGAAACAACGACCTGTCAAACTCTTCGATCTTGTTTTTACCCTTTTCCTCTCTGTGTTTTGGTAAGTGACTTTAAAAAGACCTTATAGTGTCTGTCAATTTTATGGTTTTCATTAGAATTCTTAGATGTTCATTTTGCTGCAGGGTGATCTACACTTCATTGCATAGTGCTACTGCCTCTGCTTTGTTCACTTCTCTGCTGTCTTTGCACAATAACAACTAGGCGTGTCTCTCAGAAGGTACGTTTTGGCTGAAAAGCTTTCATTGGAGTTTTAATGTATTTTCTTGAAAATTTATTTGATTCGAGAATATGCCCACAAAAATTAGTAAAGCCTTAGTTTCCCGTTTGAGATGCAATACTAATGAGCGTACGTGTATGTGCTTAATGTACCGCTCATTGTGTTGGATCTTGAATTGTCCAAAGTTGGACAGTTTGGGAAAAAACTTTTTCTTAATTCAGTTAAAATAGTTATTCATTGATTCTAATGTTATATACTTGATGAAAGTTCGGATTGATAAATTTCCTTTCGTTCTCCGGGTGCATACTTTATCGTGGTGGTTGTCATCACGTTCAAGTAGTGTACGTCGGAGACCGCAGGGAAATGCTGCCGAAATTTTGTCGAGTATGCGCATGAGAGTTAAGGACTAACTGTTAACCGAATGTTGAAAAAGTTTCTTCTCGAATGGGATAGGGCCATACCCTGTCATAAGAAGTGGTTGATGAATATGTTGGACTAAGTACGAAGGTATTGGTTTAGTCATGGATCGCGGTTGGATGAATGCTAGACGGACAAGTGATGAGTATGAGAATGGAGTGGAAGATTTTCTACAGTTTGCAAAAACAAATGCTCCTGATAGTGGTAACGGAAGGTTTTATTGTCCTTGTGTTAACTGTTTGAATGAGAGACGACTAGAAGCTGAGGAGATACGTGATCATCTTATTTGTGAGGGGATTTGCAAGAGTTATACAACATGGATATGTCATGGTGAATCGTTAGACAGGCCGAGGGTGTCGGATAGAGAGGAAGTTGATGACGTGGAAATGGACGATGGACTAGAGGACATGATCCGTGATGTTGGGCAAGAGTCTTTTCGGCGCGCACATGTGTATGATACTTTGTGCAGTGATGCGCAAGTGGCTTTGTATCCAGGGTGCACTAATTTCACACGGTTGTCAGCGGTGTTAAGATTGTTCAATGTGAAGGCGAGAAATGGGTGGAGCGATAAAAGCTTTACCGAATTGCTTGAGTTGTTGAAAGAAATGCTTCCAGAAGGCAACACATTGCCATCTCGAAACTATGAGGCGAAGAAGATATTGTGTCCGATGGGTATGGAGTATAAGAAAATACACGCTTGCCCCAATGATTGCATATTGTACAGGAAAGAGTTTGAAGAGATGCACGAGTGCCCTAGGTGTGGGGTATCACGCTACAAAGTGAAGGATGGTGATTCTAGTTGTGATGTGGTCACCAAAGGTCCTCCTGCGAAGGTGTTATGGTATCTTCCCGTGATTCCGCGGTTCAAGAGATTGTTTTCTAATGTAAATGACGCAAAGAACATTAGATGGCATGCAGATGAGAGGAAGTGTGATGGACATCTTTGCCATCCGGCCGATTCTTTGCAATGGAAGAGAATTGATAGTTTGTTTCCGGATTTCGGCAATGAGCCCAGAAACCTCAGGCTTGGACTTGCTACCGATGGAATGAATCCATATGGAAACTTAAGTAGTATTCATAGTTCATGGCCTGTTCTCCTTGTAATTTACAACCTGTCTCCTTGGTTGTGCATGAAGCGCAAATACATTATGTTAAGTATGATGATTTCGGGTCCTAAACAGCTAGGAAATGATATTGATGTTTATTTGAGTCCCTTGATTGAAGACTTGAGAATGTTGTGGGATGAAGGCGTTGATGTGATTGACGGGTATTGCCGTGAGACATTCAGATTGTGTGCCATGTTATTTTGCACCATCAATGACTTTCCAGCATACGGGAACCTGTGTGGGTATAGTGTTAAGGGGCATAAAGCATGTCCAATATGTGAAGAAGGCACATGTTACCATCAACTGCAACATGGAAGGAAGATGGTTTACCTTGGGCATCGGAGATTTCTCCGACGTAATCATCCTTATCGTAGATTGAGAAAAGCTTTCAATGGACTTCCGGAGAATGAAATTGCTCCGGTGGCCTTGACTGGAGAGCAAGTTTATGAAAGGGTGAACAACACTTGTGTTATCTATGGGAAGACCCAGAAGAAGGCTACAGAGAAGAAAATATGGAAGAAGAGGTCGATCTTCTTTGATCTTCCATACAGGTGCAAGCTTGATGTAAGACATTGTATTGATGTGATGCATGTAGAGAAAAATGTGTGTGACAGTTTAATCGGAACGCTTCTCAACATTCAAGGCAAGACAAAGGATGGTGTGAATGCTCGTCTGGATCTAGTTGCGATGGGTATACGAGAGCAATTAGCTCCACTTAAAGTGGGGGATAACAAGACTTATTTGCCCCCAGCATGTCATACTTTATCAAAAAAAGAGACAAGAAGTTTCTGTGAATGTCTACGGGGAGTCAAAGTGCCACAGGGTTACTCTTCAAATATCAGAAGACTTGTCTCAATGAAAGATCTCAAATTAGTTGGTTTAAAGTCTCATGATTGTCATGTCTTGATGCAACAACTACTACCGGTGGCCATTCGTGACATATTGCCTAAAAAAGTCAGACATGCCATTACTAGGTTATGCTTATTTTTCAATGCTATATGTAGCAAGGTCATTGACACTAAAAATTTGGATGAGTTGGAAAATGAGGCAGCCATTGTATTGTGCCAATTGGAGATGTATTTTCCACCTTCATTTTTTGACAGCATGGTTCATTTGATTGTTCATCTAGTGAGGGAGATTAGATTGTGAGGTCCCGTTTATTTAAGGTGGATGTACCCGGTTGAGCGATACATGAAGATCTTGAAAGGATATATGAAAAATCCACACCGTCCCGAAGCATCTATTGTTGAAAGGTATGTTGCAGAAGAAGCTATTGAGTTTTGTACAGACTACATGTCGAAGCGGAACTGGGAGGGCTTCCGAAGTCTCGTCACGAAGGAAGATATGATGGTAAGGGTACACGAGGTATCACTGTTAAGAGCATGGATCGGGAGGAAGTGCTTCAAGCACATTTGTATATATTGAATAACACTGATGAGGTTGAACCATACTTATGTGAGCATTAAAGCATCATCAATGAAACTTACCCTAGAATGAATGAAAAATGGTGTTTGAACAAGCATAACAAGACTTTCTTGAACTGGTTTAAAGAAAAAATTGCAAAGGATGGTACTGCTTCTGATACATTAAAATGGCTAGCACAGGGGCCTAAC
The DNA here is from genome assembly GCA_030762895.1 of Sophora flavescens. Classification (NCBI taxonomy): domain Eukaryota; kingdom Viridiplantae; phylum Streptophyta; class Magnoliopsida; order Fabales; family Fabaceae; genus Sophora; species Sophora flavescens. The sequence goes on along the minus strand of CM061062.1, from coordinate 63,473,696 downwards.
TTTGATGTCATATGCTGGAGTGGGTACGATATCAATAAGTTTTCCTTCTATACAAAGTCCCAGGATGACAAAAGTACTATGCAAAACAGTGGGGTTATGGTCATCGCTGAGTCCATGCATTTCTCTAGTTTGAAAGATAAAAACCCTGTTATGGCATCAGTTTCATACTTTGGAATCATTGAAGAGATATGGGAGGTTGATTACACGAAGTTTAGAGTACCTGTTTTTAAATGTTAGTGGGTCGACAGTAACAATGGTGTGTAAACCGATGAGTTAGGATTCAAATTGGTGGACCTTAGTAAGGTAGGTAATAAAGAGGAACCTTTCATCATGGCATCCCAAGCAAAACAAGTGTTTTATATCCGTGATCCTTCTAACAAAAGGTGGTCAGTGGTTCTCCAGGGAAAAAACATGTATAATGGTAGTGAGGGAAATCACGATTCAACTCTTGATATTTCTGATACTCCTTCTTTCTCAACATGAGTGCCTAATTTCAATGAAGAAAATGAAGTGGATGATGTACATGCTACTCGTAATGATCACCAAGAAGGGTTATGGGAGAACTTTACTAATTGACCACAAAGTAAGTTTAGTTTGATATTACCATCAAGTTTGGCATATTATATGTTTACGTTGATATTTATAAGTTATGTTTATGTACGTTGATCGATATTTATAAGTTATGTTTGATATTTATCCTGACATACTAACAAGTGTTTTTTTTGTTTTGTGTTTAAACAGGTATACATGGCTGATCATGAGGATATCCCTCCTTCATGCAGCGGGTCAGAGACCCCGTCTACCGGTAGAAAGGGTAGACGTGCCACACGGATGAGGAATTTGACTGCCAACCATGGGTCAAATCAAAGGATAAGAGTAGACTTTGATAATAACCTCAATCCTGTTGGGCCAATGGAAGATCAGTTTAACAGTTTTGTGGCGACCCTTGCTAGGAACAGGCCTAGTATACTCATTGATAGGTGGAGAGATGTACCGGCGGACGTGAAGGAGCAGATATGGGAGAGTATTCTGGTATCTATACTTCTACATCCTGTGTTTGTCTGTATCTACTTTATTTTTATCTTAATAATATCATACAGTAATTCGTTGATTCTTTTGGTCTTAATGTAGTTGACCTTTGACATACCGGATACATACGCTATGAAGAAGCGTTTGTTGAAGTATGCTGGAGAGCGTTGGAGGTCTTTTAAGGCCGACCTGGGCAGATACTATATATTCAATCCAAAAAGTAAAAAGAACCCACTTGAGGTGTATCCGTTTCTTGACAAGGCGACGTGGGATCGCTTTGTTCAGAGCCGACATGATCCCAGCTTTCAGGTTAACTTATTTGATTTGTCTATAAATTTATGCAATTGCAATAATTTCATTTACTTATGTAATTTAATTGTCTTTTATTTATAACAGGAGAAGAGGAAAAAGGGGCAGGAAAACCAAAGCAAGAATCTCTACCCCCATGTCATGTCTCGTGGGGGATATAAAAAGCTTGTTCAGAAAATGGTTGAAGAGGAAAAGAAAGCACGTCAGGAAGCAGCATCTCAGGCGGATCCTAATGCTGAAAATCTTCCAGAGGTTGTTGATCCACCTCCACCCCCCACGCCATCTTTCATGGAAGAGGGGCCGACAAAGAAAAACGGGACAATATACATCCGAGGAGGCCCGCCAAGTAGCTGAGAAGATTGTAAGTATAGTTTGTTGTAATTGTCATTTTAAGATTGTTACCGAATTGTAATGTGACCTGATATTTTATGTGATAGGATGCCTTGGATGATCAGCTAACCCAAGGAACCTTTGTTCCTAGAGGACGCAATGATATCTTATCTACTGCCATCGGTAAACCAGACCACCCGGGCTGTGTCATTGGTGTGGGATGGGGAGTCGGCATTCGCCAATACCATGGTTCATCTTCACACCAATGCCACAGGGATGTTGAAGCAGATAGAGTACGACTAAAACAGGAGATTGCAGCTGAGCTTCGACAGGAGATGGCCGAGCAGTTTGCCCAGTAGATGGCAATATTGACTTCTATGTCCCAACAGATGACAGCCGGTGTCCAACCCTCTATCCAACCCTCTGTCCATGTGAGCACTAAGGGCTCATGTGATCCTCCTCATCATCCTGAAAATGATGATGATGGTGGTGGTGATGATGATGATGATGATGATGATGATGATGATGATGATGATGATGATGACGACGACGACCCTAATAGGTGTGAGCTGTATGTTGATGATCATCATCATCACCGCTTAGTGGCATTGGGTAGGGCACATAATAACTTAGGTAATACCATACACCATTGGTTATTACCGGATGATCAGCTGAGGGTGTCTGTTGAGATTATTCGAGATGCTGATGCTCGAGTCCCTGTGCCCACTGAGGAGGTTCAAACAAGGGGTCGTGGCCCCCGGTAACTTCATCCTCTGGCCAAGAAGACTGGTCAACTTTCTTGTTGCATCTGAGGTATTCGGTTAGTTGTGTTTTTCTATATTCATAGTTGAAATAATTTATTATTGTTTCAAGATAATGCTTTATTTTTATTCGTTATAGGATGTTGGAAATGATATTGTGCCTAAAAGGTCGGATCTAGGAAGACCAGAGATGTTTGCTCCTGCCAAGGTATTCATTTGACCATTTAGTTAATAACGAATTAAATAACTTAATTATCCGTGATTACTAATATATATCTATGTTGTTTAGGGGATCGACAAAGGGGCACCTGGCCATGGTGATGTTTTTAAAGTTCTGGCTATACAGGTTGTCACCATGGAGAATGACGCAGCCTTGGTAAGGTTGGAACATGATGCCAGCCCTGGTGAACTGTATATACCAAAGAAGGAACTTATGGAGATGGTACTTAATAAAGAAATGGTCAGTTCTGCACACATATCGTTTTGGTGCACGTAAGTACATTTTATTTATTAGTTAAGTACGTAATTAATTTTTAAATACTATGATAAATAACATGTTTTTCCAATATATTAGGTATCTGCATCGTATGTTAGTCGATCAGGGTAACCTCGCCCTTTATGGGTTCATTGACCCCATGTTCATTCAGGGTGATGTTCTCCTAGCATCGGAAGACCCGGTCACTACCATACGTGATATACTTGCCCGAGACGATCATCAATTCTATCTTGCGCCTTATCTCAATAAGTAAGTACCGGTTATAAGTATAACTATATATGACTTAGTCACTAACTGTTCCGCAAATACAGCCGGCATTGGCAACTGTTGCTTTTGTACCCAAGAATGAACGTCGTGGTCTTCTTCTGCTCATTGGGAAATAAGCTGGCGAATCAACTGAAGACGATCATCGAAACGTAAGCATTAAAATACTTTATAATCAGTAATGCAGTTGTTTTAATTATCTGAAATCTATTAGATATACTTTAATTAATGTTTTTGTCATGATAGGTCTATTAATGCAACCCACATGTTGCGTGGTGAAAGGCGTACTCGGGCTATCAGATGGATTATTCCCAGCGTAAGATATTTATTAGTTCAAATGCATCAAATGCAGTGGGTACAATAATTGATTTCTATTTTATTTAATTCCTCATATTCTAACTGGGTTTCATTTGTATGTAGTCACATATACAATGTGGGTCATGGGAATGTGGCTACTATGTGATGCAGTGGATGTTGGAAATTATCTCCTCCGGGATCACTGAAAGATGGCACGAGGTAAATGTTAATTAACACAATTAGAATTAATAATATAGATTCGTTATATGTTTTATGTTAGTTTATTACTTAAAAGATATAATCTTTTGTCCAATTAAACTTGCAGATATTCAACAATCCAACTCCATTATCTGATTCTGACATCAACAGCATAAAGAGGCGTTGGGCAACTTTCTTTCTTGAAGTGTACCAACCATAGTTTGTATATATGTAGTTAGTTTAAAAACTTATCATGTACTAGCTATAGTGTACCTTTGACTGATGATATGTATTAGTGCTCAGGTCTGGTTCAATTCTTCTTCTCTCGTGTTTTGATGTAGCCTTGATAAAGTGTTGTTTTCATTCATTCGAAATTAATTAGGCCTGATGCCCTCTGTTTTCAGATTCTGTGCTCACTAGTCATTTGATGAAATGTCAGTATTTTTAACCATATTTGTAAGAGCTGATTGTTTGTGCCAAGAAAATTGAATGAAGTATGTTTTGCTTTTGATATGGTTAAAACTTTGTTGCAATTGTGTCAAAACTGGTTTGGTGTTCTGTTGTTGTTTCTTGTTTGATCAGGGTATTGCTGGTTTGTTAGCTTAAACAAGTTCCTGGAATTGATGGTTATGAATTAGTAAGTGCTCTTACTTTACCAATTAGTTTGCCTTGCCCATTTGTTATCTAACTCATATGATGCCTAAATCACGTGTGGTTAATGCCTTGCTGTTTCTTGTCATTGAATGAACTATAAAAAATTGTGTCTTCCAATTGTATGTGGCTGCTTGTTATCATTTTCTACTGGTTTGGTGCAATAACTACATTATGTTTACCCCAAAATTTACAGTATGTTATTCTGGTATTGATCTGCATTACTGAAACAGGGGAAAGGAATGATTGAAATGTAAATAACAGATTAAAAAAATGAGATTTTACACATCGGTTCTTCAAAAACCGATGTGTAAATTTCACTTACACGTCGGTTTTAATTAAAACCGATGTGTAAATTTCACTTTACACATTGGTTCTATTTAAAACCGATGTGGAAAGTGAAATTTCCACATCGGTTTTAGTTCAAACCGATGTAGAAAGTTAAATTTCCAACTGCTTATCAATTAACAAATTAATTTTCCACATCGGTTAAAAGAAAACCGCTGTTTAAAATATACTTTACACATCGGTTTTATAACCGATGTGTAAAGTGGCAATAAACCACATCGGTCGTTTCCACATCGGTTTGAAAACCGATGTGGAAAGCCAAAAATAACCGTCGTGGAATCCCTTTTTTGCACTAGTGCTAATCTATACAAAGGTCCTAGTTCCTATATTTATTACATGAAGTCTAATCTATAAAAAGGTCCTAGGTCCTATCCATAACTAGGTGGTCAATGGCTCAATACATAAGAGGTTCAAAGTGATGCCCTTTTCATGAAGTTACCTATGAGACAAGTGATTGACCACCATCTTTTTTATTGTGTCTTGGACTCTTCTAAGCCTTGCCGTTGTCATAGGTCCATGCAAGTCTTCAATGCTAGGTCATTGGCTTTGTGTGTCCATGCCCACATCATCCCTTCCTTCTTGAGGCACATTCGTCCACGAATTGTGTTAATCATCCTCTGTGTCATTTTCAAAAAGACTGAAATCAGACACATTAAACGTGGCACTCACATTATAATCACCAGGGAGATCTATTTTATATGCATTATCATTTATTTTCTCCAATACTTAGAAAGGTCCATCACCCCTTCGTGGGAGTTTGGACTTTCTTTGTAAAGGAAACCTCTCTTTTATTAAGTGCACCCATACCCAATCACCCGGTTTGAGTAACACTTGTTTTCTTCCCTTATTTACTTGCCTTGCATTGTGCTCCCATTGTTTTTCAATATTCAATTTTACTTGTTCATGGAGCTTTTTAACAAATTCGGCCTTGGCAAGCCCATCTTGATGCAAAAATGATTGGTCAATTGGTAATGGAAGCAAATCAAGTGGGGTTTGTGGATTAAAACCATAGTCTATCTTAAAAGGAGAGTGCTTAGTAGTAGAATGTTGCACATGGTTGTATGCAAACTCAATGAAAGGTAAGCACTCTTCCCAAGACTTTAGGTTTTTCTTGAGGATGGTTCTTAGGAGAGTGGAAAGAGTCCTATTAACCACCTCGGTTTGCCCATCCGTTGTTGGTGGCAAGTAGTCGAAAAGAGTAATTTAGTTCCAAGCTTGCCCCACAAAGTTCTACAAAAGTGACTTAGAAAATTTGTATCTCTATCGGATACAATGCTTCGAGGAATCCCATGTAGTCTAACTATTTCCCTAAAGAAAAAGTTGGCTACATGGTAAACATCATCACTTTTATGACATGGAATGAAATGGGCCATCTTGGAAAAGCTATCCATAACCACAAAGATTGAGTCATTCCCTCGCCTAGTCCTTGGTAATCCTAAGACAAAATCCATAGAGGTATCAATCCAAGGAGAAGAAAGACTAGGTAAGGGAGTGTACGACCCATGAGGCTTACTCTTCGACTTTGCTCTCAAATACTCAATGCATTTTTTACATAACTTTTGGACTTGAATTTTCATGTTTGGCCAAAAGAAATGTTCATGCAAAACCTCTAAAGTCTTGTGAACACCGAAGTGCCCCATTAAGCCCCCTTGATGTGCTTCTCTTACCAATAACTCTCTAATAGAATGCCTTGGCACACAAAGTCTTTTGTCTTTAAAAAGGAACCCTTCACTTATGAAAAATCCTTTATGTGCCATGGAACCTATTTGAGTGTAAATTATAGAGAAGTCCATATCATTTACATACAATTCCTTTTTTGATCAAACCCAAGAAGCTTTGTTTCAAGAGTTGATAGTAAGGCATATCCACGTTAAAGTGCATCTGCCACAACATTGCTTTTGCCTTGTTTATGTTTAATCACATAAGGAAATGTTCTGTGAATTCCACCCATTTGGTATGTCTCTTGTTTAATTTTCCTTGCCCCTTTAAGTGTTTTAATGACTCATCATCACTATGAATGACAAATTCCTTGGGCAAGAGATAGTGTTGCCAAACTTTGAGACTTCTTATAGGGCATAGAGTTCTTTATCAAAAGTTGAATAGTTCAAATGTGCCCCAGCAAGTTCCTCACTAAAGTAAGCAATGGGGTGGGCTTCTTGAATCAAAACGGCCCCAATGCCTACATTAGAAGCATCACACTCTATCTCAAAAGATTTCACAAAATTTGGAAGCGCGAGAATTGGTGCATTGATCAATTTTTCCTTGAGTATATTGAAGGAGTTTTCTTGGCTTTGGCCCCAATGAAATGACACATTTTTCTTTAAAACCTCATTTAGAGGACTTGCCAAAGTGCTAAAGTCTTTGACAAATCTTCTATAAAAACTTGCCAATCCATGGAAACTCCTAATATCTCCAACATTTTTAGGTGTTGGCCAACTTTGGATGGCCTTAATTTTCTCTTCATCCACTTGCACATCTTGTGAACTAATAACATAGCCCAAGAATACCACTTTGGTGGTGCAAAATGTGCATTTCTCAAGGTTGCCAAAAAGTTGTTCATTCCTTAATACTAACAAAACACACTTCAAATGTTCATGATGTTCATCAAGTGTTTTGCTATATATTAAGATATCATCAAAATAGACAACCACAAATTTACCAAGGAATTCCCTAAGGAAATGGTTCATGAGCCTCATGAATGTTCTTGGTGCATTAGTGAGTCCAAAGGGCATCGCAAGCCATTCATAAAGTCTATACTTGGTTTTAAAAGCGGTTTCCATTCATCCCCTTCTCTTATTTTTATTTGATGATAGCCACTTCTTAGGTCAATTTTTGAAAATATTTGTGACCCATGTAGCTCATCCAATAAGTCATCTAACCTTGGGATTGGATGTCTATATTTGATGGTTATGTTATTAATGGATCTAAAATCCGTGCACATACTCCATGTACCATCTTTCTTTGGTACTAAAATAACGGGCATTGCACATGGACAAAGTGATTCTCTTATCCATTATTTTTCCAATAATTCTTCAACTTGCCTTTGAATTTATTTTGTTTCTTGTGGATTGCTCCTATAGGCCGGCCTATTAGGAAGAGAAGCACTAGGAATTAAGTCCATGTGATGCTCAATCCCCCTCATAGGTGGCAAACCTTTAGGAAGCTCTTTTGGAAAAACATCTTTGAAATCATCCAAAAGAAACTCAAAAGGGTTTTGGCAAAGAAAGAGATGATGTAGAATTTTCATCATTATTTTTGGTGTAAAGTAAATATATTGATTGATTGGCCAATAATATTTTCTTGACTTCTTTTTCTTTTAGAAATAAGCATTCTTTTCCATCTATTTCTTTACCTTCAGTTTTTTCAAAAACATTTTGCTCACTAGTGCCATTTGCCTTTTTTATATTTTTTTTTGGTGCATTAATTTATTTATTTATTTCTTTTCCACTCTTGGCTTTTCTCTCAAGCTCCCTTTTTCTCTCCTTTTCTTTTGATCCTCACAAATATCTTTAGGAGAGAGGGGTACAAGAGTAAATGAAAGTAAATCTATTGGAGAGGCCATCATGTATGACTTTCCTATCAAATTGCCATGGCCTTCCTAGAAACACATGTCTCGCCTCCATAGGCACCACATTACATAATACTTCATCATGATAAGAGCCAATGGCAAAACTCAACAAGACTTGTTGGTTCACCAAGATTTCACCCTTTTCACTTAGCCATTGTAACTTGTATGGCCTAGGGTGTGGATTGGTTTTGAGACCAAGTTTGGTCACCAATCTTTGACTAGCCACATTGGTGCAAGATCCTCCATCTATGATTAGTGGAAACAACTTTCCATGCACCATGCACCTAGTGTGAAAAATATTCTCTCTTTGGCTCTCATCCTCTTCTTTAACCTTGACTCCTAAGAGTCTTCTCACCATTAACAAGTCTCCTTCAAGTGGGAGAAATTCATCTTCACCACTCTCATTAGAAGACTCACAAGAAGAGGCACTAGTGACCTCAATATCATCATTACGTACATCTAGAGATCATTGTTATCTTGTTAGGACATTGTGATGCAATATGTCCTTTTCCTAAGCATTTAAAACATTTAATGTCTCTAGCTCTAGAAGAAGTGGGGATAGATGTATAAGGTTTAGAGTTAGAAGATGTGGACTTGGACCCACCTTTACCAAAACCCTCTAATTGTTTGAATGAGTCACCCTCCTTCTTGGAATTGTCCTTCCAAGATGAATTGTTGTTGTTGAAGAAAGGTTTCTTGAAAGACTTCTTCCTCTTGACTTGAGCTTCAACCTTGATTGAATGATGCACCAAATCTTCTAATTCATCATAGTTGTAAAGTTCAACCACATCTTGGATGTCTTGGTTGAGTCCACTCAAGAACCTAGACATAGTTGCTTCTCTATCTTCTTCTATGTTTGCTCTAATCAATATGACCTCCAACTCTTTGTAATATTCTTCTACACTCATGCTTCCTTGCCTCAATCTTTGTAGCCTATGTTGTAGGTCTCTAGTATAGCTTGAAGGAACATATCTCTTTCTCATGACTTTCTTCATCTCTCTCTAAGTACTAATGGGTTCCTCATCGTACTTTTTCCTCTTTTTACATAATTGATCCCACCAAATTAAAGCATAATCTTGAAATTCTAAACTTGCTACTTTTACTTTTTTTTTCTTCACTATAATTGTAACAGGAAAATATATGTTCTAATTTGGTTTCCCATTCTAAATAAGCATCGGGATCACTCTTCCTATGGAAGCTAGGGATCTTCACCTTCACATTATGAAACTTGTCATCCTTGTCATTCCTTCTTCCTCTATGCTCACGTCTAGGTCTCCATCTATCAAATCTAGGTCTTTCCTCATGGTTGTCTTCGGAATGTGATGAACCTCTATGAGAGTTGGTATGCCTTGATCCTTCTTTGTTCTCAAGTATTTCCAATCTTTCAAACATTCTTTCCATGTGGTTTGTCATTCTATCCAATTTCCTATTCAAGTGCCTTGTTCTTGGTGATGATGTAGGAGAATCTTCAATGTCTTCTTCATGTATAGAAGTCATGGTGCACTTACAAATTCAAAAATTACATTCAAAATCAAGAAAATGAAAAATTACACAAAACAAATGAAGATTATACCAATGAGAACAATTACATCACCAAAAATCAAAAGCATTAAGTACAAACCAAACTAGACACAATTACACCTAAAGAACAAAGAATTACTAGAAAAATGAAAGTACAAGGACCTCACCACTCACTCATCTTTCACTCAAAGATGGTCACTCGTGTATATCACTCAAGTAGACTTTTACAAGATGATTTCACTCTTGTCTCTTTCCACTCAAGAGTTTCCTCCTTAAGGGATCTACAAATTGAAACAAGATTCTCAACTATTAGTCCACAAACAAGTGATAAAGCAACTAATAAGCAAATCAATTTCAAGAGGTCAAGAAAGTGGAAAACAACTAATACAAAACTAATGGAGTTTAGAAGACAAGCACGAAAAGGTTCAAGAAGAATTGCACACTCAAATTGATGTGAAGAAGACAAGTTGAAAGAGTTCAACAAAGTGTAATTCAAATTTAATCAAAGTGTAGGTGAACAATTAATGATCAATGTGAAATGTGCTACACCAATTTGTGAAGGATCTATACAAATACAAGTATGTGAAATGGTGGCAAGTCTTTTAACTTTTGCTGGAATTTTTGAGAATTTGTACTTTTGCCCCAAAACTTTGTATATTTACAGTTTTGGCCAACATTTTCTTTTTACATCAATTTTTTTTAACTTCAGCCACTTGACTTTTACTAATTACAATTTCACAGCAATTACACTTAATTTACAAAAAGATCCATCAATCATGAACAAATTTGAACATAATTGGTGTAATACTTGGAAATATGAACAATTCAAGTAGTCTAGAATAATTTCCAAGTGAAGGAGTTAGAGACCTAGATCTTTCATTCAAGTGGATGATAAACACATCATTTCCACAATTTTAATTTCATGAAGATCTATTAGGTTCTAAAAATTTGAAATCATTGAAGCACTTTTGATTAAAATTTGAATCAATCTTACTATTGTGAATTGAAATTTGAATTTGAATTTTGCAATTGTTCAAATTCACAAAGTAAGGAAAATAGATCTATGCTTGAATTTTCAAGAAGCAACCAAAATCACATGTGATGGAAGAGCACATGCAAGAAATGGAGCCTAAAATTTGAAAGTGAAAATTTGGAGCCAAAAAATTTTCACCAAAAATTCAAGCAAGATCAATTCAAACTCATCTCAAATTCTAGATGCATGACCACCATTGGATTCAAATTACTTTTCATCATCCAATTCATGTGGTAAATGGCGCCACTGCTAATGAATTTTCACTATGAATTTGGCACCAACTCAAAGATCATCATAGAATTTGAAAAACAAATTTGATAAAAAATTCAAAACAATTGAAGATCAAAGATCTAGCTCTAGATACCACTTCATGTGATCAAGGATTGACGACTAAACATTTGAGGATCTTTCTTTGATTTCAAGTGCTAAGAATTTAAGATCAAACACACGGTGGGCGCCAAATGTTCCTGCCGAGATCCGACTTGCCAGAATTTCGCCGTAGAACGTCAAACCAAGAGTGAACAATGGGGGTTGTTTTAGATTATGGCTTGACAGAATATTGTATTCCGGTCTTACGTATCCCAATTGGAATCAAAGCCAGACGTAGTTCTAGGTTCAACCCTTGGCCATACGGTGATCTCAATCCCTTAATCTTGTATCTGATGAATACCAGCGAGCAAGGACTCTTCAATAGTCTCTTGGTCGAGCTAGTTTCTCTAATACGCTTAAAAGAGAGTCACCGGTAGAGCTGTCAAAACGGGCAGGCCCAGCCCATTCGAGCCGTCCTGTTCGGGCCAAGGCAGTTTCGGGCTGGGCTGGACTGGGCCAAAAATCAACTGGGCTGCTAATTTCCTAGCCCAGTCCAGCCCTATGCGGGCTGCGGGCCAAATGGGCTAACCCAAGGGCCTATAATGTTTTTTTTAAAATTATTTTTATTGTTTTTTAAAATTCATTTTATTAACTAACAAATTCCATTACCATTCCATTCATATGGTTATAACTTATGAATTAACATAGGAAATGCATGTACAATAGTTATAATAAATATCCATCGTTATAAAAAACATACATTTAAGTTTAACCGTAACACGAAAAGTATAGAATATGTCATATGTACCAAACAAAATAACACAAAAAAATTAGGATGAGGATCTCGTCACAAAAAAAAAGACATAAAGGCATAACATAAGTAGGATCCCATGTCAAAAAACATTGAAGCTTATCATCTTCATTCAACATCATTCTTCTTCCTCCTCCTCCTCCTCCTCCTCCTCAACGATAACATTCAAAGGATTCTTTTTATCATTGACTTTGGTTGTCCTTTCATTCGCACCATCAATAGAACTCAATCCTCCTACACATTAAAATATACATTTAGCCATAACAATAACATATAATAGTAGTAACTTAAAGTACAAAACAAAGCTATACAAGAGCTTCAAAAAATATTCTTACCATCTTGTGAGAACCGAAGTAACCAATTGCGAGCACAAATGAGAGCTTCCAGATTTTTTGAAAGTAAAGAGTTTCTATACTTACTCAAAATACGACCTCCAATGCTAAAAGTGGACTCAGATGCCACCGTGGTAATTGGAATACTCAATATATCACTAGCCATCCTTCCTAAATCAGGAAATCTATGGCTATTATCCCTCTATTAATCCAAAACATCTAAATCCTTGTGACCCACAAGTTTTGATTCTTCCAAGTAGAGGTCAAGTTCAGATTTTCCATTCAACAAAGTTTCTTTACTCTCTTCTGCTTCAAATTCCTATCAAATAATTACTAAAAGATTAAAACAAGTACAATAGATGAAAGATGAATAAGTTTGTTGAAGTACAATAACTTACATCATAGTCTGCTGGCAATGTTGAAATACTTTTCCCTTCTTGACAAGTTTGAGTGGAAGTACTTGCATCCATCATAGAATTATGAACTTCCAAATTGTTGGCATAATGATTAAAAAGTTCATACAAAGCATTCTTCACAACACTTAACTTCTCATCAACCAAGAGCTTGTTGGAATAAAGTTTAGAGTAAGCATATTTAAGCATTTTCAACTTCAACCTAGGATCAAGAACACATCATAAAGCAAGAATTGTGCTACACTCATTCCAATACTTATCAAACTTTTCCATCATTCTTAAAGCCATATCACTAATCACATAATCTTGACTTGATCTACTATTTTTCAATAGAACCTCAATCTTCCATATTTGCATGAAATACAAATTGGATGTAGGATATTTAGAACCGGAAAACATTTTGGTGATTTCATAAAAAGGCTCTAAAAATTCATAAATATTCTTTCCTCTTTCCCAATCTTCATTTGTTGGACAATGCTTATAATGCTCATCTTGATTACCCAAGCTTTCAAAAGCACGACTATACTTAATTGAACTCCCAAGCATTAAATAAGTAGAGTTCCATCTAGTGGACACATCTAAGCGCAAGCCAACATTAGTATCAATGCCACCAATCCCTTCAACACATTGATCAAATAGTTTCATTCTTGATTCCGAACCCCTCACATACTTTATACTTTCTCTAATATTGTGCAATGCGGCACTTGCTACCTTCAATCCTTCTTGAACAATGATATTTAGGATATGTGCACAGCATCTAATATGAAAAAAGTCTCCTTGATAGCTCGTGACTGGTATGTGGGGGTTCCAAATGACAAAGGTTTAACAACTTACTGTTTAACTTCCAATTCTCATCAATAAAGTGAGCAGTTAGAGTGATATAGCCACGAGTAGTGCAAGAAGTCCAACAGTCAGAGGTCAAACAAACTCTCCCATTATGTCTATCCAATTGATTTTTCAATCTTTCTTTTTCATGCATGTAAATCTTCATCACATCCCCAGTAATAGAAGTTCTAGAAATATTAGTAGCCTCACCAAAAGAAATATATTGACATAACGTTCTAAATCCATGCCACTCAACACATTGAAATCGAAGATCATGCAATATAATCATTAGCGCCATCAAATCACGAACAACATTATCATCAAGTTTTCTAGACCTCATTTTGGTAGTATAGTCAACCATCATAGTCCCCACATTATCAAATTTAGGAATCTTTACACAATTAGCAATATGACGATTTAAGTGAGATGTACCTCCGCTAGCTGGACAACTGTATACCTTCCCACAACCTTTGCATTTACACGTTTCTTTTCCGTCTTCAGTCAAAGGAAGTTTCTCAAAGTACTTCCAAGCATTTGAGCTATTTGTTTTAGCCTTTTTCTATCGTGGTTCAACCTTATCATCCTTTTTGGCAGGTTTTGAATCATCTACCTCAATAATTTTGCAATCCTCTCCAGCTTTAGGCATATGATTACTCATATTCAAAAGCTGTATTATTCAGAAAAAAAAGATTTAAAACAGTATTTCGGTACTAAACAGAGTGTGGACTGCAAAATACATAAACAGACAGAATGATAAGCAACAGACTCAGACCATAAACTTTGGAAGACAAGATCCACAAACTTCTATTGAAAAGACAAGTACCACCTCGGCTTTCTCTGAAACACATAATAAAACAACCAAATCAAGTTAATAAATCAATGTGAATCATATTCTCCATGGACAATCTAATTCAAAGATCATAAAAAAAAACATCATCTGGGAAAATATAAAACCAAGAAAAGATCATGGGAGAACCAACTATTAAGAATTCAGTACAGAAAATATATTCAGCTCCAACTAAACAAAGCAAGAGAATTCTAAACTTCAATTCACCCACCCATAAAATATCAGATGATTTTCAAATCCTAAATAGATCTCAAATATAATCATGCATGTTTTTGAAGAAAAAGTACAGGCAAAGATACACAAATATATAGCAATTTAAGTACCAGATTTAGAAAACCTAAAAAAATGTTAAAATATCCACACACACACAAAAAAACTGTGAACCCTAAAATCACTCAATCAAACTCGTTCACTGAAGTCACTCATTTTCACTCCCCACGCAAAATCAAACTCAACAACACTGAAAATATGAAATCAGTTGATCACTCTGCTACTACCGTTAAGAAGAAGAAAAAGAAGATCTACTAGATGTGGATTGTGACGAAGAGACCATCGTGGTGAGGTTGCCGACGATGATAGACAGAGAGAGAGCGGCAGCAGTGACGCACAGTTGGCGATGCAGGTATAGATAACGTAGAGAGCCAGAGACGGAGAAAGGGCGGTGAGGTTGCTCGCAGTCGTACCAAACTTGGTTTGATAAAAGGCTAAACTTGGTTTGATAAAAGGCTAAAGGCATTCGGGGTTTCGGACCAACAAGGCTAAAAGGCTACCCCATTTAATTGGTTTTGTAAAAAAGGCTAAAGGCATTCGGGCCAGTGGGCTGGCCCGGCCCGTTTCGGGCTAGGCATTGATGGGCCAACAAATTTTCGGGCCGGGCCAAAAATCAACTGGGCTCTAGTTTTAGTAACCCAGCCCACCATTTTTATCGGGCTAAACGGGCTGGCCCGTCGGGCCGGGTCCGTTTTGACAACTCTAGTCACCGGGGTTAGTGAAAAGTGAGTTTCTCTCTTGGGTTCTCCTCTTTTTATAATAGGATCCCCCAATCTTTAAGAGATATGGATTTATCTCATTTTATCTCTTAGATGTCATTTCTTTAATTTAAGGGATATTATCTCTTTTAACCGGATAAGGCTATTTGAGATAATATTAGGATTATTTAAGGATAATATCAATATCTTATCCCTTAATTTAAGGGATATTATCTCTTCTAACCGGATAAGGTTGTTTGAGATAATATCAGGATTAATAAAGATAATATCGATATTTTATCCTTCCCACCTTGGTTGGATCTGGTATCCAAGCTCGATGGCCGGGTTTTACTCCTCGGCCAGTACACAAGTCCCTCCAAGCTTCGAGCTCAACGGAGCGTAGAAGTTTTCATGACAGGAGTCGAGCTTGGGTTTAAAATTATCCGAGTTCAGGATTTATTGAGTAAGACTTCTCCCCTTTTTGCCACAGTTCGATGGCCAATCTTCATACATTGGCTAACATTCGAGTTTAGCGGCTTTTTGGAAAGTGGGCCTAACAATCCTTTCTCTTGATTTCCTGGTGACCGAGCTTGATACCTCGGCCTTACGAGGTTAGAAACTTGGTCTCTTTAGCCTTTCAAGTTGGCCAGGTAAGTGACCGAGCTTCACACTTCAGTCTACATACATATTTTACTTCGGTGAACACCTCAGGCGATCGAGCTTCACGTTTCAAGTTGTCGAGCTTTACATTTCGACCAATTCTTAAGTTCAGCGGGCTCGGTGGGCGAGTCTAGTAATCATTTCCCTTTGATTGTTTGGGTTTGGTGATCTAGCTTTATTTCTCATCCAATATTTTAGTTTGGTAGGCTCGGTGGCCGAGTTTAACATCTCGACTAGTATATAAGCTCCCCAAGCTTTGAGCTCTGAAGAGCGCAAAAGCTTTATGAAAGAAGTCGAGCTTGTCCTTAGTGTCGATAAAGTACAGGATTTGTATAGATCCTCTTACTTCGACTAATCAAGCTCGGTGGCCGAGTTTCACATCTCGGGCAGTACTCGAGTTTAGTGGTTGAGGTTCACATCTCGGCCAGTAACATGTTCTGAACAGAAGATACTTCAATCTTACCTTTTTTAAGACAAGTTTAGAAACTGGTAGCTGAGGTCCAACCTATCAATGATTCAGGATCGAACCGATCTTTTGGAAAGTCAAGCTTAAACTCGATCATTATGAATTTACCTCAGGCTTGTATTTCAGCTGAAATTTTTTATGCTTTCAAGATGCTTATCTTGAGAGTTTGAACTTGACTCACCTTTTTCCGAATGTAGCTCGGTCTTTGAAGCTTTTGAGAGCTCTTAACATTTTCTTCGAGTAGCTCTTAACCCTTTCATCTGGTGGATTTTAAAATACCAACTTGACACTTGACCTTGAATGTCATTATTTTTACCGATCTTGAAGGTGTATCTCAGAATAAACTTTCCTAATATCTTTTCCAATTTGTATGAGAAAATAGTTTTCATACAAGTTCTTCATAATAACAATCGAGCTGTAGGCTAAGAGATATCCTTTCTCTATGATTTCCGAGAATATCCTTCCTTTATCCCCATAAGCCCCCCAAGCTCCGAGTTTGAAATAAGCGAAAGAGCTTAAATGTTAACCCGCATATCTTAACACGCTTTTTGGTGTCGAGGACTTTGGATTATGATTCGGGAGCTTTGTTAGGAAATTTGTTTTTTTGTAGAACCAAGTCTTTCTTAGGTTGTCGACTTACTTGGCCGAGCATTGCTCGGATTTTCGTCCAGAGCCAAGTCTTACTTGGGATTCCAGCTTATTGGGTCGAACACTACCAGGATTTCCTTCAAATCTTGGGTCTCTAATATGCATGATCTGCTGTGGGCATTACCTTGGTGCGAAGGTGTTTTGCTCGGTCTAGGATTTTTAGTGCAAGGGAGGAAGCATTGCTCGACCTCGACTTTTTTCAGTTCGTAGTGCGAGGGAGCATAGCTCGACCTCGGCTTTTTGGTGCGAGGGAGTAATGCTTCGCCTCGACTTTTTGGGCTTCTGCCCTTTGTTCTTGGCTAGACAATTTTAGCTCGGGCCCTTTAGGGCCCGTTTGGTGGTCAGGATAAGAGAAACATGATAGGATAAGCTATCATATCCTGTCTAAAATTGTTGTTTGGTGAGCCAGCATGATAGGATAAGTCAATCCTGTCACTTATCATATCCTGTCAATCTAGTTAAAATTCTATCCTGAGGGAAGGGTTAGGTTAGAACTCAACAGGATAGTATAAGGTGATTTTGTTTTCGGTAACAAGTAGGAAAGGGTGATTTAAAGTATAATAAAATATAAAAATATATAATATATAAAATAATTAAAGTATAATAAAATAATAATTTAAAGTATAATAAAATTTAACATGATTACCAAAAAAAAGTATAATAAAATATAAAATATTTAAAATAATAAAAATATTAATAATCAATTTTAAAATTTATTTTTATTTTACCACAATGCTAAGTTTGTTATTTTATATTATTTTAAAAAACTGTAAAATATAAAAAATTATTCTAATAATTTAACTATATGTAAAGTAAAAACAAAAAAATGAATATTTAAAAATATAAAAAATTAATTTTAGTTAGACAATATTTAAAAAATTTAAAACATTATATGTAATTTTATCATAAGGATAATTTTGTTTTTTATTATAAATTTAAATAATGAAAATTATAAAAAAAAAAAGTAAATCTAATAAAAGATGAAAACCTTTAGAATAAAAACGAAAAATTTTAAAATTCATACTTAAATTATAATGATGTCCAGTTGGTTATCTGGTGGACACCAAACGTCGGATAGGATAACAGCTTATCCTACTTATATCCTATCCTACTCCTATCCTGTTCTCTTATCCTATCCGTCCTTATCCTTAGTGGATTCTCAAGTTATTAAGCCATCATATGCTCGGCTTTTACTAGAATAGGGCCCTGACGCAAGTATGAAAGCCGCGGCTGCTTATGCTCTCCGAGTCTCCTCCATTACCCGTGTTTCGAGCCACGAGCTTTCTAATAATGAAAAGCATGAAGGCGGAAGCTGCCCGAACTTTGCGCACTGGGGATGAGCTTGAAAAAGCCGTGGCAAAGTGTGAAGAGCAAGCTCGGCTAATTGGGTAATTGAAAACTCGAAATGTCGAGCTTGAGAAGACCAACTCCTCTCCTCAATCCGAGCTCTCTAAAATGAAAGGATTGACTTTCAGAGGGTTGCCAAGGCTTTAAAGCTTTCCCTTGACAATCTTCAGCAGTTTCTTGCTACTAAGAAAAAGGCTAATTGCAAGCTTCAATTCGAGTTGAAGGAAGCTAAATCCCAGATTATAAGGGAACTCGTTTCTGGGTTCTCGCGTGCTATAAAACAAATCCAGCACTTTCTTCCTAATTCTGATCTTTCGAGAGCCGGTGTGGACAAGGATTTTAATAAAGATGGCATAATGGTTCCTTTGTCCGAGCTCGATGATGAGGAAGAGGAGAATAATGAAGAGCAGGTTGTGGGAGAGGAGGAGAACGGAGGAACTGAAGTGGTCGTGCTCGAGCCATCCTCGGTTGCTCTTTCGCAAGCTGAAGACACTATTGGTTCCAACCTTGATGGGGTCTTTGCTTATGGTAATGCCCATGAGTAACTCAGCAAATTTTTAAGATATTTTGTACTCTTGGCTATGCCCTATGTACTTTTTCTTTATGAATGATAAAGACTTCATACTTATGGTATTTAACCCAGCATTTGGATTTACTCGGTTAACTTTCCTAAGTTCTTACTCGCCTTTTGTGCTTGGCGTTTTAATTTGGCCTCGTGAGCTTTTTGAGCTCGGCCCTATCATAGTTAACTATTTCATGTTTTTCTTGCTTACCTTTTTAGGTTCAGCCTTTCGATTTTAGCTTGGTCAGCCACTTCGATCAGGCATTTCGACTTTAGCTCGGTCGATTTTAGCTCGATCAACCTTTTTAGGTTCTTTGCTTAGCTTTTTAGGCCCGGCATTTCGACTTTAGATCGATCGAATTTAGCGCGGTCAACCTTTTTGGGATTTTCTCCTTTTTAGGTTCGGCATTTCGGTTTCAGCTCTGTCAACCTCTTTTGGTATTAGTTTCGCCCTTTTAGGCCCGGCATTTCGACTTTGAGCTCGGTCGATTTTCAGCTCAGTCAACTTCTTTAGGCTTTTGCCTTTTTAGGTGCGACGTTTCGACCGCAGCAAGGTCGATTTTAGCTCGGTCACCTTTTTAGGCTATTGCGTCTTTAGGTTCGACATTTCGACAACAGCTCGGTCAATTTTAGCTCGGTCACCTTTTTAGGCTTTTGCCTCTTTAGGTTCGGCATTTCAACAACAGCTCGGTCAATTTTAGCTCGGTCACCTTTTTAGGCTCTTGCCTCTTTAGGTTCGGCGTTTTAGGTTCGGCGTTTCGACAACCGCAAGGTCGATTTTAGCTCAGTCACCTTTTTAGGCTATTGCCTCTTTAGGTTCGGCGTTTCGACAACAGCTCGGTCAATTTTAGCTCGGTCGCCTTTTTAGGCTCTTGCCTCTTTAGGTTCGGCATTTCGACAACAGCTCGATCGATTTTAGCTCGGTCACCTTTTTAGGCTATTTGTTTTTTTGTGAAAGGAATGAACAAGTAATTAAGCACATGGCCATCACTATGACAATTGGAAGAGAGGCCTGTTAGAGAAATCTTCACAAAATTTCAGCAGAGTTTGGCCTTTTTTCTACTTACTATAAATAACCATGGTAATAAGCTATAAGGTTTTTTCAATCAGATTTGACCTTTTTCCAATGTAAACCATTTCTCATTCATTTGGTTTTTGAGGTTGGATCGGTGTACGTCATCTACCACAGCTTCGATTACCCGCTTCAAGGTCCTTTTTTGTGAAAGGAATGAACAAGTAATTAAGCACATGGCCATCACTATGACAATTGGAAGAGAGGTCTATTAGAGAAATCTTCACAAAATTTCAACAGAGTTTGGCCTTTTTTCTGCTTACTATAAATAACCATGCTAATAAGCTATAAGGTTTTTTCAATCAGATTTGACCTTTTTCCAAAGCAAACCATTTCTCATTCATTTGGTTTTTCAGGTTGGAGCGGTGTACGTCATCTACCAATGCATTTTTCCGTTTTTGCCTTTAGCATATTATGCAAGGATATATGGCATAAATCTGGCTCCCCATTAAAGTGGAAGAAACTTTCTTAAGGGAATTCCAAAATCTTCATTTTCAGCATACTTTCATTCTAATAGCTTAGATACTTTGTTAAATATGACCTATTGATTATTGGTTTTATGCCACATGTATGTTCCATCATATAATTATGCACTAATCAAGAGAGGAAGATAGAGAACAATATCACCTGGAACTTGAGATGTCACATTTGGGAACCTTTATATGAACGAACTTTCACTTTTCTTTTCCCATGATCTACTCATTCCTTCCTGGGCCAAGACTATTGATGGTGCCCCGAGTCTCTGACATTCCTCCAACACCTCCCATTTAATGGACTTTTCCATTTTCTAAAACTGATAAACTCGGTTTCGGACAAACTCGACCATGGAATGTTGACTAAATACGTAAATAATATGATATGATTCTACATAACACAACATCAAAGGTGTGGAACAAAACATATCAAATCATATTAGATTTAAACTAGATTTAAAGAACAATATCACCTGAGCATTTCGCGACCTTTGATTTAGGCATTCACTCAAGCTATTATGGCCGAGCTCTCCTAGACCGAGCCGTGCTGTGATGGCCGAGCTCTCTAAGAAACCTTTTTATGCTCCGAGGCCGAGCTATGGTGGCCGAGCTCTCTATGATATCCAAAATCTTAATGGATATCTTAAGGGAATTCCAAAATCTTCGTTTTTAGCATACTTTCATTCCAAAATCTTCTTCAGTTCTCCGAGGCCGAGCTGTGGTGGCCGAGCTATCTAAGATATCTTCCTCTGCTCTCCGAGGCCGAATTGTGGTGGCCGCCGCAACTACTACAAGCCTCGGGTTATAATCTCCACAAGCGTATATCATATACTTCTGAGAATCATTTCAACGGACACTGGGTGTGCTTCACGCAAACAAAGCAGTGGAGCTTTTGTTTCTTTCTTTTTTTCCTATACTTCTTTTCCAGAGCATTCATGGATGCCAACAGCTGTGAGTTGAACCCTTTGGATGTTTAGAGGGTGATTTTTCCTCTGGATCTGAGGATGGTTTAAACGCAGTATTCTCTGCACTAATAAACCTGAAGGTCACGACTCGGTCTCCTTGGTGATGTACCATGATGGTCGAGCTCAGGACGGCGGTGATGATCCTCTCATCGATCGAGTGCACGATCTGGTGTGGACTTCCCAATGGTGCTAGTTCTGGGAGCACAGAGGCTAGCACAGGTTGGAGTTCGTCGACGTCAGTGTAACACCCTGTTTTTCGTATGCTTCTTTATCAGTAAATACATGCTTTAATGTATTTATTTTTGATAATATCCAGATGATGATTTTATTTAAAATAAAGTCACAGTAAAATTTTCGATCGAAAATTCAGACAAAAACCAGTCTGGGTTCTCACTACCAATACAAGTTTACTGAGCTAGAGACAAAATTTTAATTCGTGAACGAGACGGTTAGTGTTTTTATGATGTTTTATGTGGGTTTGGAGTTTTTCGAAAAATCTTGTTCGGGGCCAAAATCTTAGGGATTTCACGGGTGAAATCGTCGGGAAATACGATCGGGGAAGTCATCTGATACGCAATGGAGAAGAGTATCAAGAGGATGAAGTGACATGAAGTGACTTGATGTGAAGGCTATGACACACCTAAGAAAAAGTGAATCTTGACTTTATTTTAAAATCTTACTTTTTCATCTTTCTCTCTCCAATCACATCACATCACCCTAACTCCTTATCCTCTGTAACACCATGTATTTCACTGTTTTAAATAACAGTAATACATAAATATGTTTTTAAATTTATTTGAGTTTTAGAAAATTATTTTAAATAAACGGAGTTTACTACTCAATCCTACTTGAATGTATGAAGCTACGATTAAAATTTAGGTTGGAAAGTCAGGCGAAACCCGACCCGCGAATTCCATTGACAGTATAATTATACTGCTCAAAAGACCTAATTTTAATTCCTGTACGAAAGACTTAAGATTATTATTTTATTTCCTACAATTCTATATTTTTAGAATTATTTTGGAAAAAAATAAAATAATTTGTTTTTCGGGCGAAACACGTAATCGGGTAGACGACGGAGGGGATTTTGGAGTTTCTAAGAGCCGATAAAGCGTTTATCTTAGGATTTTGAGATGATTCATGGGGATGAATCATATTTCTAAGTCTAGAAGGTTCTACAGGGTTAAAGTGAAAATTTAGGAATTTTACGCTCAAGTCCCTGAACTTTCTGTTAATTACCCTTTTGTCCCTAAATTAGTTTCTAAGTTTTTTTTTCAAGTGAATTGGTCTAGAATCCTTGTTACCAATCTCTAATGGACGTGGTTACGAAGCCCGAAATTTCCTAGTTCATGGACTGATTCCATAAAGCCTATTTGAAACTATACAAGTTTCCTAAGTCAAGCTTAATGCTTAAATCTTTAAGTGGGCCCCACAAAAATGAATCCAAGTCCAAATTTACTAAGCCCGTGTACAAGCCCATGAGGGATTGAAGGCTGCCCTCATTTATTTTTGGATGAGCCAAGATTTTCTAGAATGTTCTACATTCTTCTACTTTGTTCTTCAGCATTCTTAAACCTTCTTCAACCTTCTTGATTTTCTTAAAAATGTCTATGACAAAAATCAGCCCAAAGTTAGTCAAGATAAGCTCACATTAAATGTGGCAAAGAGTCATCATGACAATTTATTGGCAAATTGCAAACTAGTCCTTATACTTTTGGAATCTTTGCAAATTGGTCCTTAGGAATTATTTGCATTTCAATCCTTTAAACAAGACAACTCATCATCTCTAGATCCTTCCAAGATGGCGCCACCCATCTCTATAAATACTTTCTCTCACTTTTCACTTAGTTTCTATTGTCATTTGTTCAAAAACCCTAAAGTTATAAGTCTTTTAGTGATAGATTTGTGAAGTAAGTTTCTTGGATTTCCTTTGTCATTGATTTTCAAGAGGTAAATCCTAATCTTCTTCCTTAATCATGCCTATGTTCTTTAGCAAGTTTCTTGAATCAAAGTTTGTTTCATATGTGTTCATCATTTTCAAGTTTCTAAGTCTTTAACTTTGAATAATCATAATAAATTCTAGAAAAATCTTATGATGATGAAACTACTTTCTATCTTCTTGATATCATGCATATTATCTAAATCTAAGAGCATGATGTAATCAAAAATTTCTTTCCTAAAAACCTAGCCTTGGCCGAATCTATCAAAGTAGGTTTGGTAGAGTTTTGTTCATATGTTGTCATGTATGATCATGTATTCTATATGGCATGTATGTCTACACACTATAATCCATGTTAGTTTCTTAAAAGGAAAATCTTTACCCAAAAATCTATATGTTGGCCGAACCCTAGATAGGTGAGATTTGATGAGTTTTGTTCATAGTTTTCATTAATGATCTTGTTAATCAAGCTATTAGTATGTATGCTTAATAAATCCAAGTTGGTTTATTAAACTAAGAACCCTAACCCTATGAACATGTTGAGGCCGAATCCTTGTATAAAAGAGTTAGGAAGTTTTGAGTTTCAAATTTAGTTGTTTAGTCACTAATCCATGATTTAGGTTAATCAAGGATCATAAATCCATGACTTAATCATGATTAAGAATTGTAGTCACCCAAAACCCTAGAAGTCATGACCTTGTAGTAGGATTCTGGATGTTTTTAGTTCGTGACTTGTTTTATTGTTGATTTGGTTGAAGGTGGTTGTGTTAACTCGTGGCGGGATAACGAGGATCGTCGTGTACGTGTTTCCGGTGATTACTCAGGTGGGGGTAAGAACCATTCCATCGTCGGAACCGATAAGTAGTATATACTTTATAATAATGGTGTAGGGCGAACTAAACCCTACTAGTGGTCGAGTAATCGACAATACCAAAATCGTATTGGAAACTTTTCCGTAAAACCAATGACGATTTGGGAATTGTAGGTTTATTGTCTTAGGTTGATTATTCATATTTGAGGATGTCTGAATTATGTAATTTTGATTGTTTGTGATCCATTGGTTGAGGTATTCCATCTGCATGTGACGTATTGTTTCGATGTTTGAATAATTATGATAGTGAGGATGTTTGCTGTCTGTCATGGCCGTGATGGTTGTCATGGCCAGGCCGTGATGGTTGTCATGGCCAGGCCGTGATGGTTGTCATGGCCAGGCCGTGATGGGTTCTGTGTTGTAGAATTCTTGCCTTTGTTGTCTGTCATGGCCGTGATGGCTATCATGGCCAGGCCGTGACAGAGTCTGACTTTGTTAATTATTTGGTTGTGATAAATTGCCTTATATGATATTGAGATGTTGGAATATTCTGTTGATTAATGTGTTATGCATGATCTGCCTGGGTTTAATACTATGCTTAGATGATTTTAAGGAAAGATATATATATTGCTCGGAGGTGTTTTGTTTGGGTGAGAGTTTTGAATATGAATTAGAGGTGCCTCGCTATGAAGTGATGTGATATAAAATGTAAGTGGAGGTTTTGAGGAAAAGCTTGAGGTACTAGGTTGCTATTGATAAAAGTCAGTGAGAATCATATGTTGCATCGTTGTTCATAACCGTGTATTTGAGATACACGAGGTCCGAAGTTCTTGTAGACCGTTCCAAATTAGAATTTAAGTTGTGCAACTTGTTGGTGTAAGCCCTAGAGGCCAATGTATTTCTTTAGACTTACATTTGTATCTTGCTATTATATATATATGATATGAGGCATTCCAGTTTGTTGTGTTACTTATTTAAACATAATAAAGTCCTTAGAATAGAAATTTCAGTTTAATAGAATATCAAGTATATGACTTGATCGTGAGACACTATTGAACAATGAAATCCTATTCTTAAATATCCGTAGTCAAGTATTTTATTAATAAGGACAATAATAATACATTGAGACTATTATGTGTGCAGACTGGTGACCACATCTCACGGGTCATAGATATGAGATATCGAGTTGCCACATAGGTACACATTAAGGTAATGATGTACTGGATTGACCCACCATGAGAACACTACATGGAGCGTTATGTGAGTGTCATAAGTAGTTCTCATAGTGACAATGGTGTATGCAATCCTTCGACCTGAAATCACTACGATCCCTCTATGAGGAGTCGTGTGCTTTAATATCATCAAACGTCATCTGTAATAGGATGATTATAAAGACGGTCATTGGGCATACCACGAGCCATGCAGAGGGATGTGAGTGACCTAGATGGAATTTGTCCCTCCTACATAACAGGAGTAATATATGTGGGCCCCCTGATAGAGTGAGACTGTAAAATGCATGGTCAGGTCTTGAAATGAGTCAATATGAGATATTGACCTCATTTGTTGTTAAGTCTACTCGGGTATCAGGGAACATGATATTGAACCATACAAGGGTGACACATTATATGCCTTGTGTTCAATATAGATATATGGACAAAGGGATAATAATGCACATGAATATTTGTCACAAAGGTTTCGTCAAATCCCTGACTTTCTCACTACTTAGGTAGTAGTGATGTATTGCTAGATACCGCTCACTGTTTGTAATATTAAATGGGATTTAATATTACTACTAACGTTTTGGGAACCTATAGGGTCACACACATAAGAGCGGATTAAAAGAAGCATTAAAAGGAGAGTTGGACTTTCCTATTGGGCCTAGCGCATAGTACATGGGCTTAGGTCAAATGCTGCTCACTGACTCACTTAAGGAGGCGCTACTATAAGTAGACCACTTAAGTTGTTGTGCCCACACGGTTGATACCCTAGCCGCACATAGAGAGTAAGAGTGAACAGTAGGTCTCGGTTTTGAAGCTAGCACTGTAAGACGGAGACGCTTCGGGTTCGTGACGTTGGACGTTCACGGAATCTGCTCGTGTGGATACCTTGGAGACACCGTTCGTGCGGTGTTCGTGATAGACGAATTTCAACCAACAGCCATCGCTTCAAGAGGTAAACCTTCTAATCATGCATCATGACCATTCGCAAGGATCCTTGGATGGGAATTTTTTCCGCTGCGTTTCTTTTGTTTTATACGCAAATTCCCAACAGTGGTATCAGAGCCGCTTTCGAAACCATGATTCTGTTACGTGGTTTACCTGTTATGTATGATAACATGTTTATAATGTGATTCGTTTCTCTGAAATTTTTTTCTGAAAATCGTTTGCATCCGTTTTGCAAAACCTTGTTTCTGTAATTTTCGTATGTATATGATATATGCGTCTATTGCATGTTTATGTATGTATGCGATATGTACATTGGTTCTGGAATCCTTATTATGTTCCGCGATGGCGTCAAGTGTTGATGTTAAACATGATCGGTTTCAGTTCTCTATTGGCGGCGTTAAGGGGTTTCAGACATGAAGAGTTCATGTTGTTGCGGCTGAGGTTCCAAGGGTTGAAACCGTAGCCGCCGTTCCTTGCAACGTGAAATGTTCACGGGCCTTTCGAAATTTTTATGTCACCATTTAATAATAACATCAATTACAATAAATGTGATTTATATTACAATAAATGTGATTTATTATATATATGTTACGTTTTCAAAATTCAGATTTTGAAATCTCTAATTAATGAAATTAATAATAATAATAATTGTGTATTATTATTGGTTGTTACTATTTATTTGGTGATGTATGGTGAATGGTTATGGCCTTAGTATCTTGTGGTTTATATTTTGAAATACGGCCTGCGTGCCGTGCCTTTCTCTTATATTCCATATGTATATTCTTTTCTCATCTCACTCCCCTCACATGTAAAATGAGGTTTCTGTTTATGTAATGTAATGATGGAGACAAGAAGACGTTATCACGTGGGAGATCTTGCTTGGAGAAGCTTGGACGCTCCTAGGTTTCAGTTTAGATTCTCTCATTGGCTTGGGAGAATCAATGCGTTAGGGGCCATAACCATATCACATTTATTTGCCTTATATATGTATGAGATGCATGTATGTATATAGTATGTTAAAAGGTGTTTAACTAATATATGTATGAGATGCATGTATGTAAATAGTAAGTTAAAGAGTTTAACAAATGATGAGATCAAGTTTTAATCAAATCCCTCAAAAGGAAATATTAAGTCACATTTAAAGGCCTTCCGATGCATGGCACTCGTCAAGACTATGATCGATTAAGTGTGGGTCCGCCAAAGCGGGGTACCTTTATCTATAATAGTAAGACGCGATGGGACAAATGTAATGTTCAACCGCTATCCATTGGGTCTGACTTAACTAAGCCAACTTCAATAGGATTGAAAGGCTTAGAGGCTTATAAGTTGGGCTTTAGTCCATGTGATGGATTTGAATAAGAGTTATTCACCCAACTATCCAAGAGTTGCATGAGATGCAATCGTAAAGTGTTTCCTACCTAAATAACCGAATTTTGGGTGATCAGCCAAAGCTGACTTAAAGCTAGGTGAAATACGGATCTTGGCCCACTAGAAAATCTTCCAACGGGATTTTCCGAATCAATGATGAGGGTCATTGTTTTGAGTAAAATAGTGGGAGGCGTATTTAATTGAAGACCTTATTAAATAACTTCATGGCATGATACTTATATTTTGCATATTTATCTCTGTAGATTACCATGGCATCAAACACATCAAGTAACCTGTCATTGCGATCCGTCCTTGAGAAGGACAAACTATCCGGAACAAATTTTCTAGACTGGTACAGAAACTTGAGGATTGTCCTCAAACATGAGAAAAAGTTGTATGTTCTTGAGGAGCCTATTCCTGAGGAGCCACCGGCTTCAAGTGCTCCTAGGGCTGACAGGGATGCTTATAAGAAGCATCAGGATGACGCCTTAGACGTCGGCTGTCTTATGCTTGCAACCATGACCTCTGAGCTGCAAAAGCAACATGAGACCATGGAGGCGTACGATATGATCGTGCACCTCAAGCTGCTCTACCAAGAGCAAGCAAGGCATGAGCGGTTCGAAGTTTCCAGAGCCCTTTTCCAGTGTAAATTGGCAGAAGGGGAGCCTGTGAGTCCTCATGTACTCCGGATGATCGGGTACATTGAGAATCTCGAGAGACTGGGATTTCCTTTAGGCCAAGAGTTGGCCACCGACTTGGTTCTGCAATCGTTGCACGAGAGCTACGATCGTTTGTCATGAACTTCAATATGAATGATCTTGACAAACCTTTGCCGAATTGTTGAGCATGTTGAGAACTGCTGAACAAAATATTAACAAAGGAAATGGGAAGGCCATTTTGATGGTCCAGGCTGGAAATAGCAAGAAGCAGCCCAAGAAGCCCAAGAACAAACAAAAGGGCAAGGGCAAGGGCAAGGCCATCAACAAGATCAAGCCCAGTACTTCTGGCTTGAAGCCTGTGGGTGGTGTGGCTAAGGAAGGCAATTGCTTCCACTGTGGTCGGACCGGACATTGGAAGAGGAACTGCCCAAAATACCTGGAAGAAATCAAGAAAAAGAAGGGAAGTGAGACTTCCGCTTCAGGTATGTTTGTTATAGAAGTCAATTTATCTACTTCTGCATCATGGGTATTAGATACTGGATGTGGTTCTCACATTTGTACAAATGTGCAGGATCTAAACAGGAGTAGACCATTGACAAAGGGCGACGTCGATCTACGAGTCAGAAATGGAGCAAAGGTTGCTGCTTTAGCTGTAGGGACTTATGTATTGACTTTGCCCACTGGGCTTACTATTCAGTTAAAGAACTGTTATTTTGTGCCTGCAATTAGCAGGAATATCATTTCCGTTTCTTGTTTGGACAAGATTGGTTTTTCTTTTATAATAAAGAACAAAAGTTGTTCTATTTATTTGGATGATATTTTCTATGCTAGTGCACACATGAGTAATGGACTTTATGTCCTTGATCTTGAAATGCCCATCTATAACATTAATACTAAGAGGTTCAAACCAAATGAGTTGAACCCGTCTTATCTTTGGCATTGTCGTTTAGGCCATATAAATGAGAAGCGCATTTCGAAGCTCCATAAAGATGGACTCTTGCACTCATTTGAATATGAATCATATGAGATATGCGAGTCTTGTTTATTGGGAAAGATGACTAAAGCTCCATTCACCGGCAAAGGTGAAAGAGCTAACGATCTTTTGCGTCTTATACATAGCGATGTATGCGGACCCCTAAACACATCAGCTAGAGGTGGTTTTCAGTACTTCATCACATTTACTGATGATTTCAGTAGATATGGATTTGTGTATCTTATGAAACATAAGTCGGAATCCTTTGAAAAGTTCAAGGAATTCAAAAATGAGGTACAAAACCAACTTGGTAAGAATATTAAAACTCTTCGATCAGATCGAGGTGGTGAATATTTGAGCCTAGAGTTTGATGATCATCTGAGAGAGTGTGGGATTTTATCTCAACTCACTCCACCTGGAACACCACAATGGAATGGTGTTTGAGAGGAGAAATCGGACCTTGTTGGACATGGTTCGGTCTATGATGAGTCATGCAAACCTTCCAAACTCTTTCTGGGGACATGCTCTATTAACAGCAGCTTTTACACTTAACCGTGTTCCATCCAAAACGGTAGAAAAGACACCATATGAGATATAGACTGGTAGACGACCCAGCATGTCTTTTATGAAGATTTGGGGTTGTGAAGCATATGTAAAACGTCAAGTTTCTAATAAGCTTGATCCCAAATCTGATAAATGCTTCTTTGTGGGGTATCCCAAAGAAACCAAGGGATATTATTTCTATAATCCTTCCGAAGGCAAAGTGTTTGTCGCACGGACTGGTGTATTCCTAGAAAAGGAGTTTATCTCCATAGGAACCAGTGGGAGGAAGATAGAGCTTGAAGAAATTCAAGAATCACAGAGTAGTGACCTACCATTGGTGGAACATGAGCAACCTTCACAAAATGTTGAGGAGGAACAACCTGCTCCAGTAGCACAAGACCAGCGTAGGTCTAACAGGATACGTCACCCGCCTGAGAGATATGGATTTCTCATGACTCCACAAGGTGATGTATTGCTCATGGATCAAGATGAGCCTGTGACCTACCAGGAGGCCATCACTGGCCCAAAATCTGAGAAGTGGCTTGAGGCCATGAAATCTGAGATGGATTCCATGTACACCAACCAGGTATGGACCTTGGTAGAGCCACCTGAAGGAGTAAAACCTATAGGGTGCAAGTGGGTTTTCAAAAAGAAAACTGACATGGATGGTAAGGTACATACCTTTAAGGCACGATTGGTGGCCAAGGGTTTCAAGCAAATTCATGGTGTCGACTATGATGAGACCTTTTCACCTGTTGCGATGCTTAAATCCGTCCGGATCTTACTTGCTATCGCTGCATACCATGATTATGAGATATGGCAGATGGATGTCAAAACTGCCTTCCTTAATGGAAAGCTTCTTGAGGATGTGTACATGACACAACCTGAAGGCTTTGACATTTCAGAGGATGCCGGAAAGGTATGTAAATTGCAGCGATCAATCTATGGATTGAAGTAAGCTTCCAGAAGTTGGAATCTTCATTTTGATGATGTTGTAAGACAGTACGGATTCATCAAAAATGAATATGAACCTTGTGTCTACAAGAAGGTTAGTGGGAGCATTGTTGTTTTTCTGGTGTTATATGTAGATGACATATTACTCATTGGAAATGACATCCCTACACTACAAAATGTAAAGACATGGTTAGGGAATTGCTTCTCTATGAAAGATTTGGGTGAAGCTACCTATGTATTGGGAATCAGGATCTATAGGGATAGATCACTGAAATTGCTTGGCCTAAGTCAGAGTACATACATAGACAAAGTGTTGAGACGCTTTAACATGCATGAATCCAAGAAAGGACTCTTGCCTATGTCACATGGTATATGCCTATCAAAGGCACAATCCCCTTCCACTCAAGAAGAAAGGGATCGCATGAGTAAGATTCCATATGCATCTGCAATTGGATCTATCATGTATGCCATGTTATGTACTCGACCAGATGTATCGTATGCTTTAAGCATAACGAGCAGGTACCAGTCTGATCCAGGTGAAAGTCACTGGTCTGCTGTCAAGAACATCCTTAAGTACTTGAGAAGAACTAAGGATTCGTTCTTGGTATATGGAGGCGAGGAAGAGCTTGCTGTAATAGGTTACACCGATGCTAGCTTCCAGACCGATAAGGATGATTCCATATCGCAATCTGGTTATGTGTTCTGCCTGAATGGCAGGGCTGTGAGCTGGAAGAGTTCAAAGCAGGAGACAGTTGCCGATTCTACTATAGAGGCTGAGTATATTGCCACCTCCAATGCAGCAAAGGAGGCTGTTTGGATCAGGAAGTTCATTACTGAGCTTGGTACAGTTCCTAGTATTGTGGACCCCATTGATCTCTATTGTGATAACAATGGGGCCATTGCACAAGCTAAGGAACCTAGATCTCATCAGCGATCCAAACATATAATTAGGCGCTTCCATCTCATTCGAGAGATTATCGATAGAGGAGATGTGAAAATATACAGAGTACCAACGCTTGATAACGTTGCTGACCCACTTACGAAACCTCTTGCTCAACAGAAGCATGAAGGTCACACTAGATCGATGGGCATTAGATTTATGCCTGATTGGCTCTAGTGCTAGTGGGAGATTGTTGGTGTAAGCCCTAGAGGCCAATGTATTTCTTTAGACTTACATTTGTATCTTGCTATTATATATATATGATATGAGGCATTCCAGTTTGTTGTGTTACTTATTTAAACATAATAAAGTCCTTAGAATAGAAATTTCAGTTTAATAGAATATCAAGTATATGACTTGATCGTGAGACACTATTGAACAATGAAATCCTATTCTTAAATATCCGTAGTCAAGTATTTTATTAATAAGGACAATAATAATACATTGAGACTATTATGTGTGCAGACTGATGACCACATCTCACGGGTCATAGATATGAGATATCGAGTTGCCACATAGGTACACATTAAGGTAATGATGTACTGGATTGACCCACCATGAGAACACTACATGGAGCGTTATGTGAGTGTCATAAGTAGTTCTCATAGTGACAATGGTGTATGCAATCCTTCGACCTGAAATCACTACGATCCCTACATGAGGAGTCGTGTGCTTTAATATCATCAAACGTCATCTGTAATAGGATGATTATAAAGACGGTCATTGGGCATACCACGAGCCATGCAGAGGGATGTGAGTGACCTAGATGGAATTTGTCCCTCCTACATAACAGGAGTAATATCTGTGGGCCCCCTGATAGAGTGAGACTGTAAAATGCATGGCCGTGCTGAAATGAGTCAATATGAGATATTGACCTCATTTGTTGTTAAGTCTACTCGGGTATCAGGGAACATGATATTGAACCATACAAGGGTGACACATTCTATGCCTTGTGTTCAATATAGATATATGGACAAAGGGATAATAATGTACATGAATATTTGTCACAAAGGTTTCGTCAAATCACTGACTTTCTCACTACTTAGGTAGTAGTGATGTATTACTAGATACCGCTCACTGTTTGTAATATTAAATGGGATTTAATATTACTACTAACGTTTTGGGAACCTATAGGGTCACACACATAAGAGCGGATTAAAAGAAGCATTAAAAGGAGAGTTGGACTTTCCTATTGGGCCTAGCGCATAGTACATGGGCTTAGGTCAAATGCTGCTCACTAACTCACTTAAGGAGGCGCTACTATAAGTAGACCACTTAAGTTGTTGTCCCCACACGGTTGATACCCTAGCCGCACATAGAGAGTAAGAGTGAACATTAGGTCTCGGTTTTGAAGCTAGCACTGTAAGACGGAGACGCTTCGGGTTCGTGACGTTGGACGTTCACGGAATCTGCTCGTGTGGATACCTTGGAGACACCATTCGTGCGGTGTTCGTGATAGACGAATTTCAACCAACAGCCATCGCTTCAAGAGGTAAACCTTCTAATCATGAATCATGACCATTCGCAAGGATCCTTGGATGGGAATTTTTTCCGCTGCGTTTCTTTTGTTTTACACGCAAATTCCCAACAGTTGCAACTATAGTGTCATTGCTATGCATGAGCACCCTTGATTGAGTTGTGAGAGAGAACCAGGGTGTGCACCGACAGTACTGTGCAGCTATAGTGTCATTGCTTTGCATGAGCATTCTTACCATGGATGAGAATGTGCACTGGCGTTGGGAACGTGTCACTTGGACGACTGACTGGAATCCCTAACGAGGGATGTGTGACAGGATTAGTAGTGGCCACGTCAGCATAAAGGTTTAGTTGCATGAGTTGGAGGGTAGAGGATGATGTTATAAAATATGGATGATTGTAGATTGTGAGTGATGCGTGGAACTAATGAGGAAGGAAAGAGGCAACAGAGAAACTGTTATAGGACCCACTCGTTCCAAAGACCAATATCAAAATCAGAATCAGAAAGGGAAGCAACATCGGAGGGAACCTTATTTCCGGCGACAAGGGAATGACCAGAATCAACAAAAGCATCGTTCTAATAATTATGAATCGGGAAGAGGAAGTCAACAGAACCAAAACCAAGACCAAGTTAGGAGATGTTACAAGTGTGGAGACCCAGACCACATGGCTAATGTTTGCCCACGCAAAGGAGTGAAGTGTTTCAATTGTGGACAATTAGGACACTTCTCAAGGGATTGTAATGCACCGAGGTTTGAAAAGGTTGTCAACACCTCAGGGACTGGTAGACCTACGGCGAAGGGACTAGTTTACACCATGACTGGCGCTGGAGCTTCACAATCTGACGATCTTTTACAATAGAAGTAGTGTTGAAATTTTCACAATTTGAAGGTCTTATGGCAGTGGTCTATAATTCTAAGTTGTGATAGGATTCTAAGTATAATCGCGTTTTGACGCCCTTAAGTATTTGACTCTCTAGGGTCTCCTATGTTACTAGTCTTTCCAGTGAATGTATGTTTCTTATGACTTTTGGGAATAAAAGTCTCCTTAAGAAATTTATTCCAGTTCCCTTCTCTTTTGATTGTTGTGGTCAGTTTAGACTTTGGATCCAATCTTTCTTTTCATAGAGTTATGAATTGCCTTGTTGTTGCACGGGATGGGTATGTTTATAAAAGAAGTTTCTTGATGAAACTTAATCTAATCGCTTTTACTTTTGGTGGAAGTGATTCAGTTTGAATTCTTATCAAACTGTTGCTCTTTTAAATTATTGACCAGTAAATTCTAGTGAAAGGAGAAACTTTTTAGATTCATGATTGTAAATGTGTACCGATCATACATTTTTACCTCCCTGAATATACTAAAGGATCTTCATACATTAGATGTTTCTGTATTCTTTTGGATCGATGAAATTCTTTTAGATACCTTCTTCTGATAGTATGATCTGGATGGTGGGAGATCCTGTTAAGTTTCTAGTTAAGTAATTTCGAGGACGAAATTCTTTTAGAGAGGTAGAGTTGTAACACCATGTTTTTCGTATGCTTCTTTATCAGTAAATAAATGCTTTAATGTGTTTATTTTTTATAAAATCCAGAGGATGACTTTATTTAAAATAAAATCATTTTCTTGTGTTGTTTTACCGCATGAAGTCACAGTAAAATTTTCGATCGAAAATTCAGACGAAAACCGATCTGGGTTCTCACTTCCAGTACAAGTTTACTGAGCCAGAGACAAAATTTTAATTCGTGAATGAGACGATTAGTGTTTTTATGGTGTTTTGTGTGGGTTTGGAATTTATCGAAAAATCTTGTTCGGGGCCAAATCTTAGGGATTCCCCTAGCAAAATCGTCGAGAAATACGATCGGGGAAGTCATCTGATACGCAATGGAGCAGAGCATCAAAAGGATGAAGTGACATTGAGTGACTTGATGTGAAGGCTATGACACACCTCAAAGAGTGAATCTTGACTTTATTTCAAAATCTCACTTTTTTATCTTTCTCTCTCCGATCACATCACATCACCTTAACTCCTTATCCTCTCTACAAGCAACCCACCTTCTTTCTTATTCTTTCTTCTCTTCTTCCTCTCCAAAACCGTGCCACTCTCCCTCACTCTCTATAAATACTTTTCATTTCCACACTTCATCATTTTCCTCCATTTTCTCACCTTTACACTTCACTACATTTCTTTTCTTCTTCTTCTCTCTTACAAAGTTTACATTTTTATCAAGCTTTTCTCTTAAAGTTCTTCATTAAAGTTCTTCATCTTGTTAAGGTTAATACTTCTATGTAATTCTTTTTCAAAGTTTCATCTTTTATTTCAAAGTTTTCTTCATATGTCATTTATGTGCTTTTAACTTCTAAAATCTCTTAAAAATGGTAGAAAACTCCGTTTGAGTTGAAACCAATTTCTATGTTCTTATTTTCACTCCTACTACAACATACTAAAATGTTGTGTAAAACAAAAATTCCTAACCCTATTTTCTTGATGAGGCCGAAACCATGATTTTTGGTTTTGGTGGGTTTTGTTTAACTTTGCTTGTATGGACTTGTATTTGAGTTCTTTTCCAAGATGATCATGACCAAGTGCTCCTTTGTACTAAAGGATGTTAGGTTTAAGTGATTGCAAAAGTTTAGAGATTTTACACATTTTCATGTAAAGGCCTAAACATTAAGTAGTTTAAGACATTGGTGCTTAGTTGATGTTTCTCCAAAGTGATCATGGATTAAGGATTCTTGATGTATAAGGATGCTAAATCCAAGGGATTGGAAAGTTTGAAAATTTCTAACCTTTATTTTGTATCAAGGTCAAACTTTAAAGGTTTTTGGCAAAAATATTAAGTTTTGTTTTCTTCCAAAATGATCATAGATTAAAGCTCCTTATAATAAAGGATGCTATGTCTAAAGTGATTGGAAAGTTTGAAACATTTTCTTGCTTTATTTTCCTATGATGGCCGAATGTAACATTTGACCTAGGATGTGTTATTTTATTTTGTTTTCCAAGATGATGATGGATTAAAGCTCCTTCATGTTAAAGGATGCTATGTCCAAAAGATTGGGTGATTTAAAGATCTCTAACCTCACAAACTTGTTAAGGCCGAACCTAAGAGTTCATGGTCTAAGACATTTGATTTTTCCATTTTCCGAAATGATCATGGTTTCAAGATCCTTACTATGTATGGATGCTAACCTAAAGAGATTGGAAAGTTTAGAAATTTCTAGCCTATTTATCTATGCTTGGCCGAAACCCTAAGTCAAGTACTTAGTGGGATTTTTAATTCAACTTTGTTAAAAGATCATTGTTTATGAACTCCTAACACTTAAGGATCATAAATCCATGAGCTGTATAATTTTCGGGAATCTCTAACCCTAAGAACTAGTCTTGGCCGAACCTATACCTTGTGGTTTAGTGTTCTTGTTTGATTTTAAATTCAACTTTGTTAAAAGATCATTGTTTATGAACTCCTAACACTTAAGGATCATAAATCCATGAGCTGTATAATTTTCGGGAATCTCTAACCCTAAGAACTAGTCTTGGCCGAACCTATACCTATAATTTTCGTGGTTTACCTCTCCAAGCATCTAATCTCCTTACCTTCACGGAAGGTAAGAGGGGATTGCCTAGGGATATTCAATGACTATATGCATGTGTGTATGTGTTTACTTGAGTGATTTGAATATTATTGTGATATTGAGCCAATACTTGAATAACTTGTTTACTTGAACTATTATGGTTATTACTTGAAGTTGAACATTACTTGCTTTAAAGTGTTATGAATTATATATATGTGATGAACTGTCGTTAACTGTGATATTATTGTTTAGAATATATTACTGTTGATTTGGAAATGTTCCGGTTACTTGGATAAGTGACCGAGGTTTTGTTTTGGATTTGATTTTCACTGAACGAAAAGTAAACACATGTGAATTGAATCTAGTTCGTGAGACGTCGCTTCTAGTATTCTGTAATATGCACGTTGATCCTTGATTTGTGCCACGTTGTTGTGGACTGTGTGTCCTAATCACGTTGTTGTGGACTATGTGTCCTAATCACGTTGTTGTGGACCGTGTGTCCTAACCACGTTGTGATGAACGTTGTTAAAGGTGAATGTTGTTTTCTACGACCACAAGCCTAGGATTAGTGCATCGGTCTAAGGTGTTGTGATTGAGCACTAGGACTGCATGTCCCGTGTTGATGTTGATAATTTCAAAATGGTGAAATTTATGAATAGTCGCTAGCCTTTGAGCTTCGACAACGAATGAGACGGTGTACGTGTATCGTTGTGCCTAAATGGACAATGAAACGGCGTGCATAATCGTTGTGCCTAAATGGTCAATGAGACGGTGTATTATCGTTGTGCTTAGCTAGCCAATGAGAGGGTGTATTATCGTTGTGCTTAGCTAGCTAATGAGACGGTGTATCGAGCCTGATCAACTCATTTGGAGGATGTTGGGATCTCCAGAGATTAAGAATAAAGCCTGATGATAGAAGTGTCATGCATTATCTTTATAAAATTGATTGATTCGGGTATGAGACCCACTGAAATAGTACTTGTTGTTTACCTATGAGTAATGCTTAGAATGTTAATATGCCAAGGTGTTGTATGTATCATGTGTACGGTTGTTGTATGATATATCCATTTGCCGGTGTCTCACTCTTACAGTTATATCTGGTCTCTTCAGGTTTTGCTGTAGTACCTTGGTACTCCAGTACCGATGTTGCAGAGGAGTTTTTCTAAGTCACTTGAAGACC
Organism: Sophora flavescens; assembly: GCA_030762895.1. Taxonomy (NCBI): domain Eukaryota; kingdom Viridiplantae; phylum Streptophyta; class Magnoliopsida; order Fabales; family Fabaceae; genus Sophora; species Sophora flavescens. Next base: position 63,435,615 of record CM061062.1, on the reverse strand, counting down.
TAGTTTTAGAGGTTGGGAAAGTATTTGGATTGGGGGTCTCTCCAATGAATATTTGATAGAATGACCAGCTTAGGAGTCTGAGTTGGGTTGTATATCTAAAGAGGTCGGTAAATGTAGTGTTATATACATCCATCTGTAGTTTGAACTTTTCTTTTGAAAGTGGAAACACAGAGAAATGTTGTATGACATGTTAACTTTGTTACGAACGTGACCTTACGTTTTAAATGTGTGTATGATGGATTTCAGATTTATCCCTATAGAAGAAAATTTTACACCCCAGTTTTCTGACTTAAGAGAACACAAATTTTCCGAAAGCAACCAGCAAATTATCTTTTAATTTACTTCCGCATGTGTTACGTAGTAATAACCTAAGGGGGTGTTACATTTCACATGAATCGAGGAGAACCAATGGAGGTTATGCAAATGTGATTCTCACACATTGTGAATCAATTGGCTGCACTTGGAAAGACAGTCTCCAATGAAGATCAAGTTAACAAAGTCATGAGATGCCAAGGTAGAGAATGGAAACCTAAAGTAACTGCAATTTCAGAATCCAAAGACCTTTCAACAATGTCAATTGCAGCGCTCTTTGGAAAACTGCAAGAGCATGAATTGGAGTTGAACAAACTGAATGAGAATGAAGAAAGACAAAAAGAAAAAGGGATTGGCTCTGAAATCACAAGTCAGAGAAGTAGAAGACAGTGATGATAATGATTCAGCACAAGAGGCACAATCTGAAGAAGTGATGGGAATGCTAGTAAGAAAATTCAAGAAGTTCCTAAAGAAGAAAGGCAACTTCAAAAGAAAGCCATCCACTTCTCAAAGGAGAAATTTCAGCAAAGGTGACAACTCTTCCAACAACATCACATGCTATGAATGTGGAAAGAGTGGCCACATGAAGCTTGACTGTCCAAAACTGTAAAAGAAGGACAAAACAGAAAAGTTTGACCCAAAGGACAAGAAGTGGAGAAAGCCAAGAAAGGCTTACATTGCTTGGGATGATAATGATGTAGATTCCACTGAAGAATCTGAATCTGAGGAGGCAAACTTGTGCTTGATGGCCAGCAATAACAGTGATTCAGAGAGTGAGGTAAATTCTGATTCACAACCTATTTTTGATGAATTGCAAGATGCATTTGATGAGTTACATGCTGAATATCTTAAGATTGCTAAACAACTTGTCTCATCTAAAAAAATAATTGTTAAACAATATGATGATTATGCATGCTTGAAAATGAAAGAAAGAGAACTAGAAGCTAGGAATAAGGTCTTAATTGCATCTAGCTCTAACTGTTCTTAAGTGTTGTACATTAACTAAAGAAGTTGAAAAACTGAAAAATGACTTAGTCAAGTTCACAAATGGTAGAGATAACTTGAATGATTTATTAGGACAGTAAAAGTGTTTATGATAAGGCTAGAATAGGCTATGAACCTAAGATACATGAGAAATCTTTCAAGAAATTTTTTGTTGCACCTAAGACATCAAACACACTATTTGTTAAATGCAACTTCTGTGCTAGAAAAGGTCACACAGCTTCTACATGTCAATACAGAAAATCAGCATACAATAAATCTAAGTATGTATGGGTTCCTAAAGGAACTATTGCTGCAACTAACTCAAAAGGACCCAAACAGATTTGGGTACCTATAGCACAAACATGAAATTCTGTTTTGTAGGTGTGGTGGAAGGTCAAGAGCAAAAATTGGAATCATGACATAGAGCCTTCACCAAACACAAAATGGGTAACAATAAAGAAATAACATTTATTGAATATGTTTTCTAATTATCATTATTAATGTATGATTGTGAATCTTTGTGTTGACTTATATATCATTGTATAATATGTCTACATTGTTTTATTAAAGTTATTTGATCAATCTTGGAATAATCATATGGCTTTTGTTTCACAAATTAAATCCAAGAAAATTGATGAAGCCTTAAATGATTTGTTTTACTTGCTATGCAACAATTAACTTTGAACATGATCTCTATCATAAGAAATTTTATTCAAAGTAGAGAAATTGAGATTGAATATGTTGATACAACTAAACAACTTGCTGATATTTTTACCAAGCCCTTGAACAAGGAAAGCTTCTTTTTCATTAGAAGAGAATTGGACATAATTGATCTAATCTCTAAAGAAACTGTTTATATGACTGTATCTTTGTGTAAATATGCTCTGATTCTTGTATGATTTGATTTGGAATATCTATGAATGATTAGAAGAGAGTTTCAGAAGAAATAGATTTGATCAGGAATGGATCCCCTGTGTTTTTATTCTGAGAAACTCAAAATACACAAGATTCTAATTCTGCTCGTCCACACAAGTCTTTGGACTTGCTAAGACCTTAATGAGAAGCTCCGTCCAATGACGTGGCATATGGAGCTTGTCTACTAGGTTACTTTGTGTTTTGGTACTTCAGTCTGCTGACGTGGCAAGATGGACGTGCTTATTTTCAAAAGGAACAATTTTAGATGGAAGCGTTTATTTTCAAAAGGAACAATTTTAGATGGGCGCGCTTATTTTCAAAATGAACATTTTAGATGGACGCACTTTTTTTATTTGTCCCTGCACCTATCATGAACAATTTTATATGCTATGTTTGAATGTTTAAATGCTTACCTTCTCTATTGCTTTGAATGTTTCTTTTCTTTACCATTTTGATAATGCTAAAAGGGGAGGAAAAAGTATGATATAGAGAAAGGGGATAATAACAAATTATACATGCATATGTTGAGGGGGATATTATAAGCTTACATGATTAATGGGGAGTAAATCAAATACCTGCTCTGATAATTTTTTTTTGCTCTGATATACTTCTGCTCTGATACCATGATATAAATCTGTCAAAAACACTTAGCTTCTGCTACACTTATACTCTGATCTTATAATTTGTTAGAAGATTTGTCATAATCAAAAAGGGGGAGTTTGTAAGACTCAAATGACTTAGAGATTTTGATATATGACAAATACAATTTAATGCGTGTGCAAGTGTTTTAGTGTCAAATTGCAAAGACATGTATCAAGCAGTGATTAACAAGTTCATTAAGCAAATTCAAGGAAAATATTCAAGGAAGAACTTGAAGGAATCAAGGAGTTGCATGTAGAAATCAAAAGAGCAAAGTCAAAGATCAAAGGATCATCAAGACCAAGCTTAAAGGAGAATTTTAGATTTAAGTCTTGGATGATTTGTAAGAGAAAGAAATCTCTTAGTTACAAAATAGCTCAACTAAAAATATGCATGAAGAAAATCAATTTTTATAACCTGCATTAAAAGGAATGAGTTTTTTTTAATGAAAATGATTTTTGGAAATAAGAGAATTATTTGTCAGGTACAGTCATGTAATCAATGGATGTATGTCTGTTACTGTAGCTGACAAATGAATTTAAGGTTCTTGATTCAATACATAAATGTATTGAATGGGTGTACTGATGGATTAACCAAGTTCAAAATTTTGAGAAACTATCAGAACTATCAGTATGAAATTGGTTAATACAGCCATGTACTCAACCCCTGTTCAAGAATCACAATCAAGAAAACAGATTATGTTATCAGACCCAAATCTGTTTTAATTGATCCCAACGGCTATAACTTGTATCCTATATATAGAGGGATCAAAGGAACACTTTGACATATATCAAACATATCAGAATTACACGAAATCAATTTGAGAGATCAATTATGAAAATCATTCATCATCTTTCTTGAGCTTATTGTGAAAAAGAGTGTTTCAATTCTCATAAGAACTTCAATTTGTATATATGACTATTGAGAGTTTAGGAATCAATCTTTTCGTTCTATTTGATTATAAAGAGAGAGGGAGTCTCTCTGTGTGATTAGGGTGAGGTATCCCTAAGGAAGAACATTGAGGCTCTTCACAAGAGTATGGTATCTCGAGGTGAAGGAGTGCTCTGTGGTGTAAAGGTTTTTCAAGCTACCTTTCTAAATCTTGTTGTGTTAGTGTGTGAAAACCCACAGGTGGAGTGGGGACTGGATGTAGGTCACAGTGGTGGTGACTGAACCAGGATAAATCTGGTTGTGTGGTATCTCTAAACTCAAACTCTTTAATTTCTGTCTTGCGCATATAACTGTGATCTAGATGTTCTAAGTTTTCAATTGATGTCAGTTCTTGATCTGCATAATCAGTATTGAACCTCGAGTAAACTGTAATAATAACTGTGTATTCAATTCTATTCTCAAGTATCAATATTTGAATTGAATCTTGCATCATATGTGATCAAATTCGAATAGCTTAATTTCTGTTTCTTAATCACTGAAACTGAAACCTGCAAGTTTGTTCTTGATTGTTAATGCTTGTATCTGAAACTTGCATAACTTGTTCTTAATCTTTAAAGGTTTAATCAGTTTCCATATTTTGTTATTACTGAGTTTTGAAACTGAACTTCCTCCTGTTTGATTCAATAACTGTTTGATTCAATCACTAAAGTGACAGAAGCGCTCGTCCACACAAGTGACAGAAGCACTGATTTATCTTTTTGAACTGATTCACCTCATCACCTTCTATTCAAGATTTCATAAAAAGCCCTTCACTATTTTTGTAAAAGATCCTAAGGCAACTCTGACTTTAAAAATAAAGTTTTTGAAAAGGAAGAATTTTGAAAACTCAATTCACTCCCCCCCTCTTGAGACTTTGAAGCCAAAACAACACTATCCTCAACCCCCACCACTAATTTTATTATAATTCAATGAAATTTAGATAACTTCTTTAATGAATTGATGTAGAACATTGGATTAATATAAAATGAATGGTGGAGATTGGAAATAACAACTAACTACTAACATTTGCCTATAAAAAAATTGGTTTGTATTCTGAAGAAGATCAGAATAAAATTCTGTCTGAGAAAGGAATGTCAGCTGCTGATTTTGGGAAAAGCAATCTCTCAGGCATGCAACTAAGCACTTACAAACAAGTTGCCCTGGCCAAAGCAGAAGAAGCTATGAAAATCAAGGAAGAAATGGTTAAGGCAAACAATGCTGAAGTCTTAGGAATAAAAAGAGTAACTAGGCAAATGACCACTGCAGCAAGGAAACCTACCCCCAAGAGGCCAACTGGTGGCATTGTTATTAGGGAACCTACTGATGCTCCTGCTGTGAAGAAGCAAAAAAGAGTCATATTTTCATACAATGAGGACGAGGAAGCTGATGAGGACAGAGTTCCTATCAGTACCATCCTGAAGAAACAGAAAACTTCTGCTGTTATCACTGCTGCTGAGGCCGGTGTGCCTGTCTCAACTCAAATCAGAAGGCAACCTGCAAGAAAGGCCAGACCAACTAAGACTTCTAAGGTAACCATCTCTTCAAGTGATCCTGTTCAAATAGCAGTAGATGCCTTAGTATATAGTTTAGAAAATAGAGGTGATTCTATCCCTGGTACTGTTGGTTCTGATGATAATATTGTTGTCTCTGCTCCAAATGAAGTGTTCAACCAAAACATGACTGATGATGTATACATTCCCACACCTCTTTCACCCCAACCAACACAAACTGACCAAACCACAAACTTGCCTACACCTTCACCTGCTCACTCACAAATAGCCTCCTCATCCAGACCACAATTTCAACCAATTATCCCTGCCAATGATCCCTGGTTCAATCAACCAGATGATGGCATTTCCCCTGGTGCTCCCTTCCCAAAACCTTTAAGAACTCTATTTCCTCCCCTCATCCCAACTTCCATCCTTTACAATGGAAAATCTGAGGATTGGGCCAAAGTAAAAATAAAATGGAGAGTTCTGTTTCTCACTCACCAGCCTGAACCTGAACACATTCCTGACAGGTGGTACCCCCTACCTGAGTATGAGGAAGAAGTAGACCCACCAGTTGAACCCTTCCATTTACCCCATCCTGACTGCAAACTAATCACAGTAGCGCCTTCACAAATGCACAACAACATAGGACCTTTAGTCACTCGCCTGCCCTTAAACAAATTCCCCCCCAGAAAAATCTATCCTAACCTTGTCAAAACTCCACCTCTCATACCTTTCACTGATGGAGTTGAGAGACATGTAATATCTAAATGGGAGACAGACCCTGTAAGGAAAAATCTTCATACCATCCCTGAAAGAAGAGCAAGATCTTCAAAACATGTTCCTATAATCATGGACAGTAACACAAGATAGGTATCCTTCGAGCATCCCAGTGTTTATGGGAGGGCCTCTGATTTCTTTGTGGATCAGCTCATCTATGAAATGCTGAAGTGGGAATTCAATCATTTCAGAGTTGATAGAGACGCACATTTTGTCCCTCCATCATGGCTGAGACATAATACTACAACAAGAATTGGAATCAAGCCTTACAGAATTTGTCCAAGACTGCAGATGGTTGATCTGAACAAGCACAAGGACAAGAAGAATAGAATATTCAAAGGAGTTATGCCAGAAGCTGAATCAGTCATGCTTGATCTGAATCAAGAAACTTCTGACTACTCCATGTTGGACTACTATTTGCATTCTGAATCTATTGGGTTGATCGATGAACAACGTACTGCAGACTTATGGAAATCCCACATCATCCACTGCACAAGAGAAGCATCTTCCTCTGGACTGCCCCAAGAAGAGAAAAAGGAAATTCCTAAAGTCAGAGGCAAGTGTGGTCTTTCAAACTTCTGGTACATGATCTACAAATATCTTTGGGGACTTCCCATAACAAGTCGAAATGTGGAATTCTCCTACCCCATCATATGGGCAAAGGAAGTATCAGTGACCCCTTTACCCCTTCTTGTGATTAATCCTGCACCGTCTTCACCTCCTTCTGAGCTCCTAGAAGATGAAATTGTCGTTGAAGGACCTGGCATGAATGCCACTATTTTTGGCTCAGGTGGTCATGAAGAAGAAACTGTTGAGTCCATTTCCAAACAAAGCTCATCTGGAAAGCATTCTTCTCAACCACAAGCTCTAGTTGTAGTTCTCCCTTCAGATCATCCTGAACACTCCAGAGCATTAAGCACCTTTCAAGAATCTGCTGAAAGTTCTAGACAACATGCTCTGCCACCAAATTTTGAAGAATTTCTTGGAAAGATAGTTGATGAGAGAGTTGGCAAGCTGGTTGAAGAGAAGGTTGAAAAGATGACTGAGAAAATCACTGAGGAAGTCTCTCAGAGAGTTCAAGTATCTATGGCTCCAACCTTAGAGGTTGTGAACAAAATGCTGGAATTTCTGACTGATTTCAAGAAAACCCAGACTCAGAATCAACCACCTCCACCACCTCCTCCTGCCTAACCTTGAATTTGTTTTCCTTACTGACAATGATGGTCCACTCCTTTTTACCTTTTTGTCTGATGATAAAAAAGGGGGAGAAAGGAAAGAAAAAAGATTTCTTTTATAAATACAAAGTCAGTTTGGAAAAGCTCATATTCGTCTGCATATGCATATTCTGTTTTCTAGTTTATAACTACTCTGATACTCCTGTCTGCCTATTTGCTATGATGCTTATTTATTCCTTCATATATACTCTAAGTGTCATATTAGCTTATATTAGCTTATATGCAGTTTGTCTCATATGCTTTTACTGATTACTTATCTGAATGCTTTGTCTTAGGGGGAGCTTTGCAGGCTCTCTTAGACTTTGCTTTTCAAATTTAATTAGTTTTTGTCATCATCAAAAAGGGGGAGATTGTTGGAACCAAAGTAGTTTTGGATTAAATAATCTCTATGTTTTGATGTTAACAAAAGAATTAAATTTGCTTGGAAAAGTGTTAGTTGAAATCTAACATGTGCTTTCAGTTATGCAGGAATATTTAAATATAAATAATAGAAACTTGGGATAAGTTTTCATTGGACTCTTTGAGAAAAATACGCATCCACCCTTGTAGACGGGCTACTCAATGTTTTGGTAAAGTTATTTATTTATTTATTTATTTAAGTAGACTGGTTTCTTTAAGTAGACTTGGGACTAAATGCTTACTAGACGGAAATCAAAATAACTTCTTAGATACAGCAAGTCCAAAGACTTAATAGAAAACGTCTCTAGCTTGCCACTTCAGCAGACGATTAATGTTTTTTTTCGATTGGCTCCGGTAATCCTTATTCAATATATATAATTGAAAATCATTTTTTTAACCCTTTTCTTTCCAATCATATGTTTTTGTTAGAGTCTGGTGGATCATCATCAAAGAGCATCAGTTAGAATAGGCGTACATAGATGTAGTACACGGATGTATTAAACACAACAGACTGCATACATGGGTGTTGTACATGGGTGTATTTGTAATAGCTATGTGATGTATGTTTTAGTTAGTTATCTGTTAGTTGCATCAGTTTGTTATTTGTAGCTGCTCAACAGAGTCTGTAACTAGAACTGATAGGATATATAAGGTCTTATCTATTGTATAGGGGCAAGAGATTTTGGGCATTTTCTTGATCACAGATTGAGTGCAAGTGTGGGAGAGTATTGTAGTTCTTCCTGGATGTCTTGAACTGTTGCTGATCAGAGGAATAAAATCGACTCAGTGTAGACGTGGGGGTTTTCATCTTTGACCTCGAACCACATAATTCCCTTGTGTCTTCTTCTACTTTTCTGTAATTCTATTTTTCGTTTGTGTGTGTGTGAACATCTCTATGCAATACTCAGCTGCAATTTAGAGCTGAATTCATAACAATTGGCATCAAGAGCTCCAGGTTTTGGAGGTGTTTCCGCAATGGGTACAACCAAATTCGATATAGAGAAGTTCACTGGTGAAAACTATTTCAGTCTTTGGAGGCTAAAGATGAAAGCTCTTCTTGTTCACCAAGGTCTTGAAGATGCGTTTGGAGGCATTGCAAAGTTTCCAGAATCTCTCACCGAAAAGGAGAAGAAGGATTTTGTTATCAAAGCTCACAACACCATCTTCTTTCACTTGTTGATGAAGTTCTCAGAGAGGTGGCTGAGGAGACAACTGCAGCTGGAGTTTGGCTGAAATGGAAGAGTCTATACCTGGAAAAGAGACTTCATCAATTGAAGATGGAAGAAGGTATGTCAATCAAAGAACATGTTTCTTTGTTTACAAAAGCAGTTCTTGATCTTAAAAATGTAGAAGTAAAAATTGATGATGAAGATCAAGCAATTATATTGCTTTGTTCTCTTCCCCCATCATATGATAACCTAGTTGATACTGTGATGTATGGAAAGGAGAGTCTCACCTTGGAGGAAGTCAAAGCAACCCTCAATTCTCGGGAGATGAAGAGGAGAATCACCGAGAATAAAGGTGATGATGGAGATGCTGAAGGGCTATTTGCAAGAGGAAGATCTGAGAAAAGAGAAGGAAAGGGAAAGAATAGATAGTGATCAAAGTCAAAAGGCAAAAAGAATTGCTACCATTGCCACAAAGATGGAAACTATCAAAAAGAGTGTCCGGAAAGAAAAAGAAAGAATGGTTCAAAACACAAAGATGTTGATGATATAGTAGTGGTAGCAGATGGCTATGACAGTGCAGAAGTCTTGGCTATTTCAACAGATAACAATATAGATGAATGGATTCTTGATTCAGGGTGTTCCTTCCACATGACCCTTAATTAAGATTGGTTCATCTCCTACAAAGAAATAGATGGTGGAAAAGTTCTCATGGGCAATAATATTGCTTGCAAGGTCATTGGTGCTGGCACTGTCAAACTGAAACTGGAGGATGGGACTGTGAAATTTCTCTAAAATGTAAGACATGTTCCCCGAGCTAAAGAGGAACTTGATCTTACTAGGCACGCTGGATCAAGCAGGCTGTTCCTTCAAGGGTGAAGGTGGAGTCTTAAAGATATGCAAAGGTTCATTGCAGATATTGAAGGGTACAAGGCAGAATGGTCTCTATAGGTTGCAAGGTAACACAGTCTTGAACTCATCTGGCCTGGTTTCTATTTCCAAATCCATTTCAACTAAGCTTTGGCATTATAGATTAGGCCATGTGAGTGAAAGAGGGTTAGAAGAATTATAAAAGCAAGGTTTAATTGGTGTTGAGAATTGTGAAAGCTAGACTTTTGTGAACATTGCATTTATGGTAAACAAAAGACAGTTAAGTTTCATAATGAAAGGAAGAGTTAAGTGCTGGCACTTGTCTGCTTGATTTGTAATCCAAGGAAGAACTTCAATTCTCCCATCATGCTCATCTCAAATTCATCTTACATTAGATTTGAAAATTCCTTGCACAGCTTTTCATTAGTTTCTCCAAAAATAATATCATTAACATATATTTGAACTATAATAAAGTTCTCTTTAGAGCATTTTTTGAACAGAGTAGTGTGTACTTGTCCTCTAGTAAAACCATTATGCTTGAGAAAAGAACTCAGTCTATCATACCATGCTCTAGGTTCTTGTTTCAAACCATATAATGCCTTTTTAGGTTTGAAAACGTGATCTGGTTTATTAGTATCCTCAAAACCAGGGGGTTGTTTAACATACACTTCTTCTTCAATTATACCATTTATAAAAGCACTTTTTACATCCATTTGAAACAGGGTGATTTGGTGTTGTGCAGCATATGACATTAAAATGCGTATGGCTTCTATTCTAGCTACATGTGCAAAGGTTTTAGTATAATCAATACCTTCTTGTTGGTTATAGCCTTGAGCTACTAACCTTGCCTTATTTCTGACAACTTTACCATCTTCATCCAATTTGTTTCTGAAGACCCATCTTGTTCCAGTAACCGACTTGTTTTTAGGCTTAAAGACAAGAGTCCAGACATCATTTCTAGTGAACTAGTTAAGTTCTTCTTGCATAGCAAGAATCCAGTTTTCATCCTCAAGAACTTCTTCAATGCGTTTAGGCTCCAAATCTGAAATAAAGGTCACATTGCTTGATTCTCTTAATGTGGATCTGGTTCTTACTCCTTCAGAAGGATTTCCAATAATAAGATCCTTAGGATGATTAGTGTTGAACTTCCAATCCCTTTTGAGATCATCATGAAGATCTTGACTTGTCTGTTGACTCATCTGTTCCACTTGTCTTTCAGCCTCAGGCACAGGTTCTGTTTTGGTTAGATCGGGTTGTTGACTTTCTGGCTTGTTTATATCAAGACCTACAAGATCATCTTCTAGATATGATAGTTCTTTATCAGTCTTTAATCCATCAATGAATTTAACATGAAAAGATTCTTAAATAATACAAGTTCTTGAATTGTATACTCTAAAAGCCTTAGACTTTTCAGAATATCCTACGAAAATACCTTTATCTACCTTAGAATCAAACATTCCAAGATTATCTCTGGTATTCAGAATAAAACATTCACATCCAAAAGCATGAAAATAAGATATGTTGGGGCTTTTTCTTTTCCACAATTCATAAGAAGCTATGAAGCACCGACTTTGACACGGACACCGCGACACGACACCAACACCGACACCGGGAAGCGGCTAACGTCAAAAACATAGGACACCGGGACACCGCTTATATATATATATATATATATATATATATATATATATATATATATATATATATATATATATATATTTATATATAATATGACACAATTTCATAATGAAAGAATACTAAGACTAAGGGGACATTTCACAATGCAATTTTTTTTAAAAATAATATCAAGATAAGAAAATGAATCATGTTTTATAAAAAAACTAGTTAGGTCCTATGGTAATGAGCCTCACAAAAAATGCTAAGAGGCATCATTTTGTTTTATGTCTCAAATAGTAAAAGATCTAATTTGGGGTTGGTGACCCATGACATTTTTAGTAAATATTTGTTTAAAAAATATTAATAAAGAGAATTGGTTTTAATAATACGAGTAAGAATCAATTCCAAAAACTTTATGAGTTGCCTTCCAACCATTATTTTCATGGAGCTCGGATTATGTTTTTTTTTAATTTTAATTTAAGGGGGGATGCATTGTTTTGGTGTAACAAGCTTAAAGCTTAATAAGCTTTAACTTGAGGGAGAGTGTTAGAAAATCTTTTCATATCTGATAAAATCTTTTCATATCTTAAAATATTTTAGAGTATTCTAGATAATCTCGTAGGATTTATTTCTTATTTATATTTTATGATTTGATTTTATATTTCATCAAGACTACTAGGATTCTGCTTTTAGTATAAATAGGGCTATTTGGGTTATGTATTAACATCACATCATCACTTCTCTCTTTTCCTCCTTCCCTGCTTAAAACCTTCCAATTCAACAATAAACTTGTTTTTGTTTTTTTATATAAATTTAATGTGGAGTTGCAACCCCAAAATGTCTCATGGTTTTGATATTGATGAAAGTTACATGGCACCTGGTCACTCGGGACCAAATAATGAGCAGAAAGATTTTTCCGTTCCATGTGAGCCATCAATATTAGAAGAAGATGATGAGGTCACGGAGTCAAAAATTAAAGCCTTTTTGGATGAGAAGGTATTGCTTTTAGTCCTTTGCTTTCAACTTTTGATCAATATTTTTCTATACTAACTGTTATATGCGATTATGGTAGGCTCTTGAACTGAAAAAACTGCAGACACCTTTATCTTCTTTATATGAAGAGTTCTACAACAGTTTATATACATCTTGCTCTCCCACTGTGATTAATGGCACAAGTGACTTGAAATTACCAGCATCTCCCCTTAGTGAATGGAGAGGACTGAGAGTTTACTCCCAGCAAGATCCAAGCAACCCAAGGTTTGTGTGTGTTAATTCTTTTCTTTATTGTAAGCATCAGTTAATTTCAGAAATATAGAGAGTAATTTAAGTACTAGATGTTCTTGCAGTTTAAGCTTTTCTGAGAGACAGAGGAAGAAGTGGAAAGAAGAGCTCGACCAGGAGCTTCAGAGAAAGCTAGGTTAGAATTTTTTTAACCTATTTACTTTAAGCAATAGACATGGGGATTTTCTTTAAGAAATTTTTTAACTATTATTTTCTTTAAGCAATTGAAGAATAATCTTGATAAACGAAACATAATACGGTAGAATTGGGTATAATTCATTTATTTATGTGTAACGTTGCAGAAATGCTGCACCAAGCGACATCTTCACCAAAGGATGGAGCTTTACATAGACAGAGAGACCGAACAAGATTTTCTTCTCCCAGAAAATAATCTAACAGGAGTTGCTGCCGTTTTGTTGGGGTTGTTAATGTTCTCACATGTGCCCTTTAGCTTGTCCGTGTTGTTGTTCAATGTAAAGCTAAAGCTTTTTTTTTTTATACATTGTTGGTTGAAAATTTTCACTTTGGGGTTGAGAGATGAGTCTCAGGTTTATGCCCAATTGTATTATGAATATAGAAATAATCAGAACTGTGTGGTAAAGATTGCCTATGAATCTATTGCCACTTATCCATGTTTTTCTTCTTATAGTAATTTTTTATCAATGATAATTGCAGTTTGATTTGTTAATCTTATGTACGGAATTTATCTCTTATGAGTCGCTGTTTTCTATATAAAATTAAAACTGGTTAATCCTAGAAACATTGTGATTGCATTAAGAATGCAGTAAAAGTATAAAGACAAGAAACTAATGGATTGTTAGAATGGCAGGAAAATATATTGAGACCCTAAATGCTAAATTATGTTTACTACTTCAACTCAATAAATTTCCTGTCCTTGGATGATTTTATCGAAGAGGAGTGCTAGCAGCACAGTTGAAATTCATGTGGAGTGGATCCACATGAATTAATGAGACCCACATGAATTTCAAACCAATTGAAGGGAGTATGTTGGAAAATGTGTGTTAAAGAGTGTGTTGCTAGCACTCCTCTTTTATAGAATTATATATGATGCCCTGGACTCCTGGTACAAAGACACCATGAAGAACAATGTTATTAATGCACACCTTTGTTTCAAGTCTCTCACGTCCATACATTTCCTGCAAAGCCGATTGATTGATTCCTTCAGTAAACTGTCACAGTATTTTCAACCTCTCAATCCAAAAATCCAACATAAACAATGAATATAATCTCACATTAATAATTTTTTAAGCTTTCCCTCCATCTTCTTCATTTGGTGGGTCAAAGGGTACTTCCTGCCGTGGTTTATTGTACTTCTCCCTCAGTTTCTTAATTGGGATGAAATCTCCAGCTGAATCCATTCCATAGAATAGAAAAGAGATGTAGGGATGTGTTGGGAATTTGTGTATAATAACGCAGCGGAAAAATTCCCATCGAAGGATCCTTGCGAATGGTCACGATTCATGGTTAGAAGATTTACCTCTTAAACCGATGACAGTTGATTAAAAATCGTCTATCACGAACACTGCACGAACGATGTCTCTAAGGTATCCACATGAGTAGATTCCGTGAACGTCCAACGTCACAAACCCGAAGCGTCTCTGTCTCACAGTGCTAGCTTCGAAAACCGAGACCTGCTGCTCACTATCACTCTCTATGTGCGGCTAGGGTAAAACAAAACGTGTAGGCACAATAGCTTAAGTGGTCTACTTATAGCAGCACCTCCTTAAGTGAGTTAGTGAGCAGCGTTTGACCTAAGCCCCATGTACTATGCGCTAGGCCCAATAGAAAAGTCAAACTCTCCTTTTAATGCTTCTTTTAATCCGCTCTTATGTGTGTGACCCTATAGGTTCCCAAAACGTTAGTAGTAATATTAAATCCCATTTAATATTACAAACAGTGAGCGGTATCTAGCAATACATCACTGCTACCTAAGTAGTGAGAAAGTCAGTGATTTGACGAAACCTTTCTGTGACAAATATTCATGTGCATTATTATCCCTTTGTCCATATATCTATATTGAACACAAGGCATGGAATGTGTCACCCTTGTATGGTTCAATATCATGTTCCCTGATACCCGAGTAGACTTAACAACAAATGAGGTCAATATCTCATATTGACTCATTTCAGCACGGCCATGCATTTTACAGTCTCACTCTATCAGGGGGCCCACAGATATTACTCCTGTTATGTAGGAGGGACAAATTCCATCTAGGTCACTCACATCCCTCTGCATGGCTCGTGGTATGCCCAATGACCGTCTTTATAATCATCCTATTACAGATGACGTTTGACGATATTAAAGCACACGACTCCTCATGTAGGGATCGTAGCGTTTTCAGGTCGAAGGATTGCATACACCATTGTCACTATGAGAACTACTTATGATACTCACACAACGCTCCATGTAGTGTTCTCATGGTGGGTCAATCCAGTACATCATTACTCTAATGTGTACCTATGTGGCGACTCGATATCTCATATCCATGACCCGTGAGATATGGTCATCAGTCTGCACACATAATAGTCTCAATGTACTATTATTGTCCTTATTAATAAAATACTTGACTACGGATATTTAAGAATAGGATTTCATTGTTCAATAGTGTCTCACGATCAAGTCATATACTTGATATTCTATTAAACGGAAATTTCTATTCTAAGGACTTTATTATGTTTAAACAAGTAACACAATAAACTGGAATGCCTCATATCATATATATTTAATAGCAAAATACAAATGTAAGTCTAAGAAATACACTGGCATCTAGGGCTTACACCAACAGGATGATCAAACCTTCCCTAGACACCGTTAAAAGCACCGATTAAATGACCCCCAATGAAAGTTAACACATGTCTTTTAAGTATAGAACTACTCAGTACTCACCATGTCTGGTTGGTCAGGGGTTAAAAGATTCTCCTCTGGAACTGCAAAAATGATACATATCAATCTAAAGTTTATTTGTCTTCAACAAGAAACCAAGAACATCATAGAAACTTACACAACAGAAAAAATGCATATCAAAGCAGTTTTAATATTTAGTCCACAGGCAAGCAAATCGTTCAGATAACCAAAATTAAGGAGTCCTTTTTAGAAAAGGCCTAATAAGTATTTTGTTTTGTACATAACAAGCAGTGTTTACAGCTTCTGCCCATAAGTACTTAAGGAGATTATTTTCATTGAGCATAGATCTAGCCATCTCTTGCAGAGCTATGTTGTTTCTCTCAACCACTCCATTTTACTGTGGAGTTCTAGGTGCAGAGAAATTTTGAGAGATTCCATTCTCCTCACAGAACTGTCTAAACTGCTCATTTTCAAATTCTCCCCCATGATCACTTCTAAGGGTAGAAATACAGAAACCCTGCTCATTTTGTACTCCTTTTCAGAATACTGAGAAAGCCTTAAAAGACTCATCCTTGTGTGTTAGGAAGAGTACCCATGTGTATCTGGAATAGTCATCAACTATGACAAATCCATATTTTCTTTCAGCCAGGCTGGCAACACTAACTGGTCCAAACAGATCCATGTGTAGCAACTGAAGAGGTCTAGAGGTTGATACTTGGTTTTTAGATTTGAAACTTGATTTTATCTGTTTACCTCTCTGACATGCATCACACAAGACATCTTTCTTAAAACTAATATCAGGCAATCCTCTCACAAGATTATTCCTTTTAAATTCAGAAATTAGTTTCATACTAGCATGTCCTAGTTTCTTATGCCATAACCATCTCTCATCCTCTTTAGACATCAGACAGGTTACACTTTGATCTGAGAAATCAGGCAGTTCAATCTTATAAAGATTTTGTTGCCTTTTAGCTGAAAAGAAGGTTTTGCCACAACAGTCTTTAACTATGCATACATCCTTGGTAAAGGAAACATCAAAACCACTATCATATAATTGACTTATGCTAAGCAAATTGTGTCTTAATCCTTTAACCATAAGAACATTAGATATAGAGGGAAGAGGGGGTTTACCACCAATAGTACCAATTCCTATAACTTTCCCTTTTTGATTCCCTCCGAAGGCAACATGTCCTCCTTTCTTAAGTTGGAGGTCTATGAACATAGACCTTTCTCCTGTCATATGACGCGAGCAGCCACTGTCCAGGTACCAGCAGTGGTGTTTTCTTTGTCCTGTTGAGGACATCTGCAACAAAAATTATTTGATCTTTAGGTACCCATATTTTTCTGGGTCCTTTTCTGTTAGTTCTAGGAGTCTGTGAAGACTTCCTTCTCTTCTTATGGATACACTTAGACATAACATGTCCAATTTTTCCACAGAAGTTACACACAGGTGTAGATTTGGTTACAGTTAACTTAACAGATACTGTAGAAGCTTTAGTTGATACTTTATGATGTGTCTGATGGACATATCTAATACCTTCTTTGTTAAGAGAGTGCCTCTGACTGCCAAGTAGCTTAGTCAGATTGTCTCTACCATTAACAAATTTGGCAAGATCAGAAGTGAGCTCTTCCACTTTCTGTTGAAGTTTTTCAACTTCTTTATATGGTGATCTTTCACTTGAGATCTTAGCTTCATTAGACTTTTCAGTCTTCAGCTCACTGTTCTCTTTAGCCAGCTTCTCGCACTCTTGAGATTTCTGTTTATGCTCACTGGTGAGCTTTACATACTCTCTATTGAGAGATTTGAAGGCTTTAGATAAGCAGTTGGATTCCTCCATCAACTCCTCATAGGCATCAAGTAATTCCTCATAGTCAGGATGTACCTCATCGTCAGAGTCTGAGTCAGTGTTGGGCATCAAATAGAGATTGGCTTCTTCCTCTGTTTCTTCATCAGAAGATGTTGACTCCAGATCCTCCCAAGTAGCCATCATTCCTTTCTTCTTCTTCTTGAAGAATTTCTTAAAAGGGGACTTCTTGAGTTGAGGACATTCAGCCTTGATGTGACCAGGCTTCTTGCACTCATAGCAAACAATTGGACTTTTGTCTGTTGAGGTGGATTCTTTGAAGTTCTTGTCCTTGTTGAACCTTCTGAATGGCTTATCCCTCTTGAACTTCTTTTTCTGTAGGAGAAGCTTTATCTTCCTGGTCAGGAGAGACAATTCTTCATCACTCTCAGAATCCTCGAGTTCTGATAGGTCAGCATCACTGGATGACTCATCTGCCTTCAGAGCCTTGGAAACTTTTGCTGACTTTTGATCAGTTTTCAGAGCAATTAACCTGCCCTTCTTTGGTGCAACTTCATCTCCAAGTTCTTGCTCATGAACAGTGAGTGTTCCAAGAAGTTCATCCATAGTCAAGGTAGTGAGATCCTTGGCTTGAGAGATAGCAGTGACCAAAGGTCTCCACTGTTTAGGTAGACTTCTCAGAATCTTTCCAACCTTCTCACCATTGGTATAGACTTTGCCAAGAGATTTTAAACTGTTGACTATAGTTTGAAATCTTCCTATCATTTGAGCAACAGATTCTCCTTCCTCCATGACAAACAGTTCATACTTTCTGACAAGTATGGCAATCTTTGACTCTTTGACTTTGGCTGTTCCTTCATGTGTGACAGTAAAGTGTCCCATATTTCTTTGGCAGAGTCACAAGCACATACCTTCTCAAACTCCTCCGGACTAAGAGCACAATTGATGTTATATCTAGCTTTGTGATTCAACTCCCATTTTGTCTTTTCTGCAGTAGGCCACTAAGCTTTTGGTTTGTCAGTGTTATCATCATTCTTGGGAATGAATGGACCATCTGTAATGACAACCCAAAGATCAGAGTTTGTAGATAGAATGAACCATTGAAATCTATCTTTCCAATAGTTGTAGTTTTCTCCATTGAAGTAAGGAGGTCTGGTTAGGGAAGCTCCTTCATTCTGGTGACTTCCACTTGAACTAGCTCCAGCAGTCATGTCTCTTCTTCAGGACCTTTTACCTCTACATTGTTAGAGGATCAACCCAGAGGCTGAGCTCTGATACCAACTGAAATAGACAACTATAAACATAAGAAGGGGGGTTGAATTGTGTTTATCAGAATTTAAAAAAAGTTGAAATCTTTTCGCATACAAAAGCTAGGTTTGGACGAGTGGAAGGATACAGGATGGACGGGTGACTTTTGGCAAACACACCACTTGATAGACGTAAGAAAACTAAAGCAACTAAAGAGTTTAAGGAAAGAGAGATTGACACAGTTATTTATCCCGGTTCACTCTTCAAAGCAAAGAGCTACGTCCAGTCCTTGGCAGCACCAAGATTTATCCACTATAACTGATCAGGTTCCAGACTCAAGTATTGTTCTTATCCCGAAGAGTCTCCATTCAAGAATCTGTCTCGAAGTGTCTCTGCTCAAGTGTCTATCTAGAAGCATCTTATGAAGTGTCGAAAGAGTATTCAAGCATAGATCAGACTACTGCTTATAAAGAACAGATGTGTAAGAGCAAAGATGGAAGATTGGAGTCAAGCGTCTCGACAAAGCATCTACTACCAACAATCAAGCGTCTGTCCCATCAATCTTGAGCTACACCAATCCAAATCAAGAGATATTGGTATAATTGGAAAGATCAGATAAATATCTACAACTTTCATGAAGAAGCCAAGACCTGAATCAATTTCCATCTAAGTGAAATGTCATCTTCAAGTTGGAGATGTGACACTGTTCGTGACAGCCAGAACATACAAGAGTCTGCTAACAATATCTGGAGCTTGTGCAGATTAAAACTAATAGAATCATCCGTCCAACGCAAATAATAGAATCATCCGTCCAACGCAAGTGATTGAAACGCACGTCCAACACTGTAGTGATAGAAGCTCACGTCCAACACTGTAGTGATGGAAGCTCACGTCCAACACTGTAGTGATAGAAGCTCACGTCCAACACTTTTGTGATAGAAGCTCACATCTAACACTTTTGTGATAGAAGCTCACATCCAACACTGTAGTGATGGAAGCTCACGTCCAACACTGAAGTGATTGAAGCTCACGTCCAACGTAAGAGATAGAATCTCACGTCCAATACTAAAGTGATGAAAGCCAGCGTCCACTAAAGTGATAAAAGCCAGCATCTACTAAAGTGACAGAGGCGCTGGTCTACTAAAGTAACACAAGCGCTCGTCTACTGAAGTGACAGAAGCGCTCGTCCACTAAAGTAACAGAAGCACTCGTCCACTGGAGTGATAGAAGCGCTCGTCCACTGGAGTAACAAAAGAGATCGTCCATCAAGGTAACAGAAGCGCTCATCCACTAAAGTGTCATATGGAGCTCGTCTACTAGGATTACATTCTTTGGACTTGCTAAAACCTTAATGAGAGTATCAGTCCAATGATATGGCATATGAAGCTCGTCTACTAGCTCTTCCGTATGTAAAATCTTAAATGGGTAGATGGACGCAGTTATCTTCAAGATGGACACGCTTATCCTATGAACGCGAATTCTCTTGGAATTATCATAATCTTATTTCAAGAACCAGAATCAAGAAAAGTCAGAAGTTACTCTCTCAAGCAACCTCGGATATCAGAACCAAAGACCAGTTAAAGAATGCTTCCAACATGCTTTATTCCCTAGTACCTCTGGTCCTTACACGAAAAGGGAATTGTACTCAGCAAAGTACAAAAAGCTCTCTGCACAACTCTGATATGGCTGTATCACGATGCATAAAGCCATGATCCTTCATGTTAGAGTATAACCAACGTTCCTATTGCATTAATGGCTGCCCAAAATGACTCTATTGCATTTAATGAAGTTCTGCTTGAAGCCAACATCTGAGGGAATGTCTCTAACGGATCCTAAATGCTTGAAGACTATAAATACAGAAGTCATTGAAGATGAAGAAGTGAGAGTTGCTGGAGCTACTACTTCTGCTACACTTGATGAAAAATGAGAGGATCGCCATCTTCATCTCAACAGAAATCATCCTCAATGTAAACATTCTATATTCACTCAAGTGAGTGTTATGAGAGATTTCTTTTATCAGTTTTGAAGTGCTTAAAAATATATCCACTCTTGTGAGTGTAGGAAGAACTCATCTCTGTATTTCATTGTAAAATCACTCCATGAGTGTTGTGAGATTTTCTCTATGTAACCTTCATCAAAATCCAGTGAGCCTGGAGAGGCTGGGTGAAAATAATACTTGCAACAGCCTGGAGAGGTTGGTTAAGAACAATACTCAATGAGCCTGGAGAGGCTAGGTGTGCAAATAATACTTTCAACAGTCTGGAGAGGCTGGTTAAGAATGATACTCAATGAGCTTGGAGAGGATAGGTGTGCAAAGACTACTCATTGTAATTATCTAATGTGATAGTGGAGAAAAACTCAGCTACTGCTGGGGACTGGATGTAGCTCATCGTTTATATGAGTAAACCAGGATAAATCTTGTTGTTTATTTTCTCTCTACCCTTATCTCCTTATCTTTGTTGTTTTATGTATTTTCAACAAAGTTTTCTAACTGATTTTAAGCTTTATGTTCTAAGCTATTTTCAAATGTTTTTATCCGCTAGATGTTGTCTAACCGGTTAATGTTTAGTCTAAGATAATTAGACAAGTGAAATGCTTTATCTTCCTTATTTCCAAACTGGTTAAAAATGTTATTAGTTTTGTTAGATGGTTTTTAAATTATCTTCTTTTATCCATCTACACTCTCTTTATTTGAAAAACTCTAATTTATGTTTTGTTGTTTAGTAAAAGTTTTAAATTTCTATTATCACCCAATTCACCCCCCTCTTGTGTGATGGTTGCTTTGACCTAACAGCATCTTTAAGAAACAAAGCCAAAAGAAGCATAACTTACATTAGTAATTAGAAGAAACATTACCGTGGTTCTGTTATTACGATGCTTATGTTTAAGTTCAGAAGTTCCACCATTACACAACCAAGCAAATAATCTAGAAAGGCATTGGTAGAATTAAAGCGATAAACAGGAGAAAAAATATTTGAACTTCAGAATGATGCTAAACTAAAACTTATAAAAGGTAGAACGGTCCAAGAAACATGAAACTGAAAGAATTTGTCAGGTCACATATGCCTTGGAAAAGAGGGAGGAAACTAAAGAAAAAAGTGGGAGAATTTACTCTGACCTCCCTTGAGGTTTGACTTAATTACACTTGGCAGTTGGCACCCCTCTTGTTTCAAAAGCTACATTCACCTCCCTTTAGGGGAAGTCGGTGTAATTTCAATCATCACCCTTCAAACATAATAAGATTTGATATGATCGGTAAAAAAAATAAGTATATACAGTTAAAAAAGGCTAATCATCATGAATGCCAAGGGATCTTTCATGAATCATTGGAATATATTTTCCTCTACCACTATTGTTTTCAGTTATTACTCATTGTTACAAAATATGCTTTTCCCAAAATGACTCAGAACAAATAAGTCAATAACACAACATAATTAAAAGAAATATCAAAGAATCCTAACTACCTTATTCTTCAAGACAACAATCTCATCTTTCTCCCTCCTGTTAGAATATGTATGCTTAGTCCACCAATTCAAAAAAATTTAGCGAAGAAATTCTTTTCCATGTCCTTGCAACAGGGAAGTTGTACACGTATAGCCACTTACCCTATAATCTTAATATGTTACTTCCAGTCCTTTTATTAACACACAGGAGATTGCTTGGCTTAGGGTCTCGACAATGCCCTTCCTTTTATTAAATTCAGCCATGTATGACTTCTCCAATTTGTCATATGATGCCAAGGGGGGTTACCTGTCAAAAATATGACAACTGATGTTTTTGCTACCAGTAATCCTTACAAGAACAAAAACCTTCTTTGAAATGATGGAAACGAATAGGATCTCGAAGAATTATTTCTCTCTTCTCCACCTTGGAGATGAGCTTCATTGTTGTATGGCAATCAAAGCATACTCTCAAATTCTTCATCACCCTCACTGGAGCTGATTTTGGTAAAGAGATAATCCCAAAAGTTACAGCTAACTTTTCACTGTGGTAGTTCACGCCTATGGTGCCGTTGAGTTCAGCTTTAGAGATGCCTAAAAGAAGCTCCTCATTGTTGCAGCTGATTCTCTTTATCTTTACCAACATTTCTTCTAACCGTGAATAAATCAATTGACTCATTGCATGAGAACAGTCATCCACCAAAAATGTATGAACCTTATTTCCTACCTCAATCCAACTTATACCAGGTTCCTTTTTAATTCCTCTATCTCGCATGAGCTTCCTAACCTCCAAAGCAGGCTTCTCTTTCCCCGCATCATCG
The DNA here is from genome assembly GCA_030762895.1 of Sophora flavescens. Lineage (NCBI taxonomy): Eukaryota > Viridiplantae > Streptophyta > Magnoliopsida > Fabales > Fabaceae > Sophora > Sophora flavescens. The sequence goes on along the minus strand of CM061062.1, from coordinate 63,412,818 downwards.
TAGATGTTGTAAAGAAGAACATAAGATGCAGATGCACGAGGGTCAAGCTCTATTACTCTATCAAAAACACGCTTTCCCATGACAGTGTCCTTATGAATCCGGCAAGCACCTAACAAGGCATGCCATATTACCGGATCATCCTCAAAACCTGAATCAAAAATAAAGTTTTCAGCATCATGTAGCCTTCCTGTACGCCCTAAGAGGTCAACAATGCAAGCACTGTGCTTTACATTAGCTGCTATGCCATAATCTTTCTTCATGATTTCTATGTATCTTAATCCTTCTTCAATGAGACCTCCATGGCTACAAGCAGTTAGGACCCCAAGAAATGTGATCTGGTTGGGTTCAATTCCAGAGGCAGACATCAACTCAAAAAGTCTTAGAGCTTCCTTAGCAAAACCATGTTACGCGTAGCTACAAATCATCACAGACCAGGAAACCACATCAGGGTTCTTCGTCTCCTGAAATGTCAGCTGAGCAGAATCTATGTCTCCAGACTTTGCATACCTGCAAATCCGTGAATTTTGAACAATAGTAAAATTTGCAACTCCAGATTTTAATGCATAACCTTGGATCTGCTCTCCAGATCTTGCAGCAGCCATTTCTGCACAAGCACCCGTCACACTAGATATGATGAACTCATCTGGTTTCCTTCCATAAGCCAAAAGTTGATGAAACAAAGACAGAGCATTTTCAAGCTGTCCGTTTTGAACATAACCTGCAATCATGGATGTCCATGAGACAAGATCCAATTTAGGAGTTGAGTTAAAGCACCTTAGCCCATCATCAATTGAACCGAAAAAGGAGTAGAAGTCTACTAATGAAGTGCCAATGAACTCATTCGACTGAAGATTGTTCTTACAAATTTGAGCATGAATTTGCTTGCCAACCTCAAAATTTTCAACAGCAATACAAGCCTTAAGTATGCTCGAGAATGTAAATTTTGAGGACTTCAATCCTTGCCTTCCCATCTTGAAGAACAGATTAAGTGCTTCATGCGCATATTCACTAGAGATGGTCTGCGTTTGCAGGAATCTAGCAATCATGGCATTATACATGACATCATTTCGGTAGGGAAAACACTTGAAAATCCGAATTGCATCTGTTAAATTTTCAGTCTTTGCATACATATCAAGCAATGCAGTCCCAACAACAACATTCAAATCCAAACCAAGTTTCACCATGTATCCATGAAGCATTTTCCCAAAACAGTTGAAATTCTTCACACAACATACCTTGAGTACACTTCCTAAAGTATAAGTACTAAACATAAAGCTAGACTGATGCATTCTCATAACAAGTTTGAAAACCTCACAGTTACTGCCTAACCTAACATAACCAGCAATAAGTGAATTCCACGAAACATCGTCCACATTTGCCGAAGTCTCAAACAAAAGCCTCGCCTGCTCGATCCGTTCACATTTGGAGTACATGTCAATAAGAGAATTAATCATAAAAACCATTCCATTCAACCCACTCACAATAACCAAACCATGAACCACCTCTCCCAACTTCACATCACCAGTGTAACCACAAACACCCAAAACCCCAGCATAGGTAAACTCATCAAGCATAAGACCAGTAACTCAGGCATCACAAAAGGCATTTAAGGCTTTTTCATAAAACCCCATTTGGGAATACCCAGAAATCAAAGAGTTATACGAAACAACGTTGCATTGGGGCATTTCATCAAACAGGTTCTGGGCAGCGTTTATATAACCCAGTTTGCCATACATTAGAAGAAGATTGTTGTGTAAGAAAACAGAGGGCTGAAGAGAAAGCTTGATGATGTTGGCATGAGCGAGTTTTCCGGGTAAGAGAGAACCGGTTTGAATAGATGAGTGGATCAGTTTGGTGCAAGTTGTTACAGGGTCCAAGTAAGAGTGTGAAGGACGAGGTTGTTGTTGTTGTTGTTGAGACAACGTGTGCAATGGGTGGGTGATAGTGAGAAGTTTGGAAAATCTGAGGTTGGAAGTGTTGAGCTTTTGGAACAGTGAGATGGACATAGGTGGTGTGACTGTGTTGGGTGTACATAGCATTTACGATGTTGCCTTCTGCAATACCAGACCTGCAGTTGAGAATCACAACAATTAGAAGCTAATGAAATTTGAAATTTCGGTACTCTGAATAATTGAGTAAATAAGGAAGTAACAAAGTCAAAGGCATTCTTTGAGTTTTTTTTTTAGGGTAAAGAAAGGAAATAAAAGGTTTAGGTTAAAATAATGTTTTAGTCCTTATATATGTCACTCATTTTTAAATTAGTCCCTATATAAAAAATATTTTTATATTAGTCACAACACGTGTAATCGTTACCAAATAGGTCCCTGACGTTTAACGGTCGTTAACGACCATTAATGACGATCATTAAGTTGGTCCTTACATGTATCACTCATTTTTAAATTGCATGTGTCACTCATTTTTGAATTGGTCCCTACATGTGTCACTCATTTTAAAACAAATGTTGGTGCCCCCGATTGGTCCTTATATGTGTCACTCATTTTTAAATTGCATGCAAGCTGTTGTGCTCTCCATAACAAAGCTCGAACAAATGTCCCAATTTTTCAGTAACAGCTTTGCAAACCATGAAGAACGCACGACACGCCTCGGCTGGAGTGATCCTGAATCACCACAAAACCTCGCCGTAGGGACTAATTTAAAAATGAGTGACACATGTAGGGACCAATTTAAAAATAAGTGACAAATATAAGGACCAACAAGGGGACACCGGTATTTGTTTAAAAATGAGTGACACATGTAGGGACCAATTTAAAAATGAGTGACACATGTAGTGACCAACTTAATGATCGTCATTAACGGCTGTTAAACGCCATGGACCTATTTGGTAACGGTTGCACGTGTAGCGACTAATATAAAAATATTTTTTGTATATGGACTAATTTAAAAATGAGTGACACCTATAGGGACTAAAACATTATTTTAACCAAAGGTTTATTATACATCATTCCGTGCTCGTGAGTCTTATTAATTAGAGAAAAATATTTTGGGTATTTAAATAAATCATTCATTCTCCTGCTTAACCCACATTTTTTATTTTCCCCATTTTGGGTATTTTTGAGGAAAAGTAATTGAAATTACTAATTTACCCTCATATATTTTTAAAATTTACACTTTTTAAATAATATTACTTATGGTAGTTTTTTTAAATAAGGGTAAATTTGTAAAAGCATGTCATAAACCATCCATTTATTTCCCCCTCATACAATATCCACTCTATGCGTCAAGGTGATCGATCTCTTACCACTTTCTTTAGTGATATGAAAATTGTTTGGGATCAATTGGAATTCCTTAGACCTACACCGACTTGTTCTTGTGCAACTCCTTGTTCTACCACTCTTAATAAATCGGTTAGGTGGCTTCTAGGGTGAGGGCCAAAAAAATCCCTCACCCATGAGTAGGGGTGAGCATCGGGCGGTTTCGGACGGGTTCGGGTGGGGACCATCGGGTTCGGGCGGGTTGGAGGTAAAATAATATTATTTTAATTTTTAATATAATATTTGGAACAATATTAGGCAAAAAACGGGTTACGACTAAAATTATTAAGCAGGATTTTTTTTATTATTGAATTTTATTCCAATAAATATAAAAATATAGCTGATTAAAATTTAAGGCTTTCAACCCAAAAGTCTACAAATAAAAATATATATTAGAAAGGAAAAAAAATCTAGGATTGGTCTTGGATGTCCAAATCTCCATTATAATTTTTTTTTTTTTTTTTAAGTTATGAGCGGGTTCGGCCTCGGGTTCCGATGGGTGATGAACCCACCCGAACCCGCCCGCTTTTCCGATCCATCTAAAACGCCGTTTTCCACCCGCCCAACCCGCCAACCCCTTTCAAACCCCCCGAAGCGCAAAAAATAGTGGCGGGTTTCAAACCGGGCTGTTAATAAATCGGAACGTTGTTGCGGTGAGGCAAAATCCCTCACCCATGAGGGTCCAAAATTTGGATATATTACTAAAATAAATGGATGGCTGGAATTTGACACTTAAACCCGTTATTCTCGGTTTCTGAAACAAAAGCCCTTCACCTCGATTTTGCCAATTCTCTGTGTCCAACGAATGTACCTGACTTCTCTCTTTCATCCCCTTTCTCAGACTTAATCAATGTACGATAAGACTTGTCTCTTCCATATTCATAAATAAATGTAAGTATTAGGGTGGGTTACATGCTAATTGTATAAATAATGAAATTGACTGAAAATTTAAGTGCAACTATTGACAATTTTGACTTTGTTTAAGGGAAGTAGCTTTCGTTTTTTATTTTATATATGAAAACACGGCCTCCAACCCAGGTATCCAACGACATGCTGGCTTACACCCCCAAACCCTTCATGCAATTATGTAGTATCCAGTTTGCACCTTCATCTTAGAATTCCTTCTCCGGATTTCATTCCCCCTTCCCCATCAATCTCACACACATAAACAAAGTGTATTTTGCATAAGTTTTTTGATTTTGACTATGTACTTATTACATGTTAAGTTGCATGCAAGATCACTCATGAAAATGATAAATCAAGGATTAAAGGATGGATGACCAAGGACACAAAGCAATGGACAAGGACTAAAGCATCAAGCAATGAAGATCTTATACTTTAGATGCTATTGTAAAAATAGCACATTTGATTTCTTAGGTGAAGCACTTAAATTTAAGAAGAAACTAATTTTTACAAAGGATAATATAAGAGCTCGTCCAATAAAGTGTAACAAGCAGACGTCCAACAAAGTGAAACAAGCAGACGTCCAACAAAGTGAAACAAGCAGACGTCCAATGAACTACTAAAAAGCTGACGTCCAATGAAGTGATAAAAAGCTGACATATAATGAACTACTAAAAAGCTGACGTCCAATGAACTACTAAAAAGCCGACGTCCACTAAAGTGACAAAAGCTCGCGTCTACTAAAGTAACAGAAGGTCGCATCCACTAAAGTGACAGAAGCTCGCATCTACTAAAGTAACAGAAGCTCGCATCTACTAACGTAACAGAAGCTCGCGTCCAATAAGGTAACAGAAGCGCTCGTCTACTGAAGTAACAAGAAGCGCTCGTCTACTGAAGTGGCATATGGAGCTCGTCTAGTAAGGTTACGCTCTTTGGACTTACGAAGTCCTTAATGAGAAGCTCCGTCCACTAAAGTACTAAATGGAGCTCGTCTACTAGCCCATCCCAATGTAAAATCTTAATGGCTAGATGGAAACGGTTATTTTCAAGATGGACGCAAATTCTACAAGAACAATCAGAATCTTATTTCAAGAACGAGAATCAAGAAAACAGATTTTGTTAAATCATATCCAAATCTATTTTAATTGATCCCAACAACTATAACTTGTTTTCTATATAAACATGGATCAAAGGAACACTTTTCAATTACCTTACACAGTCTGAAACTGAAAATATGAAAGATTAAAAAAGCTTCCAAAAGTGCTTCATCTTTGAGATAAAAGTAGGATATTTCTTAGAACTTCAATTTGTATAATCAGACTTTTAGAGTCTTTCTTCTACTCAATTCTTTGTGTGAATTAATGTGATTAAGAGAGGGTATCTCTTAGTTGTTACACAAGGATAGAAGGGATCCTTGATGATTAAGAGAGGGTATCTCTTAGGATTGAACAAGGATAGAAGGGATCTTTGGGTATAGAAAAGCAAGTGTGCTTTTTGGTGTGTTCTTGAGCAAGGAGGTTATCCTTGTGAATGTTGTAATTATTGGATATTGTAATTTCTGGTTATAATGGAGAAAACCACAGAGGTGTGGGACTGGATGTAGGCTTACCAGAGGAGGTAGCCAAACCATGATAAATCGGTTTGTGTGTTCTTCTCATCTCTAAACTCCATACACATATTATATGCACTTGTGTGTTGTGAATGAGTTTAAGAATGCTTGTTAACTTGTATCTTTGATCTGCAATGTGTGTTAAACTTGTCGTTACTTCTTATAATTCTTCTTAACATCATTACTTGTTACATAACCTAATTCTTGGGAATTAAAATTGAGTGAAAACCAATTTTCTTTAAGAAAACTCTGTTTTGCTTTAAATTGTTGAAAAAGTTTTCGATAGCTCAATTCACCCCCCCTCTTGAGATTGTAGCCATTACCAACATACTCTCCCTCACTTGCACTCACACTCAATCTGTGATCAAGAAAATGCCCAAAATCACTTACCCCTATACAATAGATAAGACCATATATATCCTATCAGTTCTAGTTACAGACTCTGTTGCAGAGCAGCTACAAATAACAAACTGATGCAACTAACAGATAACTAACTAACTGAAACAGATATCACATAGCTATTACAAATACACTCATGTACAACACCCATGTACGCAGTCTGTTGTGTTTAATACATCTGTGTACTACATCTATGTACGCCTATTCTAACTGATGCTCTTTGATGATGATCCACCAGACTCTAACAAAAACATATGATTGGAAAGAAAAGGGTTAGAAAAATGATTTTCAAATATATATATATTGAATAAGGATTACCGGAGCCATTCGAAAAAAAAACGTTAATCGTCTGCTAACGTGGCAAGCTAGACACGTTTACTATCAAGTCTTTGGACTTGCTGTATCTAAGAAGTTATTTTCATTTCCTTCTAGTAAGCATTTAGTCCCAAGTCTACTTAAATAAACCAGTCTACTTAATTAAATAAATAAATAAATAACTTTACCAAAACATTGAGTAGCCCGTCTACAAGGGTGGACGCGTATTTTTCTCAAGAAGTCCAATGAAAACTTATCCCAAGTTTCTATTACTTATATTTAAATATTCCTGCATAACTGAAAGCACATGTTAGATTTCAACTAACACTTTGCCAAGCAAATTTAATTCTTTTGTTAACATCAAAACATAGAGATTATTTAATCCAAAACTACTTTGGTTCCAACAATCTCCCCCTTTTTGATGATGACAAAAACTAATTAAATTTGAAAAACAAAGTCTTAGAGAACCTGCAAAGCTCCCCCTAAGACAAAGCATTCAGATAAGTAATCAATAAAAGCATGTGAGACAAACTGCATATAAGCTAATAGATCAATGCAACTGCTTATCACACTTAGAGTATATATGAAGGTACAAATAAGCATCATAGCAAATAGGCAGACAGGAATATCAGAGTAGTTATAAACTAGAAAATAGAATATGCATATGCAGACGAATATGAGCTTTTCAAAACTGACTTTGTATTTATAAAAGAAATCTCTTTTCTTTCCTTTCTCCCCCTTTTTTGTCATCAGACAAAAAGGTAAAATGGAGTGGACCATCATTGTCAGTAAGGAAAACAAATTCAAGGTTAGGCAGGAGGAGGTGGTGGAGGTGGTTGATTCTGAGTTTTCTTGAAATCAGTCAGAAATTCCAGCATTTTGTTCACAAGTTATTTAGGTATTCATTTATAGCCTCGTCCACTTTAGAAAACCAGTCTACTTTATCAATTAAATTATAAATAGTTTAAATAACCTTTGGAAGGGTAATTCTTTGTATGAGTCCAAGCATTGTATACCGTTTATTATTTTGAATATTCCTGCATAAACTGAACTCACTTGTTAAATCTCAACTAACACTTTGCCAAGAAAATTTAATCCTTTTTTTAGCATCAAAACTTAGAGATTATTAAATCCAAAACCACTTTGGTTCCAACAGTCACCTCGGCTAGGAATGCTGACTCTGCTCCCCCCGCACCCTGAGCTTCCTCTTCCTATGTTTATTTCTTCTTTTACGAACTGTTGTATTCGACCTTATTTTAAGGCATATTTTGTAATTATGACTAATTGGCCTTATGGCCTCGATATATGAACTACGATTTTTATATTTCAGTATTTTATTCCTATTATGTTCTTCGTGATTTCCTTTAAGTCATGAGTTTAGACTCTGCTGTCTTACTCATCCCCCCAAGCTCTGGTTCTTTGGTAAGAATGAAGAGCTTACTTAGTGAGCCGAGTTATCCCTGACGGTTGTTGTAAACCGTTTTGGGCTTTTTGGATTTCAGTCCATGTGGGAATTCAGCTTAACGGTCATATCATTTATTCTTTTTCCCCACGTTTTGCCTCGAAACTTTGCAAGTTACGTAATCTTGACTGCTTTGGAAACGCATGCCTCCATTACTATCATGTTTTGAAAACGTGTGTTCATTTAGTGCGCTGGGTTCACTTCATGATCATACATTATTATAAATAGTGGGCTTTTCCCTTTCGTTCTGCTTTACTTCTTCACTTCTTTGTTTCTCCATGCCTCATTTTACTTGGGATGGCGGTGGAACCCTATTTTTCTTGGGTTGCTTTAAAGACTATGTGTTATTGGTAATGGTTAATTGCATCCATTAGTAAGGGGGGTGTGGGTGACTGCATCCGTTAGTATGCGGGTTGGTTTTCCCTGGGGGATTAACTTCTCGGCTATTGGGTAGCAATTCATCCTCCCCGCCACCTGATGGTCAGGTCGGGGTTGGTAAGATAGAAATAATAGGGCCACCCCGGGAATGCCTCTATAGAAGGACTTGAGTCTTCTCCTGCTTGCCGCTTCTTCGGAGCAGATATCACCATCAATTAAGACCAAAGCTTCCTCCCCAGGTGGACTAGTCAGAAGATGGGTTCTGGGGGGGTGTTTGGGTAGGGAATACCATTGTTGTCTTTATCTTCATAGTACTAGGATTTTTGTAACCGATGTAATGTTACTTTCATTAATAAAATGGTTTTTCGTCTTATTGCTCTTGTCTGTAACTATAATTTTAATACCTTTCACTTGCTATGCCTTTTGTTCTATCCTCCTGTCTTGGACTCGGATTTAGAGTTTTGAGACTTAGCTCCAGCTAGGTTGTCAAGATCGTATTCGACCGTCGAGTTCAGGCACGACTTAAAAATTGGGAACTTTATCTTCTACTTTCGAAGCTGAGTTTCACTTTTGAGTTCGGACTCGGCTCCGACTAAGTGTTGAGCTCGGATTTAGCCTTGAGTCCGGACTCGGCTTATAATTTTTTGGACTTAGCCTTGGCTAAGCGTAAGGCTCTAATTCGGCCTTGAGCTCGGACTCGGCTCGTAATTTTACGAACTTAGTTTTGGCTAAGTGTTAGGATCGGATTCGGCCTTGAGCTCGGACTCGGCTCGTAATTTTACGAACTTGGCTTTGGCTAAGTGTTAGGCTCGGATTCGGCCTTGAGCTCGGAATCGGCTCATAATTTTTCGAACTTGGCTTTGTCTAAGTGTTAGGCTCGGATTCGACCTTGAGGTCGGACTCGGTTCGTAATTTTTTGAACTTGGCTTTGCCTAAGCTCGGCTCGTAATTTTTCGAACTTAGCTTTGACTAAGTGTAAGGCTCGGATTCGACCTTGAGCTCGGACTCAGCTCGTAATTTTTTGAACTTAGCTTTGGCTAAGTGTTAGGCTCGGATTCGGTCTTGCTTCATTGAAAGGAGCAGATCCTCGTTAAAACCTCCTCGGTGAAAAACCCTTCTTTTTTCTTACGGGATAAAAACAACAAGGAAGGAAAAAGAGTACTCACTTTTAACATAGAGTTTTAATTGTAATAAAACTTCAGATGGGAAGCATTCTATGTGCGCGGTATGGCTTTCCCTGACAATTCCTCAAATCGATATGCCCCATTGTTTAGGATCTCCACTACTCTGAAAGGGCCTCCCCAATTAGCTGCCAACTTTCCTTCTGTCTTATCCTTCTGTCTTATCCTTCTGTGCTTCACCCTGCACTCTCAGCACTAAGTCCCCCATCTTGAAGCTCCTGGGCCGCAATTTCGAGTTGTATCTCCTTGCTACCCTTCGCTTGGAAGCCTCCTCACGGATTCTAGCTTCTTCTCTCACCTCTTCCACCCAGTCCAATTCTATCTTCGTGCTTTCCTCGTTCAAATTTGGATTGAAGACAACCCTTCGCAAACTCGGGTCGCCCAGTTCTACTTGTATTATTGTGTCGGTCCCATATGTCAGTCTAAAGGGTGTTTCTTTAGTGGTAGACTGAGGTGTGCAGTGACATACTCATAGGATGCTCAGCAACTCCTCGGCCCAGTTTCCCTTTGCTCGGCCCAACATGAAATAGACAACTATAAACACGAGAAGGGGGGTTGAATTGTGTTTATCAGAATTTAAACAAAGTTGAAATCTTTTCGCATACAGAAGCTAGGTTTGGACGATTGGAAGGATACAGGATGGAAGGGTGACTTTTGGCAAACACACCACTTGATAGACGTAAGAAAACTAAAGCAACAAAAGAGTTTAAGGAAAGAGAGATTGACACAGTTATTTATCCTGGTTCACTTTTCAAAGCAAAGAGCTACGTCCAGTCCTTGGCAGCACCAAGATTTATCCACTATAACTGATCAAGTTACAAACTCAAGTATTGTTTGCACACCTAGCCTCTTCAAGATCAAAGACAAATATTCTTTGCACACCTATCCTCTTCAGGCTCAAGACAAGTATTCTTTGTACACTTAGCCTCTTCAGGCTCACTCAAGTTTGTTTGAGAGATTTGGTTTGTAATAAATACAATTTCTCACAGACAGATCTTTCACTAACACTCATAGTGGTTTAAATGTAAAGCTTAGGAAAGTCTGCATAATAACTTCAAATGATTGAAGAATACAGAATGAAAGAGTGAAGATATTAATGTGCAGAGTAATGGCTCTTTAATGCTATGTGTATTCTCTCTTATATGTGATTCATCTTCAATGACTTATGTATTCATGGTCTTCAAGTATTTAGGATCCATTAGAGACATTCCCTCATATGTTGGCTTCTAGCAGAACTTCATTAAATGCAATAGAGTCGTTCTGGGCAGCCATTAATGCAATAGGAACGTTGGTTGTACTCTAACATGAAGGATCATGGCTTTATGCATCGTGATACAGCCATATCAGAGTTGTGCAGAGAGCTTTTTGTACTTTGCTAAGTAAAATTCTCTTTTCGTGTAAGGACCAGAGGTACTAGGGAATAAAGCATGTTGGGAGCATTCTTTAACTGGTCTTTGGTACTAATATCCGAGGTTGCTTGAGAGAGTAACTTCTGACTTTTCTTGATTCTGGTTCTTGAAATAAGATTCTGATAATTCTAAGAGAATTCGCGTTCATAGGATAAGAGCGTCCATCTTGAAAATAGTTGCGTCCATCTAGCCATTTAAGATTTTACATTCGGGCTAGTAGACGAGCTACAAATGCTATGTCATTGGACGGATACTCCTTTAACTGGTTGAACGTAACCTAGTAGGCGAGCTCCATATTAAGGACTCGGCAACTCTAAAGACTTGTGTGGATGAGCGCTTCTGTTACCTTAGTGGACGAGCACTTCTATCACTTTAGTAGACGCGCGCTTCTATCACTTCAGTAGACGAGCGCTTCTGTCACTTTAGCGGATGCTGGCTTTTATCACTTTAGTGGACGCTGGCTTTTATCAGTTTAGTAATGGACATGAGATTCTATCACTTGTGTTGGACGTGAGCTTCTATCACTATGGTGTTGGACATGCGTTTCAATCACTTTCGTTGGACGGATGATTCTATCAAGCGTTGGACGGATGATTCTATTATTTGCGTTGTACGGATGATTCTTACAGTTTTAATCTGCACACTAGATTGACAGGTTAGCAACCAATATGAAGGTTAATTAAATCATTAACCAATGTTTAGTTCTCATCAAAACTTAGAGAAATGCACATCGGACATTTTAGAGACTTAACACAACGTTTTCTTCAGTTCCCCTAGTATGACTTATTCGCTGCTTGATGTGATCAAGGATTGATCACTAAACATTTGAGGATCTTTCTTTGATTTCAAGTGCTAAGAATTCAAGATCAAACACAACTAGAACAATAGAATGAAGCTTGATTCTCAAGTGAGAATCAAGATAAACAAAAAGGAGTAGAAGAGCACAATTATATATGAATTGAAATGACAAGAACAAGAATTAAAGTGCAGAATTTAAATTGCAAGAATTAAAGTACAAACAAAGTAGAAAATGGAATAAGAAGAAGATGAAGGGGAAGGCACCACAATTGAATCATCTTTGAGAAGAAGATTGAATTGATAAGCCAAAGAAGGATTCACCACTTGAATATGGAAATTCAAGATAAGAATCAATGGTTCAACTCATGAACCAAGAAGAGGAGAACCCTCAACTCTCTCTAGAAATCTCAAGTGTGAGAAAACTCAATTGTATTCAAACTTGTAAAATGAATTACATGAGACCTATTTATAGGCGCATCCTACTTGAGGTGCAAGCTAGACTAACTTGAAGTGCAAGTTACTCTAACATGAGGAGCAAGTAGAGCCCTTTTACCTCATCTACCCAAGTGTGGGCTTTGTTTTGGGCCTAATGCTTCCTATTTAGATGCTAATGACCCAATAGGCCCAATTCCTAAACTAGTCTTAAGTGCTTTTGTGAATAAGCACTTCTATTACATGAAGTCTAATCTATACAAAGGTCCTAGTTCCTATATTTATTACATGAAGTCTAGTCTATAAAAAGGTCCTAGGCCCTATGCATAACTAGGTGGTCAATGGCTCAATGCATAAAAGGTTCAAAGTGATGCCCTTTTCATGAAGTTGCCTATGAGACAATTGATTGACCACCATCTTTTTGAGTGTGTCTTGGACTCTTCTAAGCCTTGTCGTTGTCATAGGTCCATGCAAGTCTTCAATGCCAGGTCATTGGCTTTGTGTGTCCATGCCCACATCATCCCTTCCTTCTTGAGGCACATTCGTCCACGAATTGTGTTAATCATCCTGTGTCATTTTCAAAAAGACTGAGATCAGACACATTAAACGTGGCACTCACATTATAATCACCAGTGAGATCTATTTTATAGGCATTATCATTTATTTTCTCCAATACTTGGAAAGTTCCATCACCCCTTCGTGGGAGTTTGGACTTTCTTTGTAAAGGAAACCTCTCTTTTATTAAGTGCACCCATACCCAATCACCCGGTTTGAGTAACACTTTTTTTATTCCCTTATTTACTTGCCTTGCATTGTTCTCCCCTTGTTTTTCAATATTCAATTTTACTTGTTCATGGAGCTTTTTAACAAATTCGGCCTTGGCAAGCCCATCTTGATGCAACAATGATTGGTCAATTGGTAATGGAAGTAAATTAAGTGGGGTTTGTGGATTAAAACCATAGTCTATCTCAAAAGGAGAGTGCTTAGTAGTAGAATGTTGCATATGGTTGTATGCAAACTCAATGAAAGGTAAGCACTCTTCCCAAGACTTTAGGTTTTTCTTGAGGATGGTTCTTAGGAGAGTGGAAAGAGCCCTATTAACCACCTCGGTTTGCCCATCCCTTTGTGGGTGGCAAGTAGCCGAAAAGAGTAATTTAGTGCCAAGCCTGCCCCACAGAGTTCTCCAAAAGTGACTTAGAAAATTTGTATCTCTATCGGATACAATACTTCGAGGAATCCCATGTAGTCTAAGTATTTCCCTAAAGAAAAAGTTGGCTACATGGCAAGCATCATCACTTTTGTGACATGGAATGAAATGGGCCATCTTGGAAAACCTATCCATAACCACAAAGATTGTGTCATTCCCTCGCCTAGTCCTTGGTAATCCTAACACAAAATCCATAGAGGTATCAATCCAAGGAGAAGAAAGACTAGGTAAGGGAGTGTACAGCCCATGAGGCTTACTCTTCGACTTTTCTCTCAAACGCTCAATGCATTTTTTCCATAACTTTTGGACTTGAATTTTCATGTTTGGCCAAAAGAAATGTTCATGCAAAACCTCTAAAGTCTTGTGAACACCGAAGTACCCCATTAAGCCCCCTTGATGTGCTTCTCTTACCAATAACTCTCTAATAGAATGCCATGGCACACAAAGTCTTTTGTCTTTAAAAAGGAACCCTTCACTTGTGAAAAATCCTTTATGTGCCATGGAACCTATTTGAGTGTAAATTGTATAGAAGTCTAGATCATTTACATACAATTCCTTTATGCGATCAAACCCAAGAAGCTTTGTTTCAAAAGTTGATAGTAAGACATATCCACGTTAAAGTGCATCTGCCACAACATTGCTTTTGCCTTGTTTATGTTTAATCACATAAGGAAATGTTCTATGAATTCCACCCATTTGGCATGTCTCTTGTTTAATTTTCCTTGCCCCTTTAAGTGTTTTAATGACTCATGATCACTATGAATGACAAATTCCTTGGGCAAGAGATAGTGTTACCAAACTTTGAGACTTCTTATAGGGCATAGAGTTCTTTATCATAATTTGAATAGTTCAAATGTGCCCCAGCAAGTTTCTCACTAAAGTAAGCAATGGGGTGGGCTTCTTGAAGCAAAACGGCCCCAATGCCTACATTAGAAGCATCACACTCTATCTAAAAAGATTTCACAAAATCTGGAAGCGCGAGAATTGGTTTATTGATCAATTTTTACTTGAGTATATTGAAGGAGTTTTCTTGGCTTTGGCCCCAATGAAATGACACATTTTTCTTTACAACCTCATTTAGAGGACTTCCCAAAGTGCTAAAGTCTTTGACAAATCTTCTATAAAAACTTTCCAATCCATGGAAACTCCTAATATCTCCAACATTTTTAGGTGTTGTCCAACTTTGGATGACCTTAATTTTCTCTTCATCCATTGGCACATCTTGTGCACTAATAACATAGCCCAAGAATACCACTTTAGTGGTGTAAAATGTGCATTTCTCAAAGTTGCCAAAAAGTTGTTCATTCCTTAATACTAACAAAACACACTTCAATTGTTCATGATGTTCATCAAGTGTTTTGCTATATATTAAGATATCATCAAAATAGACAACCACAAATTTACCAAGGAATTCCCTAAGGACATGGTTCATGAGCCTCATGAATGTGCTTGGTGCATTAGTGAGTCCAAAGGGCATCACAAGCCATTCATAAAGTCCATACTTGGTTTTAAAAGCGGTTTTCCATTCATCCCCTTCTCTTATTTTTACTTGATGATAGCCACTTCTTAGGTCTATTTTTGAAAAGATTTGTGACCAATGTAGCTCATCCAATAAGCCATCTAACCTTGGGATTGGATGTCTATATTTGATGGTTATGTTATTAATGGATCTAAAATCTGTGCACATTCTCCATGTACCATCTTTCTTTGGTACTAAAATAACGGGCATTGCACATGGACAAAGTGATTCTCTTATCCATTATTTTTCCAATAATCCTTCAACTTGCCTTTGAATTTATTTTGTTTCTTGTGGATTGCTCCTATAGGCCGGCCTATTAGGAAGAGAAACACTAGGAATTAAGTCCATGTGATGCTCAATCCCCCTCATAGGTGGCAAACCTTTAGGAAGCTCTTTTGGAAAAACATCTTTGAAATCATCCAAAAGAAACTCAAAAGGGTTTTGGCAAAGAAAGAGATGATGTAGAATTTTCATCATTTTTTTTTGTGTAAAGTAAATATATTGGTTGATTGGCCAATAATATTTTCTTGACTTCTTTTTCTTTTAGAAATAAGCATTATTTTCCATCTATTTCTTTACCTTTAGTTTTTTCAAAAACATTTTGCTCACTAGTGCCATTTGCCTTTTTGATATATTTTTTTGATCCTCACAAATTTCTTTAGGAGAGAGGGGTACAAGAGTAAATGAAAGTAAATCTATTAGAGAGGCCATCATGTATGACTTTCCTATCAAATTGCCATGGCCTTCCTAGAAACACATGTCCCGCCTCCATAGGCACCGCATCACATATTACTTCATCATGATAAGAGCCAATGGCAAAACTCAACAAGACTTGTTGGTTCACCAAGATTTCACCCTTTTCACTTAGCCATTGTAACTTGTATGGCCTAGGGTGTGGATTGGTTTTGAGACCAAGTTTGGTCACCAATCTTTGACTAGCCACATTGGTTCAAGATCCTCCATCTATGATTAGTTAACACAACTTTCCATGCACCATGCACCTAGTGTGAAAAATACTCTCTCTTTGGCTCTCATCCTCTTCTTTAACCTTGACTCCTAAGAGTCTTCTCACCATTAACAAGTCTCCTTCAAGTGGGAGAACTTCATATTCACCACTCTTATTATAAGACTCACAAGAAGAGGCACTAGTGACCTCAATATCATCATTACATCTAGAGATCATTGTTATCTTGTTAGGACATTGTGATGCAATATGTCATTTTCCTAAGCATTTAAAACATTTAATGTCTCTAGCTCTAGAAGAAGTGGGGATAGAAGTAGAAGGTTTAGAGTTAGAAGATGTGGACTTGGACCCACCTTTACCAAAACCCTCTAATTGTTTGAATGAGTCACCCTCCTTCTTGGAATTGTCCTTCCAAGATGAATTGTTGTTGTTGAAGAAAGGTTTCTTGAAAGACTTCTTCCTCTTGACTTGAGCTTTAACCTTGATTGAATGATGCACCAAATCTTCTAATTCAACATAGTTGTAAATTTCAACCACATCTTGGCTGTCTTGGTTGAGTCCACTCAAGAACCTAGACATAGTTGCTTCTCTATCTTCTTCTATGTTTGCTCTAATCAATATGACCTCCAACTCTTTGTAATATTCTTCTACACTCATGCTTCCTTGCCTCAATCTTTGTAGCCTATGGTGTAGGTCTCTAGTACAGCTTGAAGGAACATATCTCTTTCTCATGACTTTCTTCATCTATCTCCAAGTACTAATGGGTTCGTCATCATACTTTTTCCTCTTTTTACATAATTGATCCCACCAAATTAAAGCATAATCTTGAAATTCTAAACTTGCTACTTTTAATTTTTTTTTCTTCACTATAATTGTAACAAGAAAATATATGTTCTAATTTGGTTTCCCATTCTAAATAAGCATCGGGATCACTCTCCCATGGAAGCTAGGGATCTTCACCTTCACATTATGAAACTTGTCATCCATGTCATGCCTTCTTCCTCTATGCTCATGTCTAGGTCTCCATCTATCAAATCTAGGTCTTTCCTCATGGTTGTCTTTGGATTGTGATGAACCTCTATGTGAGTTGGTATGCCCTGATCCTTCTTTATTCTCAAGTATTTTCAATCTTTCAAACATTATTTCCATGTGGTTTGTCATTCTATCCAATTTTCTATTCAAGTGCCTTGTTCTTGGTGATGATGTAAGAGAATCTTCAATGTCTTCTTCATGTATGGAAGTCATGGTGCACTTACAAATTCAAAAATTACATTCAAAATTCATCAAATGAAAAATTGCACAAAACAAATGGAGATTACACCAATGAGAACAATTACATCACCAAAAATCAAAAGCATTAAGTACAAACCAAACTAGTGACAATTACACCTAAAGAACAAAGAATTACTAGAAAAATGAAAGTACAAGGACCTCACCACTCACTCACCTTTCACTCAAAGATGGTCACTCGTGTATATCACTCAAGTAGACTTTTACAAGATGATTTCACTCTTGTCTCTTTCCACTCAAGAGTTTCCTCCTCAAGGGATATACAAATTGAAACAAGATTCTCAACTATTAGTCCACAAACAAGTGATAAAGCAACTAATAAGCAAATCAATTTCAAGAGGTCAAGAAAATGGAAAACAACTAATACAAAACTAATGGAGTTTAGAAGACAAGTAAGAAAAGGTTCAAGAAGAATTGCACACTGTGATGTGAAGAAGACAAGTTGAAAGAGTTCAACAAAGTGTAATTCAAATTTAATCAAAGTGTTGGTGAACACTTAATGACCAATGTGAAATGTTCTGCACCAATTTGTGAAGGATCTATACAAATACAAGTATGTGAAATGGTGGCAAGTCTTTTACCTTTTTCTGGAATTTTCGATAATTTGCACTTTTGCCCCAAAACTTTGTATATTTACAATTTTGGCCAACGTTTTCTTTTTACATCAATTTTTTTTAACTTCAGCCACTTGACTTTTACTAATTACAATTTCACAGCAATTACACTTAATTTTTTAATTTACAAAAAGATCCATCAATCATGAACAAATTTGAACATAATTGGTGTAATACTTGGAAATATGAACAATTCAAGTAGTCTACAATAATTTCCAAGTGAAGGAGCACAAATCAAGTAATTAGAGACCTAGATCTTTCATTAAAGTGGATGATAAACACATCATTTCCACAATTTTAATTTCATGAAGATCTATTAGGTTCTAAAAATTTGAAATCATTGAAGCACTTTTGATTAAAATTTGAATCAATCTTACTATTGTGAATTGAAATTTGAATTTGAATTTTGCAATTGTTCAAATTCACAAAGTAAGGAAAATAGATCTATGCTTGAATTTTCAAGAAGCAACCAAAATCACATGTGATGGAAGAGCACATGCAAGAAGTGGAGCCTAAAATTTGAAAGTGAAAATGTGGAGCCAAAAAATTTTCACCAAAAATTCAAGTAAGATCAATTCAAACTCATCTCAAATTCTAGATCCATGACCACCATTGGATTCAAATTACTTTTCATCATCCAATTCATGTGGTAAATGGCGCCACTGCTAATGAATTTTCATTATGAATTTGGCACCAACTCAAAGATCATCATAGAATTTGAAAAACAAATTTGATAAAAAATTCAAAACAATTGAAGATCAAAGATCTAGCTCTAGATACCACTTGATGTGATCAAGGATTGACGACTAAACATTTGAGGATCTTTCTTTGATTTCAAGTGCTAAGAATTTAAGATCAAACACAACTAGAACAATAGAATGATGCTTGATTCTCAAGTGAGAATCAAGAGAAACAAAAAGGACTGGAAGAGCACAATTATATATGAATTGAAATGACAAGAACAAGAATTAAAGTGCAGAATTTAAATTGCAATAATTAAAGAACAAACAAAGTAGAAAATGGAATAGGAAGAAGATGAAGGGGAAGTCGCCACAATTGAATAATCTTTGAGAAGAAGATTGAATTGATAAGCCAAAGGAGAATTCACCACTTGAATATGGAAATTCAAGATAAGAATCAATGGTTCAACTCATGAACCAAGAAGAGGAGAACTCTCATCTCTCTCTAGAAATCTCAAGTGTGAGAAAACTCAATTGTATTCAAACTTGTAAAATGAATGTTCCTGTCGAGATCCGACTTGCCGGAATCTCGTCGTAGAACGTCAAACCAAGAGTGAACAATGGGGGTTGTTTAAGATTATGGCTTGACAGAATATTGTATTTCGGTCCTACGTATCCCAATGGGAATCAAAGCCAGACGTAGTTTTAGGTTCAACCCTTGGCCATACGGTGATCTCAATCCCTTAATCTTATATCTGATGAATACCAGCGAGCAAGGACTCTTCAATAGTCTCTTGGTCGAGCTATTTTCTCTAATACGCTTAAAGGAGAGTCACCGGGGTTAGTGAAAAGTGAGTTTCTCTCTTAGGTTCTCCTCTTTTTATAATAGGATCCCTCAATCTTTAAGAGATCTGGATTTATCTCCTTTTATCTCTTAGATGTGATTTCCTTAATTTAAGGGATATTGTCTCTTTTAACCGGATAAGGTTATTTGAGATAATATTAGGATTATTTAAGGATAATGTCAATATCTTATCCCTTAATTTAAGGGATATTATCTCTTCTAACCAGATAAGGTTGTTTGAGATAATATCAGGATTAATAAAGATAATATCGATATTTTATCCTTCCCGCCTTGGTTGGATCGGGTATCCAAGCTCGGTGGTCGGGTTTTACTCCTCGGCCAGTACACAAGTCCCCACAAGCTTCGACCTCAACGAAGCGTAGAAGTTTTCATGACAGGAGCCGAGCTTGGCTTTAAAATTATCCGAGTTCAGGATTTATTGAGTAAGACTTCTCCCTTTTTTGCCACAGTTCGATGGCCAATCTTCATACATCGGCTAACATTCGAGTTTAGCGGCTTTGGAAAGTAGGCCTAACAATCATTTCTCTTGATTTCCTGGTGGCCGAGCTTGATACCTCGGCCTTACGAGGTTAGAAACTTGGTCTCTTTAGCCTTTCAAGTTGGCAAGGTAAGTTACCGAACATCACACTTCGGTCTACATACATCTTTTACTTCGGTGAACACCTCAGGCGACCGAGCTTCACGTTTCAAGTTGCCGAGCTTTACATTTCGACCAATTCTTAAGTTCAACGGGCTCAGTGGGAGAGTCTAGTAATCATTTCCCTTTGATTGTTTGGGTTTGGTGATCTAGCTTTATTTCTCATCCAATATTTTAGTTTGGTAGGCTCGGTGGCCGAGTTTAACATCTCGACCAGTACATAAGCTCCCCAAGCTTTGAGCTCAGAAGAGCGCAAAAGCTTTATGAAAGAAGTCGAGCTTGTCCTTAGTGTCGATAAAGTATAGAATTTTCATAGATCCTCTTACTTCGACTAATCAAGCTCGGTGGCCGAGTTTCACATCTCGGGCAGTACTCGAGTTTAGTGGTTGAGGTTCACATCTCGGCCAGTAACATGTTCTGAACAGAAGATACTTCATTCTTACCTTTGTTAATAAAAGTTTAGAAACTGGTAGCTGAGATTCAGCTTATCAATGATTCAGGCTCGAACTGATCTTTTGAAAAGTCAATCTCAAACTCGGTCATTAGGAATTTACCTCAGGCTTGTATTTTAGCTGAAATTTTTTATGCTTTCAAGATGCTTATCTTGAGAGTTTGAACTTGACTCACCTTTTTCCGAATGTAGCTCAGTATTTGAAGCTTTTGAGAGCTCTTAACATTTTCTTCGAGTAGCTCTTAACCCTTTCATCTGGTGGATTTTGAAATACTAACTTGACACTTGACCTTGAATGTCATTATTTTTACCGATCTTGAAGGTGTATCTCAGAATAAACTTTCCTAATATCTTTTCCAATTTGTATGAGAAAATAGTTTTCATACAAGTTCTTCATAATAACAATCGAGCTGTAGGCTAAGAGATATCCTTTCTCTGTGATTTCTGAGAATATCCTTCCTTTATCCCCATAAGCACCCCAAGCTCCGAGCTTGAAATAAGCAAAAGAGCTTAAATGTTAACCCGCATATCTTAACACGCTTTTTGGTGTCGAGGACTTTGGATTATGATTCGGGAGCTTTGCTCAGAAATTTGTTTTTTTGTAGAACCAAGTCTTTTCTTGGGTTGTCGACTTACTTGGCCGAGCACTGCTCCAATTTTCGTCCGGAGCCAAGTCTTACTTGGGATTCCAGCTTATTGGGTCGAACACTACCAGGATTTCCTTCAAATATTGGGTCTCTAATATGCTTGATCTGCTGTGGACATTACCTTGGTGCGAAGGTGTTTTGCTCGGTCTAGGATTTTTAGTGCAAGGGAGGAAGCATTGCTCGACCTCGACTATTTTCAGTGCGTAGTGCGAGGGAGCATAGCTCGACCTCGGCTTTTTGGTGCGAGGGAGTAATGCTTCGCCTTGACTTTTTGGGCTTATGCCCATTGTTCTTGGCTAGACAATTTTAGCTCGGGCCCTTTAGTGGATTCTCAAGTTATTAAGCCAGCATACGCTCGGCTTTTACTAGAATAAGGCCCTGACGCGAGCAAGAAAGCCGCGGCCGCTTATGCTCTCCGATTCTCCTCCATTACCCGTGTTTCGAGCCACGAGCTTTCTAATAATGAAAAGCATGAAGGCGGAAGCTGCCCGAACTTTGCGCACTGGGGATGAGCTTGAAAAAGCCATGGCAAAGTGTGAAGAGCAAGCTCGGCTAGTTGGGCAATTGAAAACTCGAAATGTCGAGCTTGAGAAGACCAACTCCTCTCCTCAATCCGAGCTCTCTAAAATGAAATGATTGACTTTCAGAGGGCTGCCAAGGCTTTAAAGGTTTCCCTTGACAATCTTCAGTAGTTTCTTGCTACTATGAAAAAGTCTAATTGCAAGCTTCAGTTCGAGTTGAAGGAAGCTAAAGCCCAGATTACAAGGGAATGCGTTTCTGGGTTCTCGCGTGTTATAAAACAAATCCAGCGCTTTCTTCCTAATTCTGATCTTTCGAGAGCCGGTGTGGACAAGGATTTTAATAAGATGGCATAATGGTTCCTTTGTCCGAGCTCGATGATGAGGAAGATGAGAATAATGAAGAGCAGGTTGTGGGAGAGGAGGAGAACAGAGGAATTGAAGTGGTCGTGATCGAGCCATCCTTGGTTGCTCTTTCGCAAGCTGAAGACACTATTGGTTCCAACCTTGATGGGGTCTTTGCTTATGGGAATGCCCATGAGTAACTAAGCAAATTTTTAAGATATTTTGTACTCTTGGCTATGCCCTATGTACTTTTTCTTTATGAATGATAAAGACTTCATACTTATGGTATTTAACCCAGCATTTGGATTTACTCGGTTAACTTTCCTAAGTTCTTAGTCGCCTTTTGTGCTTGGCGTTTTAATTTGGCCTCGTGAGCTTTTTGAGCTCGGCCCTATCATAGTTAACTATTTCATGTTTTTCTTGCTTACCTTTTTAGGTTCGGCCTTTCGCTTTTAGCTTGGTCGGTCACTTCCATCAGGCATTTCGACTTTAGCTCGATCGATTTTAGCTCGATCAACCTTTTTAGGTTCTTTGTTTACCTTTTTAGGCCCGGCATTTCGACTTTATCTCGGTCGATTTTAGCGCGGTCAACCTCTTTAGGACTTTCTCCTTTTTAGGTTCGGCATTTCGGTTTTAGCTCTGTCAACCTCTTTAGGTATTGGTTTTGCCCTTTTAGGCCCGGCATTTCCACTTTGAGCTCGGTCGATTTTCAACTCAGTCAACCTCTTTAGGCTTTTGCCTTTTTAGGTGCGGCGTTTCGACCGCAGCAAGGTCGATTTTAGCTCGGTCACCTTTTTAGGCTTTTGCCTCTTTAGGTTCGGCGTTTCGACAACAGCTCGGTCGATTTTAGCTGTCACCTTTTTAGGCTTTTGCCTCTTTAGGTTTGGCGTTTCGACAACAGCTCGGTCGATTTTAGCTCGGTCACCTTTTTAGGCTCTTGCCTATTTAGGTTCGGCGTTTCGACAACAGCAAGGTCGATTTTAGCTCGGTCACCTTTTTAGGCTATTGCCTCTTTAGGTTCGGCGTTTCAACAACAGCTCGGTCGATTTTAGCTCGGTCACCTTTTTAGGCTCTTGCCTCTTTAGGTCCGGCGTTTCGACAACAGTTCGGTCGATTTTAGCTCGGTCACCTTTTTAGGCTATTTGTTTTTTTGTGAAAGGAATGAACAAGTAATTAAGAACATGGCCATCACTATGACAATTGGAAGAGAGGTCTATTAGAGAAATCTTCACAAAATTTCAGCAGAGTTTGGCCTCTTTTCTACTTACTATAAATAACCATGCTAATAAGCTATAAGGTTTTTTCAATCAGATTTGACCTTTTTCCAAAGCAAACCATTTCTCATTCATTTGGTTTTTGAGGTTGGAGCGGTGTACGTCATCTACCACAGCTTCGATTACACGCTTCAAGGTCCTTTTTTGTGAAAGGAATGAACAAGTAATTAAGCACATGGCCATCACTATGACAATTGGAAGAGAGGTCTATTAGAGTAATCTTCACAAAATTTCAGCAGAGTTTGGCCTTTTTTCTACTTACTATAAATAACCATGCTAATAAGCTATAAGGTTATTTCAATCAGATTTGACCTTTTTCCAAAGCAAACCATTTCTCATTCATTCGGTTTTTGAGGTTGGAGCGGTGTACGTCATCTACCAATGCATTTTTCCATTTTTGCCTTTAGCATATTGTGCAAGGATATATGGCATAAATCTGGCTCCCCATTAAAGTGGAAGAAACTTTATTAAGGGAATTCCAAAATCTTCGTTTTTAGCATACTTTCATTCCAATAGCTTAGATACTTTGTTAAATATGACCTATTGATTATTGGTTTTATGCCACACGTATGTTCCATCATCTAATTATGCATTAATCAAGAGAGGAAGATAGAGAACAATATCACCTGGAACTTGAGATGTCACATTTGGGAACCTTTATATGAAAGAACTTTCACTTTTCTTTTCCCATGATCTACTCATTCCTTCCTCGGCCAAGACTATGGATGGTGTCCCGAGTCTCTGACATTCCTCCAACACCTCCCTTTTAATGGACTTTTCCATTTTCTAAAACTGATAAACTTGGTTTCGGACAAACTCAACCATGGCATGTCGAGTAAATACGTAAATAATATGATATGATGCTACATAACACAACATCAAAGGCATGGAGCAAAACTTATCAAATCATATTAGATTTAAACTAGATTTAAAGAACAATATCACCTGAGCATTTCGCAGCCTCTAATTTAGGCATTCACTCAAGCTACTATGGCCGAGCTCTCCTAGACCGAGCTATGTTATGATGGCCGAGCTCTCTATGAAACCTTTTTCTGCTCTGGGGTCGAGCTGTGGTGGTCGAGCTCTCTAAGATATCCAAAATCTTAATGGATATCTTAAGGGAATTCCAAAATCTTCGTTTTTAGCATACTTTCATTCCAAAATCTTCTTCAGTTCTCCGAGGCCGAGCTGTGGTGGCTGAGCTATCTAAGATATCTTCCTTAGCTCTCCGAGGCCGAATTGTGGTGGCCGCCGCAACTACTACAAGCCTCGGGTTATAATCTCCATAAGCGTATATCATATACTTCTGAGAATCATTTCAACGGACACTGGGTGTGCTTCACGATAACAAAGTAGTGGAGCTTTCTTTTCTTTTCTTTTTTTCCTATACTTATTTTCCAGAGCATTCATGGATGCCAACAGCTGTGAGTTGAACCCTTTGGATGATTAGAGGGTGATTTTTCCTCAGGATCTGAGGATGGTTTAGACACAGTACTCTCTACACTAATAAACCTGAAGGTCACGACTCGGTCTCCTTGGTGATGTATCGTGATGGTCGAGCTCAGGACGGCGGCGATGATCCTCTCACCGATCGAGTGCACGATCTGGTGTGGACTTCTCAATGGTGCTAGTTCTGGAGCGCAGAGGCTAGCACAGGTTAGTGTTCATCGGCGTCAGACCTTAGATCAGAGTTTGAGGGCATCTAAACAGAAACGAGACAGAGGTCGGTGTTGTGGGAACTCGGGGCGTGTGACACCCAAAATCCGAATCATAGAACCAACTCCAGAGGAAAGCATCATTGCACCAGAGTGTGCCTTCGATGTCGACAACATTGTATTTGCTGGAGAAGGTGGATCATCAAGTATGGCATTGGGCGGTTCACACGGAGAATGATGTTTGGAGGTGGATCATCAAGGTGGATCATCCGACTTGCCGGAATCTCGCCGTAGAACGTTAAACCAAGAGTGAACAATGGGGGTTGTTTTAGATTATGGCTTGACAGAATATTGTATTCCGATCCTACGTATCCCAATGGGAATCAAAGCCAGACGTAGTTCTAGGTTCAACCCTTGGCCATACGGTGATCTCAATCTCTTAATCTTGTATCTGATGAATACCAGCGAGCAAGGACTCTTCAATAGTCTCTTGGTCGAGCTAGTTTCTCTAATACGCTTAAAGGAGAGTCACCGGGGTTAATGAAAAGTGAGTTTCTCTCTTGGGTTCTCCTCTCTTTATAATAGGATCCCCCAATCTTTAAGAGATCTGGATTTATATCCTTTTATCTCTTAGATGTGATTTCCTTAATTTAAGGGATATTATCTCTTTTAACCGGATAAGGTTATTTAAGATAATATTAGGATTATTTAAGGATAATATCAATATCTTATCCCTTAATTTAAGGGATATTATCTCTTCTAACCGGATAAGGTTGTTTGAGATAATATCAGGATTAATAAAGATAATATCGATATTTTATCCTTCTCGCCTTGCTTGGATCGGGTATCCAAGCTCGGTGACCGGGTTTTACTCATCGGCCAATACAATGAATTACATGAGGCCTATTTATAGGCTCATCCTACTTGAGGTACAAGCTAGACTAACTTGAAGTGCAAGTTACTCTAACTTGAGGAGCAAGTAGAGTCCTTTTACCTCATCTACCCAAGTGTGGGCTTTGTTTTGGGCCTAATGCTTCCTATTTAGATGCTAATGATCCAATAGGCCCAATTCCTAAACTAGTCTTAAGTGCTTTTGTGAATAAGCACTTCTATTACATGAAGTCTAATCTATACAAAGGTCCTATTTCCTATATTTATTACATGAAGTTTAATCTATAAAAAGGTCCTAGATCCTATCCATAACTAGGTAGTCAATGGCTCAATGCATAAGAGGTTCAAAGTGATGCCCTCTTCATGAAGTTGCCTATGAGACAAGTGATTGACCACCATCGTTTTGAGTGTGTCTTGGACTGTTATAAGCCTTTCCCTTGTTATAGGTCCATGCAAGTCTTCAATTCTAGGTCTTTGGCTTTGTGTATCCATGCCCACATCACTGCTTCTACCCGCCTGTGGTTTGGGGATGCTCCACTGATGTAACTAAGTGTTTCATCCCCATATTCAAATAGAATTCTTTCAAACCTCTGTCAACAAACTGCATTCCATTGTCTGACACTATTGCCTACGGCAAACCGTGCCTACAGATTATATCCTTCCAGACAAACTTTTGTACCTGCTGTGCAGTGATGGTGGCTAAGGGCTTGGCCTATATCCATTTGGTGAAATAGTCAATACCCACCAATAGGAAATTGACTTACCCCTTGGCGGTGGGAAATTTCCCGAGGATGTCCACTCCCCACATGGTGAAGGGCCATGGAGATAACATGTTATGGAGCACGCTTCAGGTGGCCGTAACGTTGGTATTTATCACACTTTCTTACCCATTCTATACAATTTGTCCTTAATGTGGGCCAGTAAAAACCATCTCAGACCACCCTTACTGCCATTGATCTCCCTCTGGTGTGCATTCCACAAAATTCCTTCATGAATTTCTGCCATCACATACTGGGCCTGCCTTTTAGTCAAACATTTGCGTAGAGGCATGTAGAACCCTCTTCTGAATAATTCCCCATACTCAATGGAAAAGTGACTTGCCCTTACTCTAACTCTTTTGGGTTCTTCTTCATCTTTAGGTTCTATTCCATGCTTCAGATATTCCCAAATAGGGGTCATCCACTCCCTATCTTCTTCCTCACTGGACAGCACCTCATCAGGTAACAGACTTGATTGCTCCAGGGTTTCTTGTATCATTGTTTTCAACATACCCAGCCGATTGGTGCTGGCGAGCTTCGACAGCAGGTTGGCTCTGGCGTTTTCCTCCCTAGGAATATGGTCAATAACAAATTCATCAAATTCTTGAACGAAATTAGTTACCTTATGAAAGTAACGAGTCAATTGAACATCTTTTGCTTGGTAGTCTCCTTTAATCTGCCCAGTGACTAGTTGAGAGTCTGTTTTGCATCTTATTTTCTTTGCCCCCATTTTGTTGGCGAGTCTTAAGCCTGCTAGGAGTGCCTTATATTCTGCTTGATTATTGGAGGCCGGAAAAGCAAACTTTAAGGACTGCTCTAACACTAAATCCTCTGGCCCTTCCTGTATAACTCCTGCTCCACTACCTTTTATAACGATTCGTCCATATACAAGGTCCACCATCCCCCATTATCTTCTACTCCTGGGGCGAGCTCGGCTATAAAGTCTGCCAAATATTGATCCTACATAGCCCCTCATGGTTCATACTTTAAGCCAAACTCTGACAACTCTACTGACCATTGTATCATTCGACCAGTCAGCTCTGGTTTTCTCAATACTTACTTGATGGGGTGGTCGGTCTTCAGCACGATCTGATGGCTTTGAAAGTACAGCCTCAAACACCGTGCCATCACCACTAAAGCAAACGCCAGCTTCTCTATTGTTTGATACCCGGTCTCTGCCCCTTGCAGCACCTGACTTATGAAGTAAACTGGGGTTTGAACCTTCTCCACTTCTTGAACCAGGACCGTACTTACTGCTTCCTCCATAACTGATAAGTATAACAACAACTCCTTGCCGGGATACGACCGGGTAAGTATTGGTGGTGCTGACAGGAATGCTTTGAAACTTCTGAAGGCCTCCTCACATTCCTCATTCTAGTGAAACTTCTTCGACTTCTTCAGTAACTTGAAAAAGGGTTTCCCCCTTTCCGCCAATTTTGGGAGGAAACGGGATAGAGCGGCTAATCGCCCTACTAACCTTTGGACCTCCTTGATATTCTGTGGGCTTCTCATATCTATGATAGCCTGACATTTATCCATATTTGCCTCGATCCCTCTACGGGTCAACTGGAAACCGAGGAATTTTCCACCCTGCACCCCAAAGGTACATTTTTCAGGGTTTAACCTCATATTGTACTTACGTATTTCTTCGAATATCTCCTGAAGATCGTCTGGGTGATCTCTCGGATTATCCAACTTGACCACCATGTCATCCACATACACCTCTATATTCCTTCCGATTTGTTTAGCAAAGACTTTATCCAAGAGCCGCTGGTAGGTTGCACCCGCGTTTTTCAACCCAAAGGGCATAACTTTATAGCTATAGTTAGCCCTTTCGGTCATAAATTTTGTCTTTTCTTCATCAGCTGGATTCATCTTGATCTTATTGTAGCCAGAGTAGGCATCCATAAAACTGAGCAAACGGTATCCCGAGGCTCCGTCTACTAGCCGATCTATACTAGGCAATGGATATGAATCCTTGGGACATGCCTTATTTAGATCGGTGCACATACGCCACTTTTCATTCGCTTTCTTGACAAGCAGTACATTTGCCAACCATATGGTGTATTTTATTTCTCTGATGAACCCGATCTCTAGTAACTTAGCTGTTTCTTCTTCAACTACCCTTCTCCTTTCTTCCCCTAACCTTCTTTTCTTTTGGGCTACCGGTTTAGCCTCTGGATACACGGATACCTTCCATGCAAAGAGATCTATGTTTTTTTCTAAGCACAGAGAGTATCTCTTCCCTCAACTGTGGATCTAGCTGTATTCCGAGTTTTACCTGCTGATCTGGCCGATCTCCAATCTTGAATTTTTTGGACTACTCCATTGGATCTGGTCTTGTGTCTCTCATCTCTTCTCTCGGGTCTAGCTCTACTAGACTCACCGAACTATCTTTAACCTTCTTCCCTTTACTTTCCACTGCAGAGTTTATCTTGGGGACTTCTTCCTTCACCCTGCTTACCTTCAGACTGTCTACATAACACTTCCTGGCTTCTCTCTGATTAGCTCTGACTGCCACGATCTCACCAGAGGTTGATGGGAATTTCATGGTCAGGTGTGGCGAGGAGACAATGGCACCCAGAACGTTCAAGACCGGCCTCCCTATCAAGAGATTATAAGAAGTCGTGGCATTGATGATTAGTTATCGAACCGAGATGGTTCGGGATAAGCTTCCAGTCCCAAATGTAGTCAGCAAGTCGACATAACCCGGTGTATCCACTTGCTCTCCACTGAGAAGCCAATCAATTTATTGTTGTAAGGTTGCACTGAACTTTCTGGAATTCCGAGCTTTTGGAAGGTCGGATAATATAGGATATCAGCCAAGCTTCCCTGATCTACTAATGCCTTCCGAACAGAGAAGTTGGCGATCTCTACTGTTATTACCACTGGGTCGTCCTGGTTTGGACTTACGCCCCTAAAGTCATCATCAATGAAAGTGATGGGCCTTGAAACTTTAGGTGATTTGAAATCCACGGTATTTATGGTTCTTACCGCACGGAGATGTGGTCTCCGAGCTTTCCTTGTTCAAGGACTTGGTAAAAATATCAGCAAGTTGTTTAGTTGTATCAACATATTCAATCTCAATTTCTCTACTTTGAATAAAAGTTCTTATGATAGAGATCATGTTCAAAGTTAATTGTTGCATAGCAAGCAAAACAAATCATTCAAGGCTTCATCAATTTTCTTGGATTCAATTTGTGAAACAAAAGCCGCATATGATTATTCCAAGATTGATCAAATAACTTTAATACAAAAATGTAGACATATTATACAATGATATATAAGTCAACACAAATATTCACAATCATACATTAATAATGATAATTAGAAAACATATTCAATCAATATTATTTCTTTATTGTTACCCATTTTGTGTTTGGTGAAGGCTCTATGTCATGATTCCAATTTTTTCTCTTGACCTTCCACCATACCTACAAAACAGAATTTCATGTTTGTTCTATAGGTACCCAAATCTGTTTGGGTCCTTTTGAGTTAATTACATCAATAGTTCCTTTAGGAACCCATATATAAATAGATTTATTGTATGCTGATTTTCTGTATTGACATGTAGAAGCTGTGTGACCTTTTCTAGCACAAAAGTTGCATTTAACAAATGGTGTGTTTGATGTCTTAGGTGCAGCAAAAATTTTCTTGAAATATTTCTCATGTATCTTAGGTTCATAGCCTATTCCAGCCTTATCATAAACACACTTTTGTTGTCCTAATAAAGCATTCAAGTTATCTCTACCATTTGTGAATTGGCTAAGTCATTTTTCAGTTTTTCAACTTCTTTAGTCAATGTACAACACTTAGAACAATTAGAGCTAGATGTAATCAAGACCTTATTCCTAGCTTCTAGTTCTCTTTCTTTCATTTTCAAGCATGCATAATCATCACATTGTTTAGCAATTATTTTTCTAGATGAGACAAGTTGTTTAGCAATCTTAAGATATTCAGCATGTAACTCATCAAATGCATCTTGCAATTCATCAAAAGTAGGTTGTGAATCAGAATTTACCTCACTCTCTGAATCACTGTTATTGCTGGCCATCAAGCACAAGTTTGCCTCCTCAGATTCAGATTCTTCAGTGGAATATACATCATTATCATCCCAAGCAAGTGCAAAGACTTGGGTGGACGAGGGCTTCTGTCACTTTAATGGATGCAAGTTTCTATCACTTGTGTAGTAGACGTGCGCTTCAATCACTACAAAGTTGGACGGTTTGTTTCAATCACTTGTGTAGTAGACGTGCGCTTCAATCACTATAGTGTTGGACGGTTTGTTTCAAACTTTCAATCACTAGTAGACGAGCGCTTCTACCATATTAGTTTACGAGTGCTTCTACCATATTAGTAGACGAGCGCTTCTACCACTGTAGTGGACGAGCGCTTCTGCCACATCAGTGGACGAGCAGAATTAAAATCCTTTATAGATGCGTTCTTAAAACTAAGTAGATGGCTATATAAGTTCTATATGTTTGCTACCTTGAATATATGATTTAATGCAATCTGGACCACGATGAATTTATTTCAAACAATTGCTTATTTAATTCAAAGAATATATGTCTTTTACCTTGATGCTTCTTTTGTATAAAATCTTTATCTCTTGGATAAAAGAACATCGAAACCATAAACTATCAAAATACACTGTTGTAAAGATCAAATCAAGTACAAAGATGGTAAGTCAGAAAGCATTTAATGCTAAAGTCTAAACGGATACAATTTGAAGACTGTTGAAGAAGATCTAGACATAAAAGCACTTCTCAATGAAGCATATCAAATTATCAGTCTCAACGGATCCAAGCATTTAATGCTAAATTCTAAATGGATACAATTCAAAAGTAACCGTTGAAGAATTACAAGAGAAGAAGAAGGTCACTATATAAGTAGAAGACCTCAGATACTGAAAATAAAAACTCTGGCCTAAAACAACTTTTGCGAGCTCAACATTTGCCAATACAATTCTTGAGTAGACAAGCTCTTATTCTTTCATTCTTTCAAAAGCAAAAGTCTCTAATTTATTAGTTTGAATATTGTTGTAATATTCAACTGATCTTAAACTGTCATACTCTCACACTTAGTGAGTTAAGAAGATCAACTTTAAATCTCTGTGATAGAGTGAGAGCCTGAAGAGGCTTGGTAAGAAAGGAATACTTAGAGCCTAAAGAGGCTTGGTAGAGAAAGAATACTTGTAGCCTGAAGAGGTGTTGAATACTTGTAAAGCTATTGGATTATAGGGGAGAAAAACCTTCAGGTAGAAGGGACTGGACGTAACTCTTGGTTGGAAGAGAGTGAACCAGGATAAAACATTTGCGTGAATCTTCTAAACCCTTACCTTTTACAGTTTTTGTTTATACTAACTTTGGGGTTCTGAATCTGAGTTTATGATCTTTTCAAAAGCGTTTTCCTGTTTGTGTGTTGTTCTCACTGTTTTGCTTGTAAAAGGTTTGAGAAAAGACTTTTTCGAAAATCTGTTAAGAAACACAATTCATCCCCCCTTCTTGTGTTTCCCTGTGTCAACTTCATGTAGCATCGATTACAGAAACAACACATTCTTCTGAGATTATCATTTAAGCATTGCCGTTTACGTCAAATATCGTTGATTTTTTCTTAATAAGGGGTAAGGACTAAGGATCATACCCTGATCTCTTAGACAACTCTTTCTCATGTCCCAAGCTCTTTACAACATGAGCTAACTAGAGTTGTCAAAATGAGTTCGAAATATCGATCCCTTGAGCCAATCTGACTCACTGGTTGGTTTGGTTGAACAAAACGTGGTTCATTTGAATCCAGGTTATTTTGACTCGGTTCACCTAACCCGCGGGTTAAAGGGTTCAACCCGATTTGAGCCGTGTTGGCTCATA
The DNA here is from genome assembly GCA_030762895.1 of Sophora flavescens. NCBI lineage: Eukaryota > Viridiplantae > Streptophyta > Magnoliopsida > Fabales > Fabaceae > Sophora > Sophora flavescens. The sequence continues at coordinate 63,380,478 of CM061062.1, read as the reverse complement.
ACGTATGAAACAATTTTTTAAAAAAATAAAAAATACCAAAGAAAATCTCTGGAAAGCAAACTGAACAAACACAATATTTTGTTAATTTTTTTTAAATATTAGAATATGAAAAAAAAAACTTCAAATGGCCTAAATGATGGAATTCTTTGTAAAAAAAAATCATATAAAAGCAAACTTAACAAACAATTTTTTTTTGAATTTTTTAAAAATACTGAAATACAAAAAAATTTGAAAAATGACCTAAACGATTGAATTTTGGATCATGAGGCAGTTATCTCGAAGTACTCTTAAAACATGTACCAAAAATATTTTTTAAAAATAAAAAACACCAAATAAAAATCTCTGCAAAATCAAACTAAAAAATTTTGGATTTTTTTAAAATAGTAGAATATGAAAAAAAAATCCATGATAAAAAAATACAAAAAAAATCAGTCCAAGTGACCTAAATAATGGAATTTATGATCCGGAAGCAGTTGTCCTAAAGTACTCTTGAAACACATACCAAAAAGATTTGAAAAAAAAATCAAAAATGCCTCATAAAATCTCGAAAAAGCAAATTGAACAAACACAATTTTTTGGGATTTATTAAAAATAGTCAACTAGGAAAAGAATTTAGAAAAGTGACTTAAACGATGAAATTTTGCATCTGAAATCAGTTATCCTGAAGAACTCTTGAAACACATACCAAAAAACATTTTTTTAAAAAAAAAAACCACCACAAAAAATTTCTAAAAAACAAACTGAAAAAAAACAATTTTTTTGTATTTTTTAAAAATAGTGGAATACGAAAGAAATTTGAAAAATGTCATAAACGATGAAGTCTTCGATCTGGAGGCGGTTTTCCGGAAGTACCCTTGTAACATGTACCAAACAATTTTGAAAAACAAAATTCAAAAACACCATAGAAAATCTCTAAAAAACACAAAAAAAAAATCGTGAAATGCAAAAAAAAATCAGTCCAAGTGGCCTAGAAGCAAACTGAACAAACACAATTTTTTTGATTTTTTTTAAATAGTGAAATATGAAAAAAAAAAATGAAGTTACCTAAACGATGGGATTTTAGATCTGGAGGCAATTATCCCAAAGTACTCTTGAAACACGTATCAATTTTTACAAAAAAAAAAATCAAAAAACCATAGAAAATCTCTGAAAAGCAAACTGAACAAACACAAATTTTTTTTTTTGGATTTTTTAAAAAAAATGAAATCCGAAAAAATAGTCCAAGTGGCATAATTGATGGAATTTTGGATTTTAAGGTGACCGTCCTGAAGTAATCTTGAAACACGTACCAAATAATTTTATAAAAAAAAACAAAATACCACTAAAATCTCGAAAAAGCAAACTGAACAAACACAATCTTTTTGGATTTTTTTAAAATAGTGAAATACGAAAACAATTCTCATAAATTTTTCAATAACTGGGTCTATTCATTTCATTCCAAAAATTTAAAATACCATGCATTACATTAATTTCGAGCCCAATACTTAGCAAATTATAAATAAGGTTAAAACTTCATATTTGTTATGAAAAATGTGTCAAATATGGATGGATGTCCATTTAGTATTGTAACCTCCATTAGGAAAAGTTTTATATCAAGTTATTGCATTATAAATATATCATTATGTATAGGCTTTCAATAGTTTTGGGTGGTTACAAGTCCTATGTCCTATAAATAGGACTCATGTATCATTGTGAAGTTTGCACATTGAAGAGTATGATACAAAGACTCTCTCATTCTCTCCTCTCTTCTCTATTACTCTCTTATCTATTCTTCTTAGTTTACGTATGCATTGCAAACTTCTGGTTTACAATCAACATGTCATTCAACCGTACTCAAATCTATTTGAGTTGATATAATGCATAAGCATAATTTATAAAAAACTTCTATCCAAATAAAACAATATAGTAGATATTTTAGAGATTGGATTTACCTTTTGTAAAAAGAGAAGAGTTTTCTCCAATTTATTCATGGGAGCTCATGTCCTTGTATAGTACTTCAAACATCAACAAGGAGAGTGATTACACCTTTCAATATAATACACAATCATGTACAATGGTTACAAAATAAGTGCAATAGTTACAAAAGAATAAAGTATACTAAAAGTTATAACCAATGGTACCTTTAGTATTACCATATACCAAAGTTTATCATTTATATATAAAGATTTGGGATCACAAAATTTTCTTCAATGAATAAAATTCTAGAAACCATATCATATATATATTTTATTTAAATACTTATAACTAATTAACAAATAGGAGAAAATGTGTATATGTGCGTCTAAAATCACATTAAAACACAATGAAATGGATCATTTCAAGAAAATAATTCAATTAATCAAATCATCAATCAAATAAAAAAAATTCTCAAAAATATTTAACAAAATAGATATACCCGAATGCATGTTATTTGTAAGAACATGATCAAATAAGATAACAGGTTACAAAATCTTTATTATTAACTCATTTAGAAAATTAATACCATTGATTGTAAATATTTAAATTATTATCTACCAATTTTAAACTTTAACTTCAACATAAAATATTATCGAATATACATAATACTAAAATAATACATATCCTCTCCAGATTTTATCTAAGACTGCCCTTGTATGTCAGAATGTTTTTACATTAAGCTATATTTAATTGTTTTCATATTTTAGTATAAAAATTTAACTCCAATGCCATACAAATATGTAAATTATTATTAACTCATTTAGAAAATTAATCTCGTTGATTGTAAATATTTAAATTATTATCTACCTATTTAAAACTTTAACTTCAACATAAAATATTATAGAATATACATAATACTAAAATAATACATATCTTCTCCAGATTTTATCTAAGCCTGCCCTTGTATGTCAGAATGTTTTACAATAAGCTATATTTAATTATTTTCATATTTTAATATAAAAATTTAACTCCAATGCCATATAAATATGTAAATTATTATTTACTCATTTAGAAAATTAATCCCGTTGATTGTAAATATTTAAATTATTATCTACCTATTTAAAACTTTAACTTAAACATAAAATATTATAAAATATACATAATACATAATTCTAAAATAATACATATCTTCTCCAGATTTTATCTAAGCCTGGCCTTGTATGTCAAAACGCAACAACTATTATGCATTTAGAAAATAGATCAAACTGAGCAAAACCAAAAAATCAACTAAATTCTTGAATGAGCTTGGTAATGATTACAATGTTTCATTGATGAGAAATAAAATATAAGAGGAAGTAAAAACAAAGAATTTCACACATTTTACTTTCAAGTTCAATGTTCAATAGTTTTGACTTCGAAAATGATATTTTACAAAGAAACTGATAACTCTGGTTCTGACTTTATCATTTGTCGTAGGAGAAACTTAGATTCCTTCCAGTTTCCATCTTTGCCAAAGAAGCACTATGGTCTGAACAAAAGCTGGACATATTTGGAAGCATTCCATCCTCAACCATTTCTTTGAGTAGCCTAAAATCCCTATAAGAGTTCCTTCTTTGCAATAACCATGAATCATCATGTTATATATATAACACTGTTTGGTTCCAAGTGCAGCTCACCCAATGATTTGACGACTTTTGATGCTTCTTTCATTAAGTCAAAATCAATGTATTAGACATTGTACGTGCAAGCATTTGATACACAACCATATTTCTTCTCTAAAGAATGTATCTCAAATGCTTTCTCCAATTTGATATGATGAAATAGCAATATCCTACCTTCTCTTTCTATTCACCTTTAAACCTCACACCCTTCTTCCAAGTAAATAACCAAATTAGAAAAAGTTATCAGACCCGTAAATAATCCAATTTGATTGTAATACGCGACTAATCCCATGTTGAAAATAGTAGCAGGATCCGCTAACCCAGTTTTGGCTCTTACCCTTGTAGACAGAAACATGAAATACTATAGAATGGTGTGAGAATGTGAAATAACTCATGGAATAGTGAAAATGTGAAAAGATAAAAGGCTGCAAAGGAGAAAATTGGGAGGCAACTGTTATAAGTAAAACTTGAAGCGAGAAAGAGAACATGTTGGCTGGATTTTAAAACATATGTCAAGATTGTAGTCTTTTAGCACATTAAGATTGAAATGGTGCTTTATAGCTAGGTTGAGTTTGTCCACGTTGAAGGTTGAAGATGCCATTGTAGAAGATCAAAGAGCTTAGGGTTTTGAGTGCAGAGAGAGGTAAAGAGAGAAAGATAGCTCGAGAGATTATGAAAGCGTAAAGTCTTTCTCAGAGGGAAAAGGTTTCTTTTAAAAGGATCTTGAATATCAAAAGGTTTTTAAAAAAACTTTTGATATGACATGTCATAATGATAAAACGGCGTTGGTAACTTGGGACCATAAAAAGGTCTTGATGGGATTGATGAGAGTTGCTGACTTAGCAAGGAAACAGAATAGTTTTTATATAAAAGTGTTCAAGAACAAATTAATATAAGCAATAAATGTGTTCAAAGACGAGTCCACACAAGGCTAAGAGTGGACGTGCAAAGACATAGGTAGTGGACGCGTAGAATCCACTTGCTCTGGACGTGCAGAGAGAGCATGCAATGGACGATCAAGTTAACAATAATTATACTAGCTCAATCCACATACAACATATTCAAATGCTTTCTTATAAAGATAAATCTGTCCTCAGCAAGAGGTTTAGTGAAGATATCTGCCTATTGGTGGTCAGTATCTACAAATTGAACATCAAACACACCTTTTTGCACATAATCCCTAATAAAATGATGTTTGATTTCTATATGCTTAGCTCTAGAATGCAATATTGGATTCTTAGATAAATTGATTGCAGCAGTATTGTCACACATAAGTGGAATACTACTTACAAATACATTGTAGTCCTCCAATTGGTGTTTGATCCATAGAAGTTATAAGCAGCAGCTTTTAGCTGATATGTATTCTGCTGCAGCAGTTGATAGAGCAATGGTACTTTGCCTTTTGGTTGACCATGATACTAGGTTAGCTCCAATGAAGTGACATCCTCCACTGGTGCTTTTTCTTTCAATTCTATCTCCAGCATAGTCAGCATCACAAAAGCCAACTAATATGTAATCATCATTTTTCTTAAAGCACAAACCCAGATTAGTAGTACCTTTTAAATATCTAAATATTCTTTTAACTGCAGAGAGATGGGACTCTCTAGGATCAGATTGAAAACAAGAACATAAGCAAACACTGAACATTATATCAGGTCTAGACGCAGTCAGATATAAAATAGATCATATCATACCTCTATATACCTTTTGGTCTACCTTTTTCTCTTTATCATCATTGTTCAGTATTGAAGTGGAATGCATAGGGGTATTCACCGGTTTGTAATCATCCATCTTAAACTTCTTTAGAAGTTCCTTTGTATATTTAGTCTAATGGATGTACACCTCGTCCATAGACTGTTTAACATGAAGTCCAAGGAAGAATTTGAGTTCTCCCATCATGCTCATTTCAAATTCTTTCTGCATTAACTTAGAGAATTCCTTGCACAGAGATTCATTAGTAGCACCAAAAATGATATCATCAACATAAATCTGTACTATAATGAAATCTGACTTAATAGACTTTCTAAATAGAGTTGTGTCTACTTTTCCTCTGTTAAAAACATTTTCCATTAGAAACGTACTTAACCTATCATACCAAGCTCTAGGAGCTTGCTTAAGTCCATACATTGCTTTCTTAAGCTTATAAACATGTTCAAGGTGATTTGTATTTTCAAACCCTGGAGGTTGCATGACATATACTTCTTCATTAATAAACCCATTTAAGAAGGCACTTTTAACATCCATTTGAAAAAGCATAATATTATGATGTGCAGCAAATGAAAGTAATATTCTAATAGCTTCTAGCCTAGCAACAGGTGCAAAAGTTTCAGTGTAGTCTATGAAATAGACAACTATAAACACGAGAAGGGGGAGGGGGTTGAATTCTGTTTATCAGAATTTAAGCAAAGTTGAAATCTTTTTGAAAACAGAAGCTAGGTTTGGACGAGTGGAAGGATACAGGATGAACAGGTGACTTTTGGCAAACACACCACTTGATAGACGTAAGAAAACTAAAGCAACTAAAGAGTTTAAGGAAAGAGAGATCGACACAGTTATTTATCTTGGTTCACTCTTCAAAGCAAAGAGCTACGTCCAGTCCTTTGCAGCACCAAGATTTATCCACTATAACTGATCAGGCTCCAAGACAAGTATTCTTTGTACACCTAGCCTCTTCAGGCTCAAGACAAGTATTCTTTGCACACTTAGCCTCTTCAGGCTCACTCGGGTTTGTTTGAGAGATTTGGTTTGTAATAAATACAACTTCTCACAGACAAATCTTTCACTAACACTCAAAGAGTGGTTTAAATGTAAAGCTTAGGAAAGTCTGCTTAATAACTTCAAATGATTGAAGAATACAGAATGAAAGAATGAAGATATTAATGTGCAGAGTAATGGCTCTTTGATGCTATGTGTATTCTCTCTTCTCTGTGCTTCATCTTCAATGACTTCTGTATTTATGGTCTTCAAGCATTTAGGATCCGTTAGAGACATTCCCTCAGATGTTGGCTTCAAGCAGAACTTCATTAAATGCAATAGAGTCGTTCTGGACAGCCATTAATGCAATATGAACGTTGGTTGTACTCTAACATGAAGGATCATGGCTTTATGCATCGTGATACAGCCATATCAGAGTTGTGCAGAGAGCTTTTTGTACTTTGCTGAGTACAATTCCCTTTTCATCTAAGGACCGGAGGTACTAGGGAATAAAGCATGTTGGAAGCATTCTTTAACTGGTCTTTGGTTCTGATATCCGAGGTTGCTTGAGAGAGTAACTTCTGACTTTTCTTGATTTTGGTTCTTGAAATAAGATTCTGATAATTCTAAGAGAATTCGTGTTCATAGGATAAGCGTGTCCATCTTGAAAATAGCTGCGTCCATCTAGCCATTTAAGATTTTACATTCGGGCTAGTAGACGAGCTCCAAATGCTATGTCTTTGGACGGATACTCCTTTAACTGGTTGAATGTAACCTAGTAGACGAGCTCCATGTTAAGGACTCAGTAAGTCCAAAGACTTGTGTGGACGAGCACTTCTATTACCTTGGTGGACGAGCGCTTCTATCACTTCAGTAGACGAGCGCTTCTATCGCTTCAGTAGACGAGCACTTCTGTCACTTTAGTAGACGCTGGCTTTTACTTTAGTGGACACTGGCTTTCATCACTTTAGTGGACGCTGGCTTTTATTTTAGTGGACGCTGGCTTTCATCGCTTTAGTGGATGCTGGCTTTTATCACTTTATTGGAGGCCCGCTTTTATCACTTATGTTGGACGTGCGCTTCAATCACTACAGTGTTGGACGTGAGCTTCTATCACTTGCGTTGGACGTGAGATTCTATCGCTTGCGTTGGACGGATGATTCTATTATTTAATCTGCACACTAGATAGATAGGTTAGCAACCAATATGAAGGTTAATTAAATCATTAACCAATGTTTAGTTCTCATCAAAACTTAGGGAAATGCACATTAGACATTTTAGAGACTTAACAGTCTATACCTTCTTCTTGAGAGTAGCCTTGAGCAACAAGTATTGCCTTGTTTCTCACAACCTTACCATCTTCATCAAGCTTGTTTCTATAGACCCACTTTGTTCCAGTGACTGACTTGTCTTCAAGCAGGGGTACAAGCATCCAGACTTTACTTCTCTCAAACTGATTTAGCTCTTCTTGCATAGCAAGAATCCATCCCTCGTCCAGTAGAGCTTCGTCCACTGACTTTGGTTCACATTCAGAGACAACAGCGGAATCACTTTGTTCTCTGAAAGTTGACCTAGTTCTTAGCTTGTCATTGGGGTCACCAATGATTTGATCTTGAGGATGGTAATTTCTGAAATACAAAGATTTCTGAGCATTTTCCTATTGAGAGGTAGAAGTTTCAGGTTGTTGTTGAGAAATGTCGTCTACTTGGATATCAGTCTTGATTTCTGGTTTCTCTCCTGAAATGTTTAGATCAAGGTCTGCAAAAGCTTCATCTAGCTCTGATAGATCCTTATCAGGCTGTTTGTCATCAAATTTCACATGAATACATTCTTCTACAACTAAAGTTCTAGAATTATAAACTCTAAAGCCTTTTGAAGTTTCAGAAAATCCTAGAAGGATTCCATTATCTACTTTAGCATCAAATTTACCAAGTTGATCTTTTGTATTCAAAATATAACATTTACATCCGAAAGGGTGAAAGTATGAAATGTTGGGTTTTCTGCCTTTCCACAATTCATAAGGAGTCTTATTCAGAATAGGTCTAATGTATATTATGTTCTGAATATAGCAGGCAGTGTTCACAGCTTCAGCCCAGAAGTGCTTAGGGATAGAATTGTCATTGAGCATAGTTCTAGCCATCTCTTGAAGAGATCTGTTCTTTCTCTCTACCACACCATTTTGCTGTGGTGTTCTTGGTATTGAGAAGTTGTGTTGAATACCACTTTCTTCACAAAACTCATGGAATAGCTCATTGACAAATTCTCCCCCATGGTCACTTCTAATTAAAGCTATATACATGCCTTTTTCATTCTGTACACGTTTGCAGAATACATAAAAGACCTTGAATGACTCATCCTTGTGAGCAAGGAACATAACCCATGTCCATCTAGTGTAGTCGTTTACTACGACAAGACCATATTTCTTTCCATTGATAGAGGCGGTCCTTGTTGGACCAAAGAGATCAAGGTGTAGCAACTCTAGTGGTTTGTTGGTACTAACAACATTCTTAGATTCAAAGGAACCTTTATTTGTTTTCCCTTCTGACATGCATCACAGAGAGCATCAGATTTGAAACTACGATTTGGTAGTCCTCTTACAAGGTTATGCTTTTTCAGTTTTGAGATTAATCTCATACATTGGTCTCAGAAGAAGACAAAAAGGTCCTTCATCTACCCGCCCGCCTCTCAACAAAATACACCAAAAGAGAAAAGAAGCTCACAGAGGCACACCCTAGCAGACACATCCGATCGATCCACACCATCAGAGTGATGTGGGCGCCTGGAACTACCCTCTCCCTCGTTGCCCATGGTAGGATCCTCTGTAGATAGTGTTGTGACCGTTAGTCCGGCCAAACTATCGTCCCCGTCTTGCTACTGCTGCTCATCTACCATGCCGATATACATACACAGAAAGATAGAGAAAGAAAGGAGATAAGTAACTAATCATCAGCATAAAAGGGGTTGGGGTACAGTACAACATGTTATCAAACAACACAGATGTGCAATTTGTGTAACAGCCCGATTTTTTGATACACTGTATTAACGGTAAAGATATATTTATTTATATTTTTATCTGAGACTTAGGAAATGATTTTAGAGAAAACAAAATCATATCTAGAACATACTCTATGGTAGGAAACTCTGGCTAAAATTTGGGTTTAAAACTCAGACAGAAATGGTCTGCGTTTTTACATGACGGTATAATATAACGGCAGAAGACCCTAATTTGGCCCGAAACTGAAAATTGTAGATTTTTTTAAATTTTTTCCGTGAGGAATTATACTTTCCAACTTTCTGATCAGAAATAAAATATTAGGTTTATTCGGACGAATTTTGGTAAAAGTTCGGACGGAAAATAGTCGGTGTTTTCACTGACAACAAGATTTTAATGATCAGAAAACCTAATTTTGACTCGTGAATGAAACGGTTAATGTTTAAAACATGTTTCCAACGAGTTTGGTTATTTTTAAAATTTTCAACCAAAAACGAAATGTTATGCTTTTATTCGGACGTATAACCCTAATCGGGAAACCGACGGAATCGGCAACGGAACTGCAGAGATAGAACGGGATACCAGAGGAGCTGAGCTATGGAATTATTCATCAATAATTTATGAGGCAATAATGTTAGGAATAATGAGTTTTAAGGTGAACTGACCAAAATACCCCTAAGCTTAACCTAACCTATTCTAGTTAGATTTTAACCATGGTTAAGGCAAGTTAGGTTAATTCTACCTTCCATGAATTCTTGGCCACATACTTTTTTAACCATGATTACTAATTAACCCTAGTTAAGTTATTATTAACTATAGTTAAGTTATTATATTATTTTCTAACTTAACCTTGATCCTACTGAGATGATACCCTCAACAGTGTGTTGTATTATGTGTAAAAACATATGTGTGTATTCGCATTATAAATATGGTGTACTGTTTTTTTTTAATTATCCAAAGTTATATGCTTACTAACTTAAATTTTTAATTTTTACGTATTTCCATGGTAAGCGCGAGATTAAGAAATTAATTAATAAAGTTTTAATCTAATAACACAACGGGTCACAACAGGGTGTCTAAATTAGCAACCATCTCTCGAGTCATTCCTTTACAAACATCCTCAATCCATATCTAGGATCAAACCCTCAAAGGAGTCTCAATCCTCTTTGTAACAGCCTGTTTTTATTAATTACACTGTTTTAGCAATAAAAATATATTTATTATATTTTTATTTGAGACTTAGGAAATGATTTTGGAGAAAACAAAATCATATCTAGAACCTACTCTACGGTAGGAAGCTCTGGTTAAAATTTTGGTTTAAAACTCAAACGGAAACCGGTCTGCGTTTTTTAACTGACAATACAATTTTATACTGACAAAAAACCCTAATTTGACCCGAAAACTGAAATTTGTAGATTTTTTTATATTTTGTCCGTGAGGAATTCTACTTTCCAAATTTCTGATCAGAAATAAAATATTATGGGTATTCGGACGAATTTTGGTGAAAGTTCAAACGGAAAACTGTCGGTGTTTTCACTGACAGTAAGATTTTAATGATCAGAAAACCTAATATTGACTCTTGAACAAAATGGTTTATATTTAAATCATATTTCCAACGAGTTTGGTTATTTTGAAAATTTTCAACCCAAAACGAAATATTACGCTTTTGATCAGCCGTAAAACCCTAATCGGGAAACCGAACGGAATTGCAGAGATAGAACAGGACACCAGAGGAGCTGAACTATGGGATGACTCATCAAGAATTTATGAGGTAATTAATGTTAGAAATTATGAGTTTTTAAGTGAAATGACCAAAATGCCCTTTAAGCTTAACCTAACCTATTCTAGTTAGACTTTAACCATGATTAAGGAACCAAGGTTAGTTTATGTGGACAAGGAGCAGCCACATCACTCAAATAATGTGAGCCACATATTTATTAACTATAGTTAGCAAAATAACCTTAGTTAAGTTAATTATTAACTATGGTTATCATATATTAATTAAATAATCACAAAACCCATTAATATAATTCTAATGAACCAAACAAGGCCTAATTCCTACCCTATTTAACCCCTCAAAACCGCATCTAGCCCTCCCCTTTCACTCATCTTCTTCATTTTCTTCATTTCTTCACACTTAACACATAAACTCCATTGTTGATCTTCAAGAGCTCTAAGTGATTTCCATTATCAAGCTTGCCAAGATCATCATCAATTCTTCTTTTACTCTCTTAACATAGGTAACATGATCATCTCCTCTCTTTTAAAGCTCTTGTTCTTCATATTCTTGAGTTTCCATTTCTTAGATCTATAACTTTAAAGAATTATAGAAAATGGTAGAAAGATCATAAAAATGTGAAACCAATTTCTATGATCTAGATACGATTCCTACCTTCATTATCCAAAAGCAAGTGATCAAAATCAATTTCTTTCCTATTGAACCCTATTTGGTCGAACCTATGTAGTAAAATGGATTTGGTGTTTTGTTGTTTGTTTTGAAAGTTAGTATTTGATTTAAGTTCTATAATACTTGTATAGCTTAAATCCAAGAGTTTAGGTTCAACAAAAATCCCTAGCTTAGATTCCTATACATGGCCGAAACTTAGTAAAATGTGAGGTTGGAATATTTTGTTCATGTTTCCAAGTTATGGTAATTTATCTAGGCTACCTAGGACCTAAGTAACTAGTATCCAAAAGCTTAGGTTAAGAAAAGAACCCTAACCCTCATTTGAATTGATTGGCTGAATCCAACAAAAATGGTTAAGGGAGGATTTATTGAATTAATTGTTATTATGTTGTTTGAATGAAGGAGGAATTGGTAACGTGTGGCGGGATAACGAGGAATGTCAATTTCGAAATTCCAGTGATAACCCAGGTGGGGGAAAGAATCAACCTATCGTCGGAATCGATAAGTAGTAGATTATATGATAATTGTGTATGGCGACATAAACCCTACTAGTAGTCGAGTAATCGACAAGACCAAAATCACATTGAAAACCTTTTCTGTAAAATCAATGGTGATTCGGGGATTGCAGGTTTATCGGCATAGGTTAATTTTGTGATATTAAGATGGAGAATGTCTGTCACGGCCGTGATGGTTGTTATGGCCAGGCCGTGACAGGTTCTGACTTGTAGAATTCTTGGATTTTATGCCTGTCACGGCCGTGATGTCTATCACGGCCAGGCCATGACATAGTCCGACTTGTTGATTTGATTTTTGTGATAAATTACTTTATGTGATAATGTGATATTTGAATATTTCTTGATGTTATGCATGATCTGCCTGGTTTTTAATATTGTGCTTAGTGAATTGTAAGCAAAGATATTCGGGAGATAATTGTTAGGGTGTGGGAATAATGGTGATTTAGAGGTGCCTAACCTAAATGAATTATTTTAAAGAGGTATTGTGACATAGAGTATAAGTTGAGGCTTTGATGAAAGGTTAAGGCACTAGGATGTTGTTACAATGGGTTGGTGAGATTCATGTGTTGGTGTTGTTGTTCACAACCATGTATTGGTAATATAATACATGAGGTCATGAGTTCTCGCTAGACCGTTCCACCTTAGAAATAGGTTGTGCAGCTATAGTGTCATTGAATTTCATTGAGCACCCCCGGGAGTGGAAGGGGTGTGCACCTGGAGCATCGTGCAGCGACCATGGAAGAAAATGTGCACCGGGAATTTGGAACCTGTCGCTTGAACATTTGACTGACATTCCCCATGAGGAATGCATGAAGGAAATGGTAGTAGCCACGTCAGCATAAAGTGTTAGATTGCATGAGCGTGGGTAGAGGTTGATATAGTGATTTATGGAGGATAGTTAGTGTTGAATGATGTTATGTCTATGACAATTACTGTATAATATGCTATGAGTCTTTTCCACTTTTTGATGATAGAATTGCTTCTAATCCCCTATATTTATGTATTTTTGTGGGTTTACTTTATTTACGTTAGAAGACCCAATGGAGGATTATGTTGCCGAGGAGCTGGACGGAACTCTATATGAAACGGAGGTTGTGGAGGAGTTGGATGGTACTCCTTACGAACCAGAGGCTGGAGGTCGAGCTATGACCCATGGTGATTAGAGTATAGACATTATGGCCAGTGTGTCTAAGGAGTAGTTTTATATTTTCCGCTAAGTATGATTGTTGTTAGGTATATGCCTGTGAGGTATCCTACTGAGAGGATATCCTCAACAATGTTTTGTAATATGATTATAAGACTTAAGTGTGTATGTATCACCTAAATATGGTATGTTGTTTTTGATGAACTAAAGTTGTATGTTATTTAATTGAAGTTTTAATTTTTACGTATTTTTCACGCTAAGCGTGCGATTAAGCAATGAACCACGAGGGAATTAAGCTAATAAAACACCGAGGCACAACGGGGTGTTTCACTCTTCATGTCGGCTGATCTCTCTTTCCAGGGATACTGATCCCCTAGACATTCTCTCTTTCTCGGGCCTTCTATCGCCCAGAGAATTCCAGTTGGTTTGTTCCGGTAACTGACAAGTTGTTGGCTTATCTAGTTTCATTGCTATAAAGGACATAGTTTTTATGCCAATTGAGCGATTTAACCTTGCTAATTACCCAAATTTAGTTTCTATTGTCCCTAAGCAATGTTTTGAGTCACTTAAGTAGTTTTTAGGATATTTTGGTTAATTTTGAGTCAAATAAAGCAATTAATGCTACTATTAATTTCAGGTTAAAAGTGAGGCTCAAGAAAGCAAGGAAAACTTGAAGAAAACAAGAAAAAATCAAAAAATAGTGTCTTGCCCCACGAGCCAGAAGCAGGACTGAGCAGGATCTGGAGTCTTTCAAACTCTCCTCGCGAGCAAAAAGGTTCGCCTCGCAAACCAGGCAACAGGAAAGCTGAAGGTGTTCAGGCTTGCCCCACGAGACATCCATTGCCCCGTGAGGATTCAAACTATTTTTGGAGCCAATTTTAAGGGCTCTCCCCGCGAGCCCAAGCTCGCCTCGCGAGCCCAAGCTCGCCTCGCGAGCGTATGCAGCCCAATTTTTCTATTTAAAGCTTGCTTCAGTGCGAATTATAGTTAGACCCATCCGGGAGAGATCCCAGTTTTAGATCTACTTCTTGTTTCTCTTGGAGCTGCGTCTCCCTTAGTATTTTAGGATTATTTTCTATTTTCTTTTCAATTACTTTGTTGTTGATTATGAACGCGCGTGATGAGGAGCTGATCCTCTTTTCTGATGGATCGATGAAGTCGTTCATAACGGCATAGTTCAATGTGATGTTTTCTTGTTCCCTTCTCTCAATTCTTGCTTTCTTATTCTGATTTTGTTGCTTTAATCAAAAGTGCACGTGGTTAACTAGTCAAGCGTGATGAATCCCACAGGAGATTTACACTTTAGGACTTGAATTAGAAACACCAATTGAGTATTGCTAGAACTAGAGTAGCTGATTGGTGCAATCATTATAGGGAACCAACGGCTTAATGAATCTAACTTGTGGGTCGTCCTATAGAGATATGGTCGATTTGCATTCTTAGGTGTTTTCTTTTGTGCTCCATCGAGTCATTAGGATAACTTAGGGTTCTTGGTTGGCATGTAATTGAACCTAGGGGTAGAAATAATCACTTGAATCTATTACTTAATTGGGTAGGTGAATTCGTGAATTTAGATCTCACGACCATAGTTAACATCTTGATAATTGATGCATAGATTTATATTTAGATAATTGAATTAGATAACACTTTTTATCCCAACAAACTGTACCATCTTTGACTTGGTCAAAAGTTAATTATCTTATTCAAATCTAGACAAATTAGTCACCCAAACACTATGTTCGATATTCGGTAATTACATACCATTTTAATTATTACTTGTTTCGATCCGGTACACTTGTCGAAGCCCATCAAGTTTTTAGCGCCGTTGTCGGGGATTGGCATAACCAATTTTCTTTATTTGAAGAAAATAATTATTTTGAACAAGTCAAATTTTTATTTTTATTTTTCTTATTATTTTTCTCTTTAACTTCTTTGATTTCACTTGGTCTTGTGATTTTTCTTTTGTTGCATGCGAGGTACCGTTCTACCGGGAGATTTGCTATACGACCCAGAAATTCGTAGGACCAAGGAAAGGTGAATGCAACACATGGACCATTGTTTCTATCTAAACTTGGAATCTCAAATTGATTGGATCGTGCTTGATTGTATTTTTGATAAGCATGTGAAGATATACTCCAAGGAGGAATGGAAATCCTATTTGTCATCCTTACAACCACCACCACACCTTAAGCTGGACCCTGAGGTGCTGGAATCATTGGGAGATATATGCTCAACTTGTGATCTAGAGCATATAGCGCAGCAAGGAAGAAATAAGTGCCATGATTCAGTGCCTTGAAATTCATGGGGGATATTCTCAATAGGTAGCGGCAATGCTAAGTGACAACTTTTAGAAGTTAGAAGAGCAAGCTAGTGAATTTTCTAAATTGCTAGAAGAAAAGCCGCACGAGACTCAAATTGAAGATAATGTTTTTGCTAGTATGGAATTGAATGAAGATGACATGGTGGTGGAAGATGATTCAAGAGGAGAGGATCATGAAGTGGAGTGCAAGGAGGAAATATCCCCTATTGTTCCTTTGCAAGGGACATATAAGAAGAGTCATGTGGAAAATACTTCCTTCACCATTCCTACCGAGGAACCTAGAAATTCTGAGTTGGGTAAGTATGTTGGTTTGCATGCATGTGTGGATGTTACAAAGTTGGTGCCTTCCATTTGTCTACCACATTACTTAGTAAAAATACCAACTTTGGAGTTTAAGTCATTGCCTCAGCATCAGGAGTTTTCATCAATAGCGGCCAAGGTTCTAAGGTCACCTCAAGAAGTTATGCTTCTAGTGATTCATGGAGGATCTATTTACATAAAGGCCATACTTGGAGTCGATGACTTGCCATTTGACCCGGGAGGAAGTGAGCTCATCATAGCATTTAGAGAAGTCAATGGAATCTCCTCACACTTGCTTTTTCTATCTCCACTCCACAAGCCATGGGATCTAGGAGGAAGAACTTATATCTTGGGCATCTCTTGGCCGTTGTACAACAGGCAATGGGATCCTGGTGGAAGTGTCTTCATGAGTTTTTCTAAACCCTTCTCTTTTTAATTATCTTTTCTTTTCTTGATTGAGTCATATGTGTGTGGAGTAGCGTTGGTAAGTCTTTTTGGATTTGGTTGAATTGAGCTTAGTTTGAATGCATGTGTATTTTGATGAAAAATATTGATGAACCCCTCTCGATGTTTTGAAAGGTTAAATCCCTAAACCTCACAAAGAATCATGTTTATCACTCAAGGACTAAACACATTGAAATTAGGCACCATTTCAGTAGGGATCATGTTCAAAAGGGTGATTGCATGATTGAATTTGTTGAAACATCTAAACAACTAGCAGATATTTTTACAAAACCCCTACCTAAAGAAAGCTTCTTTTTCATAAGAACTGAATTAGGGATTTTGAATCAGTCGTGCATTGATTAATTTCTGCATAATACACCTTGTTATTTGCTGATGTGTTTATTAAGTGTGTAGGCAAAGAGGACATAATCGATTAGCATAATCGATTATGCCAAAATGAATTTTCAGTCCATCAAACAAAGAGGCCATAATCGATTACTATAATCGATTATGATATCACTAACTTTTTGAGCAGCGTGGACAGGGGAGTGGTAATTGATTACCTTATGAAACCCTATTTCCAGAAAGTGAATAATCAATTACATAATCGATTAGTGTTCTTAGTTCTTCATCAACAATCGATTTTTCAACTGGGAATAAGATGAATCCATAAAATATTCGATTACATAATCGATTATGTCAAGATGAAGAGGTTGGCACCAAAACCACACGGGGAGGAACCTACCAATCAGGAGCTGCCACGTCATCAAAATAATCAATTATTGGGGTAAGATAATTGATTATTGCACAACTTTATAAGATAATTTGAAACCCTAACGCCTCATTTGCATGCATTTTACCATCTTTTGCGCCCCTCTTGCGATTTTCTCTCTAGTTTTTGTTCAAAACTTCTTCTATTTCAAAACTCTTCATCTCTTCTCAACTCCCATCATCACTATGCCTCCCAAATGCCAAAGGAATGTTGTTATCAACCGTGGACCAATTTCTCAAGAACAAGTGGATAGGTTCTTCTCCAATGGAACTCAGTATGCTGAGTTTATGAGCAATTATATGAACAAGGAAATTCAGAAACCGTGCTTTCTGGACATTGAGTGGATGAGGAAGAACAACTTTAAATTTCTAGAGTTCCTGGACTTCACTGGAATCACTGAGTTTCTATCTCAATCAGAGGATATTTATCCAGATTTAGTGAAGGTCTTCTACTGCAATCTCAAACTGGTTGATGGAGTTCTGATTTCTGAGGTACCACAAACCCATTCATCTAACTGACGAGTCGTTTGGTAGGATAGTTGGTGTGCCTTCTGATGGCACTTATGCCACTACCGAGGGTCCTACTGCGAAACCCTTGGTAAATGAGTTTGCTAGGCTTCAGGCCATCAAGGATGTCTTGACTGACCCTATGGATGCAAATGATAAGGGAATAACTACTGGTCAGATGAAAGTGCAAAGTAGGTTATTGCACTATGTGATAGGTAGGTTGTTGTTTCCTAGGCGTCACAATTTTTCTCAGTTACTGTGTTTGGATGTTGTGCTATTATGGTTGTTGGAGAAAAAAAAGAAAGTGAATTGGGCTGGCTTGTTCATGCAGCATATGTATGACAACAATGGGAGTGCTGAGTTGCCCTATGGTCATGTGGTGACCCGCATTCTCCGGCATGTTAGGGTCAACCTCACTGGAAAGGCTAAGTTGGACTATAAGAAATTTCATGCTATGATGAAGGAGGGCACAATTAATCAAATGGGAATAATCAACTATAGTGGTGATTGGGTTTACAAACCCAAGAGTCTGAAAATGTATGATACACAGCCACCTCGCACCGATGGAGCATCTTCTTCACAGGCCCATCCTGCTGTCGATTCCTGAGATGATGGCTTTACTTTAGAGCATTCTAGCTGAGGTTCGAGTGAACACCACAGAGATCCGAGCTAACTCTACTGCTATTCGTGAGCTTTCATTGGAGGTCAAATCTTTGGAGCGTAGAGTTACTACAGTTGAGGTCAGTCCACTTTGAGCAGCGCCACAAACTCATGAGGACTTTGACAGCAGCAGTACAGATGATGATGTTGGTGGTGGTGGTGATGATGATGATGATGATGATGATGATGATGATGATGATGACTTTGGTGGTGGAGATGATGGAGATGATGAGTACTATTTTTAGTACTATTTTCAATTATTTTTCATGACTTTTATTACTATTTTTGGATGACTGTATAAGTTTTATTTTCCTGGCACTTTAGCTTCCGCACGTACTTCATTTTATATCTATGACTTTGAGTTTGGACAATTCTATGTTTGCATGCCATGGTTATATCTTGCACTTGAAGGGTTGTTTATCATGTTTAACATGCTAGTGGATATATGCCATGATAGTATTATTTTAGATTTTCCCGCTTTTTGATAATGCTAAAAGGGGGAGAGTTATATGGTTGCATGCTTTAGGGGGAGATGATTTTAAATGAATGCATAAAGTGAGGGGAGTAGAGAAAATGAGTGTTAAAACTCTGGTATATATATAGAGTCAGGATCCGTTGACACCAGGTGTCAAACTTTTCTCTTACACCAAATTTCAACCTTTGATCTTCATTTGATCTAATGGCTTAAACTTATCGACTTTATTGAAGACAGAGAATAATCAAGAGTAGCATTAATATGAAGAGAAAAAATAGAAATATATTAAATGACGAAAGATTTTAAGTATCTTGAATTTAATTAAAATTATAATATTTATTTAATATTTAGGTTTTAATTTATAGATAATTATTATTTTTATTCACTAAAAATGGATAGAAGAATAGTTTTAAAAAAAATGCATATGTTGTCTCTTTATAATATTTTTCCGCGTTAAAATTTTAATAATCACTTGCTAAATTTTATGCATTATTTTTTAATTTGATAAATAATAAAATTAACTATAGTTTAATCAGTATATATAACCCAAAGAAAAAATAACTATAAATATTTTTAACAACAAAAATAATCTTAAAATAAAATATAAAGTATGTAATATATTTAAAATATTTAATATTTAAAAATTGAAAAAGTACTTAATAAATTTAATATATATATATATATATATAATATTTAAAATAATTTTTTGACAAGAAAATTTGTTTCTTTTTTACCATGACATAGGTGCGAAGTATTGATCATCGTTAACAGTAATAATCTCCATCGGTAGGAAAGTTTGTTTCTGTTTACATTGATGAGAATATTTAAAAAATATCTTTTTTATTTGTGTTATAGCCTCAGATTAAACTATACTTAATTTTATTATTTATCAAATTAAAAAATAATGCACATTAAAAAAATTGCAAGTTATTATTAAATTCTAAACGCGGAAAAATATTATAAACAGATAGGATATGCAGATTTTTAAAACTACTCTTCTATCAATTTTTAGTTAATAAAATAATTTATAACTTTAATAAAATTCAAGATACTTAAAATCTTTCTTCATTAAATACATTATATTTTTTCTCTTCACATTTATGTTACTTTTAATTATTTTCTCTCTTCATTAAAGAAGGTAGGTTTAAGCCGTTAGATCAAACCAAAATCAATGGTTGAAAATTGGTGTAAGAGAATAGTTTGACACCTGGTGTCAACGGATCCTAACTCATATATGTGTGTGTGTGTGTGTTGCTCTAACTTTGTCAATTTAGAAAATCCCTCCTGAGATGTTTGTCATCTTCAAAAAGGGGAGTTTGTGGACAAAAGGAATTCAAGTCTGTAAGGACTATCTTACAAAAAGCGTGAAAAGGACCAACAAGCAAATACCTTGGGTTAAGGGTTTTATTTATTGTATTGCTTGTTTTTGAAATTATTGTAAATGGTTGTGTGTCTCAAGTTAAATTAATCACACACAAAAATAAAATATGTTTTTGAAAAAGGAACTTAAAAGGTCTTTAATTTGGAATTTATCATAATATTCTTTGGCCTTTAACATTTTTCAAAAATCATTTTCTACGTGGAATAATCAATTAGTCTAATCGATTATGCAGCTCTTAATTATGTTTAAATAAGTCTTTAAGTGATGAAGCTGTTAGGTTTTTGAAATTCAAATTTTGAAAAGGAATAAACGGTTATGGTAATCGATTATGCCTATTCCTAACACGTTTTAAACTCAGCTTAAAGTGCTTTAATTGTCATTAAATGGGTTTAACTATGTCTGAGCCGTTGAGTTTCAAAATTCAAATTGTATAATCAATTATGGGTTTCCAGAAATCGATTATTGTATTTTAAACAAAAGTCAGAGAGGAGATAATTGATTAGGATAATCGATTATGCCTATTTGATCAGTCATTGTTTTTAAACAGAGACCATGTAATCGATTAGTATAATCAATTATGACCTGACTGCTTCAAAATGCTCCTTTTATTTTTACTTAAAATAATCGATTATGCTTTATGAATAATCGATTATGGCTCGAGAAAAATCAGTTTTCAAGAGTTTTTGACCTAAGCTTCAAAGTTATATTTAAAGGTCATTTTCAGAGAAAGTAACACATGAAACACCGAGCTGTTATTATGAATTTCTCCTCTTGAATCACTCTATCTTCTACTCCCATTTTCTTACACTTGCAATCTTAACTTTGAGAGACATATACACCATATAGGTGTTGATTGTTGAGCTTCAACTTGTTTTATATTGTGCACTTGTGAGTGCTTTCTAATTGTAATCTTTTTTTCTGAATTTTGTGAGTGTGATCTCACGTAAAACGATTTTGAGGCTCTTGCACAAGGGAGAGTATATCCTGTGATTTGTGTAAGGGTTCTCTGTTTTGTAAAGGTTCTAATTGATCCTGTTTAAAAACTAGAGTTGATTGGAAACCCTTGGTGGTATTGCCTTGGGGACTGGACGTAGGTCACGTGGGTAGTTTGTGACCGAACCAGGATATATCACTGTGTTCATCTTCTCATCCCTTATCTCTTTTATTTCTGCTTTATCCTTTGCAAAACGCTTTTACTCGCACGCATCTTTTACAAATTTGTTTTTCAGAATATATTAAAAAGGAAAAAAATTTATTTTATCAAAGTTTTTTAAAAGCACAATTCACCCCCCTATTGTGTTTGAAATCACTTATCAACAAGTGTGAACCCAGTTTTGATGTATTTTGAGAGGGGCTGGGGTATGGAGTGTTGGTGAGACTATCTTTCTTTAGTCTTTTGATGTATTTTCTTTTATGATGTTATGTACCTATATAGGGCCCTGCCGATGGGGTACCCTTTACAGTTTTACAATACAATACGTTTATATCATATATGGATGTGTGTGGTGATGTTTATATTGCTGGTATGTATATACTTAATTTTTATATAATTGTTGTTTTTGTATATACATTTAACACTAATATCTCGATTAAGTTTTAGTTAATTAGGTTTTTCTTTAATGGGACATCGGGTTTGTCTCAGACCTTTTCAAATTCTTCATAACTTAGGGCACACATCAAGGAATACCTTGCTTTATGATTCAGCTCTCATTTGGTCTTTTCTGTAACAATCCACTCATCTTTAGGTTTGTCAGTGTTATCAGCATTCTTTGGAGTATAAAGACTTTCAGTAATGATTTCCCATAGATCTGAGTTTGTGGACATGATGAACCATTGGAATCTTTCTTTCCAATAGATGTAGTTTTCTCCATCGAAGAAGGGAGGTCTGGTAATGGATGCTCCTTCCATCCTTGAGTTGCTTCCGCTTGTGCTAGCTCCAGCCGTCATGGTTTCTGTTCAACAGGATATTTCCTCAACACTGTTAAGTGCTCAACCTAGAAGTTAAGCTCTGGTACCAACTGAAATGAACATATTAAAACACGATAAGGGGGGTTGAATTGTGTTTTAGTTAACTTTTTCGTAAATAAGAAAGTTTTCTCCAGATAAAGACCCAGACACAAGGAACACTCTGATATAAAGATCATTTATGAAAAATTAGCACTATCAACCCAGATAGCACAATAAATATAAAATAAACATAAAAAGAGAAGGAAAGAGAGTTGACACAGAGATTTATAATGGTTCAGCCCAAACATTGGGCTACGCCCAATCCTTGGTTTCACCAAGTATTAATACTATAACTGATCAGGTTACAGACAGGTATTGTTTGCATACCTAGCCTCCGCATGCTCAACTAACAAGTATTGTTTGCATAGCTAGCCTCTCCAGGCTCAAACAAGTATTCTTTCAGCAAGCCTCTTCAGGCTCTACAAAAGGTAAGAGTTGAATGAAGCTAAAGCTTCACAATTTACAACTTTGCAAGTCAATCGAATAACACTCAATGAGTGAATAAATATTTTGGTTGGTATGACCGCAATAAAGACTTCTCAATAAATACAAATGATTGAGCAGAGAAGTATTCTAAGAAGAAGAACTTAGAGAGCTTTGAATGCGAAGTGAGTATTGAATGCTTGAGTGAATAATTTTTGGTGTGTGTCTTCAACGGTCTTCAAAGTCTTCTATTTATACTCATCAGTAATAAATCTGTTGTGAAGAGTTCTTCAGATGAGTAAAACTTTTGTTCTTCATCCATTAATGCTAAAGAGTCATTCTGAGCTTTCATTTAATGTTTATGATCGTTGGAGAGCTTCAAGACAAGTTGAACGTATATGTTGACATTGCTTTATCAGAGTGCAGCTTGATTCAGGGCAGTGTTTGTTGCTTTTCAGACTTGGGCAGCACGACTTTCCTTTTTTGTGCGACACGCGAGTCTGTGAAGTCGAACGAAAGTCGTCATATACGTTCAACATGCTAGTTGAACGTATATGTTGACATTGCTTTATATGTTGACATTTGCTTTGATGCTTTAATCTTCTGAATTTGATTTTCTTGATTAGAAAATGCAAGGGAATATTCTTGACTTTCAAATATAAGTGAAGTGAAAGACTTTCAGTCAAGTTGTAGGGTCTGACGCATTCTCGTAGCTTATAGATACCGAGTCTTCCTTCAGACACATTGTGTTAGTTTAAGCACAAACGCATCTTTGAGACTTGTTGTTTTGTCAGAATGTTTTTGCTTTGTGATTTGCACACTTAATACACATATTAGCAGATTTCAAAAGGTTCACTTAAAATCATTCTTTGTTTGGATTCGTCAAAATCAGAGATGTCAAAAACTTAGACTTAGCAGTGGCAATACACCAAAACCATAATAACTTGACTCATAATGTCGACCTACATTAATCAGACATAAACAAATAAGAATGATCCTAAATAAAATAAATTATCACCACTAATGATATTTAATAATAATAAAATATATTTAAAACAAAGTACTAAAATAAAATTAACAACATTATTGATAGCAAAATTTAACAAAGACATATCAATAATAACAATGTTAATTATAATATAACAACATTAATATATTAAATAAACTAATAATGATATTAATTATAATAAATAAGCATTGATATCAATATAATAATTAAACAAATTATATAAATTAATAAACAACAAAACTAGTTAAATAATAAACAACTAAAATTACATATAAATACCTAAATTAAAACTTAATATAGAATATTAGTGTACAAATGATAAAGTGTAGTAGAATGTTGGAGAATGAGGGAAATATTGAAGTAGGAATTGGTGTTGGGGATGGGGGAGCCAAATGGGGGGTAATATATAGGGGGGGTGTTTGGGGCAGTTAAAATGTATGGGTAGGGGAGGCGCCACATGTCACCCCATGCAGAAACCATTTTTTCGTTAATTTTTTATTTTTTATGTAAAAAAAGATGGATCAATAATGACCCGCCAAAAAGTCGGAAATTAGTCACTGATAACGGTGGTAGATACTTTGTACCTATAACACGATTACCAAAAAAAACAAGAGAATCGAAGAGGTTAAATGGGCCTTTCCTCCTCACTGTTGGGCCAAAATGAATCCAAACAATTCTATTATAGGGAGTTCTGGCGGTACAAGCATTGGAGACATCCTTCGCGGAGTAAATGGACTTTAGATTACTGAATTTTCCTACCATATATAGATGACGTTTGAAAGAGCTTATTTAAGCTCCTTTTGACTTATCTGATGACATAAGCTCTTATGCAGTGTGTTTGGCAGAGCTTATAAAAATAACTTATGTCATCCCATAAGGAGTTTTTGACTTATTTTCATAAGTCACTGGGAGAAGCTTATGAAATTATCATAAGAGCTTATGCACTAAACACCCTTTCCGTGTTTTTTACTATTCGAATCCTCTCATGCCCCTTTCTTTCTTTTTTCTTTCTTTAAGCGCTTATGGCATAAGCTCTCATGCGATAAGGTCTTATGTGATAAGCTCTTAATTAAGTTGTTTACCCAAACGCACCCATAGTCACCACACCCGCTCCTCATTTTGTGCTGAGCTTTGTGGTGTGACTTTGGGCCTCCAAGTTCTTTGAATTCTGGATTTAATAATGTATTTAGAGTGTAAATGGAAGTTGACGATGCCTCCATGCGAACTTTACCTACAATGTCAGGATTCGAATACTAGAGTCGTCACTTTAGGAAGGGTTTTCCCTAACCGCCTTCCCCAGCCTGGGGGTTAGTTTTACATCTTTACCTATGGGGATATCCGGTCAAAGAAAAAAAATGATTCTCGACAATGAACTTTCAAATCCAAAATGTAGCAACAAACAAGTCAGATGAATCCAAAAACTGATGCAATAAGGGTTAAAGGATATGTTTCTCGCACACCTGAGGATTGATAAACAATAGAACACATCCTGGTTAACCAACCACAACTCTATGATGATGTTTTTGGTTATGGGCCTTCCATAATCATAAGAGTTTTACTTTAGTACTTTTCTTTTTCTGAACTTAGGGCTCGTATGATCGTTATCCCAAAAAAAGATTACAGTTCAAATATTTTCTAATGAATAGTTGAATAATACAATGAAATATTATAAGAGAAATTATGATTTGAAAGGATAAATATAACATGATCAAGCTGCCACTCTTGAAAATGATTTGCTTCAAGTTCGAACCATGAATGTACCAACAACTAACTTAATATAACATGATCAAGCCAAGCATGAACTTCAGCATGGCTCAACTATATTCCATTTGTTATATGCAGTTAAGTTTTCTATGGATTATTCGATATTGACTTTTCCATCTTGTGTTATTGAAGGTAAGGCTTCGTTTGGTATGATGTTCTCTTGTAAAAAGGGAAGGAAAACAGAAGAATTGCACCTCTCCCTTGTTTGGTATGCATCTGTGAACGAGAGTTAAAAAATTTAGAAGATAGACTTTGTTGGGTTCCAAATTTTTCAATCCTTCTCATCTTGGATGAAAAAGGGAGAAATTTTTTTAGTGCCACCAAAATATACACATTTACATACATGTTCATTTTTTTCCTTCATGAAATCAAACACAAGGGAAAAATTCGTTTCTTTTCCATTTATTGATAACGAAAAAGGGAACAATACCCCTTACTTCCCACTTCCTTTCTATCTTGTTCATTTCCTTTCCTGTCACTCCCTGATAGCAAAGAGCCTAAATCCCAGTTACTAGTGCATCTGGGTTTGAATTGAAGAAATGGACTGCAGGTAGGTTTGTTTGTTCATCAAGTAGTTCAACCGGTTTATTGGAAATGACATGGCGATGCCCTTCACAGAAGAAGGATGTTGATTGGGAATGCAATCACATGCATGGATGAAACATGAAAATGCGCAAATGCATCATTTATTACTCAATCAAAAGATAGTTTTCTTCACATAAAACCACTCACCTACTGCATTATTTAATTTACATTGCATGCAAGCTTAATAGAAGCATATCTTGAACAACTACTCTACCACATCCTTGGCCTTCTCGATGGCTACATTACCCTCATCTTCGGCTTCCCTTACCTCTCTTTCTATGTTTGCCTTTTCTTCAAGTAGTGCTTCTATTTTTACATTAATTTTTTCAAGCTTTTGTTTCAGTTTGCTGAGATCCTTGGACTTGTCCTTTCCAGTAAGCTTTCTCTTCTTACCACCTTTGTCATTGTCTTCTTTTTTCTTCTCCTTTTTGACTTCTTTCGCATCATCTTTTTGTTCATCCGCCTCCTCATCTCTTTGTTCATCTACCTCCCTTGAAGCTATTTCAACCTTACCATCTCCTTTGTCCATTTTATCTTCAGGTCTCTTCTCTTTCTTTTTTATCTTTTTCTTCTTATCTTTCTCACCCTTTTCTACCCCATCCTTATCCTTCTTTTCATTTTTCTTCTTCTTCTCCTCTCCATCGTCTACTTCCTTCTCTAGCTTGATTTTCTCATCTTTGTCCTTCTTTTCCATTGTCTTCTCTTTTTCCTTCTTATCCTTATTTTTCTTTTTCTTATCATCTTCACCATCATCCTCTTTTCCCTTTTCCTTCAATGTGTCTGTTTCTATGTTTTTGTCACGTTTCTCCTTTTTCTTTTGCATCTTTTCCTTCTTCTCTTCACCATCTTCGTCCTTAGCCTGTTCTTCCTTTTTCTTCTCCTTTTCTTTCTTCTCTTCACCATCCTCTCCATCTTCTTTTCCCTTATCCTTCTTTGTTTCAATTTCTTCACCCTTGTCCTTTTTTCCCTTTTTCTTCTTCTCCTCATCCTTTTTCTCCTTGTCTTCAAGGTCCTCACGTTCATTCTTTTTTCCTGTTTTCTTCTCAGTATCTACTTCACCACCCTTCTTTTCCTTTGTTTTCTCCTTCTCTTTCTTTTTCGTCTTCTCTTCACCATCCTCGCCATCTTTTTCTTTCTTTTCCTTCTTTTTCTTGTCCTTCCCCTCCTTCTTTTTCTTCTCTTCACCATCATTTTCTTTCTTTTCATCCTTATGTTTATGCTCTTTCTCTAGTGATTTGTTCTTCAGCTCCACTACTATCTCAGTCTTCTCTTCCTTCGCATCACCTGATTTTTTATCCTCATTCTTAATTTTTAGAGAGACTTTAGCTTTGTCTTCCGTATCTTTCACATCACCTGGTTTTTTATCCTCGTTCTTGATTTTAAGAGAGACTGTAGATTTATCTTCCATATCTAGATTATCACCAGACAGTGATGATGTAAAAAGCTTCTTGAATCTGACAAGTCACCAAAACAAATACAACCAAAACAATTAATTACCATTACTTGCTTGATATGACTAAACATCTATACCAGGCTGAGCAAATGAGAATCAATGAATTCATGCTCTTTAGTATATTTCATATGGCAATGCCAATCAGGATGCGATGTTACTAATAAGGATGATGTATCGCTATATAAATCGTCAAACACGTTAATAGAATATCGGGGTTCAAACCCTGGTAAAGGAGAAAAAAACTAACATAACAAGTAACATGCTAACATTTGCCTATAAAAAAACAGAATACACACTTTAGGATTCTTAGCATGGTGGACAGAGAATTAGAAAAACCAAAAGCCCAGTAAAACCAGTAATCAAGATGAACCAAATTATTTAAAACTACAACATCAAGCCAAATAAATCTCAATCAGTTCGTGTCAGTATTTTGTTTCTCCTCAATTTGGACATTTGAACAATAACATTATAGTTTGTTAACCCAAGAGCAAATTCATCAGATAAACTGAAGCTGAGATTTGTATAAAATCCGATAGTGTACCAAAAAATATAGAAGAAGACCAACCACTTAATTAGCAAACAAAAATTAATAACCAAGTGCAACCAAACAATTTAACAAAAATGAACTCTGCTGCACCAGATAAACATTTAATTTAGTCTTTAAATCTACATGGCCCATCCAAGCACAAAACAGAAAGCCATCGATTTCAAACATGGAACATCAATATTGCACCTTAATTTGCTTAGTCAAGCATAATTTAGAAATATATCATAAATTTGTGTAGCTATAAATCCAACTTACACCTCTGCTAATAGCATGGCGCATATTCATAATTTATAATATAAATAAAACAAAAACAAACCCAAGAAGATTAATATTTTCTAAAAGAGAAAGAACACGTCATTTGGGTTTAATTCAATTTTGACCCAAGAAAATGTTCCACAAACCATTAACCAAACTAAAATTATCAACTTTCTAGGAGGGGGATTAATATTTTCTAAAAGAGTAAGAAAACGTCGTTTGGGATTAATTCAATTTTGACACAAGAAAATGTTCCACAAACCTTTAACCAAATTATCAACTTTCTAGGATGTGGGTAATAAAAGTGGATATTTTTGTCTTTTTTGATAGTTTATTCAGCAACTTTCTAGGATGTGGAGTTTTTGTATTGTCCCTTGTCCCTTAATGGGTAATAAAAGTGGATATTTTTGTCTTTTTTGATAGTTTATTCTTAGAACAACTTTTTGTCACATCGTATGGTAAGTCACAAAAATGAGTTTTTGTATTGTCCCTTTTCCCTTCCAAAGCCCCCCACTTTTGAAAGAACCAAACGGGGATTAAAACCCTTCCCCTCAGACCAAACCCACTGCTAGGATCAACTACATGTGTAAGGAAGAATAAAAAATTTAGATGATTTTTCAACAAAAAAAAATAATAATAAAGAAAAGAAAAGAAAGAAAACATTTTTCAATATGTATTATAGCTCCAGTACAGTAAGACAAACTCAAAGTCACAACCTCAATTTAATAATAAAATCGAATTGATTAATACAAGATTCCCGTATTTTGGTCCTATAATTCCTAAGCATACCATCTACAAACAGCAACAAGATTGATCACTAATAAATTGAGCTTCATCGAATTCAACTATGAAATCAACAGAATACAAATTAAAGCACGGATCGAGACGGAGAATAACGAAAAGTAAATCAGATTATTCGATACTCTGAATCAACAGAAACAGAACAATACCTGTTGCGGGCGACGAGGAGCGAATGGTTTGGTTCCAAGAAACCAAGCAGCAAAAGAGAACGGACGAGAAGGAAGATGGTTGTTCTACAATGAGGAAGCTGGAATCGGTGACTTCGTATTCGGTCTTGTTTCTAGTATTTATATTAAAAGCACTGTTACGCGAAGACTTGGACATATTCCAGAGACATGTTAATTTATACTTTCTACCTAGAATTACTTGGTGGGCCCAGGGAAATCATATGAATTAATCGGTTTTCTTTGCTGAAACAGGGGTCCATTTAATAATGTATAGTTTTCTTTTACATTCACAAAACTCAAAACTTATATACGAGATTTTATTATCGAGGTCATTGTAAATCTGATTGTATCGACTTAATTGCTTAAATCACAATTTTGTAATATTAACTCTGTCGACATTGTTGGAACTAGGGTGTCGATGGATCGATTTGGATTGGGTTTAGTGAGTTTTAGGACCCAACCCAATCAAAGGTGAGTGGGTTGGATTTGTAAAAAAAATCATGACACCCAACACAACCCAACCCGACCACTCGTGGGTTGGGTGGATCGTTGGGTTTGGCAAGAAACACACATATTTTCATCTTTGGGTCGTGTTGGTTTGGGTCCGTGAGTTTGTCAGGACAAAAAAGGTGAAAAAATACCGGAAATCACAAATAGACATGTTTAAAACTTTAAATTACATCAACAAGTTATGATAATATGATCTAAAAGACTAAAAGTTCAAACCATCAATTATTCACGACTAAAAAGAAGATCACATTATGATAAAAGTAAATGAAACTGAAAGTCTAAACTTTAAACCATCAACTAAAAGTCTAAAAGCCTAAAATCATCAACAACCATCAATTAAAAGTCTAAATTATTATAATGAGAAAATAAAAGTCATCAACACAAAATTAAGTAACAAATTCATCCATTAAGTGAGTGGTGGCTGCATGAGTGAGATTGAGTGAGTCGTGCGTGAGAGAAGAGAAGGGTCGTGCATGAGGGAAGAAGAGTCGTGTAGCGTGTGTAGAAGAGTCTGACCAAGATAAAATATAAACTAGATTTTTTAACTTTCTATGTTTTGATTGGGTTTGGTTGAATTGAGTGGGTTTGAAATTCTAAAACCCACTAACCAACCCATATTTTATGAATCATATTTATTTTTATCCAACACAATCCAATCACTCAACCCAACCCATAAAATCAGGTTCGTGGGTCTATCAAGACCATGGACACCTCTGGTTGGAACCTCACCAAAATGAAACCGTAAACAAATCATTTTACGTTTCTCCACTATTTGTCTTTGTCGGTTATGGGCGTAAGTGTAAGAGAGGGACAAACCTGCTCGAGGGTGCCAGGTGCGCTTAGATGGCATAGTGTGTGTTTAGACGAGCGTTCAATAAAAATGATTTTGAATGAAATTGATTTTATAAAATTGATTTGGTTATAATTAAGTTTGATGTGAAGTAATTTATATTTGGATGTTTTTGTTTTAAGAGTTATGATATTTTGACACCAAAATTTGACACCATGAGGGACACCTAGTTTTGAGTACGTTGTTTATCACTTTACTTTTTCTCTTTTTATTTCATTGGTTCACAACCTACTCAAAACTAGGGTCTCCCCCATGGTATCAAATTTTTGTGTCAAAATATCATAACTCTTGTTTTAAAAGCAAGTTTGATTAGTGTAAATTTTTCAATTCAACGCAGAAGCTACTTTTTGTAGCTTTTAGTCAGAATTGCTTCTGAAGGCAAAATCAATTTTACCTAACGGTAACCAAACATCCTATTTTTACTAAAATCACGTTTGACGGGGAGTATAATCAATTCTAGAGGTTTCCAACGTGAAACCAAACACATGCAGAGTCTGTTTGGTTTGTCAAATCCGCTAGCGTATAGAAGATAGTTTATAACCGATGGAAAAGTAGTCCCGTTTGGTAATCATTTTTAAAATTAGCGTACAACGCTTTTTCACTAACATATAGCGTTTTTTCTAGTCGCTACTTTGATGTAGTGTTTGAGCTTATAACGTATAGCTTATCATTTTTTTTCTTCCATTTTTATCTATGTTATCTTAATTAAATTCATCACTTATCCTCGGCTAATAGAATAAAATACTAATCATTTAGAGTGAAGACTCAAATTGATCCCTCAAAAATTTCGGGGACCCACTTTTAGTCCCTGAAAAAAATAAATTAATCATTTAGTCCCTCAAATTTTCAAAGCGAGACACATTAGTCCACTGATTTAGTTCTGACGTTTATTTACTTGTATAAGTGTCTCATTATCCATCATACTTGGTCCGGTTATGGTCTTGCATAACCTATGATAAATTTCGTTGGTGGAAAACGAATAAAAAGTGAAAACATGCACATTTTTAAAATTCAAATACATGAAAATTATGATTTTTTTTTTCACTTTTCTTCAATTTTCACAGTTTGTCATAGGTCACGTAGGACCACTAACTGGCCAAGTAGGTTAGTTAATGGGACATGTAGGCAAGTAAATGGACGTCGGAACTAATCCTGCAACTAATGTGTCCCGCTTTAAAATTTTGAGGGACTAAATGATTAATTTAATTTTTTCAGGGACAAAAAGTGGGTCCCCGAATTTTTCCAGGGACCAATTTGGACCTCCACTCAATCATTTAACATAGTATATAAATAACAATTAATTTCACTATTTAAATTTATAATTAAGGTAAAAAACAGAAAATATTTTTTCTTCTATAGAAAAATAAAATTTATATAAAAATCATACCAGTATATAATTTTTTTTTATTAATCAATTTTATTTATTAAAAATAATAAAAATAAATTAATATTAAAATTAATTTTAATTTTAATTTTTTAAATGATAAATAATTTAAAATAAATTAAATTGTTAGAAGTGATAGTTATTTTAAAATAAATAATATAAATAATATTTATCTATAAATATAATTTATATAAAAAACATGCAAACATATCATTTTATGTCATTTTACATTTATCAGCTAGTCCAACCGCTAGTTTTACCAAACACTCCAAATCTAATCCGCTATTCGCTATCAGCTAGCTTATCAACTATCTGCTAACTTATCCGTTATTCGCTAGCTTATCCGTCATCCGCTAGTTTTTACCAAACATAGCCATAGTTGCGTGCTGTTCGTAGGAATGGTGGGATGATTGTTTAACATAAAGGCTCTGTTTGGTAAAAACTAGTGGACAGCGGATAAGCTAGCTGATAGCGGATTAGATAGCAAATTGAATTTGAAGTGTTTGGTAAAACTAACGGTTGGACTAACTGAATGACATAAAATGATATGTTTGCATGTGTTTTTTTTTTTATAAAAATGATATATATAATTTATTTTAAAATATCTATCACTTTTATCACTTTAATTTATTCTAAATTATTGATCATTTTAAAAATTAAATTTTTTATTTTAATTATTTTTAATAAATAAAATGGAATAATAAAAATAAAATTATATATTGATATGATTTTTATATAAATTTTATTTTTTATAGATAAAAATATATTTTCGATTTTTTATCTTAAATATAAATCTAAATAGTGAAAATAATTCTTATTTATATAATATTAAATGCTTGATATTTTATTTTATTATCTAAGGATAAATGAGGAATTGAATTAAAATAGTAGGGATAAAAATGGAAGAAAAAACAATAAGTTATATATTATAAGCTCAAATGCTACTTCAAGTAATGTCCGGAAAAAAATGTTATACGCTAATTTTAAAAATGGTTACCAAACGAGGCTACTCTTCCATCCGCTATACGCTAGCAGATTTGGCAAACCAAACAGATTCAAAGTATTTTTAGGCTTAAAAAGTGAAATTTGAAATAAGATTTTTATAAAATTAATAATAATAAAAATTTGAAATAAGATTTTTTTAAAAAATTATCTATTATATATATATTTTTAAAATTTACCTATTATAAATTTTTATATTTTTAAAGTATAATTATTATGGTTGATGTAATTTTTTGTTGTGTATACACACAAATAAGTTTTTGATCCCTACAAAATAATCAATTTTGGTTTTAGTCCCTGCAAAATTTTTCCTTTTGATTTCGTCCCTGTACTTTCAAAAATTTTGGGATTAGTCCCTACCGTCATCTCTTTCCGTTAATTGCTGATGTGACAAACGGAATGTCACTTCAGCCATGCCACGTCAAGGACGAGATCCTAAGACAAAATTTATAAAGACTAAAACCAAAATTTGTGAACTTTGCAAGGACCAAAAACTTATTTAAACAAAAAAAACTATTTTCCGGTCAATTTTCAGAGCAAATAATATAGGGACAGAAAACTACCAGATGAAGGGATTTGTCAATTTGAGACTTGTGACCCTAACGTATGATTCCTTTCTATTTTGTATCCAAATTTTGGAGCAAGTCAGATAGGAACAAGAAATTACATCGGTACCCCTAACTACTAGATATGATACAAAATGAAGGAATTTAGCTATTTTAACCACTTGGCCCATAATGTATAATTTGTTTCTATTTTCTTGTCAAATTTCATAGCAAGTCAGACAAGAAAAGGAAATTACCTCGATACCCTTGAGTAATAAAAATATACCAGATTAAGGAATTTGACAATTTTAACATTGGTAAAATTTGGCTAGAATATAGAAAGAAATCATACATTAGCGCCACATATTTCAAATTGACAAATCTCTTCATCTGGTATGATTTATAGTACTCGGGGGTATTGAGGTAATTTCTTATTCCTGTCCAATTGCTCTGAGATTTGGCCTGCAAATAGAAGGAAAAAAATCATACATTAGGGATTCGGAGATAAAATTGTCAAATTTATTCTTCCGATCAGGGCCAGCCCAACGTATTTTGAGGCCTAAAGCGAAATTTGATACGAGGCCTTTTTGAAAACTAATAATAATTTTTATTAAAAAAATTATATTTTATTTAAATTTTATCTTTATTACAAATTATTATTGGACGATGTAAATTTTTGTTGTGTGTATACGTGTAACATATAAGATTTCCTATAATTTATTGTTTAAGGTTTTAAATTATTATTTTTCTTAATCTTAAATAAAAAAATAATTGGAGGCCTAAATTTGGACCTAAATAACTAAAAAAATCTAAAGGCCTAAAGCCCTAGCTTTACTAGACTTAGGCTAGGACCGACCATGCTTCCGATATAATTTCTAGTACTCGTGGGTACCGAGGTAGTTTTGAAGTTGACACAGGCAAACACAAGAAGAGGGGTTGAATTGTGTTTGTGATGACAACCAAATGGATGGGTTGCCTTTTGATGATCTTAGGTTGAATTAATCCATGTATATTAACCAAGTCCGAATTGTGTTTTAATTTTTAGAAGAAGAAAACAACAAATGGAAGAAGAGAAGGAATGGAATGGCGCCACAAATCCAAGGGGATTTGATAAGCCAAGTGAAGTTCGCCACAAGAATCTTGGATTCTTGATAAGAACAAGGATGTCTCAACCAAGAACCAAAGAGAACAAAATTCTCACAAAATGGATTTCAATCCAAACTCAACATCCAAGTTTTTTTTTTTTTTATTCATGTTCTAGATGCATACATATAGGAAAATGGGGTGCATAGAATATGCTTACAAAATTGTCATCTTAATGTGACTAATTCCCCATAAAACAATAATTAATCCACTAAGTGACTAATTAAAACAACTAATGAAAACTAAGTGGATAATAAAAGTGGTTCATGACTAAAAAGGAGTTTCCTAGGCATGCAAGCCAAAGGTTGCCCTCCCAATTAACATGTGCACCATCCACACAAGTATAATTAACATGTGCACCATCCACACAAGCATAATTAACATGTTCACCATCCAAAATTTATTACACTTTATTTAAAAGAAATAACCTAGAAAAATGTTATTTTTAAGAGGTGGACGTCCAAGCCCATAATGGGTCTTCAAATTGGATGAGATAAGTAAGCATTTTGGCCCCCACTCCATTAAAGCTTGAACTTGGGCTTAATTCCATCAAGGTTGACACTATTTGGTTTATAACTTCTTGGGCTTTCTTGACTTTAGCTCTTGTCTTAGGTCCACCAAGTCCTTGTAGTGCTTCTTGATCCATGGTCTTCATTGGGCTCAAATCATTCTTGTTGAAAAGTTGACTTGCCCCCCCTTGGCTCATATCATCCCCTCCTTCTTTGAGTGAATTCGACCTCGAATTGAAACAATCTTCATCACCAAAATTAGATATTGGTGGTCCATCTAAAGTATTCCTCACAATCACATTGGGTGCTTCAGACTTAAGTTCAAAATATATCTCAATAGGAGGTAAAGCAAGAGTGGGTGATTTGTTGAGCATTTTGGAATCCATGCAAGTTTCCAAACCATGGGGTACTTCCTTTTGGATGAGATTTCCAAATGTTTGCAAAAGAGTTACAACACCACTAGGCAAAAAGAGATCATTAGAAGTGTTAGCAACCAAATGAAAATTCTTGCAATAAAATATGCATTGGGGCTGCCTTGAAATTAAAACCCTCTTCTCTTCACTTTTTGTTGTCAAATAACTCTCTTTTTTCTCAATTATTTCCACACTATTTTTCTCATTATTTTTCACACTATTTTTCTCTTTATCATCACTCTTCTTTTCACTCTCTTTTTCTTCTTCCTTTTGATTATCACTTTTCTTTTCTTTCTCTTTTGCTTTTGCCTCATTCTCTTGTTTTGCTTTCTCTCTCTTTCTTGTTGGAGTCTTCCACTAACTTCTTCACAAGGTCTTCAAAACTTTCTATTTGTCTTTTCATTCTTTCCTCTTTTCTCAACTTCTTTTTTTCGTTCTCTCTGATCTTCTTGTCACGCCTCTCATGCATTTTCTGGATCCACTCTTCAACCTCTTTCCCATGTTCTTGCACATACTCGAAATTTTCAAATTGCAACATAGCAAAGAATACAAGTTAGAAAATAACAAAATATATATGTAAGAACCAATCCACTCACCAAGTGTGCACAATGTGTATTTCACTCAATTGGATTTTTCCACCCAAGATGTAATTTCTCTGATACCAAATGATATGATCCAAAAAAAAGGATCATGTAAATTTTCGGATCTATCATTGAGTGACAACAAAAATTATAGAAGAAGATGAAATACAAAATTGGATAAGATGAGAAATGGGAGGTAGGCGCCACAAATCCAAGGGGATTTGATAAGCCAAGGTGAGGTTCACCACAAGAATCTTGGATTCTTGATAAGAACAAGGGTGGTTCAACCAAGAACCAAAGAGAAACAATATTCTCTCACAAATGGACTTAATCCAAATTGAACATCCAAGTTTTTTTTTCGCTCTTGCCTTTTTCCACTCAATTGTGCTCTTTTAGGCCTTAGAAGAGTCAAACACAAAACACACAAAAATTCCAAAATTCAAGTAACAAAAATCACAAAACTTATCATAAAAAAACAAAGGAAACAAAAGGAAAGGCTAGAAAGGAAAATCTTTGAGAATAATGAAACAAGAAAATAATTTTTTTTCTTTTGGGTTTTTCTGGGAAGAAAAGAAGAAAGGTAGAAGATGAAGAACAAAGAAGAAAATGAAAAAAACAAAAACTCAAAAATTCAACCAAAGCCTAAGCTTTGATACCACTTGATGAAAACCAAATGGATAGGTTGCCTTTTGATGATCTTAGGTTGAATTAATCCATGTATATTAACCAAGTCCGAATTGTGTCTTAATTTTTAGAAGAAGAAAACAACAAATGGAAGAAGATAAGGAATGGAATGGCGCCACAAATCCAAGGGGATTTGATAAACCAAGTGAAGTTCGCCACAAGAATCTTGGATTCTTGATAAGAACAAGGATGGCTCAACCAAGAACCAAAGAGAACAAAATTCTCACAAAATGGATTTCAATCCAAACTCAACATCCAAGCTTTTTTTTTATTCATGTTCTAGATGCATACATATAGGAAAATGGGGTGCATAGAATATGCTTACAAAATTGTCATCTTAATGTGACTAATTCCCCATAAAACAATAATTAATCCACTAAGTGATTAATTAAAACAACTAATGAAAACTAAGTGGATAATAAAAGTGGTTCATGACTAAAAAGGAGTTTCCTAGGCATGCAAGCCAAAGGTTGCCTTCCCAATTAACATGTGCACCATCCACACAAGCATAATTAACATGTGCACCGTCCACACAAGCATAATTAACATGTGCACCGTCCAAAATTTATTACACTTTATTTAAAAGAAATAACCTATAAAATGTTATTTTTAAGAGGTGGACGTCCAAGCCCATCATGGGTCTTCAAGTTGGATGAGATAAGTAAGCATTTTGGTCCCCACTCCATTAAAGCTTGAACTTGGGCTTATTTCCATCAAGGTTGGCACTATTTGGTTTATAACTTCTTGGTCTTTCTTGACTCTAGCTCTTGTCTTAGGCCCACCAAGTCCTTGTAGTGCTTCTTGATCCATGGTCTTCATTGGGCTCAAATCATTCTTGTTGAAAAGTTGACTTGCCCCCCCTTGGCTCATATCAGTTTGTTCATAATTTTCGAAAACAACCTTTAAAACAGTTTTTGCACTCAAAGAGATTTGAAACAGAAACACACACAAAGACAAAGATCCTTTTTAAAAGACTTTAACAAAAGCAATATCAAAACCCCACAATTAGTATAAGCAAATAAAACTGAAGAGTTTAAGGATAGAAGATTCACGCAAGAGATTTTATCCTGGTTCATTCTCTTCCAACCAAGAGCTACGTCCAGTCCCTTCGACTTGAAGGATTTATCCACTCTTTCTCCAAATAGATTACAACCAAGTATTCAACACCTCTCCAGGCTACAAGTATTCATTTCTTACCAAGCCTCTTCAGGCTCTAACTCTAACAAAGATATTTAATGTTTGATCTTCTTAACTCACTATGTGTGAGAATATGACAATTTAAGATCAGTTGAATATTACAACAATATTCAAACTAAAGAATACATACTCTTGCTCTTGAAAGCATAATGGAATAAATGATTATCAAATGGCAAAAGTTCAGCTAGCAAGATTGTGCAGGCAAGAGTTGTTCTTCAGTATCTGAGGTCTTCAATTTATAGTGACCTTCTTCTTCACTTGTATTTCTTCAACGGTTACTTTGAATAATCTCGTTTAAAGATAACATTTAATGTATGATATCCATTGTGACTGATAGCTTTATTGTAGCAAAGCTGAATAGTACTCTTGGTTATCGAGGTAGCATGAATTTGGAGGTTCGCTCCTCTGAGTATTGCAGCTTGATCACTTGTTGTTCCTCTTTTGTGTATAATCCAGCTTTTTCAGTCATAGAGTTGTCATCGTATAGATCATTTTGCAGTATCTTATTTGTAAGATTCTGCTTTTTGCATTTCTTGATTGTACTATGTTTCTTTTACAACAAGGTGAAACACTAAAGCAGATAAAACAAATATGAAGAACAAATATTCTAAAGAAATAAATGTCAATCATTTGAAATAGATATAAGAGATTCGGATTGCATTCAATTCATTCGAAGATGGAGCTCATCTAAAAAGAAACTCCGTCTACTCATTCATATGAGAGTCCAATTCTGTTATGTATTTTACTTAGCTCGTCTGATGACATGGCATATACTCTTATCTATCAAGTCTTCGGACTTGCTATTCTTTAATGAGTTAAAAAGATCTTCGTCTGGTGATGTGGCGGTTAGAGCTCGTCTATCAGATTACTTTATGTTTCAGTTCGTTTATTTCAACTAATTACTTCCGTCTGCTTACATGGCAAGATGGATGCGCTTATTATCAAGTCTTTGGACTTGTTGTACCTAACAAGTTATTTAGGTATTCATCTAGCAAATATTTATAGCCTCGTCTACTAAAGAAAGCTAGTCTACTTAATTAAATAACTAAGCAACTTTACCAAAGTACTTGAGCAACCCATCTACAGGGGTGGACACGTATTTTTCAATTGAAACTTATCCCATGTTTTTTATATGTAAATATTCCTGCATAACTGAAAGCACATGTTAGATCTCAACTAACACTTTGCCAAATAAATTTAATCCTTTTGTTAGCATCAAAACTTAGAGATTATTAAATCCAAAACCAGTTTGATTCCAACAATCTCCCCATTTTTTATGATGACAAAACTAATTAAATTTGAAAAGTAAAGTCTAAGAGAACTTGCAGGGCTCCCCCTAAGACAAAGCATTCAAATACTTAAGCAGACTTATAAGCTAACAGATAGGTGCAACTGCTTATCATTCTTAGAATCTATATAAACACAAGTAACAGAGCAGCAGATATCAAAGCAAATAAGTAAACATAAGTATATCAGATCAATTTATCAAGTAGAAGAGAATATGCAAATGCAAACACATAAGAGCTTTTCAAAAAACAGACTTTAAATGTATAATTCTCTTTTCTTTACTTTCTCCCCCTTTTTGTCATCAGCCAAAAAGTTAAATAGGGAGGATCATCATTATCAGTACAAAAGATGGTAAAGATTAAGAAAAGAAGAAGAAAGAGAAAAAAAAAGGCTAAGCAGAAGGAGGTGGTGGAGGAGGAGGATTATGAGTTTGACTCTTCTTGAAGTCCATGAGGAATTCAAGCATTTTATTCACAACCTCTAAGGTTGGAGCCATTGAAGTTTGAACTTGCTGATGGACATCCTCCCTGATCTTTTCAGCTATCTTGTCAACCTTTTCATCAACTAACTTGCCAACCCTTTCATCAACCGATTTTCCAAGAACTTCTTCAATATTAGATGGCAGAGTCTTTTGCCTTGAGCTTTCTGCAGACTCTTAAAAAGTGCTCAAAGTTCTTGACTGATCTTCAGGGTGCTTTACAACCAATGCTAAAGGTTGAGAAGATTGTCTTTCTGATGAGCTCTGTTGGTGACATGATTCAGCAGTACTTTCTAAATTATCAGCAATGACAATTTGACCATTTTCTTCAGCAACAAGTTCATCTGTGATAAGCTTTGGAGTAGGTTTGGGTTTTACTGTGATCTCCTTTGTCCATTTAATAGGGTAGATAAATTCCACATTCCTACTGTTAATTGGAAGTTCCAAAAGGTCTTTATAGATCATATATCTAAAGTGTAAGAGACCACACTTTCCTCTGACCTTGGAAATATCCTCTTTTTCTTCTTCAGACAAACCAGAGGAAGATGCCTCTCTGGTGCAGTGAATTATGTGAGACTTCCAAAAGTCAACAGCCCTGTGCTCATTGATCAACTCAATGGATTCAGTATTTAGAAGGAAATCCAACATTGAGTAGTCAAAGGTCTCTTAATCAAGATCAAGCAATGCTGACTCAGCTTCAGGCATTACTCCCTTGAATCTTCTGTTCTTCAAGTCCTTGTCCTTATTAATATCCATCATTGGCAATCTCCGACAGTTCCTGTAGGGCTTGATTCCAATCCTGGTTGCTTCATTGTGCCTCAGCCAGGATGGAAAGACAAAATTTGCAGCTCTATCAGCTCTGATTTGACTGAACTCCCACTTCAGCATATCATAGCAGAGCTGGTCCAGAAATAAGTCAGCAGCCCTCCCATAGATTCTGGGATGCTCAAAGGACACCCATTTTGTGTCCCTTGGCATGATCATGGGGACATGCTTAGATGATCTTGCTCTCTTCTAAGTATAGTAGGAAGATTTTTTCTTTTGGGGTCAGTCTCCCAAATGGGTATGTGTCTCTCAACTCCATCAGTAAGTGGTATGAGTGGAGGAGTTTTGACAAGGTTTGGGTAGATTTTTCTAGGGGGAATTTGGTTAAGGGTAGGTGAGTGACTAAAGGTCCTAAATCATTGTGCATTTGAGAAGGCACATTCTTGATTAATTGACACTCAGGGTGAGGTAGGTAGAGGGGTTCAACAGATTGGCTAACTTCTTCCTCATATTCAGGTAGAGGATACCATCTGTCTGAAATTTGTTCTGATTCATGTTGGTGAGAATGAAACCAAATTTTTCATTCCCTTTTTACCTTGGCCCAATCCTCAGATTTGCCATTGTAAAGGACAGAAGTTGGGGTGAGGGAAGAAAATAAGGTTCTCAGGGGTTTGGGGAAAGGTGCACCAGGGGAAATGCCTTCATCTGGTTGATTTAACTAGGGATCATCGGCTTGTGAAGTGGTTGTTTGTGTTGGTTGGGCACTAGTGCAAAATATGCATTTAACATCGGAGTTTTAACATCGGTTTTAACAAAACCGATATGAAAAAGGAGGCAGTGACATTTTTGAAATTAAACTGAAATACTTTAACATCGGTTATAACAAAAACCGATGTGATAGAAATATTTAACATTGGTTTTATAAAAACCGATGTGGAAAAGTGAAACCAAAAATATTTTTTTATCAGACATAAGATTAGACATCGGTTTTAGTATAACCAATATGGAATATTAATTTTAGACATCGGTTTTATGATAACCGATGTGGAAAAGGGAAACAAAAACAAAAAAAAATTTAATTAGTCATAAGATTACACATCGGTTTTATTATAACCGATGTGGAAGATTGAACAAAAAAATTGATTTTTTTTAAGCAGCAACATTTTTAACATCGGTTTTTGTTGTTAATCGATGTGGAAAAGTAATATAACACATCGGTTTTGGATATAACCAATGTGTATTTTCATTTTGTTTCATTTATTTATCCCTCCAATTCATCTCTTGCGTGCTACCCTCCAATTTCATTTTCTTCATTTTCATATATTCTATGTTGCATGCACGCTCCGTAACCATCACACCTCCATTCTTGCTCGCTCCGCCGTGTCCTCCACTGTCACCTCAGCCTCGAAGCCCCTCCGCTTGCTCCGCCGCTTCGTGTCGTGACCCAGTAGCCTCCGCTTGCTCCGCTTGTTCCGCTTGTTCCGCATGAGGCAGTGGGTTTGGGTTTTCTTCTCCTCCCATTACCCCAACAACCCCAACACCTTCAAAAGCTCAAAAAGATATGGAAACCGTAATGCTCACACCCTCATAACCTCTGTTCCTTGCTCACTCGGTCACGTCACCATCTATGGCTTGGGAGGACCACTGTGTCACTGCTGCCACAAAGTTCACTGTTCTTCGCTTGCTCCTCCGTGTCGCTGCCGTGACCTTTCCAAATCAAAATATTAATTTATTTAATGCTTTGAATAATAAAACCAGAAACAACTTTAAGAGTCCTGCAAAATAAGGTACTGCTTCTTTTATTTTACCTTTCACGTTAAGTTTATTATCCGTCTCTCTTTTTTTTTAATGTGATTGAAGAACAAGTGTTGAAAAAATTAGAATGATTTTTTTTCCAGCAAATTTGACTTAGTTTATTATGTGGTTATAGTTCTCTTATCTTACATGTGCTAACATGAGACTACTTATTGAGAGTGAGTGAGTGAGAGATGTGATTGAATAATCGAGTAAATAGGAAAATGCCTATTTTCATCGAAAGATGTTTTTACATTTAGAGCATGACATCTGCATGGCTTATTATTTACTTGTATCATGCCAAGAAAAAATAACATGCATAAATTTTTGCAATGCACATATAGGCCATGATTATTTACCTTTCTTTTTTGGTGCTCTGATTCTTTACCTTTCTTTTTTGGTGTCGTGACTTATCATTCTACCTGCTAAATCATTTATATGTGTAGCCTTATATGTGTTCATCAACTTGGATTTTCTACTGTAAGCTCGGCTATTTCTTATATGTATGTGTGTGCTTTATCTCTGTCATGGTTCTTCTGTATTTATGCTTCTATACTGATCAAGCTATATAATTGTCGTTGTGAACTTGTTATTCTGGTCTTGTTATGAAAATATTCACAAAGTGCTTCTCTTTTTGTATAGGTACACTTGCTGTTATTGAAACTATTACGGTACAAGTTCCGAGAAGAATATCAAGCAGAATATTCATTATTCATTATGGTTTCCGGCTGAGTGTTCTTCCCACACCCAATAAGCTTTCTCCTCTCCATTTTTCTCGTTTGGTTTTTGTTCGCATTGTACTTGGGGATTGGCGTGTTTTATTATTTTTCTTAATGTTAATTAATTATTAAAGCCTTAGTTTCCCATTTGAGATGAAATACTAATGAGCACACGTGTACGTGCTTAAGGTACCGCTCATTGTATTGGATCTTGAATCGTCCAAAGTTGGGCAGTTTGGGAAAAAAAATTTCTTCATTCAGTTAAAATAGTTACTCATTGATTCTCATGTTATATACTTGATGAAAGTTCGTATTGATACATTTCCTTTCGTTCTCCGGGTGCATACATTATCGCGGTGGATGTCATCGCGTTCAAGTCATGTACGTCGGAGATCGAAGGGAAATGCTGCCAAAATTTCGTCGAGTATGA
Source organism: Sophora flavescens (assembly GCA_030762895.1). Classification (NCBI taxonomy): domain Eukaryota; kingdom Viridiplantae; phylum Streptophyta; class Magnoliopsida; order Fabales; family Fabaceae; genus Sophora; species Sophora flavescens. The sequence goes on along the minus strand of CM061062.1, from coordinate 63,337,009 downwards.
GCATGAGAGTTAAGGACTAAATGTTAACCGAATGTTGAAAAAGTTTCTTCTCAAATGTGATAAGGCCATACCCTGTCATAAGAAGTAGTTGATGAAGTTCTTGGACTAAGTACGAAGTTATTGGTTTTAGTCATGGATCGCGGTTGGATGAATGCTAGACGGACAAGTGATGAGTATGAGAATGGAGTGGAAGATTTTCTACAATTTGCAAAAACAAATGCTCCTGATAGTGGTAACGGAAGGTTTATTGTCCTTGTGTTAACTGTTTGAATGAGATACGACTAGAAGATAAGGACATACAGGAGCATCTTATTTGTGAGGGGATTTGCAAGAGTTATACAATATGTGTATGTCATGGTGAATCGTTAGACAGGCCGAGGGTGTCGCATAGAGAGGAAGTTGATGACGTGGATATGGACGATGGACTAGAGGACATGATCCATGATGTTGGGCAAGAGTCTTTTCGGCGAGCACATGTGTATGATACTTTGTGCAGTGATACGAAAGTGGCTTTGTATCCGGGGTGCACTAATTTCACACGGTTGTCAGCGGTATTAAGATTGTTCAATGTGAAGGCGAGAAATGGGTGGAGCGATAAAAGCTTTACCGAATTACTTGATTTGTTGAAAGACATGCTTCCAGAAGGTAACACATTACCGTCCCGAAACTATGAGGCGAAGAAGATATTGTGTCTGATGGGTATGGAGTATAAGAAAATACACGCTTGCCCCAATGATTGCATATTGTACATGAAAGTGTTTGAAGAGATGCACGAGTGCCCTAGGTGTGGGGTATCACACTACAAAGTGAAGGATGGTGATTCTAGTTGTGATGGGGTCACCAAGGGTCCTCATGCGAAGGTGTTATGGTATCTTCCAGTAATTCCGCGGTTCAAGCGATTGTTTGCTAATGAAAAGGATGCAAAGAATATTAGATGGCAATGAGCCCAGAAACATCAGGCTTGGACTTGCTAGCGATGGAATGAATCCATATGGAAACTTAAGTAGTATTCATAGTTCATGACCTGTTCTCCTAGTAATTTACAACCTGTCTCCTTGGTTGTGCATGAAGCGTAAATACATTATGTTAAGTATGATGATTTCGGGTCCAAAACATATAGGAAATGATATTGATGTTTATCTGAGTCCCTTGATTGAAGACTTGAGAATGTTGTGGGATGAAGGAGTTGATGTGATCGACGGGTATTGCCGTGAGACTTTCAGATTGCGTGCCATGTTATTTTGCACTATCAATGACTTTCCAGCATATGGTAACCTGTGCGGGTATAGTGTTAAGGGGCATAAAGCATGTCCAATATGTGAAGAAGGCAAATGTCACCATCAACTGCAACATGGAAGGAAGACAGTTTACGTTGGGCATCGGAGATTTCTCCAGCGTAATCATCCTTACCGTAGATTGAGGAAAGCTTTCAATGGACTTCCGGAGAATGAAATTGCTCCGGTGGCCTTGACTGGAGACCAAGTTTATAAATGGGTGAAGAACACTAATGTTATCTATGGGAAGACCCAGAAGAAGGCTACTGAGAAGAATATATGGAAGAAGAGGTCGATCTTCTTTGATCTTCCATACTGGTGCAAGCTTGATGTAAGACATTGTATTGATGTGATGCATGTGGAGAAGAATGTGTGTGACAGTTTATTCGGAATGCTTCTCAACCGTGGGATTCAGGGCCACACGAATGAGGAATTTGACTACCAACCGTGGTTCAAATCAAAGGATAAGAATTGACTTTGATGCTAATCTCAATCCTATTGGGCCAATGGCAGAGCAGTTTATCAGTTTTGTGGGGACCCTTGCTCGAAGCAAGCCTAGTATACTTATTGAGCGTTGGAAAGATGTACAGCAGGGCTTGAAGGATCAGATATGGGAGAGTATTCTGGTATCTATACTTTTACGTCCTGTGTTTGTATCTACTTTATTTTAATCTTATTAATATCATACAGTAATTCGTTGATTCTTTTGGTGTTAATGTAGCTCACCTTTGACCTGCCGGATACAACAGATATGAAGAAGCGTTTGATAAAGTATGCTGGTGAGCGTTGGAGGGCTTTTAAGGTGGACCTGGGCAGATATTATGTATTCAAGCCAAGCTGTGAAAAGAACCTACTTGAGGTGTACCCGTTTCTTGACCAGGCGATGTGGAATCGCTTTGTTCAGAGCCGACATGATCACAGCTTTCAGGTTAACTAATTTGAGTTTTCTCTAAATTTATGTAATTTCATTAATTTTATTAATTTACTTATGTAATTTAATTGTCTTCTATTTATAACAGGCAAAGAGGGAAAAGGGGCAGGAAAACCAAAGCAAGAATGTCTACCCCCATATAATGTCCCGTGGGGGATATAAAAAACTTGACCTGACAATGGTGGAAGAGGAAAAGAAAAGGCTTCAGCAAGAAGCATCTCAGGCAGATCCTACAGCTGATAATCATCCAAAAGTTGTTGATCCACCTCCACCCCCATGCCATCGTAAATGGAAGAGGGCCCAACAAAGAAGTACGGGATAATATACATCTGAGGAGGCCCGCCAAGTAGCTGAGAAGATTATAAGTATAGTTTGAATTGTAATTGTGATTTTAACAATGTTACCGAATTGTAATGTGACCTAATATTTTATATGTTGTAGGATGCCTTGGACGAGCAGGTCACTCAAGGAACCTTTGTTCCTAGAGGACGCGAGGATATCTTAGCTGCTGCCATCGGTAAACCAGACCACCTGGGCCGTGTCATTGGTGTTGGTTCATCTTCACACCAACGCCATAGGGATGTTGATGTAAATAGAGAACGGCTAAAATGGGAGATTGCAAATGAGCTTAGACAGGAGATGGCCCAGCAGTTTTCCCAGCAACTGGCAATAATGGCTTCTATGTCCCAGCAAAACACTGGTGTCCAACCCTCTGTCCAACCCTCTGTCCTTGTGAGCACTAAGGGCTCATGTGATCCTCCTCATCAGCCTGAAAATGATGATGATGATGATGACGACCCTGATAGGTGTGTGCTGTATGTTGATGATCATCATGATCGCCGCTTAGTGGCATTGGGGAGGGCACATAACTTAGGTAATACCATACACCACCGTTTATTACCGGATGATCAGGTGAGGGTCGTGGTTGAGATTATTCGAGATGCTGATGCTCGAGTCTCTGTGCCCACTAAGGAGGTTCAAACAGTGGGCCAGGCCACTGGTAACTTCATCCCCATGCCAAGAAGACTGGTCAGGGTTCTTGTTGCATCTGAGGTATTCAATTAGTTGTGTTTTTCTATATTTATAATTGAAATTATTTATTAGTTTAAAGATAATGTATTTTTTTAGGATGTTGGAAATGATATTCTGCCTAAAAGGTCGGATCCAGGAAGACCAGAGATGTCTTCTCCTGCCAACGTATTCATTTGACCATTCAATTAATTACGAATGAAATAACTTAACTGTGATTACTAATGTATATCTTTGTTGTTTAGGGGATTGACAAAGGGGATCCTGGTGGTGTTTTTACACGTCTGGCTATACAGGTTGTGAACATGGAGGCTGATGCAGCTTTGGTAAGGTTGGAACATGATGCCAGGCCAGGTGACGATCTGTATATCCCAAAGAAGGAAATTATGGAGATGGTGCTCGATCGTGAAATGGCTAGTGTTGCACACATCTCGTTATGGTGCACGTAAGTACATTTTATTTGTAAGTTAAATAATTAAATTTTAAATGCTATGATAATCAACATGTTTTATCAATATATTAGGTATCTGCATTGCATGTTAGTTGATCAGGGCAACCTCACCCTTTATGGGTTCATTGACCCCATGCTCATTCAGGGTGATGTTCTCCTAACATCAGAAGACCCGATCGCCACCATACGTGATATACTTGCCCGAGATGATCATCAGTTCTACCTTGCACCTTATCTCAAAAAGTACCAGTTAGTTAATTATAACGTACTATATATGACTTAGTTACTAATTGTTCCGCAAATGCAGTAAACATTGGCAATTGTTGATCTTGTGCCCTCGGTTGAATGTCGTGGTCTTCTTCTACTCGATGGGAAATAAGCCTGCCAAGCAACTGAAGATCATCATGGAAACGTAAGCATTAAAATAATTTATAATCAGTAATGAAGTTTTTTTAATCATCTGAAATCTATAAGATATACTTTAATTAATGTTTATTTTCTTATGATAGTTCTATTGATGCAATCCACATGCTGCGTGGTGAAAGGCGTCGGGCTATTAGTTGGATTACTTCTAACGTAAGATATTTATTACAAATGCTTCAAGCGCAGTAGGTATAATTATTGATTTCTATTAAATTCCTTATATTCTAATTGGGTTTTATTTGTACGTAATCCCGTAGACAATGTGGATCATGGGAATGTAGATATTATGTGATGAAGTGGATGGTCGAAATTATCTCCTCCGGTATCACTGAAAGATGGCAGGAGGTAAATGCTAATTGGTAACACAATTAGTTGTAACAGTTATAGACTCGTTATATGTTTTATTTTAGTTTATTACTTAAAAGATATAATCATATGTCCAATTAAACTTGCAGATATTCAACAATCCGACTCCACCCTCTGATGCCGACATCAATAACATAAGGATGCGTTGGGCAACTTTCTTTCTTGAAGTGTACCAATTACCATAGTTTGTATGTAGTTAGTTTATAATAAACGCATCATGTACTAGCTATAGTGTACTTTTGACTGATATATGTTTAGACATGAAATCTATAATATATCATATGTAGCTTTTTGGTTTCTAATTATCTTTGTTGTCTGAATGTAATTGAATATATTTATTGTTTGTAATATTTTAATTTAGTGTGTTTTGGTTGTGAAAAAGTGATTGTGTTGAGAATATTTAGATTCTGTGTTGATCTGGACTACTCAATTACTGAAACAGGGAAAAGGACTGTCACTACTGTAAAGCCCCATTTTTTTTAAAAAAAAACTTTCACATCGGTTTCTGAAAAAACCGATGTGATAACCCAACATTTCACATCGGTTTCTTAAAAACCTGATGTGGTAACCCCACTTTACACATCGGTTATTTTTAAAACCGATGTGAAATGTTGGGTTATCACATCGGTTTTTAAAATAAATGATGTGGAAAGTGGGGTTACCACATCCGTTTTTTAAAAAACCGATGTGAAAAGTGCTGAACGGGATCTATTGTCTTGCTGAAATAGAATTTTTGACATCGGTTTTAAAATCGATGTGAAAATTGGCAATAAACCATATCGGTCGTTTCAACATCAGTTTGAAAACCGATGTGAAAAGCCAAAAAAAACCGATGTGAAATCCCTTTTCTGCACTAGTGGGGGTGAAAGGGGTGTGGGAATGTATACATCATTTGAAGAGGGGACAGGAACATCATCTATCCTAGTTTCTAAACTAGACACTAGGTCATCTACTACTAATTGAACATGATCATAAGCAGAGATGGTTACCTTAGGAGTCTTAGTTGACCTAGCTTTTCTTGTTGGTTGCCTCCTTGGTTTAGTTGGTACAATTGATGGATCGAGCACAACGGCCTCAGCAGTAGCAGCACAGGTCTTCTGCTTCTTTAGAATAGAACTGATAGGAATGCTATCCCCATCAGCTTCCTCATCTTCATTATGAGAGGATAATTTTCTTGGCCTCTTTGCAGCAGGGGCATCAGAAGGCTCCCTGATAACAATCCCACTTGCTGGCCTCTTGGGGGCAGGCTTCCTTGTAGCAGTGGTTTTCTGCCTGGTTACCCTTTTAACTCCTAGGACTTCAGTATTATTCTGTTCAACCATCTCTTATTTAGTCATCATTAATTCCTCAGTCTTGACCATTGCAGCAGCATCATAGGTACTGAGGTTCATGTTGGCTATGTTCATCTTTCCAAAGTCTGCAACAGACATTGGTTTATCAGTCAATAATCTAGCTTGCTCCTCAGGAGTCTTAGTAGCAAGAAACTCATGTACTCCTTGAGCCTTGAAAATCTTTGAGAAAAGATGGCAGAAAGGAAGTGCAGAAAGTCTTTTCTTGTTCATCACAACATCTCTTTGGAAGATTGATTCTTGTTTCTGTGAGAAGATGGCAGAGACAGAATTTGTGAAGAGATGAGAGGTTGTCCTTTGATCCAACCATGTGAAGCACCACCTTGTTGAGAAGCTGGTGAAGGATACGAATGATGTCCTTCATTTCAACAGCCTTCCAAGAGTGAGTCCTGACTGTGTCCTCTTTCATGAGACAGACTTCTATAGTCTCTGAGCCACCCAAGTCTTCTTCCCATGACTCGGTGAAGACTAGACCTTCCTGAGCACAGAAGATTACATCAGCAATGGTCTTCTCCGAGACTGTAATCTTCTTTCTTAATACTGTTGAGTAGAAGTCAGTTTCTGTCAGTTGGATGTTTCTCCATAAATCCCTAACTAGATTAGGAAAGACAGACTTTCTCCGCGAAGAGTCCTTCCCACCCAGCTGCATTGACATATTTGCTTATGTCAAGATTGTAGTATTTCAGCACACCAAGGTTGAAATGATACTCTATAGCTAAGTTGAGTTTGTCCATGTTGAAGGTTGAAGAAGCCATTGTAGATGATCAAAGAGCTTAGGGTTTGAAAGCATAGAGAGGTAAAGAGAGAGATAGCTTGAGAGGTTATGGAAGCGTAAAGTTTTTATTAGATGGAAAAGATTTCTTTTAAAGGAATTTTGAATATCAAAATTTTTTTTTTTTAAAAAACTTTTGACATAACATGTCATTATGATAAAACGACGTTGGTAACTTGGGACCGTAAAAAGGTCTTGATGGGATTGATGGAAGTATTGACTCAGCAAAGAGAATAAAGGATAAATTTGGCTTGTGACAAAATAAATGCAATTATTAACACACAAAAATAATATTTTTAATCATAGGCAGATGTGAACTCGTCTGAAACTATACAATGGATGCGAGTATCAGTGGACGCGTCATAAGGACGTGCAATACATTATGCAATAGACGCACAGCTTCAAATATGTATTAGATGAACATAGGTAATAGACGCAGAATTAGAAAAACAAATTTTTATCAAGGTTGGACGCCTAAACTAATCCACACATATTATATTAAGATGCTTTCTAATAAAGATATATCTGTCCTCTGCAAGAGGTTTAGTAAAGATATCTGCCCATTGATGGTCAGTATCTACAAATTGAATATCGATCACACCTTTTTGCACATAATCCCTTATAAAATGATGTTTAATCTCTATGTGCTTAGCTCTAGAATGAAAAATTGGATTCTTAGAAAGATTTATTGCAGGAGTATTATCACACATAAGCGGAATACTACTTACAAATACATTGTAGTCCTCCAATTGATGTTTGATCCAGAGAAGTTGTGAGCAGCAACTTGCAGCTGATATGTACTCAGCTTCAGTAGTTGATAAAGCAATGGTACTTTGTCTTTTGCTTGACCATGAAACAAGATTAGCTCCAATGAAGTGACATCCTCCACTAGTGCTTTTTCTTTCAATTCTATCTCCAGCATAGTCATCATCACAAAAACCAACTAATCTGTAATCTTCATTTTTCTTAAAGCACAAACCAAGATTAGTAGTACATTTTAAATATCTAAAAATTCTCTTAACTGCTGATAAGTGAGATTCTCAAGGATCAGATTGAAATCGAGCACATAAACATACACTGAACATAATATCAGGCCTAGACGCGGTAAGATATAAGAGAGATCCTATCATACCTCTGTATACCTTTTGGTCTACATTTTTCTCTTTATCATCTTTGTTCAGTATGGAAGTGGGGTGCATAGGAGTATTCATTGGTTTACAGTGATCCATCTTAAACTTCTTCAGAAGTTCTTTTGTATACTTAGTTTGGTGGATGAGCACCTCGTCCATGGTTTGTTTTACTTGAAGTCCAAGGAAGAATTTGAGTTTTCCCATCATGTTCATTTCAAACTCTTTCTGCTTTAACTTAGAGAATTCTTTGCACAGAGACTCATTAGTACTGCCAAAAATAATATCATCAACATATATCTGTACAACTATGAAATTAGACTTAATGGATTTTCTAAATAAGGTTGTATCAACCTTTCCTCTAATGAATCCATTTTCCATAAGAAAGGAACTTAGTATATCATACCAAGTTCTAGGAGCTTGCTTAAGACCGTACAAAGCTTTCTTAAGCTTATATACATGTTCAGGATGGGTTTCACACTCAAAACCCAGAGGTTTCATAACATAGACTTCTTCATTAATAAAGCCATTTAGAAAAGCACTCTTACCATCCATCTGAAAAGGCATAATACTATGATGTGCAGCGAATGAAAGTAGAATTCTAATAGCTTCTAATCTAGCAACAGGCTCAAAGGTTTCACTATAATCTATACCTTCTTCTTGAGAGAAACCTTGAGCAACAAGTCTTGCTTTGTTTCTGATTACCTTACCATTTTCATCAAGTTTGTTTCTGTAAACCCACTTTGTTACAATCACTTATTTGTCTTTGGGCAGTAGAACCAGAGTCCAAACATCACTTCTTTCAAACTGATCGAGTTCTTCTTGCCTAGCTAGAATCCAACCATCGTCCAGCCGAGCCTCGTCTACTATCTTTGGTTCCAACTCAGAGACTAGTGCAGAATTCTCTTGTTCTCTGAAGGTTGATCTGGTTCTTAGCTTGTCATTGGGGTTCCAATGATCTGATCTTGTGGATGATAATTCTTGAAGTACCAAGATTTTTGGACTGTATCATGTTGAGAAGTAGAAGTTTCTGGTTGTTGAGTGGGGTCATCTTCTTGATCATCAACTTTTATCTCAGGCGAGTCTCCTGGCGTGCTTAGATCAAGATCTGCAAAGGCTTCATCTAGCTCTGATAATTTCTTATCAGGCTGTTTGTCATCAAACTTGACATGAATAATATCTTCTACTATCAGAGTCCTAGAATTATAAACTCTAAAGCCTTTAGATGTTTCATAATATCCTAATAGCATCCCACAATCTGTTTTAGCATCAAATTTAACAAGTTCATCTTTAGTATTCAGTATAAAGCATTTACAACCAAAGGGGTGAAAGTAAGATATGTTGGGTTTTCGTCCTTTCCACAGTTCATAATGAGTCTTATTCAGGATAGGTCTAATGTATATTATGTTCTGAATGTAACAGGCAGTATTAACAACTTCAACCCAAAAGTGTCTAGGGACAGAATTGTCATTGAGCATAGTCCTAGCCATCTCTTGAAGAGATCTGTTCTTTCTCCCTAGCACACCATTTTGTTGTGGTGTTCTAGGTATTGAGAAGTTATGAAGGATACCACTCTCTTCACAAAACTTATGCAATAGCTCATTTTCAAACTCTCCCCCATGGTCACTTCTGATTGAAGTGATACACATGCCTTTTTCATTCTGTACACGTTTGCAGAATACAGAAAAGACCTTAAAAGACTCATCCTTGTGAGTTAGGAACATAACCCATGTCCATCTAGTGTAATCGTCTACTATGACAAGACCATATTTCTTAGCACTGACAGAGGCAGTCCTTGTTGGACCAAAAAGATCAAGATGTAGCAACTCTAGTGGTCTATTGGTACTAACAACATTCTTAGATTCAAAAGAACCTTCGACTTGTTTTCCTTTTTGACATGCATCACAGAGAGCATCAGATTTGAACTTAAGGTTCGGTAGTCCTCTCACGAGGTTATGCTTGTTTAGCTTTGAAATTAATTTCAAGCTTGCATGACCTAGCCTTTTGTGCCAAATCCATCGCTCATCTTCAATGGACACAAGACATGAGACACTTTGATTTGAGAGGTCCTCCAAGTCAATCTTGTAGAGATTGTTTTGCCTTTTTGCAGTGAATAAAAGTGATCCATCATTTTTCTTGACAGTACACATGTTCTTATCAAAAGATATTTCATATCTACTGTCACATAATTGACTTATGCTCAAGAGATTGTGCTTCAAGCCATTTACTAAAAGAGCATTATCAATGGAGGGAAAAGGATGTTTACCAATTTTACCTATACCAATGATTTTCCCTTTTTGATTTCCTCCAAATGTGACCCAGCCACCATCTTTGGACTTAAGGTTTTGGAACATAGACCTTTCTCCCGTCATGTGTCGTGACCAGCCACTGTCCAAGTACCAACATATCTGTTTTCTTCCTATTGTTAAGCAAATCTGCAACATGTATTATCTTATCTTTAGGTACCCAAACTGACTTGGGTCCTTTCTTGTTAGTTGTAACTTGACGAGTATGCTTAGCATATTTATTGTGTATGCATCTAGATGTAATATGCCCATTTTTTTCCATATGCTTTACAAAAGATGTTGGACGAGCTAGACTTAGCTTTGGTATATTTATTTGGAACTTTTGAAGCTCTATGTTGTTTAAGTGGTTTTGACTTTTTGTGAGATGTGTCTTGCTTCTTTTTGTCATAACGAAAACCAGATTTATCATAAGGTGACCTAGAATACCTTAAAATGAGACTAAGCTTATCTGAGTCTCCTACAAGCTTTGATAGAGAATCAGTTAGATATGTCACATCTTGTTTCAGTTTTGCAACTTCACAAGAAACATCAGGTTCACACACCATTTTGTCAGCTAGACTGACATTGACTGATTTTAGCATGTTGTTTTCATTTTTGAGGTTTTGTTTCTCAGTACAAACCCTATCATATTCTTTAGATAGTTTAGAAAATTTCTTTTTGAGACTCTTATATTCTAGTGATAGTATACATGAGTCATGCAACAATTCATCAAAAGCATTTTGAAGAGTGGACGTGTCAGAATTCATTACCTTAGCATCAGTGTATTCACTTTCCGATGTAGTGTCTACCATGAGACAGATATTTGCCTCTTCCTCAACTTCATTTTCTTCATCTGAAGAAGACAGATCAAGATCCTCCCATGTGGCCATTAAGCCTTTCTTCTTTTTGAAGAATTTCTTTTTGTCCTTTAGCTCAGGGCAGTCAACTTTGAAATGACCAGGTTTCTTGCATTCAAACCACAAGGGTGGACCTTTTTCCTTGGAGTCTGACTTCTCCTTGGAAAACTTTTTATTGATTTGCTTCCTTCTGAAACCACCTTTCTTTCTCCACATATGTTGAGTCTTTCTGGAGATAAAGGATAATTCATCCTCATCTGATTCTTCATTATCATCAGAAGATTCATACTCATCAGATGACTCAGCAGCTTTGAGAACTTTTGATGAACTTGCTTTCTTTACCTTTAAGACAATAGATTTTCCTTTTCTGGAATTTTATTCTTCATTGAGTTCAAGTTCATGAACCTTGAGAGATCGAAGAAGCTCTTCCAGAGAGAGTGTATTCAGGTTTTTTGCTTCCTGAATAACAGTTACTTTGGGTCTCCATTGCTTGGATAGACTTCTCAGGATTTTTCTGACATGATCTCTATTTTCATAAATTTTTCCAAGAGATTTGAGACTGTCGGTGATGGTTTGGAATCTTCCAAACATTTGGTCTATTGTTTCATGTTCACCCATCTTGAACAGCTCATACTTATGAACTAGCATGCTGATCTTGGATTCCTTAACTTGTGAGGAACCCTCATGATCTAGGGCAAGAGTATCCTAGATTTCTTTAGTAGCATTGCAGCTGTGAACTTTGTCATGTTCAGATCTGGTGATGGCACACATCAAATAATGCTTAGCTTTAAGATTGAGTTGATGCTTTACCTTTTGATCTGCTGTCCAGTCTACTCTAGCAACAGCAGCTCCATTTTCATTTCTGGGTTCAATATAACCAGTTTCTATGAGCTCCCAGATGTCTAGACTTTATGCATCCAAAAAGGCCATTAACATCTTCTTCCAATAGTCATAATCAGAACCATCAAATAGATGAGGTCTGTTGATAGCTTGACCTTCTGTATCCATGGTTGTTGGATCGTACTCCCTCAGCACTTGTTAGATGCTCAACCCTTTCGAGGCTACGCTCTGATACCAACTGAAGTTGACACAGGAAAACACAAGAGGGGGTGGGGGTGGGGTGGGGGTGGGGGTGGGGGTGGGGGGGGGGTTGAATTGTGTTTGTTAATAATTTTCGAAAACAACATTTAAAATAGTTTTTGCACTCAAAGAGATTTGAAACAGAAACACACACAAAGACAAAGATCATTTTTAAAAGACTTTAGCAAAAGCAATATCAAAACCCCACAATTAGTATAGGCAAATAAAACTGAAGAGTTTAGGGATAGAAGATTCACACAAGAGATTTTATCCTAGTTCACTCTCTTCCAACCCAGAGCTATGTCCAGTCCCTTCGACTTGAAGGATTTATCCACTATTTCTCCAAATAGATTACAACCAAGTATTCAACACCTCTCCAGGCTACAAGTATTCCTTTCTTACCATGCCACTTCAGGCTCTAACTCTAACAAAGAGATTTAATGTTTGATCTTCTTAACTCACTATGTGTGAGAATATGATAGTTTAAGATCAGTTGAATATTACAACAATATTCAAACTAAAGAATACAGACTCTAGCTCTTAAAAGAATAATGGAATAAATGATTATCAAATGGCAAAAGTTCAGCTAGCAAGATTGTGCAGGCAAGAGTTGTTCTTCAGTATCTGAGGTCTTCAATTTATAGTGACCTTCTTCTTCACTTGTATTTCTTCAACAGTTACTTTGAATAATCCCATTTAGAGATATCATTTAATGCATGATATCCATTGTGACTGATAGCTTGATTGTAGCAAAGCTTAATAGTACTCTTGGTTTTCGAGGTAGCATGCATTTGGAGAGGTTCACTCCTCTGAGTATTGCAGCTTGAGCACTTGTTGTTCCTCTTTTGTGTATAATCCAGGTTTTTCATTCATAGAGTTGTCATCGTATAGATCGTTTTGTAGTATCTTATTTGTATGATTCTGCTTTTTGCATTTCTTAATTGTATTATGTTTCTTTTACAACAAGGTGAAATATTAAAGCAGATAAAACAAATGTGAAGAACAAATATTCTAAAGAAATAAATGTCAATCATTTGAAATAAATATAAGAGATTCGGATTGCATTTAATTCATTCGAAGATGGATCTAGTCTAAAAAGAAACTCCGTCTACTCATTCATATGAGAGTCCAATTCTGTTCTATATTTTACTTAGCTCGTCTGATGACATGGCATATCCTCTTATCTATCAAGTCTTCGGACTTGCTATTCTTTAATGAGTTAAAAAGATCTCCGTCTGGTGACGTGGCGGTTAGAGCCCGTCTACCAGATTACTTTATGTTTTAGTTCGTTTATTTCAACTAATTACTTCCGTCTGCTTACGTGGCAAGATGGACGTGCTTATTATCAAGCCTTGGGATTTGTTGTACCTAACAAGTTATTTAGGTATTCATCTATCAAATATTTATAGCCTCGTCTACTAAAGAAAGCTAGTCTACTTAATTAAATAACTAAGCAACTTTACCAAAGTACTTGAGCAGCCCATCTACAGGGGTGGACGCGTTTTTTTCAATTGAAACTTATCCCATGTTTCTTATATGTTAATATTTCTGCATAACTGAAAGCACATGTTAGATCTCAACTAACACTTTGCCAAGCAAATTTAATCCTTTTGTTAGCATCAAAACTTAGAGATTATTAAATCCAAAACCACTTTGGTTCCAACAAGTTTCCTGTAATCTTGTCCATGTCTGACTTGCTCTAAAGTTTGGCCAGAAAATAGAATTTTTTTTGTTTAAATAAGTTTTTAGTCCTTGCAAAGTTCACCAATTTTGGTTTTAGTCCTTTTAAATTTTGTCTTAGGATTTCATCCCTGCATTTTCAAAGTTTTTGGAAATAGTCTCTACTGATGTGGCAAACAGAATGATGTATCAGTGCCACATGGATGACATGGCATTATGTTTGACATGTTAGCAGTTAACCGAAAAAGATGACGATAAGGACTATTTCCAAATTTTTTGAAAGTATAGGGACAAAATCCTAAGGAAAAATTTTACAGGGACTAAAACCAAAATTGATTTGTTTTGCAGGGACCAAAAAATTATTTAAACCTTTTTAAAAAAAAAAGTAACTTACTGTATTTTATTAATAATCAAGGAAGCAATACATAGTGAGCATGATAGAAAATAGTAGAACTAGCCATGAACATCGTCGCCTTAGCTAGGCTATGGGCTTCGTTATTCTCTTGTTTCCTAACAAAACTTACACTAAAGTTTGGAAAAAAAGAGAGAAAATCGTAACAATAACTAGTGACAACTCATAACTCTGAGAGATCTTCCTTAGGTTGGTTAACCTTGTCAGCTACCACCTTGCAGTCTACTTCAAAAATAATATGATGCATATTCAAACTTTGAACCCATTGGAGAGCCTTTAAGAGAGCCATAGCTTCTCCCTGAAAAGTTGGGGGACAGAAAGGAATCCAATCTGTTTTAGCAAGAATAAAATGCCCATGTTCATCTCCTATGCACATACCTAAAGTAGTTTTACCAGGAACCTCAGAGAAGATAGCATCAACATTGCATTTTAGTGACCTAGCCTAGGCGGTGTCCACTTGGTCTGAAGAAAGCTATACACTGATCAAATACTCTTCAAACAAAACTACAAAGGGTGAAAATACAATCTTCTGAAGAAAGCTTAAAGAAGACAGATCAAGTTACAAACTAAATCTTCAGTGAGACTCATACATACAAAGAAGTGTCTGAAGATCTAAAGATGCGTTTGAAGCTCTGACAGAATTAGGAAAACACTTAGCTCATGTCAAAATCATCAAAGCATCCTAAAGTCATTCAAGTTCATATCTTTTGTCTTAAGATGTGAAGTATTTAAGTCTGAAGATATATTTTCTCTCGTGCTGAAGCATCATTCAAAAAGAAAAAAATATTATATACTTGGGAATCTGAATGAAAGCATTTCATTGAAGAAAGGAATCAAAATATTTAAATGAAGTATATTAGTTTGTTCCTTGTCCTCTATCAAGTGCAGAAAGGAAGAAAAGATAAAGGCACAACTGCAAATCTCCTTTTATGCAACAAAGTGAAAGGCACCTTTCTCTGAGCTTTTCTAAGTGTTGCACAAATAAGGAAAGAAACGTTGATCGAGTAAGAAAAGCATATATGCTATGCTCTGTGGTCGACAAAGGACCTCCAACGTTCTCAAACATTAATTGCCAAGTCAGAACAACCATTGTTTGTCCAGAAGATAAAGAGAAGAACCTTGGTCATGCCTCAAGGGATCTATTATGGACAAGTATAAATTGAAGAACTCGAAGAATGAAGAAGATAGAACACATACGACAGATCAGAGACACAATATTCACAAGAAACTTACAAGAGACATATACTCTCTCAAGAGAAAAAGCATTCTTACTGAGAATACAAAAAGCTGAAAGCTTTTATATTATGATCATCTTCTCTCCAAGTTACAAATCATTTAGAGAAGACATCAATCTGCAACTTACTAGATCATAAGTCTTTATTCACTTTTTAAAGTGTTATTTGGTTGAATTGTTGTTGTAATGTTGAAGTTGTGCTTCAAACAACTTTCAAACTCCTTGAGCCTGATGAGTTAGTGAAAGAATCTGATTTCGATGATAGCTAGGAAATCTAAGTTATTAATCTTAATAAAGATATTGAGGTCCATATTTTCATATTAAGTTAATGATCTAAATGAGGACTTTAACAACAATAATTAAGATAGATTGTCATTAGTGATGTTAATAGTAATAACTTGTAATAGGACTTACAATTATATGTGTTTTACCTCGTTGTGCTATGATGATGATGGTTGTTTGCCTTGTTTATTAACATTGATTTGTTGTTGATGTCTTGATAATGATATACTATATCGATGTTGTTGTTATACTCGTTGTGGAATGTTGTTGTGGATCAATGTTAATGATTGCTAGTGTTGGTTAAGATGATAGCGGTGAGTTATCACCCGTTGATGTTGTTAAACTTTGATGCTTATTGGTCAAAGTTGACTTTGATGCTTATTGGTCAAAGTGGAGGTGGTGGTTATGATTGTTTGTTTGTTTGTTGACACACATTCATTCACACATTGGATATGTTAGTGGGGGAAGCTGCAACATAGAGGAGGTCGTCCGAGAGTAAGACGATCTGGCCATCCGGGGTGATTCATCTTGGTGGATCTTGCGCCCCCGTGGTGGTGCATCCGAGAGTAAGGTGCATCGGCTGTCTAAGGGGTTCACCCATGGTTTGGTGAACTTCCAGCATAAGTGCTTATTGGTCAATGTGGATATGTAACTCTGAAGTTGTCTTCCTGAGATAGTTATGGATCCACATACATAACGGAGTAGTGGAACAGCACTGCTTCGCATAGCATGAGTTGTCTATATGATATGATGTAATTTGATATGTTGTGTGTTTATGTGTGTATGTTGGATAGTATGCTAAGGTTATGTAATTGTATATGCGCGCTATCTTGGTTATTATCTCTTATCTCCATATGGTTTGAACATGATCTCTCACCCATGCGACATTTTTAGTCTTGTGACAGAGAAGGAGGAATCTACAGGAATATACGTGTAGTGGAGGGATGCCTTCTATGGAGTGTCATGATATAGCGGGTCCAAGTATCACTCGTTAGACGAGCCCTCAAAAATATGGTAATAAACCCATCCACATAGTTATCGCTGGATGAGGCGCTAAGTCAAAAGGTACTAGACGAGCTGCTAAGTCCATCAGGAAATATAACAAGTCCAAAGACTTGTAACTAGACGAGTAGTTAACTGGACTAGGTAATATGAATAAATATAAGGTTAACCTGTCCACATAGTTAGACTACCCAATCGCTCTTCAAAAGTAAAATATGCATTCATCCAAAGGCACACTGGAAATGAACTCGTCTTGTCAAAAACATATTTATTTCAAATGATTGTTTATTTAATACAAAGGAATTTGTGTCCCTTTCCTGTGTTGTTTGAAATTGTATAATACTTTGTTTCTTGCTAAGAGAAACATAGTACCATCGAAAACACAAACCTTTGTACTCTGACACATAAGTTGCTGTAAAGTTGAACAAAGTACAAAGAAGGAAAGTCAGAAAGCAACCTTCAGTACAACATAGAAATGACACTACTACGTTGAACAATTATGATAACCAAAAGCACATTTCATAGAAAGCATATCAAGTTATCAGGATCAACGGATCCTAGCATTAAATGCTATCTCTAAACAGATACAATTTTAAGACCGTTGAAGAAGAACAAGATAGAGCTGCACTTCACCTATAAATAGTGGACAACCCCCAGTAAAGAAATATAGAAGCTCTGATATTCAAAGTGCCAAAAACTCTGCTCAAAGTTCTTGCGAATACTTTCATTTGTAATCTCTAATGATCTTAAACTTTCATACTCTCACACATAGTGAGTTCTTAGATCAATCTTAAATCTCTTTGTTAGAGTTAGAGACTGAAGAGGCTTGGTAGAGAAAGAATACTTGTAAGCATGAAGAGGTGTTGAATACTTGTAAATCTATTGAAGAATAGTGGAGAAAGCCTTCAGGTAGAAGGGACTGGACGTAGCTCTTGGTTGGAAGAGAGCGAACCAGGATAAAATTTATGTGAGAATCTTCTATCCCTACCTTTTACAGTCTTTGTTTACACTAACTGTGGGGATTTGAACTTGAGTTTGCTAACTTCTTTGGAGTGTGTATTTATCTTCATCTGCTTGCAAAAAGGGTTTAAGAAAAGCATTTTGGAAAAACTGTTAAGAAACACAATTCAACCCCCTTTCTTGTATTTCCCTGTGTCAACTTCGGCCCATCAAGTTTTATGAGGAAATGGGTGCTAAGATCTTGCAGGAATGGAGTATTTGAAGGTTGACTGGTTTGTACAGACTCTAGCGAAATGTATAGATTTAGGCGGATCTCTGGCGGGTCATTAACGAACGTTAGTAACAAACCTGACGGAAGGACCATTTTGTGTAACTTTTGAGAGATAAATGTCCAAAATGAATCTTTTAGAAGATAAAGGACCAAAATGAATTTCGACTAAAAGATAAAGGACTAAAAGTATTTTAGCCTATTAAATAAATAAAATATTGTTTTTTATGAATGTTGTTCCAAGTGTAATTCTTAATTCATGTGTATAGAAAAATATCATTAGAAGGAGCTCCTGCTTAGACTCTTAATCGTATCTCAAGGGATGAATCTATCGAGTGGAAGGATATTATAAAAAAAACCAAAATAGATAAAAATCATTAAATGAAAAGTAATATATTAATGTCTTGAAAATATTAATTTTTTTTAATATTTTCTTTGTTTAATAATAGAAAGATTACCAAGGATTCATCACGAAGTCGATATCTTAAAGATATTGATTAAGAAAATCAGAAAAAGCAAATTGTTCAAATATTAAATACATTAATTTTTAAATAAAAAAGCTTTTTTTATTCATTAAATATTTTATTTAAATTCTTATTTATATAACCAAAAAGGGCTTATAAAAAAAGGTATTGCTAACCAGTACCCTAAGGTTATTGATTAAGGAATCCAAAGATAGAAAATTTGTATTGAAAAATATAGCTTTCAAATTTTCGTTGCACCACTTTCCAAGACAAAGTTTATATTTCTAATTCCTTACTAATACTCTTAGAGCACTATATAGCATTTGAAAGAAAAAACCAATCAAATTTTCATTACACCATCCCTCACCCTAAATTTATTCGTATATATATAAAAAAATCCAACCAAACAAATAATGAATATTTAACTCTCCACTTTCACTGTCAAACCTCAATAAAACAAACACCATATCTTAAACACAGAGAAAATGATTTGCACCAAAACCACATGAAAGACAGCTCAGAAGCTTAAAAGGTCAAGTTTCAGATATTACAATAAGACCAAACTGAAATCACAAGTCCAAAGCAGATTTAAGATTAAACGAATAGGAGCCAACTAATACAGCAAAAAAAAAAATCGGTTCTTTTGTGTCGTCTGAACTGGGTGAATTTTACCTTACAGTTATTATTATTATTTTTAATAGGGCCAAGTTCTCTTACAAGTTTGACTAATTTAAACGGCTCATAATATTAATTTTCATTCTGTTACCAAAATACCAAATTATACAAAATTTTCACATAATTTTTTTTCCTCTGAAATTCAAACTTGTATTCTGCTTTGTCAATCTGACAATATCCAAATGAGACTTATGCTTAAAAAAAGGGTCTTAAAAGAATCAATAAAAGATAATATTATATTGATAAATTAAATATTACATTTTTTAATATATTAAATATATAAGTTTTTCATACAAAGTTTACTTTTCTAATTTCTTAATCAGTGAGCATTCTCCCACCCAAATTTGTTCTTATGATGAAATATGTCTTCCGATTTAAGTAACCAAATCTGGAAAATCTAAATTTAGTCTATAAAAATCTTAAATGTTGTCAAAATAATTATTGATAGGGGCACTTTAGTCTCTAAAATTTATCCTTAAAAATAATAATTTAATCAACATTTAAATTTTTTGAAATAGATTCTCTCCATTTAAAAAAAAATTTGAGATACAATTCTTTAAATGAATAAAAACACAAATTATTTGAAATATAATTAATTGACTCTGAGAATTAAAAAATAATAATCACTGGACTCTACCCAGTACCAACTAAGATATCCTATTTTGGAAAATGAGGATATCATCCATTTCTCTCGGGAGATCAAGTGAAGCTTTCATTTTTCAATAACTAACTTGAGATGTAAGACAATATTATCATTGGTTTTTATAATTATAATAAACAATAAATAAATAATAAATTTGATAATAACATTATTGGCGTGGGACTTTCGATTTTGACAAAATTAAAAAACCTTCACGATCTGTCACCGAGCCGTGTTGTCTGTCTGTCTCGGTTGGTGCTTCAATTTCCAAATTTTGCATTACACAACAAGACAAACAAACAAACAAGGAATAAGAAAGAAAAAAAAAATTAAATAACGTTCATTCTCATTCTCTCTGAGAATTGAGTTCTCTGTGGCCTGGTTTCTTGTTAACCAGGTCCTTACCATTCCAGCTCCCATTCCCTTTATTCCACAATGAATGATCTTCTAACGGTAATGTACCATTCTCTACCTTCTCTTTCTACTTTTTTTATTTTTATTTTTATTTTTCATTTTTCCATTTTGATTCAAGTTGTCATCTTTGATTTCATTGTCTTGATGTGTTTGGGAGTTTCTTGTTTTGGGTTTTGTCCAGATCTAGCATTGGCTATGATGGACATTTATTTATTTTTATTGTTTTTGGTTAGAAAATGTAGGAAAGTTATGGGATTTGGAGAATGTAGATTGTGGAGGTTTTGAACATTATGAGATTTTTTCAGCTTTATATGACAAATGCTTAAATGCAGTTATACACAACTGCTTGCTAATTATTGTGGGCAGCTCAAGCTTTGTTGCACAAGTTGATTGATTACCTTTTACAACTTTATAGTTTTCTCAAATCCATCAATTTGAGCATTTCCATTCACTTTTATAAAAACTATATTTAAGCATGGTTTCATAATAGATATTTTATCTGTGTGTTGAGATCTGTTCGATTTACAAAATAGACAAAAATATAATGATAAATATTGCCATGGATAGTGACAATTAAATTAATCTAGATTTAAGTAGTTACTCGGTCTTAATTTTTGTTGGTCAACAATCTGGAATTATATAAAACTAAGATTAAATAATGGATGCAACATTTAAGATGTTGTCCACTAGGCTCTTCTTGCCATAGAAAAAGGCTTAGTAGCTAACAAATCCCAAAAATGGGTTTAAAGTGGAGGTTCTTTTTGGTAAAGCAATCACTCAAAAGATATCCTTAAAAACTTAAAAGCCTATAACTAATTTGTGATCTAGTTATGCACCAAAAAAAATGTTGTGATCCAGTTAAATCTGTGCTTGTAACTTGGACACTTATGATGAAACATTTCATGTTTTCCCAATCCACGAATCCTAGTTTTATTTACTTTGAATTTATCATTGTAATTTTTTTGCTCATTCTTTCCTTCTTATATAACAGTGAACTTCGGGAACTCTCTGATACTGATACCTAAAATATGTTCTCTGATTTTTGTCACTCTAATCTAGCATAACTTAGAGTATACTTAACTTTCTTTTAGCTATGAGTTGAAGTGCCTCCTTATTACAGAGGACAGAGGCACCCACTGATACGTTTAGGACTTAAATGATTCATATGCTGCTCACAAAAGCTCCTTAAGATCAATACTGGACTTATATTTTTATGTATGATTTACTACAAATTTCCTATAATACAAATTTGTGATATTTGATAAATAATTCTCATGACAGGTAGAAAGTTCAACTATGTTTTCTTCCTTCATAAGATGTAATTATGATCTACCTATGGTTTGCTAAATATGCTTTGTATGGTTTGAATTTGATCCATCTTTTAAAGATAGTTTCAAATTTCTAGGCGTCCGAAATTGCATATTTGCTATCAGATTTACATGTCACGGAAATTGGGAGTAGAAATTCTTTTTGGGTTAATATGCATATTGGCTAGGAGTACTTAGTTTGATACCAAATATGGGTTACTTGATGGAACAGAATGGAAAATTTTCATATGACCTTCAGCTAGTTTTTGCCTTTTTGGTTATGGCAATGTGACACAGAAAGAATCCATGTATAACAAGTAAAAGAGAGATGAAGAGAGAAGAACCTTTTTTTTTGCTTGCTTATATTTTGAAGAGATACATTGGCCCAATATTGGGGCTATATGTGTAAAGAGTAATGCTATAAAGTATAGACAAAAATTGTCTTGCAAAAGAAGACTCCTGAATTTGCACACTGTCAAATATCCACTGGTTCTGCATAGGAGTTGTATTCTTTTTGTGACATTGTTATGGGAATATATGAGGTTATGAATTTGTTTAAAGTCTGTTCTTATAGAGATATATTCAATTGTTAAGTAGGCATGCCTATGCTATAATATTTCGTGCCAAAGCTAAGGGAAGAAAATGATCACAAAGACCTGTTTTTTGGCATTTACAAGCTTGACGGGAAGTTTAGGAAAATTGTATTGCAATTCTTTATATCCAATGTATTTGTATTAAATACAATTAAATATATACCTCTGGTTTGGACATGGAGTTAGCTGTGAATTCAATCCTTCCATTGACTGTTATTGGGTAGAAATAGAATACATGTTCACTAAGGAAGATTCAAGGCACAATATCCATCCCTAGGTTAGGTCTTAGTATTAGCTATCACTATATAGGTCTTGTAAAGGACCATTTGTCCTAAAAGCTTAAACTTCTCATGAATGGTTTTATATTTAACACACCCCTTCACTCAAGAGCCCTTTAGGCTTGAATAGGGGACAACACATACGCCTACTCTACCTTGTGCAGAAATTCAACTTTATGTAGATGAATGGTGGTGGCAAAAGCATTGAACTCTTGACCACTTGGTCAGAGAGGCTTTGATATTGATGGGCCTCAAATGGGAATTAGTCGGCCGGTGACTCATGGTATAGGAGTGGAGGAATCAGTTGGATAGAGAGGGAAGTAACAAACTGGACAGCTGGCATAAAGGGAATGGGGGAGGGGAATTGGATAATCATAGGTGTAATGACATGGGGAAGGATACAAGGGAGGGGCTGGAACATGAAGAATATGAGATAATTTTGGGTGGCTACGCCATTGGACACATATTGCTTTGCTTCTCTGATATTTTTTCTTTTTCTTTTCTGCAACAATGTTTTCTGCTATCTCCCTATGTAATCAGAGCCTTGTTCTCTGAGTTTTCCTACTATTTCTATACTAATTTCAGTTCCTATCAGGTACCATGTCAAAGATCAAGTCTCCTAAAAGTTTAAACTAGTAGGTAGAGGCTCATGAATGGCTTTATTTCTAAAGATCTCAATACTACTTAAAAACATCTTGAAGTGAGATGATATCAAAGTTTTTGAAATAAAATGTTGTGTCTGTTCTTCATGCTTTTAATTTTACATGCATCCTGGCTTAGTGCATGCTTTAGTTATATGTATACCTTTGTACTATTTTCTCAAAGTATGGGTTGTTAGAGTAGCAGTAACATTTGTGTATAATTTACCTTGGGTGCACAGATAGCAACAGAAGCATTATGGGATGATCCATATATATTAATTTGGTAAATCTTTTTTCAGGAATCATTTGAGGTCCCACGTGGCCAAGGCCACGGAGGTGGTCATGGAGGTGGAGATATTGAGCTAGGAGCATATGCATTAAATTCAGGAGAACTGGGCTTGGAAAGTTTCTTCAAAAAGGTGATGATTATCTTTATATTTTTGACATCTGTAAAAAAGCATAAGTCAGGTTGTCTTTCATTGTTTCTTCCTTTTGTTTAATTAATTCATTTTGTACAACTGTGGATGGTTTTAATATTCATGTTTAACCATTGTGACTGTCTGAATTTGAATGCTCCTGTGCCTTTTTCCCCTTAGGTTCAAGAGCTTGATAAACAATATGCTAAGCTGGATAAGCTTTTGAGAAAGCTACAGGTAACTAGTCTTACTTTCATTCACTTGACTACTGATTGTTGGCTTCTGTATTACTTGAAGAGAATCATTTAAGTTGGTTTTCAGGACTCTGAAGTCTGAAGATCTATAATATATTTCCAGTTGTTATCTCACAAAAATATGATAAATAAAAAAGCAGACAATGGAGGCATGATATTTTTTAAGGGTGATAGGTCGCGTTCCAGAAAACAACGTCATTTGCCTGGGGCCAATCTAACAGCAATAGAACCATCTTAGTAAAACATTTATTGGTATGTTAACTTGGCATGATAAATAAGATAGCAGACAATGGAGGCATGATAATTTTTTCAAGGGTGATAGGTGGCGTTCTAGAAAACAATGTCATTTACCTGGGGCCAATCTAACAGCAATAGAATCATCTTAGTAAAACATTTATTGGTATGTTAACTTGGCCTTCCTAATGTGCGCTAGTGTCACTGACGATTGATAAAAGCACAACTGATAAGAAAATTAAACTCTATTTTTATAAAATTTGTTGGAAACTCCCAAATTCCTATATCTCTTAAGCACGTCTAACATTTCAAAATGTTGCATGTAAAGACCTTGTTATAAAGTTGTGGACAAAACAGTTACATATATTTGCTAGTCAAGAGTGGGGGGCGAAAGAGGGGGAGAGAGAATGAGATAACTGGATTTGGAAAACCATTTATGAAGAGGAGAAAAAGACACAAAACTATAGTGACTAATGCTGCCTGTCATATGATAATTCTTTTTCTTTTTATAACTATTTTTTCCATTGTAATTGAACTAAGCCTTGCAAAGTCTCTTCATTTTGATCAGCATCCATGACAGATGAGAAGAGGAAACTAAAAAAAGAAAAAAATATTAATCTGATTCAGCTTCTGATGTAATATTTGGCATTTGGCAATAGTAGAGCCTTAGGTAAATATAACTTGTTTGGTTAAAAGGCATTGTGCTTACTTGTTGATTTATATTATGAACTAAAGTTATTTGAATTGTCTCCTCATCCTTTTTATGCAAATCGTGTGTGCAGGAAGCCCATGAGGAATCCAAATCTGTAACCAAGGCTCCTTCCATGAAAAGTTAGTATAATGTTGTTCTTTCTTTTTTTTCCTTTAAAATAATTTTTTGCATGTTTCATTGCCTGTTGCTTCATGTTGTTTGCCAAAGAGTTATTATATCATTTCATTTGCCCTCATTTTATTTTATTTTGGTTGAACCGTCTTCTTATGCTATCTCTCTCTTTGCTGCTGTGCTCATAATTCATATTGACATGACATCTCTTGTCAAAACTTCCATGAATGTGTTTATTTCATTTGTTCCTAGTACATTTTACCATATATCTTTGTACTTTTGTATTGCCCAATGCCATAGAATGATCTGTTAATTTTGTTTATCCTCATCTTTTTGTGGTTATCTACTTTAATGAACTTTTTTCCAATAACCATCCTCCAATAATAAAAGAGGAATGATCGAGGGATGCATCCTCCTTTTATGCCCAATGGCATCTGTGTCTTTCTCTAAGATCAAAACTCCACCATTCTATTTTGGTTAAATAATCTATAGTTCCCTATACTATTTGAGAATTTTCAATATTTGGCTTCTTATAGTTTAAAAAAAATTCCAATTCACTTCTCATCATTAGAAATTTTTAATGGTAGACTAAATTCAAGGACCTTGTTAGAAATTTTTGAAACTCTAGAGGCCAAAAAGGTTTATAATTGGGTCCCCATAGTTTCAATAATTTCTAGTTGGGTCCTTAATGCAAGAGCATCATTATAAACTTACAATAAGGACCCAATTAGAATATTTTGAAACCATAGAGACTTACCCACTTTGAAATATAGATACTTAATTATAAAGTCCCAACATATTTTTATTATGGTGAGATGCATGAATACGGGTACGAGTACTACAAGAATGGGTACGAGGTATGAAATAATTTCTTAAAATTTAGGATACGGGTCTGGGAGAATATATTATCATATTATGTCAAAATATGAAAGCATAAACAATGAAGTAATTAACTAAAAAGAATTCATATAGATACAATCTTCATAATATTCTAACTCCAAATTTTCATTAAACTCCATAAAATATATCAAGTAATCAACTTAAAGAGGGCACAAGATTTGAAGGGACAAAGTAGCAGTTTGTTCCATTTAATAAATAATAGCAAACAGAACAACTTAGTAGCAAAACTTGATGTTTTGCATGGACTGGCTTGTACGATTAAATATCAGCTCATTGCAATGCTTGACTATGCTATTCCCAAAAATATTTGATGTCAAGGTTTGAAAAAAATAAATAAATTGGGTATGTATCCTGTGTACCCAACAAGTACCTGTACTGAATATGTACGTGGTAAAGGCACGGAAACAATTTAGGAGTACCCAAGCATCATATGCATATACAAATGTGGAATTTATAATCCTTGTGACTCAATTCTTAGTAGAAAATTTGTTGTAGGCATTAAACAGAATCAAAAATTAGGGTAGAAGAAGGAAGATAGAGAGAGAATGAAAGAATCAATTTTGTAATTGTATTTCTGTTTTCTTGATTGTACAGATTTCAGAGAAGGCTATGTATATATAGCCTTGAGCTTCTAACAGCTCTTTTGATAACTGCCCTAACTAACTTTTGCTTCTAGCAGTTCTTGATAACTGCCTTATCTAACTATCATAACCGAATGCTGCTGACTCAGCATATTCGGTTATGATTTACAGAGATCCTTATACTCTATTAGCCCCCCTTCAAGCTCAAGGTGGTGGCTGCAAAGGTACTACATTGAGCTTGATCCTTGTGTTGGCACACTGAGCTGATGAGAGAGGTTTGGTAAGGGAGTCTGCCAGCTGATCACCACTAGGAACATGAAGAACAGTGAGTGCTTTAGAGAGGACCTTTTCCCTTACAAAGTGAATATCGAGTTCAATGTGCTTCGTGCGGGCATGAAGAACAGGATTGTGTGCTAGAGACACAGCACTTAGATTATCACAGTAGAGTTGAGGAGTAATGTGAGGAATCTTGAGTTCAGATAATAACGATTGTATCCATGATAGTTCAGCAACTGTATGTGCGATACTTCGATACTCAGCTTCTGTACTAGACCGAGCCACTAGAGGCTGTTTCTTTGAGCTCCAAGATACCAGGTTGGGACCAAAGTAGATGCATGAACCAGAGGTAGACCTACGATCATCTGGATCACTTGCCCAGTCGGCATCACAGTAGGCAGATAGAGAAAAGGGCATAGAGGCAGGAGCTGGTCTGAGTAGTAGTCCATGGGAGAGAGACCCTTTAAGATAGCGGAGAATCCTTTTAACAGCCTGCCAGTGTGTTTCAAGAGGATTAGACATAAACTGACACACTTTGTTGACACTAAAGGCAATGTCTGGCCTAGTTAGTGTAGCATATTGTAAAGCACCAACGATAGACCTGTACAGCTGAGGATCGGACATAGTGTCTGTCCCAAATCTTGACAGTTTACAGTTGCTTACCATAGGAGAGCTGATTCCCTTGGCTTCAGCCATATGTGCCTTGGCAAGAAGGTCACGAATGTACTTGGTCTGAGTCAGCAGCAGGGTATCTGGGGACGGATGCTTGACTTCAACTCCTAGGAAATAGTCAAGAGATCCGAGTTCTTTTAGAGCAAATTCAACATTCAACTTCTTTATGAGGTTAGTGAGAAAAACAGTAGATGACCCAGTGAGAATAATATCGTCCACATAGACTAGGACAAAAATAGAGATGCTGTCCTTGGTATAGACAAATAAGGATGGATCACAGCAACTGGCAGCAAACCCAAACCGAACCAAAGTAGAGGCTAACCGTTCATACCAAGCCCGAGGGGCCTGTTTTAGACCATAAAGTGCCTTGTGCAATCGACAAACAAGAGTTTTATCACTGTTTTCAAACCCTGGGGGCTGGATCATGTACACTTCTTCATGCAGTAAGCCATTTAGAAAGGCATTGTTAACATCTATTTGTTGAATTGCCCATTTATTTGTGAGAGCTAGAGTGAGGATGATTCGAATGGTCACTGGTTTCACAACCGGAGAGAAGGTTTCATGAAAATCAAAACCATGTTGTTGATGGAAGCCCTTAGCAACCAACCGGGCTTTATATTTGCTTATAGTACCATCCGGATTTTCCTTTACTCGAAAGACCCATTTACACCCAATAGCATTCCTATTTGGAGGTAAGGGAACAAGTGACCAAGTGTTGTTCTTGAGGAGAGCAGTGTGCTCATCCTTCATGGCTGCAAGCCAGTGAGGACTAGACAGGGCTGCTTTGACAGAGGTAGGCTCAAGATGAGCTAGGAAGAGCCTAGGAGGAAGACAACCTGTTTTAGACCGGGTAAGCATAGGATGAGTGTTGTCAGGAGGAAGGGAAGAAGACTGAGTTGCAGAAGAAGAGTTATTGGAGGGATCAGCAGGGGCTGCAGCAGAAGTAGTAGTGAATGGAGATGGCTCATGTTGTGACACAGGCACTGGAGAGAGATGAGACTCATTAGAGCTAAACAAAGATGAAGTATGGGGAATGGTTGGAGACTCAGGGAAGGGACCGGAATCTGAAGCCCGAGGTGAGAGTGCAAGAGAGAGATCAGGTGCAGATGTTGAATGATGCTCAGGGGTGAAATTATGTTCATGTGAGGGAGTTGGATTGTGTTGGTTGAGAGGAACAGGTGAAAGAGGAGGATATTGTGGAGTAGGAATAGATGCAGAAAAGGTGGTTTCATTAGGTAAACAATGTGAAGTGATTTTGAAGAGAGTTGAGTAGGGAAAACGGATCTCATTAAAGAGGACATCTTTGGAAACATAGATCCTTCCAGACGGGGCAAGGCATTTATGCCCTTTGTGTTGAGGAGATAACCCTAGATAGACACACTCAGCAGACCTAAATTCAAGTTTGTGTTGATTATATGGTCTAAGAAAGGGAAAGCAAGCACATCCAAATGTTTTAATGGTTTTGTAATCAGGTAGAGTGCCATAAAGAGCATGATAAGGTGAGGAGAAATCCTTTAGGGCTTCTGTAGGAAGTCTGTTGATGAGAAACACAGATTGGGTGAAACTGTGATCCCAGTAGGTGAGAGGAATGGCAGAATGAGACATAAGGGTGAGCCCCATCTCCACAATTTGCCTGTGTTTTCTCTCAACAGTGCCATTTTGGTGAGAGGTGTGGGGACATGTGAGCCTATGCACAATACCTAAGTCAGTCAAGTACTTAGTGAAGGGTCGAAATTCCCCTCCCCAATCTGACTGGACAGCTTTGAGTTTTGTTGAGAATTGAGTGGAAATAAGAGTATAAAACTGTTTAAAAGCTGCTAAAGCATCAGATTTCTGTTTAAGAAAATAGATCCATGTAAATCGTGTGTAAGCATCAACAAAGGTAATGTAGTATTTATAGCCACAAGAGGACTGAAAGGGTGCTGGTCCCCATAGATCAGTATGGATTAATTCAAAGGATTCATGGTAAACAGTGGAGGAGGGTGGGGCATGCAGTCTATGGGCCTTACCAATACAGCAGGCATTGCAAAAATTACTCTCTTTATTATTGATTAAGGGAATATTACACAATTGTAATACAGTTTTGACAACATTGAAATGAGCATGTCCTAGTCTACAATGCCAAGAGTTGTAGGAATTAGGACTAAGAGATACAACATTGGAGGTATTTACAGAGGCAGGAATACTTTGACACTTAGCTAGAGAGGATCTTGATGTAGACTGAGGCTGAGAGTGAGAGTCTTGATGAACTTTGAGATTGCTGAAGTAATAGAGGCCATCCTTTCCAAGACAGCCTTCAAGCAAAACTCTGCTAGAGTCCTGTGTTTTAACAAAGCATGAGTATGGATGGAATTCAAAATAAACATTATTATCCCTAGCAAATTGAGACACAGACACAAGATTCTTTGTAATTTTGGGAACAAGAAGATTATTTAGAGAAAAGGTAGTAATTGGATTTAAAGAAGAGTAAAGTTTAGAAGAGCCAATGGAGTTAATGGCAAGACCTTGTCCATTACCCATGAAAACTTGGTCTTGACCACCAAAAGGAGTGCTATGAGTGAAGTTGTGAGGATCTGCAGTTAAGTGATGAGTTGCCCCAGAATCAGGGTACCATGTTTGACCTTCAAAATGATTTGCTCCATTGTAATCATTATTGCTGGAATTATTAGAAAACTGAGTTGATTGGGCAGCCATGTGTGCACTTGGCTGAGCATTTTGCTGAGGCTTTGGCAAGGGTAGAATACCTGGAGCTGAATTTGGTGCATATTGCCCTTGTTGATTAGAAGGAGGAGGCTGTGGAGGAACGAAGGTTTCATCAAACCTGTGCCAACAGTTAAAGGAGTCATGACCATACTTTCCACAAAGCTGACAAGTAGGTCTGTTTCCACGACTACGGCCTCTGCCTCTGCCTCTGCTCCCTCTTCCGTGATAAGAACCTCGAAAGCTACCACGTTGTGCATCAAACTGACCTCTGTGAGCACTGTTAGGGATCACATTTGCAGTGATTGGAGCATGGGCTATGTTGGCTGAAACTGAATTACCAGTAGGCAATTCTTGACGAAACTTTTCTAATTGTGAATCTTGAATCTGTAGTAGAGCTTCGATATCGTCAATCGAAGGGGAATCACCTCTGCCATATATCATCATTACAAAAGTGTTGTATTCCTCTGGGAGTCCTTCCAATACTGTATCAATGTGATCTTGTTCTGAGATCGGATCTCCCATAGCTTGGAGAGAGTCAACTAGGGCTCGAATTCGTAACAAGTATTCGGACATGGTTCTTGTACCTTTCTTGGTATTCTTCAGTTCAGATCGAAACTGCCTCACCTTGGCACGAAGATGCGCATAGAAGCATTTGTGAATTTTGTCCCAGACTTCATGCGAGTGTTTACATCCTAAGAATCGAGGAAGAATCGTCGATGAAAGTGAGCTGAGTAACCACGTGAACAGCATTTGATCCTGTACGATCCATAGCTGATAGGCTTCGGTTTCGATTCCAAGATTGCGATCTGCTTCACTCGCGAACCTTGGAGGAATCGTAGGGTTCACAACATACCGATGAAGCTTATGAGCGATGATTACAGCTTCTACCTGCTGCTTCCATAGAAGGAAGTTTTGATCATCTAGCTTAACAGAGAGCGATGGATTGGAGTTGGCTGGAGAAGACGATGGCGCCAGAGATGCAGCGACATTCTCAGTGAAGGGATTCCCGATAGAAGCCATGGCCCAGAATTTGGCTCTGATACCATAAACAGAATCAAAAATTAGGGTAGAAGAAGGAAGATAGAGAGAGAATGAAAGAATCAATTTTGTAATTGTATTTCTGTTTTCTTGATTGTGCAGATTTCAGAGAAGGCTATGTATATATAGCCTTGAGCTTCTAACAGCTCTTTTGATAACTGCCCTAACTAACTTTTGCTTCTAGCAGTTCTTGATAATTGCCTTATCTAACTATCATAACCGAATGCTGCTGACTCAGCATATTCGGTTATGATTTACAGAGATCCTTATACTCTATTAGGCATCAATGAAATTTTTTATTATAATTATAAAGTAAATAAACGTGTAAATGGGAAATGATCAGTTTACCTGTAAGTATTATTTATAGTTTTTCATTATGATAAGAAGGATCTGCTGAGGCACAAATGGTTGTAGATACTAAATTGCCCTTCTGATAGAAGTGTACATTTGAAGATAGCTGATATGGGGTTACAAGTCAAGATCATAAGTATTAAACTAAATAATTCTGCTTGATCCTACTATCCTTTTCAGCAATAAAGCAGAGGATGGAGAAAGATGTTGATGAAGTTAAGAAAATTGCACATTTCATAAAGTCCAAAATTGAGGAACTGGACAAAGAGGTGAGGTCTATACATCTTTCAGTGTTTTATTTAGTACCTAGATTTTAGGTATGGACACCCTGGTCTCCTGCCTAACTCCATTCTGTATCCTAGAATTTGGCAAACAGACAGAAACCTGGGTGTGGAAAAGGATCAGGTGTTGACCGGTCAAGAACTGCAACAACTATGTTAGTCATGATCCAACTTTTAATTTCTCATTATTATATTGTCATACCTTTGGCAAGCTTTATGGATTTGAGGTTCATATTGTGTCTGTAGTATAGTGTACATAATTCTATCTACTTTCATAATTTTTCAACTATTCATTGCATTGTTTTGTCACTGCATAAATATAACCTTTTAGATACTGAATGGTTTACTTGAAAAAATTCTGTACAAGTCTACAAGAACTAGAGAGTCTTGGACGTTAATATTCCACGTTTAAGGCAACTAAATCTTCTCTTGTCCTTGACGTCTTGCATGATATGTTAACTCTCAACTTCGGTAGTTTTCACTAGTTTTTAGTTCAAATTTACAAACGTTTCCATACGTTAACTTCCATCTTAACGCCATTATAACACTGTCGATTGGCTAACCTAGTAAGTGTTTTTTTTTTTTATTATTATCATCTAGTAAGTGCTCTTTTCCAGTAGATTTTTTTTTTTAATGTAAAATGTCTTGTAGGGACTGGGGACAAAACTGACAGCTTTATAACTGAAGTTAATGGGAGAGATTATTTTGAAAATGTTTGAAGTGTGAGAACTGATTTGAAAAGAAAAAAACTCTAGGGACTAAACAGAAAATAGGTGGAAACTACAGGGACATAATTTGACCATCAACAATATGAATGTAGATATCTAAATGTTGTTAGAGATATCAGGAAACTAAGGAATGTTTGAAAAAAGATAGTCTGAGAGTAAAGGAAGATGCTTTCATCATCCTAATACAAAAGCAGAATTTCAATATAACTTCTTTATATTATTGAGCTAGTTTGTAATAGGATACTTTTCATACTAGAGTTTCTAATCCATAATTAATTTAAAAATAACAACTGTGTTCATATGTTGTCATGGGCTATGGTCTAATTATTTTACATATAATCAGTGACTACTTAATTAATTTTCCATTTGAATGAGCATTCTTTGGCTTTTAACTTGTGCTAATATGTTGCTATCCAAAATTATTTCCTACAAACCAAACTGATAATATGATAAATTTGGGAATCCAAAAGGAATGCAAGGGAAACCTGCTTCTCTTAATTTCACATGCTCTAAAAGAAAGGAAAATGGAACTTGATTTGTACCTATGCTGCACCACAATGAATCAAACTGAGGATTCCTCACAAACTAGGATTATACTGTTCAGCTGTTGCTTAATGTTTTATGAACCAATCTCATCTGCACCTGATGTGTTTCTGTTATATTATTCTACAGTTCCTTAAAAAAGAAACTGAAGGACAAGATGGCTGAATTTCAGGTTGGTTAGTCATATATGTTTTGTTTGAGAATTTTATTCAGTCTCCTGTTCTTCAACTTAATCTCATTTTGAAAATCTTGCAGATCCTGAGAGAAGCTATCCATCAAGAATATCGTGAGGTTGTTGAGAGACGTGTATTTACAGGTTTATGTCGTTTACTTATTAGTTGTTGTTTCTAATTTTATGCAATTCGATGCCATGGATTTTCCTTGATGTCTGTTTTATTGTATTTCCTGGTTTCTTGATGTTCAGTAACGGGAACAAGAGCTGATGAGGAGGTATTATATTTTCTTCTCTGAATTTTTATTAATAGAAGGAAAATTTTCTTTTTGAAGTTTTTCTTCTAATCATTTAACAATGTCCAGACAATTGACAGATTGATTGAGACTGGAGATAGTGAGCAAATTTTCCAGAAGGCAATTCGGGAACAAGGACGAGGCCAGGTTCATCCCTCCCTCTATCTTTCTCCTTCATTCCCTCAAATTTCTGTTATACTTTTTTCATGCTAAATTCTATCAACTCAAAAAACATCAGAGTCATCTAAAGTCTAAACCTTCCATAATCCCCACATTTTCAAATTTTTACCCCATAATTTTGGTTCCTTGGGAATAGGGATGAAGAACTTTGCTATGTCAGCTTACATCTCTGACCCGTTTATCTTTTTAGATAATGGACACCCTGGCAGAGATTCAAGAGCGACATGAAGCAGTTAGAGATGTTGAGAAGAAGCTTCTTGATTTACAACAGGTATTTAATCAGTCTATTCAATTTGTTTCACCGTGCTACATGTATGATGTAGCTCAATGAGTTAGGAAAACATTTTTTTTTTTATAGGCAAACGTTAGTAGTTAGTTATGTTAACTTTTCCTCCTTTATCAGGGTTTGAACCCTGGACCTCGTACTCCTCCAACTCCTTATACCCTTTAGCTCAAACCAGTTGAGCTACCTCACCCTCCAGATGAATTAGGAAAACTAATATCCTGATTAGATGAACATACTAGGAGTGGTTATGATGAGAGACATGAAGAAATTAAGAAACCAAAAGAAAAAAAGGATTTTTGCAGGTTTACCTTTTTGTTTTACATTCTGTACTGGTTTATGTATAGTATAGCCCTGTAGTATGGAATCATTATATTAATATTATGCTTTATCCATATTACCGTAGGATTAGTCTTATAAAGAAGTATAACCCTGCTGTTTAGGATAGTTAAAATATACTCTTCATCTTCTCAATTTATGCACATTCTGTGAGAATGATGCATACGTGCATGGTAGCCATAAAATACATTACGGCTCTACTAAACTGTGGGAAGCTAAACATGCTTTTGCAAGCCACGAGACATCCATATGTAAAAGAGTAATATTTTTCTGAGAAATGTATTTAGATGTATCCTGGCACAAGTGTATGTGAAGAAGAGATGTATATATAGTTTGGACTATAATAATTTTCATTTAATGCCAGATTTTTATGGATATCGCGGTGTTAGTGGATGCGCAAGGAGACATGCTTGACAACATTGAAACACAGGTATTTGGACCACTTTGTTAGTTGTAAGGCACTCATCAAATAGCTATTTGCTAGTCCCTTTGATTAAACAGTTTGGTCACGTTATAGATTATTTGATGAAAAAAATCACTTTGTCAAGTGAAAAATTCGTTTCTAACGAGTTTGATTGTGTTTGTTTAAGCTTTTCATAAAGATGATTTTTATAAAAGAAATCATTTTTATGGTCAAAATGAAAAGCTATTTTTATTAGCTTTTGAAAAAAATAAAATCATTAATTACTTTAAAAAAATGATTCTTATGGTTGTAAACAAACATAAAACAGTTTACACTTTTCTTTAAAATCTCAAAAAATAATATCTAAATTATTAAACGTCAAAATCACTTTTTTATTAATCCGTAATAAGCAAGTTGGTCACTACTGTTGTTGCATTAGGTTTCAAGTGCAGTAGATCACGTGCAACAAGGCAATAATTCCCTTCAGAAGGCCAAGAAACTGCAAAGGAACTCTAGAAAATGGATGTGCATTGCAATCATCATACTTCTTATTGTTGTTGTAATCATCGTTGTTGGTGTCATCAAACCATGGGGTGACAAAAAGGGTGCTTAGTTACTAATTGGTAACTGCAAAACTACAAATCGTGTACGCTGCCATCATCATTTTTTACCACTGAATTCTTTAGTTTTTGCATGTTTTAAGCATTCTTCCCTTGTTATATTATATTGCACTTGAAAGAAACATCACTGGGACCAACGTATAAAAGTTGAATCAAGTTGTATACTATATTTTACATAAAAGAAATGATATTGATTGTTGAACATTTGATTTCGACTACATTATCTCTGGTGCCATTGCAACAAGAGTGTTTTTCATTACATGTGATCAAGCAATATTATATTATCTCATAAACCAAATATTCAATAAAATAAACATTAAATCCAAGTCATTTTTAATTATTTTACTTGTAGTTTTATTTTTCGGCCTATATTTCCCGCTAATTAGTACGCTATTCTTCATCTACTTTACCCTTGTCGATGAGGTTTCTAATGGTTCGCATTACACGGCCAAATCACCAGGTGGAAATTTAGTACTACTTTTGAATCTACTTCACTCTACTGCATCTACTTTTGAATTTATTGTCGTCTTTTATATCTATTCAATATTCGTTTCGTTCATCGCAACATCCTCATATTTGCACCAACGAGCTTATGCTCTTGTTAGTTCTTTACTGCTCAATATTTAACATTATAAGACATCGTGAGTCTTATGGTTGTCCAATTTTATTTTTTTTCTTTAAGGTTGAGAGATTTCTTTCTATGACAAATAACATCTTAGGCATTTCTGATTTCATATACTAGAGGTATATGGGCCGCAGGTCCGATAAAATGTGAGCCTCCATTTAAGGCACTTAATTTTCCAACCAATCCCAATTAATAACCGCACCTCTTACCCTAATTTTTTTTATACTTTTTTTCCCTTAATACCCCTTATAAACTCTGGGCGGAGGTAAAACCAACGGAGTCAGACACAGTACAGGCGGTGCGACAGAGGTAAAGGTGTTTTTTTTCCGTAAAAATTTCACGAGCGGACTATGTATTGGTCGTACATAATTATATGTACCCGTGCATAATATCAAGGCATTGTTAAAATGCACTTTTCCAGAGAGAATGTGGCAGAACAACCAAAGTTAGTAATTGGGAACCCTAACTCCTCCTTAGAGCTTAGGATTGTTGCCGCCTTGATTCTAAAGCTCGGGGGAAGGATTCTTGAAGGAAAAAGGAGAAGAAAAGAAGGATTCTTGGTGAAACACTAGGATTTGTCTTTGAATACGCAGACCTTTTGGAGGTATACAAGAGGTGAGTAAAAACATATTTCTCACCCTTCCATGGTATTTTAAAAAGGGTTTTGGGTTCTTGAAATTGATAAAGGTATTTTGGGTACTAGATTGGGAGAAATTGAGTTTTTGCCATATTAGGGTTCAAGAATGTCAAATTGATTTGAAGGGTTTTCAATATATGCGAAATTGGCATGTGATTGGTTGTCTGTATGATATGATGATATGTTTTAAGACTTGTCTGAGGATTTGTAATTATAATGTATATGTTAAACGTGATTTGGAATGCCTATGAGTTGTTTTGACATGAATTATACCATTGTTATTGATGCATGGAGCTATATGTCTTGTCCTGGGGTCATGATATATACCCAAATGTGATTTGGAATTATTATTTATGCATGTTGAGATACCTCATTTTGGAAAGGGGATGCTTGTTGAGATACCTCCTTACGAGAAGGAGAAGATAGATAGATCCTCATCAGTGCGGAAGACGGATACCTTCTTCTGGGATGGGGATGACCCATATAGATATCTCCTTCTGGGAAGGGGAAGGCAGTGAGACACTATTGTATTGATATGAGTTCATAGACCTTAGTGGATCTAGGATTCACACCAGTTCTGTGAACCAAAGAGCCAAGTCAAATGATTCCGGGAATCATTGAGTCGTGTTCATAGAGTTGTATTGAATAGAGTATGCATGGTTGCCATGATTAAATGCTTTGAGATGTGAATGTTTTGGCTGCTGAGGTATATATATATATATATGGAGCAACTCAAGTGAGAGGGGTGTGTTATTATGAGAGATGGGATGAGTAAATATGAACCTTTGGATCATACATGAATGGTCAAGATTAGGACATATAGTCATGTGACTTTTTTAAGTGATCACATGACCACCTACTAGCTTCTAATCCTGACCATCCATGTATGGTTTAATGGCACATATTTACTCATCTTACTCTTACAATAATGCGTTGCTCTCACTTGATGATCCCCCCCCCCACACACACACGTGTGTGTGCGCTGTGTATATTTTGCTGGTACCATAGTTGTTTTACGGATTATCGCGTCGACTGAGAACAACATTTTTTGGAAAAACCTATTTAGAACTTGTTTTTATTCACTAAGATTATATCTTATTAAAAGTCTGTTTTAAGAGCACGAGGACGACATCACTGAGACTGAGAAGGCTTAAAGACTCAGTTCTTCTCTTTAGTTATTTTTTCTAGCTTGGTTAGTATTTTCTCGAATAAGAAGCCATTCATGGCTAACACATGTTTATTTATTTATCGTTAGGGTTTTTTTAGTAGACTCCCAGTTTTGAGCAAAATGATTTTATTTAAGGATTTATTAATATTTCTATTTGGTTATTAATGAGGTATTATTTCAAAGCATCTTATTTTGTAAATTTTTTGTTTTGGATATATTTTAAATTATGATTTATCACGAGTTGCTAATGTAACGAAGGACATTACATCATGTGACACTTGGGACTAATGAGGGCGGGGAGTGATCGTCGGTGCTAAAAGATGAAGCATGGACAAGGAGTCGCTCTTGACAGGCTTTCAGACAAATGGAAACATGAATGAACCAATTCCACATCAGAACGAAAGGGAATCCGAGACTGAAGATTCTGAGACTGTACAGTTGACAGGATCATGAGATTGTGCAATTGAGAAAAACATAAAAGAATTTATTGGTACTACCTATGCAAACAAGATGCATCTTATTTTCGGAGTCCATGACTTTAGAACTCCAAAGTGAAGCATGCTTGACTTGGAGCAATTAAGAGATGAGTGACCTCTTGGAAATTTTTCCTAAGAAGTGTGTGACCGAGGACAAAGAACGATGAAAATACCCGTGTTGGTTTGTGATGACAGTCGTCCATCCGGAAATCAGCCTAAGATGTTGCAAGTGGTATAAGAGCAGGACCTCTCCTAATACGGTGTGGTTCTGGGATGAACTAAGCGAAAGGTGGTGGACATGTGATACTAAGGACCGATGAGGGCGAGAGTGGTCGTCGTTGCAAAAAGGCGAAGCACGGACAAGAAGCAGATCTTGGCCGGCTTCTAGGCTGAGGGACACAAGAATGAACATATTCCACATCGAAACGAGGGGGAACCTGAGACTGTGCAAGTATGAGATTATATAGTTAAGGGGATCCTCAGACTGTGTTGTTGAGAAAATGTTAAGGGCTCGTTTGGTGGTCAGGATAAGATAAGGACGGATAAGATAAAAGAGCGGGATATGAGTAGGATAACATATGATCATGATAAGCTCTTATCCTATCTGACGTTTGATGCCAACCAGATAAACCACTAGAAAACATTATGTTATCTTATCGTGTTTGAGGTAAACCTGATAATGACAGGATATGATATTAATTATATGTAAATGACAAAATTACCCTAACAATATATGATACCATGATGCACAGGTGATAAGCAACTTATTAGAAACAACCCTTTACAACTAACACAAAAATTTCTGAAATTACTATTCGAAAAAATAGACAACGACATCACCTACTTTGAACATCAGTAACCAGAACCTCATAATACCACAAAAGAACAATTATGAACAGTTACAATTAAAGAGCAACTTAATCTACTAGTAGAAACTCCTAAAACCAAAGACAACCGAAATATCATTCAAACTTCAGCTTGCAGAACCTATTACACCATAAGTCATAAAAAAGCACACCTCTTATCATTATTTCCACGAAGAACAGTACTTAAATAACCCCTGTACACAAATAAGAGGGCATTCACCTATTGCGTCCATGTAGATTTTGCCTTACATAGTTCACTCTGTAAATATATAAACAAAGTCTAACTAGCAACTTTATCATTATCAATACAACAATGGCAAAACAACAACTGAGTATAAAAAAAAACAAAATTACCAAATAAGATCTTCCCATGCAAAAAAATCATAAATTTCTCACATTGCATCAAACAGAGAAAAATTGTAGAAACAAAATCTATATTTCTTTTAAAAAATTATGAACCCTAAACCCCAAACAAAATCACCAAATTTGATAACCAAAAGAGGAACCCTAACCCCAAAGAAAGGAAGTAAAATGTTTACATTGTGGTCTGTGAAGTGAAAGAGAGGAAAAGAAAGATGCTTGTGCACGTGTACATGATCAAGACTAATGAAGAAGAAGAACACAGAAGCGTAGAATCTTGGTGTTGGTGACCAGGACTTGGGGGGGGGGGGGGGCGGGGGGGGGGATGTTATCCTATTGTGTTTGCTTCTAATCCAACCCCTCCCATATGATAGAATTTTAACTAAAGAGCATAATAGGATAAGCTAATAGGATAACTTTATCCTATCATATTGGTTCACCAAACTATTGATTAAGGTAGGATATGATAGCTTATCACATCCCGCTTTCCCTATACCGACCACCAAAGAGCTCTAAAATAATTGATTGACACTACCTACACAAACAATATGCATCCTCTTTTCGGAACTCATCACTTAAGAACACCAAAGTTAAGTGTGCTTGACTTGGAGCAATTATGGGATGTGTGACCTCTTGGGAAGTCTTCCTAGGAAGCATGTGGGTGAGGACAAAGTGCACTGAAAAGACTCGTGCTGGTTTGTGGGGATAGTTGTCCTTCCAGAATGCAGCCCAGGATGTTACAACATTCTTATTGATGTAAGACCAGTGAGTAAGTTTTTAGATTGTGGATGTTTTAAATTTATCAAATATTTATTAGGGGTTATTTTGGCATCATACAAAACTCCAATGTGCAAAGAGGTTATTTTGAAAAAAATTGTAAAATTGTAAAATTGTAAAATCTGGAGTTATGACCTGACTGTGTCTTTTCTATCCGATCTCAGCATTTGTGTGAATTTTTTGAAATTTTTTGTTAGAATGATAATTGATAGAAATTAAAATTCAGGAGTTTTATCTTGTGATGTTAAACTCATTGATTACTCTTGTAAGAATCAAAACTTGCTCAGTGAAAAACTACACCAACAACAACAGACTTAAGGACCAGATGATAAGAGTCTTTCGAGACATAGTTGCTGCTATGGCTCAACAGAACCAGAAGAATGTTGCTTTTATGAAACAACCCCAATAAGCTCATAGTACAATTCAAGCAGAGCAGATTGCCTTGAGAACTGAGATTGTTGCTATGGGTGTAGAATCTGCTGATAGGGATGGATTTGCGGAATTCAGACGTAACAATCCTACTCAGTTTTGAGGAGGGCACAATCCTGACGAAGCTATGTTGTATATTGAAGGAATGGAAAATATTTTTATGGCCATGGGGTGCGGAAAAAAGATCGAAAGGTTGAATATACAACTTTTATGCTCATTGACGATGTCGAATACTGGTGGAAAGCAACCTGTGAGACAATCGAAGGTGAAGGCAGAGAGTTGAACTGGCGAACTACCAAGGAGAAGTTTCTAGAGAAGTTTTTTTTCTAGATAGTGTCCGTAAGGTGAAAGACATCGAGTTTTTGCTGATGAAACAAGGATATATATATATATATATATATATATATATATATGTGTGTGTGTGTGTGTGTGTGTGTGTGTGTGTGTGTGTGGGTGGGGGGGGGCTTGTAAGCCGCCAAATTTGAGGATTTGGCTAAAGAACTCGAGATGCTATAAGTTGCTACCAAATGAAAATTTGAGATGCAGAAGGTTTGAGGGTGGTCTCTGATAGGATATCAAAGAAGGCATCATTAATTTGAGAATAAGACCATTTCCCGCTAGTGGATCGATGCACCGTGCTAGAAGAGATGAAGAAACCTAGAGGCAACTGATCCAAGAACTTTGGACTAGCCAGGTCCACGTCAAACAACAACAAAAATCGTATTAAGCCCTACAACAGTCCTCCTAGAGCAACCTCATATAAACTGGGATTTAGAAGCCTAACCATTACAATTCAAAAACATCAAGACCTTGGAAGTGCTTGAAGTGTGCACAGTCACACGACATCGGGAGTTGTCCTATCAAGGGACCAATTTGGTTCAACTGTAGAAAGCCAGGACAGGTCGCGAGGGACAAGAGGCAACCAAATGCAAATGCCAGAATTAACAGTGCTCGGGCTGCTAGAACCAAAGCACCAGGCAGAGTCTACACCTTGTCTGGCGCTGAAGCATCAAGGTCTAACGATATGATATACAAGGTAAGTATCTCATCTTTGTTAAACTTTTAAATATGTTGTTTGACTCGAGCGCAACACATTCTTTTATATCTGTTGATTGTGCAAGACAATTGGGATTGAGAATCGATACTCCACCCTTTGATTTAGCAGTCTCTATTCCTACTCATGATTCTACAACCACTGCTTTAGCTTGTTTGAAATGTCCCATAACTATTGAGAATAAAAAAATTTGTGTAGAATGATTTGCTTGCCTCTGTCACAATTAGATGTGGTATTAGGTATGGATTGTTTATCTTCCAACCATATCCCTTTAGATTGTTCAAACAAAACCCTGATTTTCTCGGATATCAAGAATTTTAGATTTATAACTTCCAATTAGATAACCACTTCTTTGAAATAAGAAGCTCAGGGATACTCGATGCTATTTTCTACGGAAGTCAAAGGAGCCTTTGACTTGAGCTTCATGCAAATAGTGCAGGATTTTCCTAAAGTCTTCCTTGTAATATACCAGGTTTTCACCTTTTAGAGGCATATAGTTCCTCATTGATTTGACACCGAGAGCAAGACCCATCTCGATGACACCATATAGAATGGCACAAGATGAACTAAAGAGTTGAAGAATCAACTTGAGGAAAATTAGAAAAAATCTTTATTAGCCCTAGCATTTCCCCTTGGGGAGCTCCAATGCAGTTAGTAAAGAAGAAAGACGGAAGTACGAGGCTTTATGTGGATTACCAGAAGAAAGACGAGAGGGAAAGGAAAGATGAAGATCACACAAGATAAACAGAAGAGTTATAGTGACAAGAGAAGGAGACCTCTACAGTTCCAGGAAAGTGGTCATGTATTCCTGAGGGTTAACCCAACGACTGGGATTAGCAGGGTTACTAACTCTAGAAGTTCATAAGACCCTATCAAATTCTTCGTATGATAGGTCTTGTAGCTTATCAAATTGTTTTACTACCATTCCTTTCAAACCTTCACAATGTTTTTCGCGTGTCATAACTTAGAAAGTATGTCCGTGACCCGTCTAACATAATAAAACCTGAAACGGTACAATTAAAAAATAACCCCAACGTTTGAGACCTTCCCTGTCAAGATAGTTGACAGAAGGATCAAAG
Source organism: Sophora flavescens (assembly GCA_030762895.1). NCBI lineage: Eukaryota > Viridiplantae > Streptophyta > Magnoliopsida > Fabales > Fabaceae > Sophora > Sophora flavescens. The sequence continues at coordinate 63,294,651 of CM061062.1, read as the reverse complement.
AACATCGAGGAAAACAAGTTCCCTTTGTCATGGTAATTTGGGACGATGTCTATAGAGATGTAACTTGGGAACTGGAAGAGAAGATGAAAACTTATATATGTTTCTTTCTAAACGTAAGTAAATTTTGGGGATGAAATTTCTCTAAGAAGTATAGTAATGTAATACCCCAATATTTATATATATGATTAATTAATAATTTGAGTGTTTATGCTATGGCAGTGTATGCATGCTTTTCGAGGATATAATATGTTATTATCATTATTATTTACTTAGAGAAATATTATTTTAGATAATGTTGTTGAAAGAAATTGGTTATTAGATTTTAATTTAAGTAATTTTAAATTTTAAAAAGATTGGTTTAGAAATAATCGTAGATTAATTCTGGACCACTGGTTCCCTTGGTTGAACAAGTCAACATCAATCCTACCTTTAATTTGAATTTTGATATTTTAGAATTCCCTCCTTACATTTTTTATCCAAGAGTCCATATCCATCCTAATTTCAAATCTCCATCTAAACTCTCCATCCAAGATCAAATCACAACAACACATCTCACCTACCACTCAATCCCAACCATCCATCTCACCCACCAATCACACTCCCCCTACCCCAATTGTGCACCCCCTCTATAATGCCCTGTTTTCTCGATTAGTGTATGAGGAAGGGATTAAGCATGTTTGAAGGCTTAATCTTATTCCTTGTGTGTTAATGAGCTTGTGTTTCAAATTTGAGACCAATCAGACTTGAAAAGGGCTCCGGAACGCACCGAAACACGTGAGAATCGGATACCGGTAGAAGGCCCAACGTTTGGACGTTTGGAGACCCAACGTCAGAGCTTTGGCACACTATAGTGTGGGTAGTTTAACGCTCAAGCATACAAGGGGGTCAGACTCGTCGCCTCAATGCGTCGATTGTATGAGACATATATCATCAGCGGCCACACTCAAGCGTGACCACGCTTAAGCATGGGGTCCCTCTACGCTCTAGCGTGCTCAGCTCATAGCAAGTTCTTAGTTTTCCTTCAACTTTTAACTTGGCATATTTTCATGTTTTACAAAGTTGCGACCAGAGAGCATTTGGGAGAAAGGGAGAGAGAGAGAGAGAGAGAGAGAGAGAGAACAATATTGTGAGCAATCCGTTCAATCGATTGAGATTTCGACTACATCACTATGATCAAGGCAACGAATACTACAAGTATAGACCTTCGATTCTCTGATACAACTGAGCTAATGCCCGAATCCCTAAAACATCGATACGTCAACATTGTCGACATTAGTGTTCTTAGTCATTTGACCTATTTCTTTCATTGTTTGTTGCATCGATTATGGATTTCAAGCAAGATTAGGGTTTATGACTATGTCTGGATGTTATCTCTGTGTTAGGGCAAATTTTGGAGCTTCAAGGAGCCCAGCGTGTACGTGGCAATGGCTGTGTGGTGTTGGTGAGCCGCATGTGGAGCTTGGAAAATTGTATCAGATAAATCAAGGTGGGGATAAAGGAACCGACATCGTCGGGGAGGCAAGTGTAGAGTAGTTATTATACATGCATGTGTGTTGGGTGCCCCAGACCCCTACTAGTATGTTGAATAATCGACAATGGCTAAATTCTATTAAAATAATATTTTAATGTTGTATAGGGTTTAGTTGTTGTAGATTTATCGATGTTAGGCTTGAAACCCTAGTTTAGAGAAATTGTGCTGATTGGGGTTGTCTGAATTGTCTGCTGATATCAAGATACCATTCCTTTCCATGGGTCCTCAAGCAATCCTACAAAGCAAGTTTTTAGATCTGAGGTACCCAATCTTGATTGGGTCCTTGAATGTTAGTCTTGGGTACCATAATTTTTGGAACCCACATCATCTTAGGTTTTTCAAGACCAATTCTTTTAACATAGAATCTTGGAGAAATATGACCATGTTTACAACAATAATGACATGTTACTCTATTTCTAGCATTTTTACTAGATGGAACAAATATTGTTGAATGTGTTTCTTTCTTATCATAAGAATTATACCCTAAGCCGGTTTTTACAAAAGGAGATTGTTGATTACCAAACAAATACATGCATTGATCACATTTTGAGGAACTAGGTATATCATTTCTAGAACTAGCATGCATCAAGGTCATAGAATTAATTTCTAATTTCAAGTCATTTATCTCCTTAGCGAATTTTATTTTATCATTTTCATGCATAGAGATTATTGACTTTTGTTTGGTTACCTTTCTAGCAAGTTCTATAGATTCCTCATGCAATTATTCAAAGGCTAATTGCAATTCATCATGATTTAAAGATAATTCATATTCATCAACACTTACCTCTTGGTCATCTTTTTGACTTGCCATTAAGCAAAGATTGGAGACTTCATCATCCATGCTATCATCACTTGATGAACTAAGGTCATTGTCCTCCCATGCTATATATGCCTTTCTCCCCTTCTTTTCCTTCATAGGCCTCTTGTCACCTTTATGTTTCTTTTGGAGCATAGGACATTCGGATTTGATGTGCCCGGGCTTTCCACATTCGTAGCATAGAGGTGTTGATGATAGTGCATCTTTCTTGGTAGGTTTCTTGGAATTTTTGAATCTCTTCCACTTACTTTTATTCTTAAGACTCTTCCCAAATCTCCTCACTAGTAGATTGATTTGTGATAAACCTCTGGCTCATCTAGTTTTATGACTAGTATGACCGTGGTTTTGTGCCAATTATATCTCGTTTTCACCCAAATTAGGCTTGATTGTCCTCAAGCAAGGTTTTGAGTCCCTTAAGTAGTTTTAGGGTTATTTAGTCAGTTTTTGAGTCAAATAAAGCACTTATGGCTATTTCATGTTTTCAGGTTGACTTAGAGTCCAAGGAATGAAGGAAACAATGGAAATTGCAATCTGGAAACACTCGCCACGCGAGCAGATACTCGCCCCGCGAGAGTGAGGACCAGCCAGTGCCGAAAAAGTCATGTTCTCCGCCTCGCCCACGAGCTACTCTCGCCGCCTCGCGAGCCTCGAAGTCAGCAAGCATTACGGTCATCCCGTGACACCCATCACGGGCGTGAAGAGAAACCCCTGGAAGACAGAGACCATCACGGCCTGGCCGTGATGAAGGTCACGGCCATGACAGATAAGCACCCGAAGACAGAGACCATCACGACCTGGCCGTGATAGGCATCACGGCTGTGACAACCCAGGTTTTGAAGAGTCGCCTCGCGAGAATCACGCTCGCCTCGCGAGAATACAAATTCAAGAAGGTGCCATTTTAATATCCGCCTCGCGAGAGGCCACTCGCCTCGCGAGACTGCGCAGTTTCTGAAAGTTATAAATAGCTGTTTAGGGCGCAATGAAGGATCTTTTGCTAATCCTTGTTTTCGAATTTCTCTGGTTGTATTGCGTTTTTGATGGAGAACTAATCTCCCTAGGTTGATCTGCTGTAATCGGCTTCCGCCAACACTTGAGGTCTTGTAATTCCTGATTTAATTCTCTTCTCTCTTTCAATGCTATTCGTTATTCTCTGTTTGCTTAATTCAGTTTGTATCGAATTAGTGTTGATTTATTTTTGATGATTTTATATTCCTAAACTTAATCGCGTTTGCTTAATTTGCGTGCGTTCAATTCGTGTTTGCTTAATTCACGAAGGGCTTCATCCGTTTGCTTAATTCGGAATTAGGAATATATGTCCCGTAGCGTCGGTTTCGCTTGTTAATCGATGCTACAATCGAAAAGGGATTAGACTCTGCTTAGGGCATGGAATTACATGAACCGATGATAGTGGGAAACGAAACAGCAGATTGATCGTCTTAGTCTTATTTGATAATCACGTAATTTGCTCTGTTTTTATGCTCTGTTTCCATTCTGTTTTCCAATCAATTTCAAACCAAACACCCCCCAAGAAAACTGATTTTCTGCGATAATAGCACTACAAGAGTCCTTGTGATACGATACCCGAGGTGTAGCACACTAAACTACATTTTTACTAACCGCTCATCTTTTGACGCGTGCGCGACAGCGCGTCAAATTGGCGCCGTTGCCGGGGACTCTTGTTGTTATTAACAGAAAATAAAAAATAATAATAAAAAAAATAATAAAAATAAAAAATTCATTGCTGAATTAGTTATGGCTGCTTTGTCTGGTTATGAATCGTAGTACTGCCATGGATAATTACATGCAAGGTTATATGCCTTATGTTGATTATGAGCCACCACCATGCATATATTATCCTAACTTTGCTGAAGGCTATGAGTCTAGTAGTGGTTTTGGCATGATTGGAGTAAATGAAGTCCAACCCAGCCTGGATGAGTTAGCTTCTCTGATGCAACAACATATGACAGAATTTCAAGCAAATCTTCAACGAATGACAGAACAAAGTCTTGAAAGCCATCGGAGAGGAGAAGCTGAGTCTCAGAAGTTGTCCATTCTAATTGATCAAATTGTCGCCAACTCTGCTGCACTGCTAACTCCACACCCCCTTGAAGAACATACAGATTCACAAGTTATTCTTGACAATACCTCTGGGGATGATTTTGATAATACTTCTGTTGATGAACTGTATGTTGAATCCCCTGATTCTAATGCATGTGCTGATTGTACTGACACTGCTTTGTGCATAGAATGTTATGCAGGTTTATTCCTTTCAGGAAACGTAGAAAATGAGGATCAGGAGGATCAGGAGGACATCTGCTTCACCATGCTTGAGGATGATGAAGAACCTTTGGAAGTAGATGATTCAATTAAATCAAATGCATGTGTTGAGAGTGATGGGGTGGATGAATTGAGTGCTGAATTTCCAGACATTCAGACCTTTACTGATTCAGTTTATTGTGATATATGTATTGACTCTACTAACACTAACCTTTGTGTGGTGTGTGCTGAAATTTCTGCGTATATAGCAGGTGATAAATTTGTTAGTGCAGTGAATGAAGAAAATGCAGAAGTTGAAGCAGCACCGGAGACACCAGTGTCCTATTTGCCACCTCCCCCTGAGAAGCCACCAGAGATGGAGTTTGAACCTTTGGATTTTGCACCTTGGCCAGTTCAAGGGGTTGAACCCCAATTTTATTGGGGAGACTTTGTTGAGAAGAAGGTCATCTGTGACCCAAGAGGGAGTGAGAAGTCCGCCGCACTGGGCAGAGTTACCATAATTATCAAGTGCTCACTCCCACATCAAGGCAGCGAGTTAGGGAAGCATGGAATGAGCTTCCGTCCTTTGGCTACCACGTGGGCCTTATGCTACAGACAGTGGGATCCTGGTGGAACCGCCTCAATGAGTTTTCTTAACCCTTTCTCCTTTTAAATTTTCTTTTCCTTGCTTTATTTCTGTATTGTTTTCAATAAAGCTCCTGAATAATTTGAGAAGCTCAGGAGTTGTGTGTGAGTCTTGTGTCGGCAAGCTTGGTAGGTTCTGTTGATTTGGCACAGACTGATGGCATGATTTATGTTGATGATTCCCCTTAGGTTTTTGAAAATTGGAAATTGTGATCCCCACTTGAAAAATTGAAAACTGAACTTTGAGATATCTTGTTGTGAGGGCATGATTTATGATAAGTTTGGGGTGATAGGGTGCACACACTAGGGATAGAATCTCGGTCAAACAATCTGCATGAATGTCCGGGTGAGGATTTGAGCCTCCAACATGTTTTTGATTGTGTGAATCACTTTCAAGTTGCACTTTCCCGAATTTGCTTGAATCTCTTCATGGTTTGCATGTCTATGTGTTTGCATCAAATGATTTAGGCAATTTTCTTTGAATTAACTACTTGGCCTAAATTGAACCAGTCCCTAATGCATGTTCCCTAGTTAGCCCCTTTGAGCCTAATTAGCCTATTGTTTCATGATGACCTTATGTTATGAGCCTGAATCTGGAAAAACCATGTTAACCCGATCTTAGGATTAGGAGAGCATGGAAGCTTAGCAAGAGAATGGTTGCAAGAAACTAAGTTTGGGGTGGCTACAGGGATATGATGTGTTGTTGGGGATCGAGAAAAAGAAAAAAAAAATATAAAGGTTGGAGCCAAAGGGCAAAAATAAATCTTTCAAAAAAAAAAAAAAAAAAGAAGCAAAATGTCAAGAAGGGTATTAGAAGAAAAGGGCTGTAGCCACCCAAGGCAAAAAGAAGAATAAGAATAGGAACTTGAGTAGGGAATTCAATGTGTAAACAGCTTCATGCTCTCTTAGTTCCTAGGGACTTCAGCCCAGTACCTTTGTATATCCTTCCCTTAGCCAGGCCCCATTACAACCTTGAAAGACCTTTTGATGTTGCATGCATGTTCTCCGTGGGAACCATTTTGAGATAAAAATCAAATTCATGGGAAGTGCTCTTAAAAGTGAAACTGAGTGAAATGTTGTCAGCCTAGACAAACTGAGAGATTGAGTGAACACTAAACCCCTTTGTGAGGAAGGCGATTGTTTGAATTTGGTGATCTCCCTCTTGTGTGTAACTTAGATCCCCTACTTAGATTGATGATTGTTTGATTGATGAAATTCTCAGATGTTCAGAATAAATGATTGTGGGGATTACATTGTTGAAAAGAGGGGAACATTGAAGGAAAATTGTTTTGATGAATTGCTTGAAATTTGTGCGGAATTGGTTGAAATCCTTCTAGCTTGCCAAGTCTTGAGTCGTTTTGAGTTTTAGTTTGCTTGGGGACAAGCAAAGTTCAAGTTTGGGGTATTTTGATAAACCTCTGGCTCATCTAGTTTTATGACTAGTATGACCGTGGTTTTGTGCCAATTATATCTCGTTTTCACCCAAATTAGGCTTGATTGTCCTCAAGCAAGGTTTTGAGTCCCTTAAGTAGTTTTAGGGTTATTTAGTCAGTTTTTGAGTCAAATAAAGCACTTATGGCTATTTCATGTTTTCAGAGTTGACTTAGAGTCCAAGGAATGAAGGAAACAATGGAAATTACAATCTGGAAACACTCGCCACGCGAGCGGATACTCGCCCACGAGAGTGAGGACCAGCCAAGTGCCGAGAAAAGTCATGTTCTCCGCCCTCGCCCCGCGAGCTATTGCTCGCCTCGCGAGCCTCGAAGTCAGCAAGCATTACGGTCATCCCGTGACACCCATCACGGGCGTGAAGAGAAACCCCTGGAAGACAGAGACCATCACGGCCTGGCCGTGATGAAGGTCACGGCCATGACAGATAAGCACCCGAAGACAGAGACCATCACGACCTGGCCGTGATAGGCATCACGGCTGTGACAACCCAGGTTTTGAAGACTCACCTCGCGAGAATCACGCTCGCCTCGCGAGAATACAAATTCAAGAAGGCGCCATTTTAATATTCGCCTCGCGAGAGGCCACTTGCCTCGCGAGAGCTAGTTCGAAAGTTATAAATAGCTGTTTAGGGGCGAATGTAAGGATCTTTTGCTAATCCTTGTTTTCGAATTTCTCTGGTTGTATTGCGTTTTTGATGGAGAACTAATCTCCCTAGGTTGATCTGCTGTAATCGGCTTCCGCCAACACTTGAGGTCTTGTAATTCCTGATTTAATTCTCTTCTCTCTTTCAATGCTATTCGTTATTCTCTGTTTGCTTAATTCAGTTTGTATCGAATTAGTGTTGATTTATTTTCGATGATTTTATATTCCTAAACTTAATCGCGTTTGCTTAATTTGCGTGCGTTCAATTCGTGTTTGCTTAATTCACGAAGGGCTTCATCCGTTTGCTTAATTCGGAATTAGGAATATATGTCCCGTAGCGTCGGTTTCGCTTGTTAATCGATGCTACAATCGAAAAGGGATTAGACTCTGCTTAGGGCATGGAATTACATGAACCGATGATAGTGGGAAACGAAACAGCAGATTGATCGTCTTAGTCTTATTTGATAATCACGTAATTTGCTCTGTTTTTATGCTCTGTTTCCATTCTGTTTTCCAATCAATTTCAAACCAAACACCCCCCAAGAAAACTGATTTTCTGCGATAATAGCACTACAAGAGTCCTTGTGATACGATACCCGAGTTGTCGCACACTAAACTACATTTTTACTAACCGCTCATCTTTTGACGCGTGCGTGACAGCGCGTCAAATTGTTCATCTTCCTTGCCATATTCACTAGAGTCATTGCTTTCCTTGTCACTTTCATCTCTCTTGGAGGAAGAAGCAATAAGTGATATTCCTTTACTCTTTTTATCCACTTCTTCATTCTCCTTGAGCCTTGTTAGCTCCAATTCGTGCTCCTTGAGCTGTTACCTTTGGTTGCCATTCTCTACTAAGACACCTAAGTACCTTAGTCACAAGATCTTCATTAGTGAAAGTTTTATCAAATGAAAGCAATTGATTTACAATGACTTGAAAACGATTTTGAACCTCATTGATAGATTCACCATGATTCATTCTAAATAATTCATATTGATGCATTAAGGTGTTTGTCTTTGATTAATAACCTCATTAGTTGCTTCATGAGTCACTTGTAAAGTGTCCCAAATCTCTTTTGAACTCTTGCAATTAGAGATACGAAAGAATTCATCAATTGACAAAGCCGTGGTGAGGATATTCTTAGCTTCAAAGTCAAGCTGAACTTTTTGCTTTTCCTCTTTAGACCATAGACTTTTGGGTTTGTTTCTCTCTTCATCTCCAACACCATGTTTGGGGACGAAGGGACCATTTTCAATAGTTTCCCATAAGTCTATGTCTATTCCTTCAATAAAAATTTTCATCCTTGCCTTCCAATAAGGATATCCTTCAAGTGCCATTTTCGAAAATAATCTTGAAAGCTATTAAGCCTTATTCAAGACCCCAGCTCTAGAAACCAATTGTTAATCAATATGGCACCTCAAGAAGGGGGGGATTGAGGATTAAACACTTTCTTACAAACTTTGGTTTCTTTAAAAAAATTGTTCAAGAAACACTATGTATGATGCAAAGAAACTGAGTAGAAGAAGAGAGTGATTATGTATGAATGACCTCAATTAAAAATTAGAGTATTAAATCCACCACAATTAACCAAATATAATAAAGAACAACAGTTGAACAATAATTGCAAGAACTAGAAGAGTGAGGGAAAGAGAAGATCACACAAACAATTTTACTGGTTCGATCACAACCTGAGTGATCTACATCCAGCTCTCAAGAACCTTGAGAGATTTCACTATTTGAAAATTGTTTACAAGATTACAATTTACAAAATCTAAAGGATATCCCACCTTTTACCTTTGATTAATTTGAGATGCCCCACTCAAAATAATCCTTACCTCCTAAGGATGCCTCACCTTAGATTCAAGGATTCCCCACCTTGAAATTGATTTAGATACCTCACCAAATCAATGAAGCAACTCTCCTATTGCTTACAAGAAAATTGTTTCCAAAGAGAAACACAAAAGAAACTATAATTGCCTTTTACAAGATGAAGTATGAAAGCTCTAATGATTTTTGTGGAGGTATTTTGGCAGAGTTTTGTTAGCTCAAAAAGTCTTAATTTACGTGCCAAAGTATCCCCTATTTATAGAGAAAAGGTTTAGAAGAGATTTTGAAAATTTGAAAATTTTTAATTATGTTTTTACTGAAGTAGTCGACTACTTTATAGTAGTAGTCGACTACTTTAGTGTAACACAACCAAGATTCAAGAATATCAGCTGAGTAGTCGACTACCTGAGTGAAGTAGTAAACTACTTGATTGAAGTAGTCGACTACTTGACTGAAGTAGTCGATTACTCAAAAAAGTAGTCGACTAATTTGATTTAAACACGTTTCTGGAATGTTGAAGAACAAAGTAGTTGACTGCTTAACCCAAGTAGTCGACTACTTGTCTTTTTCACATGAAAAATCAATTTTTTTCTTTTCAAAGGCAAGTCCAGAAACTTGTTTTAAATGTCTTGAATCAAATTAAAATATTCTTCTAATCATTTTAAGTCTAAAATACTTATTACATCACTTGTAACTTATACTTCAATCTTAAAGGCAATTTTACAAAATATTCCTTAAGAAAATATTAAACCCTTCAACAATTGGAGTTTCTTCCTTTGGTGTGAATTTGGAGATCATAAAAACCATATGTTAAACTTCATAATGTACCAACTCAACTTTTTGTTTGAGCGACCGAAAATTCAGAATTGGTTTTCACCAATAAACAAGAGTAGAAACTTAGCAAGAACATAAAATATTTTTGGTATTTTTCAATTAAGAAAATTCAAACAACAGAAAATCGGTTTTTAAACAATCAAACAAAAATTGCTAGAGAATCTATTTCCCTGCCTTTCCTACTTGTTCTCGACTGGATATTAATATGAAAAATTTACCCAATTTCAAGAAGCTGAGTTTTAATTATTTACCCCTTAATTCCTTAGGTTGATAAACCTTCTTTCCTAAATTACTAATTCAATTCCTCGAGAATTAGAAAATTAGCAACAGTAATACGAATGATTACAACTCAATAACACTAATTCGATTGTGTTCTTATTCCTAAGTAACATGCGCAAACTGTTCATTCACAACACATCAACGATGAATTCGAATTTCCAAATTGCAAACTCATACTGTAAATAAACAATTTAACAATGAATAAACTCTTGAATTTAAATAAACCAGAAACATGTCAATATCTAGAATCAAAACAAATTATCCAAGTAGTTCCATCTACCTCTAACAAAATAAAATCAAGCTAACATAATGAAAAACAAAAAATCCGAATGAAGAAGATGAAGATAATGCGGCCATCGCGAGTCTCTGCTCTCCAGCTTCAACCCTCTCTGAACGTTCATATTCCTCTCTCCATGAACACTGTAATTCTGTGTAATATTCTCTCTCAAACTTTGTCTCCTAGCTCCCTTGTTGTCTACACGTTTTATTTATTTTTCAAAGTATAACCGCCATGCACAAGCGTGGCACACTGGGCGCTCCAGCGCTCCAGACACTCGGACGTGGGGAAGCCATCACTTGAGCATGGCACTCCCTGGATAGAAACGCTCCAAACTGCTCATTTGTTTCCCTTAAAAACACCATAAAAACTAATAAAAGTCAAATTAAAACCAACAACGAAATTATTAACATTAAAACAGAAAAATAACCTATAACTAATAAAAAATAAACCAAAAATTAACTACAATTAACTACCTATTAACTACAAATTAAGAATCATCAACGGATTAAGGAAGGGTCGGTCTGTGAAGAGACCTTGGGGATGTTCGAATCGGACTTGGGAGGCTCACATTGACCATTAGGTAACTCCTAATGTATCGTGTACCCTAGTATAACTTGGTTTTCCCGACTTTATCCTGAGCATCCACGTCGCAGGTGGACGTTCAGAGGCGATCAAGATCCCCCTAATGGAGCTGAGCTTATAGGGGGATGCACTCTTATTGGTCACAGCGAGTGAAAGGGTTACCTGGACAACTAATTGACGTTCTCTAAGCAGTGAGACTTGTTATGATTCGATTTGTGCATTATTTCATCATTTGGGGATAATTGGAGTAAACACCCCTTTAATTCATTAATCTCAGGTTTTGACCGGTAGGGGGATCACGAGCGTGCCTAACCCCCAGCACGGTCGTGCTCACTATCCTGCACGACCGTGCTCAATGCACTGCTTGCCTTCCAGAATTTAACTAGGAGCACGGTCGTACTCCCTGTTCAGTACGACAGTGTTATTGGAGCGGGTCGTACTGTTCTGGGCAGATTCAATGATGTTCTTGGGGTTTGGTTCCCTAACACTCTCAAATCAGATCCTAGGGTCTTAACTAAATCACTCGGCATGGAACCTCACCCTTCACTAACATAGTTCATGTTTTATGAAGCATTGGGGAATTAATCCCTTAATTCATATGTTAACTAAGAGTCCTAATTAAATTCGATTAGGGTCTTATTAACATATTCAACATAACGGCAACATCATCATCAATCAGCATGATCAACATAATCCATATCATAACAACAACATTCATAACATAGGTATTCATACCAAAACTCATGGCACAAGACAAATTAATAGGCATACCAATTAATCTAACTAAACATATAAACAAATAACTCATACAACCAGGCAGATCATGGCATGGAATCAATAACAGATATAACAACAAATAAACGGGGCTAGGGGAACTCCTCATCTTACGCTACTCCCTAGCCTAGTGTATATATTATTCTTCTCCCATACCTGGATTGAAGGTTCCACAAGAAGGCGCTAAACGACGAACTGGTCACGTTCCCTTAAGCGGCTCAGTTAACTCTCCAAGCCTTGGTCAAACAAGAACATCAACCAATCAGTTCCCAATTTAAAATAATAGAAAAGGAAAATCAAAGGGGAAGGAACCATTACCTATAGCGATCAACACCGACAAACTAGACGTTCCCACAAGTCTCCAAAACTCCAACAAAGCAATGGGTTTAGAGTCAAAATAGGGCTTATGACGTAAACCTTCGATCACCGCTCTGCTGATAAAGGCACAGACCCAAGCACGATCGTGCTCCTCCTTGAGCACGAGCGTGCTTTACATAGCGCTTGCAAAGCGCGTCCTACCATTGAGTACGGGCGTGCTCAACTCAGTGTCAGCGAGATGCTCACTCACAATGAGCACGGTCGTGCTGCTTGACAAGCACGGCCGTGCTTGTGACTCAGAAAGTCACAAGGCACAAGCCTAAGATAAGGGATTTTCAAGCTAAGAAGTCCCACTTAGCCCTCAAGCTAAGTCTTAAGGCTTAACTAACCAAACAAGCATACCAAAGCACTTAACGGAAAAACAGGGTGTTACAATTCCACACCCCTTATAAAAATTTCATCCTCAAAATTTCTACTCACCTAGATTGAAAAGGTGCGGATACGATTCCATCATCTTGCTTTCCAGTTCCCACGTAGCACTCTCCTCAGTAGCCCCACTCCCAACGACTTTGACCAAAGGAATCTCCTTGCCTCTTAGCTGCTTCACCCTCCTATCCTCGACTCGAAGGGGTAATACCTCAAAAGTCAAGTTCTCTTTTAAATGTATGGCATCGGGGACTATCACGTGACTAGGGTCGTGAATGTACTTTCTGAGTTGAGACACATGAAAAACACTATGAATATTGGACAAAAACGGTGGCAAGGATATTTGGTAGGCGACTTCGCCGACTCTTTTCAAAATTTGGTAAGGACCAATGAATCTCAGAGTAAGTTTCCTCGCCTTCATTACTCTACCAACCCCAGTTGTCGGGATTACTCTCAAGAACACGTGGTCACCATCCTGGAATTCGAGCACCTTCCTCCTTTTGCCATGGTAGCTCTTCTGCCTACTTTGTGCCACTTTCATCTTTTCTTGAATCATCCTTACTTTCTCCATGGTTTCTTGCACCACTTCAGGTCCTAGTACAATACTATCACCAAATTCACTCCAACTACCCGACAACACAATGCTGGAATGGAAACTATTGTTGTAGGTAAACTCTATCAGGGGCAAAAACTTGTCCCAACTACCCGACTGTTCTAGTACACAAGCTCTAAGCAAGTCCTCTAAGGACTGGATGGTTCTCTCAGACTGGCCATCAGTCTGTGGGTGATAAGATGAACTAAGCCTAAGCTTGGTACCTAAGGCCTCTTGCAAACTATTCCAAAACCTATAGGTAAACCTTGGGTCTCTATCTGATACTATGCTAGAAGGTACACCATGTATCCTAACTATCTCTCTGATATATAGCTTAGCCAACTTTTTCAAAGGATATTCCATGTTCATAGCGATAAAATGGGCGACTTAGTGAGTCTATCCACAACAACCCATATAGCCTCAAAACCAGCTGGAGTCCTAGGGAGTCCAGACACAAAATACATGGAAATATTATCCCATTTCCATTCTGGGATACTCAAAGGTTGCATTTTTCCTGATGGCTTCTGGTGTTCTATCTTAGATTTTTGGCACACTAAACAGGCATACACAAACTCAGTCACATCTTTCTTCATCCTAGGCCACCAAAACATGCGCTTTAAGTCCTGATACATCGTAGTGGACCTGGGTGCACACTCAGTCCACTCCTATATCCTTCTTCAAGGATCAACTTTCTAAGCTCCGAGATGTCTGGTATACAGACTCTATCCTTGAATCTCAAGACTCCATCGCTTCCTTCCTTAAAACTAAGGTCCCTACCCTGCGCAAGCAACTCATGCTTGTCTAAGAGATACCGGTCTAACTTCTGACCCTCTCTAACCTGATCTATCAAACTGTTGGTAACCTTCAAGGTTCCAAGCCTAATGCTCTTAGGGGTAACTTCCCAAGCTAAACTCATGTCTCTAAACTCCTCAATCAGATCCATCTCCCTAACCATCAAAGCGGAGACGTGAAAGGTTTTTATACTTAAGGCATCAGACACTACGTTGGATTTTCCCGGTGGTAGGTTAGATCAAACTCATAATCCTTTAAAAACCCCATCCACTTACGCTGCCTCATATTCAACTCCTTTTGATCAAAGAGATACTTCAGACTCTTGTGATCACTAAAGACCTCAAACTTCACTCCATATAGGTAATGCCTCCAGATCTTTAAGGCAAATACCACAGCTCCTAACTCTAGGTCGTGGGTAGGGCAGTTCTTCTCATGGGTTTTCAACTGCCTAGAAGCATAAGCTACTATCTTACTATCTTGCATCAACACTCCACCTAAACCTTGCTTCCATGCATCACAGTACACTACGAAAGGTTTACTAGGATCGGGCAACACTAAAACTGGTGCTGATGTTAACCTATTCTTAAGGGTTTGGAAACTCTCTTCACACTTAGAGTCCTACACAACCAACTGTCCCATTTTGGTGAGACAGTTTAAGGGTAAGTATAACTTAGAGAAACCCTCTGTAAACCTCCTATAGTACCCTGCTAAACCCAAGAAACTCATAATCTCAGTCACTGACTTCGGCACCTCCCACTGGAGCACCGTCTCAACCTTAGCCGGATCAACAGCTATCCCACCTTTTGAGATCACGTGACCTAAGAAGCTAACCTCTTCTAACCAAAACTCGCACTTAGACATCTTGGCATACAACTGCCTCTCCTTAAGGGTCTGCAAGACAACCCTCAATTGCTCCTCATGTTCCTCCTTAGTCTTGGAGTACAATAAGATGTCATCTATAAGGACCACCACAAACTTATCCAAGTAATGGTGAAAGGTCTTGTTCATGTAGTCCATGAACACAGCAGGGGTATTGGTTACACCAAAGGGCATAACCAAGTACTCATAGTGACCATAATGCATCCTAAATGATGTCTTCGGGAGTCCTCAGACTTAACCCGAATCTGATGGTACCCTGACCTTAAATCTGTCTTCGAAAAGACACAGGCTCCGATCAACTGATCCATAAGATCATCAATCCTAGGGAGAGGATACCGATTCTTAATGGTCACCTTGTTGAGTTGTCGATAGTCGACACATAACCTCATACTACCAACTTTCTTCTTTACTTGCAACACTAGGGCTCCCCAGGGGGATACGCTAGGCCTAATAAACCGCTTATGGATAAGAT
Source organism: Sophora flavescens (assembly GCA_030762895.1). Classification (NCBI taxonomy): domain Eukaryota; kingdom Viridiplantae; phylum Streptophyta; class Magnoliopsida; order Fabales; family Fabaceae; genus Sophora; species Sophora flavescens. The sequence goes on along the minus strand of CM061062.1, from coordinate 63,279,255 downwards.
CCTCTAACTGTTTCTTCAACTTAGCTAGCTCTAGAGGAGACATTTTATAGAGAGCTGTGGAAATAGGTCCGGTGCCAGATACTAAATCTATGGTGAACTCTACATCTCTCTCTGAGGGTAGTTCATAAACATCCCCCGGGAACACTTCAGGAAACTCCCGCACAACAGGCACACTACCGACATCAGGAGGGCTCTCAACCTCCAGGGAAGACAACATCATGAACACTTGGGCTTCGTCTTCCACCGAAGCTTTCACTTGGTTGGCAGAGAGAAAGGTCGGATTCTTAGACTTCTCAGGAGTTCCAAAAATCAAGGTTTTATCAAAACAATTTAAAATGACATGGTTGGAAGATAACCAGTCCATGCCAACAATAACATCAAGCTGTTTTAAAGGCAAGCATACAAGATCAACAATAAAAGTCCTATCATCAATAGTAATGTGACAGTTCTTGCATGCATGTGAAGTGAGAACAGGCTTGTTTGTAGGTGTGGCAATAATCAAATCATAACTCAGAAATGTAACAGGCAAATTAAGACTCTTGACCCTATCAAGTGATATAAACGAGTGCGTAGCACCCGAGTCATACAATATAGTTAAAAGGGTTCCATTAATTAAACACGTACCTTGGATCAAGTCATCAGACTCGAAGGCTTCGACTCACTAAGAGTGAAGACTCTCCCAGTGGTCTTCAGTCGATTGGCTTGAGACTGCTGACTCTTGCTAGCACTTGGAGGTTCTGACTTTGCCCCTCCACAATCCCGACTAATGTGGCCAGACTTGCCACACTTGAAGCAGATGACGTCTGGTTCCTTACACTGGATAGTGAAGTGATCTGGTGCACCGTACTTGTCGTACTTCTTGGACCTGGAGGCATTAGAATTGCCGCCTCTGGACCTATCATACGAAAACTGCTGCTTTCTACCACTCTGCTTGAAATCCCATCCGGTTGGAGCGTAACGCTGCTTGCCCTTATCCTTATCTTTATGCTCAGTCTTCTTGCTACCCTGGTTGTCTGAATTCATGTAGCTGGCCACTCTGGACTTGTAGGCATCCTCAGAGATCCTACACTTGTTCACCAAGGTTGGGAAAACTCTGATCTCCTGATAATCGTTTGCCTGCTTGATCTCCGGACGAAGGCCATCCTCGAACTTTACACACTTTGACTGGTCATCCACCATGACCTGATAAGGTGTGTAATACCTAGCCAGCTCCTCGAACCTTGCCGCATACTCTCCCACTGACATACTTCTTTGCTTCAGTGCCACTCCATCTCTTTCTTGTCACGCATATCTGCAGGGAAATACTTCTCCATGAACCTATCTCTGAACATAGTCCAGGTGACTGCTGTACCCTCAGCCACCATTCTCTGATGACAGTTCTCCCACTAGTGCTCAGCCTCCTCAGTGAGCATGAAGGTTGTGAAGATAACCCGCTCTGATCATTGCAGCCCATAGCTCTGAAGATCTTCTCGATCTCCCTCATCCATTTCAAAGCTCCTTTCGGGTCATAAGCTCCTCTAAAAGACGGCGGATTGTTTCGCTGGAACTTGTCGACACCCTGAAACTCTGCTGGTCCTCCGTGGTGATTGTTCTGAACTTGGCCGATCGCATTAGCAAGGAGTACCAATGCGTCAATGATTGCCTGATCGTTGCTGTCTCCTCTTCCTGCCATAAGTCCCTATAACACCAAGACAACTTGTTAAACACATGGAACTTAAGCAGGAAAAGCTACAACTTGCTAACTTAAAATGTCATTGTATATAACAAGTATAGACAATTCAAACAAGACACACAGAAGACTCGTAACAAACTCATACCACGTCCGGACATGGCCGAACTGCTATGATACCACTAAATGTGACACCCTTCTACCACGCATGTTAATATAAAACATTTACTTAAAAGAGGAAATATAAAAACATGCATTTATTTGAATAAAATAAAATACTGGATAAAAAGGTTTCACATCTCAACATAAACAATGCGGAAATAACAGTTTTAAAAAAGATAAACATAAACAAGACAGATAAAGAAAACCCAACCCCGATGTCACATACAGAGCTGGTATAACTGAAATCCGGATTAATCACGGAAACAAACTAAAACTGCAACAACTATAACTACTGAAACAACTAAACAAACTAAGCATCCAAACTAGAGTCTCGACTCCTCAAACTCACTCCTCCACTGGTTGCTCACCGTGCTCTGCATAAGAGATACATGCAACAACATAAGTAGGAAAACATGGAGTAAGAAATCATGTAAACACAACGACACGGGAATAGGGAATAAGATGAACATACATCATATCAGGCATAGCAACCAACATCATACATCATCATTTACATATTACAAGTCAACAGACAATAGATGCTATGCGGTGCAACACTACTCCACTACTCCGTCATGCATTTGATCCAATTATCTCAGGAAACCAACTTCGGAGTTACATATCCACATTGGCCATAAAAGCACCAATGCCGGCAGTTCACCAAACTATGGGTGAACCCCTTTTATAGTCGAGTATCATAACTGGATATGCCACCTCGGGGGCGCATGGTTCACCAAACCTTGGGCAAACCATCCGAGACTTAGGCCAGATCATCATAACTTGGACGAGCTCCCTTATGTTGAACATCCCCCACTAATCAACTTCAACTTATGAATGCATGAGCATAACAGCAAACAAGGCAACCACCTCCTCTGCTTGGGCCAATAAGCACCAAAGACTTATCACCAACATCAACGTCAACATCAACATCAACACCTTAACCCATAGGGGTTGAGGCCCCCTTGGCCAAAAAGCACCAAGGCCCAACTCATCAACACCTCGACCAAAAACCGTCGAGGGCACTTTGGCCAAAAAGCACCAAAGTGTACAAACATGCACCGACTTAACCAACTTATCACTCTTTGTTATCTTAATTAGTCTTTAATCAAGTTATCTACTTGTTATCATTCGATTAGTGCATTATTTCATCATTTGGGGATAATTGGAGTAGACACCCCTTTAATTCATTAATCTCAGGTTCTGACCAGTAGGGGAGCACGGGCGTGCTTAACCCCCAGCACGGTCGTGCTCACTATCCTGCACGGTCGTGCTCAATGCACGGCCTGCCTTCCAGAATTTAATTGGGAGCACGGGCGTACTCCCTGTTTAGCACGACCGTGTTACTGGAGCGGGTCGTACTGTTCTGGGCAGATTCAATGATGTTCTTGGGGGTTGGTTCCCTAACACTCTCAAATCAGATCCTAGGGTCTTAACTAAATCACTCGGCATGGAACCTCACCCTTCACTAACACAGTTCATGTCATATGAAGCATTTGGGAATTAATCCTTTAATTCCTATGTTAACTTAGAGTCCTAATTAAATCCGATTAGGGTCTTATTAACATATTCAACATAACGGCAACATCATAATCAATCAACATCATATTAAATCAACATGATCAAAATAATCCATATCATAACAACAACATTCATAACATAGTTATTCGTACCAAAACTCATGGCACAAGACAAATTAATAGGCATACCAATTACCCCAACTAAACATATAAACAAATAACTCATACAACCAGCCAGATCATGGCATGGCATCAATAACAGATATAACAACAAATAAACGGGGCTATGGGAACCCCTCATCTTACGCTACTCCCTAGCCTAGTGTATACACTATTCTTATCCCATACCTGGATTGAAGGTTCCACAACAAGACACTAAACGACGAACTGGTCAAGTTCCCTTAAGCGGCTCAATTAACTCTCCAAGCCTTGGTCAAACAAGAACATCAACCAATTAGTTCCCAATTTCAAATAATAGAAAAAGAAACTCGAAGGGGAAGGAATCGTTACCTATAGCGATCAACACCGACGAACTAGACGTTCCCACAAGTTTCTAAAACTCCAACAAAGTAATGGGTTTAGAGAAAATAAGGAAGAAATGGGTTGCTGCCGCACTAGGGTGGCTGCTGTCGTCAAAATAGGGTTTATGACGTAAACCCTCGATCACTGTTATGCTTATAAAGGAACAAACTCGAGCACGGTCATGCTCCTCCTTGAGCATGAGCGTGCTTGACTTAACGCTTGTGAAGCACGTCCTGCCATTAAGCACATGCGTGCTCACTGTTTAGCACGGGCGTGCTCAACTCAACGTCAGCGAGACACTCACTTACAACGAGCACAGTCGTGCTGCTTGACAAGCACGGCCGTGCTTGCGACTCAAAGTCACAAGGCACAAGTCTAAGAGAGGGGATTTTCAAGCTTAGAAGTCCCACTTAGCCCTCAAGCTAAGTCTGAAGGCTTAACTAACCAAACAAGCATACCAAAGCACTTAACTGAAAAACACGGTGTTACAGGATGACTCTTCATGAGCTAGGGCAAGCGTATCCCATATTTCCTTAACAGTGTTACAGCTATGGACTTTATCATGCTCAGATCTAGTGATAGCACAAATCAAGTAGTGCTTAGCTTTCAGATTGAGTTGATGTTGAGTTTTCTGCTCTGTAGTCCAGCTCTAGGAATAGCAGGTCTAGCATCATCTCTTGGCTCAGTGTAGCCAGTTTCAATCAGCTCACAGATATCCACATTTTGTGCATCAAGAAAAGTCATCATTCTCTTTTTCCGGTAGTCAAAATCAAAGAGGGGAGGTCTGTTGATTGCTTGTCCTTCTGTATTCATGCTTGTTGGATCCTACTCCCTCAGCACTTGTTAGATACTCAACCCTTTCGAGGCTGAGCTCTGATAACAACTGAAGTTGACACAGGGAAACACATGAAGGGAGGATTGAAATGTGTTTCTTAACAGTTTTTCGAAAAAGCCTTTTCTCAAACCTTTTACAAGAAAAGCAATAAAACAAACACAGGAATTAGAAAAAAAATTTAAAGAGTTAACAAACTCATATCCAAAACCCCACAGTTAGTATAACTAAAAGCTATAAAGGATAGGGATTAGAAGATTCACACAAGTGATTTATCCTGGTTCACTCTCTTCCAACCAAGAGCTACGTCCAGTCCCTTCTACCTGGAGGTTTTCTCCACTATTCTCCAAATAGATTACAAGTATTCAACACCTCTTCAGGCTACAAGTATTCTTTCTCTACCAAGCCACTTCAGGCTCTAACTCTAACAAAGAGATTTAAGATTTTGATCTATCAACTCATTGTGTGTGAGAATATGAAAGTTTAAGATCTGGAAGAATACAACTGAAAATATTCAAATGAAATTTTATCAGAGATTTGACACTTTGAAAATTTCACAGCATCGAGTGTTTATTGTCTTGGGGTCATCTACTATATATAGACATCTTCATCTTTTCTTCAATGGTCTTGATTAAATATCCGTTTAGAGATAGCATGAAATGCTTGGATCTGTTGAGACTGATAACTTGATATGCTTCATGGAGAAGTGCTCTTGTTTATCAGATGTATACTCAAAGTAGAGCTGTCACTTCCCTGTTGTATCGAAGGTTACTTTCTGACTTTCCTTCTTTGTACTTGGTTTGAACTTTACAGCAATGCAGTTGACAGAGTACAAAGGTTCTCGATGATACTATGTTTCTATTCTTAAGAAACAAAGAGTTAAACAAATGAAGCAACAAAAGAAGGAGACATATATTCTCTTGAATTAAATAAGCAATCATTTGAAATAAACACGCTTAAGCTTAGACAGGTTCACTTTTAATAGCTAGTAGACACACAGGTCTTTGGACGTGCAAGATTTAACTTATCGGTAAGACGGGATCGTCTACTGATACTGCGTCTATCGACTCTCGTCTGGTTTCAAGATAATGGACTTGCTATTTTAAATAGCTCGTCTCCTGACGTGGCGTCTAGTAAGACTTCTCGTCTATTATCAAGTCTTTGGACTTCTGAGAGTTATTTATTGGCTCGTTTACTTAACTTTTCTTAGACTTAGATACTTGAAAAGACTCATAATTTTACCAAAGATTGAAGACTCATCTAGAGGATCAGATATAGAATCTGATATGATTCCATTAACAAAGCGAAGATACTTTTTCTATGTTTCCTTGTCTAGTATCATTCAAACAGTCCTACAATCTAAAGCAAACAAGTTAGATCTTTGACAATACTTTGCCATACAAATTTAACCATTTTTGTTAACATCAAAACTTAAGAGATTATTTAAGCCAAAACTACTTTGGTTCTAACAAGTTCTTCCTGTCTATGGGCAGGGACATATTGACAAACTCTCCATCACCAAGGATAAAAAGCTTATTCCTGAAGAGTCTTATCAGTAACATTCCATAAGGGAAAGTCTGCATATGGGTCCTCTTGATCAAGGTTTCTAGGTAGATAAAAATCAGATCATTGATATCTACCTTGATCTTGTGTATCAAGTGGTACAAGGCAAACCTATCCATCTTGGTCACATTGTCCCTCGAGCCTTTCCTAGGCATCATACACTTCAGTAGCAGCTTGTGCGTGAATCTGCACTTAACAACCATGCTCATTGGCTTCAGGTTTTTTGGGTTGGGAACTCCATACAGAGCAATATTCACATTCTCTGTTCCCACTTGATCTTCCCACTCAGGCTTGTACGCTGCTCCAATCCTTGGGCATTTAGTGACAAGTTCCAGAGAACTGATGGGAACAAAGATAGTTGTATCCAGCACTCGAGCATGATAGCTTTTGGTTCCATCAATAGTATTGGTGAGAACGATAGTACTTGTCCAGAAGTCTCTTACCAGCTTAGGATGAACCAATTCCTTTAAGTCGAAGAAGGAGGTTCTCTTGGAGTATTCCAACTCCTCTGTGACATCTATGCCCCACTTCTCCATTTGTTGGAGATCAACAGTCTTTCTAGCCAAAATCTTTTCAACATCAGAGAGTCTCTTGTTGTATTTCTCAGGAATTTCTTTGGAAGAGAGATTCCTTGAGGGTGCCATTGTAAAGAGAGAAAAAGATTTCTAGGGTTTGGAAAGCTTAGAAGGGTTTGGCAGAGAGAGACAAAGAGATTTTAGAAATTTGAAAGCGTAAAGGTTTAACCTTTCAGACTCTTTGCCTTTTATAGTCATAAAGTCAAGAGAGAGAAAGAAAATATTTTTAATTTTAAAACGGCACGAATTGCATGGGGAACTACAACGCCCACTTAAGACATAATGAAAACATGGTTTTCAGATTAAAAACTGTCGTTCACATTATTAGCTTCAGATTAATAAGTGGTATTAAATAATTAATAACCATTTTAACAAAAACTGTTGAGTTCAAGCATTATGACTCAGCAGGGTCAGACAGGTGATATAAAGACATAAGACAGGTAGCATAAACAGGTTAAACATCAGACATGTCATTCAACAATGCAATGCATGTTAAGATTGTCTTTAATAAATATAAATCTCACCAGTAGACAAGGCAATAGTTGGCTGCCTTTTACTTGACCTGGAGACTAAGCTGGCTCCAATGAAGTGACATCCCCCACTGGTGCTTTTCCTTACTATTCTATCTCCAACAAAGTTAGCATCACAAAATCCCACTAATCTGTATTCTTTTGATCTTAGATACAACAAACCAATATTAGTAGTCCCAAGAAAATAGCTAAATATTCTTTTAACAGCTTTAAGATGAGATTCTCTTGGGTCATATTGGAATCTAGCACACATACATACACTAAATTGAATGTCAGGTCTACTTGAAGTTAAGTATAGTAGAGAACCAATCATACCCTTGTAAACAGTTTGGTCTACCTTTTTACCTTCATCATCTTTGCTTAATTTTGCATTAGGTTGCATGGGAGTTTTCATGAGCTTAGCACTTTCCATCTTGTATTTCTTAAGTATCTCCTTGGTATACTTTTGTTGGTGGATGTAGATTCCATCACTTGTCTGTTTGATTTGTAATCCAAGGAAGAACTTTAATTCTCCCATCATGTTCATCTCAAATTCTGCTTGCATTAGTTTGGAAAATTCCTTGCACAGCTTTTCTTTAGTTGCTCCAAAAATAACATCATCAACATATATTTGGACTATAATGAAATTCTCTTTCGAACTTTTCTTAAACAAGGTAGTATCTACTTGTCCTCTAGTAAAACCATTATGCACGAGAAAAGAACTAAGTCTATCATAACATGCCCCATGTGCATGTTTCAAACCATATAAAGCCTTTTTAAGTTTGAAAACATGATCTAGTTTATCAGTATCTTCAAAACCAGGGGGTTGTTTAACATACACTTCTGCTTCATTATACCATTTAGAAAAGACCTTTTTACATCCATTTGGAAAAGAGTGATTTGGTCTTGTGCAACATATGACATTAATATGCGAATAGCTTCTATTCTAGCTACAGGTGCAAAGGTTTCAATGATAATCAATACCTTATTGTTGGTTATAGCCTTGAACTACTAGCATTGCTTTATTTTTGACAACTTTGCCATCCTCATCCAATTTGTTTCTGAAAACCCATCTCGTTCTAATGACATATTTGTTTTTGGGCTTGGAGACAAGTGTCCATACATCATTTCTGGTGAATTGGTTGAGTTCTTCTTGCATTGCAAGAATCCAGCTTTCATCCTCAAGAGCTTCTTCAATGCGTTTTGGCTCCATTTCTGACATAAAAGCCACATTGCTTGATTCTCTTAGAGTAGATCTGGTCCTTACTCCTTCTGAGGGATTTCCAATGATAAGATCCTTGGGATGATGAGTTTTAAACTTCCAGTCTTTCTTGAGATCATCATGAAGATCTTGACTTACCTGCTGACTTGTCTGTTGTCTGCTCCACTTGTCTGTCTAGCTCATTAACAGGTTCTGTCTTGGTCATATTAGGTTGTTGGCTTTCTGGCTTGTTTATGTCAAGACCTGCAAGATCATCTTCTAGATCTGACCTTATCCATATCAGTCTTTAAACCATCATTGAACTTAACATGAACAGATTTTTCAATAACAGAAGTTATGGAATTATAAATTCTAAAGGCTTTAGACATTTCAGAATAGCCTACAAAGATACCCTTATCCACTTTGGAATCAAACTTTCCAAGTTGATCCTTAGTGTTTAGAATTAAGCATTCACAACCAAATGCATGAAAATAAGAGATGTTGGGGCTTTTTCTTTTTCACAATTCATAATGTGTCTTCTTTAGAAAAGGCCTAATAAGTATTATGCTATTTACATAACATGCAGTGTTTACTGCTTCTGCCCAGAAGTACTTAGGGAGATTATTCTCATTGAGCATAGATCTAGCCATCTCTTGCAGATATCTGTTCTTTCTCTTAACTACTCCATTTTGATGTGGATTTCTAGGTGTAGAGAAATTATGAGAGATCTCATTCTCCTCACAGAATAGTCTAAATTGCTTATTTTCAAATTCTTCCCCATTATCACTTCCAAGGGTAGAGATACAGAAACCCTATTCATTTTGAACTCTTTTACAGAATACTAAGAAAGCCTTAAAAGACTCATCCTTGTGGGTTAAGAAGAGTACCCATGTAAATCTAGAATAGTCATCAACTATGACAAATCCATATTTCCTTCCAGCCAAGCTAGCAACACTAACTGGCCCAAACAGATCCAAGTGTAACAACTGAAGAGGTCTAGAGGTTGATACTTGGCTTTTAGATTTGAAACTTGATTTTACTTGTTTACCTCTCTGACATGCATCACACAAGACATCTTTCTAAAAACTAATATCAGGCAATCCTCTCACAAGGTTTTCCCTTTTTAATTTTTAAATTAGTTTCATACTAGCATGTCCTAGTTTCTTATGCCACAACCATCTTTCATCCTCTTTAGACATCAGACAGGTTACACTTTAATCTGAGAGATCAGTCAATTCAATCTTATAGAGATTTTGTTGCCTTCTAGTTGAAAAGAGGGGTTTGCCACTAATACTATGCATAAATCATTGGTAAATGAGACATTAAATCCACCGTCACATAATTGACTTATACTAAGCAAATTGTGTCTTAACCCTTCAACCATAAGAACATTAGATATAGAGGAAAGAGGAGTTTTACCACCAATAGTACCAATGCCTATAACCTTCCCTTTCTGATTGCCTCCAAAGGCAACATGTTCTCCTTTCTTAAGTTGGAGGTCTAGGAACATTGACCTTTCTCCAATCATGTGTCGCGAGCAACCACTGTCCAGGTACCAGCAGTGGTGTTTTCTTTGTCCTATTAAGGACATCTGTAACAGGAATTATTTGGTCTTTAGGTACCCATAATTTTCTGGGTCCTTTTTTGTTAGTTCTAGGAGTCTGTGAAGACTTCCTTCTCTTCTTATGGATACACTTAGACATAACATGTCCAGTTTTTCCATAAAAGTTACAGGCAGGTATGGATTTAGTGAAAGTTGACTTAACAAACACTTTAGAGGTTTTAGTTGATACTTTATGATGTGTCCGATGAATATATCCAACACCTTCTTTATTAAGAGAGTGTCTCTGACAGCCAAGCAGCTTGTTCAGATTGTCTCTACCATTAACAAATTTGGCAAGATCAAAAGTGAGCTCTTCCACTTTCTGTTGAAGTTTTTCAAATTCTTCAGACTGTGATGTTTCACTAGAGATCTCAGCTTCATCAGAGTTTTCAGTCTTCAGCTCACTGTTCTCTTTGGCCAGCTTTTCAAACTCTTGAGATTTCTGCTTATGCTCACTAAAGAGCTTTACATACTCTCTTTTCAGGGATTTGAAGGCCTTAGATAAGCAGTTGGATTCCTCCAGCAACTCCTCATAGGCATCAAGTAATTCCTCAAAGTCAGGATGTACCTCATTATCTGAATCTGAGTCAATGTTGGTCATCGGACAGAGATTAGCTTCTTCCTCTGTCTCTTCATCATCAGAAGATGTTGAATCCAGATCCTCCCAAGTAGCCATCATCCATTTATTCTTTTTGAAGAACTTCTTAAAAGGGGCTTTCTTGAGTTGAGGACATTCAACCTTGGTGTGACCAGGCTTCTTGCACTCATACCAAACAATTGAACTCCTGTTTGTTGAAGTGGATTCTTTAAAGTTATTGTCCTTGTTGAATCTTCTGAATGGCTTATCCTTTCTGAACTTCTTTTTTTGTAAAAGAAGCTTTATCTTCCTGGTTAGGAGAGATAACTCTTCATCATTTTCAAAATCCTCGTGTTCGATGCAGTCAAGCATCACCGGGATGACTCATCTGCCTTTAGAGCTTTTGAAGCCTTTGATGACTAATGATAATCCTTTAGAGCAATTGACTTGCCCTTCTTTGTTGCAACTTCATAACCAAGTTTCTGCTCATGAACAGTGAGTGTACCAAGAAGTTCATCCATAGTCAAGGTAGTGAGATCCTTGGCTCGAGAGATAGCAGTGACCAAAGGTCTCCACTGCTTAGGAACACTTCTCAATATCTTTACAACTTTATCAGCATTAGTATAAATTTTTCCAAGAGACTTCAGGCCATTGATGATAGTTTGGAATCTTCCTATCATCTGAGCAATAGATTCTCCTTCCTCCATAAGAAACGGCTTATACTTCCTGACAAGTATGGCATTTTTTGATTCCTTAACTTTGGATGTTCCTTCATGTGTGACAGCTAAAGTATACCATATTTATTTTTTAGAATCACAGGCACATACTTTTTCAAATTCTTCAGGAATGAGAGCACAGATGATGTTGTATCTGGCTTTGTGATTCAGCTCCCATTTTGTCTTTTCTGCAAGGGTCCACTGAGCTTTTGGCTTGTCAATGTTGTCATCATTTTTAGGAATGAATGGACCATCAGTGATGACATCCCAGAGATCAGAGTTTGTAGATAGAATTAACCATTGAAATCTATCTTTTCGATAGTTGTAGTTTTCTCCATTGAAGAATGAAGGTCTTGTTAGGGAAGCTCCTTCAGTGTGGTGGCTCCCACATGAACTAGCTCCAGCATTCATGTCTATTCTTCAGACCTTTACCTCTACATTGTTAGATGCTCAACCCAGAGACCGACCTCTGATACCAACTGAAATAGACAACTATAAACACGAGAAGGGGGCTTGAATTGTGTTTATTAGAAATTAAAACAAAGTTAAAACATTTCACACACAAGCCAGGTTCAGACAAGTGTGAAAAACATTGCATAGACAGGTGACCTGTCTGGTGTGATTTTAACTTAAAAGCACACAAGCACACAACTTGAGAACAATATTGATATTCACACTTTAACTCCTTTAGTTAGATAGCAAATAATATAATCAAAGCAACTAAAGAGTTTTAAGGGAAGAGAGATAAACACATCTATTTATCCTGATTCACCCTTTAACACTAGGGCTACGTCCAGTCCTTGGCAACACCAAGTTTTTCTCCACTATAACTGATCAGGTTACAGACAACAAGTATTCTTTGTACACCTAGCCTCTTCAGGCTCCAAGACAAGTATTCTTTGCTCACGTAGCCTCTTCAGGCTCACTCAGGTTTGTTTGAGGGAATGATTGTAATTAATACAATTTGCAAGTCTTTCACTAACACTCAGAAGAGTGAATTAAATGTAAGCTTAGAAAGACTATGTAATAACTTCAAATGATTGAAGAATACAGATTGAAAGAATGAATAAATGAATGTACAGAGTAATGGCTCTTTAATGCTGTGAGTTTTCTACCTTCATCTTCAATGATTTTTGTATTTATAGCCTTCAAGCATTTAAGATCCGTTAGAGACATTCCTTCAAATGTTGGCTTCAAGCAAAGCTTCATAAATGCAATAGAGTCGTTCTGGGCAATCATTAATGCAATAGGAATGTTGGTTGTACTCTAACACGGAGGATCATGGCTATATGCATCGTGTAGTTGCTAAATCAGAGTTGTGCAGAATGCTTTTGTACTTTGTAGAGCACATTTCCCTTTTTGTGTAATAACCCATAGTACTAGGGAATAAAGTATGTTGGAAACATTCTTTAACTGGACTTCGTTTCTAACCTCCTAGGTTGCTTGTGAGAATTACCTTCTGACTTTCTTGATAAGCGCGAGAGAGAAAGCTTCAGATTCTTCTGTATGAGGGGACAGCTTTCAAAAGCTCTTTGTACTTGAGTTTCCCATCGAAGAACCACAGACGAGTGTGAGAGCTTCGCAGAGACAAGTTGAAACTTCAATGTATAAAGTCAACATCCTAGTCATCAGACAGGTTGACTTTTGCTTCTCCAGGCAGGTGGTCTTCTATGTGGCAGACAGGTGAGAAAGTGAATTCTGACTTTTGTGATCTGTACATTAGATAGACAGGTTAGCAACCAATATGAAGGTTAATTAAATCATTAACAAATGTTTAGTTTTCATCAAAACTTAGGGAAATGCACATCAGACATTTTAGAGACTTAACAATCTCCCCATTATTTATGATGACAAACATTCAAATGATTTAATGAACCTTAGAAAATATCAACAGTTAAGATAAACAGAATTCAGACAAGCTTAAATTTTCTTAACCAAATAGGTTGTGCAGACAAGTGCATTTAGGTTCAATTCATATTAGGAGTTCTTTAAAGCACTTTATTAGAGATCATTTATCAGTTAAGAGTCCATTTAACTTTTGTTCAGTAATTATGATATGTTAAGTTATGCAGCTCGAGACAAAGATCGATGTGTCGATTTTAATCATCTTAATCTTTACTTTCTCCCCTTTTCGTCAACAGCAAAAAGGAAATAGTTATGAAGCAGAAAAGTAAAAGACAGTAAAGATAAAGGATAAAAGGTATATTTCATTCATCATAAGGTGTGTACAAGGAAGATTCTAAAAATAAAACCTACTGAGGCTGACTAAACAATAAAAACAGAGATTCAACTCTCTTTTCTAACAACAGCCTAGAATGCCTCTCATCATCCAGCTGTCTTCTAGTTTCTTCTAGCTGAGCTTGAAGCATATTGAAGCGATGTATATCCACTAGCTGGGTAGTGGGGGCTCCTGTGGTCAAGCTAGTTGATGCTGCAGACATGTCTGGATGCAAGGGCAACGCCAAAACTGGAGGTGCCTTGGGCACGGAAAAGGGTGAAGAAATACGAGGGGAGACATATTGATGAGAAGAGACAAATGAAGAAAATGGAGACACATGGGAAATGGGTTGGACAGACAAGGCTGGAAGAGACAGAAGGATTTAGGATACCTTGATGAGAGGGGGAAGATGGTGCAAGAGAGGTGGATGGAAGAACTACTTGGTTTTCTGATATCCTCAGCTTCTTCCTTTGCAGGGGATGATTCAGAGGGTCAATCTCAGGATAGACAACTATATGTGTCCCAACAGATAGGTCTTCAACAGTTGCAGCAGCAACTTCAACCTCTTCAGCATCAGCTTTTGCAGGCATTTCTACCCTTTCAGCAACTGCCACAGTAGGCATTGGGTAGCCAGACCTTCTCTTTCTGGGAATAGGTCCCAAATTGAGAGTCTTCTTCTCCTTGGGTTTCTCCAAGGGACTTGTCTTCTGCTCCCCTTGAGCAGGTGCTTCCTCCTTGCTAGGTGGAGACTCAACTTGTCTGGCCTTAGCAAAGGTCTTCACAAGTCTTCTCTTCTTGCTAGGTTGAATTGACTCAGCCTTTGAAGCATCAGCTTCCTTGGTCTTCCTCTTGGGAGACAGCTTCTTCATCTTTAACCTCAAGGGCTCAACGGTCTCACTTGTTTCATCAAAAACAGAGGGTTCCTCCAACTCAGGCCTCTGGTCCTGTCTGACAACTTTTCCAGCAGGTTTCCAAATCTTTTCAAAGATAGGAATCTCTGACTTATCGATGGAGACCAATGGTTCCTTCAACTTCTGCTCAACAGCAGGCTTCTTCTTCTTCTTATCCTTCTTGTCTTCCTCTTCATCATCCAGAGGAATACCTTCTATGTCCATCATAGACAAGTTCTGAAGTTGACATAGAGAAACACAAGAAGGGGGTTGAATTGTGTTTCTTAACAGTTTTTCGAAAAAGCCTTTTCTCAAACTTTTTACAAGCAAAGCAATAAAACAAACACACGAGCTAGAAAACCTTTTTAAAGAGTTAACAAACTCATATCCAAAACCCCACTATTAGTATAACCAAAAGCTATAAAGGATAGAGATCAGAAGATTCACACACACGTGATTTATCTTGGTTCACTCACTTCCAACCAAGAGCTACGTCCATCCCTTTCTACCTGAAAGTTTTCTCCACTATTCTCCAAATAGATTACAAGTATTCAACACCTCTTCAGGCTACAAGTATTCTTTCTCTACCAAGCCTCTTCAGGATCTAACTCTAACAAAGAGATTTAAGATTTTGATCTATGAACTCACTATGTGTGAGAATATGAAAGTTTAAGATCAGAAAGAATACAACTGAAAAATATTCAAATGAAATTTTATCAGAGATTTGACACTTTGAAAATTTTACAGCATCAAGTGTTTCTTCTCTCGGGGTCGTCTACTATATATAGACATCTTCATCTTTTCTTCAACAGTCTTGAGTAAATATCCGTTTAGAGATATCATTAAATTCTTCGATTCGTTGAGACTGATAACTTGATATGCTTCATGGAGAAGTGCTCTTGTTTATCAGAGGAATGCTCAAAGTAGAGCTGTCAATTCCCTATTGTACCGAATGTTGCTTTCTGACTTTCCTTCTTTGTACTTGGTTTGAACTTTATAGCAATGCAGTTGACAGAGTACAAAGGTTTATGTTCTCGATGGTACTATGTTTGTATTCTCAAGAAACAAAGAGTTAAACAAATGAAGCAACAAAAAAAGGAGACATATATTCTCTTGAATTAAATAAGCAATCATTTGAAATAAATACTCTTAAGCTTAGACGGGTTCACTTTTAATAGCTAGTAGACGCACAGGTCTTTGGACGTGCAAGATTTAACTTATCAGTAAGACGGGCTCGTCTACTGATGCTGTGTCTATAGACTCCTGTTTGGTTTCAAGATAATGGACTTGCTATTTTCAATAGCTCGTCTGCTAACGTGGCGTCTAGTAAGACTTCTTGTCTATCATCAAGTCTTTGGACTTGGTGTTTTTCTGAGAGTTATTTATTGGCTCATCTACTTAACTTTTCTTAGACTTAGATACTCGTCTATCGTCTATTACCTTAGCCAATCTTTTAAGACCTCATCTATCGATAAATTAACAGACTCAGAATTTTACCAAAGATTGAAGACTCGTCTAGAGGATCAGATATAGAATTTGATATGATTCCATTAGCAAAGTGAAGATACTTTTCTAAGTTTCCTTGTCTAGTATCATTCAAACAATCCTGCAATCTAAAGCAAACAAGTTAGATCTTTGACAATACTTTGCCATACAAATTTAACCTTTTTTGTTAACATCAAAACTTAAGAGATTATTTAAGCCAAAACCACTTTTGTTCTAACAATCTCCCCCTTTTTTATGATGAAAAAAACTAATAAATTTGAGTGAGCAAAGTCTAAGAGAGCTACAGAGCTCCCCCTAAGACAAAGCATTCAAACTTAAAAAAAAATTAAAACAGATAAGCAGCAGCACATATCATATATCTTATCAGAGCAGCATGCATAAACTCAGTCATATTAAAGATATAGTATCAGAGCTTTTAAAAAACTAGCTACTAAGACATAAAGACAGATCAGTCATATCAAAAATAGCAAACATGGTATCAGAGCATATAAGATAGAGGTATGCAACAAGGCAATTTAAGAATATGCATATGCAGACAGATACTTATAATCCAAAAATTGACTTTTGTATATATATGAAAATTTAATTCTCAATACTTTCTCCCCCTTTTTTGTCATCAGACAAAAAGGCAACAGGAGTGGACCATCATTGTCAGTTAAAGATAAGACAAAACTAAGAAGAGGGTGGAGGGGGTTGAGGAGGGTCTTGATTTGGAGGAGGTGGATGAGGTTGAATAACAAGACTATGACTCTGTTGAAAACTTGTGAGGAGGCCTAGCATCTGATTGATGAGTGCATGAGTTGGAGCTAAGGATTCTTCAACTTGTTCCTTTACTTGCTCCTTTACCTCTACTTTCATTTCTCCTCAACTATTTTGCCTATCATTTCCTCTAAATTTGGTGGCAGTGAAGGTCTTGAGCTTTCAGCAGAATCATGCAAATATTGTTGACCTTGTAGAGTACATAAAGCTTGAGATTGTTGAGCTGGTCATATGGATGCACAACTGCCAAAGCTAATGGTTGTGAAGAGTGATTCCCAGAAGTTTCTTGTCTGCTTGCAGACTCTACAACTTCTTCACCAATGGTTCAGTCTGGATAGCCTCTGTATTCATATTAGGACCTTCAACTATAATCTCCTCAATTCTCTCAGAAGAATCTTCAAATGCTTGTGGAGTTGGTGCAGGGGTAGGCAAATCTGGAGCCTAGTGTATAGGATCTTCTTCATAAACAGAGCTGATGAGAGGCACTGCTAGTGTATCAGTATGAATAAAGTGCCTAAAGTAAGAGAAACCAAACTTCCCTCTGATAGTGGGAGTGGTTCTTCTGTCTTCATCATTTAATCCAGGAGAAGATGCTTCTTTTGTGCAAGCCTTTATGTGGCACTCCCAGAAGCCAACAACATCTTGATCATGTAAATTCTCTTCAGGTTGTGACATCCAAAAATCCACCATGTCTTGATCAACAGAAGGATCAAAGTCTAGCTCAAGCATGCAAGAGTTTTCAGCTGGTCTTTTGTGTGTGATTCTCTGCTTCTTGAGATCCTTGTCCTTATTCAGGTCAATCATTGGCAACCTTGGACAAATCCTGGGAGGTTGAATGCCTAAAAATGTGTCTTTCAAGGTGTGGAATAGCCATGTAGGAGGCACAAAATTGGCAGCTCTGTAGAATCTTGGCAACTCAAACTCAGCTTTGAGATGTTTATACATTATGTGGTCACACATATCTACAGCACTCTCATACTCCCTAGGAAGGACAAATTTCTTCCATTTTGTGTTTCTGTCCATGATGAACTCTGCTCTGCCATAAGTTCTAGACCTTCTGTACTCAACTTCTTTTTGCAGCAGCTTTGAGAAGGACTGTGGTCCATTAAGGAATGATGTGTTGATTTACACCGTCTGTGTGGAGTTTGAAAGGTGGGAATTTGATGAATTTTAGGTAGATTTTCTGGGTGGAAATTTCTGTTGTGGAAGGTGAGTGAGGGCAGGTCCAATTTCATTGTATAGTTTAGATGGAAGTGGACCTGTTTGGTCATATGGGATAGGTGCATGCCATGGGGTGTATGTAGATTCAGGCTCATATTCATATTCTGGTAAAGGGTTGAAATGTCTAGTTGACTCAGGCTCAGGTTGGTGAATGTGATAGAGTATTATCCAATCCCTTTTGAATTTGGTCCAGCTCTCAGTTTTGCCATTAAAGAGAATAGAGGGGTCAGTGTAAGGGAAAGTGGTTCTAGGGATTTTAGGAATGGGGCACCAGGGTTGATCCCTACATCATCTGGTTGATTAAACCAGGGATCATCTGCAAGTATGATTGGTTGAAAAAGTGGCTAGTTGGTGAGGTTTGGATAGGTGAGTTGGTTTGTTGTGGTGTGATTTGTGGTAAGTTGAGGTGGCAGTGTAGGCACATACACATTAGTGTGAGGTGGTGGAAGTGACGGTAACACAGAATGTGCAGGTGTACTATCGTTCCTATTCATCTCAAAACTCTCAACCAGAGCATCTACTGCTAATTGAACAGGATCATTAGCAGGGATGCTTACCTTAGGAGCCACAGCAGACTTGACCTTCCTTGAGGGTTGTCTTCTGGTCTGAGTTGAGGCAGCAGTAACATAAGTAGATAGCTTCTGCTTCTTCAGAATAGCACCAATAGGAACATTGTCCTCATCATCCTCATCCTCATCTTCATTGTGAGACAGGACTAGATTCCTGGTTCTCTTCTGAGCTGGGACAGGTTGAGGAGCTTCAGCAACTTGTTCCCTAATCACAATACTAGTAGCAGGTTTCTTGACAGTAGGCTTCCTTGATATGGTTGTCTTCCTTCCAACTTTTTTCCTTCTTAGCCCTAGAGTCTCAGCATTATTGAGCTCTATTTGTTCTTCCTTGATTTTCATTCTTTCTTCTTCCTTGGAAATCTCTACTTGAGCAATAGTGCTCAGTTTCATGTTTATGAGATTCACCTTGCCAAAAACCAAGGCAGACATACCCTTCTCCGTAAGAATCAGTGCTTGTTCTTCAAGGGTCTTAGCCTCCAAATAGGCATATTGTTGAGCTTTGAGAACCTTTGACAGAAGATGATAAAAGGGAATTAGCATTTGACTTCTCTTTGTTGCTGACGTAATCTTTGAATCTTCCAAATAGAATACGAGATTAATCTTTGTCTCAGTCATCAGATTGCAGAGACATAACTTGTGCAAGGTGGTGGCGCTGTCGCGCACGCGCCAAAAAGCGAGCGTTTTATAAAAATGTAGTATAGGAAGCGACAACTCGGATGTCGTCTCACAAGGACTCTTAGGTTGTTGTTATTAACACAAAAATCAGTTTTGGGGGGGTTTGGATTGAATGCAAGTAAGAAAACAAAGCAGGAAATAAAGCAAACTAAGAATTATCAAATAGCAAAAAACGATTAACCTACTGTTCTCGGTTTCCCACTATCATTGGTTCACATAAATCCAAGCCCTAAGCAGATTCTAATCCCCTTTCGGTTGTAGCAACAATTAACAACGAAATCGCTACTACGGATATATGTTCCTATTCCCGAATTAACAACCGGGGTTAAGCCCTCATGAACTAACGAACATGAATGAACACACGCGAATTAACAAACGCGATTAAGTATAGGAACATAACATCACCGAAATGAATCAACACAACACTATACACTCCTGAAGTAACAAACAGAAATGTATAATATGGTATTAAAAAGGGAAAAGCAATTAAAATAGGAATTACAAAAACCTCAAGTGTAATTGAAACCAATTACAGTAGATTAATCTAAGGAGACTAGCTCTCTATTACAAAAGGAAAACAAAACATATCTAAGAAAAGAAGATAAACTACTACTACTACTAACTCCCTCAGTTTTGCCTTCAAACAGGCTTATATACACGTTCTGGATTCCGCTGTCTCGCGAGGCGAACACTGCTTCGCGAGGCGAATATCATGAACCGTCTGCATCGTTTGGTCTTCTCGCGAGGCGAAGAACGTCTCGCGTGGCGAGGAATGGAAAAGTCATGCCCTCTGGTCTTCATCCTCACGAGGCGAGTCATCTATTCGCGGGGCGACACAGAAAGGATTGCAAATTTTCTGGCACAGTCACCTTCAGGTTCGCGAGGCGAATGCCTACTCGCGGGGCGAAAGCACCAGATTTATTTCTTTTTAATAACCTGAAAACAGAAAATAGCATAAGTGCTTTATTTAACTCTAAATCAGCTAAATTAACCTAAAAATACTTGACAGACTCAAAATGCTGCTTAAAGACAATCTAGTCTAATTTGGGCGAAAATGATATAAAATTAGCACAAAGCCAAGGTTTTTCTAGTTATAAAACTAGACTAGCCAGAGGCTGATCAAAATACCCCAAACTTAAACTTTGCTTGTCCCCAAGCAAACTAAAACTCAAAAACTTAAAAAGACTCAAGACTTGGCAAGCTTAAGAGATTCAATCAACTTTGCACAAATTCAAGCAATTTCATCAAAACAGTTTTTCTTTCAATGTTCCCCCCTTTCAAACAAAGCAATCCACACAGTCATTTATTCTGAACAATTGGGAAATTCATCATTCAAACAATCATTAATCTAAGCAAGGGGTCCAGTTACACACAAGAGGGAGATCACCAAATTCAAACAACTGCCTTCCTCACAAGGGAAATTTGTGTTTCACTCAATCGCTCAGTTTTTGTCAGGCTAACAACATTTCACTCAATTTCACTTTTAAGAGCACTTCCCATGAATTTTATTTTCATCTCAAAATGATTCCCACAGAAAACATGCATGCAACATCAAAAGGTCTTTTATGGGTTGTAATGGGGCCTGGCTAAGGGTAGGATATACAAAGGAACTAGGCTGAAGACCCTAGGAATTGAGAGAGCATTAAACACTTCAAAACATTGAAATTCCACTCAAGTTCCTTTTTTCATTTTTCACTTGCCTTGGTTGACTACAGCCTTTTTCTTCTGATATTTTTTTTTTCATTTTTACACTTTGCTTTTCTTTCTTCTCTTTTTTTTTTCTTTCTTTTTTTTTTCTTTTCTTGGCTTTTGGCTCCAACCTTTTTATTATATTTTTTTCTTTTTCTCAATCCCAAACAATACATGCTATCCTTGTAGCTCCCCAAACTTAGTTTCTTGCAACCATTCTCTTGCTAAGGATCCATGCTCTCCTAATCCTAAGATTGGGTTAACATGGTTTTTCAGATTTTAGGCTCATAACATAAGGTCATCAAGAATTAACAAGCTAATTAGGCTCAAAGGGGCTAACTAGGGAACATGCATTAGGGATGGTTTATTTTAGGCTAAGTAGTTATTTACAAAGAAAATGCCTAAATCATCTGAAGCAAACACATAAACATGCAAACCATAAAGAGATTCAAGCAAATTCGGGAAAGTGCAACTTAAAAAGTGATTCTCACAGTCAAAAACATGTTGGAGGCTCAAATCCTCACCTGGACATTTTTTTGCAAATTGTTTGACAGAGATTCTATCCCTAGTGTGTGCTTCCCTTCACCCTAAACTTATCATAAATCATGCCATCATAACAAAATATCTCAAAGTTCAGTTTTCAATCACATAGGGATCAAATTTTCAAAAATTTCAAATCCTAGGGGGAAAACAGTCAACACATAACATGCAATCAATCTATGCAAAATTAATCAAAACCCAGCAACTTGCCAACAAAAGACTCAACACAATTCCTGAGCTTCTCAAATTATTCAGGAGCTTTATTGAAAACAAAACAGAAATAAAGCAAGGAAAAGAAAATTAAAAGAGCAAGGTTCAGAAAAACTCATTGGAGGTGGTTCCACCGGGATCCCACTGTCTGTGACATAAGGCCCAAGTGATAGCCAAAGGGTGGGAGTTCATTCCATGCTTCCATAACTTGTAGCCTTGATATGGGAGTGAGTGCTTGACAGTTACGGTGACTCCTTCCAGTGCGGTGGACTTCTCACTCCCTTTTGGGTCAAAGATGACCGCTTTCTCAACAAAATCCTCCCAATAAAATTGGGGTTCAACCCCTTGGACTGGCCATGGTGCAAGATCCAGTGGCTTGAACTCCATCACTGGTGGTTCCACAGTGGGAGGTGGTAAACAGGTAGAGAGTGTTACTGGTTCTGCTTCAACTTCTGCACATTCTTCATTCACTGTACTATCAAATCCATCACCTGCTAAACCTGCAGAAATTTCAGCACACACCACACAAAGGTTAGTGTTAGTAGAGTCAGTACATATAGTACAATAAACTGAATCAGTAAAGGTCTGAATGTCTGGAAATTCAGCACAAAGCTCATCCATCCCATCACTTTCAACACATGCATATGAATGAGTTGAATCATCTACTTCCAAAGGTTCTTCATTATCCTCAGGCATGGTGAAGTAGATGTCCTCCTGATCCTCAATTTCTATGTTTCCTGACTGAACAGGGCCCTCAACCTCATCTGTCTCCTGTTCCATATGGATGCTTTGCTCTTCATACCTTTCAAAACATGCTATACATGAAGCAAATTCATTACAATCAGGACATGCAGTATAATAGATAGAATCAGGGGATTCAACACACAGTTCATTAACAGAAACATTATCAAAATTATCATCAGAAGTATCTTCAAGAATAACTATCTGTGAATCTACATGTTCTTCAAGGGGATGTGGAGTTTGCAGTGTAGCTGAGGTGGAAATGGTGAAAGCATTTTGAGTGGCAAAGTCCCGCTGACTTAACTCCATCCTCTGCTGAAATTCAAGATTTTGCTCCGCCATCCGTTGATTTTGCTCTGCCATTTGTTGTATCATTTCTTCCATTTGTGCAGTTATCTGTGCAGCCATTCGCTTGAATAGGTCCTCTAGTGAAGGTCCGGAAGGTGCAGAAGTGGTCACTTGGGGAGGATTCTGTGGTGGTGCCAGTGGTGACATTAGTTGTTGGTCCTCATACCAAGGGTTTGGATGGTTTCCCCAGCTCAATAGGAAGACTTTCTTCAAATCAAACCAGCTGAAGTTGGAATCCACCTCAAGATTATACAACCAATCCCTTGCAGCGCCTTCAAGTGAGAGATGGAAAGCTCCCATCTGGATGTGATCTTCTGTTATTTCTTCAGGTCTCAACATTATAGAACAAACAGCCTGGAATTCCTTCAGATGCTCCTGTGGATTTTCACCTGCAAGACCACTAAACCTTGGTAACCAGTGCATTAAACCAGCAAAATCAGGATAATATATACATGGTGGTGGCTCATAATAAACATTAGGCATATAACCATACATGTAATCATCCATGGCAGTACTAAAATTCATAACCAGACAAAACAACCAAAACTAATTCAGCAAAGCAAAAGTTTTTTTTTTTTTAATTGTTAATAACAACAAGAGTCCCCGGCAACGGCGCCAATTTTTGGTCGCGCTATCGCGCACGTGCCAAAAAGCGAGCGTTTTATAAAAATGTAGTATAGGAAGCGACAACTCGGATGTCGTCTCACAAGGACTCTTAGGTTGTTGTTATTAACACAAAAATCAGTTTTGGGGGGGTTTGGATTGAATGCAAGTAAGAAAACAAAGCAGGAAATAAAGGAAACTAAGAATTATCAAATAGTAAAAAGCGATTAACCTACTGTTCTCGGTTTCCCACTATCATTGGTTCACATAAATCCAAGCCCTAAGCAGATTCTAATCCCTTTTCGGTTGTAGCAACAATTAACAACGAAATCGCTACTACGGATATATGTTCCTATTCCCGAATTAACAACCGGGGTTAAGCCCTCATGAACTAACGAACATGAACGAACACACGCGAATTAACAAACGCGATTAAGTATAGGAACATAACATCACCAAAATGAATCAACACAACACTATACACTCCTGAAGTAACAAACAGAAATGTATAATATGGTATTAAAAAGGGAAAAGCAATTAAAATAGGAATTACAAAAACCTCAAGTGTAATTGAAACCAATTACAGTAGATTAATCTAAGGAGACTAGCTCTCCATTACAAAAGGAAAACAAAACATATCTAAGAAAAGAAGATAAACTACTACTACTACTAACTCCCTCGGTTCTGCCTTCAAACTGGCTTATATACACGTTCTGGATTCCGCTGTCTCGCGAGGCGAACACTGCTTCGTGAGGCGAATATCATGAACCGTCTGCATCGTTTGGTCTTCTCGCGAGGCGAAGAACGTCTCGCGTGGCGAGGAATGGAAAAGTCATGCCCTCTGGTCTTCATCCTCGCGAGGCGAGTCATCTATTCGCGGGGCGACACAGAAAGGATTGCAAATTTTCTGGCACAGTCACCTTCAGGTTCGCGAGGCGAATGCCTACTCGCGGGGCGAAAGGTCCAGATTTATTTCTTTTTATTAACCTGAAAACAGAAAATAGCATAAGTGCTTTATTTAACTCTAAATCAGCTAAATTAACCTAAAAATACTTTACAGACTCAAAATGCTGCTTAAAGACAATCTAGTCTAATTTGGGCGAAAATGATATAAAATTAGCACAAAGCCAAGGTTTTTCTAGTTATAAAACTAGACTAGCCAGAGGCTGATCACAAGGCAGAGAGGTTGTCCTTTGACCTGGCCTTATGAAGAACCGTCTTGTTCAACATCTGATGGAGGATTCTCACCTCATCTTTCATTTCCACAGCCTTCCATGAATGATTCCTAACAGTGTCAGACCTCATTAGTTGAGAAGCAATGACCTCTAATCCTCATAGGCCTTGTTCTCAAGTGTCAACGATGATCAGCCCTTCCTGCGCACAATTGATAGCTTCAGAGATGGTTTTCTCAGACACCACCACTCTTCTACCTAGTACATCAGCATATACTTCAGTATCAGTCACCTGAGGGTTTCTCCAGAAAGCCCTAATTAGGTCAGGGTATACATAAACCTTCTCCAAGAAGAGACCATCCCAGTCGGCAGCATTGATGTATTTGCTTACATCAACATTATACTCCTTTAAAATTCCAAACTCGAAATGATACTCGATCTCAATGTTCAGTTTAGTGACATCATAAGTTGAAACAACAGAAGAAGAAGCCATTGTTGAAGATTGAGAGTTAGGGTTTGGAAACTGAGGAAACAGAGAGCTCGAAGGTTCAAAGAGAAGGGATTGTGAAAGGTTTTTCAGAGGGAAATGATATTACTTAAAAAGGTTTCAAATGTGAACAGTTTTCCCAAAGAAAAAAAAAAGAAAAAGAAAACATGTGAAGAGACAAGTAATGAGTGCTGATGCAGCACAGGTTTTTTGAAACCGTAAAAAGCTATTGATGGGATTGATGGAAATAACTGACTCAGCAAGAGAATATAATTAAATATGTCTTGGACATAAATTAAATGTAAATTTAATTATAGATAGCATAGACGATTCAGATAAGAGCATGCAGACAGTCAATGGACGCGATGCCTATTGGACGCGATGCCTATTGGACGTATATTTAACATATATTGGACGCATTTGAGCAATAGACGTGCATGCAGTAAACGCGATAAACACTAGACATGCAATCAATCCACATAAATCATGTTGAGATGCTTTCTAATAAAGATAAATATGTCCTCAGCAAGAGTTTTAGTAAAGATATCTGCTCATTGATGGTCAGTATCTACAAATTGTATATCAACGACACCTTTTTGTACAAAATCTCTAATAAAATTATGTTTAATCTCTATATGGTTAGCTCTGGAATGCAATATTGGATTCTTAGATAGATTTATTACAGCAGTATTATCACACATAAGTGGAATACTACTTACAAACACATTGTAGTGTTCCAATTGATGTTTGATCCATAGAAGTTGTGAGAAGCAACTAGCAGCTGACATATACTCAGCTTCAACAGTTGATAAGGCAATAGTACTTTGTCTTTTACTTGATCATGAGACTAAATTAGCTCCGATGAAGTGGCATCCTTCACTAGTACTTTTTTCTTTCAATTCTATCTCCAGTATAGTCAACATCACAAAAACTAACTAATCTGTAATCACCATTTTTCTTAAAGCACAAATGCAGATTAGTAGTACCTTTTAAATATCTAAATATTTTTTTAACTGTTGATAAGTGAGATTCTCTATGATCATATTGAAATTGAGCACTTAAACATACACTGAACATAATATCAGGTCTAGACGCAGTAAGATACAAAAGAGATCCTATCATACCTCTATATACCTTTTGGTTTACCTTTTTATCTTTATCATCTTTGTTCAGTATGGACGTGGGATGCATATGAGTATTCATTTGTTTGCAGTCATCCATCTTGAATTTCTTTAGAAGTTCCTTTGTGTACTTATTTTGATAGATGTACACATCGTTCACTGTTTGTTTAACTTGAAGTCCAAGGAAGAACTTGAGTTCTCCCATCATGCTCATTTCAAACTCTTTCTGCATTATCTTAGAAAATTCTTTGCATAGAGATTCATTAGTAGAACCAAAGATTATGTCATCAACATATATTTGAACAACAATAAAACTGGACTTATTGGATTTTCTAAACAAGGTTGTATCAACCTTTCCTCTACTGAATCTATTGTCCATTAAGAATGAACTTAACCTTTCATACCAAGCTCTAGGAGCTTGTTTAAAGTCATATAAAGCTTTCTTTAGCTTATATACATGTTCAGGTTGGATTTCACTTTCAAAACCCAGAGGTTGCATAACATACACTTCCTTGTTAATAACACCATTTAGAAAAGCACTTTTTACATCCATTTGATATAGCATGATACTATGATGTGCAACAAATGATGATAAGATGTGAATAGCTTCTAGTCTAGCAACTGGTGCAAAAGTTTCAGTGTAGTCTATACCTTCTTCCTGTGAGTAACCTTGTGCAACAAGTCTTGCTTTATTTCTTATTACCTTACCATTTTCATCAAGCTTGTTTCTGTAAATCCACTTGGTTCCAATAACTGAATTTTCTTTTGACAAAGATACAAGAGTCCACACTTCACTTCTTTTAAACTGGTTTAGTTCTTCCTGTATAACTAGAATCCACCCCTCGTCCAGTAGAGCCTCGTCTACTATCTTGGTTCTAACTCAGAGACTAATGCAGAATCATCCTAGTCTCTGAATGTAGATCTTGTTCTTAGCCTATCATTAGGATTCCCAATGTTTTGATCTTGTGGATGATAATTCTTGAAGTACCAAGATCTATGAACATTTTCCTGTTGAGAAGTTGAAGTTTCCGACTCATGTTGTTGAGGGTCGTCCATTTGATCATTAGGTTTGACATTGTATAATAATCTTATAATGTTGCTTGGGATTGGAAGGGAATGAAGCAAAAAGGAGGATGAAAATGAAACCAGAGGGAGGGAGGGATAAGAATGCGGTAGGGGTGGGGAGGTTTTGATGAAAGAAAGAAAGTAAATGGGGTTGTGGCAGAAGCTTCTCGATGAAGCTAAGCTGCCCCCAATTTTTAATTTTTTTTTTGAAAAAACATAAATGAAACGATGCGTTTCAAAAACCCTTATATCCAATAGTGTTATATTCTACATTCAATATCAAAGAATATTCTTCATCAAAGGACAAAAACAAGGTATTTTTTTTTCTTTTCAATTT
This sequence comes from Sophora flavescens, assembly GCA_030762895.1. Taxonomy (NCBI): domain Eukaryota; kingdom Viridiplantae; phylum Streptophyta; class Magnoliopsida; order Fabales; family Fabaceae; genus Sophora; species Sophora flavescens. The sequence continues at coordinate 63,251,658 of CM061062.1, read as the reverse complement.
AGTTTGCAAATAGCGCTGAAACTATTGTCGAATTACAATTTTACACAAATCCATATGCAATTGCATGTTTCTCCCTTGCGATATACATTTTATTTTTCTATTATATGGGCTTACTCAATTGCATATGAATCCTGCCTCCTGTATATGAAGAAAATCTAATTGAGAGGGAAGAACCCATCTTATATGCCCAACAGATTCTCCAACATATAATCAATTATTTTTATAATTTTTTTTTTTTGCGGTTATTTCAAACACACTCCTTTTAAATTCAAGCCACGTTAAATCTTGAATTATTGTTAGCATGATTGATTAATTTTCTTGGTCATCAGTATATATAAAATAATGGCCTGATTACTATGATTCTCTATTCTCTATATGCATAAATTGAAATTTTTGGATAGATATTCAAGATAAAATTGCCATTTTAGATAGCCAACTTGTTTAATGTAGTAACACACTCCTTTTAAATTCAAGTCACTTTAAATCTTGAATTATTGTTAGCATGATTAACTAATTATCGTGGTCATCGGTATATAAAATAATGGCCTGATTACTATGATTATCTATATGCATAAATTGAAATTTTTGGATAGATATTCGAGATAAAATTGCCATTTTAGATAGCCAACTTGTTTAATATAGTAATACTTCTGTCTTTTTCTATATCTTCATTCGGGTCTAACGTGAGATTCCTTGTGAACTCTGTAGAGGTTTTAATTATTCAAATTTAATTTCATTATAAAATAATTAATCTGCAGAGAGAGAGGAAAAGTAAAACTCAAATTGAAATTCTCTTTTTTGGTTTAATTGCATTTTCAGTCCCCATAATAATGGTCATGTAACATTTTAGTCCTTATAGTTTTTTTAACCACATTTGATCTCTTATTTTTTTTTTAATTTTGTAAATTTGATCCTTCTATTCATTTTATGTCAAATTTTTAATGATCAATATAGAGGAACTATGATTTAAGCACATAAAATCTCTGGATTAGCTTATGTGGTAAAAGACCTTGTGGTGAAACCAAAAAACAGACTCCCAAATGAAAACAAAACTGATAAATGACATAGTGGAATCATTTTAACCATGTAGAAGCGAAGAGGCAGAGGAAGGAGAAACTCAATTAAAGGTTCTATGTGTTTAGGGCAGCGATTTCTCTTTGTTGATTATTGAAAAAATTGACGGACATTGGACAGAAAGACCAAATTTGCAACATCGAAAAAACAGGGAACCAAATGCGCTAAAAAAATACATGAATCAAAATCGCACATAACCAATAATTGGGGACAAAAGTGCAATTAAGTTTTTTTTTTTTTAAGGTTGGCCTATTGTCTTCTCAATCAGCTAACAAAAAGATAACAACAATCTATGAATCATAAACAAGGGGTTGGTTTAAGATGGTGAAGAAGAATTTATGAATAAAACATAAAAGGAGGGGAACAAGGGGTGTTGTTGGTGACGTGAGGGGGTGGTTACAAATATATAATATATATTCATGTGTGTAGTCATATAGATAAGGTGATACAAATGACTTGGTCCACCTTAGTGCCAAGGATGGTTTTTTTCAGTCTTAGTTTATGGATGCATCTAAAGGATCATTTTGGAGACTCCAAGTGGAGGCCTTTCATGCCTTCACCGCCTTCTTTTCAACTGTTTGACCTAGGCATAAAGAGGGGAGTGGAGACAAAGACTAGCTTTTCAAGTTTTCCTTTTTTTCCTGTGTTTTGTCTAGGTAATATGGTGATTCCATCTTATTTAGCATAGCCTCAAGATCATTGCTAAGTTGGATATTGTCTGATAGGCGTTTTGTTATGACTATTTCTAGATTTGGGATTAATGGTTAAGCAGTATTAGTACTAGTACTATTTTGAACAGTTTTAAAATTTAAAAAAAAAAAAAAAACAATAGTTGCACACACGTACAGTTTACGCATAATCCTGTATAAATGCATCTCAAATTTTCAACTCGTTTTTATCTATTGAATTTTTATTTTTATTTTTATTTTTGTAATCATGATATGTATGAAGTATTCACTATCTTGGCAGTAACTAATCTTCATCGGGAACCTGTTGGGCACACAAGGTGGTAGCTTCTCCCTTCCCAGCCAGGTTTTCTCCATATACAAGAGTCGGGATTCGAACCCATGACCACTTGCTTAAGGTGTCAAAGTCTACATATTTATGCCACGGGAGTTAATATTTAATACTCCCTCCGGTCCACAATATAAGAAAAAAATGAGTCCTTTTTTTTTTGCCCAAAATATAAGAAACATGTATCAATTTTCACACATATTGAATGCTAATTTCCAATATTGCCCTTATTAATTACTGTTATTAATTATAGGCCATCAGAATATTAATTAAAATTAGAGGGGTGTTTTTGGAAATTTATATGAGTATTAATTACAATTAACTCATTCCAATATATTTTCTTGATCTGTGTGTTCTAAGGTTTTATTTCTTATATTGTAGATCGGAGGGAGTAATTCAGAAAAAAAAAAAAAATTTGGTAATAGATGATTTCTGAGCTATAATATAGTTAGAGACAAGTAATGGCTCTTTCTGGAGTAGGGGGAGTGAGGTAGAGGATTTAAGAGGGGTAGAAAGGAGAGATAGAGATAGAATATAAATCTTTAATTAAATTGATTCTCTTTTTGGTGCTACATACATCTAAACTCAAACTTGATTCTTTCAGTCATGCGATGCCAACAAATGAGACATGTATAGCGGTCATTCTAATGAAAGTCAGGGAAGAAATAGAATATGAAGGTTAACTAGTCTGCATCATGCAAAATGATAAATATTATAAACAAAATTTAATAATAATTAACAAATATGAAGAAATATTATTGTAATATATTAAGCCCGCTTGCTTGCTTAAAAGTTTGGCAACTTTTTTCATCCATATATAATCTGACAACTTGCAAGCAACAATGTGAAGATTGAAAAGTAAACCTTCCACTATCTTCCTAAGAGCTAAACCAGTTTCTACTACTTTCTGTCTCTTTGATATACAACTTCATATTTCACTTCACTCAAATACCATTAGTTGAGCAATTTCTAATGGAAATTCAATTCCAGCAGCAACCAAAGAACCATTTGAGGCCAAGCATATCAATCAGAAAAGGAAGCAAATACAAAGGGAGAAACAAGAACAATAGCACAAACAAGTTTGTTGGGGTGAGACAAAGACCATCAGGGAAATGGGTGGCAGAGATCAAAGACACAACTCAGAAGATAAGAATGTGGCTTGGCACATTTGAGACTGCAGAGGAAGCAGCCAGAGCTTATGATGAAGCTGCATGCCTTCTTCGCGGATCGAACACTCGCACCAACTTCATCACTCATGTCTCCACAGATTCTCCTCTCGCTTCTCGGATTCGAAATCTGCTTAACAACAGGAAAGGTACCAAACAAGAGGAACATGAGGATGCATCAGTCACAAGAGTCAGCAGCACCACTAGCAGTACTAGCACTAGTAGTAGTAATAGTACTAATTCAAGCAATAATGACAACAATGACAATTCACTTTCTAGTGTGACAACCCAAAACACAGAGCTATTTGATGATGCTTATAGACCTGATTTGAGCAATTTCAAGGAGGATTTTGAGTCAGATCCCCAGTACAATCTTTCAGGGAATTTTGAATATGTTTTTGATGGTTTTCCTTTTGGTCATGTATTGGATATACCAAAGACTGATGCAGCTGAATTGGAGTTTTCAGAATTTGAAAGGATGAAATTTGAAAGACAAATATCAGCTTCACTTTATGCAATTAATGGTGTGCAAGAGTACATGGAAACTGTTCAGAACTCTAATGAAGCTCTATGGGATCTTCCACCCTTGTCCTCATTTTTCTGTTAAACTTGAAGGTTTAAATGATCCAACAAATCTTTTTTCCCTGTATCTATAGTCTTTTTTCTTTTTTCTATATTTAAAACTTAGGAGGAGTGTAGGGTCTAAGATTGATTGAAATATTGCAATAATTAATAGCTTTGGTGAGTTAGAGTCATATTTAACTGCTTTCCGAATGTCAGCAGGAAGATCCATGAGTTGCATTATGTAAAAGCTTGAGGTGACCCTTTTTCAGTCATCATTATGTAAAAAGTTCAATCATATATATGTTCTGTAATGTCCAATATCTGAAGTAAGGTAGAAGTCTATTTTCTCTGTCTATCTTTTTAAGCATACTTCAGTGTGAAAACATGGGCTCTGGAGGCAAGCAAAGTATGATAATTGGAATAATGGAACTTACAGACAAAAAAATAAATTGACTATTTATGTTGCTTTACATGGATCCACATTACAAGTACACTCCCTTGAAATTTCCTTCATATGAGGAAGAGCCAACGACTATGCTTTATTTATTTATTTATTTATTATTTTAATAAAGTTGATTTGGAAAGGGAAAAAAGGCTTCCGAATCTTCTCATATTAGACCCGGATTTCTTGCCGTCGTTTTATCCTGCAGTCACTACATTATTTCTTGAAAACCATGCAAGATCTCTAAAAAAACGTGCACGATTTTGATTTAAAACATAGTATAAGTGACTATAGGAAATTCAAATCCTCCCATATTTTGGTTCAGTGCTTTTACATAGTTCAAGCATTTTGGTCATCTGTATAGGCCATGATTATCTATCTCAATCAGTTATGGCTATACATAAAATTATCTCTCGTCTGATTCCATAGTGGGTGAACCATCAGACAAATAACTAATTCCAGCATCTTTATGTGCGGACTAAATGATTGGACTGATATAATATCACTCATCACATCCAAAGATATGCTTATAAAAAATTATGCTTACAGTTCAAAAACATCATTTTCACCTGCCTTGACGACCCAAAAACTCCCTTTTCATGTTTCTTTCTTAATCCTTATCCCCTTTATCTTCCATTTGGCTAATGAAGAGTGCATTGAGTGCTAAAACAACCAACTGCATACAAACAATTGCTGAACTCCGAAGTAGAAGCATCAAAAGTAGTTAGAGGCAAATTATTCTATATGGGTCGCAGGGAGTGGCGGGTCCTATGAAAGTATAATAATTCCTGTCAAAATCAAAACTCAAGGTCAGCATAACAGATGAACAAAGAATGAAGAACCATTTTGTAGAGGGATTGTTGTACTTTAGATTAAATCCAGCACACAATATGAAACCATTTTGCGCCATATTTATTTTCTTGTCATAGACTCTCAATATCCAAAAATACATTGGACTCCGAGGAATTCAATTCGAGCCGGGAATATCCATTTAAGAGGACAAAACTTTCCCTGTATCAATTTTTTCTATTACACAAGATTCAAATCCAAGACCATCCTTAACAGGCCTTTATATGTTGTGCCATATATATCTTAGGCCTAACATCTCTTCTTCAAAATGGCTATTCCAAGACCATGGCATGCTTGCCACCGGGCAGTAACTACGTGACTAGCACTAGCTTTTAGCAAAAAAAGAGAATGTTATATGAACAATTACAAAAGAGAGAAGAAAAAAGAAGCAACTAATGTGTAAAACTGTTGAGTTATAAGCGGATTTGTTCAGAAACAGTTATTATATCATCAAACTGGCATGAAATGGGGGAAAAAGTGGAGAGCAAAAAGATGAATAAAACAAGCAAGTGATTCAAAATGACAATTAAACTATCATTATACATGAATAAACCAATTCTCTCAACAAATTTGTTTGAAACAATCATAAGAACAGAGGCATCATACAACAAAATGATGGATAAAAGAAATAGACAAGAGATTCAAGTTAGAGAGGGATATGAAGGGAGACGTAGAGGTAGTCTCAGTAGTCTTCAACTTCATCCACACCATCTTCCCCAACTTCTTCATAGTCCTTTTCAAGAGCAGCAAGATCCTCCCTGGCTTCTGAGAATTCACCTTCTTCCATTCCTTCACCCACATACCAGTGAACAAATGCTCTCTTAGAATACATGAGATCAAATTTGTGGTCAATGCGAGAGAAAACCTCAGCTACTGCTGTGTTGTTGCTTATCATACAAACTGCTCTCATCACCTTGGCAAGATCACCTCCTGGTACCACTGTTGGAGCCTGGTAATTTATGCCACACTTGAAACCAGTAGGGCACCTGATATTGGTCAAAAAATCATTTAATCAGATTTTCATTTTGTGAAGAGTAATATTACATATACCATACAACAAATTGGGACAACTTTTCTCTTTATAATACAAAGTAGCTTTGCATTACAAAAATCAAATTGGTCTGGAAGTTGTGGAGAATAGATGTTCGTGAAAAAGTTTTCTTATGTGCAAAAGAAAAATAAGTTCAAAGATTATGTGCCCCCTAAGAATAGGATTCCTCAAGCAGTTGGTTCAGATCTTTCCATTTCATTATTAGCATTTAGCACCTAATATTGGAGAAGGCCTTCAAAATTAACTTATCTGACTGCACTAGTTTATAGTTTATCTATCACTCTCTCTACAATCTACAGTTAAACTTAATTTAAACCTTTTCCTTTTTTCCAAGGAAAAGATTCAAACCAAAGACCTTACTAAGCTCCATACCAACATGCACCATACTCACTGATGAACCTGATGCTTTTGAGAAAAGAAACCCAAAATTAAGAACTTTCTTCCCAAATTCTGTTAAGATGTTTTCAGTCAGTAATACAAATAGAGGAATTATAAGATTTAACACATCACATAAACAGGTCTAAATCATAAACAAACAACTATCTTTACAACATATCTTTACCACAAGAGTGTCATGCAAATAAGCATAATCTAAGTACTTCGATTGTTCAAGGCCAGATTTCTTGATAATTATAATCATTTTGCATCTTAAACCTTGCACAATCAAACAAAAGACATCAATGGAACTAGAAGACTGATAATAGAATGTACATACTAGTGATCAGATAGTTAGAACTAAAACAGAAAGAACAGAGCTATTAGGCAAGGACCATGTATGCAATCTAAATTATATATCATAATATGATGTTTTCTTCAAAGGGAGTCTAATTACCAGTCAACAAACAGAACTTGCCGCTTTGTCTTGATATTTGAAACAGCAACATTTACGTCTTTGGGCACAACATCTCCGCGATACATCAGGCAGCATGCCATGTACTTCCCATGTCTCGGATCACACTTGACCATCATACTTGATGGCTCAAAGACAGCTCTGGTGATCTCAGGCACTGATAGCTGCTCATGGTAGGCCTTGGCAGAAGATATCACAGGAGCATAAGATGAAAGCATAAAATGGATGCGAGGATATGGCACAAGGTTAGTCTGAAACTCAGAAATGTCCACATTGATTGCGCCATCGAATCTCAAGGAAGTGGTTAAGGAAGAGATAGTTTGAGATATCAAGCGATTCAAGTTAATGTAAGTTGGTCTTTCTATATCTAATGATCTTCTGCAGATATCATAAATTGCTTCGTTGTCCAAAAGCACAACAACATCAGTGTGTTCAATAAGAGAATGATTGGAAAGAACAGTGTTGTAAGGTTCAACAACTGCAGTTGATACCTGCATGTTTATAACAACATTACTGTAAAAGGGCATTCCACTTGAACAATCTAGCATAATAATACAGAAATATGAATAATTAACAATCAAAGCATAATAAAAAATACATTAAGAGAACGAAGAATACCATAAAGAATGTAGGGCAACAAATTTGGAAGCATCCCTAACAATGTTATATCTTGGAATATACAATGATTAAAATTCTTTTTTCACATTGGGATATATACGCATATAGTACCATTAATTACTAGAACTCTCTCCATTAGAATTTAACTATGCTGGAAAGAAATATGTTTGTTAGAGGAATTTTGTCCTGAATAAAGGGCCATAAAATCAGGACATGTATAGTCAATAGTGACAATAAATGTTTGATTATAGAAGTTCATTCTACTTTTACTCATATTTTCTAAGGATTTTAAGCTAACACCTGAGGAGAAGGATAAATGATGAAGCCAAGTTTTGACTTCTTCCCATAATCCACAGACAATCGTTCCAAAAGTAATGATCCCAAACCAGAACCAGTGCCGCCACCAACAGCATTAAAAACCAAGAATCCTTGCAAGCCAGTGCAATTGTCAGCTAATTTTCTGATACGGTCAAGGCATAGCTCTTCAACTTCTTTTCCAACTGAAACATAGACACCAAATAAGTGGCACTTTCCAGTAAGAAATAACAAATTTTGATCTACTTTAGATGTTGACATACCTGTGTAGTGTCCCCTTGCAAAATTATTAGCAGCATCTTCCTTGCCAGAAATTAATTGCTCAGGATGAAAGAGTTGTCTGTAAGAACCAGACCTTACTTCATCAATTACACTAGGTTCCAGATCAACAAATAAAGCCCTTGGGACATAGTGACCAGATCCAGTTTCACTGAAGAAGGTGCTAAAAGCATCATTTGCAGCAGCAGCACCATCTGAGCTATCACTGCAAGCAGATATAAAATCAGTAATATTCCAGTGTAATTTCTAACATGTTTCCCCTTCTGCAGCTTCTTCTAGTTTACTCATGAAATGAGAGAGCTAATGATCAAATGCCTTACTTGAATTGGAACCATTAACTTGAACATGATTTAGATATGTCAACTACATGGCCATAAACATTAACAAAGATTCCAAATCCACTAAAGTTTTTTATCAGTTCATGAGGGTTAAGCAATGTGCTGCCCATAATGAACTTAAATTATATGCATGTTAATATATCACTCAACAAAAATGTAAAATTTAGAGAGGAATACATGATACATAAACCGAAAAAGTAATAATTAAGAAATAAACATGAAATATATCTAGTTTGATTTAAGTCACAGCCTACAAACGACCCCACATGAAACCATAAAAACAAGAAACCCTAGAATGCAATTTCTCAGAGACATTAGTTGGAAAGAGAATACTTGAAGCTTTCCAATATTGGATTGGATGATATTAAAATTTATTTAAGAAAAAGGAGACACCAATAAAATAATGATGCAATGCAAAGTTCATGCAAACAAGACATAGAGTGGGAGAGACAAAAGAGAAAAGTTTTATTAATACAAGTATCCACACTCTGTTTATTTCATTAATTGAATACCGTGTGTTGATTAAAGCAAAATTTCATAAAAATACCTACATTTTTAAAATGTCCTGAATCAAAAACTAGACATTGATCATAAAAGCATCCACAAAACCAAGAAAATCCTAGGTACTCCAATAATATTGCACCTAGCCAATAGAACGTGACATGTGACGTAGAAATTGAATATGTGCTGTTACATTAATTTTCGAACTAAATCTAGATCATAAGGTGCAAGAATTTCTTGAAATGCTAGAAAAATACATAAGAGAATAGAAAAATATTATAGACCTGGGCATCATCCCATCGGGTTGAATGCCATGTTCAAGACAATATAGCTCCCAACATGAATTCCCAACCTGAATTCCAGCTTGTCCAATATGAATGTTTATTATCTCTCTCATCTCTTTCTTTCTATAATTCTGTATATGGTTAACGATGCAAAAACACTATTGATAAACAATGATCACCAGACTCATAACAAGGAGTAGATAAATGCACGAGAGAAAACAAGGAAGAATCTCTCGCTTTTTTTTTTTTTTTTTTGGTACAGAAAATAATCTCTTATTTGATCTCTTTCTCTCTTAAAGTTGCAATTAACAGAGACCAAATGCGTCAACAGTTCGAAAGCCAAAAGTAATGAGTTTAAACCGTTGATTAAATCCTTAGATTAACAAACGGTATTTTGATTATTAATATTAATGTAGTACCCGTCATTTGCGCCAACCTTTTGGTGAGGTTGAGATTTTATTTTTCCCATAAACATAAACTCAGTTGATTTTTAATATTAATGCAGACATTTTTTTTTTCTTTTCCCTTTAAGTGTGTGTTTTGAGAGAGATTCTCTCCATTTCTCACTCATGTTTTGATAGCATAATTGATTAGTTATGAAACAAAACATGTGACAAATGTGGGTGGCGATTCATCTTGTAACCTCATAATTATTCATCTTGATATTTATTGTAAATCAGGATCGTGTCTAAACATTTTGTGGCCTAAGGCAAAAATTTTAGAGATATTTAATTTAATATAATTTATCAATCGTTATATTAGATTTTTGAATTGCGAAATTATTTATTAAAATTTTATAATAAATAATTCAAAAATTTCACTAGCACATTATTAATTTATTATTTCCTTCTTTAATCATGATTTGCCTTCTTTTTCACATTTGTGTTTCTTTATGTAAAGAAGATGAATGCATACAATTGTCAGTGTGTATATTTCTCTCTCTTGGATTTTGGTGGCGTTTGAAAGAGCTTATTTAAGCTCCTTTTGACTTATCTGATGACATAAGCTCTTATGCAGTGTGTTTGGCAGAGCTTATAAAAATAACTTATGCCATCTCATAAGGAGTTTTTGACTTATTTTCATAAGTCACTGCGAGAAGCTTATGGAATTATCATAAGAGCTTATGCACTAAATACCCTCTCCGTATTTTTCACTATTCGAATCCTCTCATGCCCCTTTCTTTCTTTAAGCGCTTATGGCATAAGCTCTCATGCGATAAGGTCTTATGTAATAAGCTCTTAATTAAGTTGTTTATCCAAACGCACCCTTTATCTCTAAATAAGTAGCTACCATCAATATTCAATTACGGATGACTTTGGCTTGAACTCCGAATTAATAACAATGTCAATAGTAAAAATAAAATGGGGCAAAAGGTTGTTGCCTTAATGGCCTTGTGGCCTCCACGACAATGTTGTAAACGAGCTTTCAATAGGTCTATAGATTACAAGTCTTATATCCTATAAAAGGGACTTATGTATATTGTAAACTTTATCCCTTTGAAAAGCATAATGAAATGACACTATTCTCCCCTCTTGTCTCTCTAATCTCTTCTCTCTCTATTACTCTATGTTTTATGCTGCTCTTATTTTGTTCATTCCATGCATAACACGTTATCAATACGAGACTCTACTATATGAGTGATGACTTAATCAACTTGGAGGTTATGTTGCAAGAATACTTTTTCTTCTCAGTATCTTCAGGTTAATCTGATTCGTGATCATGTTCTTTCTCATATCTTTGTAAATTTTCATGTCAATCTTTTATATTTCATTCATAGAAATTTTATTGCGAATTTTGTTTGACTAACAAAATTATTATACTTTGTCTTTTTACTCTTGATAAATTCAAGAAGAATTTAGTATGCGGGCATCCCTGTAGGATTGTACAAAAGCATGATTTTTTTTGTCATAGTTTATATAAAGATTTGTGGTATAGTTCCTGAAAAACTAAACCTTAGAACATAATTGAAATCTCTAAAATATCTATTATATCTTAGTGTAATGTGAAACAAAGGAAGTGAGAGAAAGAACATTTATTTTTGTGTCACTCAAATATGCTCCTAGGGTAGCAAAAATGAGAAAATATTTTCAAGGATATTTTGAACTAAGCTTTATTGTGATTGAACAGAAGAGCGGTTATTGATGAAAATTAAATGATTAAAGGTCACCTAATGGATTGAACTACATTCCCAGAAGTGAATGTTTCGTATTGTAATTTCTAGTACGGCAAAAGTCTTGATTTTGATCATCTAAGGGAAATGTTGAACGTGTTACGTGTGATGATTGAATATATTCATTAGGCATTAAGGGTGTCTATACTTCGTGAAACCAAGGGCAAGAAGAGAAAGGGTTTGAGTAATTTGGGGGAGACTTTGTAACCTAATTTGTGCAGATGGAGCTCACGTGAGGAACATGTGCAACAATTTTGACATATCAGACACGGTATTGTGCTAGGTAGGACGCAGCCGTTAATAATTGGACGGAAGATGGACTGAAGGACTTGATTGTAACATTGGAGAAAGATTGGGGACCCAATTTTTGTAATTGAGACTTGGACGACCAAAATTGAGTAAATGTCAAACTTGGGGGATCAAAAGTGCAATTAAGCATTTTTAATATTAATGCGACATATTTTTTTCACTTTAAGTAGGATAATGAAAATGAGAAGTTTGGTTACTTTTTAGAGTTTAATGTTGATACATGGTTGCTAAAAATTATTTTCACTCTCGATCAATCACAAATCATCTTATTTGTGACTTTTAAAGTAGTTATGATACAAGTCACACAATTTTAATGATGTAGTTGTTGGGTTTTAACGAGATAATCCTTTTTTAAAAATCATATCTCAAGGCGGAAGAAAACCATCACATGGATCGCGCATCACAAAACATGAATCACATAAGGCTATCATGTTTACCTCTTGAAGCGTGCTTTTCATTTGGATCACTAATGTCACGAAGGTGCGACACCTTTAATTAGTCCACGCGATCAAATGGGAGTCGGAGCAAAGTGTCTTATGCTAGCTGATGGTTGCGGCACTAGTGCAAAATATGCATTTAACATCGGGGTTTTAACACTGGTTTTAACAAAACCGATGTGAAAAAGGAGGCGGTGACATTTTTGAAATTAAATCAAAATCAGTATGACCGTTTTTAGTTATGCTGTTTAACCGGTTAAAATATAATTACACTACGATTAATTATTTTATTTGGATGTTTATGTTCATTTGTGTTATGTGGTTTAGTTTGAGTGATTAAATTACTCTCTTCAAATTATTTTATTGGGTGCGTTAGCACTGACTTATTTCAGTGAATGCACGCTTACTAGACAATAAGTTGCATTATTGTCACTATTAATACCAGTACAGAAAAATATTTTAAATAATATGTTTAAGAGAAAAGCATTTTCATATTTTCATTCAATTTAATTTTAGAGTTGAAAATAAACATGTTTGACATTTATCGGAGATTAAATTTTGGACCGAGTATTTTCTTAGTTGATCAGTCCAATTATTAATCTTTACTCTAATTTGAATTTCGAAAACATATATTTATCAATCTTTATTTTTAGATTCCTAAAAGTAAAAACATGTTTATTTTAGGCTTAATATTTTATCACTCATTTGTGTACCTATCACTAATTGTTAAGTTTAAAACATAAACTCTCCCCTTTTCCTCGTCAGACCCGTAAACACCTCACCTCTCTCTTTCTTTCTCTTTCTTTTTCTTCTTCTTTCTTCTTTCTTTTCTCTTCTTCCTCATGACTCCACCTCTCTCTTCCTTCTCCCCAACTTCATCTTCAACCTCCTTTCCTCTTGCCGTCCAGCCGCATCATCACCGTCGGGGAGGCCACCGATTCGACCGTGGTTGGCAAGGAGACGTCAGCCACCGCCTGCACGTGTTGCTGCCGTGCGATCTGGCCGAGCTTCGCCGTGCGATTTCGTGTCTCCACCGCGGTGAGAACCGAGAACCGCCGCTCTCCATGGTGGTTTCCACCATGTGAGTTACCTTAAGCTCTTCCTTCTCCTTCTCCTTGGTCTTACTCTATCTCTCTCTTGTTGGAACAAAACTGCCATCAGTCGTCGTGACGCCGCCGCCGCTACACCCCAAGACAGCCACCATGTCATCTTTCCTAGTCATCTTGGGTAAGTGTTTTACCCATAATCTCTTTTAGTTGAAAAATCCCCAAATTGATTTTGAAACCCTAACCCTAGGTTTTGATTTTTTGTTCTCAATCTGAAATTAATTGGTGTTTTCTGAAATTGAGAGCATGATTAAGTGTCTCCCTAAATCAATTTTTGTCAATATCTTGTTAAACTGATTTTTCTCAATTTTCACCTTGAGCCTAAAAACCCCAAATCTGTTTTTGATTTAAATCAATGAGTTTTTGAGAAATTAAATATATTATTGAATTATATTTATATTGTGATTGTTGAGAAATTAATTTGGTGATTTGTCTGGCTGTTTCTATGCTTGGATCGACTCTCTGGGATGTTTTTCATGTACGTGATTGCTTGCAAGAAGAAGAAATTACTTTCTGGGACCTGTTTGGAGCTAATCGCATCGCTGCCAAGTGCTTTTAAAAACTACGAACATCTTTAAGGTGGGGGAAAGAACCATTCCATCGTCGGAACCGATAAGTAGTATATAATTTATAATAATGGTGTAGGGCGACCTAAACCCTACTAGTGGTCGAGTAATCGACAATACCAAAATCGTATTGGAAACTTTTCCGTAAAACCAATGACGATTTGGGAATTGTAGGTTTATCGCCTTAGGTTGATTATTCATATTTGAGGATGTCTGAATTATTTACTTTTGATTAATTGTGATAAATTGCCTTATATGATATTGAGATGTTTGAATATTCTGTTGATTAATGTGTTATGCATGATCTACATGGGTTTAATTCTATGCTTAGATAATTTTAAGGAAAGATATATACATTGCTCGGAGGTATTTTGTTTGGGTGAGAGTTTTGAATATGAATTATAAGTGCCTCGCTATTATTTTATAGAAGTGATGTGATATAGAGTGTAAGTGGAGGTTATGAGGAAAAGCTTGAGGTACTAGGTTGTTATTGATAAAAGTTAGTGAGAATCATGTGTTGCATTGTTGTTCATAACCGTGTATTTGAGATACACGAGGTCCGAAGTTCTTGTATACCGTTCCAAATTAGAATTTAAGTTGTGCAACTATAGTGTCATTGCTATGCATGAGCACCCTTGACAGAGTGAGAGAGAGAATCAGGGTGTGCACCGGCGTGGGGAACGTGTCACTTGGACGACTAACTGGCATCCCTAACGAGGGATGTGTGACAGGAGTAGTAGTGGCCACGTCAGCATAAAGGTCTAGTTGCATGAGTGGAAGGGTAGAGGATGATGTTATAAAGTATGGATGATTGTAAATTGTGAGTGATGCATGTTTGTGACCGTTATTGTATTATATGCTATGAATCTTTTCCACTTATGATGATAGAACTGTTTCTTATCCCCTGTATCTTTCTGCATGTTGTATTTTGTTTTATTATGAAATCGTACTAGAAGACCTGGTGGGCAAACTTAATGATGAGGGATTGGACGGGATTCCCTATGAGCCGGATTCCAGAGCTCGAGTCTTGACCCATGGTGATTAGGGTCCAGGTAGTATATGGCCAGTGCGTCTGGTGAGACGTTTTAGATGTTTTCAGTTGTTTAGTATTTTTGTCTAAGTCTATGCCTGTGAGGGCTCCTACCGAGAGGATACCCTCAACAGTGTTTTGGTAATGTAATAGATAAATATGGGGTATTTATATTATAATCTTGCGAATATTTTATGTTATAAATGAAAACTGTTTATGTGCATGAAAACCAATTTGGGATTATTGTATCTATTTATCTCCCAAGTCTTTATCACGACTGGAGTTTGTGTATTTATTTTTCCGCTCCTGGCAGTTGATGTAAGACCAGAGACCATTTATGGTTGGATTAAGTTTTGAGGTTATAAAACTGTCTATCAGGTGTTTTTCCGACGTCATACAAATCTGCGATTTTTAAAGGGGACATTTCGAAAATGATTTGTGAAAATCTCTAACGCTAAACGCGCGCTTAAGGAACTAATTACTGAGGTTTTAAACTAAATGTCACAAAGGGGCACAACGGGGTGTCTCAAACATTTTAACATCGGTTATAATAAAAACCGATGTGATAAAAATATTTAACATCGGTTTTTATAAAAACCGATGTGGAAAAGTGAAACCAAAAAAAAATTTATTAGACATAAGATTAGACATCGGTTTTAGTATAACCGATATGGAATAGTGAAAACATCAATTGTAGAGATCGGTTTTATGATAACCGATGTGGAGAAAGGAAACAAAAAAAAACATTTTTTAATCAGCCATAAGATTACACATCGGTTTTATTATAACCGATGTGGAAGATTGAACAAAAAATTTGAATTTTTTTAAGCAGCAACATTTTTAACATCGATTTTTGTTGTTAACCGATGTGGAAAAGCAATATAACACATCGGTTTTTATTATAACCGATGTGTATCTTAATTTTGTTTTCATTTATTCATCCCTCCAATTCCTCTCTTGCGCGCTACCACTAAATGTCTGAAACCCAATATTTCCTCTGTTGCATGCGCGCTCCGTAACCCTCACACCCTCACACCTCCATTCTTGCTCGCTCGGTCGCGTCCTCCGCTGTCACCTCAGACTCGGAGCCCCTCCGCTTGCTCCGCCGCTTCGTGTCGTGACCCTGTAGCCTTCGCTTGCTCCGCCGCTTCCTGTAGCCTCAAAGCCCACTGTCCGACGCTTGCTTCACTTGCTCCGCCGTTTGCTCTGCTTGCTCCGCCGCTTTGTCATCTCAGGTAATGCACCTCTTATACCATGTTTCTAAGGAATCTGAGCATTGGGAAAGTACAATGGAAGCTGTTTCAACCCATTTCGATTTTTTGACTAAATTTTCTCATTTCAGGGTTGTGCAAAGGGCTTGTTGTGGTACTGGTTAGTGGTCACATTTGTGGTTCAAGCTTTCCCTTCAGCTCTTACCTATCTTGCCCTCATTCCTTGCAAGGTACAATATTTACTTTGAACCTTAACTTTGGTCGGTAATGGTTTTTCCATTTTTTGGTTTTGGATAAAAGTAAATGAATTGGAAGTTGTTGATTTTTTGTTGATTGGGATTGAAAATCATGAATGCCGAGTTATTTTTTTATCCAATTCTATGTGGGATTTGTTGTAAGTTTGGTGTGTGCTTAAAAATGTGTTCAAAACTACAGTGATGAGTTTTCTTCATGTTATGTAAAGCTTTTTCATGAATAGTTTTGCCCTCTTTTGAGGGTGTGGTAATTATTACCTATTGCTTTGTGATTTTTGATTATCAGGGGTGTTATTAGTCTCTTTGTTTGAATCTAACTTTGATTTGAGTCTAACTGGTGGTTGAATTTTCGATGTTCAAATTATGGAACTCTTTACTTATCCTAAAAATGATAATTAATTGTCAACACCTTTAGACGGTTATTTTGTTATTATTTTCAGTTTGTGACTTAAAAAAGTAATTGGTATATTAACTATTGCTTATTTTGATTTTTGTTTGCTTTGATTTAGGGATTGGAGTGTTTTATTAATTTTATTAATGTTAATTAATTATTAAAGCCTTAGTTTCCCGTTTGAGATGTAATACTAATGAGCACACGTGTACGTGCTTAAGGTATCGCTCATTGTATTGGATCTTGAATTGTCCAAAGTTGGACAGTTTGGGAAAAAACTTTTTCTCCATTCAGTTAAAATAGTTATTCAATGATTCTCATGTTATAAACTTGATGAAAGTTCGGATTGATACATTTCCTTTCGTTCTCCGGGGGCATACTTTATCGTGGTGGATGTCATCGTGTTCAGGTCGTGTACGTCGGAGACCGAAGGGAAATGCTGCCGAAATTTCGTCGAGTATGAGCATGAGAGTTAAGGACTAACTGTTAACCGAATGTTGAAAGAGTTTATTCTCGAATGGGATAGGGCCATACCCTGTCATAAGAAGTAGTTGATGAAGATCTTGGACTAAGTACGAAGTTATTGGTTTTAGTCATGGATCGCGGTTGGATGAATGCTAGACGAACAAGTGATGAGTATGAGAATGGAGTGGAAGATTTTCTACAATTTGCAAAAACAAATGCTCTTGATAGTGGTAACGGAAGGTTTCATTGACCTTGTGTTAATTGTTTGAATGAGAGACGACTAGAAGCTGAGGAGATACGGGAGCATCTTATTTGTGAGGGGATTTGCAAGAGTTATACAATATGGATATGTCATGGTGAATTGTTAGACAGGTCAAGGGTGTCGCATAGAGAGGAAGTTGATGACGTGGATATGGACGATGGACTGGAGGACATGATCCGTGATGTTGGGCAAGAGTCTTTTCTGCGAGCACATGTGTATGATACTTTGTGTAGTGATGCGGAAGTGGCTTTGTATCCGGGGTGCACTAATTTCACACGGTTGTCAGCGGTGTTAAGATTGTTCAATGTGAAGGCGAGAAATGGGTGGAGCGATAAAAGCTTTACCGAATTGGTTGAGTTGTTGAAAGACATGCTTCCAGAAGGTAACACATTACCGTCCCGAAACTATGAGGCGAAGAAGATATTGTGTCTGATGGGTATGGAGTATAAGAAAATGCAAGCTTGCCCCAATGATTGCATATTGTACAGGAAAGAGTTTGAAGATATGCACAAGTGCCCTAGGTATGGGGTATCACGCTACAAAGTGAAGGATGGTGACTCTAGTTGTGATACGGTCACCAAGGGTCCTCTTGCGAAGGTGTTATGGTATCTTCCAGTAATTCCACGGTTCAAGTGATTGTTTGCTAATGAAAAGGATGCAAAGAATATTAGATGGCATGCAGATGAGAGGAAATGTGATGGACAGCTCCGTCATCCGGCTGATTCTTTGCAATGGAAAAGAATTGATAGTTTGTTTCCGGAGTTTGGCAATGAGCCCAAAAACCTCAGGCTTGGACTTGCTACCGATGGAATGAATCCATATGGAAACTTAAGTAGTATTCATTGTTCATGGCCTGTTCTCCTGGAAATTTACAACCTGTCTCCTTGGTTGTGCATGAGGCGTAAATACATTATGTTAACTATGATGATTTCGGGTTCAAAACAGTCAGGAAATGATATTGATGTTTATCTGAGTCCCTTGATTAAAGACTTGAGAATGTTGTGGGATGAAGGCATTGATGTGATCGCCGTTTAGTGGCATTGGGGAGGGCACATAACTTAGGTAATACCATACACCACCGTTTATTACCGGATGATCAAGTGAGGGTCGTGGTTGAGATTATTCGAGATGCTGATGCTCGAGTCCCTATGCCCACTGAGGAGGTTCAAACAGTGGGCAAGGCCACTGGTAACTTCATCCCCTGGACAAAAAGACTGGTTAGGTTTCTTGTTGCATCTGAGGTATTCAATTAGTTGTGTTTTTCTATATTTATAGTTGCAATTATTTATTATTGTTCAAAGATAATGTTTTTTTTTAGGATGTTGGAATGATATTCTGCCTAAAAGGTCGGATCCAGGAAGACCAGAGAAGTCTGCTCCTGCCAAGGTATTCATTTGACCATTCAATTAATTACGAATGAAATAACTTAACTGTGATTACTAATGTATATCTTTGTTGTTTAGGGGATTGACAAAGGGGATCCTGGTGGTGTTTTTACAAGTCTGGCTATACAGGTTGTGAACATGGAGGCTGACGCAGCTTTGGTAAGGTTGGAACATGATGCCAGGCCAGGTGACGATCTGTATATCCCAAAGAAGGAGCTTATGGAGATGGTGCTCGATCGTGAAATGGCTAGTGCTGCACACATCTCGTTATGGTGCACGTAAGTACATTTTATTTGTAAGTTAAGTAATTAAAATTTAAATACTATGATAACTAACATGTTTTATCAATATATTAGGTATCTGCATCGCATGTTAGTTGATCAGGGCAACCTTACCCTTTATGGGTTCATTGACCCCATGCTCATTCAGGGTGATGTTCTCCTAACATCAGAAGACTCGATCGCCACCATCGTGATATACTTGCCGAAGATGATCATCAGTTCTACCTTGCGCCTTATCTCAATAAGTAAGTACCAGTTATTTAATTATAACGTACTATATATGACTTAGTTACTAATTGTTCCGCAAATGCAGTAAACATTGGCAATTGTTGATCTTGTGCCCTCGGTTGAATCTTGTGGTCTTCTTCTGCTTGATGGGAAATAAGCCGGCGAATCCACTGAAGATCATCATGGTAACATAAGCATTAAAATAAATTATAATCAGTAATGAAGTTGTTTTAATCATCTGAAATCTATAAGATATACTTTAATTAATTTTTATTTTCTTATGATAGTTCTATTGATGTAATCCACATGCTGCGTGGTGAAAGGCGTCGGGTTATTAGATGGATTATCCCCAACGTAAGATATTTATTACAAATGCTTCAAGCCCAGTGGGTATAATTATTGATTTCTATTTAATTCCTTATATTCTAATTGGGTTTCATTTGTACGTAGTCCCATGGACAACATGGATCATGGGAATGTGGATATTATGTGATGAAGTGGATGGTCGAAATTATCTCCTTCGGTATCACTGAAAGATGGCAGGAGGTAAATGCTAATTGGTAACACAATTAGTTCTAATAGTTATAGACTCGTTATATGTTTTATTTTAGTTTATTACGTAAAAGATATAATCTTATGTCCAATTAAACTTGTAGATATTCAACAATCCGACTCCACTCTCTGATGCCGACATCAATAACATAAGGATGCGTTGGGCAACTTTCTTTCTTGAGTACCAATTACCATAGTTTGTATGTAGTTAGTTTATAACAAACACATCTTGTACTAGCTATAGTGTACTTTTGACTGATATATGTTTTGACATGAAATCTATAATATATCATATGTATCTTTTTGGTTTCTAATTATCTTTGTTGTCTGAATATAATTGAATATATTTATTGTTTGTAATCTTTTAATTTAGTGTGTTTTGGTTGTACAAAAATTATTGTGTTGAGAATATTTAGATCCTGTATTGATCTATGGATTACTGGATTACTGAAATAGGGGAAAAGACTGTCACTACTGTAAAAGGGTGTTTTTTTAAAAAAAACAAACTCTTTCACATCGGTTTCTGAAATAACCGATGTGATAACCCAACATTTCACATCGGTTTTTTAAAAAACTAATGTGGTAACCCCACTTTACACATCGGTTATTTTAAAACCTATGTGACTAGTTGGGTTATCACATCGGTTTTTAAAATAACCGGTGTGGAAAGTGGGGTTACCACATCAATTTTTTAAAAAACCGATGTGAAAAGTGCTGAACAAGAATTATTGTCTTGCTGAAATAGAATTTTTGACATCGGTTTTAAAACCGATATGAAAAGTGGTAATAAACCACATCGACCGTTTCAACATCGGTTTGAAAACCGATGTGAAAAGCCAAAAAAAACCGATGTGAAATCCCTTTTCTGCACTAGTGCGGGGAGGCATGGTTAGCAAGTCTAGGTTAGAGGTAGAGTACAAGCCTATTTATAAGTTGTCAACTCTCTTAACCTAAACTGCTTACCCTTTTGGGCCTTGTACACTACAAGTCCAATTGTCCTTCATATTAATTAAATCATATTTAAATAAGGGTGTGTTTGGATGTGGCATTTGGAGAGAATAATGTAATTTTAGATGGTAATTAAAATGATTTGGGTTAAAATATATTGTTTGGATGATAAATTGAAAGAATTTTAAAAATGCATGGATTCTATGAAGTAATTTTCTCTTAACAAAATTGAGGGATTTGAAATACCACCTAAAGAGTGGGTATTTTGAAATTCCCTCTCCCATGTCATGTGCCACCCACCCTCTCCCGCCATCGGCTACCGCTGGCTGACCACCACTGACCGACCACCGACGTCGCCGACCTGAAGTTGACACAGGGAAACACAAGAAGAGGGGTTGAATTGTGTTTCTCAACAGATTTTTCAAACTTCTTTTGAAAACAGTTTTGCACGCAAGCAAGAAGTAAATACAACAATAAAATCCTTTTTATAAGATGGTTAACAAAACTCAATATCAAATCCCCACAGTGAGTAATAAAAACAATTTAAAAGAGATAAGGGGTAAGAGATTCACAACACAAGGATTTATCATGGTTCACTCTCTTCCAACCAAGAGCTACGTCTAGTCCCTTCTACTTGAAGGTTTTCTCCACTATAATCCAATAGCTTACAAGTATTCTTTTACACTTGCCTCTTCAGGCTTACAACCACTCAAGTATTCAACACCTCTCCAGACACTCAAGTATTCTTTTGCAGTCAAGCCTCTTCAAGCTCTCTCTAAATAAGAGATGAAAAGAGTTTGATCTAAGAACTCACTATGTGTGAGGATATAAAGGTTTAAGATCAGATGTGATTACAAAGAATAATTTCATGAGAGGTTGTGACAGAGATTCAGCACTTTGAAATTTCAAAGCTTCGTTATCTTCTTCACTGGGGTCATCCAATATTTATAGATGAAGTGCAGCTTTAGCTCTTGTTCTTCAACGGTCTTCAAGATGTATCCGTTTAGAAATAGCATTAAATGTTGAGATCTGTTGTGTCTTATTAAAGGATTTTTGGACTTGAATTCTCGTCTAGCGATATAAGAACAATCCAACACACATGAGTAGACGAGTTAGATTGTAACAGTCTGTTTTTAATTACGATGTATTACCGGTAAAAATATATTTATTATATGTTTATCTGAGACCTAGGAAATGATTTTGGAGAAAACAAAATCATATCTAGAACCTACTCTATCGTAGGAAGCTCTGGTTAAAATTTGGGTTTAAAATTAAGACGGAAATCGGTCTGCATTTTTACTGACAATATAATTTTATACCGGTAGAAAACCCTAATTTGACTCGAAACTGAAAATTTGTATATTTTTATATTATGTCCGTGAGGAAGTCTACTTTCCAAAGTTTTGTCCAAAAATAAAATGTTAGATTTTATTTGGGAGAATTTTGGGGGAAAATTGACGGAAACCCTAATCGGGTAAAACGACTGAGCTAGATATGGAGCTAAGGTGATGGAAGTGATTGATGTGATAGAGGGGACAAGCATTAAATACGAGGGGACAAGCATTTATGGAGTATTTATGGCGATTCCTAAATGTCTCGATATTTAAGGTAAAAAGACCCAAATGCCCCCAAGCTTTCATGGTTATAAACAAGACACACTCCTCACCCTCAACCACTCATTTTACATGGTTGTAAACCTCCCACATCTAGCCAATTTCGTGCAGCCACATCCAATCTACCATACCCATTTCATTTTGCTTTCATTTCATCATCTTCCTCTCAAAAATCGTAATCGGGTAAACAACAGAACCAGATACGGATGCGCAGAGTACACCGGGAGACAGAACGACGAGTCATTCATAGTGACTCAAAGGGAATGAGTCACCATGGTGAGTCATGGAAGTGACTCATCTTCATCATAAATGTAAGTAATTATGAGTCTTTATAAGTGAAATGACCAAAATACCCTTGACCTAACATATCCTAGTTAAATGTTAACCATGGTCAAGACCAAGACATCAACAAGTTGGCTTCTTCTTCCTCCCTTTGTGATGCAAACCGCAGCCACATCTCCCCCACTCATTCACCACACATGTTTGCCTAGCTAATGATGAAGACTAAGCCTAGTTAAGTATTATATTATTTTCTAACTTAACCTATGTCGATTAATTTCAACTATGGTTCACTCTTAATCAATTAAACAAAACAATTTCCCTCACCCAGTCCCTCACTTACATGGCACACACACACCACTCCCACACTTAGACAATTTTCATTTTCATCCTATTACATATTCAAGCTTGTTCTTCACAAAACAAAAAGAACTTCATAGTTGTTCTTGATAAGTTCTTCATTTCTCTTCAAGTTCTTCATCAAACTTCTTCATTTCAAGGTGAGGATCCTATTCCTCATCCTCTTAGCTTCATTAATCATCCATCAAACTTTCATTTTTGTATCAAGTTTTCACAAATTCCAATTCCTAGATCTAGTTCTTCAAAAATTCACCAAAAATCATAGAAAAATGTTTTGAGTGTTCTACCACTTGATCGTATCTCTCTACTACCTCTAGTTGTTAAATATAGAAGCTTGAAATCAAAAGAAATTCCTAGATAATTTTTATAGGGTTGGCCGAATCTATGTATTTGTAGGCAAAGGAGATTTTGTTCAACTTTTAACTTAGATGAGGTTGGTTATAAGCTATCTAGGGTTTCTATATTCTAAATCCAAGAGCTTGAAAACAAAATAAATTTCTAACTAATTTTTATAGCCTTGGCCGAATCTATGTTCATGCAGGCAAAATGAGTTTTCTTCAATCTTTAATTGGATAATGACTTGTATGAACTATCTAAGGTGTATAGGTTCTAGATCCAAAAGTATGTGAGCAAAAATAATTTCTAGCCAATTTAATATATGTGGGCCAAAACCCTAACCAAGTGGTTAGAGGATTTTGTTTCATATTTTTGACTTGTAACAAATTATTTATGCTAGTTAATACTCTAGTAACTAGGATCCAAAAGATGCAGTTGAGAAAATAACACTAACCTTATTTTGATTAGTTGGTCGAACCCTAGTCCTTGTGACTCTAGGTGGATTTTGTTTGATTAAATCATTTTTATGTGATTTGGTTGAAGGATAACTGATAATCGTGGTGTAGTAACGAGGATCGAAAAGTTCGTGAATCCGGTGATAAGTAGTATATTTTATGATAATGGTGTAGGGCGACCTAAACCCTTCTAGTGGTTAAGTAATCGACAAGACCAAAATCACACTGGAAGCTTTTCCGCATTACCAATGTGATGAGTGTAATTTCACCTCATATTTCTTTATCATTTTGTATGTGTTTTCATGTAGTTTAGGCATTTTTAACTTGATATTTGTTATTTTTTCCCTTTGGAATGGGTAAGGTGGTTCTGTGGTGTTTGTGACCAGGAATTGATGATTAAATTGCTCAAGACTAGTTAATTTGGAGTTTATATGAAGACGGAGCTTGAAAAAACAAGAAAAATGAGCCAAGCAGAGACCATCACGGCCTGGGTGTGACCAGCATCATGACCATGATCGCGTAGGGCTGAAGAAAAAGAAGAACACAAAAGTCAGAACCTGTCACGGCCAGGCCGTGATGGCCATCACGGTCATGACAGACCAACCATTGCAACCATTCTCCAAGACAGAACCAGTAACGGCCTAGCCGTGACAGGCATCACGACCGTGACCCGCAAAATCTGGGATTCTTATTTTCTATTTTTGAACTGATTTGTAATTGCTTAAATCCCAAGTTAACCTACATTATAAATAGGATTCTAAGGCTCAAAAATGGGCATCTCTTGGCTGCTACCTTTGGCTTAATTTAGGATTTCTCTTCTCTTGGGATTTTTATGCTTTTGTTAATCAAGATTGCTATGACCATGGCAATGTTGTTTTGGCTTCAACGACTCAAGATGGGGGGTGAATTGAGTTTTCAAAGAAAATATCTCCCTCTTAAAACTTTTTCACAAAGCTTTATAAATCAGAGTTGCGGATTTATGTTCTCAGGATCTTTTAAAAAATCGATGAAGGGTTTTTACAAAATCTTGAATAGAAGGAGATGAGGATAAGAAAGATTAATAACGAATAGGTTCAGGTTCAATAACTCAGTAATAACAAAATACAATTTATACAGATCAAAAACAGAAATTATATTTGAACTTTAAACATCAAAATCACAGGTTCTTGATCATAAACAGAAATTAAAGAGTCTGAGTTTCGAGATACTACACAACCAGATTTATCCTGGTTCAGTCACCACCACTGTAACCTACATCCAGTCCCCACTCCACCTGCGGGATTTCACACACTAACACACAAGCTTTGCTAGGTAGATTGAAAAACTTTACACCACAGAGCACTCCATCACCTCGAGATACCACACTCTTGTGAAGAGCCTCGATGTTCTTCCTTAGGGATGCCTCACCCTAATCACTCAGAGAGACTCCCTCACTCTTTACAATCGAAAATTAAAAACAAAAGTTGATTCCTAACTCTCAATAGTCAGATAAAACAAATTGAAGCACTTATGAGTATTGAAACACTCTTTTCACAGTAAGCTCAATGAAGATGATGAATGATATGTGTATCGTTATAACTCTTTTGTTATTCGTTATGATTCTTCTTAAAGTGTTCCTTTGATCCCTCTTTATATAGAAAACAAGTTATAGTCGTTGGGATCAATTAAAACAGATTTGGACATAATCTATTTTCTTGATTCTCGTTCTTGAGATAAGATTCTGATAGTTCTTATAGAATTCGCGTCCATAAAATAACGAGTCCATTTGGAAAAATAGTCGCGTCCATCTTAAAAAAATAGCCCCGTCCATTTGCCACGTCAGCAGACGGGAGTACTAACACAAAGTAATTGGACGTGCTCCAACTAGTAGACGAGCGCTTGTATTACTTTAGTAGACGAGCGCTTGTATCACCTTAGTGGACAAGCACTTATGTCACTTTAGTAGACGTGCGCTTGTGTCATTTTAGTAGACGTGTGCTTCTGTCACTTTAGTAGACGTGAGCTTCTGTCATTTTAGTAGACGTGAGCTTCTGCCATTTTCTTGGACGCCAGCTTTTACCACTGTTGGAGGAGCGCTTCTATCATTCCCAGTGTTGGACGAGTGCTTATATTATTCCAGTGTTGGACGAGCGCTTCTATTATTATTTCCAAAAATTATTTTCATTAACAAAAACTTATTCCTTTTAATGCAGGTTATGAAAAATGATTTTCTTCATGCATCTTTCTTAATTGAGCTATTTGTGAATAAGAGATTTCATCTCTTACAAATCATATAAGACTTAACACTAATTTCTTCGTTTAAGCTCTTGTCTTGATGATTCCTTGATCTTCGTCCTTGCTCTTTGATTCCTCCAAGTTCTTCCTTGAATATTCTCCTTTGATTGCTCACTGAACTTGTTGAATATTGCTTGATACCTGTCTTTACAATTTGACACTAAACACTTGCATACCCATTAAGTTGTATTTGTCATATATCAAAATCTTTAAGTGATTGAATCTAACAATCTCTCCCTTTTTGATTATGACAAACCTTTTAACAAATTATAAGATCAGTGTATAAGTGTAGCAGACGCTAAGTGTTTTGACAGATTTATATCATGGTATCAAAGCAGTCAGAGCAATAGTATATTAGAGAAAAACAATATTAACAGAGTATTAACATAGCAGAATTTGATTTACTCCCTATTAATCATGTAAGCTTATAAACTCCTATTTGATTTACTCCCTATTAATCATGTAAGCTTATAAACTCCTTAGTCCCCCTCAACATATGCATGTATAATTTGTTATTTTCTCCTTTCTCTATATCTTACTTTTTCCTCCCCCTTTTGGCATCATCAAAAAGGTAAAGAAAAGAAACATTCCAAGCAATATAGAAGGTAAGCATTTTAAACATTCAAACATAGCATATAAAATTGTTCATGATAGAGGGATAGGTGCAGGGACAAATCAAAGAATAAGTGCGTCCATTAATTTTCCTCCCCTTTTAGATTTACTCCTGTTTCTTTAGAGATTAGATATAGGATTGATCGATTATGCTCAATTATCTTCTAATGAAGAAGAAGCTTTCCTTGTTCAAGGGCTTGGTAAAGATATCAGCAAGTTGCTTAGTTGTATCAACATATTCAATCTCAATTTCTCTACTTTGTATCTGATCTCTAATGAAATGATGTCTGATTTCTATGTGTTTAGTTCTAGAGTGCATTATGGGATTCTTAGTTAGGTTAATTGCACTTGTATTGTCACATCTAATAGGAACTTGGTTTAGTTGCACACCATAATCAACTAATTATTGTTTCATCCATAAAACCTGTGCACAACAGCTACCAGCTGCTACATATTCAGCCTCTGCAGTGGATAAAACCACACTAGATTGTTTCTTACTGAACCATGATACTAATGAGTTTCCTAGCAAATGGCAAGTTCCACTAGTACTCTTTCTGTCTAGTTTACAACTAGCAAAATCAGAGTCTGAATAGCTAATTAACGTACATGTAGCTCCCTTGGGATACCATAATCCCATGTCTTTTGTTCCTAACAGATACTTAATTATCCTTTTAACTGTTGTTAAGTGTGATTCTTTTGGATTTGCTTGATACCTAGCACACATGCATACACTAAACATGATATCTGGCCTACTAGCAGAAAGACAAAGTAATGAGCCTATCATACCTCTGAATTTAGAAACATCAACAGGTTTACCTTGCTCATCTTTGTCCAGATAACAGGAGGTACTCATTGGAGTAGCCATCTCCTTAGCGTTTTCCATGCCAAACTTCTTGATCAACTCATTGCAGTACTTGGTTTGGCTAACAAAGATTCCATTTTCAGTTTGCTTTATTTGCAGTCCAAGGAAAAAGTTCAGTTCACCCATCATTGACATTTCAAACTCACTCTGTATAAGACTTGCAAACTCTTTGCACAAATGCTCATTATTAGTGGCACCAAAATTTATATCATCCACATATATTTGTACAAGTAAAATGTTGTGTGCCTTTTTCTTAGTGAACAAATTTGTGTCAACTTTACCTCTTTTAAATCCTTTTTCAATGAGAAAATTAGTTAACCATTCATACCAAGCTCTAGGAGCTTGCTTTAAGCCATATAGTGCTTTAGACAATTTATAAACATGGTTAGGCAATTCATTATTCTCAAAACCAGGTGATTGACCAACATACACTTCCTCTTGTATAAATCCATTTAAGAAAGCATTCTTAACATCCATTTGATACAATTTAAATCCCATTATGCAAGCATAAGCAAGTAGCATTCTTATAGCTTCTAATCTTGCTACTAGTGCATATGTTTCATCATAATCTATGCCTTCTTCTTGGTTATACTCTTTGGCTACCAATCTAGCCTTGTTTCTTACAATTATACCATTTTCATCTAGTTTATTCCTAAAAACCCATTTTGTACCTATTACTTGACAGTTCTTGGGTTTAGACACTAGTTTCCAAACTTGGTTTCTTTCAAACTGGTTTAACTCATCTTGCATAGCCATCATCCAATGTTCATCAATTATAGCATCATCTATGTTCTTAGGTTCTACTTGAGACACAAATGCCATATGATTACAAACATTTCTAAGAGATTGTCTAGTAGTTACCCCCTTTGTAATTTCACCGATGATGTTATCAATTGGATGATTTCTAACAGTCCTACATTCCTTTGGTAGGTTAGGCTGTTGTTCTGTTTGCTCCTGCTGTAGTGATTCTTTCTTTAAGCTTTCATCTTCTTCATTGTCCTGTTTCTCTTCTAGGAGAGTTTTCTCAATTGAATCTGCAAGATCATCAATAACACAATCCTTTCCCAACCTTTTGGGGTTAGACTCATCAAATGTCACATGCACAGATTCCTCAATAGTTTGTGGTCTCTTATTATATATTCTAAATTCTTTACTAAATAGGGATTAACCTAGGAAAATTCCTTCATCAGCCTTTGCATCAAATTTTCCAAGATTATTCTTTCCATTGTTAAGAACAAAGCATTTGCACCCAAAAACATGAAAATGTGCTATATTTGGCTTTCTTCCTTTGTAAAGCTCATAAGGGGTTTTCTTTAAGATTGGTCTTATCAAGACTCTATTTATCACATAGCAGGCTGTATTGACAGCATATGCCCAAAAATGTTTTGGCAAGCTAGAGTCGTTCAACATAGTTCTTGCTATCTCCTCTAATGATCTATTCTTTCTTTTCACTACTTCATTTTGTTGTGGAGTTCTAAGAGCAGAAAAATTATGTTGAATGCCATGCTCATCACAAATGTTTTCAAACAATTCATTTTGAAATTCTCCCCCATGATCACTTCTTATAAAAACAATTTTTACGTCCTTTTTCATTTTGCACCATTTTTGCCATTTTCTTAAATGCAGCAAATGAATCACTCTTATGAGATAGAAAATATGTCCATGTATATCTAGAGTAATCATCTACTATTACCAATGTATACGAGTTACCACCAAAGTTTTTGGTTCTAGATGGACCAAAGAAATCCATGTGTAAAAGTTGCAAGGGTCTAGTTGTTGAAACAATATTCTTTGGTTTAAAAGACACCTTAACTTGCTTTCCTTTTTGACATGCATCACATAGTCCATCTTTCACCAATTTCAGTTTAGGCAAGCCAACTACAAGATCTTTATGAATCAATTTATTCAAGTGGTTCATGTGAATGTGTGCAATTCTTCTATGCCAAAGCCAATTCTCTTCTTCTTTTGAAATAAGACAGCATGCAATATTTGAAGAGATATTATCTAAATCAAGCATATATATGTTATTTGTCCTATGTCCAATTAATTTCAAATTTTCATCATGCCGATTTTCTATTAAGCAACTATTGGAATTGAATTTTACCATGAAGCCTTTGTCACATAGTTGACTGATACTTAGCAGGTTATATTTCAGTCCCTCAACATATAGTACATCCTCAATGATTGTTGTTGAGTCACTTCCACTGTTGACAATGCCAAGTATTCTTCCTTTATTATTGTCTCCATTGGTAACACTACCACTCGACTTAGGGGTAAAGGAAATGAACTTACTTTTGTCTCCAGTCATGTGCTTGGAACATCCACTGTCAAGATACCATTTCACATTCTTGGCTTTCCAACACACCTACAAAACAGAATCGTGTTTTTGCTTTAGGTACCCAAATCTGTTTGGGTCCTTTTGAGTTAGTTGGAGCATTAGTTCCTTTAGGAACCCATATATATTTAAACTCATTATAAGCAGATTTTCTGTAATGACATGTAGAAGCTGTGTGACCTTTTCTAGTGAAGAAATAGCATTTAACAAATGGTGTGTTTGATGTCATAGCAAAAAATTTCTTGAAATATTTCTCATGTATCTTAGGTTTATAGCATATTCCAGCCTTATCATAAACATATTTTTGCTGTCCTAACAATGCATCCAAATTATCTCTACCATTTGTGAACTTGGCTAAGTCATTTTTCAGTTTTTCAACTTCTTTAGTCAATGTACAGCTAGATGCATTCCAGATTTATTTATCACTAGTAACTCTAGATAGATCACCATTCAGATGATTTATATGTTTCTCCAACTTATGACATTTATCACATATAGGTGCATCTAAGACAGTAGCTAGTTTTTCTTTTAAAGCACAATTTTCTATTTTTAATTGATCTACCTCAAACAAACTTGAGTAAGCCTGAAGAGGCTAAGTGTGCAAAGAATACTTGTCTTGAGCCTGAAGAGGCTAGGTGTGCAAAGAATACTTGTCTTGGAGCCTGAAGAGGTTAGGTGTGCAAACAATACTTGAGTCTGTAACCTGATCAGTTATAGTGGATAAATCTTGGTGCTGCCAAGGACTGGACGTAGCTCTTTGCTTTGAAGAGTGAACCAGGATAAAAAAACTGTGTCAATATCTCTTTCCTTAAACTCTTTGATCAGCCTCTGGCTCGACTAGTTTTTTACTAGTAAAGCCAATGGTTTTATTCGAGTTTAATCTCGTTTTCGTCCAAATTTGGATGTATTTGTCCTCAGGAATCATTTTGAGTCTCTAAAGTAGTTTTAGGGTAATTTAGCTAATTTAGAGTCAAATAAAGCACTTACTGCTACCTCTTGTTTTCAGGTTAATAAAGAGAAGCAATTCTGGAGTTATTCGCCACACGAGAGGCTACTCGCCTCGCGAGCCTGAAGCCTCACTGTGCCAGAAATGTCATCCTCTCTGTCTCGCCCCGCGAGTCACCACCTCGCCTCGCGAGAATTCCAAATGCTGAGGACCTGTTCATAAGATTCGCCTCGCGAATCATGTTTCGCCTCGCGAGAGAGCGTAACCCAGAATCTGTATTTATATCTGTTTTAGGGCAGAACTGATCATCTTCTCTTCATCTTCTTCTTCTCTCCCATTTTGACGGCTGCGAGTTTGTTCGTAGGTTTTGTCATAGTTGTTAATGGAGAACTAGTCTCCTTAGATTGATCCGTTGTAATCGGGTTCCATTGACGCTTGAGGTACTGTAATTCCTAAACTCATTGCTATTCTCTTTCAATATTATTCTCTATGTTCTGTTTGCTTAATTCAGGATTATATAGAATATATATTGATTTGTTTCGATGATTGTGTGTTCCTAAACTTAATCGCGTTTGCTTAATTCGCGTGTGTTCATTCGTGTTTGCTTAATTCACGAGCGCTTCACCCCGTTTTCTTAATTCGGGAATTAGGAACATATGTCTTGTAGCGTCGGTTTCGCTTGTTAATTGATGTTACAATCGAAAGGAAATTAGAATCCTCTTAGGGATTGGAATTATATGAATCAATGATAGCGGGAAACCGAAAGCAGTAGGTTGATCGTTTAGCTTATTTGATAATTATTTAGTTTGCATTGTTTTCTGCTTTGTTTTCTTAATTTAATTTCAAATCCAAAACCCCCCAAAAACTGACTTTTATGTTAACAACAATCCAAGAGTCCTTGTGAGATGATACTCGAGTTATCGCTCTCTAACTACATATTTTTCCAATCGCTCGCTTTTTGACGCATGCGCGACAACGTGTCAAAATTGGCGCCGTTGCCGGGGACTCTTGTTGTTATTAACAGAAAATAAATAATAAAAAAAATTCTACATTGCTGATTTAGTTATGGCTGCTTTGTCTGGTTATGAATCGTAGTACTTCCCATGGACAACTATATGCAAGATTATGTACCTTATGTTGATTATGAGCCATGCATATATTATCCTAACTTTGCTGGAAGTTATGAGTTTAGTAGTGATTCTGGCATGAACGGAGTGAACCACTATTCTGTCCAACATGGTGGAGGACAGGGCATCTTGGATGAGATAGCTTCTTTGGTGAATCAGATGACAGTAAGCCAGCACCAATATCAGCCCGAACCTACACTAGCCCAGCTCAGTCTGGAAGAATTGGTGCAACGGATGGCAGAACACAATCTTCAATTCCAACAGAGGCCAGAAGCTGATTTTCAGAAGTTGGCCGCTCAAATTGATCAAAGCCAACAGAGGATAGAAGCTAATTTTCAGAAGTTGGCCGCTCAAATTGATCACATTGCCTCCACCTCGGCTGCACTGTAAACTCAACGTCTCTTTGAGAAACATACAGATTCACAAATAGTTGTTCTTGATAATACTTCTTTTGAACATGATTTTGATAATGATGTCAAGAACACTATTACTGATGAACTGTGTGTTGAATTTCCAGACATTCAAGCCTTTTCTGATTCAGTTTGTTGTACTATATGGACTGACTGTACTAACACTAACCCCTGTGTGGTGTGTGCTGAGATTTCTGCATGTATAGCAGGTGATGGATTTGTTAGTGCAGTGAATGAAGATCGTGCAGAAGTTGAAGCGGCACCGGAGATCCTCGCTACCTGTTTGCCACCTCCCACTACGGAACAACCGGTGATGGAGTTCAAGCCTCTGCCTGAGAGACTGGATTTTGCACCCTTGGATATGAAGACACTATGGCCAGTCCAAGAGGTTGAACCCCACTTTTATTGGGAGGATTTTGTTAACTTTGTTGACCAGGAGGTCAACTTTGACCCAAGAGGGAGTGAGAAGTCCTCCGCACTTGACGGAGTCACCATAACTATCAAGTGCCCACTCCCATACTTATGCTGCATGCCATGGGATCCGGGAGGATCATATTGCAATTTGGGCATTCCGTGGCCGCTGTACCACAAGCAGTGGGATACCAGTGGAACCACCCCCATGAGTTTTTTCTAAACCTTCTTCTTTTTAATTATCTTTTCCTTGCTTTGTTTTTGTCTTGTTTGGTTTTTGCTCTTGAGTAATTTGAGAAGATCAAGAGTGTGTGTTGAGTCTGGTGTCGGCAAGCTTGATTGTGTTTTATCAAATTTTGTATAGATGGATTGAATGATAGTTGTTGACTGTTGATGATTTCCCCCTAAGTCTTGAAATTTGAAAATTGATCCCCATGTGAAAAATTGAAAATAGAACTTTGAGATATTCTGTTATGATTGCATGATTTATGATAAGTTTGGGGTGAAGGGGTGTACACACTAGGGATAGAATCTCGGTCAATCAATTTGCAAAACTGTCCGGGTGAGGATTTGAGCCTCCAACATGTTTTTTAACTGTGTGAATCACTTTTGAGCTGCACTTTCCCGAATTTGCTTGAATCTCTTCATGGTTTGCATGTTTATGTGTTTGCATCAAATGATTTAGGCAATTTTCTTTGAGCCTAAAGTGAGCCAGTACCTAATGCATGGTCCTTTGTTAGCCCCTTTGAGCCTAATTAACCTATCATCTCTTGATGACCTTATGTTATGAGCCAAAAATCTGAAAAACCATGTTAACCCGATCTTAGGATTAGGAGAGCATGGATAGTTAGCAAGATAAGGTTTGCAAGAAGCTAAGTTTGGGGTGGCTACGAGGATATGATGTGTTGTCTGGGATTGAGAAAAAGAAAAAAATAAAGGTTGGAGCCAAGCCAAAGGCAAAAGAAAGAAAAAAAAAAGAACAAAAATGTCAAAAAAGGGTATTGAAAGAAAAAGGCTGTAGTCACCCAAAAGCAAAAAGAAAATTGGAAAAAAGAACTTGAGTGGAAATTCAATGTGTCAAAATGCTCATGCTCTCTTAGTTCCTAGGGACTTAAGCCTAGTACCTTCGAATATCCTACCCTTAGCCAGGCCCCATTACAACCTTAAAAGACCTTTTGATGTTGCATGCATGTTTTCGTGGGAACCTTGTTTGAGATGAAAATCAAATTCATGGGAAGTTCTCTTAAAAGTGAAATTGAGTGAAATGTTGATAGCCTAGACAAACTGAGCGAATGAGTGAAACATTAAATGCCCTTGTGAGGAAGGCGATTGTTTGAATTTGGTGATCTCTCTTTTGTGTGTAACTTGGATCCTCAACTTAGATTAATGATTGTATGATGAGGAAGGCGATTGTTTGAATTTGGTGATCTCCCTTTTGTGTGTAACTTGGATCCTCAACTTAGATTAATGATTGTATGAATGATGAAATTCTCAAATGTTTAGAGTAAATAAATGTGGAGATTTTATTGTTGAAAAAGGGGGGAAACATTGAAGAGAAATTGTTTTGTTGAAATTGCATGAAATTTGTGCGAATTTGATTGAAACCTTTAAGCTTGCCAAGTTTGAGTCCTTTTTGAGTTTTAGTTTGCTTGGGGACAAGCAAAGTTTAAGTTTGGGGTATTTTGATCAGCCTCTGGCTCGACTAGTTTTTTACTAGTAAAGCCAATGGTTTTATTCGAGTTTAATCTCGTTTTCGCCCAAATTAGGATGTATTTGTCCTCAAGCATCATTTTGAGTCTCTAAAGTAGTTTTAGGGTAATTTAGCTGATTTAGAGTCAAATAAAGCACTTACTGCTACCTCTTGTTTTCAGGTTAATAAAGAGAAGCAATTCTGGAGTTATTCGCCATGCAAGAGGCTACTCGCCTCGCGAGCCTGAAGCCTCACTGTGCCAGAAATGTCATCCTCTCTGTCTCGCCCCGCGAGTCACCACCTCGCCTCGCGAGAATTCCAAACGCTGAGGACCTGTTCATAAGATTCGCCTCGCGAATCATGTTTCGCCTCGCGAGAGAGCGTAACCCAGAATATGTATTTATATCTGTTTTAGGGCAGAACTGATCATCTTCTCTTCATCTTCTTCTTCTCTCCCATTTTGACGGCTGCGAGTTTGTTCGTAGGTTTTGTCATAGTTGTTAATGGAGAACTAGTCTCCTTAGATTGATCTATTGTAATCGGGTTCCATTGACGCTTGAGGTGCTGTAATTCCTAAACTCATTGCTATTCTCTTTCAATATTATTCTGTATGTTCTGTTTGCTTAATTCAGGATTATATAGAATATATATTGATTTGTTTCGATGATTGTGTGTTCCTAAACTTAATCGCGTTTGCTTAATTCACGTGTGTTCATTCGTGTTTGCTTAATTCACGAGTGCTTCACCCCGTTTGCTTAATACGGGAATTAGGAACATATGTCTTGTAGCGTCGGTTTCGCTTGTTAATTGATGTTACAATCGAAAGGAGATTAGAATCCGCTTAGGACTTGGAATTATATGAATCAATGATAGCGGGAAATTGAAAGCAGTAGGTTGATCGTTTAGCTTATTTGATAATTATTTAGTTTGCATTGTTTTCTGCTTTGTTTTCTTAATTTAATTTCAAATCCAAAACCCCCCAAAAACTGACTTTTCTGTTAACAACAATCCAAGAGTCCTTGTGAGACGATACTCGAGTTGTCGCTCCCTAACTACATATTTTTCCAATCGCTCGCTTTTTGACGCGTGCGCGACAGTGTGTCATTCTTTAGTTGCTTTAGTTTTCTTACGTCTATCAAGTGGTGTATTTGTCAAAGTCTCTGTTAAAATTTCATTAGACGAGCCACCCATCTGTCCTATATCCGTCCACTCGTCTGAACCTAGCTTATATTTGCGAAAAGATTTCAACTTTGTTTTAATTTTGATAAACACAATTCAACCCCCCCCCCCCCCCCTTCTCGTGTTTATAGTTGTCTATTTCAGTTGGTATCAGAGCTCAGATTCTGGGTTGAGCATCTAACAGTGTAGAGGTAAAAGGTCCTGAAGAATAGACATGGCTGCTGGAGCTAATTCAAGTGGAAGTCACCAGACTGAAGGAGCTTCCCTAATCAGACCTCCTTACGTCAATGGAGAAAACTACAACAATTGGAAAGATAGATTTCAATGATTCATTCTATCTACAAACTCTGATCTTTGGGATGTCATTACAAATGGTCCATTCATTCCCAAGAAAGATGATAACACTGACAAACCAAAAGCTCAGTGGACTACTGCAGAAAAGACAAAATGGGAGCTGAACCACAAGTCTAGATACAACATCATCTGTGCTCTCAGTCCTGAGGAGTTTGAGAAGGTATGTGCTTGCGACTCTGCCAAAGAAATATGGGACACTTTAGCTATCACACATGAAGGAACAGCCAAAGTCAAAGAGTCAAAGATTGCCATACTTGTGAGAAAGTATGAACTGTTTGTCATGGAGGAAGGAGAATCTGTTGCTCAAATGATAAGAAGATTTCAAACTATATTCAACTGTTTAAAATATCTTGGCAAATTCTACACCAATGCTGACAAGGTTGGAAAGATTCTGAGAAGTCTACCTAAACAGTGGAGACCTTTGGTCACTGCTATCTCTCAAGGCAAGGATCTCACTACCTTGACTATGGATGAACTTCTTGGAACACTCACTGTTCATGAGCAAGAACTTGGATATGAAGTTTCACCAAAGAAGGGCAAGTCAATTGCTCTGAAAGCTTATCAAAAGTCAGCAAAAGTCTCCAACGCTCTAAAGGCAGACGAGTCATCCAGTGATGCTGACCTATCTGAACACGAGGATTCTGAGAGTGATGAAGAATTGTCTCTCCTGACTAGGAAGATAAAGCTTCTCCTGCAGAAAAAGAAGTTCAAGAGGGATAAGCCATTCAGAAGGTTCAACAAGGATAAGAACTTCAAAGAATCCACTCCAACAGACAAAAGTCCAATTGTTTGCTATGAATGCAAGAAGCCTGGTCACATCAAGGCTGAATGTCCTCAACTCAAGAAGGCATCTTTTAAGAAATTCTTCAAGAAGAAGAAGAAAGGAATGATGGCTACTTGGAAGGATCTGGAGTCAACATCTTCTGATGAAGAAACAGAGGAAGAAGCCAATCTCTATTTGATGGCCAACACTGACTCAGACTCATGAAGAGGTACATCCTGACTATGAGGAATTATTTGATGCCTCTGAGGAGTTGCTGGAGGAATCCAACTACTTATCTAAGGCCTTCAAATCCCTCAAGAGAGAGTATGTAAAGCTCACCAGTGAGCATAAACAGAAATCTCAAGAGTGTGAGAAGCTGGCTAAAGAGAACAGTGAGCTGAAGACTGAAAAGTCTAATGAAGCTAAGATCTCAAGTGAAATATCACCATCAGAAGAAGTTGAAAAACTTCAACAGAAAGTGGAAGAGCTCACTTCTGATCTTGCCAAATTTGTTAATGGTATAGATAATCTGACTAAGCTTCTTGGCTGTCAGAGGCACTCTCTTAACAAAGAAGGTATTGGATATGTCGATCAGACACATCATAAAGTATCAATTAAAGCTTCTATAGTATCTGTTAAGTCAACTGTAACCAAGTCTACACCTGTGTGTAACTTCTATGGAAAAACTGGACATGTTATGTCTAAGTGTATTCATAAGAAGAGAAGGAAGTCTTCACAAACTCCTAGAACTAACAGAAAAGGACCCATAAAAATATGGGTACCTAAAGATCAAATAATTTTTGTTGCAGATGTCCTCAACAGAACAAAGAAAGCACCACTGCTGGTACCTGGACAGTGGCTGCTCGCGTCATATGACAGGATAAAGGTATATGTTCATAGACCTCCAACTTAAGAAAGGAGGACACGTTGCCTTCGGAGGGAATCAGAAAGGGAAAGTTATAGGAATTGGTACTGTTGGTGGTAAACCTCCTCTTCCTTCTATATCTAATGTTCTTATGGTTAAAGGATTAAGACACAATTTTCTTAGCATAAGTCAATTATGTGATAGTGGTTTTGATGTTTCCTTTACCAAGGATGTATGCATATTTAAAGACTGTTGTGGCAAAACCATCTTTTCAGTTAAAAGGCAACAAAATCTTTATAAGATTGAACTGACTGATCTCTCAGATCAAAGTGTAACCTGTCTGATGTCTAAAGAGGACGAGAGATGGTTATGGCATAAGAAACTAGGACATGCTAGTATGAAACTAATTTCTGAATTAAAAAGGAATAATCTTGTGAGAGGATTGCCTGATATTAGTTTTAAGAAAGATGTCTTGTGTGATGCATGTCAGAGAGGTAAACAGATAAAATCAAGTTTCAAATCTAAAAACCAAGTATCAACCTCTAGACCTCTTCAGTTGTTACACATGGATCTATTTGGACCAGTTAGTGTTGCAAGCCTGGCTGGAAGAAAATATGGATTTGTCGTAGTTGATAACTATTCTAGATACACATGGGTACTCTTCCTAACACACAAGGATGAGTCTTTTAAGGCTTTCTCGGTATTCTACAAAAGAGTACAAAATGAGCAGGGTTTCTGTATTTCTACCCTTAGAAGTGATCATGGGGAAGAATTTGAAAATAAGCAGTTTAGACAGTTCTGTGAGGAGAATGGAATCTCTCACGATTTCTCTGCACCTAGAACTCCACAGAAAAATGGAGTGGTTGAGAGAAAGAACAGATCTCTGCAAGATATGGCTAGATCTACGCTCAATGAAAATAATCTCCCTAAGTACTTCTGGGCAGAAACTGTAAATACTACTTGTTATGTACAAAACAGAATACTTATTAGGCCTTTTCTAAAAAGGACTCTTTATGAATTGTGGAAAGGAAAAAGCCCCAACATATCTTATTTTCATGCTTTTGGATGTGGATGTTTTATTCTGAATACTAGAGATAATCTTGGAAAGTTTGATTCTAAGGTAGATAAAGGTATTTTCGTAGGTTATTCTGAAATGTCTAAGGCTTTTAGAGTTTACAATTCAAGAACTTGTTTTATTGAAGAATCTGTTCATGTTAAATTTAATGAAGGATTAAAGACTGATAAAGAACTATCAGATCTAGAAGATGATCTTGCAGGTCTTGATATAAACAAGTCAGAAAGTCAATAACCCGATCTAACCAAAACAGAACCTGTGCCTGAGGCTGACAGACAAGTGGAACAAACGAGTCAGAAGACAAGTCAAGATCTTCATGATGATCTCAAAAGGGATTGGAAGTTCAACACTCATCACCCCAAGGATCTTATTATTGGAAATCCTTCAGAAGGAGTAAGAACCAGATCCACATTTAGAGAATCAAGCAATGTGGCCTTTATTTCAGATTTGGAGCCTAAACTCATTGAAGAAGCTCTTGAGGATGAAAGCTGGATTCTTGCTATGCAAGAAGAACTTAACCAGTTCACCTGAAATGATGTCTGGACTCTTGTCTCTAAGCCTAAAAACAAGTCTGTTATTGCAACAAGATGGGTCTTCGGAAACAAATTGGATGAAGATGGTAAAGTTGTCAGAAATAAGGCAAGGTTAGTAGCTCAAGGCTACAACCAACAAGAAGGTATTGATTATACTGAAACCTTTGCACCTGTAGCTAGAATAGAAGCCATACGCATTTTAATGTCATATGATGCACAACACCAAATTACCGTGTTTCAAATGGATGTAAAAAGTGATTTTCTAAATGTTATAATTGAAGAAGAAGTGTATGTTAAACAACCCCCTGGTTTTGAGGATACTGATAAACCAGATCACGTTTTCAAACTTAAAAAGGCATTATATGGTTTGAAACAAGCACCTAGAGCATGGTATGATAGACTCAGTTCTTTTCTCATGCGTAATGGTTTTACTAGAGGACAAGTAGACACTACTCTGTTCAAGAAATGCACTAAAAAGGACTTTATTATAGTTCAAATATATGTTGATGATATTATTTTTGGAGAAACTAATGAAAAGCTGTGAAAGGAATTTTCAAATCTAATGCAAGCTGAATTTGCGATGAGCAAGATGGGAGAATTGAAGTTCTTCCTTGGATTACAAATCAAGCAGACAAGTGATGGAATTTACATTCATCAACAAAAATATACCAAGAAGATACTCAAGAAATACAAAATGGAAAATACAAAGCTCATGAAAACCCCTATGCAACCCAATGCAAAACTAAGCAAAGATGATGGAGGTAAAAAGGTAGGTCAAACTATCTATAGAGGTATGATTGGCTCTCTACTGTACTTAACTTCAAGCAGACCT
Source organism: Sophora flavescens (assembly GCA_030762895.1). NCBI lineage: Eukaryota > Viridiplantae > Streptophyta > Magnoliopsida > Fabales > Fabaceae > Sophora > Sophora flavescens. The sequence continues at coordinate 63,211,407 of CM061062.1, read as the reverse complement.
GACGTTCAATTTAGTGTCTGTATGTGTGCTAGATTCCAATCTGATCCTAGATAATCTCATCTTAAGGCTGTTAAAAGAATATTTAGATATTTGCTTGGAACTACTAATCTTGGTTTGTTGTATTTAAGATCAAAAGAATACAGATTAGTGGGATATTGTGATGCTGATTTTGCTAGAGACAGAATAGAAAGAAAAAGCACCAGTGGAGGATGTCACTTCATTGGAGCAAGTTTAGTCTCATGGTCAAGCAAGAGGCAGACAACCATTGCCCTGTTTCTTGCTTGAGCGGAAATACATCTCTCGCGCTAGTTGCTGCTCTCAACTCTTATGGGTAAAACATCAACTTGAGGATTACTTTATTTATGAACATAACATATCTGTATGGTATGATAATTCCAATGCTATATGCTTAACTAAAAATCCAATTCAGCATTCTAAGGCTAAGCACATTGAAATCAAACATCATTTTATTAGGGATTATGTTCAGAAAGGCATCTTTGATATTAAGTTTGTTAAAACTAAAAATCAATGGGCTGATATTTTCACTAAACCCCTCGCAGAAGAAAAGTTTTTATTCATTATAGATAATTTAAACATGCATTGCATTGTTGAGTGACATGTCTGAATGTTAACCTGTCTATGTTAAATCTGTCTTTACTCCTACATACATGTTCTTTTAACTAAGCATTAGTTCAGGGGGAGTAATGATACAATAGTTTAAGTGGAGTATGTCTCATTTGCTTGCTTCATTACTATGATTTTCTTAACATGTTATCTTGCCCTTAACATATCTCATAAATAAAACTTGATAACCCTTTTTGATGTTGACAAAAGGGGAGAAAAAGGAGAATTTAGAAATGTGATAGAAATGTGCTATAGAAGAATGAATATGAATGAATATGATATGAATCTTAAATAATATGGACATGAGTATGTTCTGATAGTTGTCATAATTGCTCAGATAAATCTTAAGTAAGATTGCACTGATAATAATTTCAAAGTAAAACAAGTCAAACTTATGTGTGACTAAGAAAATCTCAACCTGTATGTTATATGCTATTTTCTTTGTTGATATTTTCTGAGGTTCATTAAATCATCTCAATGTTTGTCATCATCAAAAGGGGGGAGATTGTTAAGTCTCTAAAATGTCTGATGTGCATTTCCCTAAGTTTTGATGAGAACTAAACATTGGTTAATGATTTAATTAACCTTCATATTGGTTGCTAACCTGTCAATCTAGTGTGCAGATTAAAACTGTAAGAATCATCCGTCCAAAACTGAAATAATAGAATCATCTGTCCAACACAAGTGATAGAAGCTCACATCTACACAAGTGATAGAAACTCACGTCTCACGTTTACACAAGTGATAGAAACTCACGTCCAACACTGAAGTGATTGAAACTCACGTCCAACACTGAAGTGATTGAAACTCACGTCCAACACTAAAGTGATTGAAGCACACGTCCAACACTGTAGTGATTGAAGTGCACGTCCAACACTGTAGTGATTGAAGTGAACGTCCAAAATTATAGTGATTGAAGCGCACGTCCAACGCAAGTTATTGAAGCTCACGTCCAACACAAGTGGTTGAAGCGCACGTCCAACACTGTAGTTACAGAAGTCAGCGTCCACTAAAGTAATGAAAGCCAGCGTCCACTTAAGTGATAAAAGCCAGCGTCCACTAAAGTGATAAAAGCCAGTGTCCACTAAAGTGACAAAAGCGCTCGTCTTCTGAAGCGATAGAAGCGCTCATCTATTGAAGTGATAGTAGTGTTCGTCCACTAAGGTGACAGAAGCGCTCGTCCACACAAGTCTTTGGAATTGCCGAGTCCTTAATATGGAGCTCGTCTACTAGGTTACCTTCAACCAGTTAAAGAAGTATCCGTCCAATGATATGGCATATGGAGCTCGTCTACTAGCCCGAATGTAAAATCTTAAATGGCTAGATGGACGCGGCTATTTTCATGATGGACGCACTTATCTTATGAACGCGAATTCTATAAGAATTATCATAATCTTATTTCAAGAACCATAATCAAGAAAAGTCAGAAGTTACTCTCTAAAGTAACCTCGGATATCAGAACCAAAGACCGTTTAAAGAATGCTTCCAACATGCTTTATTCCCTAGTACCTCTGGTCCTTACACGAAAAGGGAATTGTACTCAGCAAAGTACAAAAATCTCTCTGCACAACTCTGATATGGTTGTATCATGATGCATAAAGCCATGATCCTTCATGTTAGAGTACAACCAACATTCCTATTGCATTAATGGCTACCCAAAATGACTATATTGCATTTAATGAAGCTCTGCTTGAAGCCAACATCTGAGGGAATGTCTCTAACAGATCCTAAATGCTTGAAGACTATAAATACATAAGTCATTGAAGATGAAGAAAACAGAATACACATAGCATTAAAGAGCCATTACTCTGCGAATTAATATCTTCATTCTTTCATTTTGTATTCTTCAATCATTTGAAGTTATTAAGCAGACTTTCCTAAGCTTTACATTTAAACCACTCTCTGAGTGTTAGCGAAAGATCTGTTTATCTGAAGTTGTATTTATTACAAACCAAATCTCTCAAACAAACCTGAGTGAGCCTGAAGAGGCTAAGTGTGCAAAGAATAATGTCTTGAGCCTGAAGAGGCTAGGTGTGCAAAGAATACTTGTCTTGGAGCCTGAAGAGGATAGGTGTGCAAACAATACTTGAGTTTGTAACCTGATCAGTTATAGTGGATAAATCTTGGTGCTGCCAAGGACTGGACGTAGCTCTTTGCATTGAAGAGTGAACCAGGATAAATAACTGTGTCAATCTCTCTTTCCTTAAACTCTTTAGTTGCTTTAGTTTTCTTACGTCTATAAAGTGGTGTATTTGCCAAAGTCTCTGTTAAAATTTCATTAGACGAGCCACCCGTCTCTCCTATATCCGTCCACTCGTTTGAACCTGGCTTCTGTTTGCGAAAAGATTTCAACCTTGTTTAAATTCTGAGAAACACAATTCAACCCCCCTTCTCGTGTTTATAGTTGTCTATTTCAAAAACAAGTTATAGTCGTTGGGATCAATTAAAACATATTTGGATCTGATTTAACAGAATTTGTTTTCTTGATTCTCGTTCTTGAGATAAGATTCTGATAGTTCTTATAGAATTCACGTCCATAAAATAATGAGTCCATTTTGAAAAATAGCCGCGTCCATCTTTAAAAAAAATAGCTGCGTCCATTTGCCACATCAGCAGACGGGAGTACTAACACAAAGTAATTGGACGTGCTCCAACTAGTAGACGAGCGCTTGTATTACTTTAGTAGACGAGCGCTTGTATCACTTTATTGGACGAGCACTTCTGTCACTTTAGTAGACGTGCGCTTGTGTCATTTTAGTAGATGTGTGCTTCTGTCACTTTAGTAGACGTGAGCTTCTGTCATTTTAGTAGACGTGAGCTTCTGCCACTTTCTTGGACGCCAACTTTTACCACTGTTGGAGGAGAACTTCTATTATTCCCAGTGTTGGACGAGCACTTATATTATTCCAGTGTTGGACAAGCGCTTCTGTTATTATTTCCAAAAATCATTTTCATTGACGAAAACTTATTCATTTTAATGCAGGTTATGAAAAATGATTTTCTTCATGCATCTTTCTTAATTGAGCTATTTATGAATAAGAGATTTCATCTCTTACAAATCATCTAAGACTTTACATTAATTTCCTTGTTTAAGCTCTTGTCTTGATGATTCCTTGATCTTCATCATTGCTCTTTGATTCCTCCAAGTTCTTCCTTGAATATTCTCCTTTGATTGTTCACTGAACTTGTTTAATATTGCTTGATACCTGTCTTTACAATTTGACACTAAACACTTGCATACTCATTAAGTTGCATTTGTCATAATCAAAATCTTTAAGTCATTGAATCTAACAGGCAATGCTTGAGTAGTCGTTTTATTTCTAAGAATTGGGGCTATGCCCAAGACTCGTTTTATGTGATGAATTGATGTTTTTCCCTTTTTGTTAATTTCAATTTGCTTTAGAATTAATTCTGTTGTTGTTTTGGCTTCAAAGACTCAAGAGGGGGGTGAATTGAGTTTTCAAAAAAAATCTTTCCCTCTTAAAAACCTTTCACAAAACTTTAGTTTTCAGATTTGTGGACTCATGGTCTTTTACAAAATCAATGAAGGGCTTTGTATGAAATCTTGAATAGAAGGTGATGAGGATAAGAAAGATTGATTCAGAATAATAGATCACAGAATAGATTCAGGTTCAAGACTCAGTAATAACAAAATACAGAAACTGATTAAGCCTTAAAGATTAAGAACAAGTTATGCAAGTTTCAGATACAAGCATTAACAATCAAGAACAAACTTGCAGGTTTCAGTTTCAGTATATGATGCAAGATTCAATTCAAATATTGATCCTTGAGAATAGAATTGAATACACAGTTATTATTACAGTTTACTCAAGGTTCAATACTGATTATGCAGATCAATAACTGATATCAATTGAATACTTAGAACGTAAATATCATAGTTATATACGCAAGACAGAAATTAAAGAGTTTGAGTTTAGAGATACCACACAACCAGATTTTTCCTGGTTCAATCACCACCACTGTGACCTACATCCAGACCCCACTCCACCTGTGGGTTTTCAAACACTAACACAACAAGCTTTAGCCAGGTAGCTTGAAAAACATTTACACCACAGAGCACTCTTTCACCTCGAGATACCACACTCTTGTGAAGAGCCTCAATGTTCTTCCTTAGGGATACCTCACCCTAATCACACAGAGAGACTCCCTCTCTCTTTACAATCGAAAAGTACAAAAAAAATTGATTCCTAACTCTCAATAGTCAGATATACAAATTGAAGCACTTATGAGAATGAAACACTCTTTTTCACAATAAGCTCAAGAAAGATGATGAATGATTTTCACAATTGATCTCTCAAATTGATTTCGTGTAATTCTGATATATGATTTGTTGTTATGGTTAAAAGTGTTCCTTTGATCCCTCTTTATATAGAAAACAAGTTATAGCCGTTGGGATCAATCAAAACATATTTGGGTCTGATGACAGAATCTGTTTTCTTGATTCTGGTTCTTGAAATAAGATTCTACATAGGCGTCGTCTTCAATCCTCAGGGCTCGTAGTTGATAGTAGACGAGCTCCATATGCCACATCATTGGACGGATACTCCTTTAACTGGTTGAACGTAACGTAGTAGACGAGCTCCATATGCCACGTCATTGGACGGAGCTTCTCATTAAGGACTTAGCAAGTCCAAAGACTTGTGTGGACGAGCGCTTCTGCCACTTGTGTAGACGAGCACTTCTGTCACTTTAGTGGACGAGCGCTTCTATCACTTTAATGGACGAGCGCTTCTATCACTTTAGTGGTCGAGCACTTCTTACACTTTAGTGGACGAGCGCTTCTGTCACTTTAGTGGACGAGCGCTTCTATCACTTGTGTTGGACGAGCGCTTCTATCACTTGTGTTGGACGAGCGCTTCTTATGAAATCTTATTTCCAAAAATCATTTTCATTAACGAAAACTTATTCCTTTTAATGCAGGTTATGAAAATTGATTTTCTTCATGCATCTTTTTAGTTGAGCTATTTTGTGACTAAGAGATTTCTTTCTCTTACAAATCATCTAAGACCTAAATCTAAAATTCTCCGTTAAGCTTGGTCTTGATGATCCTTTGATATTTGACTTTGCTCTTTTGATTTCTACATGAAGCTCCTTGATTCTTTCAAGTTCTTCCTTGAATATTTTCCTTGAATTTGTTTAATGAACTTGTTGATCACTGCTTGATACTTGTCTTTGCAATTTGACACTAAAACACTTGCATACATATTAAATTGTATTTGTCATATATCGAAATCCCTAAGTCATTGAGTCTTACACCTATTGCATGAATTACTCGCAAATTCGGTGGCCACTTATTTGCATGTCGTAGATACTCTAAGGACGAACTTAGCGGTGAACTTAGGTATCAGATCTATAGGAATTGAACTTAGGACTTAAATCATGAGAGTTAGAAGCGGTCCTTCAAGGGTTCATTGAATTGTCACAAATCTTAATGGGTTCGATTTAAATACAATTACCACGAGAGTAGGGGTTGGTTTAATTGGGCACGGTTCTTGTATCTCGAGAGGGAACATTAACTTTATTAGGATAAATTCACCTTAAAAGCATTTTGATAATTAACAAGAGGGGTAGTCAATTTAGTAGCATAAGCAGTCTTGTTAGTAACTCAATTCCTGGAAATCTCTTTTAATTTGAAAAACACCCGTTTTGATTTGCCTTCTGATTCTGTTTGATTGTGATTTTAATACTTGATTTGTTAGTTAATCCTTATTTCAGAAACCAAATATTTTTCTTGTTTATCTAAATTAATTTAATAATTAATTGTTGTTCAAGATCACGGTCTCTGTGGGTTCGATCTTTTTATTACTTGATGACGAAACCGTACACTTGTGGAATCACGCTATCACAATGATGATTCGGGGATTGTAGGTTTTTCGCCATTAGGATAATTTTATAACATTTGAGGATGTCTAACTTATTTAATATCAAATTGTTTGTGATACGCTGGTTGAGGTATTCTACTGCATGTGACGTTTTGTTTTGTTATTTGAACATTTTATGAGTATTGTATTATGCATGATCTGCCTGGTTTGATAACATGCTTAGTTGATTGTTAGGAAAGGATATGTGTTATTCAGGAGATATTTGTTTGGGTGAGAGTGTGATATATGACTTAGAGGTGCCTAGACTAATAAAATGTGAGTGTTATGTGATGAGCCATATGATGAGAGATGAACGGAGATATGATATGATAGTGTGATGAAAGGTTGAGGCACTAGGTGATAATTTGGTACAAGTCAGTGAGATTCATATATATGCATTGTTGTTCACAGCCGTGTGAATGGAACACACGAGGTTAGAATATCCTATTTTGGATATCGGATATTACGGGTGAGTGCCCTATGGATATTGAGTTCCGAGGAAGACTACCGTAATACTCTTTAGTCCTGGACACATTGTGCTGAGTATTCTATCGGGGATAGAGACACTATGAAGTTTCGTGCGACTGCATACGAAGTTTGGCACAAGTGCATACGAAGTTTGGCACAACTGCATATTGCGTGCTCGGCTGTTTGAACGAAACTTCGACCAAGACCGAGATATTTTGTTATTCGTATCTGAAACAAATAGTTGTTGTCAAATGTGAAATGCATGATTCACGTTTTATATATGTGTTCACACGTTATGTGCCTTGGAAATCCCAGTGGACTCATGCAATTATTGCTTTTTGCTGAGTTTCGAGATTTATTTTTTCAATAAACCTTTTCCCATAGCACATTTCCCCTTTCCAACGCCTCTCCAACCTTATAAATAGGGTTGTTTGTTTGCTTCACTTTTCATTCTTCATCTTTTCGACCAACAAAGTTCATCCCCTTTTGACCCGAGTAGTTCTTTTCATAATATTGCTAGCGATTTACGTTCCTCTCTCCCAGTTAACATCGTTTTTCGATCTTTAAAGCTACCAAAAAGGATGTAATTGGGAGATGGGATCCAGAATCTCTTTCGTGATGTAATCCCTTTCTAGAAAGGATGTTAGCTGGCGAGAATAGCAGTTTCCGGGAGTGGAGAATGGGGTAACACCCATCTTCTCCCGAAGCTGGCCGAGTGCCTCACCATCCAGCTTTCTCAGGGGGGGAGTGATTACTTTGTCCATCGGGGCATCCGAGTGGGGGGACTACTAGCAATACCTGGGTTCCTACTCCTAGGCCCAGAATGTTCTGGCCACTCGGTCTTGCTCCAGTTCCGAGGATTTTTAGGTCGGCTCGGCCTTATTTTCAATTTCAGCACTGTACTCGGTTTCCTTAGTAAAATCACGGCTCATATTTGGCCTTTAGATTCGAACTTTTGTTCTTTTTTAATTGATGCTTGTATTCGATTTCTCTTAACAATTTCCAGGCTCGAACTCGGCCTTAATAATTCAATAGCTCGAACTCGGCTTGTAGGCTCAAACTTGGCCTTTAACAACTTAATGGCTCGAACTCGGCCTTTTGGCTCAAACTTGGCATTTAACAACTTAATGGCTCGTACTCGGCCTTTAGGCTCAAACTTGGCCTTTAACAACTTAATGGCTCGAACTCGGCCTGTAGGCTCAAACTTAGCCTTAAATAATTTAATGGCTCGTACTCGGCCTTTAGGATCAAACTTGGCCTTAAATAATTTAATGGCTTGTACTCGACCTTTAGGCTCAAACTTAGCCTTTAACAACTTAATGGCTCGAACTCGGCCTTTTGGCTCAAACTTGGCCTTAAATAATTTAATGGCTCGTACTCGGCCTTTAGCCTCAAACTTGGCCTTTAACAACTTAATGGCTCGAACTCGGCCTTTTGGCTCAAACTTGGCCATAAATAATTTAATGTTCGCAGAATAAATACATCGGTAAAATAAGAAAATAGACCAATGTTCATAATAAATTCTTTATTGGATAGAAAAAAAAGTCTGCGGTGTGCCCTGTTAAAACCTTCTCGGTCAAAACCCTTTTTTGGGATAAAATACCGAGGTAGGAAAAAGAGTACATCACCGGACTATATACATCAACTGTAATAAAATTTCAAATGGGAAGCATTCCAACTTCTCGGGATAGGCTTCCCCAACAATTCTTCCAACCTGTATGCTCCGTTTCCTAAGTTTTCTACCACTCGGAATGGTCCTCCCCAATTTGCTGCCAGTTTGCCCTCCGTATGATCTCTTCTGGCTTCTCCTTTCATTCTTAGCACCAAGTCTTCGCGCACGAAACTCTTCGGTTTCAGCTTTGATTTATACCTCCGAGTAGCTCTTCGTTTTCAGGCTTCCTCTCTGATTTTAGCCTCTTCTCTGATCTCCTCTACCAAGTCAAGTTCGACCCTTAGGTTGCTTTCATTCTCATTCTGTTCATATTGCATCCGCCGAAGAGACGGCTCACCGACCTCAACTGGGATCATGGCATCCGTTCCATATGTCAACCTGAAGGGTGTTTCTTGGGTAGTGGATTGTGGCGTACAGTGGTAGGCCCAAAGAATACTCAGCAATTCTTCAGTCCAAGCTCCTTTAGCTCTTCCCACTCTCTCCTTCAGCTCGCCGAGAATGACTTTGTTGGCTGCCTCGGCTTGTCCATTGGTTTGGGGATGTTCCACCGAGGTGACCTGATGCTTAATACCGAGATTGGCATAGAATTCTTGCAATGATTTGTCTATAAACTGCCTTCCATTATCTGTGACAATTGCGAAGGGAATTTCGTGCCTGCAGATGAGGTTTTTCCACACAAACTTTTGTACCTTCTCGGCAGTAATTTTCGCCAAAGGTTCTGCTTCAATCCATTTTGTAAAGTAGTCCACCGCTACCAAGAGAAATTTGACTTGACCTTTGGCTATCGGGAATGGTCCAAGTATATCTATCCCCCACATAGATAAGGGCCAAGGCGAGTTTAATGTATGAATTTCTTCGGGCGGGGTACGACTTACATTGGCAAATCTTTGACATTCATCACATTGTCTCGTCCACTCGATGCAATCTGCTCGGATGGTAGGCCAATAGTACCCTGCTCGGACTACCTTGGAGGCCATTGATCTGCCTCCGCAGTGAAAACCAAAAATTCCTCTGTGAACCTCTTCTATTACATATTTTGACTGGGCTTTGGTCAGACACTTTAACATCGGTACCGAGAATCCCCTTTTATACAACTCTCCTAAAATAATAGCAAAATGGCTTGCTCTAAGCCTGATTTTTCTGGTCTCTCGTGGTCTGGGGGAAAAGTACCTGAGGATAAATATGGAGGAAATAGAAAATTCTAAGAAAAGAGAAAGAACCGATGATTCAGATAGACGAGAAGGGAGAGAGAAGAGGAGGGCTGGAGGTAACAAGCAGAAATTCAAAAACACATCTAAGCATTTACATAGGGGGCCAAAGTATGAGCACTATACCCCCCTCAACACCAATCGATCTCGGGTATTTGAGGAAGCCTACAACGCAGAACTTTTGCAGCTCCTCAACCGTGGCCACACGCCCCAGAATGCTGATCGACAGAAGCATTGTCGGTACCATCGTAACTACGGGCATACCACCGAGGAGTGCTGGGTCTTACGTGACAAGATTGAAGAGTTAGTGCAAGATGGTCATCTGAATAATTTCGTTTGGAGAAATCACAACAATGGTAAAAGGCGTGGCAGAGGTAGAAGAAGAGGAGGTGGCCAAAGCCCGGGAAGGGGCGGCAATCGGCAAAATAATGAAAGAGCGGAAAATAGGGAATATCAGAATGAAAGGAGGGAGGAGGATAATACTGTCCGAGGTGTAATAAACACTATTTCAGGTGGATTTGCGGGAGGAGGCACAACGAGTTCAGCTCGGAGAAAACACCTGCAGGCTATTCGGGCTGTAAACTCGGTAGCTGGCAAACCCCCGAGGATTTCCCCACCGATTATTTTCTCCGATGAAGACTTCTTGGGTGTGGATCCTAATCAGGACGACCCAATGGTAATCACAGTGCAATTGGCCAACTTCTCGGTCAAGAGAATTCTCGTCGACCAGGGGAGCTCGGCTGATATCCTATATTATTCAACATTTCAGAAGCTCGGGATCCCAGAAAAATCTATTCAGTCATACGACAGTAAACTCGTCGGCTTTGTTGGGGAACAGGTGGATACCCGAGGATACATAGACCTCGTAACTACTTTTGGAGATAGCAAAACGTCCAAAACTATTCTGGTCAGGTACGTGTTGGTTAATGCAGTAACATCGTACAATATCTTGATCGGAAGACCATCCTTGAACGAGTTGGGAGCAGTGGTCTCTACTCCCCACCTCACTATGAAGTTCCCTTCCAACTCGGGAGACATAATTGCTATCCGGGCTGATAAAAAAATGGCCAGACAATGCTATGCCGATAGTTTGCGTGTAAGCAAACTCAAACCTACACCTGCAGAAACACTGGACAGAGGAAAAGACAAGTCTGTAAATTCAGTTAGTTCTGTTGAACTAGACCCGAGGATTGACATGCAAGAACAACGGCCACAACCCATTGAGGAGCTGGAGAAGTTCCAGCTGGGATCACAGCCCGATCAGTGCACTAAGCTAGGCGGTCAACTTGACCCGAATTTAAAAGAAAAAATAAAAGGAGTACTCCGCAGCAACGCCGATTTGTTCGCATGGACAACATCAGACATGCCGGGGATTGACCCCGATTTCTTATGCCACAAACTGGCAATCTGTCCTGAAGCAAAACCGGTAGCTCAAAGGAAAAGGAGACTTGGTGAGGAAAGGAGAAAAGTTGTGGAAGAAGAAACAGCAAAGTTGGTCAAAGCCAACTTCATTAGAGAAATAGAATACACTACTTGGCTAGCCAATGTGGTTCTGGTCAAAAAAGCAAACGGCAAGTGGCGCATGTGCACCGATTATACAGATTTAAACAAAGTTTGTCCAAAGGATTCTTATCCTTTACCGAGTATTGACAGGTTGGTGGATGGTGCTTCCGGGTATAGAATTTTGAGCTTCTTGGATGCATACTCGGGGTACAATCAGATCCGAATGTAACCCCCAGACGAGGAGAAAACATCTTTTATAGCTGAAGGCTCGAACTATTGTTACCAGGTAATGCCATTCGGATTGAAAAATGCTGGAGCAACCTACCAAAGGCTCATGGACAAGGTGTTTGAAAAACAGATCGGAAGGAATATGGAGGTTTATGTGGATGATATGGTCGTAAAATCCGATGATCACAACAACCACCCGAGGGATTTGGAGGAAATTTTTCAACAGTTGAGAAAGTACAATATGAGACTGAATCCAGAAAAGTGTGTTTTTGGTGTCCGAGGTGGAAAATTCCTTGGTTTTATGTTGACACACCGGGGAATCGAAGCCAATCCGGACAAATGGCGAGCTGTGATTGAGATGCGAAGTCCACAAAACGTTAAAGAAATGCAACGGCTTGCAGGGCGACTAGCATCATTATCTCGGTTTCTCCCCAGATCTGCAGAGAAAACTCGACCTTTCTTTAAATTATTGAAGAGGCCACAAACCTTTGCGTGGACTGAGGAATGCGAGAAGGCCTTTGTCAACTTTAAGACCTTTTTGTCTTCACCGCCAATATTGACTCGACCTATCCCAGGGAAAGAGTTATATTTATACCCATCAGCCATCGAGTACGCCATTAGTGCGGTCATTGTGCAAGAAGTAGAGAAAACGTAAATGCTGGTGTATTTTATCAACAGAGTTCTTCATGATGCCGAAGCCCGGTATCAAGTCATAGAAAAGCTAGTTTTAGCCCTGGTAACTGCAGCTCGACGGTTGTGTCCATATTTCCAGAGTCGCCAGGTGATTGTCAAAACTGATCACCCTATTAAGAAAATTCTCAAAAAGCCTGAATTGGCAGGCCGCATGATTGCCTGGTCGGTGGAGTTATCCGAGTTTGGCCTCAAGTACGAGCTGAGAGGTCCCCTGAAAGCTCAATGTATCTCTGACTTCATAGACGAGCTCAATCCGCTGCCGATAACCGAAGATTTATGGTGAAATTTATATGTGGATGGATCCTCAAATGTCAAAGGCAGTGGAGCTGGGGTAATACTGGAAGGTCCGGGAGAGATAATCCTAGAGCAATCATTAAAGTTTGAGTTCAAAACCTCAAACAACCAAGCTGAATACGAAGCCTTGATAGCAGGGTTAATGCTGGCTAGGGAAATGGGAGCAAAAGCTGTCAGATGCCGAAGTGATTCACAGCTGGTTACAAGACAAATCTCAGGAGAATACCAAACAAAAGAGCCTCAACTTACCAGGTATTTATGTAAAGTAAATCAGTTAGTTTCCAATTTTGAGAAATTTACTATTGAACACATTCCCAGAGAAGAAAATACTCGGGCCGATCTGCTGTCAAAATTGGCCAGCACGAAGAGGCCAGGCCAGCATAAGACAGTTATTCAGGAAACTCTCAATGAACTTAGTATTACGCTTGGAGAAGTGATGGCTAATGAACCAGCTGACCGAGAATGGATGACACCCATATGGGAATATTTATCCTCAAGTACTTTGCCCCCAGACCATGCAGAGGCCAGAAAAATCAGGCTTAGAGCAAGCCATTTTGCTATTATTTCTGGAGAGTTGTATAAAAGGGGATTCTCGATACCGATGTTAAAGTGTTTGACCAAAGCCCAGTCAAAATATGTAATGGAAGAGGTTCACAGAGGAATCTGAGGTTTTCACTGCGGGGGTAGATCAATGGCCTCCAAGGTAGTCCGAGCAGGGTACTATTGGCCTACCATCCGAGCAGATTGCATCGAGTGGATGAGACAATGTGATGAATGTCAAAGATTTGCCAATGTAAGTCGTACCCCACCCGAAGAAATTCACACATTAAACTCGCCTTGGCCCTTTGCTATGTGGGGGGTGGATATACTTGGACCATTCCCCATAGCCAAAGGTCAAGTCAAATTTCTCTTGGTAGCGGTGGACTACTTTACAAAATGGATTGAAGCAGAACCTTTGGCGAAAATTACTGCCGAGAAGGCACAAAAGTTTATGTGGAAAAACCTCATCTGCAGGCACGAAATTCCCTTCGCAATTGTCACAGATAATGGAAGGCAGTTTATAGACAAATCATTGCAAGAATTCTATGCCAATCTCGGTATTAAGCATCAAGTCACCTCGGTGGAACATCCCCAAACCAATGGACAAGCCGAGGCAGCCAACAAAGTCATTCTCGGCGAGCTGAAGAAGAGAGTGGGAAGAGCTAAAGGAGCTTGGGCTGAAGAATTGTCGAGTATTCTTTGGGCCTACCATTGCACGCCACAATCCACTACCCAAGAAACACCCTTCAGACTGACATACGAAACGGATGACATGATCCCAGTTGAGGTCGGTGAGCCGTCTCTTCGGCGGATGCAATATGAACAGAATGAGAATGAAAGCAACCTAAGGGTCGAACTTGACTTGGTAGAGGAGATCAGAGAAGAGGTTAAAATCAGAGAGGAAGCCTGCAAACGAAGAGCTACTCGGATGTATAATTCAAAGCTGAAACCAAGGAGTTTCGTGCGCGGAGACTTGGTGCTAAGAATGAAAGGAGAAGCCAGAAGAGATCATACGGAGGGCAAACCGGCAAAGAAATTGGGGAGGACCATTCTGAGTGGTAGAAAACTTAGGAAACGGAGCATACAGGTTGGAAGAATTGTCGGGGAAGCCTATCCCGAGAACTTGGAATGCTTCCCATTTAAAATTTTATTACAGTTGATGTATATAGTCAGGTGATGTACTCTTTTTCCTACCTCGGTATTTTATCCCAAAAAAGGGTTTTGACCGAGAAGGTTTTAACGGGGCACATCGCAAACTTTCTTTTCTATCCAATAAAGAATTTATTATGAACATTGGTCTATTTTCTTATTTTGCCGATGTATTTATTCTGCGAACATTAAATTATTTATGGCCAAGTTTGAGCCAAAAGGCCGAGTTCGATCCATTAAGTTGTTAATGGCCAAGTTTGAGCCTAAAGGCCGAGTACGAGCCATTAAATTATTTAAGGCCAAGTTTGAGCCAAAAGGCCGAGTTCGAGCCATTAAGTTGTTAAAGGCCAAGTTTGAGCCTAAAGGCCGAGTACGAGCCATTAAATTATTTAAGGCCAAGTTTGAGCCTAAAGACTGAGTACGAGCCATTAAATTATTTAAGGCCAAGTTTGAGCCTAAAGGCCGAGTTCGAGCCATTAAGTTGTTAAAGGCCAAGTTTGAGCCTACAAGCCGAGTTCGAGCTATTGAATTATTAAGGCCGAGTTCGAGCCTGGAAATTGTTAAGAGAAATCGAATACAAGCATCAATATAAAAAGAACAAAAGTTCGAATCTAAAGGCCAAATATGAGCCGTGATTTTACTAAGGAAACCGAAAGTGCTTGCTGAAATTGAAAATAAGGCCGAGCCGACCTCAAAATCCTCGAAACTGGAGCAAGACCGAGTGGCCAGAACATTCTGGGCCTAGGAGTAGGAACCCAGGTATTGCTAGTAGTCCCCCCACTCGGATGCCCCGATGGACAAAGTAATCATTTCCCCTCTGAGAAAGCTGGATGGTGAGGCACTCGGTCAGCTTCGGGAGAAGATGGGTGTTACCCTATTCTCCACTCCCGGAAACTGCTATTCTCCCAGCTAACATCCTTTCTAGAAAGAGATTACATCACGAAAGAGATTTTGGATCCCATCTCCCAATTACACCCTTTTTGGTAGCTTTAAAGATCGAAAAAGGATGTTAACTGGGAGAGAGGAACGTAAACCCCTAGCAATATTATGAAAAGAACTACTCGGGTCAAAAGGGGACGAACTTTGCTGGTCGAAAAGATGAAGAATGGAGAAGTGAAGCAAACAAACAATCCTATTTATAAGGGTGGAGATGCATTGGAAAGGGGAAATGTGCTCTGGGAAAAGGTTTATTGAAAAAATAAATCTCGAAACTCAGCAAAAAGCAGTAATTGCATGAGTCCACTGGGATTTCCAAGGCACATAACGTGTGAACACATATATAAAACGTGAATCATGCATTTCACATTTGACAACAACTATTCGTTTCAGATACGAATAACAAAAGATCTCAGCCTTGGTCGAAGTTTCTTTCAAACAGCCGAGCACGCAATACAAACAACGTCGGAATATAGAAATACTCCGGTCTCACTCAAAGTATTCGAAGAATATCTCGGCCGAACAAATGCTATAAAAGTAAGAGGAAGTCATCAAAATGCTGGAAGAGTTTTTCATTAGATTAACAAGGATTACAAGGGGAAAACCCATTACAGGGGTATGAAAAAAAATACAGTTACTCGTCCCTATGGCTATCTTCGGCGTCGATGTGATCCTCGGGAGAATCCCCCCCCCCCCCCCTCCACCTCTTCTTCCTCTTCGGGAATGATGAGAACAAGTTCCCCGTTTTGCACCTCCTTATTCACATCGGCACCCGAGATATCAATCCCCGGGGCAAGAATTTGAACTTGAGCGATGGCCTTAGCAAAACCAGCCCGATGCTCTTCAAGGATGCAATCGGTGGCCTCCTTCAAATCTTCCTGAATCTCCAGCTTGGCCTTAGTCTCGGCATTCAAGTCGACTTTAAGTTGTTCAATTACAATTCGAGCCTCCTTGAGCTCCTCTTCAGCACGAGCTTTATCCTCCTCAGCTGATTTTGCTTGGGAGTTCAACTCGAGTCGGCCGTTAAGCTCGGCGATGGTAGTACTCAGGAGATTATTGGCTTGGGCCAGCTCATCACGCTCCGCGGAGATCCGGGCAAAATCCCCCTTCAGCTTCTCAATTGAAGCAAACTCAGCCTCCAAGTGCTGAGACTTTCTCTCAGTCTCTGTCAATTCTCGGCTACAGAAACGGGCCAGAGCAGCAGCTCGGAGATAGTAGACTGAGAGGGCCTCTATACTCGACCGAGCCCCATGCTGCTTAATCAAGCGGAGATCGGCAGGCTTCGGGAAATTCGAGTCAAAAGAAGGGAATGGATTGAAGTCTTCGCCCCAGAGAGACGAGGTTCCTACTTTCAAGGAAGTGTTATACCACTTCACGTCATCAGAAGTAGGAAGTTGCTCCTCTCGCCCCGTAGTACCCGTCTTATGCGTGGTAGGACGTTGGGGACTCGAGCGAGGAGGGGAAGAATCTTCGGCGTCGACTACCATCTCTACCCTTTTTCTTTTGTGAGGGGCGGATGATGAAGCCCCCTTGGCAGTGGCCTTAGCAGCGGCCGAAGGAATTCTTTTCTTTTTCTTCTCAGTCGTTGAGGGACCCTCCTTCGCGGTAGATTTCAAAAGCTTAGAGAAGTCGAATTTCCCCATGATAACTGCCGGAAAGAAAAACTGTTAGTACGAGAACATATACATAAAAGATTTAAAAACTAAAAAGCCGAACACTTACTTTTAAAGTCGGCTCTCGGAGTGGATGAAAAGGGGAGTTTCAGAATACGTCCACAATGGAGAGGCCGAGGAAGTTTTTCTAAGATATCTATATCCCGTTTATCCTCGGCAGGAAGGGATTCGTATTCAAAACCAATGAATTTGGTAGGGGATGATTGCCAGTACAAAGGAAACCTGGCACATCCGTCTTCATCAAAAAAGAAGGAAAGGTGAGAGCCCGAGGGGCGAACTCGGAAGAAGCCGACTTTGAAGTCTTTATACGATGATGTGTATAAACTAATCAACCCTCTTCGGTTCAGCCCGTTAAGGGAAATCCACCCAGTTTTGTCACCAAATCTAGTTTGGTAAAAGTACAGAAATTTGGGAGTAGTGGGCTCTATCCCGATGTATTTACACAGAACTTGAAAGGCTTTTAAAGAAGCCCAACTGTTGGGATGAAGCTGAGTAGGTGCGACATTCATGGTTCTCAGAACGTCACACTCAAACTCAGTAAAAGAAGAGACACGTGCAGCTGAGAAAATAGTGTTTTATACATATATGTAAAAGGGGGCTCAGAAGGATGAGCCCTGAGGAAAACATACTCGGTACCCGAGCATGGATAACAAATAAACTCAGATTCGTCTCTGGATGCCGAGATAGTAATCTGGGACCGAAGACGAGCAATTGAATCTGAAGACTGATAGTTAGAAAAATAAACCCCAACTTCGCCCTTAACCCAGGTGTACCCAGGGAGGGTGATATCGAGAACAGGGTCTTTTGGGACCCTTGGGCGTTGTTTGCGAGCGGTGGCTTTGGAAATTTGGGGGGAGGGAGAACCAGACCTAGAAGGATCGGACCCAGAAGAACCAGACTCAGAAGAAGACGACCCGGAGGAGGACGGTCTTACCTGACCGACGTTTAGTTCCTGTGAAGGAACAGAAGTGGAAGGAGAACCCCCAATGGGGGAAACCTCGCGCTCCACCAGAGGTGACGTGTTCGACTCAGTGGACTCGGATGAACTCATGACCGGAACCCAGAAATAAACTTAGAAATATGAAAGAAGGAAGAAGGCTGGGCGTACCTGGAGAGCGAAAGGCAGAAAAACGATTGCAGAAACTTGAAAGACAGATATGAAGAGCGGAGGAAGGTAGTGGGCAAGGGGGAATAAGGTGGAGTTAGAGGAGATATTTATAGATGCTACGGTTGATGATGAGTTATGATCAACGGTCCGTATTCCTTCAAATAAAAACGGAAAAGGGGCACGACTTTTAACTTTCCCCCTCATTAAATGAGCGTGAAACTTTAGGGTTACTCACCCATAACGTGCAGCAGAAGATTGAAAGGAAATGATAACCTTCTCTGACATGAGGAAAATTCAGTTGAAATGACGGTTTGAAACACGGAAGAAAGAAAGTCCAGCAGCCGAAGCATAAGCTCGGTTTGATACTTGTCAGCTCTTTCGCTTATTTAAGCTCGGAGCTCGGGGGGCTTGTGTACTGACCGAAAATATAAGGCCGAGGACTTGTTAATAAACTGGACTAACCGAGCTTACTCTTATAAATGGGCCTTGACCCGAACTCCTCCAAAGTCGAGGACTCGTTAATACACTTATCAGCCGAGAATAAATACTCGGATCTATCCCATAATAGACCACCGGTGAAGACACCTCGGTCCCGTGCAATCCAGTCACAACTGACTGGGTCAAATATCTCGCTGGTCCAAATATCCCTCCGTATAACTCGGAGGGATATCCTTATCTTTATCTAGTTATGATAACAATACGATCCTATCAAATAGGATCTCAATAACAGTCCAACCCAAACTGTTATACCAAAACATCTCTATAAATAGGGGACCAACCCCCTCACTTAGAACTACGTTTGCTTTGATTCCCACTTGGATATGTAGGAGCAGAATTACAATTCTGTCAAGCTATTCCATAAACACTCCCAGAGAATTCCTCCGGACGAGTATCTCTCACTTGAGATATTTGGACGGAACAGTTTGTAATTGGCTGGTAGAGGAACCTCCATGATGGCGTCAGTGAAGGGATGTCTCGGCCTCCGCACGCCGGCCCTTTCATTAGGCCTATTTCCCTGATGTGAAAGTTCAGGGGCCTGCCTAGGAAATTCCTCCTCGCCTCTTCGGTCAACATGATGAGAAACACGGGGCTGTGGGATTCCTTCTTCTCTGCGCGTGTTTCTGGATCCTTCATTCTCAGCTGTCTGGCGCTCTCTCTCATGAGGAGAAGAGGCAGATCTTTCTCTGCTTTGTTCTCGGTCACGACGGCTGTTCTGCCGACGAATCTCTTCATTCTCCCTTCTCAGCATTGCCACTTGTGCGAGAAGTTCTTGAATAATGGGATTGTCGGTCGTCATCGCTGGGTTTATGGATCGCTCTCCATTATCCCCATTGTTGGCATTCTCCGGCCCCTCTCTCCTGCAGTTCCCGCTCTTTGTCCTCACCATTGTTTGTGGTATGGGAAAATTTTGCTTCGATTACCACAGACGGCGCCAATGTTCCGTCCAAATATCTCAAGTGAGAGATACTCGTCCAGAGGAATTCTCTGGGAGTGTTTATGGAATAGCTTGACATAATTGTAATTCTGCTCCTACGTATCCAAGTGGGAATCAAAGCAAACGTAGTTCTAAGTGAGGGGGTTGGTCCCCTATTTATAGAGATGTTTTGTATAACAGTTTGGGTTGGACTGTTATTGAGATCATATCTGATAGGATCGTATTGTTATCATAACTAGATAAAGATAAGGATATCCCTCCGAGTTATACGGAGGGATATTTGGACCAGCGAGATATTTGGCCCAGTCAGTTGTGACTGGATTGCACGGGCCCGAGGTGTCTTCACCGGTGGTCTATTATGGGATAGATCCGAGTATTTATTCTCGGATGATAAGTGTATTAACGAGTCATCGGCTTTGGAGGAGTTCGGGTCAAGGCCCATTTATAAAAGTAAGCTCGGTTAGTCCAGCTTATTAACAAGTCATCGGCCTTATATTTTCGGTCAGTACAGAAAGTAATACAAAAGTTTTTCCCATACAATTTATTAAGCTTCGACATCCAAAATGCGCTTCTGAGATTGCAAATAGACTTTCCAAACACACGCCAAATAGTATAATATAAATACAAACACTAACAAAAAAATCTTGTCATTTTGTTCAAAGATTGCTGGTTCGGTATGCATCATGGATGATTAGAAAAGAAGGTCATCCGAGATTCTTGTTGCTTTTTGCAATAAGTTTCCGGATGAATTTCTTTTATTTGCAAGGACCACATTTTTCGAGTAATTTTTTCAAATAACCCTTTTTTTTTAAATTATACACCAAAATAACCCCTTTTTAGATTAATTACTAAAATACACCTTTTTTTCTTAGTATGTTGAGAAGTCGACTTTATGGGTGTCGACTTCTCACTTTTATTTTTATTTTTTGTTTTAAATAATTTAATAGTTAAAAAAACCATTGGGAAGTTGGCATTGGGGAAGCCGACTTCCCACTTGAATTAAAAAAAAAGGCATCTAGGTGCTAAAGTTCAAAAGGAGGGCAATCATGTAGATAATATTTTTTAAGACTCGTTTGGTGGTCAGGATAGGATAGGGGTAGATAGGATAAGAAAACATGATAGGAGTAGGATATGATATAATCAGGATAAGCAGTTATCACATCTGACATTTGATGTCCACCAGATAACCATCTGGATAGCATTATAATTTTAGTATGAATTTTAAAATTTTCGTTTTTATTCTAAATGTTTTCATATTTTATTATATTTTAGTTTTTTTATAATTTTCATTTTTAAATTATATAAAAAGACAAAATTATCCTAATGATAAAATTATATATAGTATTTTAAATTTTTTAAATATTGTTTAACTAAAATTAGTTTTTTTTTATAATTTTAAATGTTCATTTTTAGTTTTTAATTTACATATAGTTAAATTATTATAATTTTTTTATTTTAAGTTTTTAAGAATAATATATATAATAAAATTAGCCTTGTGATAAAATAAGAATAATTTTTAAAAAAAATTAATATTTTTATTATTTTTATTATATCATATTTTATTATACCTTTTATTGATTACCAGTTATATTTTATTATTCTTTAATTATTTTATATGTAAAATATTTTTATATTTTATTATACTTTAAATCACTCTATCCCATCGTGTTGAGTTCTAATCCAGTCATCCCCTCAGTATATAATTTTAATTAGATAGACATTATAGGATGGGTGACAGGATTGATTTATCCTATCCTGCTGGCTCACCAAACAATAGTTTTAGATATTATATAATAGTTTATCCTATCATGTTTTTCTTATCCTTACCACCAAACGAGTCATTAAGGATTATTTTTTTATAAAAAAAACTCACGTTTAAAATGAACGAAAATGCTTATCTATTAAAACAAGTTGAGAATTGTACGATAATCCGGTACCATAGAAATTCATTTTAGATTAAATGCCCATTTTAGGCTTTATAATTCTTGAGATTTCATTTTTCGTCCTTAAAAAAAAATATGGAATAGTCTCCAAAAATGACAATATAGGGTCACTTTAGTCCCTCCAATATAGGTCAAATGGAATAGTTTAACGGAAACATGAGCACATTAAGTCATCAGTGCTATAACAACGTTTTCAAGACGAAGACTGATAAAATTACTAAAATGTCACTTTTTTATTATTTTTGAGAATTATTTGATGAGATTTTTTTTACCAACGAAAAGTGGTCCCTCCAAAATTATCACGAACTAAATGGGTGTTCAATCTTTGTTAGTTCGTTTTAGGAAGGGAAAATAAAATATATATATATATATATATATAAATGCTCCCAAAGGCACCTCACTGACAAGGATTAGGTGGAGACAACATAGCAGAGCGAGGGACAGATGATATGGAAGCTGCAAAGGCAACCGTGAAAGCTGTGGCGCTCATCATCGGAGACAACAACGTTAGAGGCTCTCTTCAGTTTCTCCAGCACCCCAATGGTTTCTCTCTCACTCTTCATCATAGTCTTTTATTTTACTTTTATTTTTTCTTAGAAGGCTCTCTGTGTGTCTCTGAGTTTGTTTATTCAACTAATCGTGTTCATCTCTTCCATTGTGATTTTGATTGTGATTGTTCAGGGACTACCCATGTAACAGGGAAGATTACAGGACTGTCCCCAGGCCTTCATGGGTTCCATATTCATGCCCTGGGTGACACCACCAATGGCTGCAACTCCACTGGTTTGCACTCTTCTTCTCTATATGAAATATATGTCATGCTTGTTGTGTGTTTGTTCACTTTGTCTTTCAATTCATTTTTGGGTTTTGATTTTGTTATTCAACCCAAGGTCCTCACTTTAATCCACTAAAGAAGGACCATGGAGCTCCTACAGATGCTGAGCGTCATGCTGGTGATTTGGGTAACATTGTTGCTGGCCCTGATGGTATTTGTTGCCTTCTTTTCAAGTAAACCCTTTTTTTTTTCTTCTAATTTTCTATATAAAGGTGATTTTTTTACATCATCCTAACAAAATAGATTATCTGAAATCACTTTTCAATAAATATACCCAAATAAAATAGATTCTAATTATGATCGATTATTAATATAATCTATTTTTCGCAGCTGTCTCAAGCACATTGAGTTGTCTCCTGGGAAATCTCTTAAAAAGTTTTCTGTTTTGCAGGAGTTGCCGAGGTTTCTATTAGAGATGGACAGGTAAAGACTAAAGAATTAAACTTTGGGTATTTTGTGGGGTTTACTTGACATCTCTCCTTGGTAATTTCTTACTCATCTGCAAAATAAATCAATCATATGTTCAAATGTGATGTGTTCTCCAATAATGAATTTTTTTTTTTTTTTTTGTATTGTATTCATTTGTTTGATATTTTATATTATTAACTTTGAATGTAATTTAATTGGGTCTAAAGTACTTTAGTTCCCCCTTCGGCCCTTTCTCACTTCCAATATGTAGATTCCGCTTAGTGGACTGCATTCCATACTTGGGAGGGCTGTTGTTGTGCATGCTGATCCTGATGATCTTGGAAGAGGTAAGAATAAGATTTTTAAATTTGGCCACAGAACGGACGGACATGTTACATATGATCTCCTCTTGTTTCTACTTTGCAATATTGCTTTTCTTCTCCCCTAGTCATATTGCTTTCATATTAAGTTCATTGATGTCATTTTTCTATGACTGTATATAAGCCATGTTGAGTGCCTTTTTTGCTTGATATGGAAAGGATAAATTGTGGATTACTTGTCCAGTTCAGGTTGATTCTGTTCCATTAAAAGCATGCCTTTATATTTTATATCTCTTGGCTTGACTGCATATTATTCGCTCTCATATCTGGTGCTCATTTTATAGTATTAAATCTTCTTTCCCGAAGGAAGTAGCAAGGCTTTTTATCTTGTAAGTTGTAACTCCCATGATGAGATTGTTAGGATCCAATTGCAAGGTATGGGACTTGAGTCCCACATCGGAAGTATGGGATTCCGGTGTGGGGTTTATATGGCCTTGGGCTCTCCAACTACAATAGCTAGCTTTTGTGATGTGGTTCTCCCAAGGTTCTTATCAATTGGTATCAGAGCCTTCCACCATGTCTCTCGGCTGCAAACGTGCGGCGCGGGTGGTGACGCCGGCATTGCAGTGTTCGCCCGGGACTAGCCAAAGGGCTAGTGCACATCCAGCCCGCGTGGGCGCCGGGGCTGCGGAGCGTGGTGGGATGTTAGGATCCAATTGCAAGGTATGGGACTTGAGTCCCACATCGGAAGTATGGGATTCCGGTGTGGGGTTTATATGGCCTTGGGCTCTCCAACTACAATAGCTAGCTTTTGTGGTGTGGTTCTCCCAAGGTTCGTATCAGAGATTAATCCAGCTCAAATTATTCTTTGGTCGCTTACTTATAAATATACATATGTTTGTTCTTGTGTCTAAACTTCGCATCTGAGTAGCTATGCAATCTTCAAATTATGCCCTTCTTTTGTATGTATGAACATGTGTGCTACAGCAAGGATATGTGACACATGTTATTCCAAGCAAAGTTTTCTCAGCCTTCTTCCTTGAGCTTCCAGAACTAACCATCTTGGAAATTCTATCGATGTATTTATAGAGATGATTGTCTATGTTTATAGGATGGTGGAAAATGATTGTGTGCAGTTGAATGTTTTCTCCCCCGAAAAAGTATTTCGCGTTTTTTATTCAGACAATAGAAATGTGAAGAAAATGCCCATTAACAATGATTCAGAAAGTTGTCACATATTTGAATATGAAGTAGCATAGGATTATATAATTCCAAAACATTTAAGAGGCTTCTGAGTTGTGACTTTTACAATGATGATAATTTACACGAATGAGATAATGGTGTCGTATGTGCTTCTATAGATCTAATGTTTAGGAATCACTGCGAAGATGTAATGATAGTCGAAGGCTGGACCTTTCTAAAGTGAAAACCAAAAGTTGAATTCCTATCTGGTTAGTGAACTGACAAGTGCTGCCTAAGATTTTTTCTTGATCCACTAGCCAAGAGCTGTGGATTTTTTTGTTAACGTACAAAAAAAGAGGAAGATGGATACAAGCAGGGATGGAATTATTAATATTCATCTGAAGTTACTTCTTGTCCTGCATGGAAATCACTGTATATCTGCATTTTAGGCGAAGAGGACCGAAGCCAAAGCTACCAACCAACTATTGCCCTTTAATTTTTCCATTTAAATTTACTTACCATGCAAGTGTAACCTTCAGATGAGTCTTTGTTCTTTCTTTCTTATTTTTTTTTTAAGATTACAAGCATTAGATAAATTGGAAAGTCCCCTTTCTCGACTCTAGTATTTTGATCTTACTGCTTTTGTTTGAGCTGATGGACTAGAGATCGGAGCTCTGCCTTCTTTCTGAGCTGCTTTGAATTTCAACAGTCCAAGATGAAAGTTCTATTCACCACTTGCCCTGGCATTGAGCCTTTATTTATAAAAGGCTAAATTATACTTTTGGTCTCTTATCTTTATTTTAGAATTCAATTTGGTCCCTTTTTTATTCTTGTTTCATTTTGGTCCCTTATCTTGTTGTTTATCATGAAACAGGTGGGCATGAACTAAGCAAGACTACTGGTAATGCAGGTGCAAGAGTAGCATGTGGTAATACTTCTGTTATGTGTTTTAGATTGTTATAGGATAGCAAATTTCTAATAATAAATTATTAGCTATTCCAGGAATTCGATCCATTGCATAAGTAATCAGTTAGTTGCAAAGTGCCCCCTTCATATGGATTTTTATAGCCAGTAATTTAGGTTAAGCTCAGTATGACAGGAAAGGTAGCATGCCACATATCATACGGTTCAGTTTGGTTAAATGCAGCCTGCTTATTCTTGCTTTGTATGTTGAAACCTGACAATTACTAATTGTTGATCAGGTATCATCGGCCTCCAGTCATCTGTTTAGGATAGTTTGCCTACAAATAATTGATATATTCACAGAAGGGGCATGGGATTGTCACTGGATTTCTTTATGAAATTACAATCATGCTGTAACTACTTTTATAGCTACTATAACTATAATGACAAGTTAAAAACCTCTACTAGCAATATTCCGTTAATTCTCTACTTTTTTGTTTCAGCCTGGCAATATTGGGACCGGTTTGCAATCTTTACGGTTTCCTATTTTTATTTTCTGTTTTTATTAATAATTGTAAGTTTGTCACCTTATTTTTCATTTTTTGTTGTTTCCTGTATTTAATCTTTGAAAATAAGAAACATATCGAAAACAAGATGACATTTTTATAATTATTAATGAAAACAGGAAAGAAAAATGGGAAATTATAAATGAAACAAGCGGGTCCTTGGTTTGCCTTTATGCAGGGTGAGGACTGAGGAATAGTTGCTTTGCATGTTATGTTTTGTACATATAAATGCAACAAAACATTATAATCAGTCCATGGTTCAACATTTCCGAAAGAATGGAAAATGCATGTTGATTTGATAGGTGTTCATGGCTTTGCCACAGCACATATTTGCAAAATGTTATAAACGGCTTATATATATTTGCCACTTAATTTTCTCGTATAATCTCTTCTCCATGAGAACTATATTTGTGTCACAACTTCACACCTACCAAAGAGAAGAAAAAGTACGACCATGTGTTTTTTCGTTCGTGAAGCAATATGTTAATAGAACAAAATTAGTTTTTTCTTGTGTAATTAATAAATTTTAAATATAGATTTCCATCTTTTTTTATCTATTCAATTTGTATTTGTTTTGGCTTAATTAAACTTTTGGTTCCCCTCTTATTGGTCGTGAGCAATTTTGGTTCGTGTGGTATTTTTTAGGACGCTTGGTTCCCCTGTTTTTCAATATTACAAATCCGATCATTTCGTCTAATGTTTGTCAATTTTTTCAATATTCAACAAAGATTAAAAAAACCTAGAGTCGACTCTCTCAACAAAGATTAAAAAAACCTACACGCGAAAGTCTTTTAATACATTTTGTTTAAAAAATCTAGAGCCGCCTTCAACCTTCTCTCTACTCCTCTTTTCCTTCTTCCTCATCCATCGGAAGGAGGTGGTTTTGTATCATTTCTTGGCTTGAAATCATCCCTCTACATCATTTTTTTAATTTTTCACTCCTTTTATCCAAATAAGTGGTTTTTTCATGTAGATCTAGTTTTTCTTTCATGTTTTTCCGTGTTTTCGTCGTCTGTGTGCGGTGGTTTTTTGTTCGTCGTCTTGTTGTGGCGTCGTTTGGCTTCCCGTCTTGTTGCGGTGTTCGTTTGGTTCAGATTGACAGATTAGCTTCGATCCATTACAGATTCAATCAAGACTTGGGTATCAACGTTACAGATCCGGAGGCATGGGTATTCCTATCACTTTGATTGTCACATTTGTAGGCATTTTGTCGTGTTATGCTATTAACCTAGGTGTTGTGAGTTTGTTCGTAGATTCATCATTTTCGATTTTTAGCAATGTTGAATTTGTGTTGTTTTCGATATATTTTACCAATTTGAATGAATTAATATATTTTTTAGTAAAAAAAAAACAAATATGAACCACTGCTTTAAACGTATAAGCATACAAAATCTCCGGTCTTGCTTCTTTCTCCTCTCCCTCTTTATTTCAACCATGATTCAATGATTGCTTTTTACCATTTATCTGTTTTGCCCCTCTTTTCAAGACCTTTTTTGGTTCCATAGGGTCCTTTAGCATAAAAGCTCAATCAAAGGTTCCATTTGCTTAAAACAGTGGTTTCTCTCTATTGATCATTGAAAAATTAACAGACATTAGACGGAAGAACTGAATTTATAACATTATAAAATAGGAATACTAAAAATGTCCTAAAAAGAATCATAAGAACCAAAATCGCACCTAATAGTAAAGGGATCAAGTACACTTGAGTATTTTTTTTTAAGGTAAGTGTGGCGCCCACAATTTAAGAATATATTTATATTTATATATTTTTCTATTAGTAATTCTAGGTTCTATTGCCTATAACGTGGGCTTAGTTCTAGAACCATCAATGAGTGGGAAACCTACGAATCCATTTGCAATTCCTCTGGAAATATTGTCTGGAGTGATATTTCTTTTCTGTACCAATTAAGTTATTGGGCTCTTAATGGCTTCGGTACCTATGGGATTATCAATAGCACCTTTTTGGAAAAAGTTAATAAATTCTGAAAACCATTTCGTTGATGGACTTAAATGTTTTTTGGTACCCTAAAAAAGGGAACCTTCCTTCTTCCCGACCAATTACGCTTAAGATGTAAAAGAACTTCTATAAAAACAGTGCATTTCAAGATGTAGCGGGAGAAGCGATTTCATAATTAGAGTTTATATAAGATGGCCTTTTTATTTTTCATTCTTATAGTTTTTCAATTATAAAAAGATGAATGCTAACGAGTGTCCTAAGAACCAAGAAAAAAAAATTCATGAAAAATAGATATATTTAATATTTAAAAATATGAAATATTTAGTTTTACAATAAAAACTTATATCCTAAAAAATATTTGAGAAGCAAAATGATGCTAATTTAATTGATTGGATAAATCCTTAAAGGTAAAGGTGGAGGACAAACACAACCTATTTAAGAGCATGTTTGAGAAAACTAGATTTTTTCCAATTCATCAGTTTTATCCCAAAAAGTTGTTTTCAAAATAATATAACATGTTGCTCAACATAGAGATACTACCCCAGTAGGGCTTACATGAATTGTTATTCATATTAATAGCCCCTAATAATACTTATCCATTTTCAAGGACTAAAGCTTTATGTCAAAATGCGCTATGAGAGTAATATGTCATCAGCATTAAAAAGCCATTATTTTTTCTCCTTCCGCGAGTAGAAAAGCACAAAGCAGGAGCAACTCTATTTACAAAAGGACCGAGACAACACTACAAAAAAATTAGAGCGGACCCCCAAGTAACCAAATGAAACCACTTAAAAAGCAGTCACAATGTTGCTGTCGTACATTGAATTCAAAATATAGAAACTAGCACTGAAACACCCAACACCATCCATCATTAGAATGTAGCCAATGATTAACTGGCTGAGTAAAAGCTAAGCCATAATAAAGAAGCTTATGTGGCGGCGAATTTGAAAATACTAGTTGTACGTTTAGCCTCTCAACCAAGTGTTCCTGTAAGATGAATTGTCTTTCAGAGAGGCATCATGGGGCTTGTACTCCATAACATAGCTATGAGGAAGCTTTAAGTGACGTTTAATTGAATCTCTCAGAGCCATTACAGCCTGCAATGACAAAGCATAAATATTATTAAAGACATGCATGAATGTACATTTGTGCATACAAAAACATACACACAGATAGAGTCAGTAATGATGCCAACCTGATGATCAGATGCATTGCGATTCCAGACACTCAATATATCCTCGTTGAAACGAATGCTTAATACTGCACCACATATGTTATCTCCATAATCCAATTGGTCACCCACTAAGGCAAGAACCTGCACTCAGCCATGTAATACGTTTACAAACTTCAAAATATATATCATGAAAATCAAATTGACCAGGCAAGAGATTCCAAATGTTAATTTGGCTGACTGTAACTTGCCATCATAAATAAACGTAGAACAAAGATATATTTGTCAGGGACAACAGCGCAACAAAGACTTTAGATCAACAAAATCAGGTGGAAGTATTTATGCAACCTAATAAAAAGCACATCTACTATTAAATTGTATTACATTTTGTTCATATGAATGTCTAAAGAATTAGAATTATTCACCCAGGCACATTTAAAGCCTTTTTCAACAGATGACATAATAAAAGCTATATCCCAGTAAGCAGGGAGAAGTTGTCCATTGTAAGGTCTATGATACAAGGGTAGAGTGCCTGCTATAGGGTAGTGGTATAAATACAAAGAGAGGGCACTTAGCATTCAGGAACCAAGTCACGTTGAATAATAAATGCAGAATTCGTTCCACTCCATGAATAACTAGAAAAGTCATTTACATTGATTGAGCTCTCATAGTCCTACTTCTCGATCATGAAAGAATATATCTTTTAAAATAAACAGGTGTCTACATGCAAATTGCTCGTTACCGAACAAAAAGTAATCAGAAATCTTCTTGACACGTGAAAATTGACTAACTCCATTTGCATCATTCTTTTTATAAATGCAGAAAATAGTTGTCATTAAAACAAATTTATAGAATTCCTGAATAGAATTACTCTCTGAATCCATTATTAACAATGCTTCCTGCTAAAATGACTCATTAATTAGCTCATGTTATATACAGAGTAGGTTTTCTTTTTATTTAGTGGAAAAAAAGGATCACAGTTTGCACCAGGTTAATGGAGGCCTAGCTTCTCAAAATTCTTGCACTGTAAGGACAATAGACCAAAAATATAGGGGCAACAAAACCAAGCCCACCATCACTGGTGTTTCTAACGCATTTGGAGGTGTGACTAATTCTGCATTGAGTCCAAAAGTTCATTGGTTGCTTTGATTTAATCACATCTTGCACATAGGGCTAAACTAAAATCTTTGACCAAAGAAAAATTAGAAGGCCTTAACAGTTTTAAGTTGTCTTCGAAATGTATATTACACAATGAATAATAGAAAAAAAACTACTTAGATCAGCCTTTTTGGTACTGATAGGAACAATTTCCTATCTAAAATATAGAATTGTAATTCAAACCCAAATATGAAAGGAAGACTACTGTATTGATTAGAATTGAAAGAGGATTACAAAGCATAAGGGGAAAGGGGGAAGAAATACATGAAATATAAAAGCAAAACTGCTCCCAGCAATGGAGGAATACTCCAAGCCCAAGCTCTAAAGCTTACAATTCATAAATGAAGACAGATACCCCCCATACGTAAACTACCTTCCCTTTTATTATCATTACATATCTTCTCTCTCTAACTAACTCACTTACATCATGCCTCCTATAACCACTCACACTACTTATTCACATTAAGTTTAGGCCTAGTCCCTCCCCCAAATAGAGAATAAGCCCATATAATTGGAATTGAGTTTGTTTATCCAACTATCAAGATCAGGAACCTATCAGGTAAACGATTTTTTTGTGGTCAAATCAGAAATTGGTTAAATTAGCACTCATGATATCACAAATCTTCCATACAATAAATGTAGGCCCTGGTGATCCAAGTTCACACTAGTCTACCACAATTCAACCTGCAAATCTGGTAGAACTATATAAATTCATTTTTTCACTTACAAAAACATGTCTTTTTCATTTTAATTATCCATTTTTCCCCAAAAAAAAATGCTTACAGAGGCTTCTAAAAGCTTTTTTCTCACCCCAAATTTCATGACAGATCTGCTAAGCTGAAAGCTTGTCAGCCTCAGATAAATGCACTGGGAACAACCGTGTCAAACATAGAAATTATGCATTACAAACAAATGCCGAAATTGAGAGACGAACGTCTGAAATATAAATTGGAATCTTAAAAAGGTTCTTGTCTTCAGTTTCAGGAATGGTTAAAATCAACACACACACACACAAACACACATATAAATCCCATGGTAGATTTAGATTTTAACAACCAAGATTTACCCACTAGGTTGAACCAGCTACATGCATCAATCCAAGTCATTGAGATCTATTAAAAACCTAATTCCCAGTAAAATTATTAAGTCCAAGTTCAAATTTAAATCAATAAACAAACAAATTGCAGTGTTTAACACTATCCATACAGAAATCATGGCAGAAATTTTATCAAAGAGACAGAGTAAGCCTCAGAAGAAAATATTTGCACTTACCAGGTCCTCCCAAAAACGACCTGAGACTACCTTTTTGAATCGTATAATCCATTTACCACCACTGCAGTTAGCAGAGTCCTTTAAAAAAAGTCAGTCAGTGTGTCATTGCATATTAAAAGACATCTAAAGGACACCCCTCCCCTTTCACCGTCCAAAACAAAACAACCGATAAACTCTCAATCAACAAGAAAATGAAGATTCAGCTAAGGCTTATAAGTATCTACCTCCCATAAAGGACGAATTCCTTCCTTAAAAAGGTGCAAATCTGTTGGACTAGGCAGAGAAGAAGGACGAGCAAGATGGCAGTAGCAGACCCAAAATCCTTCAACCTATTAATATGAACAATCGCCAAAGGAAGATATTTTACAATTTTACAATTAAGTATGAATTTGCATTCAACTACATCCCTCAATATATCAAAAATCTTACCGTACTGAAATCAACAATTTTCTTTATGTTGTCCTCATATGATGTTTGATTTCGTACTCCAGGTGTTCGCCGTGTGTACCAAAACACAAATTTGTGCTGCTCAAAGAAAGTACCAATGGAAAATAACCAAAATGTCAAATTGCACCAAAGCCATTAGGAGGAGAGAGAGATAGAGATAAACATAGACCATCAATTCAAAATCAACAAGAATGGATTAAAATTAAGGAACAAGCCCAAGAAACAGTTAATTTTCGCAAAAAGTAACATAGTTAGATGAAAATAGAGTCGGGCACATATTGATGCTAAAGTCCATTTCATTCAATTCGGTTATGCTCTCAAATAAGTGAATAACCCCTAAACTCAAAAAAAAAAAAAAAAAAAGTTTAAAATTAAATAAAAATCCGCCAAAATTTGAATGAATAAATAAAATTGAAAAATGGGATTTGGTTGCGAAGAATTGGAAGTAAAGAGAGAAAACATGGAAATGGGATACACGAACCTTAAGAGGGTGAAGACCAGCTTTGAGGTCACGAGCTTGTCGCTCTTCTACTTCTTTGTTAGTGTTATTGTTAGCATCATGAGCAGAAGAATCTAGGGTTTTCTGGGTATTGTCGGAGTTGTTGTTGTTGTTCTCAAATTCCTTCTTCTCCGCTATCAAATCCATTTAGCAAGTTCCTAAAACCCTAATCCCCTTTTTTCCTTTACGTGTTTAGTGTTGAGGTTTTCAGATCAGAAAGAGAGAGTTTGCTTCGATTGAGGACCAAGTTTTGTTTTGCTATTTATTTTTATTTTTTTTCATTGCTATGTCGGTTCGGGTCCGGTTCAGACCATTGTAGCCCAATATTTTTATAATGGAACCGGTCCGTGAAAATCCTGGTTCCCAGTTTATTAACTTAACTCGGCTGTGACCAATAGTGGTTGTGTTGATGATAATTAAATAGTTTAATTTTGATATAATTTAGATTATCAACGAATTACAAATTATCTTTTTTTTATAAGAAATGGAAATTTATTAAATCAAAGCATTATTAGGGGACCTTGAACCCCTGATATCATCCTGTAACAAAAGGAATAACAGAGGATAAGGACTCTATACAATAGACAAAGAGAAAGGACCAGAATGATCTTTATGAGCTCACCTATTTGCTAACCTAAAAATGTGATGAATTCCTCCCTACCAATCTCTTTTATGGATAGGAGATTTGATATCATTAAGCAAAAACTGGAGAGCATGGTTCTTAACATGCTCTCTTTGAATTATATCAACAAGCACCTTGGAGTCAAACTCCACAAACAAACTTTTATGTAACACCCCGATTTCTTTTGTTTTCTTTATCAATAAACAAAAATTTGTTTATATTTTTGTCTGAGACCTAAAAAATGATTTTGGTTGAAACAAAATCATATTGAGACTCGGCTTCATGGCGAAAGCCTGTGGTTAAATTTTGGGTTGTAAATTCAGACGAAACCTGGTCTGCGTTTTCACTGACAGTAAGATTTTACTGACCAAAAAACCTAATTTTGACCCGATAACGAAACATAATTCTTCTTATCACTTTTTAAGTGATATGGGCCTTTTCAAAATTTTCGCTCCGACCCACCCACCCACCCACATTCACACTGACACATTTGTTCATCAACTCATAAGAACAACTAAAGAAAACCAAAGAAAAACCTAAGTTCTTAAGTGTTTTACTTGAAAATTGGATCAATCTCTTCATCTCTTCTCCATCTTCAAGAGGTGACTGCTCTTCCTCTACGATCATGTGCTTTCCTATTTTATTTCTTTCCATTGAATCATTGTCCAAAACCCATATTCTTCAACTTTCATGCATGTCTTCAAAAAATTGTAGGAAATCATAGGATGCTTATTTTTGAGGTGTGACAATTTCCTATACATCTCTACTACCCTAGGATGAGGTGTGACAATTTCCTATACATCTCTACTACCCTAGGATCATGGATCCAAGGGTATATAAAATTTTGAAACCCCTAGCCCATTTAACAAGTGTTGGCCGAATCTTACCCAAAAATGGGTTAGATGATTTTGCTTCATTTTCAACTTATGGCAATTTTCCCTAGCACTACACTACTCTAAGGTCATGGATCTAAGAGTATGTGAAATTTTGAAACCTCTAGCCTATTTTTATAGCTTGGGCCGAATCCATACCCTTAGGGACTTGTAGTTTTTTTTACAAAGTTTAACTTATTATGTGTTGTTTTGTGAAGGGTTGTGTTAGTAGTTGTTGGTTGGAGTCTTGTGAAGGAAGCTGAGAACTACGAGACCACTTTCGGAAGAAAAATCCATACTTTGAGGTAAGCTGAGCTTACCTGAGGAGCTTCGATAACTATGTGTATTATTGATTGGTGTGTCTGTAAGGATTCGTAGAAGGTTGTGGTGTTTGTTTTAAATTATTGCGTAATATTTTGTGATGCATGATTTATCTATGAAATCATGCTATAAATTGCGATGTATGAATTTCCTATTGATTGTGAAAGCATGTGATAAACTGTGCTGTATGAAATGTCTCATTGATTATGTTATTGGCTGGAAGCCTGACATCGGTCAGTGCTTATTGGAAATTAAGGATAAAACGTTAAGAAAGTTTAAGGAAAACTTTATGTTCTTGAAAATTAAGGGATTTAATTTCAAGGTAAAAATAATAATATCTTAATGAGTTTTAACGAAAGAATAAGTTAACGAGTGACATCGAGGATGTAACCGTGAAAAAAATCACTTTGGCACTTTTTTCGAAAACGACGGGAAAAATGGAAATAAATATTAATTTTAAGAAAATGATTTTAAAAATTGTTTTAAGGTTGATAATATGAAAAAATTTCGAGAAAGAAGGGTTTTTGCTTGCCTTATGACAATAAGAGGAAAAACAATCTTTTTACGTGAGAAAAATAAATATATGGGTTAGAAATGATCTTCAAAGGGTTAATGGATTTTTAGAAATAAAAATAAAAGAATTTGAGGAAAAATGACTTTCGTTACATTTTAAAACGAATTTCAACAGAAAATGGTTTTTTGGAAAATAATTTAAGAACAGCGGAAACTTTCCGACAAACTTGGATAAGTTTTCGGAGTTTTGTTTTGGTATTTGTGTTTCATCGAACGAAAACTCTTTTGGGAAAATAAAGAAAAGGATAAGGACTTAGATTGCCGAGACATCGGACTAGTGATCCTGTTGGAGGAAATAAAGGAAATGATAAGGACCTAGATTGCCGAGACGTCGGGCTAGTGTTCCTAAGAGGAAATTTTACTTTGGAGGTGAAAGGAATTGTAATACCTGAGAAAAGGTAGTTGGGAGCTTTAAGCCTCGACAAAGAAAAAATGAACGAAAAAGAACAGTCACGATAATAACGGGTTTTACATGCATAGTCTGGCAGATGTGCCATTTTGGGCAGACGTGCCTTATGAATCGAGTTACAATTTCACAAAGGGTGAATTGGGTAAATTGGTTAGTTACGGACCAAAGATAAATTCTAGGGTCTTTGGGTATTAGAGACATTTGGGCTTCGAAAATCCAGCGAATGCTTGGGGCTTTGCAACCTCGGGTCATGGAATTCGGTTACCCAGCACGAATGTACTTAATAGGGAACTATTCCAATATTATTTTATGTGCTCCATCGTGGTACCCTTGAACAATTGGAGTCGGACCTAAATTTAGAGGCCGACCTCATGACACAATTGTGTTAAGGGGTATCGCAGCCTAATCATTGCTCGAAGGAAGGAATTTAGGATCTCCGAAGAATAAAGGTCAAGATTCAAAGGAGGGATATTAAAGTGCCATGCATTTTTGTAAAATCGCGATTTGACTGTCTCGTATGAATCCCACTGGTTGGAAATATTTACTGTATATATATATATATGATCTTTTGTTTGGGTGTCGCGCATATAGTTATCATGATGAATCTCATTATCGGTATCTCACCCTTGCTCTATTTATTTAATGTTGGGTTTCTACTATGCCTCTCTCTCTCTCTCTCTATATATATATATATATATATATATATATATATATATATATATATATTCGTGTACAGATGAACCACACGGGTCCGCTGTCATATCCAAGGATACGTTTCCTGCAGTTTAACGATGCTGAGGATGGGAGCGTGTGGGCAATTAACCCGGGCGCCTGCAGCGCTACGTACACCGGGCCGATATGCACCACTATGGGTTCATTAGCGACGGAGCCACAAACCCGTACTCACAGCTTTGAGACAGTCGAGGTACCACTTCCCCCGATGTGGCTACTGCTGGGGAGTTTGGTGGAGGTGGGAGACTTAGTACATCAGCAGTCGCTGATCCAGGTCTTGCATGAGGCAGCACCAGTGTCACCTCCAGTGCCGATCATCCTAGTCCCAGAGGTTGACGAGGGGATTGAGGAGGATCCCATCGAGGATGAGGAGGATCCCATCGAGGACGAGGATGAGGTACCAGAGTATCATCCCCTCGCCGGCGGCATACATGGCGTAGTTCCAGAGGTTGGAGTTGAGGTGGATGTACCTTCGCCCGACACTCCTGCGGGCGGGGAGGACCATGGTGGTCTTCCCAATGGCTTTCTTTAGGTACGACCAGCAATAAGACTTGTTTTGGGTTTACATTTTGGGGAGTAGTGGTATGTTGACAGTCTGTATATTTTGGCTATTGAGAACCGTCTTTTTGAGTCGTGGTTCCAGACTACTACTACTTATAGTTTTGCTTATTTTTACTTTATGTTATGACTTTGGTTAATGACCTATAAGTATAAAGGTCCTTATGTAAAAAGTGATGATGCATATATGTGTATACGGTTATCAGTTATCAATGTTTGTTTTGTATCGATCGAGGAAAGGAAAACAAATTTACAACTAATTTCAAGTAAGTTAAGAAATAGAGAAAATTTTATTTTTCTGAAAGCAACCAGCGTAATTATTTTCAATCTTTTTGTTTCAACATGTAGTGCCAAGGGGGTGTTACATTTTACATCCTCAAGTCACGAGCAAGCCTAAGACCAGAAAGGAGACCCCGCATTTACACCCAAAGAACATTGTTAGAAGTGAACTTGCTGAAGAAATCCTTAATGAAGGAACCATTGTCATCTCTGAGAAGTCCTCCACAAGCTGGGTTGCGGTTCCCATTGACATACGAACCATCAACATTCAATTTGAAAGTACCTTGCGGCGGCGCCGACCAGGACATCCCCACAAACTTCAATCGAAACTCTCCAGGGGGCATAGGGTGCAAGATGGTGTTCTCAATTAAGTGAACCTGAATATTAATAAAAGCCCACGAATCATCTCCCATTTGAGAGACTGATAATCTGCTGGCTTATCATATTTTATCTATTATTTTAGAGTGGATTTAATCAATTAAGTTGAGTTGAATACCTGATTTAGCCCAAATTAGACTTTGTTTTCCTATTTTTGTTATTTTAGAGTCAATGTGTGTATTTAATTGATTTAATTAGATTTTAGATGATTTTCTCAAGATTTTCTTTTTTTTATTTTTAGGAAAGGACAGAGAAGAAGGATATCAATTAAATTGAAGATTGCCAAGTAAATTGCGGGGGGCCACATGATGGATTTGAAGTCCAAATCAAAGTGGATTTAAATTATTTTGATTAAAAGATAATTCAATTGGAAATGAAATAAAAGATGGGATCCAAATCAATTTGAATTTGGATAATAATTGCATATCACAACAATAAAGGATCTGATAAGAACTGGCAATTGAATTGCTCCAGGGAGGAGAATATAGTTACTATCAATTAAGTTAAGTGATTTGAATGGAATATCTTGCCATTAAGAATTTGCTTTGTCAATTGAAGCTTGGTCAACATGAATCCAATGTGCTATGGGCCCACATGATCAATTCGTGATTGCAACCATCAAATAATAAGTTCAATTGGAAATTGGAGAAGAACTACTCCCTGGACTTGGGCAGCAACATTAAGCTTTTTTGCCAAGGGTCCCACATACATCAAGCTTGTTTACAAATTGAAAGATGGTAAATTGATTTTTTTGATATGAAGCAAAGTTGGCTAGCAAGTCCAGCAATGTGAATTAAATGCACAAGGGACCCACATGTGAAATCTAAAAGATACAGATCGAGTAATCAATGATTGAAATCTCCAATTAATTGCTATATGGATAATGAGCTCAAGCGTAAAAATAAAAGGGTTGATAACTATATAAGTGCAAGCCTAGCAGCGCCTTTTGGGGAGTTGCATAGGGGGGAGAGGGCAGCAGCGCCTTAGAGGAACAACACAGTATCGAGGAGAGCACCGCCTAGGCCATAGAGTGGAATTTTCAATGGAGTTTTCTTTTCTTCTTCTTGTTATTTCTTTTATGATTGAGTAGTTGTTTTGTTTTTAGGATTGGGCAATGCCCTTTGACATTATTATGATGAATATTTGATTTTTCCCTTTTGTTAATGTTTGATTCATTGATTTGGTTCTTATTGTGCTTTATCCATGTGAATTGATTGATCACCTTTTGCATGTCTTAGATATTCTAGGAATGAACTTAAGAAATGAACATAGGTATTGCATCCATAGGAATTGAACTTAGGACTTAAATCACGAGAATTAGAAGCGGTCCTTCGAGGATACCATTGAATTATCATAAATCGTAATGGGTTCAATTTAAATGCAATTATCACGAGAGTAGGAGTTGGTTTAATTGAGCACGGTTCTTGTATCTCGAGAGGGAACATTAACTAAGTTAGGATGATTCACCTTCAATTAAGTTAAATATTAATAAAGGGGTAGTCAATTAGATTTCATAAATTGTCATTATGGTAGCCTCAATCCTAGAAATCTCTTCTCATATTTTTTTTAAAAAATATTTAATTTTGATTTCTTTTATTGTTTCTTTTATTTTCTTGAAATTTATTCACACTTATTTCTTAGTCTAAAATAGTTGTTTAATTTGTGAAGTGGTACTTGGTTTCCCAATCTTAAGTTCGATACTCGGTAATTTACTTGTCGTTTTAATTATTACTTGCTTCGATCCGGTACACTTGCCGGAACCTATAAGAGATATGAGAGAAAACCAATGAATTTCTATCTCACCATAGAGCCCACACAGCCACCCCAAACAAGATTGACCAGCTCCATGATGATACTCCGATATCAGAACTATCAAGGTTCCAATTCAACCAAGC
Source organism: Sophora flavescens (assembly GCA_030762895.1). Classification (NCBI taxonomy): domain Eukaryota; kingdom Viridiplantae; phylum Streptophyta; class Magnoliopsida; order Fabales; family Fabaceae; genus Sophora; species Sophora flavescens. Next base: position 63,172,694 of record CM061062.1, on the reverse strand, counting down.
ATGAAGGCCAAGACTGAAGAATTTACTCCAATGCGATGGATTGATGAACTTCGACCAAAAATTGTGGACATCTTCGCAGTCTCTTAACATGTGCATCACCGATTCAAGACAAGAATTACATCTAAGGAACATCTTATCTTGAGACATTCCTCCGTGCTTCCTTTCCTCATTGGTCAGCAACTTACCATGGGCAAGTTTCCAAAGAGTAGATCTCATTCTAACAGGTTCTTGCCACTTCCAAACTAACTGGAATAGGGGAATATGAGGCGGATCTTGTTGATTGCTTATAACTGAGTAGACTGACTTAATATAAAATTGGCCATTAGGGGAGGCGTTCCAGGAAGGGAAATCAACTTGGCAATGTGAAGGAACTTTCACATTTGCAATCGCATTACGAACATTATCAGGAAGAAGACTGTTCAAAATATCCCATCTCCATCCATTATTAATTGCATAGAAGGAGACATGGAAGTCTAGTTCCCGCTGAGGGATTAAAGAAGGGAATTGGTCTTCAAGTCTAACAATCTCCGGAATCCAGCACTCTCTCCAGAATCTAGAATTGTTGCATCTCTAATAAACCGAGATAAGTTTCTCTCAACTATACTCCAATTCTGAACTATTGCCCTCCATATATTAGATGCATTATTCTTATTGGCAACAGTAGGAATTCCATATGGACCACAATTATACTTTGTTTTCATGATTTGAACCAATAGTTTTTATGGATTATTGATCAATTGCCAAGCTAACTTAGCCATGTAAGCCTTATTTAGATCTGAGAATTTCCTAAACCCCAATCCCCCTTGATCTTTAGTTTGACAAATCTTATCCCAATAGATAAGATGACACTTTCTCTGAGTTTCATTGCTGCCCCATAAGAAATTCCTGAAAATAGATTCAGCAACATTGAAAACATTCATGGCTTAAGAGATCCGTAGTATCCTCTCTAATATTCCTAGAAAATATAACATTAGACTTATTCATACTTACCTTTTGTCCAGATTTAAGACAAAACTCATCTAGCACACTTCTAATAATATAAACTTGAATACTAGTGGCTTCAGCAAATAAAACAATGTCATCTACAAAACAAATATGAGAAAGATTGGGCTAGTGCCTCTACCAAAAGTAAGAGGCTTCCAAAGGCCGTCCTCAACCATATCCTTAATAATCCTATGCCCCAACCTTTCAAGAGCTAAAACAAAGAGATATGGGGACAAAGGGTCTGTTGATTTCTATGTTTTGCTGTGTATCTTATATTCAAAAAGTGGAATCCATAGCCTGCCTGCCTTTTGAAGTGAAGCAAAAATGAATCAAAACGGCTGCCTTTTGAAGTGATTTTTCGAATTTAAAATACCATTTTCCAGGATGGACATCAGCACACATATGCAAAGTAACGGTACACATCCGCAACTTAACAGATGGTGCAAAATGGAAACTAGAGGAGGGACTAACGTGTCTCTAGTTTGTCATTGCAAGGGACTATTTGATGGTTTTTTTTTCATAGGGACTAAATGTGTACCCTCATTTTTTTTGTCGGGGGACAAATTTGGGCATTTACTCTAAACAAAATCTCATTAATACATGTATTTTACAGATTTGCCCTAGTCACTACCTCCCTCTTAAATATAAAGATTTTAATGTATTATTGATATAAATGTTATTTACATTATCTAATTATAACTATCACATTACTAATCATTCTTATATCCAATTATAACTATCACATTATTAAAATATTTAATTCTTAAAAATAGTATGAACTGTCGGTGTAAAAAATTTTACACTAACATCCACTAATATTTTGACATATGTGTTTATAATTTAATAACTATGAGAGAAACAAAAATAAAATAAAATTATGAAAATATTATTGAACATCGGTGTATAAAAATTAAACTCATAATAATATATAATTAATTAATGGAATAAAACAGTTTCAACTTCTAAAAAAACATTTTAAACTTACATTACATCAAAATTAAACACTAAAGTTCTACAGACATAAGGAAGTTATGTGTTAAAATTCGTGTATCAAACATGAAATAGGCCCCCCTATCTGTTAGTTCAAATGATGAGGAATTTGGCCTCTTTTAAGTAAGGCCCTGTACACCTAAAATATATATTTAAAAAGGTTAAATCTCAAATATACATTAATCAAATCTAAGACCTTGCTCAAGATAAATTAAATCCTTAAATTGTTTAATATTAGTATATGGACCCGTGCCATGCAGGAGTTTTTTTTTTTACATTAAAAAATAAAAACATGTAATTGTTGATTTTATTTTTTTGTTTAAATCATTTGTGGAAAATTATATACCAATTATTTTTTTAAAATATTTTGTTTGAACGATCACTGTAACACTTCAAGATTCACCTTTATGTTTATACGTGTTAGTTTTGGCTTATATATATTTGATATGTTTGATATTTATATATATATGTGTATATATTATTGCATATGATAATATGTATATTAATATATGATTATTTGCATTAATATGAGATTGTGTCTCTTAATGTTTGATTTTATATGTTAATATATGATATGTGATTTTATTAATAATAAGCGATTAAAAATGATATGATAAGATATCGTGTGGTTTAGTATTTAAATAGAGATAGTGTTATTCTTAGATTTTATCACCTCAACCAATCAGATTTGAGTCCTTATCAATATAGGATCATCCTGTTTTTGTTTATATCTTAAGATCTTATCATAATCTCCTAAGGATCCTATCTAGGAATAACTACCAAATATGTCGCTAAACTTCCATCGAACTTCTGACTATCTTAGAGTCTGCTTTAGGATTCGATCATTAGACATTAATTTGTAGATATTTCTGAGCTTTCTAACGACACCAAGAACGCCTCAATCGGAAACTTGTAGCTAAAGTTATGGTCAAAATACCGAACTGTATACAGTTTGGACTGAAATAGGAACCGGTTATGACCCAAACTCATATATATACCATTAGACTCGACTTAAACCTAGTTTACATGACCCCAACACTCAGAAAATTGCATCCCTCCTTCTTCTTTGAATCCTTATGGTTTTTCTCCCTAAAACTCTCTCTAGGGAATCCGTTATTGCACCGTTCTTCACTGCTTCTTGATAGGAGAACATCGCTACGAATAGGGGTTCGTTGTGCTTGATGTTTGGGACTTTAGAAAAGGTAAAATTCGTGCACCTTGTCCCTTGTGATCTTTCTTTCAAGTTCTTGATCTTTTCCTTTTAATTTCTTGATCTTAGAGTTGAACCAAAGTGTCTCTTTGTCGTTCTTGAGGTTGTAGACAAGCACTGGTGAGACAGGACCTGATGGAGTTCGAATCCGCAAGTGTACGGTTTCGTCGTCAAGTAATAAAAAGATCGATCCCACAGAGACCGTGATCTCAAATAACCATTAATTATTAAATCAATTAAACAGGACTATAAAAAGATAAATATTTGGAAAAGATTTAGTTTTTGAATCAAGTAGCAAATCAAATTTAAAGTTGCAATTAAAACGAAATCAAGAAAAAAATAGGAAAGTAGATCAAATATGAGATTTCAAAATATCAAAAGGGATTCCTAGGAATTGGGTTACCAACAAGACTGTTCATGTTACTAAATTGATTACCCCTTGTTAATTATCAAAATTTGCTTTGAAGGTGAATTTATCCTAAATAAGTTAATGTTCCCTCTCGGGATACAAGAACCGTGCCCAATTAAACCAATCCCTACTCTCGTGGTAATTGAATTTAAATCGAACCCTTTAAGCTTTGTGACAATTCAGTGAACCCTCGAAGGACCTCTTCTAACTCTCGTGATTTAAGTCCTAAGTTCAATCCCTATAGATCCAATACCTACGTTTACCGCTAGGTTCCTCCTTAGAGTATCTATGACATTCAAATAAGTGCGCACCAGATTCACAAGTAATTCATGCAATAGGAATCAAATCGAAAACAAAATTGAAATTAACAAGAAGTAAAACGTCAATTCATAACACAAAACAAATCTTGGGCATAGCCCCAATTCCTAGAAATAAAAATACTACTCAAGCATTGTCATGTTCATAGCAAGCTTGATTAACAAAAGCATAAAAGAAAACCTAAGAGAAGAGAAGAAATTGAGAAGAAGAGAAATCCTAGTTTTTGCCTAAGGTAGCAGCCCAAGGGTTCCCTATTTTCGAGCTTCTAGGTCCTATTTATAATGTAGGGTAACTTGCATCCCAAGAAATTACAAAATCAGATCAAATCAGCTTTTAAAATTCCAGATATTGCGTGTCACGGCCGTGATGGCTGTCACGGCCAGGCCGTGACAGATTTTGTCTTGGAAAACTTGGCACTGATGGCTTGTCACGGCCGTGATGGCCATCACGGCCTAGCCGTGACAGGTTCTGACTTTTTCGTTCTTTTCTTTTCAGCCTTGCTCAATCATGACCATGATGGCTGTCACGGCTAGGTCGTGATGGCCTCTGTTTGATTCATTTTTCTTACTTTTCAAGCTCCGTCTTCATGCAAGCTCCAACATAAATGATCCTGAGCATTTTAATCCTCAATTCCTGCACAACAACACCACAAAACCGCCTTACCCGTTCCAAGGTAAAAACTAACAAAAATCAAATTAAAAATGCCTAAACTACATGAAAATGCATGCAATATGATAAAGAAATATGAGGTGAAATCATACTCATCAGGACCCAAGTGGATCTTCTTTCTCTTTTTTGAATCGTGATCTATATTCCAGGTATGGGGAGAATGGTAGTGTATTTATAGACTTGGGGTTAGTGTAAAGTAAAGGGGTTCCCATAACCTCATGTTGTTTTATGTGTATGAATGAATAACATGTTAAATTGTATTGTTTGGTGATGGTATGTTCTTGGCTATTTTGGTATGTTATTTGTATGTGTTCCATGTTCATGACATGTTGTTAATATTTATCTTGGTTGCCTTGATATGAACATGATAGTATGATGATTGTCGTTGTTATTACGATGTTGGATGTTGATGTTATGTTGGTTGTATAGTTGATACTATGACTGTAGAGTTGATGGTTAAAATGTTAAAAACCTTAATTGGTTAAATTAGGTTCTAAAATGAGTTAGAGATTAATAGGTTTAAACACCCTAAAAATTGGTTAAGGAACCGTGTTGAGACTCTGCCCAGAACAGTATTGTCGTGCATTGAGCACAGCCGTGCTGAACAGGGAGCACGCCCTTGCTCCCAGTTTGAATTCTGGAAAATGGCCGCGTAGTAAGCACGACCGTGCAGCAGAGGAGCACGCCCGTGTAGCTGAGCACGACCGTGCTAAAAAAGGAAGCACGCCCGTGCTCTACTTAAGTGGCAGCACGCCCGTGCTGAGGTTAAGCACGACCGTGCTCACCCTTCTGGACAAAATTTGAGATTAAGGACTTAAACAGGGGTTTTAACCCCAATCTTCCCCAGCGACAAATGATGACTTAGTTAATTAATGATGAAGACTAGATAACTTAATTAAATATTAATTAAGATGGTTAAGTCGGTAGCCGTTGGGTTACCGTAAGTTGTTTGAGCTGTACCTTGGTGCCTTATGGCCAAGAGGGCCTTGACTCCGCAGTTTGGGTCTAAGGTATTATTGATGTTGTACCTTAGGGTCCGAGAGTTTGTCCCGGAGGGGGGGTGGACTTGACTCCACGGTTTGGGTCTAAGGTGTTGCAGTCAATTCTACTGCGGTAGATTCCGCTGGTTAAAGGTGTTGCGGTATATTCCGCTGATGTCTTCGGTTGATTCAGTTGGAGTTATGGAGGTGATGGTTGTTCGTGGTCATTGTGTTGCATACGCATTGCATCAGAGTTGTTGTTGTTATTGAGGGATGTTCGACAAAGGGAAGGTCGTCCTAGATCGAGTACGGCGATCTGGCCATCCACGGTTGGAGTAGATTCTCCTTGCGCCCCCGTGACGAGACATCCATTGGTTTGATGCGTTGGCTATCCAAGGAGTAGACTCTCCAGCATTGAGTAGATTCTCAATGTGGATATGTAACTCCGAAGTCGTCCATCCCGAGTTTAATGGATCCACTTGCATTGTTGGTTTAGTGGAGTAGGACTGCATTGTACTGCACAACATGCTTGATGTTGATGAGGTTGATGTATGTTTATACATGTTGTTGATATATGCTTACCTTGGTGTCATGCTTGTATGTTTTACTTTACTTCCTACCTCCTTGCTATTATGATTACATGATTCTTACTCCCCATTATTTGTTCGTTGTTTGGGCTGATTGGCACCTTGCAGAGGATGACGAGCAGCACGGAGAGGAGTGACTCTGAGGAGCCGCCACTCATAGTTAGGGCTTGTTTTTATGTTCAGTTAGTTATTTTTCAGTTTGTATTTCGTGGATTTATTCCGCAACGGTTATACCAGCTCTGTATGTGACATCAGGGTTGTGATATGTTTATTTCTTTGCTATGTTAAATTGTTTTAAACTCGTTTTATTTTCCGTGATTTTGAGAACTAGTTCATGTGGACTTTTCTACCTATGGACGAACGCTTTATTTTATCCAGTATGATCATGACTAAATTTTATTAATTGCTTATCTTAAAGCACTTATAACATGCGGGGTAGAATGGTGTCACAATCACAAAGTATAATAGATATTAAGATAATGACTCTTAAATATAAATAGTAAGCCCATACTATCTACTACACAATTTTAGTATAAAAAATAATTTTACAAAATAAGAAATGTATAAAGAATATATAAAACAAATGTATGCAGAAAAAGTGACACTTATCTCCTCATCTCAATTTCTCTATTCTCTTCACTTGTAAGTTAACCATTTTTAGAAAATATATTTATCAATCATATTTTTTTCTTCGAAAATTCATTTGATTTATTTCCCTTATTCTCTCTTGAAAATATATTTGATTTATTTCTCATCTTTTCCCTGCAAATTAACCATTTTTTAGAAAATATATTTATCCATCATATTATTTTTTATTCTCTATTGAAAATATATTTGATTTATTTCTCATAGTTTCCCATATTAATTAACCATTTTTAAAAAAATATATTTATCTATCATATTATTATTTTTCTTCTCTCTTAAAAGTATATTTGATTTATTTATCCTCTTTTCTTGTGCATGTAAACCATTTTTGGAAAATACCTTTATTTATCATTTTCTTTTCTTCACTCCTAAGAATCTACCTGTTTTAATTCTCTTCCTCCCCGTGCAAGCAAATCATTCTCAGAAATTATATTTATCTATCTATCATATTATTATTTTTCTTCTATCTTAAAAATCTATTTGATTTATTTCTCCTATTTTTTCATGCATGTTAACTATTTTTAGAAAATATATTTATCTATCATATTATTTTTCTATTCCCTTTCGAAAATCGATCTATTTGATTTTCCCCCTACTTTCCAATGCAAATTAACCATTTTTAGAAAATATATTTATCTATCATACTATTTTTTCTTCTCTCTTAAAAATATATTTGATTTATTTCTCATCTTTCCCCGTAGAAGCAAATATTCTTAGAAAATATATTTATCTATCATATTTTTTCTTCTCTCTTGATTATCACTTTGCTTTAATTCTTCTATATTTCCTATGCAAGCAAACCGATTTTAGAAACTATATTTATTTATTATTTTTATTCTCTTTTAAAAATCTATTCAATTTATTTCTCCTTTTTTCTTGGAAGAAAAACATTTTAAAAAAATATATTTATCAATTATATTATGTTTACTTCTTCCTTTAAAATCTATTTAGGGATTTCAATTGTATTGACACCCACTTTATTGTCTAAAATGTATCCAGTATTTTTATAATTTTAGGTAGAATAAATAATGTGTAACATTTTAGGGACATTTTGTTAATAAATATAATAATAAAATAACAAAATATCTCTAGGTGTAATAAATAATGCGTAACATTTTAGGGACACTTCTGATATATCAATATTATTTGTGCTCTAATGACGCCCTATTTTCAATAATCATTTTAAGATGAATATTTTTAGGTACATTTATGATATATCAATAGGGTTAAATATGTTTTTAGTCCCTAGAAAATGAGCGGATTTTGGTTTTGATCCCTGTAAAAAATTTTCTTTGGTTTTCATCCTTATAAAATATAAAATTACTAATTTCAGTCCCTATAAAATTAGTAAATTTTGGTTTCGATCCATATAAATTATTTTTCTTTGGTTTAATCCCTTTAGAATTTTCAATCACCGTTTTTAATCCTTAGCATTTATTTTAGGAAAGATAAATATAACTCATTTTAGGATTAAGGAAAATTTTAGGAGAATCATATGCTAACATGACACCTGAGAGATGTCACATGACCTTTTGTTAAACACATAAGTATTAAGGAAATGGTTTTTTTTTTATCAAAAAAAAAAAAAAAAAGGAAATGGATTTTTGCTTTTAGCAAAATCCAAAACTGGCCAAAATCAGTAAACTCCGCCATATATTTTACAATAAGGTAGTGTACATTTATATTTACATAGCAAATAGCAAATAGCAAATAGCAAATGAGGAGCTAATGAGTTGAAATTGAATTGAAAAGTTACCATTAATTACCAATTATGACCGAAAGATTGATTCCTTGGAATTGCTTATTACCTATTATGGACTTGCATATGATTTATTTCTTTTTCGAATTCCATGCAGATTTGAAACAATTAAGGTGAGTATCAATACTTGATTGAACTCCATATATTTATTTCGAATTCTCAATTACATGTAAATGTGATGTATCAATTATCAATTATATATCATGGGGTATTATCAATTATATAGCATGGGGTATTACTATTACTATTATTTTAAACGGTTATTACAATTATTATTAATAATAAAAATATTGTCATAGTTTGAATTGTTTCCTTAATAATAACAATTATGAGAGAATTGCATATTGATTTTGATAGCAGAAATTGATTTGGCAGGTTACAGTAATTAAGCTATTTTTATTATAAGTTATTTAGCATTAATGATATTATGAGAGAATATCATAAATTGAATTGGCAGGATACAATAATTAAGTTATTTTTATTATGAGTTTATTTTCAAATTTCAAATTGTTTTAATTATGAATATTTTCATTAATTAATTATGGTTTTTTTATGAATTTGAACTCATTCCTATTGCGAAATCAATAACCATAAATTCAAATATTTATACGATTGATTATATTTTGAAATTATTATTGGAAGATCATGAAACAAATTTAAATTTGAATTCATTATTTATTAGACATAGCTCATTTATGTCAAATCGAATTACTTTGAAATCAATTATCATAATTTCAGATATTTTGTTGGCTGATTATAGTTTGAAATTTTATTGGAAGGTTGTGATTGTATTAATTGTTTAGATTTTATAATTATAATTTTATTAATACTTTTTTTTAATGCATAAAAGTGTAGCCATCTCCATTAATTGTATTAGATTGGATGAGAGCGCGATACTTAAGCGAACTTATGAGGGAATGATTGTGGTTAAGCCACATGTGAAAATTGGAGGCTCCCATGAGTGGCATTTGGAGGTTGCCAATTTGAGAAGTTTCACAAATATATTAGATATAGATATAGATATCATAATAAGATACTGATATTTTTTTGGTGCTATAATAATATATTGATATAATAGAAAAATTAAAAACAAGAAAAAAAGAAAAGAAAAGAAAAAAAGACAATGGCTTTTCAAAAGCACACAGTCACACACGAGATAGACTCGGGGTAGGAGAGAGAAAGCGATTTTTAAAGTTTCTTAATTTCTCAGAAAAAATAGAGAGAGAGACTCCACAGACCTTAAATATATACATCATTCGAATTTCGAGCTGGAATTGTTGCTTCCTCCTCCTTTCACCACCTTTTGTTACAATCACCCACCTAATCCCACAACACCCACCGTCACCGCCACCGCCACCATCACCGCTGCTACCACGTATAGATAAAGAGAAAAACAAGACCAAATACACAACACAAGAAACCAAATCTTTTTTTCTTTTCTGGGAAATCTTTTTTTTCCCCTTCCTTTTTTACCCTCCGGGTTGTGTTGTATTTACTTTCCATATTCATTCAATGGCGTCCTCTCCATCCATGGCAGCATCGCTTCTTCTCCTTTTGTCTTTGCTTCAATTCGCATCTTCTTCATCTGGGTCTTCTTCCCCTTTGTGCCTTCCCCAACCTGCTTCGTTTCTCTATAATCTTCAATCTCAGTGCCCAATCTTGATCCAGCTTAATCTTCCTCATCAGGTACCTCTTTATATTCCTTCTTGTTCTTCTCTAATTTCAATTTTTCAAATTTTATTTATTTTTTTTTTTGTGTAATTTTCTTGATGGGAATTAACTGGCTAGTGGATTTTGCTTTTATTTGCAGATATCTAGATTGTTTTGTTCTCTGTCTGTTCCTATGTTATGATTTATTGGATTTTGTTCCGTTTTTTGCTAGTTTGAACAACTGGGTTCTGATTTGATTATATAACTCGTTTGGATACACTGCATCAGAGCTTCTTGGAGCTTAATAAATCAAATCAATTATGTTCAAATTAAGTCAAATCATTTCCAATTTTAGTTGATTCCAAATACAATCTTTGTGAAAATGGGGAATCAGATTTGACGTAGTGTAATGACCATTACAAAGACAACTTTCCTGGGAATACGCTTTTTTATGAATATTTTCTGGTTTTTGAAGATAGACAAGAATAAAATGTTGAAGGAAGGCATGTTGGGATGATTTCCTATTCAATTTGGTTAAACGTTTTTCAGAACTGCTTTTCCAATTCCAAACTAATAGCAAACAATTTAATTCATTGTACAGCCTGAAACCTTGAAGATTTCTATTTCCACTCTAGAAAAGGAGAACCTTCACTAAGCTTTGTTGCTTGGACCATAGTTATCAATCCTGGATAGCAGCCAACCCCTGAAACCGCTATAGCAGGATAGCGGGAGCGTGATGGCCGCTATTGCAATGTCACACTAGCTAAAAAATTAAATATACACATCTAATTGCTAAAGCATAACAAATTATCCAAGATTGCAAACACAAACTCATAATTAATAACCATAAGCTATAATCTTCATGGCAATAATAACAAAAGTAAAAAAACTATCAAATATGAAGGAGATAGAGGTGAAAATTATTTAACCTAGGTCTGAAAAACCAACAATACTCCCAAATATGGCGATTAGATACTCATTTGAAGAGGGATAAAAATGGGTTCTTAACACACTTTGTAGGAGTGGTTGCTATTGCAGCTATTTCCCGCTATTCCGGTTGCTATAGCGGTCTCTATTGCTGCTATCAGAAAACGCTACGCTATTCCAGTGCCATAGCAGCCAGGGGCTGTTCCGCTACGCTACGCCTCTATAGTGGCGCTATAGCGTGCTATTAACTACATAGAAGCGACACAATTATAGCTATTGTAGTGTTTGTGCCTTTGGCTGATCTGATATAACTATCAGGGTCCATTTTGTTGGATCCTCTGGATTCAAATTAGAGGTCATCTAGTTAAAAAAAAAGTGAGTTTAAGAAATGGGGATCTAATATAAGCCTTCCTAAGTTCCTAGAAACCATTTTGTGGTCCTATCGCAAGATTCTAGATAAATATGTGATTTGTATTGTTTGTATATGATTGAGAACTAGTTGATTATTTTTACTGGGTGGTGTGGTCTTATTGGTATAACAATAAAATCCTCCATTTGATGTTATTTAATGACCATCTAGAGACCGATCCTTAAATATCTATCAAAATAGTTTACATGTGATCAGTGTTGTCAAACTCCCGAGGCAGATCATAGGATAGGACGATCCTACGCGTTTTGCTTGCAAGAACGAGGCAGATCGTCGACAAAGCGCGGCGGGATCGTCGTGGAAACGCGTAAACGCATGGGAGCGGTGCTCTTTTTCGCATTCTGTGATTTGGGTATTTTCACCCATTTTCGGGTTTTCATCCCATTTTTCGCCCTAAAAACAGATGGCCCGTTTTTAACCCGGTTTTACTGGCCCAATGTCTTTTCAGCCCATTAGATAGAAAGAGTAACCCTAAATTCACTTTTTCACTCAGTTATTCTTTGTTTCACACTTTCACTCCACGTATTGACACCGAGTCGCCGAGACATAGAGGAAGATTCTGAGACTTGTTTTTCTTCACCGAGAAAGAGACTTCGAGAGAGAGCCGTTGAGACTTCCTTTTTCTTTCTTTACCGAGATTGAGTGTATGAGTTCTTCCTTGTTATCCGAGTGTGTGATTGAGCGTGGGTCTGAGTGTGCATCACTTGTTCACCAAGACTGAATGTGTGACTTCCATTGCTGGCACCTACAGTTCTTTAGAGTTGAAGTCTTTTCTTTTTTTGGTATAGGGAGTTGAAGTCTTTTATTTTACTGTTTTTAGTTTTATGGAATGGAGATTGTGACATTCTTATATTAAGGTTATTTTGGTGTTTTAAGATTATTTTTCTTATTTATGTTATTTTTATTTTATATATATATATATTAATATAATTTTTTCTTTTTTTGTTTTGAGTAAAGTGACTTCTTCTGTGTTTACGTTCTTGAACACAAATCATGAGAATGATAGTAGGGACTAACATCCTAGAATAAAGCAGAAATGTCTTGTGCACTAATATTTGATTTCCTAAAACCATAAAACCAAGGAATGGAATGTATAGTACCAACACTACTGCTGTTGTGTTATTTCTCTTCATTGGGTAACTGACCAATTGAAGCACCAGGCTGCCCCTTTTTTGTACTAAGCGTTAGTGCTGCTGCAGGACAATTTTTTTTTTTTTAAAAGTGAAAGTACTTTTCAAGTCTCCTCCCATTTTTGTTTCCCAGAATTTTCATTTGTGTGTACTTTTTGTTGTGGCACCCATGTGTCAACATGAGTTGATAGTTTGAAGCTTTTGTTTAGTGGATTTAGGGAGAAAGAATGAGAAAAGGAGAGAACAGAGATGAGAGAGAGAGAATCTGATAAAAGCGGAGAGTGCTTGGGAAATAAAGGAAAGAGACATGATGAGGGGGTGTGTATTCAAGTTTGATGTGCATCATGTTTGGGTGAAGAGGGAAACTTGCTAAAATAAGAAGATAAATTGGCATAATTTAACATGGTTAAACCAATTGTGAACCGTAGGACTGCTTCCGTTAGCGAAATGAAGAGAAAATTTGCTGTCATCAATGAAGATTACAAGGAGTAGCTGCTCAACACTCAAACCCTTGTCCTAATACACCCCAATCACCAATGCCTAACTATGAAAATTATTATGCGATTGACCTAACTATTGTCTGTATATAGACGTGCACGCGCACGCCCTTCTTTAGTTGATGGTGGTTAGCAAGCTCCACGATTTCTTTTGGACCGAAAAACATATGTCTTTCTTTTTGAATAAATTTTATTCAAGGGTATTATAGTAATATGAATTGATTTCAAAACAAACAAAAAAAATAATAAGATCTGACACTCTTCCCCCACTCTTTCTCTTTGAACGCCATCTACGATAGGAAAAGCTTCCCAACTCCAATGGCTTAGCTGTACAAGTTAAGAACGATGAAGGAAAGGCCATCAGCGATCTTCCTTTGTTTGCCAAATTTTCCCTTCTGAAAACAAATTTTAAAAAAATATTATTTACAAACAGAAGTCATCATCATAGTCTTCAATGTTCTTTGCCTTGCGTAGCTCCACTACTTTTACAGCTTCAACAATCAACCTAGACAACACACCAACAAAGGGCTCGATTTTTTAGTTTGGGCATGTCAATGTAGAGAGATTGGATTCAACTTATTATTTACTTGGACTTGAGCTTAAAGTGATAGAAATGGAAAACCATATAAATTGAATCCAATCCAATAACCTTCATCGTGGTTGAACTTGAGGCTTAGGTTTCTAACATTTTTAAACTATTATGTCTCGTGAAGAATATTATGTTTGATCAATGTGTACTTTATACAGACTAGGAGGCCACACTATCACATATGGCGACAACCAATTAGTTAAAGATTTTGTGAATATGTTGGTCTTTATTCTTCTTACCTTGTAAAGTCCAGCCATGGAAATTATGAAGTTTTTTCTTGTTCATATGGTGTTTGAAAGAGAAAGAGCGGGGGAAGAGTGTTAGATTATTATTTTTTATATTATATTTGATATCAAATCATAATACTGTGATACCCTTAAATGAAATGTTTGAAAATGAAAGACACAGGTTTTTGGGTCCAAAGGAATAGGTGGAGCTTAAGCTCCGCCAACTAAAAAAAGAGTGGGGGGACTTAGTGACCCCACACGCGTGTGCGCACTCACACACAGATTTGTGTGCTTATCATGAAATCTTGACCTTTCAATACACTTATATGGTTCCCAATTAATCCATATCTTTTCAATATGAGATGGGGGCGCGTGACTTTGTAATTACCCTTGATTCTTTGTTGCAAAATAATTTGGCTGCATATAAAAAGGATTTTAAACTAAAGTTTAAAATGGTTATCACTTTCCGATTTAAATATCCAATGAATTTTAAACTAATTGGATTTTCATCTGGTTTAAGAAAATGGTCTCTTTTTAGTGGCTGAAGTGACCATATTAAAGCAGAGAAAGAGACAGATTGGGGTATTGACAATGTTTTTGGCTCATTTTAGTTGATGGAAATTGATTAGCTGACCAGTTTCTTTTCTTTCAATCTGTCGATGCTTGGCTTTTCTCTCATTTTCAGTGATTTCTTATTCCCTATCATAATTTCTTCTGACTGTTTTAAATGCTACAGCATTGTTACATTTAAACAGGATGTACCATGTCTGTCATTATTCTTTCTTTTTTTGAAGATGTTAGGGAACTGATCTATCTGCCTCCCCCTTTCTCTTTGTCTCTTTCTCTCTCATTGCATTGTTGTGATTTAGTTCCCTTGATATTCTGATTTGTCTTTCAATCTCATAATTTGAGCTAATAGTAAATAGATTTAAAGATTTAATTATATTTTGCTTACTCCTCTGATTATATGTTTGGTTAACTTATACTGATTTGCTTATTCTGATGACATGTATTTAATTTTTCACTTTTATTTGTTAAGGTGGATGGAAATTTCATAGAAGGAGTTTTGTCTGACAGAAAGAGGATTGGATATGTTTCTATACTCTTCTATGCTTCCTGGTGCCCATTTTCACACAGCATGCTTCCTAAATTTGAAATTCTTAGTTCTCTGTTTCCTAAAGTAGAACATTTGGCTCTGGAGCAATCATCAGCTTTGCCAAGGTTTTGAAGTCAACCCTGCTTCTATTTTTAATTATATGGATAATTATGAAAGTCATCTCTTTTGTTATATGCTATTTGCTTGGTTTGGGGATGGCATACAAGTTGCAGTAGTTAACTTATTCCTTGTTCATCAATATCTCATCTTCCTATTGATTATGCTAATGCCGTGAAATAATGTTAAATATATTCTTTCATTTTCTACTTTGCATTTTGCACCTAAAATTTGAATTCAGCAGAAATTATGGCATACTCATTTGGCTACCTCTATATATGTCAATTGATTTCTAAGTTTTGCTGTGTAGCTTATATTCAAAATGTGGAATCCATAGCTTGCCTGCTGTATTACTGGTGAACCAGACATCAAGGGTGAGATATCGTGGTCCAAACAATCTTCTCTCCCTTATTGAATTTTATGAGAGAAACGCAGGTAAGCTCATCCTGAATCTTGTTTGTAAGTTTCCAGTGGATTTCCTAAAACAGCCTTTTTTCCCCCTGATTCTGATTTGAGAACTAGGTTATTAGTGTAAAAAATCCTTAAATATTTTTTCCAAACTGAATTTACATAGGAAAAATCTGTTTATACTAATAAGTGATACGGAGTCGTTAACCTGTAAGCTTGTACCTCGATTGACCTGTCTGCCTGTCTCAGGATTTGAAGCGAGTAGTAGTATTGCTGTTGGCCAACTAAGCAGCTTGATTAGTGATGATGATTCAACTACCAAGTCATTGATGGGTTTGTCTCTGAAAGAAATATCAAGCAGGGAACCCTACTTAGTATTCTCTGTATTGTTTCTCTGGTTGAGGATACTTCTCTTCATATTCCCGAAGATTGTATTGCATCTCCGAGCATTCTGGGTTTCCTATATCCCACATTTGAACATGCAAATATTTGGGGAGACAAGCCAAGTGATGACACGTGTGCTTCACGCGATCGATGTCAGGAGGATTTGGACCAAGCTAAGGCTATGCAAGACCAGGAATTTTCACGAACGGGCAAGAAGTGCTCGGGTTTGGGCTTCGTCTTTGGCTTCTGTTTCTCTGGGTGAGTCATCATCAGCTAGGTCATCAGCTCAAGGTTTGAACTAACAACCTTATTATGCCATTTTGAGGGTAGTGAAGAGTTGATTTTGTCAGATAATATCCTCAAGCTTCAGTGAAGCTTGGGAGCACAGTGTTTTCTCTGTAGCCAATTGTATTGTTAGTGCTAATAGCATAATGTTGATTTATGTTCAAGTTGGGTTTTTGGAGGAAGCTAACAGCCTGCGAATTTGAGAACCGCTTTCTTTTGTTGCAAGTTAGTTGTTTGTGAATGAAATTATACACACATCACTGTAATATAAGCATATATCCTGCCTCCCTCCCTCACACACTGCCCACACTGAAGCAATTTGAAGTACAACAACCAGTATGATCATTTCCCAAGTCTGATAAAAGAACAGGAGTTTTATTTAGGTATTTTCTGAATTTGGTTCTTTTTTTTTGAGTTGTGTTATTTGAACACAAATTTTAGACACCGTATGTGACACCGTATGTATTTCTTTCTATCTCTCACTTACTTTTATCATCTTTGTATATACACATCTCGAAAATACATCTAAAAACAAAGGGGACACTTTCAAAAAACATTCTTTTTTTTTTTTTTTAGGCAAATGTTAGTTGTTATGTTAGTAGAGGTGAGATTTGAACCTTGCACCTTATACCTCCTAACACTTTTGTCTCACACTCCAAACCATCTTGACCACCTTATGATCCCCTTGAATTTGGTTCCTCTAGAGTGAACAAATGTGTAAAGTGAGAAAGTGAGGGTGTATCTACCAGTGTTTAGATAAAGTGGGTTGAGATCTTAATGTACTTTAATGAATCAAGGGGGATACAGACTCACTTTTTCACTTTACACATTTGCTCATTTTAGAAGAGTTTTACCGTATGTGACATCGTATGTATTTCTTTCTATCTCTCACTTACTTTTATCATCTTTGTATACACACATCTCGAAAATACATCTAAAAACAAAGGGGACACTTTCAAAAAACATTCCTCTTTTTTTTTTTTTTAGGCAAATGTTAGTTGTTATGTTAGTAAGGGTGAGATTTGAACCTTGCACCTTATACCTCCTAACACTTTTGTCCCACACTCCAAACCATCTTGACTACCTTATGCCCCCCTTGAATTTGATTCCTCTAAAGTGAACAAATGTGTAAAGTGAGAAAGTGAGGGTGTATCCACCAATGTTTAGATAAAGTGGGTTGAGATCTTAATGTACTTTAATTAATCAAGGGGGATACACACTCACTTTTTCACTTTACACATTTGCTCATTTTAGAAGAGCTTTACCGGTATTTTCTATATATCTACTACACCAAAATATGGCTGAAATGACTAAGTAGCAAGAAAGATCCGTTGCATTCACACGTATGTTTTCTATTATACTGGCATCCTTTTGCTTCCTAAGACTGGGTTTGTGTTTTTGACTAAAATAACATATCACCACCTTGAGTTGTGGTTTTGTGCTGCTCTTTAGTTGTAGAAACTGGGTTTTTGATATGTTTCAATTTCAGGTTTTGGCTAGTAGAATTGCGAGAAGAGTTGTAGAACGTTTTTCATTTAATTAGCTTGTTTATATCTACAATCTTCTCATTGCATACAACTTTAGGTTAGCAGTGTACTGCAAGAACGTTTTATAACTAGGAATTATTTTTAATAGAGTCAACGTTTCACAATGTTTGAGGCCAACATTGTGCTTCCCTTTTTGGGGTGCTGCTCATGTACTGGTTTTAGGCTTATGGATAAATGACCGAGCTATGATTGAGTTAGCTTAATACAAAATGTACAAAATTTGGCTTTATATTTCATTAATATATACTGCATTTTTAATAGTTTATAAGTATTAAACATTACGTAACATCATGTGATACTGGGCTGGTCCAAATGCTCAATCCTCATTAAAAATATAAGTTTAATTTTCAAAACTTGATCCCCTTTTAATTTGCTTATGGGTTGACTTAGGCCTTATTTGTATCTGGATAAGTTTTTCGATAAGTACTTGTAGGAGAAGACTTCATCGTAGAAATTTTAATGCGAGAAGTTGTCATTAGATAAATTATTGTATCTGGATGATATTTGTATAAGAATGCACTTTTGCTTTCTCATTGTATACTCAATTTTCCATTTTTTTTTTGATAAGCCAAAAAAGTATATTGATATCGGGGTAGAAGGGGTATCCCAACCCATATACAAGCACACAAGCAAGGACCAATGTAACTAAAATATTAGACATCCAATGAGCCAGCATTCCTATTACAGAGACCTATACCAAATATACAACAAAAAAGGAATTACACCCAACTTAGGGTGTGTTTAGATAATAAGAAGTTACAGAGACTTATAAGCGCTTAAGGAAAAAAAGAAAGAAAAGAGGGACAGAGGATGTGAAAAACAGGAGAGGGTGTACATAAGCCTTATGATAATTCATGAAAAAGTCAAAAACTCCTAGGGATGACGTTATTTTTATAAGCAACCACCAAGAAAAGAAACTGCCAATGATACCTTAATGCAACCATCCAAGAAAAGAAACTGCCAATGATACACATGAAGCACTAGACGATGGCAATAAAGATTAGCCAAGAAGCAATAGGACCACTAAACAAGATTCCTAGATTAGAACACCAGACAAAAACTGCATGAACATAGAAATGCCGCAACCAATTAACGAAGAGAAGCATTCCACTGCCAAGAGAGACTTAATCAAAGTGAATGAAAATTTCATGTAGACCAACCAACAAAGACGAGCAAAGAAAGTAGCAGCTCAACCCAAATTCCATTTGAGTAAACCAACAACCAGACCCAATGAAGTCAACTTGCCATAACTTGAACTAGAACAGGGACCACAAACAGCTATAATAACGCCTCAAAGAAAAACCAACCAAGAAAAAGGTGGGGGAGAGTTTTCATCAAGTTTGGTTTGTGTTATGCTTCTCACCTAATCGCTGGTTGTGGTGCTCATCTAATTGCTGGGTGCTTTCTTTCTTGGTTGGTTTTTCTTTGACATGTTATTATAGCCGTTTGTGGTCCTTATGCGACCCCTTCAGATGAATGTCTTGTAGTTATGACAACCTCTTTTAAATTTCATGTTTCTGTAATTTCAATGCATTAGAATTTATCTCTGAGGTATGCGTAATCAAAACTTTTATACGGTGATAATTTTTTTAATAAAAGTTAAATTAATTAAAAATATAATTATTCATCTATTTTTCTCATTGGCAATGGGCTATTCATATAGTTTCATCACTTAAATCTATAGGATATATTCCCTTCCCATTAAGACCTACAACAAGGTTTTTTGGAAAAAAAGAAAAATAGCGGACACGTGTTTCTTAAGTTAACGTCTAACATGAACTATGTCATCATATGGTTCATTGGTGAAGCATTTGAAATAACCATCAGATTTATGAATATTATAATCAATGGTGGAGATTTAACTTGGATAATGGCTAAACAAGTTATTAATAAAAATTAGAGTTACAATTTTACCCCTACTGTAAACACCTCTACAACCACACCCAAACCACCGGTTTTCTTCACCCCCACCCCACCCCACCCCACCCCACCCCCTATCCCTTCTTTGTCATCACTATTCACAACAACAATCCACCGCAAATTGATTATTCTTAAAGATGAAGAATGAAAACTAAATCAAATGAAAGATGCCCATCACAATGCCTTAATTTGATTGTTCCAACTAAAAAATATGTGCAGAAAAGATTATGTCCAGAAAATCTGGTTGAATTTTTTTTTAAAAATGATTCTCTTAGTTGATTAAAATCTGGTTTGTTGATTACATTGATTTGGTATTATCTGTTCAAAATCAACTGATCTCAAACTTTCAAAAATACAAAACCACCACTGCGGCGCACGGCGGAGGCAGAGATTGGTTCGTGGTGGCGGCCGAGATGGAGGAGAGGAAGGGCTCAGTTCTGTTACGGTTGCAGCGGTGGTGGCCACGTGGTCGTACCACCTTGAAGTTGGCACAGGCAAACACAAGAAGGGGTGGTTGAATTGTGTTTGTTAATTATTTTCGCAAAAACCTTTTTTGAGAAACTTTTCACAAGCATGAAATAAAAAGATTAAGCAAACAAGAAGTCCCTTTTAAAAGATTAACAAAACCAAAATCAAATCCCACAGTTAGTAAAAATAAATAAAACTGTAAAAGATAAGGGATAGAAAAAATCACTCAGGTATTTTATCTTGGTTCACTCTTTTCCAACCAAGAGCTACGGCCAGTCCCTTCTACTTGAAGGATTTTCACCACTATTTCCAAATAGTTTCTACAACAAGTATTCTTCACCTCTCCAGGCTACAAGTATTGCTTTCTTGTCAAGCCTCTTCAGGCTCTAATACAATCACATAGATTTTTCTGAGATCTTTCTAACTCACTATATGTGAGGGTATGAAGGTTTAAGATCTACTGAATATTTTTACAAATATTCAACATTAAGAATTACAGACTTTTGCTTTACAACAAGAATATGAGCTTTGAATATCTTGTAATTGATCAAATGGCAAAAGTTATTCTTCAGTGCTTGAGACCTTCTACATATATAGTGGTCTTCAACTTCTCTTGGCACAGGCAAACACAAGAAGGGGTGGTTGAATTGTGTTTGTTAATTATTTTCGCAAAAACCTTTTTTGAGAAACTTTTTCACAAGCATAAAATAAAAAGATTAAGCAAACAAGAAGTCCCTTTCAAAAGATTAACAAAACCAAAATCAAATCCCACAGTTAGTAAAAATAAATAAAACTGTAAAAGATAAGGGATAGAAAAAATCACTCAGTTATTTTATATTGGTTCACTCTTTTCCAACCAAGAGCTACGTCCAGTCCCTTCCACTTGAAGGATTTTCACCACTATTTCCAAATAGTTTCTACAACAAGTATTCTTCACCTCTCCAGGCTACAAGTATCGCTTTCTTGTCAAGCCTCTTCAGGCTCTAATACAATCACATGGATTTTTCTGAGATCTTTCTAACTCACTATATGTGAGGGTATGAAGGTTTAAGATCTATTGAATATTTTTACGAATATTCAACATTAAGAATTACAAACTTTTGCTTTACAACAAGAATATGAGCTTTGAATATCTTGTAATTGATCAAATGGCAAAAGTTATTCTTCAATGCTTGAGACCTTCTGCATATATAGTGATCTTCAACTTCTCTTGTAAATCTTCAACGGTTATTTTAATAGTCCCGTTATAGAGATAGTATTAAATGCATGATATCCGTTGAGACTGATAGCTTGATTTTGGGTAAGTTGAAAAGCATCATTGGTTATCAGAAAATCACAAAATGGAGGCTCACTGTTATGAGCAATTGTAGCTTAAAAACTTTCCTTCCTCCTTTGTGTATAACCCAGCTTTTGTCCAGCAATAAAGATGTCATCGTATAGATCGTTTTGCAATTCCAATTGTACTATTTACTTTTTGTATTTTCTTGATAGTACTATGAACTTTCTCACAAAGGAACAAGATGTTAATAATTATAAAGAACATATATTCCCTTGTAATAAATATCAATCATTTGAAATAAATTCAATGTGGTCCAAATTGTATTAAATCATGTTCAAGGTAGTAAAGATATAGAAGATGTAGAACCGTCTACAGGCACTTAGTTTAAGAACGTATCCACACAAGATTTTGTTCTACTTGTCCACTGGTGTGGTAGAAGCGCTCGTCCACACAAGTCTTTGGACTTGCTAAGTCCTTAGAGAGACTCCGTCCAATGATGTGGCACTATGGACGTCTACTGAATTTTAGTTAGGCACTATGGATGTATATTTGAGTTTCAAAGAGAGCACTCGTCTACTGACGTGGCTACTATGGACGCTCTTATTTTCAAGTCTTTGGACTTGCTGTACCTAACAAGTTATTTAGGTATTTATAGCCCCGTCTACTAAAGAAAGCAACAAGGTAAATTTACCACAGTTCTTGAGTAGCCCGTCTTCAGGGGTGGACGCGTATTTTTCAATTGGAACTTATCCCGAGTTTATTTTACTTATAAAAGCATTCCTGCATAACTAAAAGGACTAGTTAGATCTCAACTAACATTTTGCCAAGCAAATTTAATCCTTTTGTTAACATCAAAACCTAGAGATTATTAAATCCAAAACCACTTTGGTTCCAACAATCTCTCCCTTTTTGATGATGACAAAAACTAATTAAATTTAAATAGCAAAGTCTAAGAGAGCTTGCAAGGCTCCCCCTAAGACATATCATACAATAAACCAATGCAGATCAAACCAGTATTAGAGCATAATTTGCTTTATAGACAAAATTTAGGCATAAGAAATCAAAGCAATGTATCAAAAAGATGAAAGATGAAACTTAAGCAGACAAAATATGTTCCTTTTCAAACAAAAACTCTGTACATAAAATTTAATTTCTTTCCTTTCTCCCCCTTTTTTGTTATCAGATAAAAAGGTAAAAGGAGTGGACCATCATTATCAGCAAAACAAATAAGATAAGAAAGAAAAGATTTAGGTAGAAGGAGGTGGTGGAGGGGGTTGTTTGGATTTGTATTTTGGCTTTTCTGAAAATCCATTAATAAGGCTAGCATTTGAGTCACCATTGTATTTGTAGGGGCCAAGGTATCTTGAACATGCTTTTGTACTCTTTCCTCGATCTGTTGTGCCATCTGCTCTGTCTTCTCTTCAACTATCTTACCAACCTTATCATCAACAATTCTGCCAATGATGTCCTCAAGATTTGGTGGCAAGGATAATTGTCTTGAGCTCTCAGCAGAGTTTGAGACAGTGTCTTGAGCTTGGACTGGAGGATGAACCATAGCAAGAGCTAATGGTTAAGAAGATGTCTTAGCAGACTCGGCACCTTGCTTAGAAGCACAGAACTCATTAGACTGCTCTGTCAGAGTGGGCTCAACAGTAGCAACAACATCAGCATCAGCTAAGGGAGTTGAAGGTTCAGAAGCAGGTTTTGAGAAGATTTCAACATTCAGCTCAGGGCCTTCTACAACTAATTCTTCTGTTGTATGCTCAGAGGATGAGGTTGAAGCTGAGGTTGTAACATCCTAAAATTCTAATATAATTAATTTGAAAAAAAAAGATTATGTTATAAAAAAATAAAAATAAATAATAATGATATAATAAAAATAAGATATAATTAAGAGGTTTAGTGTAAAAGATTTGTTAGTATAAAATTTAATAGAGTTGGTTAGGAATTGCAAGGGGAATAATGAATTAAAAATATGTATATATATATATATATATATATATATATATATATATATAAATGTAAACATAAGTACAGACTTTTCACGTAGGGGCCTAGGGGTAGTTCATAAGTCAAGTGGACCTAGTTATTCAAAAAAAAAAGAAAAGAAAAGAAAAGAAATAAACAATAAAGAAACAAAGAAAAAAAAGGGAAAAGAAAAAAAAAGAAAACCTAGAAGTACGCTGCCTAATGTGCAGTATATATATATATATATATATATATATATATATGTACTCAATCACTGCGCCGCATAGTACCGCCAGAGAAAGATATTTCTTTTCTTTGGCAGTACAATTTCTACAATACGCAAATCCAAGAATGTCAATGAAGGGAAGAATAATTTTTAGGGGAGCACTAATTTTTATCATACGTAATTTTTAGAGCACATTGGAGGTCTTCGAAAGGTGAGTAAAAATATCTTTATTCATCCTTTCATGGTACAATTAATTTTAGGGTTCTTGATTCTTGATTTGAGGTTCTTAAAATACTTTGATATTATTTGATGAGTTGATATAATAAATATATTTTATTTGAATTTATAAAAATGGTTTTACTTTTGAATTATTGTATTATGCCTGCATCAAATTCTCAGATGCTTCCTGTGTGAGTCCTACTCCTATATATTTTGCTAAGGCCAATAATTTTGTTAAGGATCCTGTTAAAGCCAATTTCCTCAACGCATGAGATTTTTTGTTAAGGCCAATTATTTTGTTAAGGCCAAATTTCCTCTCCGACGCATGAATTGCATGAGTTTATATATATATATATATATATATATATATATATATATATATATATATATATATATATATATATATATAATTCTTTACTATTTGAATATAATATTGTCACACTTAAATTATTATTGTTAAAAATATATATACATATATATATGTTTGATTTATATGAATTGTGGTTGAATGACATGTTAGATGATGTTATATTGTTGTCTTAGTATGACATAATATAATTGTTATTGATGCATAGAGTTTGAAAACCTTGATAGTCATCTGGGATGACATATCGCATTACTTATGAGTTGGTCATCGCCTTCTGGGAAGGGATGATGGTATACATTCTATTCCGGGAATAGGATGGAGATATCACCATCTGGGATGGGATATCAGATGATTAAAATATTCACATCTGGGATGGAATATTACTAGATACCTCCATCTGGGATGGGGAAGGCAGTGGGATGCCATTGCATGGATATGAGCTCATAGACCTTAGTGGATCTGGGATTCACACCGGTTCTAGGAACCAAAGAGTCAAGTTAAGTGATCATGGGAATCACCGAGTCATGTTCGTGGAGTTGCATTGTGTAGAGTTTGTATGGTGAATGTGATTAAATGCAATGAGATGTGGTCATTGCTGAGCTTATGAGTTTGTACTTTAAATGCTTGACATTAATTTTATTTATATATATTTATTATTTTGGAGTTTTATTATATTCAATATTTTAAAAATTAGCGGGTACCATGAATGTTTTTCCGGTTACCGCGCCGGCTGAAAACAACACTATTTGCGAACCTTTTTATCAAACGATTATTTTTATTCACTGGGATTACATCTCATTAAAAGTGTTGTTTTCAGAGCACGAGGACAACATCACTGGAACTGAAGAGGATTGAAGACCTAGCGAATTTTCTTATTTAGTATCTAGCTTTGTTAGTATTTTATTTTGAATAAGGAGCCGTTTGTGGTTAGGCATGTTTATTTTATTTTCAACGTTGGGTTACTTTAGTAGACGCCCGGGTTTTGAGGCAATTCATTTTATTTATATAAGGATTTATTTACTACTTTGGACACTTTATATCTATTTTAATTAATATGAGGTATTTTCAGACCCGATTAAGTTGCGAAATTTTTATGACATGTATGTTTTTGATTTAAAATTCTTTAAAGGATTCTTCATTGACTTTGTTTTGGGCTACTATGTAACGAAGGGCGTTACAGAGGTAGAGGCATATTGTAGAACTGGCTCAGGGACATCCTTTGCCCAATGAATATGATTAGGAATTTCCACATCATGGTTTATTATTGGCAAACTCCAAAGATCTTTGAAGATCACATATCTGACACGAGAAAGTCCACATCTGCCTCTGAATTTAGGAGTTGTCTTCTTCTATTCAGTAGTTAGTCCAGAAGTGGAGGATTCTCTGGTGCAGTGAATTAGGTGGGATTGCCAGAAAGCTCCTGCATAATTAGCCTCAGTGACCATCTCAATTGGCAAAGACTGAATGTAATCCATCTGAGAGTGGTCAAAGGGTTTAGAACTGAGATCCAGCATAATGTCTTCAACTATTGGCATCTTTCCTTTGTGCCTTGGATGCTTCCGGTCCTTGTCCTTGTTTAGATCGATCATTGACAACCTAGGACCGATTTTTTAGGGCTTGACTCCAACATTTGTAGAAGTGGAGTGTTTTAACCAGGTTGGAGGGACAAACCGTGCAGCTCTGTCTGCTCTGAAGTGGCTGAACTCCTATTTTAGAATCCCATACATGAGAGTGTCCACAAACTGGTCAACAACAGCTCCATACACTCTTGGGTGTTTGAAAGTCATCCATTTTGTAGTCTTGTCCAAGACAAAAGGAATTTACCTGAAGGATCTGGCTCTTTTCTCGAGAACACTCCCAAGATCCTTCTTGCTGGGATCAATATGCCAATCAGATATATTAATTCTCTCTACTCCATCAATGAATGGTTTAAGGGGTGGAAGTTTTACTAGATTGGGGTAGATTTTTCTGGCAGGGAATCTTTGTTGGGGAAGGTGAATGAGGAGAGGTCCATGTTCATCGAACATTTGGGAAGGGAATAGGCCAGTTGGAGTGTGGGGTTCAGGGTTGACCCAATATGGATAGATGTTGAGGGGTTCATACTCATACTCATCCAGGGGATACCACTTTGTTAGAATAAGTTCTGGTTTTTGTGGAATGGTGTGTAATAGTATTTTCCATTCTCTCTGTACTTTGGCCCAATTTTCAGATTTGCCAGTATAGAGAGTGGAAGAGGGAATTATGGGTGGAAACAAGGTTTTCAAGGGTTTAGGAAAGGGGGATCCAATGTTAATTCTATTGTCTATATGTGTTAGAGGTGAGAGTGGTGATTGACGCAGGGTAGGGACATAAACATCATCCACATCATGTGGAGCAGAGATATTATCATCCTGAGTTCTCAAATTAGACACTAATTCATCTATTGCTAACCTAACAGGGTCATCAGCAGAGATTACCACCTCAGAAGCCAAGGTTGTTCTAGGCCTCTTAGCTGGTTGCCTCTTCTTCTTGGCAATAGGACCAGCAATAGCAGCAACTTGTTTTTCTAGAATGGCAGCAATAGGAAGTTCATCATCATCTTCTTCTTCAGACATGATTACTTTCCTTGTCCTTTTTGGTGCAGGTGGAAGAGTAGCACCAGAAGATACAGAAGGGACAGATCCTCTAGTAGCCCTCTTAGGAATGGGTTGCCTCACAGTCACAGTTTTCCTCTTGGTTCCTTTCTTTAAACTAAGGATTGCAGCTTCGTTGGCCTTAAGTGATTCTTCCTTAATCTTCATTTTCTCCTCAAGATTGGCCAACTCCACTTGATTGTATGTGCTGAGTTGCATGTCACTGAGATTAACTCTGCCAAAATCAATAGCTTGCAATCATTTCTCACGAAGGAGTCTTTCTTGTTCATCCTTAGGCTTTGCACTTAGAATATCGTACATGCCTTGCTGATTGAGAATTTTTGATAGAAGATGAGTGAAAGTAATGTGAGAAGCAGATTCTCTATTGGTAATAGCATCTTTGAAACGATGAAACATGATCCAGGGTAAGTTAATCTTTGTTTCAAAAACCAGATGGCAAAGACAACTTGTGAAGAGCTGATAAATTGTCCTTAGAGCCAATCTTATGCAGCACCACCTTGTTCAGGATTTGGTGAAGAATCCTAATATGATGTTTCATCTCAGAGGATTTCCAAGAATGAGTTCTCACGCTGTCTTGCCTCATGAGGGTAACAGGAATTGTCTCTGGACCACCTAGGTCTTCTTCCCAGTTCTCTGTGAAGACCAATCCTTCTTGAGCACAAGCAATCGCATTAGAGATGGTTTTCTATGATACTATCACTTTCCTACCCGGTACAAACCCAACAACTTCTGTTTCAGAGACCTTTGGTCTCCTCCAGAATTCCCTTATCAGATCTGGATACACTGAGACCTTTTCCAGAAAGATTCCATCCCATCCAGCAACGTTAATGAACTTACTCACATCTAGATTGTATTCTTGTAGAATCCCAAAATTGAAGTGATGTTCCATAGATATTGACATAGTGTCAGTTGCAAAAGCAGGCATGAGAGCAGTGGTTGAAGCCAAAGTTGAGTAAGATGAGTTTTGGAAGAACAAAGGAGACAGAGAGTTCGAAAGATTCAGAGAGAGAGAGGTTGATAGGGATGAAGAGATGTGAAAAGATTTTCAGAGAGAAAGAGGTTACTTTTAAAGATTTTTGAAAACCAACAGTTTCCAAAAAAAATAATGACAAGACATGTCATTAAGTGTAAAACGGCATTAGTAACTTGGGACCGTAAAAATTTACGATGGGATTGATGAGGGTAGCTGACTTAGCATGGAAAGAGAAGCGTTTTATATAAATGTGTTCAAGAACAAAATAATATAAGCAATAAATATGTGCATAGACGATTCCACACAAGACTAAGAGTGGACGCGTAAAGACACAGGTAGTGAACAGGTAGATTTTACTTGCTCTGGACGTCATGACTAGTGGACGTGCAGAGAAAACATGCAATGGACGACCAAATTAACAATAAATATACTAGCTCAATCCACATACAACATATTCAAATGCTTTCTTATAAAGATAAATCTGTCCTCAGTAAGAGGTTTAGTGAAGATATTTGCCCCTCAGCATCTACAAATTGTACATCAAACACACCTTTTTGCACATAATCTCTAATAAAATGATGTTTTATTTCTATATGCTTAGCTCTAGAATGCAATATTGGATTCTTAGATAAATTGATTGCAGCTGTATTATCACACATAAGTGGAATACTACTTATAAACACATTGTAGTCCTCCAATTGATGTTTGATCCATAGAAGTTGTGAGCAACAGCTTGCAGCTGATATGTGCTCTGCTTCAGCAGTTGATAGAGCAATGGTACTTTGCCTTTTGCTTGACCATGATACTAGGTTAGCTCCAATGAAGTGACATCCTCCACTGATGCTTTTTCTTTCAATCCTATCTCCAGCATAGTCAGCATCACAAAAACCAACTAATCTGTAATCATCATTTTTCTTAAAGCACAAGCCTAGATTAGTAGTACCTTTTAAATATCTAAATATTCTTTTAACTGCTGATAGATGAGACTCTCTAGGATCAGATTGAAAATGAGCACACAAGCAAACACTGAACATTATATCAGGTCTAGACGCAGTCAGATATAAAAGAGATCCCGTCATACCTCTATATACCTTTTGATTTACCTTTTTCTCTTTATCATCTTTGTTCAGTATTGAAGTCGGATGCATAGGAGTATTCATTGGTTTGCAATCATCCATATTAAATCTCTTTAGAAGTTCCTTTGTATACTTAGTCTGATGGATGTACACCTCGTCCATAGACTGTTTAACTTGAAGTCCAAGGAATAATTTAAGTTCTCTATCATGCTGATTTCAAATTCTTTCCGCATTAACTTAGAAAATTCCTTGCATAGAGATTCATTAGTAGCACCGAAAATGATATCATCAACATAAATCTATACTATAATGAAATCTAACTTAATAGATTTTCTAAATAGAGTTGTGTCTACTTTTCCTCTGTCAAAACCACTTTCCATTAGGAACGAACTTAACCTATCGTACCAAGCTCTAGGAGCTTGTTTAAGTCCATACAGTGCTTTCTTAAGCTTATAAACATGTTCAGGGTGATTTGTATTTTCAAACCAAGGGGGTTGCATGACATATACTTCTTCATTAATAAAGCCATTCAAAAAGGCACTTTTAACATCAATTTGAAAATGCATGAAGCTATGATGTGCAACAAACGATATTAAAATTCTTATAGCTTCTAGCCTTGCAACCGGTGCAAAAGTTTCAGTGTAGTCTATACCTTCTACTTGAGAGTAGCCTTGAGCAACAAGTCTTGCCTTGTTTCTCACAACCTTACCATCTTCATCAAGCTTGTTTCTGTAGACCCACTTTGTTCCAATGACTGACTTGTCTTCAGGCAGGGGTACAAGTGTCCAAACTTCACTTCTCTCAAACTGATTAAGCTCTTCTTGCATAGCTAGAATCCATCCTTCGTCCAATAAAGCTTCTTCCACTGACTTCGGTTCACATTCAGAGACAAGAGCAGAATTACTCTGTTCTCTGAAGGTTGACCTAGTTCTTAGCTTGTCATTGGGGTCACCAATGATTTGATCTTGAGGATGGTAATTTCTGAAATACCAAGATTTCTGAGCATTTTCTTGTAGAGAGGTAAACGTTTCAGGTTGTTGTTGAGAAGAGTCGTCTACTTGGATATCAGACTTGATTTCTGGTTTCTCTCCTGAAATATTTAGATCAACATCTGCAAAAGCTTCATCTAGCTCTGATAGTCCCTTATCAGGCTGTTTGTCGTCAAATTTTACATTAATACATTCTTCTACAACTAAAGTTCTAGAATTATAAACTCTAAAGCCTTTTGAAGTTTCAGAAAATCCTAGAAGGATTCCATTATCTACTTTAGCATAAAATTTACCAAGTTGATATTTTGTATTCAAAATATAACATTTACATCCAAAAGGGTGAAAATATGAAATGTTGGGTTTTCTACCTTTCCACAATTCTTAAGGAATCTTATTCAGAATAGGTCTAATGTATATTCTGTTCTGAATGTAGCAGGCAGTGTTCACAGCTTCAGCCCAGAAGTGCTTAGGGACAGAATTGTCATTGAGCATAGTTCTAGCCATCTCTTGAAGAGATCTGTTCTTTCTCTCTACCACACCATTTTGCTGTGGTGTTCTTGGTATTGAGAATTTGTGTTGAATACCACCTTCTTCACAAAACTCATGGAATAACTCATTAACAAATTCTCCCCCATGATCACTTCTAATTGAATCTATACACATGCCTTTTTCATTCTGTACACGTTTGCAGAATATAGAAAAGACCTTGAATGACTCATCCTTGTGAGCAAGGAACATAACCCATGTCCATCTTGTGTAGCCATCTACTATGACAAGACCATATTTCTTACCACTGACAGAGGCAGTCCTTGTTGGACCAAAGAGATCAAGGTGTAGCAATTCTAGTGGCCTGTTGGTACTAACAACATTCTTAGATTCAAAGGAACCTTTGACTTGTTTTCCCTTCTGACATGCATCACAGAGAGCATCAGATTTGAAACTAAGGTTTGGTATACCTCTTACAAGGTTATACTTTTTCAGTTTTGAGATTAATCTCAAACTTGCATGACCCAACCTTTTGTGCCAAATCCATCGTTCATCCTCAATGGACACTAGACATGAGACACTTTGATTTGAGAGGTCCTCTAAGTCAATCTTATACATATTGTTTTGCCGCTGGGCAGTGAATAAGAGTGATCCATCAGCTTTCTTGATAGTACACATGTTCTTATTAAATGATACAGCAAACCCACTATCACATAATTGACTAATGCTAAGCAGATTGTGTTTAAGACCATTAACTAACAGAACATTATCAATGGTGGGAAAATGTTGTTTACCAATTTTACCTATACCAATGATCTTTCCTTTTTGGTTTCCTCCAAAAGTGACCCAGCCACCATCTTAGGGTCTAAGGTCTTGGAACATACACCTTTCTCCTGTCATGTGTCGTGAGCACCCACTGTCCAAGTACCAGGACTTCTTTTTCTTTCCTGTTGTTAAGCAGATCTGTAATAGGGATTATCTTATCTTCAGGTACCTAAATTGACTTGGGTCCTTTCTTATTAGTGATCATAGGTCGTGAATGCTTTGTATGCTTGTTATGTATGCATTTAGATGACACATGCCCACTTGTTCCACATACTTTGCAGTAAGTATTGGAAGGACTTGGTTTTGACTTAGTGTACTGTGGACGGACTTTAGAAGCCTTATATTGTGTATGAACTTTTGGTTTATTCAGAGATGCATATTGCTTCTCTTTATCATAACCAATGCCAGATTTGTCACATGGTGATCTAGAATATCTTAATATAAGGTTTAATTTATCTGAGCTGCCAACCAGTTTTGACAGAGTCTGTCGAGTATGTCACATCTTGTTTCAGTTGTTCAACTTCACAAGAGCTATTATACTTACACTCAGTTTTGTCAACCAGACTAGCATTGTTTGATTTTAATGTTTCATTCTCATTCCTAAGGTTTTGATTCACTGTGCAGACCTTATCATAATCTTTAGAGAGTTTAATAAACTTCTTTTTGAGACTATTATACTCTTTAGACAGTATGCATGATTCATGTAGCAATTCATCAAAAATAGTTTGAAGAGTAGATGGATCAGAGTCCATTACCTCAGCATCAGTGAATTCATTTTCTGATGCAGTGTTAGCCATGAAGCAAATGTTTGCTTCTTCTCCTGCTTCATCCTCTTCATCTGAAGAAGACAGGTCAAGATCCTCCCAAGTAGCCATCAAGCCATTCTTCTTTTTGAAGAATTTCTTTTTCTCCTTCAGCTCTGGGCAGTCAGCTTTGAAGTGTCCTGGTTTCTTACATTCAAAGCAAATGGGTGGGCCTTTCTCCTTGGAGAATTTTTTGTTGAACTGCTTTCTTCTGAATCCACCTTTCTTTCTCCACATGTGTTGAATTTTTCTAGAGATGATAGATAATTCATCCTCATATGAGTCATCTTCATTATTTGATGAATCAGCTTCATCTGAGGACTCAGAAACTTTAAGCGCCTTTGAGGAACTAGCTTTCTTGGCCTTTAAGGCAATGTACTTTCCTTTTCTGGAGTTTTCCTCTTCATTGAGTTCTCTTATTCATTGAGTTCAAGTTCATGAACTTTTAATGACCCCAGAAGCTCTTCCAGAGAAAGAGTATTCAGATTCTTTGCTTCCTGGATAGCAGTTACCTTAGGTCTCCACTGCTTTGAGAGACTTCTCAAAATTTTTCTCACATGATCTCTATTTTCATAGACCTTTCCAAGAGACCTGAGACTGTTGGTGATTGTTTGGAATCTTCCAAACATCTGGTCTATAGTTTCATGATCAGCCATCTTGAATAGCTCATACTGGTGAACTAGTATGATGATCTTTGATTCCTTAACTTGTGAGGAACCCTCATGAGCTAGGGCAAGAGTATCCCATATTTCTTTAGCCGTGTTACAACTATGAACCTCGTCATGCTCAGATCTGGTAATAGCACACATGAGATAATGCTTAGCTTTCAAGTTTAGTTGGTGTTGGTTTTTCTGCTCTTGAGTCCATTCAGCTCTAGGCATTGCAGCTCCAGCTTCACTCCTTGGCTCAGTATAGCCACTTTCTATCAGTTCCCAGATGTCAGCATTAAGTGCATCCAAGAATGCCATCATCCGCTTTTTCCAATAATCACAATCAGTTCCATCAAAGAGAGGGGGTCTGTTGATAGCTTGTCCTTCTGCATCCATGATTGTAGGATCGTACTACCTAAGCACTTGTTAGATGCTCAACCCTGTCAAGGCTGACCTCTGATACCAACTGAAGTTGGCACAGGCAAACACAAGAGGGGGGGGGGGGGGGGGTGAATTGTGTTTGTTAATAATTTTCGTAAAAACCCTTTTTGAGAAACTTTTTCACAAGCAGAAGATAAAAAAATTAAGCACACAAGAAATCATTTTTAAAAGATTAACAAAACAAAAATCAAATCCCACAGTTAGTAAAAATAAATAAAACTGTAAAAGACAAGCGATAGAAAAAATCACTTAGGTATTTTATCCTGGTTCACTCTTTTTCAACCAAGAGCTACGTTCAGTCCCTTCTACGTGAAGGATTTTCTCCACTATTTCCAAATAGTTTCTACAACAAGTATTCTTCACCTCTCCAGGCTACAAGTATTGCTTTCTTGCCAAGCCTCTTCAGGCTCTAATACAATCACATGGATTTTTATGAGATCTTTCTAACTCACTATATGTGAGGGTATGAAGGTTTAAGATCTACTGAATATTTTTACAAATATTCAACCTTAAAATTACAGACTTTTTTACAACAAGAATATGAGCTTTGAATATCTTGTAATTGATCGAATGGCAAAATTTATTCTTCAGTTCTTGAGACCTTCTACATATATAGTGGTCTTCAACTTCTCTTGTAAATCTTCAACGGTTATTTTAATAGTCCCATTATAGAGATAATATTAAATGCATGATATCCGTTGAGACTGATAGCTTGATTTTGGGCAAGTTGAAAAACATCTTTGGTTATCAGAAAATCACAAAATGGAGGCTCACTGTTCTAAGCAATTGTACCTTAAAAACTTTCTTTCCTCCTTTGTGTATAACCCAGCTTTTGTCCAGCAATAAAAATGTCATCGTACAGATCGTTTTGCAATTCCAATTGTACTATTTACTTTTTGTATTTCCTTGATAGTACTATGAACTTTCTCACAAAGGAACAAGATGTTAATAATTATAAAGAACATATATTCCTTTGAAATAAATATCAATCATTTGAAATAAATTCAATGTGGTCCAAATTGCATTAAATCACGTTCAACGTAGTAAAGATATAGAAGATATAGAACTGTCTACAGGCACTTAGTTTAAGAACGTATTTACACAAGATTTATTTCTGCTCGTCCCCACAAGTCTTTGGACTTGCTAAGTCCTTAGAGAGACTCCGTCCAATGACGTGGCACTATGGATGTCTACTGAATTTTAGTGAGGCACTATGGATGTATATTTGAGTTTCAAAGAGAGCACTCGTCTACTGACATGGCTACTATGGACGCGCTTATTTTCAAGTCTTTGGACTTGCTGTACCTAACAAATTATTTATGTATTTATAGCCTCGTCTACTAAAGAAAGCAACAAGGTAAATTTATCACAGTTCTTGAGCAGCCCGTCTACAGGGGTGGAGGCGTATTTTTCAATTGGAACTTATCCCAAGTTTATTACTTATAAAAGCGTTCTTGCATAACTGAAAGCACTAGTTAGATCTCAACTAACATTTTGCCAAGCAAATTTAATCCTTTTGTTAACATTAAAACCTAGAGATTATTAAATCCAAAACCACTTTGGTTCCTACACACCTATGGCCTCCCCACCCTCGACCCACCACCACCACCCCTTCCACCTCTCCTCTCCATTCTCGCAGAACGTGGCAACAGAAATGGATACGCCGAATTGGGACCGACGTAGAGGTTTAGTGGGAAGAGCTCCACCGGGTCGCGACATTCGAGGAACGGTTCGAGAAAACCAGCAAGACACTCGAAGGTGTACGATGTCGAGCAAAACTGCAAGTGGTGGAACTGGAAGTGGGAGGGAAAATGAGGAGAAGCAGAAGAAGTTGAGAGACGGGTGATGGGGTGGCGGTTGCTGGTGATGCTGGCGGCGACGGCGGTAGGTGGCAGTTGTGATTGTCGAAAAGTTATTATTGTTAAGGGTAAAAATGGGTTTTGACCAAAACAAATAAAAAAAATGGCTATATTACCTAGAGACAGGTGATTCACCATGGACCATATGCTCTAATGGTTCACCGTAGAAGCCACCATTTCTTGATATATGAAATTATGAAACCTTGCTATGAGTATGAGTATGAAGTTATTATATCATGGTATGTGGGCTTTTTTCTTTTTCAATGGACTTTTTAGCGTCTTTGGCGTGGTTTTCACATTTGTCGGCAGCGGAGAGTGCAGACAATTTTTTTTATAAGCCAAAAATGAATATATAAAAGTACAAGGGATATCTGAACTTGTATACATAGAAACACTGAAAAACTTGGAAACAAAACAAGGTAAAGATTCAACCGAGATAATAGGAAGCTCTCCAAGACCAAAAGTAGTCTAACAAAGTGTCACAAAAGCAAGGTTAAAGAAATACCTTCTCCCCATCCCCAACAAGCCTACACAAATCGTAACATTCAGAGAGTGCCGTCAAGTGTCACATAATTTTAGAAGAAAATTCTTTTATCATGATAAATTAAAATAAAGACACAACAACACTTAAATTTTTTTATAAAATTAATAAATCTGTAGGATAATTTTTTTTAATATAATCTCTACCTAAAACTAATTTAGGATACATAGTTTTACCTGTAGTTTATATATTATCAATAACAATATATCTATCGTTATAAAGACCAAATTATAATATCATTTGAAGAAGGCACCAAATTTCTTATCTTAGTAAATTTGAAGATTTTATTATTCCATAAAGTTAAGATATGCAAATATGCAATCAAAAAGAGATAACTAAAGCTAAAGCTTTAAATCACACACACACACACACACACACACACACACACACATATATATATATATATATATATATACATACATATATATATACACAAGAGGCATATATGATAATATCTAAGTCATTATTCATATTTATCTAAGGATTTAATGAATATTTTCGTTCGGGTGAGATTTGGTTTTAATCCCTCCATTTTTTTTAGGTTATGGTTTATAAACATTTTAAAATTTTGAAATTCGTCCCTACCGTTAGGATACCTCCGTTAAATGATGATGTGACAGAGGAGTGCCACGTGTGTAAAAAATATTAAATTTTAATTACACAAAATTTAAATAAGTTTTTAGTCCCTGAAAAGTCCATTAATTTTGGTTTTAGT
This sequence comes from Sophora flavescens, assembly GCA_030762895.1. Classification (NCBI taxonomy): domain Eukaryota; kingdom Viridiplantae; phylum Streptophyta; class Magnoliopsida; order Fabales; family Fabaceae; genus Sophora; species Sophora flavescens. Next base: position 63,136,421 of record CM061062.1, on the reverse strand, counting down.
TTCTATAAAATTATTTCTTAGAATATCATCCTTGTGATCCCAATTTTTTTTTGTAAATAGTCCTTATCGTTATCTCTCTTTATTAAATACTGACGTGGCAAATGGAATAACACGTAAGCCATGCCATGCAGTGACACATCCAAATATTGGGTGCTGCAATAGTTTTTTTCTCAATTTGGATACATACATAGGAAGTTATGTGATACAATTTACAGGTTGTTAGCAATCATGCTGTGAGAAATCCAGCGGTGTTCTAGCCGATACTAGGAACAATTCGTACATCTAAAATTTCTAATAATTTTACGAGACTTTGATGAGGATGTTAGCTTTAATTCTAATCTGGTTTCACTCAGTTCAGACAAGTATAGAAGAAGATACGCATCCCACAAGCTAGGGACTATTTTAAAAAAAAATTAAGATTAAAGTACGAAATCCTAATAATATTTTTTACATGGATTAAAACAAAAATTGTGGAATTTGCAAGGACCAAAAACTTATTTAATTCTTTTTATGGAATTAAAAATTAATATCTTTATACATGTGACACTGATGACATGACACTCTGTCTGTCACGTCATCACTTAACAGATGTACCCTAATGACATGGACGACTTTCAAAGTTTTAAAACGTTTAGTGAACATAACCTAATAAATTTTTTTGGAGGGACTAAAACCAAATATCGTCCTATTTATAATGACCAAAATATTCATTAAACCATTTTAAAATATATAAAAAATAAAATTAAAAAAATGCTGAAACATTTGGAGGAAGCCGGATTGTGGAGAAGTAACTAGGTTGAAGATCTTGTATTCTGATATTAGAGTTTAATATTCAAATAAAAAAAATTGAAAAGAAATATCCAAGTGATCCTATCTAGAGGCTGTTCTCCTTGGTGGGCCATTTGGACCATTCCCAAATTTGTCATCTTCAAAATAGATAAGCACTCAAAACACGTCATTTCTTATGGCCTATGACTATGAGTTTACTCTTCACTACCAGTGAACAAGACAGCATAGTGCCCTGCCAAGACAAGTCATAATGAAATTCCATGAAAAGACACCTTCTTTGATTCAATAAATCACACCAAATATTTAAGAAAACCAAACTTTTTTTTTTCCTTCATTGTTATACTAAACAACCTCTTGCCTTTAATCACTTTACCAAATCCGGAATCATCATCCTCTTGCAGATGGATATTGATGAGTGGGAATTCCTCTCTGATGATGGCTTCCTTGATTTCAATGAAGATGGTGAGAAGCATATTTTCCTTGGGAAAAGAAGCTCAGAGTCAAAAAGTGTTTTTGACATGGATTACTTCTGCCCTTCACCAAGTTCAAGAAAAATCACTGAACCACCAAGGAGCCCAAGGTTGCACAATCAAGTTGTCCCTTTGCCAATTCTATTGGAACCCAAAATTGGTAAGACCCCAGATGATGGTTTAGTGAAAGGAATCACCAAAACTACTGCTTTTGCCACATCAGAAGCCACTGAGAAAACAAAAGCTGCTTCTGTGGAAGCTGATCAAGACACTGTATCACAAGTTTTCTTCAAGATCAAGGAAAATGAATTTGTTGACATGAAAATGGACTCACCAAAGTCCATTAGCAGGGGGTTGAAATTTGAGGACAAAGGTGAAGCCATGGAGATCATTACCTCTCCAAGAATGAAGATTGAGAATGAGATGCTTAGCATGGAGTGTGACAAAGAGGAGGACTCTGCTTGGGAAGAAGAGAACAACAGTGGTTTTAACATATGGAAGTGGAGCTTGACAGGAGTTGGAGCTATCTGTTCTTTTGGTGTTGCTGCTGCTACAGTGTGTATTCTGTTCTTTGGAAGCCACCAAAGGAACAAACTCAAGCAGAACCAGAAGATTCGGTTCCAGATCTATGCTGATGACAAGGTCAGCAAATTTCTCATAATTTTTAGGTTTAATAAACTTTTCGTTCATTAAAAGTGAGTGAATTTTGGTTTTAGTCCCTTCCATTGGTTTTGATATCTATAAACTTACAATTTTTGATTTTAGTCTCTACCATCGTTCACAGCAAGTTATTAAGTTTACAGGATAAAAACCAATGGAAAAAACGTGTAGGGTCAAAAATCATAATTTACTAACTTCTTAAGGAATTTTTTTTTCACTAAACCTAATTTTTATTTGTTTTGTTGTCTACAAAAAGTTATGCATGATTCACAATTCAGTATTGGGTTATGCTATTTGTTCAAGTAATTTCATGGAAAAAAATGCAAAAGAAAAAGTCATTTTTATTTGCACCAAGGATGGGATTTTACTATTCTTCATTAAATGATTGGAATATAGTTAAATCCAAAATTTCAATAGAAGATTGTGGATTCTTGGATATTGAACTGACCCTGATTGTGATTTTGCAGAGAATTGAGCAAGTGGTCCAGCATGCAACCAGATTGAATGAAACAATTTCGGTAGTGAGAGGTGTTCCTATAAGCAGAGCTCAAATAACCGTTGGTGGTTACTATGATGGTCTTTGAACTTTGAAGCATCGATTGAGTACCTTCATGAAATTATTGTAGTCTACAATAGATCAATCTTGCTGTAGCATATAGTTCTTTAAATAACATGATGCAGGATGCTATTTTCTTATTGCTCATGTTTCTTCTGTAAATTCTCTATAGTTTTCAAAGTTGAGTCACAGACTAGTGGCTCTTCTATTATTATTTGATCAATCAATTTGAATTTTTAAGTATCAACATGTTTGTAGTTTTAGTCATGGTGTTGGTAATTTGCAAGGTTTTGAAAAATAAACGAGTCATTGAATTGTGATGGTAAGTATTGAAATTTGAAAATGTCAATTAATGATTGACTCTTTCTGACCTAATCTAGGCAGAGTTACATTCAGTATGACAACAATTACTAACGGTAAGAGTTTCAAGTGTAAAACTTTTTAAGATTATTATTGATATATAATTAAAAGCAGATGCCATGTTTCAATATGAATGTAGTTGGATGTTGTTAGTGTTTATATACCAAACTGAAATGCATGTATTATATACAAATGTGAATAGGATATTGTTGCTCACTTTACACTTTTGTTCACTTTTGAAGAACTTTATCCAAATATTAAAACTCTTAAAGAGAGTTCTTTTAATATGATAATCATTGAAAGGTGTTGGGATCAAAGTTTAAAAATAAGCTTCGACTGGTTAGAGGGAAATAAGCTCGACAAAAGAAGAGCTACGGAACGTATCTACGGAAGGACCCATCAGTACAAACAATGGAGTAAGTTATGAGGATTTGAATTTCCTAAAGTTGCATTTCTCTAAAGTTCTTATATTTAGCCAAATTTTGAGGGTGTTTTTGTCTTTAGTACATCTAATAAATTTGATTCCAAGACCCACCTGACATAATTTTACCTAACTTGAGATTTACAAATACAGCGAATCCAGATCCGAAATATGATATGTTCGACAGAGTTGGACCCTTGAAGCATTCGACAAAAGCGTATCAGCATTACTTGAGCGGTTACCAAGCACGTAGCTCGTCAATTAGGAAGGGGTTAACTATCAGGAGCATGTCATGATTTTAGGAATCAGTTATCAGAAATAGTTATCTATAAATACTAGTTTTGTCAATGCAATCAGGGTTGACATTTCTTACTGAAAATCCTATGAATCTCACTCAAAACAGATTACTGGATTCCAGGCGAAGTATGCCTCCCCCTTTTGTTTTTCAGCCTTTTACATTAGTGCAGTTGTTCATTTGATTCCATTTAAATTTCCTTGCAATTTTCTTTATGAATTTCTTTACTTTCAAGCCTTCAAATTCTGCATTTTACTTTCACCGCATTTTACACTCTTTCTTTTAATTTTTGCACATTTACTTTGTTGCAAGTCCTTTATTTTCTTTGACAATTTGTCGGTTCGTAGTCCAACTCTTTTATGAAAATCTGAGAGCGAGATTATCACATAACTTAGAACCCACAGTCGACTTATCTCAATTATTTGTTTTCGGGGTTGGTAGTGACAAAAATCACCCATAAATAAAAGGTCAAATTATTTTACTACTATAATAAATAAATAAAACACATGACATAAGCATAAAAAATTAGTTTGCTAATATGCTTGCAAAATAACAAATGATAAATGATAAGATTTATATGTCAAGAAATTAATGCTCTATAATTTAGCTAGTATCAATTCCTATGATCTTTAAAATGATAACACATACATTTACATTTAGCTATCCTATTTACTGTAAAAAGGACACGTTGAAAAAAAAAAACATTAAATGTTCATGTCAGCTTAACCTCAAGTAGTGTGCTGCTAGGGGTGTACACGAGTCCGGGTCAACCTGATGAACCCGCGAAACCGACCCCAACTGAGGTATTTGGTTCGACTATTCCTTCTATTCGAGCTCAACCCGACCTGACTGACCTGCCAAGGCTCGTCCCTCATTTGTTCGGGTAACAATTTTGCTGTTTACAAACCCGTGAACTTGTTAGCCGACCTGTGAACCTGTTACGTTTTTATTTTGTTTGTTTTTAAAACACCTTTACCTTAACTGTCCAATGTTCACCCAAACCATTCCTTCTCCTTCGTGTTCATCTATTCACCTCACCAGATCCTTCGACCAGCTGTCCAGTCCACCTCCCACTTTGCCCGGCCACTCGATCGTTTGATTGCTACTCGTTGCTACTCATTTTTAGTTATGCTCGGTGCTTGGTGCTTGTCGTCCTCAGTGGTCGTCATTGGTTTCCATCCTAGTTTCCACTGTCGCCATTCGAGCTCGTCTTCCTTGTTAGATCTGTTTTCCTTGGTTGTTTGAAGATGGACCGCCAACATTGATGATTTTCCTTCGTTCTTTGTTGATGGATATTACTTGTTAGATCTGTTTCTATCATCCACAATTTTTTGCCTAGTTGCCTTAGATATGTTCTTTTTTTAGTCTTCCTTCAACCATTTAAGGTCACTCAAGTTTCAAATTTTTTAATTGTAATTTTTTATGAGGCCTAACCCGATAGACCCGACACAAACCAACCTGTTTTTAGTTTGGGTTTGGAGAAAAAATGTATGAATCCGACCCAGCCCAACCTGGAAAGAATTGATTGGTTTGGGTAACGGGTTTCGTCAAACCCGACACAACCCGATCCGTGTTGGCCTGGGCAGCTGGGTCGTTGACAAGGCTGAGGGGACAGGATGGAGGATCCCATTCAAAATTCTCATAATCTCAAGTCGAGTGAAAGATAATGTGGATGCAAGTAATTTTGGAATAAAGATGAACTCAACTCTTGGAGTTAATTTCATCCCTATTTATAAGAGTCTGGTTATTCCGTCATGAGTAGGGGGTGTGTAATACTAATGTCCCCCTCGTGCTTTAGCATGCTAACGAGGGTGTACAGTGTGCCTCCTCCTCATAATGGTCATGCCTTGAAGGGTTATTATGTGTGATAGTTTGTTAGAAATGATGTTTTAGACCTCCTTTAAGAATTGTAGTGCTACGAATTTGGTGCTAGCCGATTGATCAACCAATCCGCGCAATGTAACAAGGATATTTTAGACTTTCTGGTTTTGATTTTCATTGTAATACCCTCAAAAATAGATTAAGAGAGAGATTTGCTATTTTAGAAGAAAAACATGAGGCAAACTCAAGCATTGATTGCAATCGAGAGGCTGATTCCCCTTGTTTGGTTGCACTGGTGAGGATGCTTGGCCTGAAGTTTTCTTGCTTCAACTTTCTTCTCGAGCTCTGCAACCTTCTCCATTTCTGTCAGCCCGACAGGCCATTTACCTCTTGGTTGCACTGGTGAGGATGCTTGGCCTGAAGTTTTCTTTTCTATGAAAACCTGGGATGGAGGTTTACTTTGCTTGGTCTGATTACTGGGCTTCTTCACATCAGCTTCCATGGGGTGATTCACTATTACACTCTTCATCTTGGTATCTCCTCTTTTATCAACTTTGTTGTCGGTTGTAGCAACCAAGCAACCAGAATCGTGGGAAGGCATCTCTTTTATAATGACGCCTCCCTGTTTGGCAAGTTTCTTTTTCTGAGCTTGTCGGAGTCTCTGTAACCTCCTCTTTTGGCTCTTGGAAATAGCCAATTGAGTTGAGGGTCCTGAAAGACCAGGCCCTGCCATCTGAGCATTTTTAGCCAGTTGACCCTTTCGGTAATGTTCATTCCAAAAAGGTGGCCCTCGTTCATTGACCTTGCTTCTCCGAGCCCATGTCTGTTTTTGCAATTCTGGGTACTGTGTCATGACTGAATTCCTCACCCATTTATCCACCATTACATTGGATGGGGGTGTCCTGGTCTTGACAGGATTAAATCTGCCACTGACAGAGTTACCTACTGTCGATCCTCTGATTGGTTCTTCAAGCCAACCGGGCCGCTTTGTCTTTGTCTAACTTTTGACTGGTACATATGTTGCTGACAGCTATTTGTCTGTCTTACTGCTGATCCTCTGGTTGAATCAAGCCAGCCTCCAGTGTTGTGCTGTCCGGATCTTGACTGGTGCATATGTTGCTGACGGCTATTTGCCTGTCTATTTACAACAGATGCAGCACTCCTCTGTACACTGTTGGATCCAACATGGCTATTTGAGTGTGTCAACCTGCTCTGGTTATCTTGCGAACGATGCGATGGTGGTTTCTGCCCCCTAGCTTTCTTGGCGACTACTTCATCGTAAAATGCTTCGCATCTTGGACAAACTTTAATTATGCCCCCATCTTTCTTTCGTGTCATATAGTCAATAAGTGGCTCTCCTGGCTTCGGATAAACATCAAATGGATCTGACAAATCCATTTGGATATTCTGTCCGGCCGTGATGTTGACCATGCCTACTCCCATAGGGACTTGGCGGTCTGCTTTGTTAGCTTCAGGACCGAAGGGTTCTGTATCAATCTTCATTTCTGGTCGCTTGTCTGAGAATTTCAACCTTCCGTCTGTCAAACCTTTTTGAATGATATCCCTGAAATGCATACAGTCGTTTGTCACATGACCAAAAGTATTATGATATTTACAATATTTCCGATCTTTAATTTCATGGGCTTTCAAGAGCCTATGATCATTTGATAATTTTAATTGCTTATCTCTAAGTAATATGTCAAATATTTGATCGGCCTTGGTCACGTCAAATGTGTATACTTTCTTATTAATGAAAGGGATTCTTTTTTTGGCCCTTGCGGGCTTCAAAGCTTGACATACATAAGGTGGGCCATTTTTTAGTTCAACATAATCTACTTCATACTCTTCAGAATCATTACACTCCTCGTCGGATTCATTGCATCCGGCAAAATTAACCCTTTCCTCTTAAGGAATCTCTTTTGCTTAAAAATCTTTTCAGCTCTTAATTGTTCAATCTGCCGAACCTTGTCCCCTAACTGGGCAAGATCTATTAAATGTTGATTAACCAGTTTCTTTCTGATATAGTAATCCAGACCGCCGGCAGCAATTTTCACTATTTCTGCCTCTGGAATAGGGGTGAAACACCGACTCCTCATTTGACGGAATCGAGCTAGGTAGTCGTCAACAGATTCGTTAATCATTCTCTTGATTCCAAACAAATCTGTCAGTCCTATTTTCAAGTCTCCCCTAAAGAATTGGTCATGGAAACCTCTTTCCAATTGATTCCAAGAGTAGATTGAATTAGGCCTTAGGGTTGAAAACCAAGAAAAAGCATTCTTAGTTAATGAACTAGGGAAGAACTTCATTTTTAATCCTTCCTCTAAGGCCAAATCTCCTAACTCGATGGTATATCGGGCAATATGCTCGACTGTTGACTCTCCACTTTCTCCTGAGAATTTCGACAACTTGGGTATTTTATATCCTCGAGGCATTTCTGCCTGTTGGACCCAATCAGGAAATGCTGATGCAAAAAATGGTTGGTTGGCATAACCAATGTTAAAACCAAACCTATTTAATGCTTGTTCGACAACTTGGTTGACGTTTTGATTTAGAACATTCTGACGGAATGCTCCAACAGCACCCTGGTTTAGGATCAAATCCTCGTCTTCCTCTGGTCGCAGAATATGTACATTTCCACGTCTCAAAGGAATCCGACGATGAGGCTGTTGCCGCTCGTCATCTTGTTCAACTCCGTCAAGTTGTGGTTCTACTTGTGGCTGATTAATTCTGTTGACATTTGCATTGAGATTTCTACCAATATTTTGGTTTTCACTTGGGGTTACAACACCCAAGGATCTATTTAACCGACGTATCTCATTTGTCAATGCTAAACATGCATTATTTGTGCTTTCCATCAATGGCGTAATTATTGTATTCATTTGTTGAGTAAATGTATTCACCATGTCATGGTTACTAGAATCAATCTGTTGTCGGACATTGGCTAAGGTAGCCTCCGACAGACCAACAATACTTTGTGGGAGTTGTCTCAATGGGGAAATATATGGCCTTTCTACCGGTTGTTCTTGTCGAGAATGCGTAATTGTCATGGACCCCGTTATTCCATTCGCATGACTGGGAATTTACCCCCCAGTCGATGGCCCTGCCTGTCCAGATGTATGGGCAGCCATCGTCATTCCATTTGGATATGGTATGTATGCAAATGGAGTATTTGGGTTGACGGTTGTTGACCCATAAGGCATCCCATACAAAGGTTGTGAGAGAGGCTGTGTAGTCCCTCTTGGATTTGAACTCACAACACTTCGTGACGACAATCCAGTAGTTGATGTATTTATTTGTTGTAAAACAGGGGAAGTTGGTGACGGGAGTGTTCCTTGACCAACTTCGTCAAATCTATTGACCACTTGGGCGTAAGAAACGCCTCTTCTTATTCCTAGACCATTAGTACCATTTACCTCTGCATTAGTAGCATTAGTTCCGTTTGCAGGAATATTGTCAACCGGTGCAATAGCATCCACTGTTGACACAGCGGCGTTAGTGTCTACTACGCCTGCATCACTTGCATTACTCATATTTACAGAGTTCTGGGAAATAAATGTTTGAACCACTTTTCCGCTCCGTAAACTCATACAAATAAAGTTGTATGTCAAATTCCTGACACTATACGAGTTACTCTAAACTCGTCCCACTGGGCGTGCCAATTTGTTGACGCTGGTTTTTGGTAGGTGTCCAAAATCCTTTTGTCACAAATAATTTAAGATCAGACGAGTGTAGGGACGGACGAGTTATGCGGTAATCTCGTAAGGATTTGTGTGTTTGTCTGCCAAGTATGAATTTGACAAATCAGTCAAATCTAGTAAATACTGGCAAGGACTTAGTGTTAAGATGAGATGTACAGAATATTGCCAATTGTGAAAGTTGACAACATTCAAAGCATGAAAACGAACTCAAATGGTCTGAAAAACCAGTTGATTGATAAAAGATGCGAACTGCATGGATTTAAATAAAAACATGTAAAGAAACTGAAAGTTAAGGGAAAACATTTAAATGACATAAAAATAGAGGAAAGCATGTAAAATGCAGAAAATTAGAAGAAAGTAAATAAAGAACATGAAATTAAAGGAAAGCAATAAACAACAGGAAATTTAAAGGAAAGCACATAAATTGCAGGAAAATAATTGAGAGCTTGTAAATGACAATGAAAGAAAAATGACAGTAAATCAAAGGAAGCAAGCAAGTTGTTGAAAAGTATTTAAATGGTTAAAAAGTAAAGGAAAGCGTTTAAAGTGCAGGAAATTAAAAGAAAGCAAGTAAAAGATGTGAAAGATAAATGGGAAGGAACGAAGAACTTAAATAAAGAACATGCAGGAAATGCTGAAGGTAAAGAGGAACATGTAAAAGGGGAATTAAATGAGCAGTACTGTATTATAAATTGAACTGGAAATGAAAAGGGATGGAGGAAATACTTGAGTCCAATCCTTTCATCTGCTGTGTGATCGAGATATGTAGGATATCGCATCAAGTAAAACCTCCTCGATTACATCAGGATTAACAGTATTTATAAGCATACAAAATAACTGCCTAAAGAAAACTTCCTATCTTAAAAATTGCCACCTGTATGGCAGTTTTGCTATGTTTCAGATTCAAACTATGACAAGTAAACTTCTCTAACTTGCTCATTCCTTTGAATTGCTTTATGCCAACTTGCTTGTTGTCCACGGTTTAGTTGTTTGATAGCTTATCCTGCTGATGCTGTCAACCTTGAAAACTTGGCCATTTCCATACTTTGTTCGTCTGACAATTCTTATTACCAACTTTGTCGAAAGTTGGGTTTTTTTCCTTTTTATTTATTTATTTATTTTTATTTCTCCGTCAGTCAGCTGAGTATTTTCGTCGGGAATTTTACTGGTGCCGAATGTGTTTCTTTCTTGACGGCTTTATCTGTCTGACATACCAACTTCTGTCAATTTTTTAGTCTGCCGATTCTGCTGAATTCGACTCTTTATGGTGGTTATCTGACAACTCTTCCTTCAATTCTTCTGTCATCCTGTCGGAACCTTTTCTGTCAAGAATCTGAAATTCTTCTATTAACAGATGCCTCCCAAATTTTGCTTTTCGACGGCTTTGCCCGAAAGAATAGAAAAATTTGAATTTTCAAATCACCATCAATCATATTAATTTCGGGTTCTTATCCGTTAATTAAACCTTGCTTTTGATTTCATCCCTACTTAATAGGGACAATCATGACGCCGCAGGTTCCTTGGAATTCGAACCGAAGGTTTTTAATTTTTCCTTTAAATGTCAATCACATCAGTATTGACTTTCTTCTTTTTATCCTTCCTTCTTCATTAGTAAATCTTTTCTAGAGAAAGATCTTTTCTTCTTCCCTCACAAATCCTTTCTTAAAAGAAATCCTTTCTTCTTCCCTCGTTCAATCTTCCATGGCCACATCTTCCAGGGTGCCGACCTCAGTACCTCATGCTACAGTCGTTCCTACTAGGGTAGTGGTTCAAGACCCACTTTTGGAGGAATCTGAGTAATGGCAAGAATCCAAGGTAATTTACCCTATTCTTGATTCTTCTGTTACTTTAAATCCTCCTGCTGCATTTTTGGGTCCTTTTGTAGCCAAAAATGAGATTTCTGAGGGTTTACGTAGTTCCTTTCCTTCCGCTAGCTCAGATGAAGCTATTTTATCCTCTTTTACTCCTATTCCCATTCATATGTTTAAGAAGAGCAATAGGATTTTTAGAATGCCTCCTGCCACTCGGTTCGATGCCTACATTAGTTGGCTTGACCGAATTCAAGCTGAAAAACGCAATGTATGGGAAGAAGCTGGAATCTTCGAATTCATTCAACTTTCTCGTCACGTTAAACTGGTAGACTTTTCTTTAATAGGAGCATCAGTTTTCTTTTGGAATAAAACAACAAATAATTTTCATTTTCCTTATGGAATGATGGGTCCGACTTTGTTTGACATGTCGGCTATTACTGGCCTTCGTCCAGATGGCCCCACCATGCATTCTGAGGTAGAAATTGAAAATCAAATTGATGTCTATGTGCCGAAGTGTTCTTTTTCCAAATACATAGCAGATTTTAGAGGAGAAGCTCATGATCCTGTGATTGGATCTCGAGCACGTAGCCTTTTTGTTTCTTTGGCTATGTGCTTATGTCTTTTTGTAGTAAATCTGCTTCTTTGATTGCTTCATATGTTCCTTTAGCCAATCTTTTGTCATCTGGTAAAAGAGTAGCATTAGGACAATGTGTCTTAGCCAATCTTTATGATAGCATGAGCATGCTAGTTGACACCGTCAAATCTAAAAAGAAAACCAATATAGGAGGGCCCCTTTGGCTTCTCCAATTATGGTTAAATGCAGTCTTGGAACGTCAATTTTCATATAAAGCTCCCGCAGATTTGACAATCGACACTTATGGCTCCTATCTCTGTTATGTGTCTGCCGAGTCTTTGTCGAGGGATGAAACTGCGAACTTCAAGTTTTACTTTAAAATTTTCCATTCACTTTCATCTACCTCTTCAAAGATCAATTTTTCTCCTTTTTCTGACCGGAAATACGGTCCAGAATGGTTTACAAAATTAAGTACCACCATCTCTAAATCAAACAAATCCATTTGGACCAAATTTCTTTGTCAGAAAATTCTTTTTGTTGATGGTCCTAATTTCAGAACTCATAGAGTCTACCTCCATTTGCCCAACACTGTTGCTTGTCAACTCGGCTTCTGCCAAGCTATCCCTGCTCCTTATTCGTCAAATCCTGACGAAAATTTTATTGGTGTCAAAGCCCCAACATTTGAGCATATTGTCGACATCAGTGATGCGGACAAGGTTCGTGGGACTTTCTTACAACCCACTTCATTTTCTACCTTCCACGGAGCTACTCAAAGCTTTCTTGACTGGTGGGATGAATACTATTCCAACCACCGTCTAAGTTTAACGACTCGCTTGAGTTGTATTGAGGACTCCGTGGGTAACAATGATGATTCTCCTCTGCAGGAACAGGATCCAGCAACCAAAACTCAAGGTGAACTTCAGAAAGAAATTCGAGCCTTTGAAAAATTTTATAAAATCAAGTGGAATCCTTTGAGACCATTTGATATGGTTCGTCATGTCAATAGTGTTTTAGTTGAAGCCAAAAGGAAGCATGATAATAAGGAATCTGAAAGGCTTGCCATGTATAGGAGTATTCCCAACATGACCAGGGAATACTTAAACAGCTTAAAGGCCCCTTTTCCTAAGCCAGTGCCTATTCCTTGTGCCCCTTTTGGTTTAGCTGATTTACACCCAGGAAAACCGTCGAAAGGAGGTAACTTTTTCTTTTTGGACAGCGTGAGTGCTTACGTTGACCCTTTTGAAAAACCAAATCCAGTTACCTTCGCTCGTCGGTTTCTTCAATCTGATGACGACTTTGGATTCCATTCAAGAATTCTAAATTGTATTTCAGGTATTCATTTATCAAATAACTTATTTTTCTTTTCTTTCCGGCTGACAATCAACTTATTTACATCGTTATTGACAGCCATTCCTCTTGATCAACCCCTCCCTGGTAAATCTAAGTCTGATGTACTGTCGGGAGAAGCTTCTGAAGACGATGATGAACCCGTCATCCCTTTGGTGGCAAAAACTGTCAAGAAGAGTTCACGGCCAGCCAAAGCTCCTGTTTCTGATCCTCAGTTAAAAAGATCCAGAAAAAGAAAAGAGAAAATGGCTCCTTCTGACCCCCTCTCCAAGAAATCAAAATCTGTCATTGCAATTGTGACATCATCTGACGCTGTCAAAGTTTCCACTGACTCTAAAATTCAGGATGTTATGACTAGTTCCGCCAACACTTTGCCCTCCAATCAATCCAAGGTAACAGTCTAATCTAATTTATCAAGTTACATCCTTTTGCTCATATGCCTTCTTTTTCTTGACAGAAAAGCATATCTGTTGAGACTATCTTGGTTACCGAGAAATCGAGTGCTGATGTTGACTTGATGTCTTCAGATTCTAATCTGGTACTTCCGTCAATCCTGTCAGTTTCCTTTATATACATGCATATACCTTATTTATTTTTCATGTCAGGAAAAATCTCCTCAGTTTGATGATTCAATGACCATTCAGGAGATTCTCACAACTGTTGAACCAGCGAATGTATCGGATTCAGAGCTGCATACTGACAGAATTTCAGGAAGTATTTTTGTCGATACTAGGAGTTTAACAGCTAATCTTCAGGTTCTTGACTCTCATCGGGAAGTGCCCCCGAGCCCTCATCATCCAACTTCAGTCACTTCAATTTCAAAAGCTGATAAACCAGTAGGAACTCCTGTCATGATTGAAATTCCGGATGAAGATATTGACATGGAGGCCCTGTTGGTTGAAACAGCTCCTGTCATTCCTTCTCCACCTGCTATCAGACCTCCTACCATGAAGTCTCCTGATCCCAAACCGGCCTTACACTTTAATACGTGGATCAATATGCTGTCAGAAGTAAGCCGGAAAGAGTCATCCTTTTCTACCACTTCATTGACTCGAAATGACTCCAGTGACTCTCAAAGTCACTACCCTCATGCATGATCTTCAAGCTCTTCTGGCCAATTCTTTTGATGAACTTCTGTCTGATATCAAGATTCAGAAAGAACTATCTCGACTTGTCAAGGAAATCACTCCTCTTCATTCTAATCTTCCTCTATCGAGCCGTTCGCTTTTTATCTCTATTCAGACATTTTGGGAACGGCTCTCCAGTAAATTAGAAAGGATGACTTCTGTCATTCCTTCTTACGAAAAGGAAGAAAAAACCAAGGATGATCTCTTAGTTCAGTTTCAAAATCTTGAGTCATCTAAACAAAAAGAACTTGACCTTATTTCCATCGGGACTCAAACTAAGGAGAGCTTACTGGAATATCGGAAGAAACTGTTGGCCGAGATTGAATTGACGGACCAAAAATGTGCCAAGTTTGACAAAGCGTTGGAAAAAAGCAAAGACAGAGTCAAAGCTATTGATGATGAATCTGTCCGACTTGGCCAAAAAGCTGAAAGTGTAGTCAGCAAACTCCGTGCATTGCAGCCTGACTATGAAGCAACTACTGCTGACAAAACTAATATTTCCCTTGCATGGGATCAATTATCCTCTATTTAGACCAAAACTGACAATTGTGACTATTGTACATGTCAACCTTTAGTCTGATCTTGACAGTCATTAATTAATGATCAGATGTTTTTCTTTTCTTGCACGTTTATTTATTATTTGATTTGACTGCATGTTTCCAACCAACTTCGTAACTCATGCCTTATCAAATCATCATAAATGCCGTGATAAGTTTCGAAACTTTGGTAAACCAAATCACAATAAATGCCTTTTGCATTCAACTATAAATAACGAGATCTATAAATCTCCGTTTTCATAGTTGAACCTTTCACATAACATGCTTTTCCTTACAACAGGTTTCCAACTATTCTTCTTTCTTCCTTCACAAGAATCTGATCTTTATATTAAATTTTCAATCCAAGGTGTTTGTCTTAATGGTCATATCCTTCGTGAAGGTCAATAACCAATGTAAAGACAGTAGTGAAGGTCAGTAACCAATGTAACATCCATAGCTGGCCTTACTACATATTCGGGGAAAAGCTGATCTTGATACAGAACGAGTGCATCTCGTTCTAGTTCCATCATCTTCATCTTGGAAGGTTTTGGTGTCATCTTAACTACCATAACAACAACCACCTTCTAAGTGAAATGATGGTGACATCTGCTCGTGCTTATCCCCTTCTTGATGCATTCTCGACAAATGAGGCAACTGAAATCTCGTCACTTGGGGAATGAAGTCTCAACAGATTGAGTTATTCCTCCACATCGTTGAAGGAAAATAAAGTGTTATTGACACACTGTCTTGTATTCTAAGATTAGATTAACTTTAATTGACAACTTGATTTTTACCATCAAATGACAATATTTCATTGTATCGTCAATTTAATGAATATACTTATTTCCTTTATTTGTCAATTCTTACTTCTAACATCGTCGGTTTGTATTCCTTCAAGTACTTGCCATTAATTGACTTGATTGTCAAGCCAGTATTAATATTGACAAGCGCGTAAGCATTTCCAGAAAATACTTTGTCAATTCTAAATGGTCCTTCCCATTTAGGTGACCATTTCCCATATTCTTGACAACTCTTATCCATGGGCAATATGACTTTCCAGACTAAATCATCTACCTTGAATGCTTTGAACTTAACTCGGCTATCATAAAATCTTGCAATCCTTTCTTTTTGCCGAATCAAATTTTCCAACGCAATCAATCTGTCATCACTTAATTCATTCAATTCGTCTAGCATTGCATCCCAATACTGGTCAGTAGGCAGGTCATTTTGCCTTTGAATGCGAGTGGATTGGAGATTGATTTCAACAGGTAATACAGGATCGTGCCCATAAGTTAGACGATATGGTGAGGTTCCTGTCGACTGTCTGGGTGAATTTCTATATGCCCATAATACTTGATCAAGGGTATTATGCCAACTTTTAGGTTGTCGGCCCACATGCTTTTTAATAAGATTAATAATGATCTTATTTATGGCCTCAACTTGGCCATTTGCTTGTGCATAATATGGTGTAGATGTGAGCATTTTTATATGCCTAGAACTGGCATATTCCACAACTTTCTTTCCAACAAACACTGACCCTTGATCTGTTGTCAGAGTCTGGGGTATGCCAAACCGACAGATAATGTGGTTTTCAATGAAGTCAATTACTTCTTGTTGGGTGACCGTTTTGAGACAGATTGCCTCTACCCATTTGGTAAAATAGTCAACTCCAACTAAAATGAATTGATGTCCTTTTGACGAAGCGGGATGTATCTGGCCAATTAAATCTAGAGCCCATCCTCTAAATGGCCAAGGCTTGACAATAGAATGTAATTCGTCAGCCGGCACATTTTGTACATGGCCGTGTTTCTGACATTGTTCACAAGACTTGGCAAATAAAATACAATCTTTAACCATTTTTGGCCAATAATACAAATTTCTTCGTAGGACCCATTTCATTTTATCACCTGCCTGATGGGCTCCACATATACCCTCATGGACTTCTGATAGAGCCAAATAAGCATCTTGCTCATTCAGGCACTTGTGTAGAGTCCCGTCAACAGATTTTCTGTATAACAATCCTCCTTGCATCGTATAATTCAATGCCTTGTACTTTGTTTTTCTATCCACATTCTGACTTGGGTTTTCCAAATCCTCGATTATTGGCAACCTCCAGTCATTATGCAGAATTACATCATTAACTAAAATATCTCTTTCTTCTAATGGATACAGTAATTCTCTGATTTCCATTAGTGTCGACAGAGTCTTTTGAGATATTTTATATCCTGAGGCTATCTGAGCCAATTCATTAGCCTCTTGATTTAAATTTCTGGGAATGTATTGAACAATTACGTCATCAAATTTTTTCATCAATTTGTTGGCTACGATACAATATTTTGACAAATTGTAACTAACACATTTGTACTCTTGTGTGAGTTGTTTGATGACTAATTGAGAATCTCCAAAAATATGCACATTCCTTGCTTTTATCTCTATCAATATTTCCAATCCGACAATCAAAGCTTCATATTCAGCTTCGTTGTTGGAACATGGATATTTAAGTTCAAACATGAACTTTGTAGGAATTCCTTGTGGGGTCACGATTAGGATTCCTATTCCACTACCTCCTTGATGCCTTGATCCGTCAAAATAGAGTTTCCAAGGTAATATACTGACAACATTGATTTCTGGCACATCCAGTCCTGGATGGTCTACCAAAAAGTCAGCTATTGCTTGTCCTTTGACAGCTTTAGCTGGCACGTATTGTAAAGAATACTCTGATAAAGCAATGGTCCATTTACCAATTCGTCCATTAAGGATTGGTTTCGACAACATATACTTTATTACATCAGTCTTGGAAATAACTAATACATGACATAGCATCATATAATATTTGAGTTTTGTACAAGAAAAATATAATGCTAGACATAACTTTTCTATTGCACTATATCTTCCCTCAGCATCGTTAAGGACTCTACTTAGATAAAATACAGCCCTTTCAACATTGTCATCGTCATCCTGGGCTAATAAACATCCTATAGTGTCCTCTGATGCTGATATGTACAACTTCAACGGTCGACGGGGCACTGCAGGCATCATGACCGGTGGACTGACTAGATACTGCTTAATCTGGTCAAAAGCCTCTTGGTGACAAGGTTCCCAAATGAAGCTTTGTTCTGATTTCAACTTGACCAGTGGTGCAAATACTCTTGTCCTTCCTGACAGATTTGATATGAATCTTCTGAGAAAGTTAACCTTCCCTAAGAAGGATTGTAGCTCTTTCTTATTTATCGGCACGGAGGCTTCCATGACTGCTTTAGCTTTATTCTTGTCTACCTCGATTCCTTTTTTGTGGACCAGGAATCCTAAGAATTTTGCAGCCGACACTCCGAAACTACACTTCTCTGGGTTCATTTTGAGATTATGCTTTCTCATTCTGTCAAATCCTTGCCTCAGATGCTCCAAAATGTTGTAGCTTGACTTGGCTGGAATTATGACGAACAATGTCATTCTTTCAACAGTGCCAATTTGTATGTTTAATAAAGTGACACCATCCGACGGAGATGTTTTGCCACTGAAGTCAGTGACAACCATATCAGTTGGGATTAGATCTGACTGATCCTTTCCTAACTTCTTAAACATCGCTCTAGGCATTAAGTTTACAGTAGCGCCTCCGTCAATTAAGACCCTATTGGTGGGTCTTCCATCAATTATAGCCTTCACATGTAAAGGCCTTAAATGATTTTTCTGTTCGTCGGTAGGTTTCTCCAACTGAGCCACGTTGTCGAATACAGTAACTAAATTTTCTTGAACACACATCCAGTGGTCACTTGGGTCTCCTGCATTGTTGATGACATCACTGCCGTCGTCAGAGGGATCAAACTCAAAATATCCTTCGTATTCTGCCGGGATGAAAGAAATCAAACCTATCTTCATTCTCATTCCAGGCTCCAGTATAATTTCATTGTCTGGATCCTCATCCAGGAATACACCTCCGACTCGCTTCGCGTGATTTCTTTTTAAATCACTCCGTCATCCGACCTCGACCTATCTCGGCGAGAGGCCGGCAATTCTGCGCCACGCTTGTCTAATGCTTCCATGATGTCGGCCCAATCCTCATTCTGGCCGTCCGTGTCCATGGCTCCACTGACGTTTATGTCATCATTCGGATCATTCAATGCTTCAATGACAGCATCAAATGACAACTCCTCTTTTGTTAAATCGCATTCAGGCTTGAACGTAGTCAGTTGTTGCTCTTCTATTCTTGCTTCAACTTTCTTCTCGAGCCCTGCAACCTTATCCATTTCTATCAGCCCGACAGGCCATTTACCTCTTGGTTGCACTGGTGAGGATGCTTGGCCTGAAGTTTTCTTTTCTATGAAAACCTGGGATGCAGGTTTACTTTGCTTGGTCTGATTACTGGGCTTCTTCACATCAGCTTCCATGGGGTGATTCACTATTACACTCTTCATCTTGGTATCTCCTATTTTATCAACTTTGTTGTCGGTTGTAACAACCAAGCAACCAACATCGTGGGAAGGCATCTCTTTTATAATGACGCCTCCCTGTTTGGCAAGTTTCTTTTTCTGAGCTTGTCGGAGTCTCTGTAACCTCCTCTTTTGGCTCTTGGAAATAGCCAATTGAGTTGAGGGTCCTGAAAGACCAGGCCCTGCCATCTGAGCATTTTTAGCCAGTTGACCTTTTCGGTAATGTTCATTCCAAAAAGGTGGCCCTCGTTCATTGACCTTGCTTCTCCGAGCCCATGTCTGTTTTTGCAATTCTGGGTACTGTGTCATGGCTGAATTCCTCACCCATTTATCCACCATTACGTTGGATGGGGGTGTCCTGGTCTTGACAGGATTAAATCTGCCACTGACAGAGTTACCTACTGTCGATCCTCTGATTGGTTCTTCAAGCCAACCGCGGCCGGTGTTTGTCTTTGTCTAACTTTTGACTGGTACATATGTTCTTGTGACTATTTTTGTCCTGCTTCTTCACTGATCCTCTGGTTGAATCAAGCCAGCCTCCAGTGTTGTGCTGTCCGGATCTTGACAGGTGCATATGTTGCTGACGGCTATTTGCCTATCTATTTACAACAGATGCAGCACTCCTCTGTACACTGTTGGATCCAACATGGCTATTTGAGTGTGTCAACCTGCTCTGGTTATCTTGTGAACGATGCGATGGTGGTTTCTGCCCCCTAGCTTTCTTGGCGGCTACTTCATCGTAAAATGCTTCGCATCTTGGACAAACTTTAATTATGCCCCCATCTTTCTTTCGTGTCATATAGTCAATAAGTGGCTCTCCTGGCTTCGGATAAACATCAAATGGATCTGACAAATCCATTTGGATATTCTGTCCGGCCGTGATGTTGACCATGCCTACTCCCATAGGGACTTGGCGGTCTGCATTGTTAGCTTCGGACCGGAAGGGTTCTGTATCAATCTTCATTTCTGGTCGCTTGTCTGAGAATTTCAACCTTCCGTCTGTCAAACCTTTTTGAATGATATCCCTGAAATGCATACAGTCGTTTGTCACATGACCAAAAGTATTATGATATTTACAATATTTCCGATCTTTAATTTCATGGGCTTTCAAGAGCCTATGATCATTTGACAATTTTAATTGCTTATCTCTAAGTAATATGTCAAATATTTGATCGGCCACGTCAAATGTGTATACTTTCTTATTAATGAAAGGGATTCTTTCTTTGGCCCTTGCGGGCTTCAAAGCTTGACATACATAAGGTGGGCCATTTTTTAGTTCAACATAATCTACTTCATACTCTTCAGAATCATTACACTCCTCGTCGGATTCATTGCATCCGGCAAAATTAACCCTTTCCCTCTTAAGGAATCTCTTTTGCTTAAAAATCTTTCCAGCTCTTAATTTTTCAATCTGCCGAACCTTGTCCCCTAACTGGGCAAGATCTATCAAATGTTGATTAACCAGTTTCTTTCTGATATAGTAATCCAGACCGCCGGCAGCAATTTTCACTATTTCTGCCTCTGGAATATGGGTGAAACACCGACTCCTCATTTGACGGAATCGAGCTAGGTAGTCGTCAACAGATTTGTTATTCATTCTCTTGATTCCAAACAAATCTATCAGTCCTATTTTCAAGTCTCCCCTAAAGAATTGGTCATGGAAACCTCTTTCCAATTGATTCCAAGAGTAGATTGAATTAGGCCTTAGGGTTGAAAACCAAGAAAAAGCATTCTTAGTTAATGAACTAGGGAAGAACTTCATTTTTAATCCTTCCTCTAAGGCCAAATCTCCTAACTCGATGGTATATCGGGCAATATGCTCGACTGTTGACTCTCCACTTTCTCCTGAGAATTTCGACAACTTGGGTATTTTATATCCTCGAGGCATTTCTGTCTGTTGGACCCAATCAGGAAATGCTGATGCAAAAAATGGTTGGTTGGCATAACCAATGTTAAAACCAAACCTATTTAACGCTTGTTCGACAACTTGGTTGATGTTTTGATTTAGAACATTCTGACGGAATGCTCCAACAGCACCCTGGTTTAGGATCAAATCCTCGTCTTCCTCTGGTCGCAGAATATGTACATTTCCACGTCTCAAAGGAATCCGACGATGAGGCTGTTGCCGCTCGTCATCTTGTTCAACTCCGTCAAGTTGTGGTTCTACTTGTGGCTGATTAATCCTGTTGACATTTGCATTGAGATTTCTACCAATATTTTGGTTTTCGCCTGGGGTTACAACACCCAAGGCTCTATTTAACCGACGTATCTCATTTGTCAATGCTAAACATGCATTATTTGTGCTTTCCATCAATGGCGTAATTATTGTACTTATTTGTTGAGTAAATGTATTCACCATGTCATGGTTACTAGAATCAATCTGTTGTCGGACATTGGCTAAGGTAGCCTCCGACAGACCAACAATACTTTGTGGGAGTTGTCTCAATGGGGAAATATATGGCCTTTCTACCGGTTGTTCTTGTCGAGAATGCGTAATTGTCATGGACCCCGTTATTCCATTCGCATGACTGGGAATTTACCCCCGGTCCGATGGCCCCCTCGTCCCGGATGTATGGGCAGCCATCGTCATTCCATTTGGATATGGTATGTATGCAAATGGAGTATTTGGGTTGACGGTTGTTGACCCATAAGGCATCCCATACAAAGGTTGTGAGAGAGGCTGTGTAGTCCCTCTTGGATTTGAACTCACAACACTTCGTGACGACAATCCAGTAGTTGATGTATTTATTTGTTGTAAAACAGGGGAAGTTGGTGACGGGAGTGTTCCTTGACCAACTTCGTCAAATCTATTGACCACTTGGGCGTAAGAAACGCCTCTTCTTATTCCTAGACCATTAGTACCATTTACCTCTGCATTAGTAGCATTAGTTCCGTTTGCAGGAATATTGTCAACCGGTGCAATAGCATCCACTGTTGACACAGCGGCGTTAGTGTCTACTACGCCTGCATCACTTGCATTACTCATATTTACAGAGTTCTGGGAAATAAATGTTTGAACCACCTTTCCGCTCCGTAAACGCATACAAATAAAGTTGTATGTCAAATTCCTGACACTATACGAGTTACTCTAAACTCGTCCCACTGGGCGTGCCAATTTGTTGACGCTGGTTTTTGGTAGGTGTCCAAAATCCTTTTGTCACAAATAATTTAAGATCAGACGAGTGTAGGGACGGACGAGTTATGCGGTAATCTCGTAAGGATTTGTGTGTTTGTCTGCCAAGTATGAATTTGACAAATCAGTCAAATCTAGTAAATACTGGCAAGGACTTAGTGTTAAGATGAGATGTACAGAATATTGCCAATAGTGAAAGTTGACAACATTCAAAGCATGAAAACGAACTCAAATGGTCTGAAAAACCAGTTGATTGATAAAAGATGCGAACTGCATGGATTTAAATAAAAACATGTAAAGAAACTGAAAGTTAAGGGAAAACATTTAAATGACATAAAAATAGAGGAAAGCATGTAAAATGCAGAAAATTAGAAGAAAGTAAATAAAGAACATGAAATTAAAGGAAAGCAATAAACAACGGGAAATTTAAAGGAAAGCACATAAATTGCAGGGAAAATAATTGAGAGCTTGTAAATGACAATGAAAGAAAAATGACAGTAAATCAAAGGAAGCAAGCAAGTTGTTGAAAAGTATTTAAATGGTTAAAAAGTAAAGGAAAGCGTTTAAAGTGCAGGAAATTAAAAGAAAGCAAGTAAAAGATGTGAAAGATAAATGGGAAGGAACGAAGAACTTAAATAAAGAACATGCAGGAAATGCTGAAGGTAAAGAGGAACATGTAAAAGGGGAATTAAATGAGCAGTACTGTATTATAAATTGAACTGGAAATGAAAAGGGATGGAGGAAATACTTGAGTCCAATCCTTTCATCTGCTGTGTGATCGAGATATGTAGGATATCGCATCAAGTAAAACCTCCTCGATTACATCAGGATTAACAGTATTTATAAGCATACAAAATAACTGCCTAAAGAAAACTTCCTATCTTAAAAATTGCCACCTGTATGGCAGTTTTGCTATGTTTCAGATTCAAACTATGACAAGTAAACTTCTCTAACTTGCTCATTCCTTTGAATTGCTTTATGCCAACTTGCTTGTTGTCCACGGTTTAGTTGTTTGATAGCTTATCCTGCTGATGCTGTCAACCTTGAAAACTTGGCCATTTCCATACTTTGTTCGTCTGACAATTCTTATTACCAACTTTGTCGAAAGTTGGGTTTTTTTCCTTTTTATTTTTTTATTTTTTTTATTTCTCCGTCAGTCAGCTGAGTATATTCGTCGGGAATTTTACTGGTGACGAATGTGTTTCTTTCTTGACGGCTTTATCTGTCTGACATACCAACTTCTGTCAATTTTTTAGTCTGCCGATTCTGCTGAATTCGACTCTTTATGGTGGTTATCTGACAACTCTTCCTTCAATTCTTCTGTCATCCTGTCGGAACCTTTTCTGTCAAGAATCTGAAATTCTTCTATTAACATCAGGTTAAAAAAAATATATTAATATTGCATTACTATCGAGTATTAATAATATAAGAATAGGTGATCTACAATTAATAAGGAACGTGGATTATACTTTTCTACTTATACTATTTTGGTGAGCTAGCTAGCGAGAATTCATTTTGACATTTCTACTTTTCAATTTCATCTACCTCTAAAGTAGTCAAAGGAGGAGTTCTTGGATCACTTAGTTTCTTCTTCCGTTTGCTTACGTCTCTACAGAAAAGGGACTTAGCTCATATACATCGATCCAAACTGAAAAATGATGAGATCTCTCCACTTGCACAAAGATATTTGTGATATGCACAAAGTCACTGATTTGTGAAGAAGAGAGAAAATGAGTGATTGAACAATCAATCCATCCAAACAAAATGAGATTTATTGAGACATATTGGACCACTTCGGACTATGACTCTTTCTAGTTGCCTTCATGGACGCACAAATGGCACACGGTGTTCATTGTCGCATTGTCAAAATAAGTGACATGGTGTGGTGTGTTCATTGGAATCAAAATTGGATGCCATGTGATGGCCCCTATTGGTATTATATATGTTGTTGATACCCCGTACTTCGAAGGAGTCTGATTTGGATTCCCTAAAATTGCATTTCCCTAAAGTTGATACATTAATTTAAGTAAAATTTGAGGGTGTTTTTATCTTTATTATATCCAATAAATTTGACTCCAAAATCTATTTGACACAACTTTACCTAACTTTAGAAAACTCTAGAGATTTTCAAATGTAGAAAATCTAGATCTAAAGGAATCAGAGCAATTGTTTCAACGTAACTAGTTTGAAATGTGGAGCTGGTCCAATAATTCTAGATTCGGAACGTGGATATTAGCAAGTCTCAGGAAGACATGAACACACGATACCAAGGAATCTTAGAATCTTAGGTCTGTTTGTTTTATGTTCAGTTTCCTTGTTTTTATTTTTTGTTTTCAAAAAATAATTACAAAATTATCACCTTATTTTCATTTTGTTTTCCGATTCCAAAGATTTGTAAAGAAAACGGTGAAAAAAGAAAAAAAAAATTGTTTTATGTCCTTGTGCAAATTTTTTAAACCCGGAAACAAAATAAAAATAAGGTTGTAGTTTTGTTAGTTTATCTCCAGTTCTCTGTTTTCATTTCCCGATTTCAAAAATAATTATAAAACCATCATCTTGTTTTTATTTTGTTTCATGTTTCCAAATATTTATATAGGAAACAATGAAACAAACAAAAGTTGTTTTCAGTGTTTCGTATACAAATTTTTTAAAATAAGAAACATAATGAAGACAATGTGACAATTTTATTTTTATTTTTTTTGTAATTATTTCTAAATATAGGAAATGAAAAATAGGAAACTAGAAACAAACGAAACAGACCCTTGGTTATATGATATCCGGCTTGGAAATTTTTCGCTTATAATTTTTTAAGTAATATTTGATATTTCCTTATAATATAAATAATTGAAAAAATGAGTCAACGGTTTTAAGATTTCCAAAATAAATACTTTCAGACTCTCTTCTATGATAATATCATTTAGCAAATAATGTGTGAAAAGAATAAAAAAAATAAGTAAAGAAAAATTATAATGGTATCACATAAATAAAGTAGGGTGATATTTCCAAATAAAAAAATTGAAATATATTAAACATGTTAGCTAATTTTATTTGCAGTTTTGGTCCCCTATTATTGGTTATGTGCGATTTTGGTCCATAAAGTTTTTTTCGTGCACATTTGGTCCCTCTGTTTTTTCAATGTTGCAAATTTGATCATTCTGTCCAATGTCTACCAATTTTTTCAACGATCAACATAGATGAATAACTTTTTTAAGCACATACAACCTCTGGTTGAGGTTCTCTCTCCTTTGCGTCTCCGATTCAACATGATTCAGTGGTTCCTCTTTACTCTTTACTAGTTTTGTCCCTTCTTTTTGTAATCTTTTTTGGTTCCACAACATGATCCTTTACCACAAAAGCTCAAAAAGAGTTTCTATATGCGTAGAGTAGTGGTTCTATGTGCTTAGATGAGTGGTTCCTCTATGTTGATCATTGAAAAATTGACCAACTTTGACAGAAGAACCAAATTTGTAACATTGAAAAAACAGAGCGACCAAATACTCACGAAAAAAACTTTAGGGACCAAAATCGCACATGACCAATAGTCGGGGATCAAAACTGCAATTAAGCCTTTAATTTACATATTCAAAAATAAAGTATACTAATTTAATAATTGCTCTTAATTTTTAAAATCAATCAATAAAAATGTAAACCATATAAGAGTAAAATTAATTTTTAAAAACTTAATGGTATAATAGTACATTGGTAAAATAGAAAATAGAGCACGTGACTATTTTTTATAAGGTTTTACATATATGTGTATATGCATGTGGGAAGAAAATAGAACCTCATTCGAACCCTTAAATTTGTCAAAAATTTTTTAGGCAAAATTTGTCATTGTTGTATAGTAATAATTGTAACATACCTAGCTGCTCTATGGATTGACGACTGTTCACAAGAGGTTACCCATCTAAGAATTGCTCCAAGTCAAACACGCTTAACTGTGGAGTTCTTAAGTGAGGTAGTACCAATCAATTCATATGTCACCCTCAACTATATAGTCTCATACCTACACAGTCTCACGATCCCTCTCATTCGGGCGTGTAATCGATTCATTCATGTATCCCTCCGCCTAGAAGCATGCCAGGAGACGCTCATTGTCCGTGCCCTCTTGCACCGGCGCACTCCCCGCCCTCGTCAGCCTCGGGTGTCACATGGCCTCCAGCTTCAGCTTGGTTCGTCCCCGAACCACACCGTACTGGGAGAGTGTCACTCTTATACCATTTGTAACATCCCTAGCTGCTCTATAGATTGACGACTGTCCCCACAGACCAACACGGGTCTTTTCAGCATGCTTTGTCCTCACTCACACGCTTCCTGGGAAAACTTCCCAAGAGGTCACCCATCCTAGAATTGTTTCAAGTCAAGCACGCTTAACTGTTGATTTCTTAAGTGATGGGCTCCCGAAATGAAGATGCATCTTGTTGGTATAGGTAGTACAAATCAATTCGTATAAGTCATCCTCAACTGTATAGTTCCATAACTACACAGTCTCACGATCCCTCTCATTCGAATGTATAATCGGTTCATTCATGTATTCCTTTGCCTAGAAGCATGCCAGGAGCCGCTCCTTGTTCGTACCCTCTTGCACCGATGATCACTCCCTGCCCTCGTCAGCCCCGGGTGTCACAATAATAGAGAGGGAGAATCAATCCTTTTATATAAATTTAGAGTTTTCATTGTTGAATTAATGTAAGACATTTCTTTTTATGACTTTTCTACTTCACAATAAGCAATGTAACTTCACGTACTTCAAATATATCTTATTTATATTTTATATTTGACTATGTTTTTTAAATTCATTAAGTAATAATCGTGAAATTAACAAATTTATTAATTATTTATTTGTTTTCATTTAACTCTTTTCTTTTTCATGACAAAGACTTCCAAAGAACATTATGAAATACTTATATCCTCTTCAACGATTTTTAATAGAAATTGTCTCAATTTTTTTAATATAAAGTATCTTCATTACTCTCAATCAAGTATGGAATAATGGAAAGAGAAATCATATACCCTCCCGTCCTTATTATAAGAAACAAAACCCTAAAACACACGGATCAAAGAAATGCATTGAAATAAGCTAATTGTAATTAATATTCATACACTACTACAGAAAAGGGTTTTAGTAGCGCACCTTCAATAGCGCTTCAATGAAAAACGCTACTTAAAAATAGGTGAAAGGTTTTTAATAGCGCTTCCTTAAGGGAGCGCTATCTATTCCTTATTCTAAGACAACGCTTCTTTAAGGAAACGCTATTGAATGTTGATTGATAGGAATAGATAGCGTTTTCTTGAGGAAGCGCTGTTATAAGTCAGGGAATAGATAGCGTTTCCTTAAGAAAACACTATCATAGGTAAGTAAATAGATAGCGCTTTTCCAAGGAAGTGCTATCTATTATCCATTTACTAATTAAATTAATATTTCCCTTTTGCTCACTCTCTTTCTCTCGCGCGGGGATCGCATTTTCGCTGGTTCTCAAACCCTGCTCGCGAGACTTGCCTCCCTTCGCCTTCCACTGCTCGCGAGACTTGCCTCCTCTAACGATTAGGGTTCCATACTTCTTCCTCGTTTCGCCGGCCGCCGTCCCGCCAGCCGTCCTTCCTTCTTCCCCACAGCGACTTCGTCTTCTTCCAGCAGCCACAACGACTTCGATTCGTCTTCCAGAGCACAGCGAGCCACCGTTTTCGGTCGATGCCGTCGCACAACCTTCTTCGCTCAGCCGCCCAACGCCGTTTCGGTCGCCGCCGTTTAGCTCACTGCCGTCGACGCGGAACCTATCTCCAATAATCAACCTTCTTTCTTTCATCTCTTCCCATCACTGCCATTGCCTTGAGAATTCTCTCCATTCGTTCACCACTAGACACAATGTATAACCTACTCTCTATCTCTTTTCTCTCTCCATATTAAACGCCGTGTTTCGCTCCCGCTTATCTATCAACTCGTTGATTTCTGTTTTGATGAAATTCTTCCATGACAGGTGGGTTTTGAGATGATTGATGCATTTGCTCACTCCGTCGGGATTCCTATGGACACGGTTCATTCCAAAGCCGTCTTTGGAAAAGGTTGGTATTGTTCACCGCATTTGATTTTCTGTTTCTCTTTCGGTATTTGTTGTAATTCGTGAGTTTTAGGGCAAGGTAATATCTGTTACAGGTTTTGTGGGTGAAGTTCCTGTTTTCCTTGCAAAGCCTCAAACTTACATGAATCTCACTGGTGAATCTGTAAGGAATTCAGATATTCTACCCCTTTATGCATCCACATATTCTACTTCAGTTATGCCATTTAAGGCTTTTATCACTAGCAACTGGAAAAGATATCTTAACCTATGAATTCATTTGATTTAACTCTAAATTTGGTTGCTTAAATTGATAATCTACTTTGATGGTCATTTTGGTATGGGGCTAACAATGGGGGTGAAAACTTCTTGGATGAGTTCTCAATGCAGTTTTACAAATAAATTTGATTCATGAACCCCCATGCCGAACTGACCCTCCCTGTTCTGGTTTAAAGCCTTACTTGTTACTGGTTAGTGCATTAGAATTTAATCTTGTTGAATTGCTTAGCATTATTGTGAGCATGAAGGTCGAAGGAGGTAGAAAAAAACTTCACAGATTAGCAACAACTCTAAATTGTGGAGGGCCTAGAGGATTCTTAATTAGGCTCTTTTGAAGCTTTTAAGTTGTCTTTGTTGGAGGCAAAGGGAGTGCCGTTTTGTGTTTATTTTAGTAATTAGATCATCCCTTTTCTTAAGGTTTCATGAAGGGAGTTTTCCAGGAGAGTTTGGGGCAGTTATGATGGTTTCCTTTTCTGTTTTCTCCATGGGCTGTGTTTATTTGTGGTTTCCTATAGAGACTTTTACTTTTTTTCCCCTTTAGTTTTGTGGATTCACGGTGATTTTTTATTATTATTACTTGGTAGAGTAAGGTCATGGTCATTGTGGAAAAGAATGAATTAAGATTAAGAAGTCATTGTTTTGGTACTATCAATCCAATCTGGAGACTATTGAGGGAATAAAAAAATGATGGGGAAAGGTAGCTTTTCTCCAAATCTAATGTACATTAATAATTCCTTTTGTTAAATAGAGTTCATTAGCGGTTACCATTAACCTACTCCGCTCCTCCCACAGGGTTTCATAAGGAGAAGAGGAAAAAGAAAATAGAAGATAGTTCCCTGATAAGTAGTAAAGGGTTGAAAGACGGCCATCTTAGCCGAGTTCTTACTTCTTGTACCGGTGTTATTTGTATTTCAAGTGCTGACATTTTGCTAGGATCATAAGGTAGTATACTAATATAGATTATGTGGAAGGTTTCTATTTTTGAGGTAGCATACTACTGGTTTCATTTGCCTCTTGCAAATGCAGGGTAAGGTTGCCTATTATAGACCCCACTATGTAGGTTTGACCCTTCCATTAACCCTTCACAGAGCGGGAGCTTTATGGCACTGGGTTGGGCACCGGGGTTCCCTTTATTATTAGTGTTTGACTGTTTAGCTTACATATGATGTCTTGTGCGGATTATCAACATTTGTGATAATATAGCTCTTCATTTTACTGCAGACAGGACCACTGGCTGCTTATTACAAGCTACCTCTTACTCATGTGCTTGTGGTAAGTTATTCCACATGCTATACCTTCTCTTTAAAGTGTTTAATGATGATAACGGCCGGACTGTATATGAAGATGTATTCAGTGAAAATTCTAAGACTCTGGTTTGTGTGGATTGGAGATAGGTGGTTACATATCTTTTTTTAAGTACAGTCCTCCAATCTAGTCCAATTTCTCACCTGTTCAGGCTTGCCATTTGAAAATTGGACCTGTCTTAAAGACATGATGAATTCTAGAACATTTGTTTCTATATTATCAAAGAACAAAAGAAGGAGAAAAAAAGGATCATGTGGTCATTTATTTGATACTTGCAAATAATTCATGTCAAGGTCTTCCTTGGTAACCAGTGCACAGTCAAGTCAACGGTCATTGCTGGTGTAGAAACCTTCTCCTCGTATCCA
Source organism: Sophora flavescens (assembly GCA_030762895.1). Lineage (NCBI taxonomy): Eukaryota > Viridiplantae > Streptophyta > Magnoliopsida > Fabales > Fabaceae > Sophora > Sophora flavescens. The sequence continues at coordinate 63,106,391 of CM061062.1, read as the reverse complement.
ATTGGAGCCACTTCGTGTGCTGTCTTGTCTCGCAATGCAGTCACAACATGCCACCTCCCGGGTATGATGCGATTTCTCTCTTAACTCCTGATCTATTGCTTACTTAGCACTTGGAATTCAACCTGCTACCTATGCCATTCTTTTCAATCAACCGAATTTGAGGCAGATAAATCACCAGCATTTAGGTGCACAGGTACAGAAATGGCCCAGCTAGTTTGTCGAGGCTGTCACACTTTACTCATGTACATCCGTGGAGCGACAAGTGTCCAATGCTCTTGTTGTCACACGGTCAATCTTGCTTTAGAAGGTATTGATTATTGAACTGTTAATGGCTTACTGAACTCCAAAGATTGTTGTATGTGTGTGTTGTGTATACAACTCTCTCTCTCTCTCTCTCTCTCTCTCTCTCTCTCTATATATATATATATATATATATATATATATATATACTAAATCGTTATAATTAGAGGCACTACTTTGTGGCTAAGCATCAAATGTATGTAATTGTAACAGCAAATCAGGTGGCACATGTTAATTGTGGAAACTGTAAGATGCTACTCATGTACCACTTGGAATACTTGATGAGCACATGGTTCTCCATTTGGATATAATGTTTAGTACAAATTTACTATATTATGAATTTGTTTCTGAACTATCAGACCATAGAACAGAGTGATTGAAAAACAATAGATCATTAGTTTAGTACACTTAGCATTTCAATGATTGAAAAACAATATTTTGAAGATAACTGTTGATTGCACGGATTTTTATACTACTAGTAACTTAAGGGGTATGCTGGCATTGAGGAAGATATGATATTTATAATATCCTTAATTATAACTTGGTTTATTTAACACGTTTTGGATTTTTTCTTAGTAAGATGATGAATTTTAATTTGTTTGTTTAAATGTACAGCTGTTGGAGGCGGGTGGAGATCCAGAAGTTGATTCAATTGAACGTCATATATATGAGGGATACGTACAATCAGTAAGTATATATATGCATTTATTGTTATCTTCATATATATGATGGTTCGAAACCTTTACTTCAATGAAATTGTTTGATTTTGTACTCAGGGCTTTGCTAATTCATCGAGGATTACATGGAGGCAAGTCTCGAATTTCTAAATCATCCAGGCCGACTAAATGGATATCTATAATGTTATTTACGAAAATCCTTATGCAATTTTTTAATTTAAATTAAAAAATTAAAAGAATTAATTTATTATTTTTGGTTTTATAGTGCCCCCGTCAACCGAATGACAAAGACTGTGGCTACTACGTTTTGAAATTTATCAAGGATATCATCATTCAAAACCAAATGCAAATCCCAACCACGGTATTTAATTTCAGTTCTAGCTTATATAATTTAATAACTCAGATTTAGTCATTCTAATTTGATTTAATTTTCATTTTGAAGTATTTTCCTGAATGTAAATGCATCACATACTCCGACGATCAACTTACTCAACTTAAAGACGAGTGGTGTCGTTATGTGGTTATGAAATTTATCAACAATTAAAGGGTACGACATACTCTGATATTATGCTAGCTAGTGTCTCTCCTATATTATTAGACTTGTGTGTATGTGCAAGTGATCTGTATGTGTATCTTATGCAGGCCGACAACAAAGACTTTGTGCGATCAAGCAGAAGATGGAAGCAGCATGCACAAATTGTTTATAATTACTAGTATGTTGATTAGCTTGTACACATTGTTAGTATGCATGGTTATTATCTAGTGTAGGTTAGCGACCTTTTGGTTTATGGACTTAAATAGTAGAATTGGTTATGTGTAAGTTGTGTTAAAGTATATTACTTAATTAATTGGTTATATATGCATGATTTTGATATTTGGTTTGGTTTATATATATATATGCTTACAAATATTGTATGTAAGCTTTGTACATTATATGTGTATGTGTGTGATGTACCTAAATGCAGTGTTACTGTGAATTGATGAGGGATGGTTGTGCGGGTGGGAAATGTAGAAAAACAGTGAATAATGAAAACAAAAAGGGGGGAATAGGTAGCGCTTTCTTGAAAAAACGCTGTCTAAAGTGACAAATAGACAGCGCTTTCTTGAAAAAACGCTGTCTAAAGTGATAAATAGACAGCGCTTCCTTGAGAAAGCGTTGTCTAAAGTATGTAATAGATTGTCTTATTACTAACTTTAGACAGCGCTTTGTCAAGGAAGCGCTACCTATTCCTACTTTCAGTAGCGCTTTCTTGAAAAAACGCTGCCTAAAGTGACAAATAGATAGCGCTTCCTTGAGAAAGCGCTGTCTAAAGTATGTAATAGATTGTCTTATTACCAACTTTAGACAACGCTTTCTCAAGGAAGCGCTACCTATTCCTACTTTCAGTAGCGCTTTCTTGAAAAAACGCTGCCTAAAGTGACAAATAGATAGCGCTTCCTTGAGAAAGCGCTGTCTAAAGTATGTAATAGATTGTCTTATTACCAACTTTAGACGGCGCTTTCTCAAGGAAGCGCTACCTATTCCTACTTTCAGTAGCGCTTTTTTAAGCGCTATTGAATCTCTCCCACCTTCAGTAGCGGGTGAATAGATAGCGCTTTGAAGCGCTACTAAAGGCCAAAAAAAAGTGCTACTGAAGCCCTTTTCTGTAGTAGTGATATAAATTTACAAAAACACCCCTTCTAATCTTAATTAATGTTCCACTTGTATGGAAAGTTGATACTATCTCGTAAATATAAATCCTATAATAAATGAGGGTAAAGTTGGAAATTAACATTTAATATGTGTCAAAATTGATGCATGTTTCTTATATTTTGGATCCAAAAAAAGTACAAATTTGTTTCTTATAATAAGAACCGGAGGTAGTACTTATTTATGACAAAGGTTTACGGGAAAAGAAATAAAGCTGACACAAAAATAAATATAAAATGAAGATTATGCATAGACTAATCCCTCGAGCCGGGTAGGACAACAAGGACGACAAAACTCCCCCTCAAGAGTTTTAACACTGTTGCATTCTCATGACCAGATGTAGTATTTGGGAAAAGAATATTTTGTATTTTTATTTAACTATTTTCCTTCTCAAGATAAAATTTCCAAAATCAAATTCGTTATAGAATAATTGTATATCCTCTTCATCAATACTTGATTGAATCACACCCTATAATAAAATAAAGTCCTTATTTTTGAATGTTAGCTGTTCTTCTAATATAATTCTCCTTCTGAGTGATCCACATAAAAACCTTTTTTTTTAATATTTTATTTTCATGTATTTTATAATGCTCAAATATTATTATTCTCAAATATTACTACTATCAAATAATTAAAAGTGTATTTCACAATCGTGTCTACCAACTAATTATAGTTTTTATTATTATCTATAGCAAATTTTACAATACGTACACCTCTCTATAATAAAATAAAGTACTTATTCTTAAATGTAAGGGGAAACCTTACTTAAAGAAACCTCTTCTCCGGCAACAGAAAAAGTTTGACAAACTCAGATGGCTCTGCTAGGGTTTCACCTTACGTGATTTTTCTAGGGTTTTGCATGCGTGATCATGGCTTCCGTCAAGCCGATTTGTGCATGGAGCTTATTGTCTCCCCCTCCCTCTCCTTCGTCCCAATCTTCCTCTCATCTAATCTCTTATCCTCAACGCAAAACTTTTGCGAAAGCTCTCAATAACTTGTGTGATATTCCCATGAGTTAACTCCCACGTCCTTACTTAAAGGGAGATGCCATTGCTATCATGATTCATGAAGATGATTATAAAGCTGGCTTGAAAAGATGAAGAAATAGCCTTCATGGGAGATGCTCCAATCAAATTTGATGATCTAAAAGCAAAATTACCTTGCTTATAGAAAGCAATCGGTCCAGAGTATCATTTCTTTGGGTAAGGGCTATTGTGAATTCTCTTTTTGGTAACCCAAGCACTAGATCAGTGTTGAAAAACCTGTGTCTTTCTAATAAGCCAGACTTTGTTCTTGTTTCTGAACCCTGGATTGTCTTTGATGATGTGTCTGCTTTGTATTGGAGCCATTTGAATTTGAAGCCTTTCTTTGTGAATGATAGAAATAATTTTCTTCCTAACTTGTGGGGACTTTGTAGTAATCAATTCTCTCCATCTCTAATTTCAAATACTTCTCAGCAAGTCTCCTTTACTGTTACGTTGGATGGCCAAGCTTTTTTATTAGTGCAGTCTATGCAAGCACTAATTATCTTCTGAGGAGGCAGCTATGGAATGATCTTATTAATGGTAAACCAATTGGTTTCTTATCTTGAAAGAGAGGGGTTAGGTAAGGTGACCCCCTATCCCCTCTTCTATTTTGCTTGGCTGAAGATGTCATTAGCCGTGGCATTTCTTATTTGGTGGAATCTGGAATGCTGAAAACTATCTCAACCTAAGAACTCTTCAATTCCAAGTCATGTTCTTTATGCAGATGATGTGATGGTGTTTTGAAAAGGTTCTAAGAGAAACTTGTAGACTTTAATGAAATTGCTAAATGATTATAGCATTGCTTCTTGGCAACACTTGAGCTTGAATAAATGTAAATTCTACACACGAAGTTCACCACCTAGAAAAATTGCACATCTTTCAATCATCCTTGGTTTAGGTGCTGGAACACTCCCCTTCAACTATCTAGGAGTTCTAATATTCAAAGGAAAGACTAGGAGATGTCATATGCAATCTATAGTAGATAAGATCCTCTCAAAACTTGCCTCTTGGAAAGGATCTTTGCTTTCAACTATGGGCAGGGTAGAGCTAGTCAAATCAGTGATTCAAAGCATGTTACTTTATAGTTTTCAAGTCTATGCATGGCCAATTTCTCTTCTCAAGCACATTGATAGCTGCATCATGAGTTTTATATGGGCAGGAGATATTTCTGTTAGAAGAGTGGTGACAATGGCTTGGAAGAAGATGTGTTATCCATTTATTGAAGGATGGCTTGGTATTAACCCTTTTAGAACTCTCAATGAAGCTGCCTTACTCAAATTATCATGGGAAAGGCTAGCTTCTACTAATGAATGGTCTGTCTTTCTCAGATCCAGATTTGTCTATCTTAACAAGCCAACCATCCAATATGTCAAGTCTTCCATTTGGCCAGGGATAAAGGTTAATATGTATATAGTTTTGACTAATTCTATCTGGCAAATTGGAGATGGAAATAATATTAACTTCTGGCTTGATAATTGGCTAGAACTTCCTTTGGTTGAGATTTTTAATATCCCTGCTCACCTGCATAAAGATCTTAATGCTTCAGTAGTTGAATTCATTGAGAATGGAAATTGGATTGTTCCTGGATGTTTGCTTTCTAAGCTCTCCTCTTTTGGAATTGACTTGTCTCACATTTATATGCCCAAGTTCAATGTTGCAGATCAGCTGCTTTGGAAAAATTCAAGCTCAGACAGCTTAAGCTTTAAACAAGCATTTCTTCATTACAAACCATCTATGCCTCAGGTTCCTTGGTGCAAGACGGTTTGGAATTCTAACATTCCTCCATCTAAATATTACTTGGAGATTGATGTTCACAGATTATCTACTGATGAAAACCTACAAATGAGAGGATGTGTCATAGTTTCAATGTCCTTTTGCTAAGAAACTCTGGTATTGGCTTAGCTCTATTCTGTATTGCAGTGTGGATGCCTCATCTCTAAAGGCTGTCCTCTCTTTTGGAACAAAAGTTGGAGCTCTCAAGTGGAAGACATTATTTCAGCAACAATTCTTAATGTCATTTGGGTGATCTGGTTCTGCAAAAACAAGGTTAAATTTGACAGTAAAATTATCTCTTCTCGAGCAACAATCAGCATGGTAATTGCTTCACTTTCCCTTACTGGAAACCTATCTGTAACATCCTACTTTTTAGCTACGTTGTATTACCGGTAGAGATATATTTATTTATATTTTTATCTGAGACTAAGAAAATGATTTTGGATAAAACAAAATCATAGTTATTCTCTACCTTATGGTAGAGGGTTACGGTAAAAATTTGGGTTTAAAATTCAGACGGAATCTGATATGCGTTTGTACTGACAGTAAAATTTTACTGAGCAGAAAACCTAATTTTGACCCACGAACAAAACATTTTAGATTTAAATCACATTTCCAACGATATAAGTTATTTTAAAATTCTCACTCAAAAATATATTATTATACTTTTTATGGGTGAATTTTCAAAGAAGACGTGCATAAAACCTAAGTCGGGGAAACGACGGAGCCGGATACGAAATTACAGAGACTCACCAAGAGATCGGGACAACGAGTCATACATGATGACTCAAGGAGGATGAGGTCATCAATGAGGTCTGATAGTGTGATTTTATATGATGTTTTCTGTACTCTTTTGCATGCATTTTGCATATAGATTAGGCATTCTTTATTTGGTTTTTATTAGATTTTCCCTTGGAACGGGTGAAGCGGTGTCTTGGTGTTGTTTTGCAGGAATTCAATGTAAAAATGATCAAAATCAGCCATGGTGGAGCTTGGATGAAATAGAGCTTGAAAAGTGAAGAATATGAGCCAAACAGAGCCCATCACGGCCTGGCCGTGATGACCATCACGGCAGTGATCAAGCAGAGCAGAAGGCAAAAGTCAGAGACTGTCACGGCCTGCCCATAATAGACATCACGGCCGTGACCAACCAGAAATTTTGGTTTTCGCGTCGCGAACATAGTGCTCGCCTCGCGAGACTTCATTTTGTGCAAACACGCCTTGGACAGAACGCGTCACGGCCAGCCCGTGATGGCCATCACGGCCGTGACGCGCAACAGACCTATAAATAAGAATGCAGCAGACAGAACTGGGAGTTTTTGGGGGTCCATTTGAAGGCATTTGGAGGCTGCAGCTGGGCTAGGGTTTCAACCCTAGAAGGGAGCCAAGAGGGATTGCTTTGAAGAAGAAGGAAAGCTCACATGGAGCCTCTTCTCTCCTCTTCCTTCCTATTTCTCTGGTTTGGTTTTCTTTGTTTTATGAGTAGTTAAATCCCTGTGTTGGGATTAGATGTAATCAAACCTCTGGTTATGTATTTATCTTGACTGATTAATCTATGTTCGTGTCTTCATATTAGTGGTTATTTTTCTGTGCTTAATGCTTGTTGTGGCTAGCACCCCCATGACTCGATTTGTGTTTTGGTATGCAATGGGAACGTTCGTATCATAACCGGAACTGAATTTAATCACCTAGTAAGCCTTGTATCTAGGGATGGAACTAGGTTTATTAGTAATCGCGTAATCCCTAATCTTAATGCAAATTCATTAATCTAGGCCACCTAAGGAATTAGGGTCTATTAGTGGATTTAGGCTCTTGCCATCCGAGGAATCGGGGTTTGAGTATTTTAGTGGATTGATTTTAATATCTGAAGCATGAATGGGAGGTATCTAGTCCTGATAGTGCATGAGTTAGAGGTTTGGTGAAGTCTAGTCCCAACATATCCTTTCTGCACTCCAAGTGTTTGTCAAAAGTCCCCAAAGAACTTTTCCCTTTTCTTTTGTTGTTTTACTTTCTCTCTTGATTTTCTGTTTAGTCTAGATAGTTGCCGAGTTTGCAAATTGGTACTTGACATCCAATCCCCGTGGATACGATAAACCGGTCTTACCACCGTATTACTTGCACGACTGGGTATACTTGCCCAGAATCGTCCAACAAGGTCATCAAGTAATCATGACACTTCATAAATATCTAGATATTTATAAAGTGAAAAGACCAGATTGCCCTTGACCTTTTATTGTATTTCCAACCTTCTCCTAACATTTTTTGGACCAAAACACCCCCACCTACACGGCCCAAACCCTTTTTCACCCATTTGGTCATTTCATTCAAGTGTTCTTCAACATTCCAAGTTCATTTCCTCTCAAAAAACTCTAATTTCCATTCTTGCAAACTTGAACCTTTAATCATTTTTCTTCAAGTTCTTCATCATCTAGATGTATAGCCTCCTTCTCCATGACCTAGTCATCATTTCTATTCAAGAAATTCTTGCTCATTTACTTGTTTTTTCATGAATCTAAGTTTATGTCCATTTTCTTGAAAAATTCCTAGAAAATCATAGAAAAATGTTTTAAGTGTTATGACACTTGATCTTACCTCTCTAATACCTCTATTTGTTAGATCTAGAATCTTGAAATCAAAAGAAATTCCTAGACATATTTTCTCCTCTTGACCGAATGCCTATCTATATAGTCTAAATGAGTTTTCTTCAATTTTTAACTTAGATGATGATGGATATAAGCTATCTAAGACTTCTAGATTGAGGATCCAAGAGCATGAGAGCAAAATAAATTTCCTTTCTAAATTTTTGGCTCATGGCCGAAACCCTAACCAAATGAGTTGGATGAGTTTTGTTTTCAATTTTTGACTTGTGACAAGTTTTCTATGCTAGTTAAGACTCTAGTAACTAGTATCAAAAAGATGGAAATGAGAAAAAGAACCCTAGCCCTTTTTGGTGTCTTGGCCGAACCCTAGCTTAGTGTTGCCATATGATTGATTTTGTTAACTTAGCTTATTTTTCTATTGTTTTGGTTGAAGGTTGACTTGTAGCTTTTGGTGTGGTAACGAGAAGCTTCAATTTCGTGATTCCAGTGTTAGCTCAGGTGGAAGAAAGAAATATCTTGTCGTCAGAACGGATAAATAGTATTTAATTTATAATAATGGTGTAGGGCGACCTAAACCCTACTAGTGGTCGAGTAATCGACAATATCAAAATCGCATTGGAAACTACCTCGTAGTACCAATGAGGATTTGACGATTGTAGGTTTATCACCGTTAGGATAATTTTATAATATTCGAGGACATCTGATTTTATCACCGTTGAACTATTTGTGATGCGCTGGTTGTGGTAACATCCTTTATGTGATATTTTGTGATATCTGCATATTTTATTATTATTTTATTGTGTATAATCTTTTTTGTCTAATAACCTACAATATCTGTTATTTCATGATTAGTTGGCATCTAGGTAATGATAGATGTTGTTCGGGAGATATGCATGTTGGTGAGAGAATGAATGTGATTTAGAGGTGCCTAGCCTAATTAAATTATTTTATAGATGAGATGTGATATGGAATGGGTGTTGAGACGGTGATGGAAGGTTGAGGCACTAGGTTTTAACCGATGCGAGTCAGTGAAATTCATATAGATGCATTGTTGTTCACAGTCGTGTGAGTAGAACACAGGAGGTTAGAGTATCCTATTACAGATACCGGATATTGCAGGTGAGTTCCCTACAGATATTGAGTTCCGAGGAAGACTACTGTAATACTCTTTTAGCCCCTGACGCGTTGTTCTGATTATCCTATCAAAGATAGAAATACTATGTATGTTGTGCTTATTGTGCTATTTCCAATGGGGGAATAGTGACACACACTGTGCTGAATGCACTATTCCCTATGAGAGATAAGGGAATAGGAGCGCACCGAGTTCTTGGCACCGAACCGCCTGGACTACTGACTAACATGACAGGAGTAGAGATGTCCATGTCATCATAAAGGATTAGTTGCATGAGGTTAAGGGTAGAGGATGATATCGTAATTTAAGGATGAATGTTATTTATCTGTGATGAGTGTCTGTGACTATTATTGTATTGTATGCTATGATTCCTTTCCTCTTATGATGATAAAACTATTTCTTATTGTCTTTGACTATTAATGTTAAGAGCACGATTAAATTCTTAATTAATGAGATTTTAATTTAATTGCACAACTGGACACAACGGGATGTCTCACTATCCAGAAAACGCATGTCTTATTCTGTCCAAGAGCTTTCCATTATGAGATTCTTTAAAGTTACAGGTCATCCAAGGAAAGCTCTAGCCATCACTAGTGCAAAAGAGCATTTCTACAACGGTTGAAAAATGTTTTCTATAAAATACTTTCTACAACGATTGTCCAACCATTGTAAAAAGCACCTTTGAAAGACACAACCGTAGTAGAAAGTGTGCTTTCTACATCTATTTATTAGACTCTAGTGGACTTTCTACATCGGTTTTGTTTATCAACCGATGTAGAAAGTGCGCTTCCTGCATTACTGGTGGACTTTCTACATCGGTTAAGGTCCCAACCAATGTAGAAAGTCTTGTTTTTTTTTTTAAACCACATTTGTTTCCTACCTCACTTTCTTTTTATGTTTTCATTCAGTTTTCAGCATGCACCAACAAAATCAACATGACAGAATCAGCAAAAACTCAACAATTAACATTAACATTAACATTCATATTTATAATTCAATATCCATACAATTAACCAGTACTAATCTAGCTATATCAACAAATAAAAACTAAACCTATATGAATGTCAAACTAAGTACATCTAAAATACAAATGGTTTACTATAGTCAAGAAAGAAGCTTGCCCAACGCTCCTTGATATTCTCAATTTTATCACAGTACCAACTTTGCTGTGCAGCTATAGTGTCTTTGCCTTGCATGAGTTTCTCACCATGGATGAGAATGTGCACCGGTTTTGGGGACGCGTCACTTGGACGACTGACTAATATCCCTAATGGTAATGGGGGATTTGTGGCCACATCAGTATAAAGTTTTAGATTGCATGAGTGAGGGTAGATGTTGCATAGTGAATTAGAGATGATGATTGATTTTGAGTGATGTTATGTCTGTGACATTTATTGTATCATATACTATGACTCTTTTCCGATTTTTGATGATAGAAAGGCTTCTTATCCCCTATAGTTCTGTATTTTTGTGAGTCTACTTTATTTACGTTAGAAGACCCGATGGAGGAATATGTTGCTGAGGTACTGGATGGAACACTGTATGAAACAGAGGTTGCTGAGGGGTTGGATGGAACTCCTTATGAACCAGAGGCCGGAGGTCGGAGGTCGAGCTGTGATCCATGGTTATTAGAGTATAGATAGTATGGCCAGTGTGTCTAAGAAGTATTTTTATATTTTCCGCTAAGTATGACTTTTGTTAAGTATTTACCTGTGAGGGATCCTACTGAGAGGATATCCTCAACAGTGTTTTGTAATATGTTTATAAGACGTATGTGTGTATGTATAACCTAAATATGGTGTGTTGTTTTTTATTAACTAAAGTTATATGTTATTTAACTTAAGTTTTAATTTTTACGTATTTTCACGCTAAGTGCGCGATTAAGAAATTAATTAAGAAGGCTTTAATCTAATAAAACACCAGGGCACAATGGGTGTCTCAACAATCGTCCTAACTTGGATGATTGTGCTTCTACTGTTGTCGGGCTGACCATGACGACCATTTCTTTTGAGATCAAGTCATCGGTTCTAAACCAGGTGCAAATGAATCAATTTGATGGGACTGCAAGCCAAGATCCTCATAGGCATGTTGCACACTTTTTGGAGATATGTGATATGTTGAAGACTTCAGGAGTTTCAGATGACGCCTTCCGTTTGCGACTTTTCCCTCTTTCTCTTCGGGATAGAGCACATGATTAGATAGATCTAAATTTGGATAGAGGAAGCATAACTACTTGGGAGGATATGGCTCAAAAATTCCTCGCAAGGTTCTTTCCTCCTTAGAGAGAGACACAACTGAAGATAGCCGTTACTTCATTCAGGCAACATGAGGATGAGGCATACATTGAAGCTTAGGAGAGGTATAATGTGCTATTGAGGAGATGTCCTTCTTCCTACTTTGATTTTCTGACAAAGGTCCAACATTTCTTCAATGGGTTGAGGGGTCGCTACCAAATGAACTGTGATGCCGCAGCTGGCGGTTCTTTCTCTTGCAAGTCAGCGGAGGATGCATGGACCTTATTAGAGAAGATGTCTAGGAATGACTACAACTGTAATGGTAGTCACTCTTCTAGTGCATCCCAACAAAATTCATCCGGACTTAGTGCACCATCTATTGAAGCTATTCTTGAGAAGAACGCACTTCTAAAGAAGCAGGATGAGGCACTTAATAGCAAGATGAAGGTGAACGCAGTAGGGAAGGATTGCCACCGGGTTATGATTTTTGCAATGGTGATCATGACAGTGATAATTGTCTGGGTAACTTTTCTTAGGAGCATATGGACTCGTGTCACTATTTCTGCGACACAGTGCCACAACGCAGTGGCTATCAAAGGAACATACAGAATAACTACCACAATGGGTGAAATTGGAATGTCAAGAGAGACCATCTGGGTTTCTCTTGGAGTAACACCAGTGGTGGATTGGCAGGCCAATAACAACAGAATCAGAGGCAGAACTATGGAATTCAACAGCACAATACTCAGCAAGCTCTCCTTAAGCCTAATCAGTTACAAATCACAGATGGTGGGAAACAACCATGGGAATTGGCTATTGAAAAGACTAGTGCGGCCATTGAGAAGTTAACAGTGCATACAGACACAACCATTGACAAGTTGGCAACTCACACAGTGGCAACAATTTAGAATCTTGAGACTCGGGTAGCACAACTTGCAAAACAACTGAATGAGCGTCTTCCAGGATCTTTCCCAGGTAATACAGAGAACAACTCCAAGAATTAATGCAATGTGTGACACCCTCTACCCTGCATATGATATAAGGCATTATATATATAAAGATAAAGATATATCATCATGTATATTCATTTAATTCAAATAAAAGGTCCATGGGTAGAAAGGTCCCACATGAACATTAACAACAACACGGAAATAAACCATGAGTTTTAGGGAAAATAAAAAATAAAAACATAAAGCAATAACATATCACCCAACCCCAATGTCACATTCAGAGCTGGTATAAAAGGGTTCTGGAATAAATCCACGGAATACAAAACCACTAGATAAATAAAACTGATAAAACTAAGCATTCGACTAAGTCGTGGCTCCTAGGAGACACTCCTCAACAGGCTGCTTGCTGTCCTCTGCAAAGTGCCAATCAGACCAAACAAACAAACAGAAGAGGGGAGTAAGAAAACATATAATCACAACGGCATGGAGATAGGAAGCAAGATGAACATACATCAAGGCACATCAACAACATAGGCATACATGTAGATAATAAGCATCATATCATTCATCATAAATCAACCAAGTATGCTATGCGGTGCAATGCAACACTACTCCGCTACTCCATTATGCATGTGGATCCAACTAACTCAGGTTGTCAACTTCGGAGTTACATATCCGTATTGGCCATAAAAGCACCAACACCGGCAGTTCCCCAAACCATGGAGGAACCCCTTGGATAGCCGACGTATCATAACTGGATATGCCACCTCGGGGGCGTACGGTTCACCAAACCATGGGCGAACCACCCGAGACTTGGGCCAGATCATCATAACTAGGACGACCTCCCCTATGTTGAACATCCCCCTTAACATCAACTCCAATGCTCTATGCAAATGGCACAACAACAAACAAGACAACCGCCTTTGCTTGGGCCTAAAAGCACCCAAGACTTATCACCAACATCAACATGAACACCTTAGACCCAAACAGTGGGTCAAGGCCCCCTTGGCCAAAAAGAACCAAGGTCCAACTTGACAACACCTCGACCATGAAGCATTGAGGCCACTTTGACCAAAAAGTACCAAAGCCCAACATCATGTGGTAACCCATTAGGTGCCGACTTAACCAATTTATCTTTATAATCCTCTTAATTAATCTTTAACCAAGTTATCTAATTCCCATTATTCAGTTGGTATACTCTCATATCATTATTGGGGATAATTGGGGTCAAAACCCCTTACATTCCTTTAATTCAGATTCTGTCCAGGAGGGGAAGCACGGGCATGCTTGTCCCCTGCACGGCCGTGCTGCCTCATAAGTGAAGCACGGTCATGCTTCCTATTATGCACGGTCGTGCTTTGATATACGATCGTGCTTCTGCACTGTACGGCCGTGCTTAGTGCGCGACCTTCCAGAATTAAAACTTGGGAGCACGGCCGTGCTCCCTATTCAACACGGTCGTGCTCCTAGAGCCAGCCATGCTGTTCTGGGCAGAACAGAGCCTAATCTTGGGTTAAAAACCCCCATAAACACTCTTAAATCAAGCCTAGGATCTTAAACTAAACCAGTTAACATGAAATCTCACATTTGCTAACAGTCCACAATTAATTAATGTCCTTAGATAATTATTCCCTAATTACTATGTTAATTAGGATTCCTAAATTAACCAATTAGGGCCTTATTAACATGTTACCTTAACCAACATAAATCAACCCAAACAGTCTCAATAACAACAACTTCAACCAACAAATCATGGCATGTTATCAACCAACTCAATCAACACAATAAGTACAACATCATAACCATGAAATAAACATAACAAACTCATCATAGACATATTCAACATATTAATATAGCCAATAACATACAAATAACTTACCACAACATCAATAATAATAATAAGCATATTAGAGACATGGCATTTATCATATAACAACTAAATGGGGTCATGGGAACCTCTCATCTTACGCTACCCCTTGCCTAGAGATTATACTATCCTTCTCCCCATACCTGGGATAAAGGTTTCCACTCGCTAAACACCAACGACAACCCGGTCACGTTCCTTTAAGCGGCTCAACAACCTCCAAGCCTTGGCCAAACCAAAAATGGTAACCAATTAGTTCCCAAATCAAGAACATGAAGAGGGAAACTAAAAAGGAACCAACTTTACCTTGACTAGGATGAACAACACCAACTAAATCTTTCCAAAGAGTCTCCAAACACCAACAAGGTAAGGGTTTAAGAGAAAATAGGGAAGAAATTCACAGTAGGGTGGCTGCTAGGTTAGAAATAGGGTTCCAAAGTGAACCCTCGGTATCTGGGCCAACTATATAAAGGCTGCACCTGAGCACGGTCGTGCTCCTTAGTAAGCACGATCGTGCTGGACTTAGCGTTAGCGAGACGCGGTCCGCACAGTGAGCACGGGCGTGCTCAACTTAAAATTGGCAACGCGCGCCTGAATTTAAGCACGGGTGTGCTGGCTACCGAGCACGGACATGTTCATGTACCAGAAAGGAACTTTTAAGCCAAAAATCTCACTAAGCCCTTAGCCAACAATCCTAACTTAATACTTAAAGCTCAAACAATCAAATAAGCATATATAAAAGCACTTAACGGAAAATGGGGTGTTACACAATGCCGTGACCACTAGAAGCAGTAAGGTGTTGGAATCAAATGGGGGAGCAACTAGTTCTCATGAAGGTGAAACTCTGGAACAACCACAAGTGGAAACAGAGCAAGCAAAGGAAGAAGAGGTAGCTGGTGAGAAAGTGCCGGAGCAAGGGGGAAATTGAAACTAGTGGATCAAGAATTTCGAAGAAAGAAGTGGGTTGAACCCCAAGATCTCCCTCCATTCATGAAGGTACCGTATCCAGAAAGATTGAAGAAGCTGTTGCAAGACAAGAAATTCAATAAGTTCCTTGATGTATTCCGTAAGCTTCAAATCAATATTCCATTTGCGGAAGCCTTGGAGCAAATGCCATCTTATGCTCAATTCATGAAGGAACTTCTCTCTGAGAAACGGAAGATAGTGGATGAGAAAACGGTTGCTTTGATCGAGGTGTGTAGTGCAATTATCCAAAAGAAACTATGTCCTAATTTGAAGGATCCGGGTTGCTTTATCATACCATGCACCATTGGAGAGATGACTATTGGAAAGGCACTGTGTGATTTAGGGGCAAGCATCAACTTAATGCCCCTATCTATGATGAGGAAGCTTGGCATTCAAGAGGCCAAAAGGACTATCATGTCACTCCAACTAACGGATCATTCTATTAAATGCCCTTATGGGATGGTGGAGGACTTATTAGTAAAAGTGGACAAATTCATCTTTCCGATGGACTTTGTGGTGTTAGATATGGATGAAGATGCCGAGATCCCTCTTATATTGGGTAGGCCTTTCTTGGCCAGCGGGCGTGCTTTGATAGATGTGTAACAAGGAAAGCTCACACTAAGGGTGCAAGATGAGAATGTAGTCTTCAATGTTTTTGAAGCAATGAAGCATCCGGTTGAAAAATCTTATGCATATAATGTGGATGTGGTGGAACCAATTGTAAAATCTATAGCCACACATGAAGCCCATGGTTCTACACTTGAAAAAGTGTTGGTAAAATCCCATGATGAAGATGAAGAAGGGGGACTTCTTAGAAGATGATGATTATCTGGAGTGTTTGAAGAACATGGAATCATAGCCAAATCTCCCCAATAATGAATGCCAACAAGAAAAACTTGACAAGGAAGGAGTGGAAGAGGACAACAAGGAACCGGAGTTGAAGCAACTCCCCACTCACCTAAGGTATGCATTTTTGAGTAAGGGTGGACACCACCCGGTTATCATATGTAATGCTTTGGAAAAAGATGAAGAAGACAAGCTCTTAAGGGTTCTTAGGGAACGCAAATCCTCAATTGGGTGAAATATTTTGGATTTAAAAGGAATAAGTCCTTCTTTATGCATGCATAAAATTTTGATGGAAGATGATTATAAACCGGTGGTTCAACCACAAAGACTGTTAAATCCCATCATGAAAGAAGCGGTGCGTAAGGAGGTGATTAAACTTTTGGATGCCAGAATCATCTATCCAATCTCGGATAGTAATTGGATTAGTCCAATTCATGTGGTCCCGAAGAAAGGTGGCACAACCGTGGTGGTCAATGAAGACAATGAGATGATTCCAACAAGGACCGTCACGCGATGGAGAGTTTGTGTGGATTATAGGAAACAAAATGATGTAACAAGGAAGGATCACCTCCCTCTTCCCTTCATTGATCAAATGATAGAGAGGTTGGCCGGATATGAGTATTACTGTTTCTTGGATGATTACTCCGATTAAAACCAAATTGTGGTGGATCCTCAAGACCAAGAGAAGACGACCTTCACATGTCCATATGGAGTTTTTGTTTATAGGAGGATGCCCTTTGGATTGTGAAATGCTCCCTCTACTTTGCAAAGGTGTATACTCTCCATCTTCTCGGACATGGTGGAAAAATTCATTGAAGTATTCATGGACGACTTCTCGGTCTTTGGGACATCTTTTGATAATTACTTGAAGAACTTGGCTTGCGTGCTAGAAAGGTGTCAAGAAACCAGCCTTGTACTGAATTGGGAAAAATTCCATTTCATGGTCAAGGAAGGTATAGTTTTGGGGCACAAAATCTCCCAAAAGGGGATTGAAGTGGATCCAGCCAAGATAGAGTTGATTGAAAAGCTACCCCCACCAACCAATGTGAAAGGGGTGAGGAGTTTCTTGGGACATGTCAGTTTCTACCAGAGGTTCATCAAAGACTTCTCCAAGATAGTGAAACCGCCGTGTGACCTTCTTATGAAGGACGTATCATTTGATTTTAATGCTTCTTGTTTAAATTCTTTCAATATTTTGAAAAAGATGCTTGTCACCGCACCCATAATCACTGCACCAAATTGGAATTTACCTTTTGAAATAATGTGTGATGCAAGTGATTATGCGGTGGGGGCGGTTTTAGGTCGAAGGGTGGAAAAGTTAGCTCATGTGATTTACTATGCAAGTAAGGTTTTAAATAAGGCACAAGCTAACTATTCCACCACTGAAAAAGAACTCCTAGATGTGGTTTTTGCTTTGGACAAGTTTAGATCCTATGTTGTAGGGTCTAAAATTGTTGTTTTCACCGATCATGCGGCCATAAGACACTTGATGACAAAACAAGAGGCCAAACTTAGATTAATTCGGTGGATTATTCTTTTGCAGGAGTTTGATCTTGAGATTAGGGATCGGAAGGGGTCGGAAGATGGTGTGGCAGACCACTTGTCGAGGTTGGTCAATCCCGACACCGAGGAGAAATTGCTAGACATCATGGAAGAATTTCCAGATGAGAAACTATTTACAATCTTTGAAAAAGTTTATCCTTGGTTCGCGGATATGGCCAACTTCAAGTATTCAAATGTGGTTCCACAAGTTTGGACTTTGCAACAAAGAAAGAAGTTCTTCTCGGACGCAAAATACTATGTTTGGGAGGACCCTTATCTTTTCAAGCAATGTTCGGATGGGAACTTTAGAAAGTGCATTCCTGATGACCAAATCGGAAACGTGTTGTGGCATTTCCATAGCTCGGATTATGGTGGGCACTTTTGGGGAAATAAGACCATGGAAAAAGTCCTCCAAAGCGGGTTTTATTGGCCAACACTCTTCAAGGATGCACACACTTTTGTTGAGAATTGTGATCGTTTCCAAAGAGTTGGAAACATATCTAGGCGGCATGATCTTCCTCTTAATTGCATGCTTGAAGTAGAACTCTTTGATATTTGGGGGGTAGACTTCATGGGACCATTCTTACCCTCCTTGTAACACCCCGGTTTTTTCGTTGTTTTCTTATAACATAAATGAGTATGAATATGTTTATATATTTATTTGAGTGTTAGAAAAATTATTTTAAATAAACAGAGTTCATCACTCAACTCTACTTGAACGTAGAAAGCTACGATTAAAATTTAGGTTGAAAAGTCAGGCGAAACCTGGCCTACGAATTTCACTGACAATATATTTATACTGATCAGAAGACCTAATTTTAATTCGTAAACGAAAAACTTAAGGTTTTTATTTTATTTCCTACGATTGTGTATTTTTAGAATTATTTCATAAAAAGTGAAATAATATACTATAATCGGGCGTTATATTCAATCGGGTAAACGGCGAATCGAATTACGGAGTTTCCAGGAACAGATAAAGAATTTATCTTATATTTTTAAGGTGATTCATGTGGATGAGTCACTCATGTGAATTCTTTAATTTTTCACAAGGTTAAGATGACATTTTAAGGATTTTGCACTTAAGTCCTTAAACTTTCTCTTAATTGCTTTTTAGTACTAAGTTAATTCTTCAAGTTGTCATAAGCTTTTGGGCCAATTTCTTGCCATCCGAACCCAAAAAGGGCTGCGGCCATAGAGCCTAATATCATGGTTGGAATGTTGTTTTCCATAAAGCCATTTTGTTCTCTTAAGTTTCCTTGACAAAGTATTAAGTCTTAAGCATTTTCAAGCTTAAAATCAATTGGACTTTGGTGAATTTTCCCAAACCCATTGCGCAAAAAGGGCCAAGCCCATCTTTGGCTCATAAACTTGATGAGTCAAGTTCATTCTTGTACTTTCCTTCATCTTCTCCAAAGCTCCACTTTGTTCTTATTTCTCCTTGCACAAGAAAGCTCCATTTGTGGCAAGTTGGTGTTTTCTTGCCCATTTTCAAATTCCAAGAGGTGATTCATGTTCCTCATCATCTTTAAGCTATAGTTTCTTTCATTCATTTCATGATTCAATGCTTTATTCATCTTGTTCATCATATATGTTCTTCACTTTGAAAACTCAAAATCATAGAAAAATCCTAGAAATGTGAAACCAATTTCTATGTTCTTGTCATCATACATATGTTCATAATCCAAGAGTATGTTGAAATCCAAAATTTCCTCCGCATTTAACTTGCTAAGGCTGAACCTATGTGGTTGGTTGGAGGAAGTTTTTGTTTATTCTTTTCATAAGTAATCTTGTATATTGTCTTATTGGAATGTGTACATGTTGAATCCAAGTTAGTTCATCAAACTAAAATCTCTAACCTCATGTACTCATCATGGCCAAACCCAAGTCTTTGGGAGTTTGGAAGTTTTTGGTTCAAACTTTGTTGTTTAATCACTAATCCATTGTCTTAAGTAATTAGGATCATTAATCCAATGACTTAAGCAAATTTAGAAATTTTTAGCCACACAATCATGTTAAGGCCGTGACTAATATAGGAGGTGCATATGTGTTTTAATTGTTTGATTGGTAATTATTGGATTGTAATTGTTGAAGGTTGAGTGAGTTCGTTGTGTACGCGAGATCCGGACTTTCGACAAAATACTTTAACTCCACTGAGAATTCTACAAGAGGTAAGAGGGGATTGCCTGAGGGATTATTTCGATGGCCATGTACCATTGTTTGTTAGTCTGTATAATTATTTTTGTGGTTGTGGTGTTTTAATTAATATGTTTAAGTTGTGTTATTTATACTGTGGTTATTTGTATGCATTTAAATTGGTTATCTGCAGTTATATATTATATTGTTGAGATGCATGATCTGCCTGGGAATATAATTATGATGTTGTTGTTGAATGTTGTTTGAGAAGCCTGACAGTGGTCAGTGCCCAATCAATTAATCAGATAAAAACTTTAATAAGATTTATACATTATATTCAATGTTTTTCTGATAAATGTTGGAACATAATATTCTTGGAAAACTTTTATTTGGAAAAAAATAAGAAGGATTGGAAATTATTAGTATTTTAATTAATTATCAGCGAAAAAGTGAACTATGAGTCATAGTGAGGACGTAACCGTGAATTTTTTTTTTTGTACTGCTGATTTTTACGTAAGAAATTCCGTAATATTGCAAAAAGTTATTTTATGAAATTAATTTTCCAAAATAACTTAATTATGATTTTAGAATATTACTTAAGTGGAAAAAGCTAATATTAGGCTTAAATGACTTTAGAAAGGTTAATTGATGGCAATTTGGAAAAGTATCGATGGCAAGTATTTCGAAAACAGCAGTACGTATCTTAAATAAGTTTGAGCCTCGATTGAATCACTTTTCTGAAAAATAAGTTTTAGTATCAGATGATTTTATTAAAGAATTTCCCATTTGAAACGATTTTCCGGAATTAAGTTTTTACTTGACTATGTTAAAAAGTGGTTTTGAACTTAGTAACCGAGACGTCGGGATACTAAAGTTCGTTGGTGTTATGGACTTGGTGTCCTTTGGACTTGAGGTCCTGTAGACTTGGTGTCTACTGTATACATGGTGTATACTATTTAAACACTTAAGATGTTTTCTATTACCACGAACCTATGACAGGTGCATTGGTCAAAGGGTTTTGTGATTGAGCACTCGGGCTTGAGGTCCTGTGTTATTAATGAAAGTTTTAAGATGTTTCAATCTAAGATGGTTGTAAGCTTTTTGTGCTTCGACACAGGAAACCTTATACACAAAGAAGATGATGAGAATGAAAGGTTTTACATGCATTGTAGGCATACATGCCTATGAAGTTAATCATGGTATCTTGAGGGTATTCATGTCACGACGTGGTTAAACATGGTATCTTGAGGGGATTCATGTCACGACGTGGTTAATCATGGTATCATGGTGATATTCATGTCTCGACGTATCATTGTACCTTGGTGGTCAATGAGACCCATTTACATTGCTATTACCGTGCCTTGGTTTTGGACGGTGTGCAATGGGTTTGGCTTCATGCCTTTGCCTTGTATGGCTATTGAGCCTGATCAACTCATCATGTGTTGATGATATCTCATGAGATTAAGTGAAATGTTAGAGAACGTTTATTGAAGTGTATCATGCATAATTCTCAAATGATGATGTGTGGGTATGAAACCCTTTTGATCTACTTTGATATATTACATGAGTATTATGAGTATTGATGTGGCATGAAAGTATATGTATTTCTTTTGTGTCATGTATGTGGTTATCGCGTTTAATCCAAATATTGGTTTCTCACTCTTGCATGTTTTCTTGTTTGTTCTCTACTTATGGTATATTAATTTATATATGGGATTAGATGGATCCGATGATGTCCCTGGCGCACTCGGTAATACGCAGCATTACGTTTGAGAATAGGGCACATGGTGGTGCTTGGGAGATAAATCCCGGGGCAACTAGTGCCACCTACTTTGGCCCCACTCGTGAGGTTACTGGCACATTAGCTGCAGGACCTCACCGCAGGACTCATGTCGTGGAGACTTGCGAGGTATCCCTACCTCCATCGTGGCTTTACCTACAGTACTTGATGGATCATGGAGAGTTCGAGTTTCACCCTCAGTTGAGTCAGCCCTTACAGATAGCTGCACCAGCTGTTGTTGTACCTGATGAGCCTCCAGTAGAGGTAGTTCTGGATGATGGGATTGAGGAGGATCCCGAAGAGTTTGTAGAGGACATTCTTGGAGATCTTACACCTGTTGATGATGACGATGCACCCGACGAGGGCGTGGGAGCAGTAGTGTCCTCATCAGACAGTTCTGCTTTAGGAGGCGGTGATTATCTTGATCTCCCTAATGGTTTACATTAGTATAAACCAGCTATAGGTTTTGCTATTTTGGGGTAGTGATATTCGTCAATTGATCTGGCTACTGAGAGCCATTACTTTTTGTATGGTTCTAAACATTCACTACTATTTTGTACATGTCTTTATATTTTCTACTTAGTGTGTAAAAATGCCTAGATCGATAAAGGCATCTTTTGTAACTTATAGTAGTTATAGTGTGTTTAAAACTTGTGACGCATATATATACATATATCCTTATACGTTTGTTTATTCACGATGTGTTTGGTTGTTAAAAGAAAAAAAAATTATCACAATTTTGGCGATAAGACAATTACTTAAAAGTTATATTTTTCGAAAGTACCCAACACTTATTTTTATTTTTCGTATTTGGGTAACTATGTGATGACCCTAGAATGGGTGTCGCACTCCTTCTCCTATCAATACATTTTGGTAGCGGTAGATTATGTGTCAAAGTGGGTGGAGGCAATTCCAACAACATCGGATGATGCGCGGGTAGACATGGAATTCTTAAAGCACAACATTTTGACAAGGTTTGGGGTACCTAGAGTCTTGATTAGTGATGGTGGATCTCACTTTTGCAACAAACAAATGAACCATTTACTTTTGAGATATGGGGTCAAATAGTGAGTTGAAGCGCATTCTTGAGAAAACCGTCAACTCCTCACGAAAGGATTGGTCAAAGATGTTAGATGATGCTTTGTGGGCCTACAAAACCTCTTTCAAGACTCCAATTGGAAGATCTCCTTACAACTTGGTGTTTGGAAAGGCGTGTTACTTGCCGGTAGAGTTGGAACAAAAGTCGTATTGGGCAATCACAGAGCTCAACTATGATTTGAAGAAGGTCGGTGAAAAGAGGCTATTAGACTTGAATGAATTGTCTGAAATCCGAATGCAAGCTTATGAGAATGCAAGAACTTACAAAGAGCGGACTAAGGCATGGCATGACAAGCACATTTTGCCTAGGAAGTTTGAGCCGGGACTATGGGTACTTGTTTACAACTCAAGATTAAGACTTTTCTCGGGAAAGCTTAAATCAAGGTGGGCCGGACCTTTCAAGATTCTTAATGTTCTTCCACATGGAGCGGTGGAGCTAGAGGGTCAAAGAGAAAATTTCAAAGTGAATGGCCAGCGGATCAAGCACTATCATAGGTGACCTATTCCAGTAGACCACCAAAAGTTCAATTTGACTGACCTATAAAAGGGAGTGACTTTCGTCAGGCTCGGGACGTTAAACAGGCGCTACTTGGGAGGCAACCCAAGCTTGATATCCATTTATGCATTTATAGAGTCTTAAAATAATAAAAAGAGTCTTCATATATGGTCATTAGTTAGGAAATTACATTAGAAAGCATAGAGGACTTAGATGCATTTAGGAATATAGGGACATAATTCTTTTTTGGATCGCCTCGCTAGCATGAATTTGCCCCGCGAGCCTAAGGGATGTAAAAATCCTTGCTTCTCGCCCGCCCAAGGGCCGAGGACTTGCCTCGTGAGCCTGGAAAACTCAGAAAAGCCAGTTTGACTGGCTTGCCCTGAAAAAAAAATGTTCGCCTCACGAGCCTGAAGGGCAGAAACTCATAGGTGTTCACCTCGTTCTGCCTCGCGTCGCTAGCATCTGGCTCGCCTCGCGATTCTGGCAGGTTAAGGACTAGAATGAAAACCCATATTCGCCTCGCGAGTAACCCCTCACCTCGCGAATATGGG
The DNA here is from genome assembly GCA_030762895.1 of Sophora flavescens. Classification (NCBI taxonomy): domain Eukaryota; kingdom Viridiplantae; phylum Streptophyta; class Magnoliopsida; order Fabales; family Fabaceae; genus Sophora; species Sophora flavescens. The sequence goes on along the minus strand of CM061062.1, from coordinate 63,082,731 downwards.
AATGTGAAAGGGTTTTGAAAACCCATATTCGCCTCGCGAATCCTGGTTTGCCCCGTGAAACCCAAAATTAGGGTTTCTGATTTGGTGATTTTTAAAGTTTCACCTTGCGAAACCACGTTCGCCTCGCGAACGTCATTTGTTTTTAGCCCCGCGAGTCAGAGAAGGAACCACTTTTGTAAAACTTCTTAACTTCTCTCTCTTTTCTCTCGCGCTGGTCTTCAAGAAACCATCATTATCATCATCATTTTTCTCTTCATCTCACACTCTCATTAACTCTCTCAAGGTAAATTTCACTCATCCCATTTCTCTTCCCTTTGATTTTGGGCAAGAAATTTGAGAACCCCTAGCAATTCCATCTCTCTAATTTTTATTGCTGTGATACACATTTTTTTTTATGTTCTCAATGTTGATTCTTGCTTTGTGCCTAAAATGATGAATGTGCATTGATGAGTGTTGTGCAATAAATAGTATAAATGAGTTTGTGAGATTTTTGGATTTTGTTGAACATGTATGATGTTGGTGTATGATGTTGCCTCTGTTGTGAACTGAACTGAATTGCTATGCATAGAAATTGAAGTTGGGGGTTGTTCTGGGTATTTGTTAGAGATGATGCATGCTAGGGGGACCTTGGGAGTAATTACAAAATTCTATGTTCTTGACTGAGAATTAGATGCCTGATACAAGTCTTTTAGAAACTACGAATGGAATTCCGAATTCTTAATTATCTGTTGATAATGTTATAAACTGTATTGGGACTTTTCTGGTTTTCAGGTTATGGCTCCCCCGAAAAATGCTGAGAAACAACCAGTTAAGCTCAAGAAGCGCCAATCTGCTCATGAGGATGACCAGTTGTTCTCTGAGGGACCATGTTCCTCTTCTAGGGGTGTTTCCTCTGGACCCAGCTTCCGAACTTCTCTTCATGAGAAGCATTGGGAGTTGGGGACGCAGAAGGAGATGGTCCTGGAGAAGAGGGTGGTCCTTGTGGGGAACAACTATGCATCAATCTCTAGATAGATTAACACCAGGGGTTGGGGTATGTTGGTTGATCTTCCTCATCGGTTTGATATCAAACTGGTTCAGGAATTTTATGCCAACACTTTCAACCCCGACATTGATGACCCGGGTGCATATCCATGGTCAGAGGAGTGCCCATGACTTTCACGGTCGAGGAGATTAACACCTGTCTGGGCATCCCCATCACTTGGGAGGATAGGAGTGAGCATCAGCTGATGCTGGCAGTGCGGAGTTTGGATGCTGAAATTTTGGAGACCTACTGTAGGCTATGGGCCCAGTGGGAAATAGGGACCTCTGGGAACCTACTGCGGTTGAGGAGGCAGGATCTGACACCGGTGGCCCGGGTATGGTTGGTGTTTGTACACGCCAACCTGATGGTTAGCTCTCACGAGTCTACCATTACTGTTGCCCAGGCCCATCTCATTTACGCTATCATGAAGGAAACGACTATTGATGTGGGGGCTGTCATAGCACGGGACATCCAGCAGAAGGCCAACTCGAGGGTATCGAAGGAGGTCTTAGCCCACGGGTTCCTGATCACGGAGATGATCCGTAGGGTAGGTGTGCCAATGATTGAGGGTGTAGTGAAGATTCCCTATCAGTCGATTGACAAAGAGTACATACGCCGCCACTGCTTTGTTGAGCCCGCACCACCCCGTAGGCCGGCAGCACAGCCCCATTAGAGGCCACGATCATCTGATATGGTTCTGCTCTTGCAGAACTAACAGGCTATAAGGAGGGACCAAGTGGTGCTGAGAGAGTTTTTCAGGGAGATGTCCCTAGCTCAGCAAGAGGGCCGGGTACCCCTTTACCCTTCTGAGGAGGATTTGGCACCTCAGCTTGGGTGGCAGGATTATCCTGGGGACCAGGATGCCATGCCACAAGGGGGTGCCCGAGGTACCTTAGGAGGATGAGGCAGCATCAGCAACAACTCAGCAGGGTGACTCGGTGGACGAGATTGATTTTGACTGATCCGAGCCCCACCGGTACCAGCTCCAGTTCCCCTTACCCCTTTTCCCTTTGCTTCTAGCTAGTTTATTTTGATTTGTTCAATATGGTTGTACGTGGTTGGCTAGCTAGAAACTCATTTTTTAATGTTATTTTGATACTTGATGCACACATACTTTGATGACTATATATATTGATGGTGCATGTTTTTCATTTTCATTTTGAATTTTCTTTAATTTTGATTATAATATTGACCAATGTTTTAATTGTGAATAAGTAGATGATTGACTTGAGTCACTTGCGCAATGTGAGAACACCAGTTGATGAAAAGGATATCACTCCGAACCACCCCGAGTATGAGTATGTCAAACTTTGCATTCGAGAAAAATGGATCCCCTTCCCCGACCTAGAAAGGTTGACAAAAGAACAAGAGATGGAGGAGGATCCGTTTTACTTGAGTTTTGATAGGGGTGTGAATGACTATGTTCAGAGGGAAATTGATCGTGAGGTCGAGGAAAGGCATCGAGACTATCCGGTGCACATATCTACTGAGTAGACATTGTATGAAAAAGTCAAGAGAGCTGTAGAAAACAACCGAATCCCATTCCCAGAAGTGGAATTTTTGAGCAAAGAGGAAGAAGATAAATGGAATCCGGTATGGTTGCTCACATTCAAAGGGGCAAATGATTGTGCATGGGTGGAAATGGAAGCAATTAGGTAAGCCAAGGAAGGAATTCCGAAATGAAAATCTCCAAGAGAAGAAAGTATCGTTGAGAGTTCGAAAATTGTTTGGGCTAAGTACTTGGATGAAACCGAATCTAGACACTTGGTGAAAAAGGCTAGAAGAAAGATAGAAGAAGCGGGAAAGTCTAATGAGAGTTTGGAGTCCGCTCGGACCCCTTGAGATAACATTTCTTTAACCCTTCTCTTCTTTTCTTTTCTCTTTTTGTTTTATTTTCTTCCACTTCTCTCCCCTCTCCATATCTGGAATCTCTTAGTTTGCATGTGAATAATTGGTCAATAAGAAAAACCCATAGTGTCATTGAGTCTAGTTGGTAAGTTTGTGGGTTAATTTGAATGCAACTTGGTTGAATGCATGAGTTCTTGTGAAAACCACTTTGATGAACCCCCCCTCAACGTTTTGAAAGTTAAATCCCCATGTGAAAAATCGAAAATAAGAACTTAGAGGATTTTTGTTGTGATTGCATGATTTATGATAAGTTTGGGGTGAAAAGGTGCACACTCTAGGGATTGTATCTCGATTAAACAATTTACGAATTCTTAAATTTGTGTGAATCACTTTTAAGTTGCACTTTCTCAGATTTGCTTGAATCTTTGCATGGTTTGTATGTCTTCATGTGGCATCATATGATTTAGGAAATTTTCTTTGAATTAGCTACTTGGCCAAATATGAACCAACCTTGATGCATGATCCCTAGTTAGGCACATTGAGCCTTAAAGCCTATTGTTCTTAATAACCTTACAATACAAGCCATAAATCCGGAAAAACCATGTCAACCCAATCCTTAGGATTTAGGAGAGCATGTAAAATTAGCAATGTAAGTGTTGTTTGGAAACTAAGTTTGGGGTGGCTACAAGGGTTTATTATGTTGTTTTGGTTGAGAAAAAGAAAATAAAAGAAAATAAAAAGGTTGAAGCCAAAGGCAAAAGTGAAAAAGAAAATGAAGAAAAGTACAAGAATACCAAAAAGGGCAAAGTAAAAAGGGTGTCAAAAGAAATAGGTTGTAGCGACCCAAGTATGAAAAAGAAAAATGGAAAAAGGAATTAAAGTGAAAAGAAAAGTGTAAAAAGTTTTATGCTCTCTTAATTCCTAGGGACTTAGCCTAGTACCTTTGCATATCCTACCTTTAGCCAGGCCACATTACAACCTTTACAAAAGCTTTTGATGTTGCAAGCATGTTTTGGTGGGAACCTTGTTTAGATGAAAATCAAATTCATGGAAAGTGCTTTTGAAATGTGAAATTGAGTGACCTAGACAAATTGAGCGAATGAGTGCATTACTAAATACCTTTTGTCAGGAAGGTAATTATTTGAAATTGGTGATCTCCCTTTTGTGTGTATGTTGGATCCCTAGCTTAGAGAAAAGATTGCTTTGATGATGAATTTCTCTCTTTTGATCAAAAGTAGATGCATGTGGGGGTGACCCTAATGAATAATGGAGGGGGGGGGGGGGGGGGGGGCATCAAGTTGAAAAAGAAATTGTAAACAAATGCATGAAGCTCGCTTAAATTTGATTGAATCCATGAATCTTACCTGGTCTTGAGTCTTTTTTATTTTTAGTTTGCTTGGGGAAAAGCAAAGTTTAAGTTTGGGGTATTTTGATAAGCCTCTAGCTTATTTAGTTTTATGGCTAGAAAGGTTAAGGTTTTTATGCTAATTGAGCGATTTAACCTCGCTAATCACCCGAATTGGGCTCATTTTGTCCTCAAGCAACATTTTGAGTCTCTTATAGAGTTTTTAGGAATTTTTGGGTTATTTTTGAGTCATTAAAGAATTAAAATGCTATTTTTATATTTCAGGTTAAAAGTGAAGCTCGAGGAAGCAAGGAAACCTGAAGAAAACAAGCTAAAGTCAAAGAAGAGTGTCTCGCCCCGCAAGACAATGCTCGCCTCGCGAGCCAGAGCTACAGACTGAGCAGGAATTGCACATAATCAGGCTCGCCTCGCGAGCAAAGGTTCGCCTTGCGAACCAAACTCGGAATCTGCAACTTTTCTGTCTCGCCCCGCGAGACAGTCCTCGCCTCACGAGCATTCAAAATCCTGATGGAGCTAAAATTGAGTATTCAACTCGCGAGCGGGCGCTGATTCTGAAAAATTATAAATATCTTGTTTAGGTCAGTTTTGAGAGAGTTTTTTGTTTTTGGCTAATCCTAGTTTCCTTGGAGCTGCGTCTCTCTGAGTTTTACACTTTCTTTCTAGCCTCTAGGATGAATTCTTGTATTTCTTGCATTGTTACTGTGACTATGAGGAACTAATTCCCTATTCTAAGGGAACGATGAAGCTACCTTTGATGGCATAGTGAATTCAGGTGATGTTTTCTTATTCCCTTATCTCTTTTCTTGTTTCTTAATTTTGTTTTGCTTTAATTAACCATAATGGCCATTGGTTAACTAGTCTAGTGCGTTGATACTGGCAGGAGATTCGTACTTAGGACTTGAATTAAGAACTTCGTTTGAATATATCTAGGGATAGAATAGGAAAACGGTGCAACCCCAATAAGGAACCAAGAACTTAATGAATCTAATTGTGGGTTGTTCGGATCGACAGATTGTCAATTTGCATGTTTAGGTATTTCCTTTTGAATAGCGGCAGTGACATTAGGATAATTGAGGGTTCCTGATTGGCAAATAATTTGAACATAGGGATAAGAGAATAATCACTTGGGTAACTTGCATGATTGAGTAGGTGGATTCATATCCTTAGAATCCTTAGCCATTAATTTTATCTCGTTCTTATCTTTTAGCAATTTTAGATAATTGTTCTTGGTATCTTTTGTTATCTAATTCTCCCTCTCTTCTCAACAAACCATTACTGGCTTGGTCAACGCTTTGAATTTCCTTGATAATTTGGTTAAATTTGTCTCCCAATCCTTGTGTTCGACCTCGGTATTTCTTACCAAGTTTTTATTACAAGCACCCGAATCACCTCCAGCGCCGATTGTTTTGATTCCCGAGGTCGAGGAGGACCCTGAGGAGTTCATAGAGGAGGAGCCGGAGTATCATCCGCTTGATGATGATGAGGATTCTACCGATGAGGGAGCTGGGGCAGTAGTATCTTCCCTAGTCACTCTTGCTGAGGGTGGGGATGATCACCACGGTCTCCCCAATGGTTACCATTAGCTCTGACCATTGTCAGGGAAGAGTTCACTTTTGGGGTAGTGTTTTCGTCAGTCTGTTTCTGGCTACTGAGAGCCATGATTTTTGAGATGTGGTTCCAGATGATTCACTACGTGTTAGTTATGTTTTTATTTTCTTTACTTTGTTGCTTTGAGAATGGCATGTCTTGATAAAGGCCCTGTGTAAAAATGGGTATTGACGTAGTATATATAAAACCTCTGATGCATATGTATGTATGTATGTATGTATGTATGTATTTGTTTGACTATGTTGTTTGTATGGAAAGGAAAAGGAAAAAAATTTATCACTATTTTTGAGATAAGATAACTACTTTATAGGTATTATTTTCCGAAGGTAACCAGTAATTTAAAGTTTTATTTTCCACAACGGGTTACCATGTGATGTCCCAAGAAGGGGTGTCTTACCATGGCATTAGGGTTTGTGAAAATGGTAAATAGTAAATCATAAGACTTTTTACGTCTGTTGAAAATGTAATTGTTGTAGAAAGTATACTTTTTACAACGGTTGCAAAAGTAACCATTGTAGAAAGTCATTCCCAAAGTTCATTTTATTACAAATATGCCACCATTTACTTTCTACAACGGTTCATTTTGCAACCGATGTAGAAAACCATTCCCAAAGTCTATTTTATTACAAAAATGTCATCACGCTACTTTATACAACGGTTTTATTGCAACCGATGTAGAATCCGTGATGTAGAAAGCATATTTTCCACTAGTGCATTACTCCAATTTATTGGATTCTTCCTGAATGTGGATGGATTAAAGTGAACATAGATGGTGCAGCTAAGGGAAGTCCTGGTCCAGCTGGTGGTGGAGCTACTTTTAAAGACAACAATGGTGCTGTGCTAGGTTGTTTTGAAAATTACTATGGAATTTGTGATGCCTTTCATGCAGAGCTTGCTGCTGTAATTTTTGCAATTTACATTGCAGTTGAAAAAAGGTGGAATAGATTATGGTCGGAGAAGTATTCTTCTATAGTGTTTCAAGCCTTCTCTTTTCCTGAGAAAGTTCTGTCATGACCCAAATTTCGTAGCCATGAGCTACCAAAAGGAAAAAGCTTTCCCTTTTCCCTTCACAGCCTCACAAGCATACATAATTTTGTTTCATCCAAAGTAAATAACTACATTCATTATATACAACAACCTAATGAATAAAATTATATCAGAGTGAGGAACAAAACAAAGAAAAATTACAAAGTTCTGATAAATTAAAAGAACAACTTAAAACTAAGGGTACAACCCTTTAAATGATCCACATGGCATCTAAGGCTTCCAGTAGCTTTGCAGATATTTGTAGCTGAAATATTAAACGTAGGGTGAGTCCATTGACTCCGTGAGGGAGTTCCCCCAAGCACGTGCAGTCAAACAAAAATTAAGTACGAAAATTAAACTCATACAATCATGCAAGTTATAGCTCAAGAGAACACATAATCACCTAAATTTTCATATTACAAACATTTATTCATAGGCAAATAATTCCAGAAGCAACCAAAGTACTTTGTGGAAGGGCTTGCACTAACTTTCTTTTCTCATAACTCATATCCCGCTCAAAAAAGGATAATCTCATATCATATCTAGGGGTGTTCATCAACCGATTCAAACGGCAAAGCCGAACCTAAAAATCAAAAACCGAAAAAACTGCATTTATTCATCGGATTGGATCGGATTTTGGATCCCCTAAGTGAAATCCAATCCAAACCGATCTTTTATATACATATACTATTATTTTTTAAATTATAGTATTACTCATACTTGAGTATTGTTTTTCATACTTTTATGTCTCTCATTCTCTTTAATACTTTTGTTGGAATGACATATATGAGACTATTTAGAATAAATATTAATGTCTTGAAGTTATATTTTGCTAAAAGTTTTGATGAAAAACATATATATACTATTGGTTGTGGCTTCTAGATACTCAAGAAAGTGGGGTTGAATTGAGTATGGATTATTTGAAAAACTTTTTCCCATTTTTGCAAAAACTGAAACTTTTCTAAACTTCTTGAAAATGTTTTGTCAACCAACTTAACCAAAACAAGTTTTTGCTTAGTAATTGATTCAAGACTTTATTCTTTTAATAAGAAAGAGAGATGAAAAGATAGATTTAAGTTATTCAGCATTCACAAATTTGATCCCTATCAATTGCCTAAACATACATTCATTAAATGAGAGCAAATAAGAGAGTTAAGGGATAGAGAGAAATTCAAACCGAGATTTTATCCTGGTTCAAATACCTCCTCCGGCAACCTACATCCAGTCCTCGCTTCACAAGTGAGTTTCGTCCACTAAAATCAAAACAATTACAGGATTCATTACAAGCTTCAACTCACAGGTTCCTCCTACCCAATTGATGACTTTTTAGTCAAAGCAATCTTGTAACTCCCAAGAGTCCTTTCTACTCTTGTCAAACCACCAAGAGTCCCTTCTACTCTTGATCTATACAGAGAGAACACTTTCTCTCTAATCTTCCTTTGCAAGAAGAAAGGTTTTTGATTCCGATTCTAAGAAATCAAGTATTACAAATTGAAGCTCTAACAGAAATATTTCAAGTATTCTACCTTTATCTAGTAGTATATCAAAATATATCCGTTGGGCATACTTAAAAAGTCGCTTAAGATCAAAACAAACTTTCATTGAAATTTTCAGTTATCAGTCAATCGATTGTCTAATCGATGTATTAATCAAAGATTCAATTTTTATAACTGAATACATCGATTGCCTAATCGATTATGTTCTTGAAAATTCTTGATTCTGACTGATACATAGATATGTACATCGATTGTGTTCTTGAAAATCATAAGCATTCTCAGCCCAGAAGTCTTTACATCGATTCGTTAATCGATTGCATAATTGGTTTCAAAAAGTCTTTGCTTATGTTTGGGCTTATGCATCAATGTACTAATTGATTGCTCTATTATTTTCAAAAGACTTAACTTCTGTTCTGTGTATACATCGATGTTACAATCGATTGGATGCACATTACAACAAATGTTGGCTTCTGTTTAGCCTTATGCATCGATTGTGCAATCGATTGTATGCTTCTTTCAAAAAGTGTTAGTTTTTGTTTCACCTTATACATCAATTGTGCAATCGATGTACTGAAGCTTGTTTTGCATTTTTATCAAGTTAGTCACAATCAATCGATGTATACATTATATATACTATTTATACATTGATGTACACATAGGTTTTCATTAAAAGTTAGTTAATTAACTGAAAGTAAATAAATGTACATATAGATGTACAGAACTTTCAATTAATTCTTTTTCATTCTAAGTTCATTTTACCTTAAGACAACCTTTTTTAATTTGTTTTCGAGAGAGCTATTTTCAAAAAGAAAAACTTAAAAATTTCTTTACAAGAAAATCTAATATTACTTGAGATCCATTATGATTCATCTTTGTAATTCTTCGTCTTCAAGCATTCCTTCACGATCCTTCTTTTTGCTCCGTTGATCCTTTGCATCCTTTTCCTTGCATTGATGATATCTTATACAAACATTTAAACTGACAAGAAATTAGTGAATCAAAGTGTAATTCAAGTCATTTTTGTCATTATTGAGTAACATGGAAAATATGAAATCAATTAAATAAATTTAAAAAATAATTAGCTATAATTTATTTGTAGTCGATTAAAAGAAATGATAAGTGAGAATAGATATAGAAAATTAACATGAAAAAATATTTAACATAAAAGTCGAAGAGAGAAAAAAAAAGGAAAAAGAGAAAACCAAATAAAGAAGAAAAACCCAGCCCAGGTGGAGTACTGTTTGGCGGAGTTCCGGCAATGAGGAGGCGACGCGGAGGATCTACCTGGAATCGTTCGGAGTGGTGGTTTGGCTCGATGCGGTGCGGTGTTTGTGGCGGAGGCGAGCAGCGCGGCTGGGAGGCAAGGCGGAGGCAGGCGAAGATGTCGTGGCGGTGGCGGGCATCTTTGGTGGAGTTGTTCGCGCGACCGGCTGTGCAGGTCTGGCTCACGCACGACGCGTCGAAGCAAAGATCAGTGGTGGTTAGCGGCGGTTACTAGACTGATACGAGCTGGTACGGCAAGCACGGCGGAGCAGGATCTGTAACTACCGTTGCTGGACAATGGCGTGAGGATAATCTGGAGCAGTAATGGCGGAATGGAGGAGAACTTTGTTGTCTATTCGACGGTAGCGGTGACAGGTTCAGTCATGAGAGTGAACACGATTTGTCGCTGATGATTTTGGCCTCTCTAACAACGATTCTGGCCTCTCTGATATTGCTTACCTTAGTGAGAAGATTCAGATCTCTGTACCAGGTTTTATTTTGTGAAGATGATGAAGCGTTCGGGCTATGATGTTGGTGTTTGTGCATCATGACAGGTTTGCGGCAAGGTCCCTGGAGGTGATCATGAATATAGTGATGTGGTGGTTAACAATAATTCTGAAAGGGGGCAACGAAGTACAATCGATCTGGCCAGTCAAGGAGCAAGTCACTGTAAATTGTAAGCAAAACTATTTTGAGGGGATCTATCACATATGAGTGGTAGTGGGGTAGAAGAGTTGTAGATGAAAGGTTGGATTTGGATGGTGTTGGTGACTTAATTGTTGCAAATGTGCTACTGATGCACACCAGGAGATAAGAGGCATAAAAGAGGGAAATAATCTTATCAGGTGGAGATATGCTAGGCGTTAATTCATGGAAGTAGGATAATGGAAGGTTGTGATATGTTGGACGTTAACCAAGTGCAGGGGTGCAGCTTTTAGAGGCATTAAAGGCTCCAAATAATGTTTGTTGCTCAAATTCTGTGGTTGGGCCATGTAACGAGTTATCTGGGCCAAGTATGCAAAGGTTAAATGTGGATGAGGAAAAATCTAACGACCTGTTTACTTTATTTTCAGTTTCCTGTTTTCAGAAATAATTATAAAATTGTCACCTTATTTTCATTTTGTTTCCTGTTTTCAGAAATTTGTACAGGAAACAGTGAAAACAGAGAAAAGTTGATTTCAGTGTTTCCTGTACAAATTTCTAAAAATAGGAAACAAAATGAAAACAATGTGACAATTTTGTAATTATTTCTGAAAACAAGAAATGAAAACAGGAAATGGGAAACAAAGCAAATAACCCTAAGGAAGTGAATATTAGGCCTTCGAATGGTAGAAGTAATCACAAGCAAAAATAAAAAAAATGTTAAGAGTCTTTTTTAGTATAAACGTCTAAAGCAAGGATGGAAATGCATGAGGTGAACTTTGGGCTTATGAATGGCAGGAATAATAAGTCCAAAATATAGATATTTGGTTCTTCTAAAACCTGATACAGGCTAGGCCTCAGTAGGAGATCATCTCGTAAGTGACGAGGAGGCTCACACCGAAAAGGAGGGTATGAGACGATAGGAAGGGCAGGGTCGGTGCAATTGGGATGTAACACCCCGTTTTTGGTATAAGTGCTTTTATATGTACCTTGTTTGTTATGAAGGTTTAGAGTGGGCTAAGTGGGGTTTTTTAGTTAAAGAAATCCCTTCCTGACGCATGAGCACGCCCATGCTCATGTATCAGCACGCCCATCCTCAAGGCTACATGTGTCTCGTTGACGCTGATATGAGCACACCCGTGCTCATTAGAGAGCACGACCGTGCTCAGCTGTCAGGCGTGTCTCGTTGATGCTAAGTTGAGCACGCCGTGCTCAACGATGCGCATGACCGTGCTCGGGTCTGAGTCTTTATATAGACATCAGATTCTGAGGGTTACGAGTTACAACCCTCAAATTGGCACTTTACGCAACCCTAAGTGTGACGGCGGGGGCCCAAGTGTACATGATGCTATCTCTCTGCCAACCAAGTTAAGGCTTCAATGATAGAAGGAGCCCAAGTGTACGTGATGCTATCTTTCCTGGAAGTTGAGAGCCCTCTTGATGTCGACAACGTGCCTGTTGTGCGAGAATTTCCTGAAGTGTTCCTGGGGGATGTTTACGAACTACCCCCAGAGAGGGATGAGGAGTTTTCCATAGGCTTAGTGCCTAGCACTGGGCCTATATCCATAACACCCTATAGAATGTCTCCTCTAGAGCTAGCTGCATTAAAGGAACAGTTAGAAGATCTGATGCAGAAGCAGTTCATTAGGCCTAGCGTATCCCCATGGGGAGCACCAGTGTTGTTGGTGAAGAAGAAGGATGGCAGTATGAAGTTGTGTGTCGACTATCGACAGCTCAACAAAGTGACCGCTAAGAATAGCTAGGTATCCCCTCCCTAGGATTGATGATCTTATGGATCAGTTGATCGGGGCTTGTGTTTTCTCATAGATAGATTTGAGGTCAGGATACCATCAGATTCGAGTTAAGTTTGAGGACATCCTGAAGACAGCGTTTAGGATGCGATATGGTCACTATTATTATTTAGTTATGCCTTTTGGGGTGACTAATGCTCGTGCTGTATTCATAGATTACATGAACAAGACCTTTCACCCTTACTTGGATAGGTTTGTGATGGTTTTCATAGATGATGTAACGCCCTTTGTTATATATAAAAGAAAATACTCTTAATAACAACAATAATCTCATCAACCCAATAGCATATAACGTAACAACAACTTATCTCAATGCATCACATTCCATATACCAAGTAAATTCTGGTTTAATCCAAATGACCCGAAGACCTCCTAATTAAATTGGTCTCTTGCCGGCATGCCATAAATTCACACATCACATGACAATGGCGTCCCATTGCCCACCCCTACTCATGAGGAGTGTTTCGATGTCACCCTCCTGTCAGGGACATTTCCATTTCGATACCTCCCATGTGCATATGGTGGTATTTCTCTTTTTTCGACACCTCAACCTGTGGTGGTGTTACTTTCGATACCCCTTTCTAGGTGGTATTGCTCATTTTCGACATCCCAATTACATGGCGATGTTACTTTCGATACCCCGTTAAGGCGGTATTACACTTCGATACCCCTATCATAGGCGGTATTGCGACAAACATCAAACAACATATCATAAGGCACAAATTACGTGTCTCATACGTGTAACAACTCATTTACCATAAATTAAATATTTAATCTTATCAGGCATACCAAATAAAATCATATCATGTCATCAAGTGATCTTACAACTAAGGGGTCATGAACATCAAGGCATAACATACGTCAACAAACACATTATTTAACTAATACGAATACCAATCATGTATTTCATGCCATTAATAACAAGAGTAAATACTCAATTTAACAAATTTATGTTCTAATTGAAAACCCCCAATTTTAAAGTTTAAGTTAATAACAACATTCACCTGTTCAATTCTAATTCCAAAAAGACTATAAGATATATCCTTATGCACACATACAAACAATTATACCATGGAGAGGGTTCGTAAAAAGTATTGTTACTCACCTCTTGATGACCTCCAAAATGCTCTAGAAATTACGTATGACAAAAGTTGGTGCTTCTCTAAAATATTTTCTTCCCTTCACTGTTACGGTTGCACCGACAAGAAAAAGAAACGTGTCTCAAAACCTCTCACAAGCATTGCACGACCCCTCTAATCCTCACTCTGTGCGGCGGTCCTCACCCCGTGCGTAGTGACCTAGTCTATATATATACATAACATTAGGCGCACCAACTAACGCATAGGATTTTTAGGTTTTATAATTCTTTTTTTTTTGTTTAAAACAACTTTCTGATCTGCTTTTGGCAAATGCCAAAAATCAGTGTGCTTGGACTAAACGTCCATGTACAATATAAATAAATAAATAAATATATATATATATATAAATTTTGTATTCTTTATTTATAATAATTGAGTAATTTCAATAAATCCTTATACTATCTGTTCTTTACACTAAACCTCTTAATTATAATTTTTATGTGCACTATATTTTTTTAATAACTTAATATATTTTTCACCAAATTAATTATAGTAGAATTTTAGGATGTTACATTTTCTCCCCTCCTTAAAGAATTCCGTCCCCGAAATTCTCCTCATACTCATGCACTTATTTAAATATATGTCATATTTGAAACTAAAAGGTTACCATACCTTAGATAATAAAATATGGGTAATGACAAACTATGTCCTCCTCCATCTCCCAAGTGACTTCCTTAGGAGTCAATACTTCCCATAACACTTTCACCAATGGAATTGTCTTGTTCCTCCGAGTCTTAGTGCTCGTGTCCATGATTTGACTAGGCTTTGGCTTATAGATCAAATTATCCTTCAATTGTACAGACTCAGGAGCTATCACATGAGATTCATCAGGCACATATTTTGAGTTGCGACACATGGAAAACATCATGAAGGTTTGCCAACTGTGGCGGAAGAACCAATTGATAAGCAACAGGCCCGACTCTTTTAAGGATTTGGAAAGGTCCCATGAAACGAGGATTTAGCTTGTGGACTTTCATCGACCTCCCTACCCCTGTCTTAGGAGTGACTCCCAAAAATACATGCTCACTTTCCTGAAATTCTAGAGGCTTTCTCCTTTTGTCGGCATAGCTCTTTTGTCTACTTTGCGCCGTGCGCATCCTCTCCCTAATCATTTTGATTCTCTCGAAGGTTTCCTGGACTAATTCAAGTCCTATCAAGATTTTCTCACCTACCTCACACCAACATAAAGGGGACCTACACTTTCTCCCATATAGGACCTCATAGGGTGCCATGCCTATACTAGCGTGATAACTATTGTTATACGCAAACTCAATGAGAGGTAGGAACCTATCCCAACTCCCTCCTTAATCCAAGACACACGCTCTAAGCACGTCCTCAAGGGTCTGAATGGTCAGCTCTGACTGACCATCCGTTTGGGGATGATAGGCCGTGCTAAGGTTCAACTTAGTCCCAAGGGCTTGCTGAAAAGCTCTCCAAAACCTAGAGGTAAACCTCGGGTCTCTATCCGACACTTTGGATGTGGGTATCCCATGAAGCTTGACTATTTCCTTGATATAGAGGTATGCCAACTTGTCTAAGCTATATGTTGCCTTAATTAGCAAGAAGTGGGAAGACTTGGTCAACCTATCCACTATCACCCAAATGGCGTCTAAGCCCAAACGTGTCTTAGGTAACCCCATCACAAAGTCCATAGAAATTCTTTCTCACTTCCATTATGGAATCTCCAAGGACTGCAACAACCCCGAAGGCTTCCGATGTTCTATCTTAACTTTTTGGCACACTAAACACCTAGTTACGAAGCTAGCCACATCCGTTTTCATTCCTGGCCACCAATACATCCTCTTAAGGTCTTGGTACATCTTAGTTATTCCAGGATGTATGGTAAACTTTCCCTTATGAGCTTCCTCTAATATCTTCTCTCTAAGGCTCCCCTCCTTAGGAACAACGATCCTATTTTTAAACTTCACTAGCCCATCAACATACAACTCATAACCCTCTTATCCCAACCGAGACTGCAACTCTTGGTCTAAAAGTTGTTCCCGCCTAACCTCATCTCTAAGGTCACTATTAATTTCCAACCTATTCAGCTTCAAACTTAAGACATTTAAGGACACATCCAACACCTCCAGATTCATGTCCCTAAACTCTTCCATGAGGTTCAGCTCTTGCACCATCAAGCTCGACACGTGTAGGGACTTCCTACTCAAAGCATCTGCCACCACATTGGCCTTTCCCGGATGGTACTTCAACTCGAAGTCATAGTCCTTAATGAACTCCATCCACCTTCGTTGTCTCATGTTCAACTCCTTCTGGTCGAACAGATATTTAAGGCTTTTATGGTCACTAAAAACTTCAAACTTTGCCCCATAAAGGTAATGCCTCCAAATTTTAAGGGCAAAAACCACAGCTGCTAGCTCTAGGTCATGGGTAGGGTAATTCCCCTCATGTGGTCTAAGCTGCCTAGAGGCATATGCTACCACCTTGCCCTCCTGCATCAAGACACATCCCAAGCCATTCTTAGACGCGTCGCAGTAAACCACAAAACTCACCAAGGGATCCGGTATAGTTAAGACTGGTGATGACACCAATCTCCTCTTAAGCTCTTGGAACCCGTCCTCACACTCCTGGTCCCACACAAAAGGTTTCCCTTTCCTAGTCAACCGGGTCAAAGGTAAGGCTAGTCTAGAGAACCCCTCTATGAACTTCCTATAGTAACCAGCTAAGCCTAAGAAACTCCTCACTTCAGTTACTGTCTTAGGTTGTTCCCATCCCAACACCGCATCAACTTTAGAGGAATCAACCGCTACACCATCCTTTGAGATTGTGTGTCCTAAAAACTTTACCTCGTCCATCCAAAACTCACACTTCTCTGGTTTGGCATAAAGACGATCGTCCCTCAAGATCTGCAACACCAACCTTAAGTGTTCTCCATGTTCTTCTGGTGTCCTAGAGTGTATTAAAATATCATCTATGAACACCACCACAAACCTGTCCAAAAAGGTCCTAAAGATCCGATTCATGTAGTCCATGAAAACGGCTGGGGCGTTGGTTACACCAAAGGGCATCACTACATACTCATAGTGCCCATACCTTGTCCTGAAGGCTGTCTTAGGGATGTCCTCGCTCCTAACTCTAATTTGATGGTATCCCGATCTTAGATCTATTTTGGAAAACATTGACGCTCCCCTTAACTAATCTAAGAGGTCATCTATCCTAGGCAAGGGATATTTGTTCTTGATGGTTACCTTATTTAGTTGCCCATAATCAACACACAACCTCATACTCCCATCCTTTTTCTTCACTAGAAGCACTGGTGCTCCCCAAGGTGACACACTAGACCTAATAAACCCCTTTTGTAACATATCATCTATCTGTTTCTTGAGCTCGTTCAACTCTAGAGGTGCCATCCTATAGGGTGCTACTGATATAGGTCCACTCCCAGGTACTAGATCTATGGTAAACTCAATCTCTCTATCTGGAGGTAAATTAGAGACATCCTTAGGAAACACATCTGGGAACCCACACACAATAGGCAACGCCGCTATATCACTTCCAGCCTCTATCTTAGCAGAAAAGAGAAGTATATATCCCTGAGCTCCCTCAACTAAGCACTTATGACATGAGGCAGCAGAGATAAGATGTTCTGTCCTAGGTGAGTTAACAGCATGGACTGTGGAATGAAAGAAATAGTTCGACTAGCACAATCAATAATAGCATTGTTACGAGACAACCAGTCCATGCCCAAAATAATATCTAGACCACACATAGGTAAACATATCAAATCAACAATATAAGTCAGGTCTTGAAACAATAAGGGACATTGCAGGCAGACAGAAGAAGTAATCAATCTATCTTTAGAAGGAGTAGAAACACACAAATCGTATGACAGTTTAGTAACAAGTAACCCTAAGAATTGAGCACATTTAAATGAAATGAATGAATGTGTTGCTCCCAAATCGAACAATATGATAACATCATGACCTCTAATAAAGCCCTTACCTTGGATCAAACCGTCGAACTCCTTCACCTCCTCTCCTTGGATGGTAACGACCCTTCCGTGGTTCAACGATCTGGTTTGAGATTGTCCTCCTGACTTGCACATCCTAGCAAAGTGTCCCATCTTCCCTCATTTGTGGCAAGTGGTTTGTGCCGCGGGGCACACACGATCTCCATGCTGCCACCCGCACCTGTAACATGCAGTCCCCTTCTCACCATGAGCACCTTGAACCTGCTTACCCTTCGTGATTGTAGGCACAGGTCATAGGCTCTTCCGAAATTACCCCTTTCCCATGGAACCTCTTGCCACATCAAGCTCTTCTCCTTCGACCTCTCAGCCAGCACAACTTGCATATTCTGCTCCGCCACCATACACTTGTTCACGAAAGTGGGGTAGTCTCGAATCTCTAGGAGCCCAATAAGGCTCTGCAGCTCTGGCTTCAAACCCTGCTTGAACTTAATTGCTTTCCATGGACCACCAGGATTATCCCTCACCTATGTGGAGAACCTTGCAAGCCTCACAAACTTGGCCACATATTCCGCTACCGTCATACTCCCTTGACGAAGATGTAGAAACTCCATCTCTTTCTGTATCCGGACACTTGCGGAAAAGTACTTCTCCGAAATACCTCCTTGAATTTGTCCCACGTGATAGGGGCGCCCGAGCAAGCAACCCGCCCACAGCACGGTTCCACCAAGGCTCTCATCCGACTCTAACATATAGGTGGCAAAATCCACCTTCTGAGCATCAGATCACCCCATGGCCCGGAAGATCTTCTCTAATTTTAGTAACCATTCCTCTGCCTCAATAGGATCGGTGGTCCCTCAAAAAACTGGTGGATTATTATTCTCGAACTCGACGGACCCACTGTCATCGTGGATCTGGAGCTGCAACCGGTACCACGTTAAGCACGTCCCCCTTATCCCTTATCTGGAGCTGCATCATTCCTCATTCGCCTGTTTGCTGACATAATTGCAATACCACCAATCAAACAGTGGGTTGATCAAGTCCAATATCCAAAAGAATAGAATGCAGAATTATAACTCTAACAAGCATCCTATGCGCCCAAGTTTTGTTTTTGAAAAAGCCCCACTACCACAGTCCGATTTAGAATCGAATCGCTTTCGATACCATAAATGTAACGCCCTTTGTTACATTAGTGATCCCAAGATAAAATTAATAAAAATCCTTTAAAAATTTAATTAAAACATATATCTCATAAAGAAAAATAAAAAAAATATTTGAAGTCCGAAAATACCTCATATTAAATAATATAGTAATAAAGTATCCAAGTAGTGAATATAAATATAATTCCATACGTTCGAATAATAAATAAAAACCAAGAGCCTCAAAACCGGGAGTCTAATTACAATCCAAGAAAAATAATACGTAAACCAAAGAACGTCGTCAGCACCCTCAACCATACTACATTACTAACCAACTAGGTAATAAAAAGATGACTCCTCAGATCTCAGGGTCCTCAACAGCGATGCCCTCGGTCTCTGAAAACAACACTTGTAATGAGATATAAAATCCTAGTGATCAACAATATAGCTTTATAAAATATTTTCGAAAATAGTATTGTTCTTAGCCGGTGCGGTAACCGAAAAAACTGTCCATGGCATCCGCTAATTTTTCAAAATAATATATACAAAAGAAAATACTCTTAATAACAACAATAATCTCATCAACCCAATAGCATATAACGTAACAGCAACTTATCTCAATACATCACATTCCATATACCAAGTAAATTCTGGTTTAATCCAAATGGCCCGAAGACCTCCTAATTAAATTGGTCTCTTGTCGGCATGCCATAAATTCACACATCACATGACAACAGTGTCCCATTGCCCACCCCTATTCATGAGGAGTGTTTCGATGTCGCCCTCCTGTCGGGGACATTTCCATTTTGATACCTCCCATGTGCATACGGTGGTATTTCTCTTTTTTTGACACCCCAACCTGTGGCGGTGTTACTTTCGATACCCCTTTCTAGGAGGTATTGCTCATTTTCGACATCTCAATTACATGGCGATGTTACTTTCGATACCCCGTTAAGGCGGTATTACACTTCGATACCCCTATCATAGACGGTATTGCGACAAACATCAAACAACATATCATAAGGCACAAATTCCGTGTCTCATACGTGTAACAACTCATTTACCATAAATTAAATATTTAATCTTATCAGGCATACCAAATAAAATCATATCATGTCATCAAGTGATCTTACAACTAAGGGGTCATGAACATCAAGGCATAACATACGTCAACAAACACATTATTTAACTAATACGAATACCAATCATGTATTTCATGCCATTAATAACAAGAGTAAATACTCAATTTAACAAATTTATGTTCTAATTGAAAACCCCCAAATTTAAAGTTTAAGTTAATGACATCATTCACCTATTCAATTCTAATTCCAAAAAGACTATAAGATATATCCTTACGCACACATACAAACAATTATACCATGGAGAGGGTTCGTAAAAAGTAATGTTACTCACCTCTTGATGACCTCCAAAATGCTCTAGAAATTATGTATGACAAAAGTTGGTGCTTCTCTAAAATATTTTCTTCCCTTCACTGTTACGGTTGCACCGACAAGGAAAAGAAATGTGTCTCAAAACCTCTCACAAGCACTGGACGACCCCACTAATCCTCACTCTGTGCGGCGCTCCTCACCCCGTGCGCAGTGACCAAGTCTATATATATACATAACATTAGGCACACCAACTAACGCATAGGATTTTTAGGTTTTATAATTCATTTTTTTTTAAAACAACTTTCTGATCTGCTTTTGGCAAATGCCAAAAATCAGCGTGCTTGGACTAAACGTCCCTGTACAATATATATATATATATATATATATATATATATATATATATATATATATATATATATATAAATTTTGTATCTGTTCTTTACACTAAACCTCTTAATTATATTTTTTATTTGCACTATATATATTTTTAAATGACTTAATATATTTTTCATCAAATTAATTATATTAGAATTTTAGAATGTTACAGATGACATCTCACTGTACTCCAAGACTAAGGAGGAACATGAGGAGCACTTGAGGGTTGGCTTGCAGACCCTTAAGGAGAAGCAGTTGTATGCTAAGTTGTCTAAGTGCAAGTTTTGGTTAGAGAAGGTGAGTTTCTTAGGTCACGTGATCTCTAAAGGTGGGATAGCCATGGACCCGACTAAAGTAGAGACGGTGCTCCAGTGGGAAGCGCCAAAGTCAGTGATCGAGGTTAGAAGTTTCTTGGGTTTAGAAGGGTACTATAGGAGGTTCATAGAAGGTTTATCTAAGTTAGCTTTACCCTTGACCCGTCTCACCAAGAACGAATAGTTGTTTGTGTGGGAGTCTAAGTGTGAGGAGAGTTTCCAAACCTTGAAGGATAGGTTAACATCAGCACCAATTTTGGTTTTGCCCAATCCTAGTAAACCTTTCGTAATGTATTGTGATGCATCGAAGCAATGTTTAGGTGGAGTGTTAATGCAAGATGGTAAGGTAGTAGCTTATGCTTCTAGGTAGTTGAGAATCCACTAGAAGAACTACCCTACCCATGATCTAGAGTTAGGAGCTGTGGTATTTGCCTTAAAGATTTGAAGGCATTATCTCTATGGAGCTAAGTTCGAGGTTTTTAGTGATCATCAAAGTTTGAAATATTTGTTTGACGAAAAAGAGCTCAATATGAGACAGCATAGGTCGATGGAGTATTTAAAGGATTATGAGTTTTATCTGACCTACCACCCAGGAAAGACCGATGTAGTGGCAGATGCCTTAAGTAGAAAAACCTTGCACGTCTCCGCTTTAATGGTTAGGGAGATGGATCTGATCGAGGGGTTTAGAGACCCGAGTTTAGCTTGGGAAGTTACCCCTAAGAGCATTAGGCTTGGAACCTTAAAGGTTACCAACAGTTTGATGGATCAGGTTAGGGAAGACTGGATGTTAGATAAGTTCCTCTTAGACCGGAGAGAGTTGCTTGCTCAAGGTAAGGGACCTTAGTTTTAAGGAAGGAAGTGATGGATCCTTGAGGTTCAAAGATAGAATCTGTATACCAGACGTCCCGGAGCTTAGGAAGTTGATCCTCGAAGAAGGACACATGAGTAGACTGAGTGTGCACCCAGGTGCCACTAAGATGTATCAGGATTTTAAATGGATGTTTTGGTGGCCTAGGATGAATAAGGATGTGGCTGAGTTTGTGTACGCTTGTCTAGTATGCCAAAAGGCTAAGATAGAACACCAGAAACCATTAGGAAAGTTGCAACCTTTAAGTATCCCAGAATGGAAATGGGACAGTATTACCTTGGATTTTGTGTCTGGACTCCCGAGGACTCCAACAGGTTATGAAGCTATATGGGTTGTTGTGGATAGATTGACTAAGTCTACCCATTTCATCCCTATGAACATGGAATACCCTTTGGAAAAGTTGACTAGGTTGTACATCAAAGAGATAGTCAAGTTACATGGTGTACATTCTAGCATAAAGTCAGATAGAGACCCGAGGTTTACCTCTAGGTGTTGGACTAGTTTACATGAGGCCTTAGATATCAAGCTTAGGCTAAGTTCAGCCTATCACTCGCAGACGGATGGTCAGTCTGAGAGAACCATCCAGTCCTTAGAGGACTTGCTTAGAGTTTGTATGCTAGAACAGTCAGGTAGTTGGGACAAGTTTTTTCCCCTAATAGAGTTCACCTACAACAACACCTACCATTCCAGTATTGGTATGGCACCTTATGAAGCTCTTTATGGGAGGAGATGTAGGACACCTTTGTGTTGGAGTGAACCTGGTGATAGTGTTGTGTTAGGATCTGAGATAGTGTAAGAAACCACAGAAAAGGTAAGGATGATTCAGGAAACGATGAGAACGGCACAAAGTAAGTAGAAAAGCTACCATGACAA
Organism: Sophora flavescens; assembly: GCA_030762895.1. Classification (NCBI taxonomy): domain Eukaryota; kingdom Viridiplantae; phylum Streptophyta; class Magnoliopsida; order Fabales; family Fabaceae; genus Sophora; species Sophora flavescens. Next base: position 63,060,623 of record CM061062.1, on the reverse strand, counting down.
AAGAAGTACTTGAATTCCAGGAAGACGATCACGTATTCTTGAGAATTACACCAACAACTGGGGCCGGTAGAGTGATGAAAGCGAAGAAACTTACTCCCAAATTCATTGGCCCTTACCAAATTCTTAAAAGAGTCGATGAAGTTGCGTACCAAATTGCATTGCCACCTTTCTTGTCTAAACTTCACAATGTCTTTCATGTGTCACAACTTCGCAAGTACATTCATGACCCAAACCATGTGATAGTCCCTGACACGATTCAGTTAAAAGAGAACCTGACTTTCGAGGTACATCCCCTTCGAATTGAGGACCGGAGGGTGAAGTAACTGAGGGGCAAAGAGATTCCTTTGGTTATAGTCATTTGGAGCCGGGCAACTGAGGATAGTGCTACTTGGGAGCTTGAGAGCAAGATGATGGAGGCGTACCAGCATCTCTTCGTTCGAGGTAAGTAGAAATTTCTAGGACGAAATTTTTATATGGGGGTGGAATTGTAATACCCCATTTTTCGTATAAGTACTTTTATGTATGCCTTGTTTGTTAGGAAAGTTTAGAGTGGGCTAAGTGGGGTTTTTGAGTTAAAGAAATCCCTTCCCGACGCATGAGCACGCCCATGCTCATGTATTAGCACACCCGTGCTTAAGGCTGCATGCATCTCGTTGACGCTGATGTGAGCACGCCTGTGCTCATTAAAGAGCACGACCGTGCTCAGCAGTCAGGCGCATCTCGTTGATGCTAAGTTGAGCACACCCGTGCTCAACAGTAAGCACGACCGTGCTCGGGTCTGAGTCTTTATATAGACATCATATTGTGGGGGTTACGAGTTACAACCCTCAAATTGACACTTTAGGCAGCCCTAAGTGTGACTGCAGCCTCCCCCTCTCTTCCCCTTTGAACCCAAACTGTTCTTGGTGTTCTTGCTCTTTGGGAGATACAATCACGCACTAGTGACAATTAACGCAAGGTAAACATTCTTCCCTCTTGTGTTCCTTTTCATTATGTTGAATTGGGAACTATTTGGTTAACCTTTTGTGTGGCCAAGGCTTAAGACTATTCATCGAGCCAAACCGAGGGAACCGGTAGAGCTTTCGTTGGTTAAAGGGGGAATCTTCATACCAGGTATAGGAGAAGGAATAGTATGAGTATGTAGGCTTGGGTGTAGCGTAAGACGAAGGGTTCCCATAACCCTTTATGTTTGATAACATGTTGTATGCCTATATGCCTGATTGTTATCTGATGCTAAACTGTTTGTTGTTATGACATTGGAATGACTATTATAATTGTTATTTGATGATTATCTGTTTGTGATGATAATATTGGTATGAATGTTCTTGATATTAAATGTTGATTGTTATGAACATGTTGAATATAACGATGCCATTATCATGATTATGATATTGTGTTGTATTGGCTGTTGGTTGATGTTATGACACGTTAATGTTAAGTACACTAAAATTATTAAAAAATGTTAAGGGACGTTTTTCCCCTTGTTCATAAGACTGAATGTTAGTAATGAGTGAGGATTATGCCAATGGCTTAGTTGAGGACCGTAGGGATTGATCTTGAGCAATTAGGGACAATGAAACACTACTAGAATTCCATCTTTTTCGGACAGAATTTCAGACGGATTTCGGACGAAAATTGGACAAATTTCAGACGGATAATTCATTTCGGACGGAATGTCACCCGTCTGAAAAAGCCTCGTTGGAAATTATAAAATCTGTCCCAAATTCTGTCCGAAAATATTTACAAACGGATTGCGGACGGAATATGGACAACGTGGAAATCCGGATTTTGGTTATTGTTCGGACGGATTTCGGACAGATTTATTTTTGTTTTCCAACGGATTTGGGACGGATGTTGTGATTTTGTTGGTTATTGTTCGGACGGATTTCGGACAGATTTATTTTTGTTTTCCAACGGATTTGGGACGGATGTTGTGATTTTGTTGGTTATTGTTCGGACGGATTTCAGACAGATTTATTTTTGTTTTCCAACGGATTTGGGACGGATTTCCCACGGAAGAATGAAAAGTCAGAATCTGTCACGGCCAGGCCGTGATGCCCATCACGGCCGTGACATGTCAACTGAGCCAGACCCCTTCTAGGCAGAATCTGTCACGGCCAGGCCGTGATACCCATCACGGCCGTGACAGACCATTTAGTGAAGCAACGTTCAAGGCAGAAGCTGTCACGGCCAGGCATCACGGCTGTGATGCGCATTCTATGGATGATTTTTGAAAAGCCCTATGTCCAAAGGGGATAAGAATCATCAAACATCAAACATTTTTGAAAAACATACTACTATTATGCTTTAGCATCAAACATCAACTTAGCCTTAGAACAAGCTACAGACAATGGACGGCTAACAAGTACAAACAATAGTATATAAATCCCATTTAAGTATTGCCCAATGCGGACCTATATATAAAAGAGGATCAGGAACAACATCTCAAAAACTGTATTTAAACACTTAATGGAAGTCAAAAATTGGGGTTTAGAAACACAATTGATCAAAGAAGGATGAAATCTCAAAAACTGTATTTAAACATCTATATGGTCCTTTAACTTTTCAGGTGCAAACAGGAACCACAATAAGTCTCATTGTGCTCAAGCCTGCCTCCATGTCTTTGCAAGGGCTTTTCAATCTGCGCAAATGAACATTCAACAGAAATCAGATATCAAGAACTAAAAGCTAAAAGCAAAATAAAGAACTAAAAGCTAGATGCCAAAAACTAAAAGCAAAATAAAGTGAAACAGCAAAGCCTAAAAATAAGGAGGTTGCAACCAGCCAAAAACTGCTACATGTACAGCATTAGCAGAGAAACAACATCATCCCATTTTCATTTCATTTATATCCCTTTCCTTTTGTTTTATTTTATTTTTTCGCAGCACCTATCTTCAAACTTCAATAACCCTCCTTTGTTTTTCTTATTCCTATCTCTCTCTCTAACTCATTCTCACTTTCTCTCTCTGCATAGAATAGCCGTGATGCCCATCACGGCCGTGACATGTCAACTGAGCCAGACCCCTTCTAGGCAGAATCTGTCACGGCCAGGCCGTGATACCCATCACGGCCGTGACAGACCATTTAGTGAAGCAACGTTCAAGGCAGAAGCTGTCACGGCCAGGCCGTGATGCCCATCACGGCTGTGATGCGCATTCTATGGATGATTTTTGAAAAGCCCTATGTCCAAAGGGGATAAGAATCATCAAACATCAAACATTTTTGAAAAACATACTACTATTATGCTTTAGCATCAAACATCAACTTAGCCTTAGAACAAGCTACAGACAATGGACGGCTAACAAGTACAAACAATAGTATATAAATCCCATTTAAGTATTGCCCAATGCGGACCTATATATAAAAGAGGATCAGGAACAACATCTCAAAAACTGTATTTAAACACTTAATGGAAGTCAAAAATTGGGGTTTAGAAACACAATTGATCAAAGAAGGATGAAATCTCAAAAACTGTATTTAAACATCTATATGGTCCTTTAACTTTTCAGGTGCAAACAGGAACCACTATAAGTCTCATTGTGCTCAAGCCTGCCTCCATGTCTTTGCAAGGGCTTTTCAATCTGCGCAAATGAACATTCAACAGAAATCAGATATCAAGAACTAAAAGCTAAAAGCAAAATAAAGAACTAAAAGCTAGATGCCAAAAACTAAAAGCAAAATAAAGTGAAATAGCAAAGCCTAAAAATAAGGAGGTTGCAACCAGCCAAAAACTGCTACATGTACAGCATTAGCAGAGAAACAACATCATCCCATTTTCATTTCATTTATATCCCTTTCCTTTTGTTTTATTTTATTTTTTCGCAGCACCTATCTTCAAACTTCAATAACCCTCCTTTGTTTTTCTTATTCCTATCTCTCTCTCTAACTCATTCTCACTTTCTCTCTCTGCATAGAATAGCAATTAGCAAACAAAATGAAAGAAGAAACTTGGAAACTCCACCCATCCACCCATCAAAAAGGACATATGTTTTCCTAGATCTTGCATCAGTCCACGAGTTATTGCAACACTCATTACATGTAATTGAAAATAAACAAAGAAGAATTAGGATTTTTATTCAAGTATTGTCTCAATATCACAATAATATTCACAACACTCAATTACACACATACACACATGCATATAGTTATTGAATATCCCTAGGCAAGCTCCCCTTACCTTTGAAGACAAGCAAAGGATCCTCGTCTTAATGCTCACTTCCAAGAGTGTAATTATATACTCCATCAAGCAAGCATAGCCGTGTCAAACGTCTCAGAGAGGGAATCAAACAACGCGCAACAATCAGAAATCAAGAAATCAATTACGCATGACCAAACACACATTCTAATTTGATCTAAACACTTAATATTATTACCAAACAAGGTTATTTTCAAAGAAAATCATGTTTGGAGCTTACGCTTCACAATGCCCTTTGAGGAAACTTTGTTTTGATTAAAGGATCATGAAAGAGAACTCGGGAATCATCAATTAAGAGTCCTAATTGCACTAAATCATAATTAATTTCACAAAAACATAACCAACTTCAAATAAAATCAAATTGGGGTTTAGGGCTCCTAAATACAATTTGGGGAAAACTCATTTTAACTAAAGAATGATGAAATTGGTTTAGGGAAACACTAATTCACAGTCCCAATTTCATAAAACTAGGTTTATTCTTTAAGATTAAAATCTGAAATCAAAGGGTTAGGGTTAGGGTTTCAAAATCAATTTGGGGGTTTTGAATCTGAGACATAAGAGAGGGTTTTGACTCACCCAAGGAAGAAGAAGAAGTTGTGGTGGTGCTGTGATGCGGTGGCGGTGGCCGAACGACAGCGGCCGCGACGACGGCCAGTGGTGGTTCGTGGTGGTTCTGTTCCAACAAGAGAGATAGAGTAAGACCAAGGAAGAAGGAAGAGATTAAGATGACTCACATTGTGGGAACCACCATGGAGCCGGCGGCACGCGGTGCTTACCACGGTGGAGCGACGATCGCACGACGGTGGACGCGTTTTCACGCGGCAGCAACATGTGCAGGTGGTGGCGCCATCGCGTCTTCTCCTCCCTACGTTGAGCAGCGGCCGGCGAGCTTCCAGGCGGTATGGGCGGTGCTGCTATGGTGAGAGGAAGGAGGAAGAAGATTAGGTTGAAGGGAGGAAGAGAAAGTAGCAGCAGAGAAGGAAGGAGAAAGAAGAATAAAGAGAAAGAAAGAAAGAAAGAAAGAAAGAAAGAAAGAGAAAAGGGGGGTTTACGGGTCTGATGGGGGGAAGGAGAGAGTTTTTTTGTTTTAAACTTAACATTTAGTGATAGGTACAAAAATGAGTGATAAAATATTAAGCCTAAAAATAAACATGTTTTTAGTTTTTGAATCTAAAAATAAAGATTGATAAATATATGATTTCAAAATTCAATTTAGAGTAAAGATTAATAGTTGAACTGATCAACTAAGAAAATACTCGGTCCAGAATTTAATCTCCGATTGATGTTAAACCAGTTTATTTTCAACTCTAAAATTAAATAGGATGAAAATATGAAAATGCTTTTCTCTTAATCACATTATTTAAAACATTTTTCTGTACCGGTAATAATAGTGACAATAACATAAATTATTGTCTAGTAAGCGTGCATTCAATGAAATAAGTCAGTGCTAACGCACCCAATAAAATAATTTGAAGAGAGTAATTTAATTACTCAAACTAAACCACGTAACAAAATAAACTTAAACATCCAAATAAAATAATTAACCATAAGTGTAAAATCAAATTGGGGTTTAGGGCTCCTAAATACAATTTGGGGAAAACTCCTTTTAACTAAAGAATAATGAAATTGGTTTATGGAAACACTAATTCACAGTCCCAATTTCATAAAACAAGGTTTATTCTTTAAGATTAAAATCTGAAATCAAAGGGTTAGGGTTAGGGTTTCAAAATCAATTTGGGGGTTTTGAATCTGAGACACAAGAGAGGGTTTTGACTCACCCAAGGAAGAAGAAGAAGTTGTGGTGGTGCTGTGATGCGGCGACGCGACGGCGGACGGCAACGACGCGACGGCCAGTGGCGGTTCGTGGTGGTTCTGTTCCAACAAGAGAGATAGAGTAAGACCAAGGAAGAAGGAAGAGATTAGGATGACTCACATTGTGGGAACCACCATGGAGGCGGCGACGCGCGGTGCTTACCGCGATGGAGCGACGATCGCACAACGGCGGACGCGTTTTCACGCGGCAGCAACACGTGCAGGTGGTGGCGCCATCGCGTCTTCTCCTCCCTACGTTGAGCGGCGGCCGGCGAGCCTCCAAGCGGTGTGGGCGGCGCTGCTATGGTGAGAGGAAGGAGGAAGAAGATTAGGTTGAAGGGAGGAAGAGAAAGTAGCAGCAGAGAAGGAAGGAGAAAGAAGAATAAAGAGAAAGAAAGAGAAAAGGGGGGTTTACGGGTCTGATGGGGGGAAGGAGAGAGTTTTTGTGTTTTAAACTTAACATTTAGTGATAGGTACAAAAATGAGTGATAAAATATTAAGCCTAAAAATAAACATGTTTTTAGTTTTTGAATCTAAAAATAAAGATTGATAAATATATGATTTCAAAATTCAATTTAGAGTAAAGATTAATAGTTGAACTGATCAACTAAGAAAATACTCGGTCCAGAATTTAATCTCTGATTGATGTCAAACCAGTTTATTTTCAACTCTAAAATTAAATAGGATGAAAATATGAAAATGCTTTTCTCTTAATCACATTATTTAAAACATTTTTCTGTACCGGTAATAATAGTGACAATAACATAAATTATTGTCTAGTAAGCGTGCATTCACTGAAATAAGTCAGTGCTAACGCACCCAATAAAATAATTTGAAGAGAGTAATTTAATTACTCAAACTAAACCACGTAACAAAATAAACTTAAACATCCAAATAAAATAATTAACCATAAGTGTAAAATCAAATTGGGGTTTAGGGCTCCTAAATACAATTTGGGGAAAACTCATTTTAACTAAAGAATAATGAAATTGGTTTAGGGAAACACTAATTCACGGTCCCAATTTCATAAAACAAGGTTTAATTTTATGATTAAAATCTGAAATTAAAAGGACAGGGTTAGGGTTTGCAATTGATTTGGGGCTTTTTGAAACTAGAAGAAATTAGGGGTAAACACTTACCCAAGGTGAAGGAAGAGGAACATGGTGGCTGTTTTGGAGGTCCGGTGCGGCGGAGTTATGGCGGAGACAGTGGCAACAACGTTTTGAAGCACCCATGATCCAAACAAAGAAGATGAGCTTCATAGAAGGAGAGAAAGAAGCTTTAACAACACAACCATGGTGGAAGCCACTATGGACGGCGGTCAGAGCAGTGTACCGCGACGGAGAGAGGCGGAGAGACGAACTGAGCCACCGGAGCGCGTGTTGGCGTTTTCCTCCCTCGTCGCGCTTGCTGTCGGGGCGTTCGAAGCGGCCTTGCGGGATGGTCGGTGCCCTCCGGATGGTGGCGTGTAGGCGAGGTCCTAGGAGGTGGTTGGGTGAAGGTGGAGAAAGATGGGATGAAGAGAAGAAATGGGTTTGATAAGGAAGAAGAAGATAGCAGAGAAAGAAAAGAAGAAAGTGAGGGGGAGGGGGTTACGGGTTTTAGATAGAAATAGGAGAGAGAAAAATATGATTTTTTTGTATTAGTGGGTACAAAATGAGTGATAAATATTAAGCCTAAAATAAACATGTTTTTACTTTTTGGAATCTAAAAATAAAGATTGATAAATATATGATTTTGAAATTCAAATTAGAGCAAAGATTAATAATTGAACTGATCAACTAAGAAAATACTCGGTCCAAAATTTAACCTCCGATTGATGTCAAACTAGTTTATTTTCAATCTATAATTAAATTGAATGAAAATATGAAAATGTTTTTCTCTTAATCATATTATTTAAAACATTTTTCTGTACTGGTAATAATATTGACAATAACGTAAATTATTGTCTAGTAAGCGTGCATTCACTGAAATAAGTCAGTGCTAACGCACCCAATAATATAATTTGAAGAGAGTAATTTAATTACTCAAACTAAACCGGTACGGATTGCTTTAATAGGGATTGATTTCATTTTATTACTCTAAATATGTTTTTTAATTTTTTTTCATAAATCTTGTTTACTTTTAAATTTATTAAGATCAAATATTTTAATCATATTTATAAGATAAATTATTTAATCTTTTTTCAAGGAAAATATAAAAAATAACAAATTCTGTGTGAAATCCGTCCGAAATTTTCGGACGGATTTCAGACGGATATAAGAAATATAAAAAAATAACACAATCCGTGTGAAATCCGTCCGAAATTTTCGGACGGATTTCATACGGATGTAAGATAAATCAAGGAAAATATAAAAAATAACAAATTCTGTGTTAAATCCGTCCGAAATTTTGGGACGGATTTCAGACGGATGTAAGAAATATAAAAAAAACGCAATCCGTGTGAAATCCGTCCGAAATTTTCGGACGGATTTCATACGGATGTAAGATAAATCAAGGAAAATATAAAAAATAACAAATTCCGTGTGAAATCCGTCAGAAATTTTGGACGGTTTGAGACGGATGTAAGAAATATAAAAAATAACACAATCAAGTGTGAAATCTGTCCGAAATTTTTGGACGGATTTGAGCGGATGATAAGATAAATCAAGGAAAATATAAAAAATAACAAATTCCGTGTGAAATCCGTTCGAAATTTTCAGACGGATGTAAGAAATATAAAAAATAACACAATCCGTGTGAAATCCGTCCGAAATTTTCGGACGGATTTCAGACGGATGTAAGATAAATCAAGGAAAATATAAAAAATAACAAATCTGTGTGAAATCCGTCAGAAATTTTCGGACGGATTTCAGACGGATGTAAGATAAATCAAGGAAAATATAAAAAATAACACAATCCATGTGAAATCCGTCCGAAATTTTCGGACGGATTTCAGATGGATCAAGGAAAATATAAAAAATTACACAATCCGTGTGAAATCCATTCGAAATTTCGGACGGATTTCAGACGGATCAAGGAAAATATAAAAATAACACAATCCGTGTGAAATCCGTCCGAAATTTTCGAAAAATTTCGGACGGAAACATTTCCGTCCGAAAATTCAAGTTTTCTAGTAGTGAAATGAATGGAACTAAAGGATTAATTCCCCTCTAATTATAAGACGAACATTTAATTAATACTAATGAGACTAATGACCAATGGGTTAGTAAGAACCATTAGGATTGAATCTGAATTGTTCCGAACGTATTGGCAAGGGGTCTGTGACCCTTTTGCCCAAACCAGCATGGTGCGCACTCGAACACACCCGTGCTCCCATTCAAATCTAGAAACTGGGCGCGTTTTTGAGCACGCCCATGCTTGATAGGCAGCACGGTCGTGCTTGCTTGTAGGACCAGCACGCCCCGTCTTGAGGGTGGCTGCACGTGCTCACCTGTCCGAAACATAAAAAAGCAGAGCCTTGAGAATCTTTGAGTTAGGTGTGTTTGACCCGAATTCCCTAAAAGACTTGATAAAATACCAACGAAACATGAAGACCAAAGACAAGTGAGAAGATTACTGTACATTGGTAGCCTAGTGGCCAATGGGGCCTTGATGCATGATGGTCAAGGTGGTAATCTCTAGTTGTTAATGACTTGAGTGTTAACTAAAGATAATGTGGTACCTTGGTAGCCCAATGGCCAAGGGGGCCTTGATGCATGATGGTCAAGGTGGTAATCTCTAGTGTAGAACGACTAGAGTGTTTAATTAATGAATACTAAAGATAACAATAATCCTCGATAACCGAATGGTCGAGGTATTGATGGTGTTAAAACTTGGGTAGCCTATGGGCCCAAGCGGAGGTGGTGGTTATGTTTGTGTGTTGTGTTGAGCATGCATTCATGCATCAAATATATTAGTGGAGGATGTTCAACATAGGGGAGGTCGTCTATAAGTAAGGCGATCTGGTCGTCCACGGTGATTCAAGTGAATCATGTACAACAGTGGTGGCACATCCGTGAGTAAGGTGTGTCGGCTATCCTAGGGGTCCACCCAAGGTTTTGTGGTTTGTCCCGGCATTGATTCTTATTGGCCAATGTGGAAATGTAACTCCGAAGTTGACTTCCTGAGATAGATGGATCCAAGTGCACAATGGAGTAGTGGAGTAGAGTTTGCATTGCATAGCATACACGTTTGTATGATGATATTGATATATTATACCGTTGCCTGCTATAACATGATCGTTTGATGTATGCTCGTCTTGCTAACTGCTTCCTTGCCATTATATTAATACTCATGTTTCTTACTCCCTATCTCTATGTTTCTTATTGTGGTATGTATCTTTTATGCAGAGGACGGTGAGCAGCCAGTTGAGGAGTGACCCCAAGATGCCGCGACTCATTAGTTAGGACTTCCAGTTTTCAGTAGTTAGTTAGTTGTTCAATTTGTATCCGAGGACATTTTCCGGATTGGTTATACCAGCTCTGTATGTGACATCAAGGGTTGGGTTTTGTTTATGTTATGTTATGTTTTCTTTTCCCTCATTTTGAGACTTGTTAAGATGTGGTACCTTTTACCTTAGTTTTGATTATTTTAATAAATGAAGTTTTATTTTAAATTACCCTATCTTTTAATGCTTTATATGTATGCGGGGTAGATGGTGTTACATGGGATCTGTACAAGCTAACAATGGTGTGGATTTAATGGCGAATGATGATGTAGATGAGGAATGTTGTGTTCTGTACAACAATGATGGAAAGGAAAAGTGGAGACATTTACAAAAAAAAAAGAGGACGAACAGTTACCAATGCAGAATAATGGCTTCTTTGTTGGGTGGTTTGGTGAACCCGAAGCAGCAGAGGAAAAAGAGAAGGAAAATTATTTAGTTGGCTTCGCTGGGTGATTGTGGAGGCAAAGAGGTGAGGTCCTCAACAATGGAGGGTAGTTCAAAGTCTGGATAAGTGCAAAATGTTTTGTCTGGAAACACTATTGCTGACAGTAGCATAAAATGGAGGAATTGGATGCTATTTCATGAAGGTGCAAAAACTATTACAAAGGAGGTATGGGGTTTTGGGAAGGAACTGAGTGTTACTAGCAAAGCAAAAGAGAATGATGTATTCTAGTGGCTGAGGAATGATGAAGAGGATAAAGGCACAAATGGAAAGGGTGGGTTGAGTTTTGGAGAGAATAAGGTTGTTGTTGGCATTGGAATAGAGGAAATGGCATGCTACAATGTTCCACCATCAGGTGATATTGTTCTTTTTTAAATTACAAACCTTAATATATGTTTCTGTATACATGTTTCCGTGAGTTTGCATGAGTAATAGGAGGACCTTTTAAACGCATATGTACATTTTCTTTATTTCAAATATATGAGTGTGAACATTTTGCTTGGTTGCTTTTGGGTTGAAGGAATAATATTGGAGAATGTGTTGTGTCTGTGCTATTATGTTGCTTAGGTGTTTCATGGCTTTTTCATGGAATGATACATTAGTTTTTTTTTTAAAAATGTACAGAGTAGTCCATGTCATATTAACTCAATGTCATTGGGATTGGAATTATATGAAGTGTTAAACGTTAGTGTGAACCGAAGCTTTGCAATTTGAGAAGATCGATGATGTTCAACGTCTTTTTTGGTAACCATGTTTTATTTATTCTAAGGTTAATGACATCTATTTGGTTCTCATTCATGGCTCTTCAAAGTAGTCTCACTGAATATGTGCATATTGGTTGGTTCGTGGTATTAATGAATGGCGGTTGTCAGTTTCCTATTTAGCACTTGTTTTTAATTGAATATAAGGATGCCTGAATGGTTATAGAATTGATGTGCGCGCTTAGTTTATTGTGTTTGGTTCAGCCAGAAGGTCTAGTTAATTTCATTATTGATGATATGATACTTGGAAAACACTTTGATGTTTGCTATACGGTTTGTGTTTTTGTTTGATAGTTCAGAAGGTGTTGCTGCTGATAAAAGGCAAATATCCAAAGTTGTCGTTGGGTCCAAAGCTAACAAGCTTGGGTAGAAAATAAGTGATAAGATATAACAAGTTATATGGAAGACTTAACGAAGAAAGAAGAGATAAGGTGGGAAAATGATGTCGCGTCAGTCGACGCGCTCGTGCGATTCCGGCAAGTGTACCGGACTGCCGTCAAGTAATAAAAGATATCGAACCCATAGAGACTGTGTCCTCGAATCGCAATCGGTTTTCGAATCGATTAGATCTGGACTTTGTAAAGAGGATTTTTATGATTTGAGTAAAAAGGGTTTTTGAATTTGAATTTAAATGATAAACAAACAGAATCAATTAAAACAGAAAACAAATGTTTTTGGGGTTTTCGATTTAAACGGATTCCTAGGGATTTGGGTTACCTTTGAGGTTGTTTATGTTGCTAATCTGATTTACCTTTGTTGATTACCGAAATTGCCTTGAAGGCGAGTTTATCCTCTAATAGCTTAAGCTCCCTCTCGGGTTACAAAAGCCGTGCCCAATTGACCCGACCCCTACTCTCGTGGTAGTCGATCCCAGATTAGACCCTTTGCGCTTCGTGACAACTCGTTGCTCCTCGAGGGACGGCTTCTAACTCTCGTGATTTCAGTCCCAAGTCTGACTTCTATAGGTCCGACACCCAAGTTCACCGCTAGGTTCCTCCTTGAAATGTCTCAGTCATGCAAATAACCTAAGTTCACCGCTAGGTTCCTCCTTGGATCATTCACATCTCACAAACCGGGGGGCTGCCGGGCTTTACGAGTGAAACACCCTAGAAATTCTAAGTTCACCGCTAGGTTCCTCCTTAGAACGTCTACGTCACGCAAATAAACGGTTGCCGAAATTTATGAGTGATTAACACACTAGAAATCAGATCTAAAAACAATAACGAAATCAACAACGATTTTTCATCAAATCAACATCATTTACAAACCTCGGGCAGAGCCCTAGTCCCTAGAAACAAACTACTACTCCAGTCTTACCATGGAGATGACAAGCTGGGTTGACAACATAATAGAAATCAGAGAAGAGAAGAGAGGAGAAGAGAAATCTATGCCTAAGTCCTAGTTGTTATGGATCATCCAATGTGTATGTTTTTTTTCAGATCTGATGCCTTGATCCTTATTTATAGAAATGGGGAAGTTAGAGTCCCAAACCAACTCAAAATCTGATCTATTTCGGTTTCTTCAGGTCCAAGTAATGCGCGTCACGGCCGTGATGGCCATCACGGCCAGGCCGTGACGGTCTCTGCTTCTGATTGCTCTGCGAAATTCCAGTCTCTCGCGAGGCGAGACTATGCTCACGTCGCGAGCCCTCTGTTATGGCCCGTGATGAATTTCACGGCTGGGCCGTGATGTGCTCTGACTTGTAGTGGTTTTGGGTCACGGCCGTGATGGCTATCACGGCCAGGCCGTGACAGACTCTGACTTCAGCCTTTGTTCTTTTTCAGTTTTGCTCGATCATGGCCGTGATGGGCATCACGGCTAGGCCGTGATGGGCTCTGTTTGGCTCATTTTCTTCAGTTTTAAAGCTCCATCTTCATCCAAACTTCATCATGGTTGATCTTGAGCAATTTACCCTTAATATCTGCAAAACAACACACGAAAACCGCCTTACCCGTTCCAAAGGGAAATTAACCTAAAATCTAATAAAAATATGCCTAAACTACATGAAAATGCATGCAAAATGATAGACAAAGATGATGTGGAATCACACTCATCAAATCACCCCAAGCTTAAAACTTTGCTTGTCCTCAAGCAATTACTCAGGCCATAAGATATATCAATCAAAGCATGGATAGTGAACCAAAAACCCTAGAAGCTAATCCAAGTAATAGGCATTTTTAATAAGCACTCAAGAGATAATCAAGTTCAAGTCCAATTAGAAGCTTGGGTTCTTCAAGTTCATGTTCTCACTGATTTGGGCACTCGTCTCACCTCACTCAAGTGTTTTAGGGTTTATGACAATTCACTCCATTTCCTCAAGGAAAGTATTTTACCATAGGCTTGACTATTAACCAAATCTCTACTTTATTTATGAAAACACTTAAGAATCAAGAGGTCTTTTCCTTTGGTTGTAATGTGGCCTTGGGATTTATTGTAAGGTGGGAAAATCAAGGAAAAGGGAATTTCAAGAAGGCTAGACAGATTATCAAACATTACAAAGCATGACACCTTCTAAAATACCTTTTAGGGGACTTTGATTTACTTTTCCACCTTTCTTCCTTCTATTATTTTTTTTATTTTATTTTTTTATTTTTTATTTTTTTCATTTCTCACTTTCTTTGTCATCCCCTTCTCCATTTTTTTTCTTTCGTTTATTTCATTTTTATTTGTTTGGAGAAGGGGAGCTTTTTAGCTCAAGAGAAATATTTTCATCCCATTCTTTTTCCAACTACCATTTTGCCCTTTTTGTAATACTTTAAAAGGTGCCATACCAAGCATTATTCATCAAAGTAATTCAAGGTACCAAGAAAAGTATTTTATCTTTAGGCTCAAAATTGGGTAACTAAGGGGTAGCATTTATCATTCAAAGCTCGGGAGGCCGGAAAAATACCTAGTGCCTCAATCATTTCCAAAAATGTTTTCAAAAAATTTTTAAGTTTTGAAATGGTTTCAAGTCAAGTTCTAGAAAATACAGTCCAAGAGGAATTACAACACTCTATTCACAAGAAATGGGGTAGATTTAGTGAATACCCCTATTTGGCTCAAAATCTTACATTTAGTAGTTCAAAAATCAGTGAGGTACACAAGTTTAAGGAACCACATGCTAATTATCAACTATCAAATGACTATCTCAAGAATTTTTATTTTTAGCCATATCACAAGAATAATAAAAAATTGGGTTCAAAAATTCACTATCTCAATTCAATTGGCTCCAAGTTCTCACAATTGGATGCATGTTCTAAGTGAGGGACAATCTAGAGAATGTGATCATACCAATCTATGCCTATGAGAATGCAATATGAATGCAACAATGCAAATGCAAAAATAAATACCCCTACCCCAAGCTTGATTACTTACATTGTCTCCAATGTAAATAATCAAGTCGGAGAGAGGAGAAAAATGGAACAACTTACCGAGTCGGTAGCGGGTGTTGGCTTCACATTCCAGTCAAAACTTGGGTGGAAATTTTATCACGGCCGTGAGGCTCATCACGGGCAGGCCGTGATCGTTTCTGGTCCTCAGGAGTTGCCCTGTCACGACCGTGATCTACATCACGGCTAGGCCGTGATGCTCTCTGATCTTGGCATCCTACTCATCACGCCCGTGATGGTTGTCACGGCTAGGCCGTGATCCTTTCTGTGTTCTTGTATAGCTTATCACGACCGTGATCTCTGTCACGGCCAGGGCGTGATGGTCTCTGACTTTATCTTTCTCTGCTCTTCTTCCCTTTCTCAACCTGAAAACACTAGACAAACCTATTAATGATATTTTTGCCTCTTGATCTTCTCAAATTATTCAAGAGGTTAATTCAAAAACAAAAGGAAAAAGGGAAAGAAAACTTGGGTTGCCTCCCAAGAAGCGCTTATTTATGGTCTTAAGCTTGACCATACTTCCTTAAATCAACCGGGGTCGGCTGGGCGTAGAGGTGCCGGAACACTTCTCTTCCAAGGAGCTCCTTCAAAAAGCCGTTTCTGCTCATACGGCCAATAACGCTTCCGCTTCGCTCTTTTCTCTCGGAGCTTCCTAGCCTTCCTTCCTCCCGGCGGAAGTTTTGTTTCAGTATGGACAGCAACTCCAATTCCATCACTGCTGGGTGCATCATCAACCATGCATATCTTTGGGGTTGCTTCCATGTTCAGCTCTTCTTTTACCACTGGAGACGTTACATCTATTCTGCACACATGGCTCTCAAAAGGAGGGTTGTTACAAGAGTTAGTCAACTGAAAATTTACCCTACCTTCCTCTAAATTTAGAGAGAGTTTACCATTCCTTACGTCTATTACTGCTCCAGCGGTTGCCAAGAATGGCCTTCCTAAAATGATGGGGAATTTAGAATTCCCTTTCATATCCAATACCAGGAAGTCGGTAGGGATGAAGAATTTCCCTACCTTCACAGGGACATTCTCTAGTATGCCTAGAGGAGTCCTAGTTGATCCGTCCGCAAATTGTAAGGAGAATTTGAACGGACTCAACTCTTTACTTTCCAACCTTTCCATGATAGTGAGGGGCATCAAGCTCGCACTAGCCCCTAAGTCACACAAGGCTCGGTCTATTTCCACTTTTTCAATCGAGCAAGCGATAGAGAAACTACCTGGGTCCTTCAGTTTAGTAGGCATTTTAGTCTCCACATCCACTTGCTTTTTCCTGACCAACCTTTGTGGGAAAGGTATCGGGGGTTGGTACGGTGGTGGAGGGACATACTTCGGTTCTGGCTCTTCTTTTTCGCTCGTGTCCTCCTCCGGTTCCACCTCCATTTCAGCTACCCCCACCCCAAGCTTATCATCCCTCAAGTGTATGACATTGCAATGCTCATTGGGATTTGCTTCGGGTTGCCCCGGGAATGTACCCTTAGGCCTCGAGTACGTGCTGGTTTGTTGGGTAATTTGTGTTTCTAGCATCTTGTTATGAGTTGCTAAGTTGTCTACCTTAGATGCTAGCTCCTTTATTGCTTCACTCACTGCCCTTCCTTGTTGTCTAAACTCCTCATTCTGTTTTGTCTGAGTTTCGACAAAACTTTCAAATAAAGTCTCGAGTTTAGATCTTTGCACCTGAGGATACCCCGGTGCTGCTCTCTTATTACCTTGACCCTCTTGGAACTCATGGTTAAGCGTGTTGCTGTAGTTGCCGTAGGAGAGGTAAGGGTTGTTTCTTCTTTGGTTGTAGGGATTTGGGGGAGCATAGTTGGGCAGCTTCGGGTTCGTATCGTAGTAGTTGTTACAAGAGTTCACTTGCTCACCCGGCCTTGCGGATCCATGTGGGCATTCCATCATGCCATGTCCCTGCATTCCACAAATCTCACAAACAAGGTTAGTAGCACCTAATGCACTCACATTAGCTCTTTCAAGCCGATCAAAACGTTTATTAAGTGAGTCTATTTTTGACATAATAAGATCTGTGCTATTTACCTCAAACTTACCCCCGAAATCTTGTTCGGTTATTACCTCTTTCGGATCCCCATTGGTGGTAGTTGGTGGCGACATTCTCGATGATGTTGAATGCCTCGGTGAGGCCTATTCATAAACGCTCCACCGGCTGCAGAATCTAGTGACACCTTCGAAGAGTAGTCCAATCCGTTATAGAAGGTGTGCACTATTAACCACCTCTCGAGTCCGTGATGTGGGCAAGACTCCAGCAGTCCCTTGTAACGATCCCAAGCTTCCGATAATGATTCTCCGTCTTTCTGGAAGAAGCCGGTGATCTGGGTTCTTATGTAGGCCGTCTTGGATGGAGGGAAGAATTTCTCCAAGAACGCCTGCTCCAGTTGGTCCCAAGTAGTCAAAGTGTTAGCGGGGATTTGCTTAAGCCAGGCCTTCGCCTTTCCAGTGAGAGATGAGGGGAACAGTCTCAAGCGCACAACATCGACTGAGGCTCCATTAATTCTGATTGCGTCGGTGAACTCTAAGAATGTTTCTATATGATCGGTCGGGTCCTCCGAAGGCAATCCTCCGAATTGATGTTGCCTAATCATGTTGATTAACATGGGCGGTATAGTGTAGTTTTCCGCCTCAATCTCTGGCCTTGCAATCCCAGTTCGCAAGCCTCTCGCATTTGGGGCTGCGTAGTCCTTCAAAGGTTTTGTATCCGGTTGATTCGCCATGAGTGGAACGGGACTCAACCTTTCTCCCTCTCTTTGTAGTCTTCTACGTCTGTGGAAGGTCCTCTCGATCTCCGGATCAATCTCACTAAGGCTCCCAAGACTTAGGGATCTTTGCATATAACACACAGAGAGATGGATACAATAGAAGGAAAAGAAATTTTTTTTTTTTTTTTTAATATTTCAGAAATAAAAATCAAACAAAAAGAAAAGGTCCAGAAAAATCAATTCAAAATTTGAATTGAGATTCGAAAAACCTGATCCCAAACGGCGCCAAAAACTTGATGTCGCGTCAGTCGACGCGCTCGTGCGATTCCGGCAAGTGTACCGGACTGCCGTCAAGTAAGAAAAGATATCGAACCCACAGAGACTGTGTCCTCGAATCGCAATCGGTTTTCGAATCGATTAGATCTGGACTTTGTAAAGAGGATTTTTATGATTTGAGTAAAAAGGGTTTTTGAATTTGAATTTAAATGATAAACAAACAGAATCAATTAAAACAGAAAACAAATGTTTTTGGGGTTTTCGATTTAAACGGATTCCTAGGGATTTGGGTTACCTTTGAGGTTGTTTATGTTGCTAATCTGATTTACCTTTGTTGATTACCGAAATTGCCTTGAAGGCGAGTTTATTCTCTAATAGCTTAAGCTCCCTCTCGGGTTACAAAAGCCGTGCCCAATTGACCCGACCCCTACTCTCGTGGTAGTCGATCCCAGATTAGACCCTTTGCGCTTCGTGACAACTCGTTGCTCCTCGAGGGACGGCTTCTAACTCTCGTGATTTCAGTCCCAAGTCTGACTTCTATAGGTCCGACACCCAAGTTCACCGCTAGGTTCCTCCTTGAAATGTCTCAGTCATGCAAATAACCTAAGTTCACCGCTAGGTTCCTCCTTGGATCATTCACATCTCACAAACCAGTGGCTGTCGGGCTTTACGAGTGAAACACCCTAGAAATTCTAAGTTCACCGCTAGGTTCCTCCTTAGAACGTCTACGTCACGCAAATAAACGGTTGCCGAAATTTATGAGTGATTAACACACTAGAAATCAGATCTAAAAACAATAATGAAATCAACAACGATTTTTCATCAAATCAACATCATTTACAAACCTCGGGCAGAGCCCTAGTCCCTAGAAACAAACTACTACTCCAGTCTTGCCATGGAGATGACAAGCTGGGTTGACAACATAATAGAAATCAGAGAAGAGAAGAGAGGAGAAGAGAAATCTATGCCTAAGTCCTAGTTGTTATGGATCATCCAATGTGTATGTTTTTTTTTCAGATCTGATGCCTTGATCCTTATTTATAGAAATGGGGAAGTTAGAGTCCCAAACCAACTCAAAATCTGATCTATTTCGGTTTCTTCAGGTCCAAGTAATGCGCGTCACGGCCGTGATGGCCATCACGGCCAGGCCGTGACGGTCTCTGCTTCTGATTGCTCTGCGAAATTCCAGTCTCTCGCGAGGCGAGACTATGCTCGCGTCGCGAGCCCTCTGTTATGGCCCGTGATGAATTTCACGGCTAGGCCGTGATGGGCTCTGTTTGGCTCATTTTCTTCAGTTTTAAAGCTCCATCTTCATCCAAACTTCATCATGGTTGATCTTGAGCAATTTACCCTTAATATCTGCAAAACAACACACAAAAACCGCCTTACCCGTTCCAAAGGGAAATTAACCTAAAATCTAATAAAAATATGCCTAAACTACATGAAAATGCATGCAAAATGATAGACAAAGATGATGTGGAATCACACTCATCAGAAAAGAATAGATATGGGGAAATAGAATAGATAAGGCAAAATAAGTTATAATGAAAACACGAAGAAGAAGTTATAAGGAATAAAAAGGAGTCATAAGGAAAGAAAAAACTCGGGAGGATACAAGGCGTTTTAAATAAATAAAAAAGGAAGTTATATGGAAGACACAGAAGTCATAAGGAAGGAAGAAGCTCGGTTAAGAGCTATGTTGATATAAGGAGTAAAAAAAATAATAAAGGAGTTAAAAGAGAAGGAAGATCTCGAAGAAGAAATAAGGGGGAAAGAAGAGATAAGGTATAAGAAGTTATAAGGAAAA